>JAHDVF020000240.1:1466250-2932500 GCA_022606425.2 Lepidostoma basale
TATTCACAATAATTGATTTTTCGATCCATTGCCCCTACTTCCCCCGCACGGAACGTCACCATGCGAGGCGGAAGATTTTTTTTTCTAATTATAATGATATTTTAACTGTGCCATTCAACTTGAGCGTTATGTTCGAAGATGATGAAGAATAATTAATAAACATCAAATTAAATTATTTTTAACATCACTTCTTGCGTCCAGCAACTCCAATTTGTCGAAACTATATGTGTTTGCACTGTACTAAACTATTTGAAGTTTGATTGAGATGATTGGACTTCAAAAAACGACCAAACATTTTTTTTAAAGTATTGTGATTCATTGATACCATGCAAGGATTAAGCAGTTATTGTGATTCCGTAATATATGATGTTTTTTAATGATATCAAGAAATATAGAACCATGTCACATAAACACGATAAATTGAACATAAATTGGCATTTTTTCATCGATTTTGACGAATTGGCATTTTATCATTATTTATGATAAATTGGCATTTTATCATCGATTATGATAAATTGGCATTTTATCATCGATTATATTAAATTGGCATTTTATCATCGATTATGATAAATTGGCATTTTATCATCTATTATGATAAATGGTATTTTATCATCGATTTTGATAAATAGGAATTTTATCATCGATTATGATAAATTGGAATTTTATCATCGATTATGAAAAATTGGCAATTTATCATCGATTATGACGAAATGGCTTTCATTATCGATTATGATTAATTGGCATTTAATCATCGATAATGACGAATTGGCTTTTATCATCGATTATGATAAATTGGCACTTTATCATCGATTATGATAAATTGGCATTTTATCATCGATCGGAAGAATCGACGTGCGTGTACGACTCGTTGTATGAATGCAATCAAAAATTTATAGAAAACAGACGTTTCCATTCGTAACAACGGTTTCATTTGGAGTTTGAAATCATTATTCAGGAAAACAATAAATAAAATGGACGTTGTTCCCTTATATTATATATTCTATAGGTATTATCTTTATAGATCTGATTTGGAATGAAGAGTGTGAAACAAAAAAGTAATGTTATTTATTGTAATTTTATTTTTATTACAATATACATTGTAAGATTTATAGTTATTACGATCGGATTGATGATAGCTTGCTGTTTGCGTCCGAGTTACAGATGCTATGTAATCGGAAATTGTATCTTCATTTGAATAATATCATATATTTAAGCTGTTTTAATTCAAGTCTTAACTATTCTTACAGTCATTTTTGGATGATTGGTTATTCTGGCTCGGGGCAAGTTGTTGATTATTCTATTATGGAGCCACTTTTTTTGCATTTTTATAGCATTTTGTTTTAGATTCTGCGACGCAGCTCGCATACAAGGAAATGGCGGAGAAGATTCATTTTATTTTTCGTTTTATGTGGGAAGCGAAATTACGTATTTAAATTTGCTGAATCTAAACGGACTCAAGTATAGATGCGAAATATCAAATGTGTGAGATCTTATACAAATAAGATTCCTGTAGCTATCGGATATGTGTAAGGTCCGCTAGACAAGTTGAGCTAGAAAAAATATTTTTAAATAATTTTTTTGCGGTTGGCATGTTAAGAAACGTACACTGGAAAACCAAAATTATCCTGTATAAAACAATCATCTGAACAGTAGTGACCTATGGATGTGAGGCGTGGACAATGACAGCGAAATCCGCAGAGCGACTGGATACTTTTGAGAGAAGGGTGCTGCGCAGAATTCTGGGACTTGTGAATGACGGTGAAGGCTGGAGAGTGCGGCATAATGACGAGCTGTACAATATTTACAAAGCTCCCAGTCTCTCCACACAGGTCAGACTGAATAGACTGAGATGGGCCGGTCACGTGCAGAGGATGCCGTCATCACGAACCCCAAAAAGATTGCTGGAGTGGCACCAAGGTGGTAGAAGACCAATTGGACGACCAAGGCTGCGATGGGAGGATGAAGTTGGGAGAGATGGAGCAAGATTGTTAAGAGTGTCAGATTGGAGGGTCGAAGCGGAGGACAGGAGGAGTTGGAGGCGAAGAATACTGGAGGCTAAGGCTCGATATGAGCTGTAGGGCCATCGAGAGAAAGAAGAAGGTTGGCATGTTAATATTACAACAGCCTTCATATTTTTATTATCCTCTAGAAAAACGAAATATATTAATCAGAAAAATATATCAATATGAACACTCTAGGGTCTCTATGGTATATATGTAAAAACAAACAACTCATCACGCCGTTTCCCCGCAGGGGTAGGCAGAGAGAATGCAGGCAGTGTCGGCCCGCGTCTCTACAGCGTACGCCATGATAGGTCGCACGCATGTCTTATAAATTCTGATCTTGCTGTCGATACGCATGTGCGTGTTCTTCCAGACCAGATTCTTCAGACACCCTAACACGTCAGAGGATTTTCAAATCAAATCAGTTTACTTCATCAATAGAATTTACAAAATAAATTTTAAGGCATCTATTGAGAACAGAGAAAATTATATATTGTGTATAGTATACTACCAGAAACGCATGAGAGATGGTTCAATGGCTTTACTGACTCTTTCTCGTACTTCGGTATAAATGTCATCATGGCTGCAGATCTCTACTCCCAAATATCCGAAACTCATTACTTGCTCCACTGTTATATCATCAACAGTCAGCTTACATCTTGTAGGTTGTCTAGATATAGTGCGATATTTTGTTTTACTGACTGATATAGCCATAATTAGCCTTTGTGATACTGTGTGGAATTTGTACAACATATTTTGCAGGTCATCTTCAGACTCACCTATTAATGCGGCATCGTCTGCATAGCAAATGACGTTAACAGTTTTACTGCCCATTTTATAATCTAGTCCCAGGCCAGCTACCTCTTCTATGATTTCGTCCATAATAAGATTGAACAGAAAGAGCCTCAAACTATCTCCCTGTCTTATACCATTGCTTGCAGGAATTTCCCTAGACAGTTAATTGTATTCTTTTTTTTCCTTATTGTAGACCTATGAGGTTTGTTCTCCAGCTGTATTTCCATTTTTAAGAAGGTCTTCCACGAGGACGAGTCCCACGAGGTTGATTATGCAATGCAATATAGGGGAGTCTGGTGGTGTCCATTCTTTGAACATGACCGTACCAGTTCCTTTTTTGCTGTCTGCTCCATCTTATAATATCATCAACCCCAAATATCTCTCTTATTCTGGTGTTCCTCACGCGATCTCTCAGTGTCTTGCCTGCTATCGTCCTGCTGTTTGCAATTGGTATACAGATCTTGGACAGACTTTATTATTATTATTATTATTATTTTGTTGAATCGCTCTTCACATCATGACAGCATGAGCCAAATCGATGTAAAGGGTATTATAGCTATCATAGTGATTCCCATGACACGTGATAGGTAGCTAATCTATCGCCATTTTATTGTCACGTGAATTCTACACCAGACCAAAGTCAGTGTGACAATCACACTGCTCTCGCCGGGAATCGAAAACGGAACCTTCGGGGTGGCAGTCGATGCACTTACCACTCGGTCACGAAGGTCGTCGTTTATCAATGTATTGGATATTGGGATTTTCTGATACTGTGAAATTTTCGGAATTTAAATCAGTTCAAAATTTGTGATGTCTATATTTCTAATATACATGTGAAATAAGAATAAATAAAATATTCAATGTTCCTAATTGGACCAATTAATTAGGAAAGTAAGAAAAAATGTTTTCTTTGTTCCCAGAACAATGAGCAGTCGTTGACCTCAAGATGTCCGACGTCCAAATTGGAAATGACCGGATAGGGATGTCTTTTGGGCAATTAGCGCTCTTACCTCCTGCTCTCGCGTTCTGGCGAGTGCGCTCTCCGCCCTCCGCCCTCCGCTCTGCGCCCTGCGTGTCTGGGGTGATGTTAATGTGTTCTTGGAATTCGTCAAATGAATTTGAGGAATTTCTCTCGGACATGGTAATAAAATGCCATAATGTAGAGAGCCAAACATTTTTTAATCTCTTGAGATTTTTTTCAACATTACACACAATACTTAGGAAATTTAAAAACTTTTTTTAATCCACTATTTAATAAAAAACTATTAAAACAACACACGACATGTTTCGGAGGATAAATCTAGCTAGTTAAAAATCTAAGTTTTGTATTTTTGAAATTATAGGCATTTAAAAAAAATCGAGAAAATCAACACCCTGTGATGGTCTTTCAACTCCAGTTACTACAAATCTTTACTTTTTATGAATTTTAGGTTTATTATGTAATCCTGAATAATGCTTCTATAAATCGTTGTCTAAAATTTAAAGCTAACTGCTCCAGCTTGGAAGAAATTGTTACCTTTTGCCCAATCAAGTATACTAATAGGTACTACCCCCAATTTTAACTGACTGTACTGAAAATAAAATATAGGTACTATGCTATTATGGCAGGTAACTTTAAAAGTTGGGGCATTTAATAATGATTCCAAAATGGTATGACTTCTTAAATTAGGCGTGGACAATTTTTTTGAATGAAATCCGGTTTTGAACATTTTTTTCTGAGAGATTAAAAGTCATTTTTCGAAGTGTGAGCGAGACAGATAGTGACGCCACTTTTACTAATGTGTGAGACGGATAGATACATACCTGTTGTATACAAGAAAAAAAATTCAACGGGCATCCGTCATGCTGGAACCATATTTTTTTAAATATTTTTTGTAAGCCAAGTTTAAAAGTTATTAAAAGGGTAGAAAATCTTTACTTCCGTGAATATTTCACGGGTAGCAACTAGTTAATATAAATCTTCATTATATTCATTTATATTGTTATCAGATGGTAACCAATCAAAGAGCGACACTTAAACAACGTTGGTGGAGTTTGCTTATATGGGCACGTATAACCGCTAACGCGCCTCGCGTCCATTATACGGTCCATATAAATCTCTCCGGTTTTATAAAACCTTCTAGTGTTAGTTTCCTCAATAATTCTCCACCGAAGCCGGAGATAAGTCCTCAGCTGATTAACTGTTGGGCCGTCTCACGATTTCCATAATATCATAAATGACAAGTAAGATATTGCCCAATTAAACAGCTCGTGATAAATAAGCTAACTATAAAAAAAAACTGTTTCATAATCTAACAGAAATATTTCACGGCAGATAATGATCCTTCAGACATCAATATTTGTTAACCTCCATTGTGCTGCTGACTTCATTTGCAGTCGAAAAAATAGTATTAAACTGGGGTTGACTACATTTGCAGCTCATTTTTTAATGTATTTAATAAACCTTCTCACTATAATTCCTTGATAACTATATTATAATTATAATTTATGATGAATTGAAAAAAGAAGAAAGGTTAAAAAAGCAAACGTTAACGATTTAAATGGAGTACGGATTATAATTTATGATGAACTGAAAAAGAAGAATGGTTAAAAAAGTATACATTAACGATTTAAATGGAGTATGGATTATAATTTATGATGAACTGAAACAAGAAGAAAGGTTAAGAAAGTATACGTTAACGATTTAAATTGAGTGTGGAGTCGAGGATAGACCGAGGTAAACATGGCATGACCAAATATATCAAATTCGGTATGACTATATGAATGTGGAGGAATCTAGAGAGGTGTGTCAGGATAGAGTGGTGAGGCGGTCCATTCTCTTTGCCAACCCCTACGGGGAAAGGGCGTGATGGTTTGTTGTTGTTGTTGTAACTGAAACAAGCTGTCAGAGCAGTAAATGTAGCCAGCCACCGTTCAATAACATTTCTTTTGAACTGCAAATGCAGCAAATGTAAGGGTTCAAATAAATCTGGTGGTGGTTCCAGGGTATAGAATTTCATTAAATTTATTTTATTTATTTTCCATTTATTTATTATTTAAACATACCAGAAGCATCACAGAACTACTTTGCCAATACACTTAACCTGTTAACCGGTCCCCTCTCCAATTATGCAGCTTGCAACGGGCGCGCGCTTTTTCATATAAATTGATATATTTCATTGACTCACTAAACAGTAGGGCAAAATATGTTCCGTCCGTTTCGATGCACGAAATGTATTTTTAGGACGTATTAAAACGTTCAACTCGTAGTCACCACTATTTACATTAGACGTGTATATACGTCCCACCCGGTTAACAGGTTGAGATAGGTACATAACTAGCTAACTAAACTAACCATAACGCCGTTTACCCAGAGGGGTAGGCAGAGAAGATGGACCGCTACAGTGTTCTATTCTGACATAACTCTCTCGCGCCTATTCTACATTCACACACCGGGACATGCATTCTCCATATTTATTTATTTATTGATTTATTTATTTATTTGTTTATTTAATTATTTATTTATTTATTTATACATAATACACATGAGGAAGCAAGAGAAGTATGTCAAGAAAGAACAGTGTAGTGAAACGTGTAGACTTTTCGTGGAGACGGCGCGGCGTGATGGTTAGTTAGTAATTAAAAAAAGAGTTTAAAAAAAAGTTAACGTTTTTTTTTGTTTTGACGGATTCCTAGAGAGAAAGCTCCCGGACCTTGAATGCCTTACGTGCATGAGTCCGCTCTGACGATATTATTAACGATGCTGCTACCGTTAGCAGCCCGCGCCTGCGCACCGTACCCGTAATCTTACAAATAACTCCCCCCGGGCTTTTGAAATAAATAAGATGTGTCGGATCCTGTACGCTGCTTTACGGAGTTAACCTTCAACCTCCGGATTGAAAAAGGGCGGGAGAAAAATGTGTTTTCTTTTTCATGTTTATGGCTGTCAGAGGTTCTTTCGGGCATGACAATTACGGACGCACATTATGGCTGTGGGTTACTTGGGTTATGCTTCGTTTTGGGTTACGGAAACTGTATTACAAATATTTATTATCTAAAGATACGTTATGTTTATTTCAATCTGATATTCAATTACCACGGTACAATATGGAATTATATTACCAAACATTATGTTCCTTGCTAAAATTTGAAGTTTTTTTTATGTTCACACCAGGTCATTTGAACTCAATTAGTGTATAGGCGGCCCTCGACTTTCGCACTTAATTGATCCTGAAAATGTGTGCGAAAGTGGAGGTCATGTAAAAAAACACCAAAATGGAGTATTTTCAGTTTGTTATTTATTTATCAACCACATACATACTCGTACATACATTATATAATAACGAAGGAATTACCGCGTACAGGATTCCGTAGAGTTGGACGTCCCCCTGCCCGCTGGACCGACGATCTGAAGAGGATTGCTGGACATAGATGGATGGGAGCGGCAATGGATAGGGGGCGGTGGAGGGCTTTGGGAGAGGCCTACATTCAGCAGTGGATGACAGACGGCTGATGATGATGATGATGATGATGATGATGAAGGAATTAGGACTCTTCTTTATAAATTTGTCAAGAGATTTTTGAACTCCCCTTTTTTTCTTTTTCTGATACAGAGTTCTATAACATATAACATATAATATACAATAGTTATATAACATTCGAAAAATAGTGCAAACATAGATTAAATACTTAAGCAATTAAATAGTTACTTAAATTACGCTGTGAAAATGCTTTAGTAATTACTTAAAATATTTACTAATTACGTAAAATGCGTAAGTAATTACTTTAATATGTAAATAACCGTGTGGTGATTAAGAGGACGGAACGTTTAGTTACTGATCTAGGAAACTTTAACCAGATTCCTTCTTCATAATTTATTTTATAGACATATATGTTTAAAATAGTCCATTGTTTTGGCCGAAACACTATGATACTTTAACATAATAAACTGTTAAATTAAAAAACTTTGTTTTATGTATCACAATTGTATTTTTATTTTACGCGACAGCTGTTTCGTCAACCTATGTTGACATCATCAGGTGTTACAATAATATATCAAACGTCAAATTTTCGTGATTTTTCGAACCTTTATGGTGTGTATTTGTTCCTATGTCAATTTGAAAAATTTCTATGTTTTAATCTTAAAATTCTTGCTGGAGTCGAGTTAGGTTACAGCAAGAACATCAAAATTATATCAAAGAAATTATTCAAATTGACATAGGAACAAATACAGATAATGGTTCAAAAAATCACGAAAATTTGACATTTGATATATTATTGTAACACCTGATAATGTCAACATAGGCTAACGAAACAGTTGTCGTGTAAAATAAATACACGTAAAACAAAGTTTTTTTAATTTAATACTCGTAGTTTATGTATTTTCTAAAGTTTTGACTAAGGATAGGTTTCCAGAAAAGTTTATTAACATCTCTGCTGGTTATTCCGATGCCACAGTTTATTTGAACCCAATTACTGTAGTTATATTCTTTTATTAGCTATTGATTCTCTTCATATCTCTTCTATCGCAATTTTTATTGTCACATGAATTCTACCAAACAAAACAATGTGAGATTTCTTTTCACATTGTCATCGCTGGGAATCGATTCGGTGTGGCAGCCATAGTTGTTGCCATTTTGCCACGTAGGCCGTCACAGATAAATATATAGCCACAAACGTAAGCTGGCGGTGGTGCAAATGTGAACTAAACGCCAAATGTCAATGTGACAGACTTGAGTTTTCGTTTGCATCGTCGCCGTGATACTTAGCTTTTTTTATCAATTTGAAACTAACAATATCCAAAATTATAAAAATCAGTATCTTTTTCTTCTTCAAGTGTCCTGTCGGGTCCCCCCAACATTGGCGATCACCTCGGCGAACCTTGTTTCTCGCCGTAGTGAATATCCTGGGAAAAGGTAATCAGAGTGGTTTCCCGTTGCCTTCTCTGATGGGTTTTTCTGTGGGGGTCACCTTCCCTTAGCTGGGGGGGTCCGGCTTTATGGCGCCGGACACTCGCCATTCGCCCACTCATTATCTGCTATGACACTGATAGTAATGTCAGTGGCCACATTGCCCGGGGTTCGCGGGGCCTGAGAGACCCTTTCGAGGACGCTAATGAGTTGGACTTGGTAGTAGTGCTGCAGATGTTATTGCAACATGGCGCATTACGATATTTTATAGAAGTACACTTTCCAGCAAAGTATACCCCATCGTAGCCCTACTACCCGTTAGAACCCCTAAAATCAAGTATAAGAGAGACTATTCTCAAAGTTAAAGCCTTTTTGTGAAGAAGAACAGAGAATATTTGCGCCATTAATTCCATTCGAAAAAGTTCACGCGCGCGTCGGTAAAATGACAGATAAGTGTTGTTATCCGCAAAGATTAAATAACCGATTTATGATAAGTATAATAATATCAAAAATATTTATTGTATATTTTGTATTGATTTGATAGGTGTATCTGAACATCCGGTCTAGAGAATTTTTATCTAGGGAAATGCAGCCGCGAGTACTTCAACTAAAATTAGCACACCTGGAAAGAAGAGGAAAAGACAAAACAATAATATTATAAACAAGATATTTGGCTGAATGAAGACGAGGAATTTATTTTTTCAATTGAAAGGGACATTGACTCATCAAACTCTAACTTATTCTTAGTAATGTTTTTTTTTCCTTGTATACAACGGGTCGTTTGAATCCAATTACTGTATACAATTTTTTTTAGCTTTTATATTGATTCTTATGACATATATACAAGGTTCTCACCACCACCCGAGACTTTCATAGGACGCAGCGACGCCCTTTCGTCAGTCTCGCTGCACTATCTAGGCCTGTTCCTTGTCCATCCGGGACTTACGTTAATTTAATTTAGCCTTTTCTTGTCATCATCAATTCTTATGACACGTGATAGGTAGCCAATCTATCGACATTTTATTGTTACGAGAATTCTACACCACAACAAAGACAGTGTAACAATCACACTGCCATCGCCGGGAATCGAACCTGGGACCTTCGGTATGGAAGTCAGAGCTCTTACTACTCTGCCACGAAGGTCGACAATGTTTGTATGTTATTTAATTGTTTTTACGTGTTTTTTTTATTAAATTCTGTGATGTAAAATAATTCAAGTGTTTGTGGTTGTATATTTTGACTGCCACTATGAAAATGTTCGATTAAAATAATTGTAAATTTGAATAAATTATTACATAAATCATTATTGTGCCTTTTTTTATCTCAATAAAAATATTCCGTATGACAATTTTGAATTTCCTTAAAATTCGGGAAAACATTTCGATCTGGCAACCCTAAATTGTATTACGGCGCCCTCGTTTTACGCCATGATACGCTTGTCGATCTATAATTGTCATTATTAGGTACTTACTCTTACCAAAATAAGCTATGAAAGCATCCTTTCGTGAGAGATAAAATATGCCACAGATATTGAGTGAAGTTGGGCACGAGAGTTAGCAAAATACGCTAATCAAGTAGGTACCGTCGCGACAGTCCTGTCAGACAGCGAGCGAGTCCAGTGAAGGGTGCGGAGTGTGGAGCGCGCGTCCGTTGTCACACATTCCCCCGTGAAGTATGTGTTTACCTTGTCCCGCCGGCCGGGAATAGTGGAGGAGGTACCCCCCTCCCCCTGCCAAAGGTGTGCCACGGACGTTGACCTCCGTCTCGGAACAAAAACTTGCGATTGAGGAATCTTCCCTTTCCATCCTGAGTAGGGAGCGCTCAATCGAGGCCCCAAACCGACACCAATAATAAACTAACTCAATAACGCGCCGTTTCGCGACAGGATGGACCGCCATACTGCTATGTTCTGACACACCTCTCGAGAATCCTCTACATTCATACTTCGTAACAATCATGCTCATCGATTTTATTGATGGTTGAGTTATTAGTTTTGTAAAACTCTAGTATTAATTTATACAATAATATTAAACACGATTTTTTTGTCTTTTTCTTTTTTATATACTTTGTATATACAACACTAACTATTGATGACCAAATAAATAACTAACTATGGGAGACATCTATTAGGAAAGGAACAAGAAGATAAGTTTAATTAATTAGAATTATTCTTCTTTCGGTGCCGTGTCAGGTCCCCCCAACGTTAGCGATCACTGCAGGCTCTGAACTCTCGTTTCCTGTCCACTCTTTAACGTTCTGACAGCTGCCTTCTACCAACTCCCTGACTTCCCTCCACTTTACCCATTAATATCAGTCGAAGGAGGTGGTATTTTTTTTTCCCTTAGCACATGACCCAAATATGAGACCTTTCTAATTTTCACACTCGACAACAGTTCTCTATTGGCTCTGGCTCTCTGTAGTACGTCTGCATTACTGACCCTATCGGTCCATGCTATACGGTGCATTCTGCTGTATATCCACATCTCGAACGCTTCCAACCGGCTCATTACATTCACTTTTAGAGTCCAGGTTTCGCAGCCATATAGTTGAACCGACCATATATAACACTTAATCATTCTTTGTCGTAGTTTCCAGTTAAGATTATCATTGCAAAATAAGGTTCTCATTTTATTAAATGCAGCTGGTTAATTAGAATATATATTCTAAATAAGCTTAAAGTGTGCATCCAAGACATTCGTGTTAACAGCCCTGGTTTATTATAATGCGTGGTTTTCGCCATAGCCCGATCCCGTAACTGTGCACTTACAAGTACAATGTAATAATATATGTAGCCAGGTACCCGCTGAAGCAGTACCTACGTACATAAAAACACACCTCCTGTATGTACACCTCCTCCCGAATCCATCCGAAAAAATATCCGTGTCGTCCACTGGTGACGCCAAAAATTTAAAAATCAATTGTTCTGTAAATTGGGTAAGAATTCAAAATATCTTAACTTTTGGGGTATTACTGCTAAAGTGTGAAGTGTAACCCGAGTCAATGTATCGAAAATGACAGTGCTTCTTCTTCTTCAAGTGCCTTGTCGGGTCCCCCCAACGTTGGCGATCACCTCGGCGAACCTGTCCCTGTCCTGCGCCGCTAGGAACAGCTCCTCCACACTTCGGATGCCGGTCCTCTCCCTCACATTTCGCAGCCAGGACATTTGTATCCTACCGGATCCTCTGCGTCCCTCAACTTTCCCCTCCAATATCAGTTGGAGAAGGTGGTACTTTTTCCCACGCAGTATATGACCCAGATGCGAAATTTTCCGAAACTTGATAATTGATAACAGTTCCCTGTCAACTCTAGCTCGCCTCAGGACTTTGGTATTGGTAACCATGTCTGTCCAGGAAATTCTGAGCATTCGGCGATGGAGTCACATTTCACATGCTTCCAGTATGTTCATTAAGTTGACTTTCAAGGTCCTTAATTGTCGTTATTAAGAAGGCATTGCTGCCATAATTCAATGGGTGGTTGAAAAACAAGGAAATTTTGCTTCATAGTATAATTACATGTATGTATTTGCCGGTAGGCATGCACGTAAGAACAAACACATAATTATAATATGCTTTCTATTACAAGCGACTAATGTCGACAAGTCGAATTAATCGGTCGACAGACGTCTGTGACATGTTCGTAAGTAAAGTTAGACTGATTACTTTTCAACGTGATTAGATGAAAAATCTCGTGTTTAAAATATTGAATTTTTATGATTGAATCTTCGGACGTCTGTCTGTCGTATATTATTTAACTCTCGGTAACAGGGTTATAAATTCTGAAATAAAAGATACCTGTCCAACAGTGAGATGGGGCAGAAAAATATGGTGATACTGGAGATACCATGTATTGTAGATAGACTGGAAGGTGCAAGAATTTCCCACGTGGTTGCTCACAATATACTTGTGGGACATGGCCAGCCAGGAAAACTCCGAAAAATATGGAAAGACAGCTGGTGCTGCACTTCTCAAGAGGATGACTCCTGTTCAAGAATAGATTAATGATCTATTATAGAACAGTGTTTCCCAATTGTGGTACGCGTCTCCCTAGGGGTACGCGAAGTTGCATCAAGGGGTACGCTCTTGACGACTTGAGACTGAAGCTGGCCAAAAAGCAACCAGATTTCAGAGTTGTGCAAAAAAAACGTGCATTTTCGTCTCATTAAACTAATTTTCACCGTCATTACAACTGTATTTGATGGTAATAAATGTAAAAAAAAATACAGATTTCATTTTTTATTTATCATTCCCGCAATAAGGGATACGCGAGTTTGAGGTTTTTTTCTTGAGTGGTACGCAGGAAAAACTAATTGGGAACCACTGATCTAGAATAATAATAATAATAAAGAAAAATACGACGATGAAAACTACAATGAAGAATGAGAAGAATTGTTATGATTTCATTGGGCTAACAAAATTATTTTAGCTTAATGACAAAAGCATGACACAATCGCTGAGTTATCACTGACTTACTAAGTGTTATATTGTTCTGACTCTTATTTATCGCACGATAATCCAACAAACAGATAACATACAGATTAGTTAGTGTATTAAAAATAAAAAAAGAGCATATGATTTGCAATTTCTCACGAGCTTACCGAGCCTAACCCAACCAACGAACATCTACCTGGAACGCATCCCATTGAAAAAAGTGGACCACTTCAGATATCTTGGCTCTATTCTTACCAATGATGGCACGAATGAAAATGACATAGAGCATAGAATAAACGTAGGATGGCTTAAATGGCATGCCCTTTCAGAACCCGGGCAAATAAATGGAAAAGTGTATCGAACCGCCGTAAGATCTGCTATGCTCTACAGATCGGACGCTGGACCACAAGATGGCAAGAAGAACAGAGGCTGCACGTAGCAGAATTGAAGATGCTGAGGTGGGCCGCCAGGGTTACGATGCTGGATAAAGCTAGAAATGAGCACATCAGAGGTAGAAAAGTCGCTCCCATAGCGGAAAAAACTAGGAAACGTCTCTGCGGTGGTACGGCCATGTGAGCAGGAGGAACAATGAATACATCGTTCACAAGATCCTGCAACTGGAAGACGGAAAGAGGGAACCAAGTCGGCTTCCTGCAACGTGGATGTCCACAGTTAGGATCGACCTGAAGGCGCTGGAACTGGACAGCCAGACGACCCTGGATCGTGAGACTTGGCGGAGCCGTATTTGAAGAGCCGACCCCAAATAACGGGAAATGACTAAGCGAAAGAAGAGTATTAAAAACAAAAATATGAGACACGGAAATACTGAATCAATGAAGAATGGTAAAGAAAGAATACGTTTACGATGTGAATGGCACAAACTATAGAGGAATACCAAGGAAAACACGATACGATCAAATTAACAAAATATTAAATGTCTACCACGTGTGGAGTCGGAGAAATCGACGTATGTGCATGACACGATATATTTATGATGAAGAGGAATCTAATTCATTATGTCTACGCTTCGGTGAGATGGTTAGTTGGTTTATTACAAATACAATAAGATTTATTTTATTTATTTATTTATTTATATTATACACAAATGAGACATAACAAACGAAAAACATTTAGAGACTAAGTCGGACAAAAAACGGTGTAACAAAAATAAAATAAAGATATGAAACTAAAAAATATCAGAAGGATCCCAAATAGGTATATCAACGTAAGTGAGGCAGCACTCTTTCCAGAATTTGGAATATATTTTTTATGAACACCGCCTCATTGACACTAAAAATGTCCAAATCCGAGAAGATTAGATTTAACGTTCGAATTGCTCTTCCTACTGGCATCACCAAAGGCAGGTTGGTTCTGCTTGACGGAGCAAAGAACAATTGATGTCGGCGCTGTCGCAGGTAACTAGTAATTAGTAACAAACATATCTATTTGCTCTAGAACTCAATGGAGCCCCGAATCAGTTTGAAAAAATGAGTTACTGTTAACTGTTTAAATAAAACTATGTTATAATTATCACAATTGATTATATTTTGGCGTGACAGCTGTTTCGCTGACATATATAAGCAGGTCTTACAATCGACTAAAAAAAAAATTAACGAAATATTTCATTTCTTCTTCTTCCTCAGCCTATTCCCGTCCACTCCAGGATAAAGGCCTCCTCCATTCGCTTCCAAGTCACTCTGTCTTGTGCAAGCTGCATCCAGGTTATTCCGACATGACTGTTCAGATCATCCTTCCACCGTAGTTGCGGTCGCCTTGCACTTCTCTTTGCCGTCCATGGTCTCTAAGTCAGCAGTCTTCTTGTCAATTTTTCATCTGAGCTTCTGGCTACGTGACCTGCCCATTGCCATTTTAGAGTCGCCACCCGTTGGATTATTTTGTGTGTCATCACCCAAAATGTATTTTTTTAAAGTTGAATGTAAGACCTGACGATGCTAACATCGGTTAGCAAAACAGCTGTCGCGACAAAATATAATTAATTTTGATATTTATAAAAGAGTTTTATTTAATCAGTTAATAATGTTGAAATATCAAAGTGTTTCCGCCAAAACAATGGATTATTATATAAATCAAATGAATAGAATCTCGTACATCACTTAATAAAATGTTTTATAATTTTTAGTAATACGAAATAATGGGTAAATCATTAAAGTATTTGTAATAAAATAAAAGCCTCTTTCTACAATACGTAAAATATTAATGTTTTGAATTGAAAATTCTTGACAGAATTTCATTGTAAATAAGGAGAAAAAAATCTTTATAACACATTATACATATTACGTTTTATTCCAGTTGTACAATAAAGAACTCCAAGAACAAGTGAAATAAACTTATATAATGTATATACTAACTAACTAACTAACTGACCATCACGCCGTCTCTCCGAAGGGGTAGACAGAAAGAATGGACTGCCACACTTTTCTTTCCTGACATATTTCTCTCGCTTCCTCAACATTCATACATCATGTCATGCACGCGCGTCTATTTCTCTGACTCCTCACATGGCCGACATTCAATATTTGATTTATTTGATCGTGCCACGTTTTCCTCGGTCTTCCTCTATTTCTGGTTCCATTTACATCATTAACATATATTTTTTTTACCATTCTTTCATCATTCATTCTTTCCATATGTCCAAAACACCTTAATGATCCTTTCATTATTTTGTTCATGACACCATCATTCGCACCGCATTCACTTCTTATATTTTCATTCGACACTCTATCATACACAGAGTATCCACACATTCGTCTAAGAGATCTCATTTCTACTGCATTTATTCTACTTTCATTCTTCTTTTGCCAGTTCTATGCTTCGCTTCCATACATAAGGGTCGGTTGTGCCATTGTGCATTGCCATTCTAGCTTTTTTGGATAGGTTTTTGTTTGCGATGACAACTTTAAGTGCACCATTCACTTTGTTGCCTGCCCCAACCCTTCTTTCAATATCCCTCTCCACTCGCCCATCTCTTGTAAACATACTACCTAAATACACGAACTCAACTACTTGCTCCAAATTTTCACCATTCACGCTAATGTTGCAGACTGTCATGGTCTCTTCCTTTTCAAAAATCAATACCTTGGACTTATTAACATTCATCATCAGATCATTTCGCATGCACACCTCATACATACAAATCACCAGGACTTGTAATTCATGCTCGTTGTCTGCAAGTAGGACAGCGTCAACCGCATACAAGAGACAGCTTACTGACACTCCGCTCATTTTGGCACCTACATCCAACCCTTTCAGCTCTTTCATACATTTGTCCATATACAGATTAAATAACCACGGGGACATTACGCAATCCTGTTTGACACCTTTATTGATATCGAACCAGGCTGTAAGATCTCCATTTACTCTGACACTAGCAGTGCTTTCCGTGTATAGCGACTTAATTGCCGTGATCAGTTTTGTACTTATTCCATATTCAGACAATATTTTCCACAACTTTTCTCTTCTTTTTCTCTGGTTTCAATCCTGGGATTGGTTTGCAGCAATTTCCTCCATTATTCTCTTCCATTTTCCCTGTCTTGTGCGGCTCTTTTGAAATCTGCATATGATGAGCAGCGCACGTCCACCAACAGGTCCTCCAGGTACTCTCGGCGTGGGCGTCCCCTAGAGTTTGTCCCCTCGATCATACCCTCCATTATGGCATGCAAGAGACCTTCTTGACGTATTACATGGCCGATCCATCTTGCACGCCTTTCGGACAAGGTCCTGAGCAGGTGCCTTCCTCCTTCGATTCCTTGAAGAACTTCCTCATTCGTGATGTGGTCTCTCCAGGAAATTCAAAAGAGTCTTCTATAGGACCACATCTCAAAAGCCTCTAGTCTCCGCTTATCCCTTTCGGATAGGCACCATGTCTCGCAGCCGTACATCAAGACACTCCATACATAGGTCTTGATGAGGAGTATTCTCACTTTTCTCTATTAACGTATATAATATTATCAAGATAAAAATCCTTCTATACTCAACATGACCGATGAGCCGAAATTTGGAGTATTTAGTTCCGTTTCTCGGAAGTAGAAATAACATTGAAAATAAGCACGTCTAACTGTCACAATTTTATTTATTTATCACACTTAGCTTATAATATGTTAAGATATAAACATTTTATAGATTTATGGAGGTAATTTAGCAGATGCTGGCTTTAAAATCTTACGAACAATTATACTGTTAAATAATATTATTATTTCCGCATTGAAGTTCTATCATCATACCGCATAAGTTTTAAAACAAGATGGACTTAAAACTTTACGTGTTTTTATTTTATTTTTTAAAATCTGCAATATTATTTCAAAAGTATCTTTTAAACATATCACACCTCTTGACACAAAAAAATAATTAAAAAATGGGTGTTCCTAATTGTTGATACGTTTTAACTAACTAATCATTATGCCGTCTCCTCAAAAGGGTAAGCAGAAATAATGGATCGCCACGCTGTTTTTTCCTGACATACTAATCTCGCTTCCTCAACATATACAATATAAAAGAACTATACAATTTTTCTTCTGCTTTCTTTGTGTTTTTTTGGCATGTTACCCTCTGCGTCAAATTCTGTGGAGTACCTTTTGTTCTATCTTTGAATATTTTTAGAGGTCGTCCTTGAGATATGCTTTCTTGAGTAAAACCGTCCCTTGGTGCTCTTACGGTCCTTAATTATGCCATTCTGGTCACATATTCATTCCAGAACTTTCTTCTCTGAAGAAGTCTTAGTATTTCATCGACTTCGCATATCTTCAGATATCTATTTGATATTCCGTCACGAAGAGTTTTGCCAACAATGATTATGTGTGTTTTCATTCACTGGTTCGATATAGGCTTTTGATTCTTACAGTTAATTTAATTATAGGTACGTAAAAATATCACTCAAGGGAAGTTCTTTATCTTGTGATGACTGTTCGTTGGATTATACTCAATGGAAAGTGCGCTCAAATTATATGTTTTCGTCACCCAAATATCTTGTTATTCCTTGGAATAAAAAAGAATCTTCTTCAACTTCTTAGTGTAGGGCTTGTGGCCTATTTCTTAAGAGGACCTGGCCTCCTGTGAGGTCAACTCAAAGCTGTCCATTAACCGTCGCGTTGCCATGTGGTCAATTGAGTTTCCACTGCCAATTTAAAGTTGATTTTCTTAAAACCTATGGACCCTAATATTATAAAAAAAATTGTAATCCTCCATTGAAGTGTTCTCAATATTTCGTAATAAAAAAAAAAGCAAAAAATTACTTCCTTCATCCCAAAAAAAATATTTTCTAAGACTGCCCTCACCTTCATTCGTGTTAAGGTAGAATTTGTTTTGCTAATATTTACAACTTTATCAAAAGTGACAAATACTTACTCGCTGTTTTGAACGTATTATAAATTATATCTTTGGCCTTTTCTCATAGGTACGTAATAATACCGACTGTGGACGGAAACGCAGCACGCAACTTAATAATATCAGAACTGTGAAAATATTGACACTTTACCAAAAGGGACAAATATTAATACGTACTCGTTGTCTTGAACGTAGTATACATTTTGCCTAGGTGCCTTTATCATACGTAAAATTATAGCGCCACGGCGCGGCAGGGCGAGACAAGTTCATACTTGGTGTCAGTTGATCATATGCTGTCTCGCATTCTATATCAGAAATCGCATGGTTCCAGAAAAAAATTAATAATGATATGTTTTTCAAATAATCCATGTATGTTATAGATATCGATCTATTCCTAATGAAATTCCCTACAAGATGACATAAATTAAATTTGATTCATCGAGTCATATGCTTGATATTTAGATAAAGTTAGCGGTAAACTGAATTGACCACATGGGAGCGAGCGTTTTGTTTTGAACACGGTACGTTAAGGGTTAATCCCTTTGGTGGTCTTCCTGGGGGTCGTTTGCCTTGGGGTTGGGTGAGAGGGAGTCTGGATGTATCCATTCTTATCACGTGTGCATACCAGTATCTTCTCGTTTGCCCCAACTAATCACATCCTCGACCTCGCTTATCTCCCTTATCCTTTAGTTCCCAATTCTGTCGGGGTGATTACATCACAAAAACGGCGCTTTAAAAGTTAACGCTTTAAAAGTCCAAATAAAATATATTACCGATAGAAAAATATCGCTAACAAAAAAAGTGTAAATTTTTTATGCGGTAAAAAATCTTCAAATGCTGTACGAGTATACCTTAATGTCTTCTTCTCTTCTCCCTCTTAGTTTAGGTCGTATGACCTGTTTGTGTCGGTGAGTTGTTCTGGGATTATGATGTCCAGCCATCTCTCAATATTTTTGGCGGCCTTCAATTCTTGTATTCTCGATTCCACGTGGTCTCTCCAAAAGCGCCTTTTGCGATGTACGATCCTATATTATAAGCCCATTACCTGGTGGTATCTACTAGCAAACCGATAAGAGTACCTACTTCTGAGTGGTACCTGTCCGGGCATTAACGTTCCTGATTAAGATTTACATATTGCAATTTACGAGTCATCACTGGAATTTGCAATAAAAATATATCACAATTATTGTCCCGTTATTTGGACAAAGAAATGGGGAAAAAATTTACTGAAAATAATATTGGGAGATGTCCGCGCAGTGACGACTTACGAACGGTATGCCCCCTGTTCGCCGGTCGGCCGCATACTCTGACAAGAAAAATTACCTTTCAGCTTCCAAAACCACTTCCGAAAATGATCGCCATGAATCAGCAGTCAGCCGAGCTCTCTTGATATTTAAATTCTGACACATCTGATCTGCGCGCGGTCGGCTGGCCGAGTGCCTTACGGTTTGTTCGTTGATTCATTCATTCCCCAATCGAACATTTAAATTTCGTATTGCGTTGTTTTAACGTTAAATACGCATGCGTGTAGATATATATTTTCTTTTTTCAATTACATCTTCTTCTTCTTCTTCTTCAGCCTGTATTGACCGTCCACTTCTGGACGTAGGCCTCCTCTCGCATTTTCCATTCTCTTCTATCCTGAGCGATCCGCATCCAGGCACTTCCCGCACTTCTCCGAACATCGTCGCGCCAACGCAACTGTGGGCGCCCAACTCCACGCTTTGTCGTCCTTGGCCACCAGCACAGCAGTCGCCTTGTCCATTTTTCATCTGGATCGCGAGCGACATGTCCCGCCCATCGCCACTTGAGGGTTGCGGCCATCTTAATAACATCGGAAACCTTTGTCCTGACTCTTATGTCCTCATTTCTAAGTCTGTCCCGTAAACTGATACCCAACATGGCAATTCAATTACATATTCGATTACAAATAACAACATTTTATATATTTGTTCCCTTACTACCTTCGTGGCCGAGTGCCAAGTGCTATTAATGCCACACCGAAGGTCCAGGTGACAGTGTGATTCTCACACTGTCTTTGGTCTGGTGTAGAATTCACGTGAAAATAAAATAGCGATTGATGAGCTACCTATCACATGTCATGAGAATCAATATGATAGCTATACCCTTTATATCGATTTGGCTCGCGCTGAAATGATGTAAAGAGGGATTCACCAAAATAATAAACTAACTAACTAACTAATCATCACGCCGTCTCCCCGAAAGGGTAGGCAGAAAGAATTGACTGCCACACTTTAATCGATGCGGCACTCCATCCTTCTCTTTTCGCCATCGCGAGAGACGCGGTGTGATGGGTTGCGAACCTCATCGCCACCAAAAGGCATCTCCCGCGCACACTTCGATCGTTCAACGTCTACATAATAAATCTAAAACAAATTATCTGAAATACAATGATATAAAATAAAATAACAAAGAAAAATAATTTAACACATAATGTTATTTTAGATGGTGCACTTGTCGTCAGCTGGACGATCCGGAAATTTGTGTTTATTTAATTTTTATTCCACGTTATCCACTGTTTTTTTTAAATTTACTGTAATTAGGCACTTAAAACAATCCAACACCAGCAAGAACTTAAAAATATTATTGAAGAATTTATTCAAATTGTCATTGGAACAAATGAAAAAATTATTTTTACACCTGTCAAAATTCTTTTTATAAACGAAAAAACTTATATAGTTTTAACACCAAAACAGTAAAAACGTATTTTTTGTCACAAATAACTATCATAAAGAGCATATATTTGTTGGTTTGTTGTGGTTGTGGTTAACGTATATTAAAAATATATATACACATTAACAATCCATAATAATAATTCTTTTATATTATCAGACATGCTTTTTGTTCTAACAACACCCGTCAGATAACCGAGACATGGGCATAGGTATATCTGCACGTGCCGTCTTTATTTCAGAATTTCGAAAACAAGCAACGAAATAGACATTACAAATTTTATACAAATTCTAAGAAATACAAATTTCGCCTTACAAAGCTCTCGACATTTTTTACAGATAAAACGATTTGTTAATATTAGTAATAATAATAATTACAATTAATTAATGTTTTTAATTGAAATTTCTTGGTAGAAGTTCATTTTAAATAATGAAAACATAAAAAATTCATACAAAATTTCTTTATTATTATGTCGCACCGTGAGTGTAAAACCGACGTAAGTGCAAATATACAGTTTGGAGATATGCGAGTTTAAAGATTTCATATTGCTTGGAAAAACTTTTTTTTTTTAAATAATCAATGATTTTCGGTTTATAGTAATATAAAATCGGTTAATGTTTGACAGTCCATTCTTTCTGCCTACCCCTCCTGGGAGACGGCGTGATGGTTAGTTATTTAGTTAGTTAGTAATGTAATACAACTCATTCTGCCAATATTTTAAAATAATGTTACAATATTTCTACGGAAGAGCATAATCGAGACCCTCGTTTAAATTACCCCTAATTTGTATTGCGAAAGCATCCTTGATGCTTCCGGTGAGAACTTGAGGGAGCTTTGTCCTTTTTTTATCCTCGCATATTCTCTCCATAAATATCTTCGGCGGGCAGCTGTGCATGAGATAAGGACCGGAGTAGAAGACATGTTTACAAATAATAATAATATCATGCTACTTCTAAAACATTGCCAATCTAAAGATGTGAAGAATTATACAAATGTATACTCATATTCTATTATAATTTGAAATAACATGCATTTGTTTTACAATTTTTTCTTCTTCTATATTTGTCATTACTTTTCGTTGTGGATTCACTTTAGAAAAACGTTGTATTTTCACTCACATTATATATTTCAGACCGTAGACGTCCTTCTTTAGTGTATAAAAATTAACAATTATTTTCAAAAGTTAGTCAAATGTTTAATAATTGAATATTTATTGAACTAAACATGTATAGTGAATTCGATAAACATTTAAATTTTTAATTGTATCTCAATAGAGACGAAGAAACAAACTGGAAACTGAATATGGATGATCAAGGTGTTTACAGGACTTATGACCTGTCATTGGTTGGGTTAAGCGCACGCTTTATGTAATTACAACATTCCCCATTCCACCATTGTTATTATGATCATGTATGATACATTTTTGGAAGTTGTATATATACTCCAAATCCATACATATCTTCACGTGGCAGTTCCAGTTAGCCATCTATGTAGATTTGATTGTACTAATTAATTTTTTAAGATTAATCTATACAATCCATCCACTAACGCCATCTATGAAGAATGATTGTTTAGCATTTAGCAAACTACTTTATTAACACAATGCGAAGAGGCTACCGCCTCCTAGCGCACTGTTAGAAGTCGCCTGGAGTATCCACTCCTATTTTATACGCCAAATAATTGACCAGAATATTTACAAATATTTGTGAAATGTATACTTATATCTGTATACGAATCCTGGATTTTCACCTGTGGGTGGTTAATTTAAATTTTTAATTGTATCTCAATAGAGACGAAGAAACAAACTGGAAACTGAATATGGATGATCAAGGTGTTTACAGGACTTATGACCTGTCATTGGTTGGGTTAAGCGCACGCTTTATGTAATTACAACATTCCCCATTCCACCATTGTTATGATCATGTATGATACATTTTTGGAAGTTGTATATATACTCCAAATCCATACATATCTTCACGTGGCAGTTCCAGTTAACACAATGCGAAGAGGCTACCGCCTCCTAGCGCACTGTTAGAAGTCGCCTGGAGTATCCACTCCTATTTTATACGCCAAATAATTGACCAGAATATTTACAAATATTTGTGAAATGTAGTATTGTGTATAAAGTAGTTTGCTAAATGCTAAACAATCATTCTTCATAGATGGCGTTAGTGGATGGATTGTATAGATTAATCTTAAAAAATTAATTAGTACAATCAAATCTACATAGATGGCTAACTGGAACTGCCACGTGAAGATATGTATGGATTTGGAGTATATATACAACTTCCAAAAAATGTATCATACATGATCATAACAATGGTGGAATGGGGAATGTTGTAATTACATAAAGCGTGCGCTTAACCCAACCAATGACAGGTCATAAGTCCTGTAAACACCTTGATCATCCATATTCAGTTTCCAGTTTGTTTCTTCGTCTCTATTGAGATACAATTAAAAATTTAAATTAACCACCCACAGGTGAAAATCCAGGATTCGTATACAGATATAAGTATACATTTCACAAATATTTGTAAATATTCTGGTCAATTATTTGGCGTATAAAATAGGAGTGGATACTCCAGGCGACTTCTAACAGTGCGCTAGGAGGCGGTAGCCTCTTCGCATTGTGTTAATAAAGTAGTTTGCTAAATGCTAAACAATCATTCTTCATAGATGGCGTTAGTGGATGGATTGTATAGATTAATCTTAAAAAAATTAATTAATCAAATCTACATAGATGGCTAACTGGAACTGCCACGAAGATATGTATGGATTTGGAGTATATATACAACTTCCAAAAATGTATCATACATGATCATAACAATGGTGGGGGGAATGTTGTAATTACATAAAGCGTGCGCTTAACCCAACCAATGACAGGTCATAAGTCCTGTAAACACCTTGATCATCCATATTCAGTTTCCAGTTTGTTTCTTCGTCTCTATTGAGATACAATTAAAAATTTAAATTAACCACCCACAGGTGAAAATCCAGGATTCGTATACAGATATAAGTATACATTTCACAAATATCGATAAACATTGTTTATTTCATTATAATTTAAGTTAAGATTTGCCGTCTTAATAGATCCTAATTAGAATCAAACAATTTATTATTATTATTATTTTGTTGTATCGCTCTTTACATCATGACAGCATGAGCCAAATCGATGTAAAGGGTATTATAGCTATCATAGTGATTCTCGTGACATGTGATAGGTAGCTAATCTATCGCCATTTTATTGTCACGTGAATTCTACACCAGACCAAAGAGAGTGTGACAATCGCACTGCCCTCGCCGGGAATCGAACCCGGAACCTTCGGGGTGGCAGTCAACGCACTTACCACTCGGTCATGAAGGTCGTTTACGCATACAATATTTGACACTTAGTAGAGAAAGTATATTATTTAATAATGAGATCTTTTATCGTATAAAATTTCTGATAATTCTTGAATACAATGTACGAAGTGGACGTGATATTAAAATGAAGACGTCCATTTTCTAGCTGTTTTATTATATTTTACGAGAGTAGCATATTTCGCATTGCTAGAGCATCAGCATTTGTACCCTAGCAACTTAAAATATGTTTCTCCTATAAAATAAAAGGATCATCAAGATGGTTTGGACATATGGAAAGAATGAATGAAGAAAGAATGGTAAAAAAATTATATGTTAAAGATGTAAATGGAACCAGAAATAGAGGAAGACCAAGGAAAACGTGGCACGATCAGATAAATCAAATATTGAATGTCAGCCATGTGAGGAGTCAGAGAAATCGACGCGCGTGCATGACACGATGAATGAATGTTGAGGAAGCGAAAGAAATATGTCAGGAATGAAAGAAAAGTGGCAGTCCATTATTTCTATCTACCCCTTCGGCGAGACAGCGTGATGGTTAGTTAGTTAGTTAGTTTTATAAAATAAAATAATACTTGTAGACGTTTTCATAAATACTTTATACCTATGGAGTTTTACGTCATTACCAATATTAGATGTGAGATGTGGGTTTGACAAAACCAACCGCAGTGATTCAATAAATCGTGGAATTCGCCACGATTTTAAACTTCAATAAACATTTTTACAACACCATTCTTTTTTTATTGACGAAACAGTTGTCTGTTGAACCATCTCCATGCGGTGCTCAGTGCAGGGACAGGGCTGAAACCGTTGACCCTGCCTGCCGTTCCTACCAAAACAAGTCACATTTTCATAACGGGTTGTCGAATTCATCTCGTAACTGGCCAGGGGAGCTCTCACACCTATGTACCTACCTCTCTCTACCTTTCCACATTTTATGTATATCTGTACTGTCGCGTTTTTATATTACCATGTTTCGCTTAAGTACCAGTCTACTGGTGGCAATAGATTCAGCGGGACTTACCTATAAGTTGACACAAAAATAATTGTTCTTTGTGAGAATTTTTTTTAAATCATGTTACTGGAATCTTTCCCGGAATATAAAAAAATCCTCTCACAAAATTATTTGATTTATAAGTTCTTCGAGGAATCGAAGGAGGAAGGCACCTGCTCAGGACCTTATCCGAAAGGCGTGCAAGATGGATCGGCCATGTAATACGTCAAGAAGGTCTCTTGCATGCCATAATGGATGGTATGACCGAGGAGACAAACTCTAGGGGACGCCCACGCCGAGAGTACCTGGAGGAACTGTTGGTGGACGTGCACTACTCATCATATGCAGATTTCAAAAGAGCCGCACAAGACAGGGAAGAATGGAAGAGAAGAATAGAAGAAATTGCTGCAAACCAATCCCAGGATTGAAACTTTCTAACTAATGTAATTAATTTATAAGTTAGTTCTCTCTATTCATTTTTCTCATAATTATTAAGAATATAATAAATATTTGTTAATTTAAACTGTTCAATAATGTTTGTCAATAATGTTATTTTTAAATGTACTAATTGTTTGTATATAAATATGTAACCTTAATGTATTATTACGAGGGTTGCCTTTTGAGTTTTTACAAAAAGTTAAACAGAAACCAACAAGTTTGAAACAAAGTGTTTTATTGCTTTTCAAAATATTTGCTTTTTAGGTCTTTACATTTTTGCATACGTTCAAACCAATTCTGAAAACATTTTCTCCACTCTGAAGCTGATATTGTAGAAACGTGGTTTTGAAAGTCTTCAACAGCTTCCTGAGGTGATGAAAATCGCTGTCCACGCATCTTTTGTTTGACAGTAGGGAACAAGAAAAAGTCATTAGGCGATAAATCAGGTGAATACGGGAAATGAGACATTAATTCGGTGTTTTTCTCCTTCAAATATTCAGTTGTTTGACGTGCCTTATGGGAGCTGGCATCGTCGTGATGAAGAATGATGCGACGTTTTTTGTTGTTTTTCGTTAGTTCATCGAAGACCGTTGGCAAACAAATTGTTGTATACCATTCGGCATTAACAGTTCTTTGATCCTCTAAAGGAAGGGTTGCAAAGTGTCCAGTACAACCGAAGAAACAAGCGATTATTTTCTTGAAAGTGCTCCGTGAACGAACAACTTTAGTGGGATTGGGTTTATCATTAAACACCCTAACAGTATACTGTTGTTTGTTTTCAGGTTCATACGAATATATCCAAGTTTCGTGTCCTGTAACAATTATGTATACGGATTTTGAAGCGTCCTTGATCGAATTTTTTCAACATTTCGTAACATCAATCAACACGAACCTTTTTTTCGTTTCGGTCAAATTATGCGGAATCCATCTGGAACAAATCTTTCTCCCACCTAAATGCTCATGCAAAAACGATTGTATTGCAGTCTGCGATATGCCAAGAGTGGCCTTTATCTGTCTGTAAGTCACATGCCGATCTTCTTTAATCATAATGCACACAGCATCGATGTTTCTCGGAATGACAACCGATTTTGGCCGACCTTCTCTTCATTCATCACTGACGGACGCACGACCACGACAAAATTCTGCAAACCAATTGCAAACAGTCTTCTCTGATGGTGCTTCAATACCAAAAGTTGCACGAAGCGATTCTTTGCATTGTTGTTGAGTAAGGCCATTTTTAAAATCATAAAAAATCATCCACCGAAAACCTTCCATTTTCGCACAAACTTGCTTATTTTAAACGTTCACTATCAACAACCTAATCGGTCAATTACTATGTTGCCACTGGCTTCGCAATAACAAACGTCAATGTTCACAAATACAGTGATGCCATAACTCACTAACGCCATCTATTGTTCGATTGTAAAAACATAAAAGGCAACCTATGTACTTGTATGAAACACAATACTCCATGGTGAATGTGTCAATTAAATAATTGTTAAATATTAAAAAATATATAAATTTGATGTTATCGTTTGATTAATTGTCTAAATATGCATTTCAATATCGATTTATGAAGAAAGGAAAATCAATATGACATTTTAGATTATAACAAAAAAATTATGATGACAATTTGCTGATAGCGATTACGGTTATTTGAAAACGTATGTAAAATTATAAAATTTCGAAGCCTCCTGTATTTTCACAACGCTATAAAACAATTTGTAGATTTTTTTTATCTGAGCTTGTCCGAGTTTAGTGTCATATTCTTCGAACGACATTTCAGAGATCGTTGCAAATTATATCTTTCTCGCTATATCCTGAGGATGGAGTCTGCGACTAATTTCAAAACGTCGGTCGAAGAGGAAAACATGAGACATGGACGCCCATCCAAGATCCTAAGAAAGCGTAATAATCTTATACAAATTAGAAATAGGCTAATATGAAATAGGAGGAGGAGGAAATATATAGATAGGAGTGACATCTCCAGGCGGCTTCTAACAATGCGCTAATGGCGGGGTAGCCTTTCACATTGTGTTAAAAAGATGTTCTGCTTAACGCTTAATAAACATAAATCTCCATAGATGGCGTTAGTATGTAGACTATATATAGAGTGATCTTAGAGATTAACATATATAATCAAAATCCTCATTGATGGCGCATTGAAACTGACATGTGAAATCTGGTGTAGGACTTTAACATATATACAACTTCCAAAAATTTGGCAGACATGGTCATAAGAAAGGTGGAATGGGGAATGTTGTAATTACATAAAGCGTGCGCTTAACCCAACCAATGACAGGTCATAAGTCCTGTAAACACCTTGATCAACCATATTCAGTTTCCAATTTGCATCTTCGTCTCTATTGAGATACAATTAAATCATGAATTGATAACCCGCAATGGGTGAAATCCAGTATTCGTATACAAGTACGAGTATATGTATACATTCAAAAAAATATTACAAATTAGAAATATTCATTTTATGTCATGCCAAAACAAAACGATTAATTTATAAAATGTTAATTTTATTATTAAATTCGCGCAATTAGCTTAGACTGAAAAAATTATTTAATGTATACGCAACAACGAAATATTTAAAATGTTTATTTAGCCGACGCTCTGGGGGACAGAATATTCAGAATCTAATTAAGATGTCTTGAATTCGATTCGAGACCCGAACTGCGCCATTCTTTGTTTTGAGATCATCACCTCTTTTTCTAGTACCTTTGAATATTCCAGAAATATCTAAGTCAAAAGTTGTATCCAATATCAATTTTAAATATAATTCATTAGTTAGAAATATAAAACATAATTGTATTTATAAAAAATATCTTCATATCACGTCAACAATTGAAGGCTGGATATTACAAAGATGCCAAGTGGTTACTCTTAGTGTGGATACTTTGTGTACGATAGAGTGTCGAATGAAAATATAAGAAGTGAATGCGGTGCGAATGATGGTGTTATGAACAAAATAATAAAAGGATCATTAAGATGGTTTGGACATATGGAAAGAATGAATGAAGAAAGAATGGTAAAAAAATTATATGTTAACGATGTAACGGAACCAGAAATAGAGGAAGACCGAGGAAAACGTGGCACGATCAAATAAATCAAATATTGAATGTCGGCCATGTGAGGAGTCAGAGAAATCGACGCGCGTTCATGACACGATGTATGAATATTGAGGAAGCAAGAGAAATATGTCAGGAAAGAAAAGTGTGGCAGTCCATTATTTCTGCCTACCCCTTCGGGGAGACGGCGTGATGGTTAGTTAGTTAGTTAGTTATCCAAGTGGTTTAAACATAAAGCAGAGAAAAAAAGCAAAAACTGTTTTTTGTTCCATATGTCATGTACCACGAGTGCCATCTTTAGGGTGACGTTTGAACTACACTGTATTATTCAGTCATTACGCACTTCTCCTCAGTTATTGGCCTTAATGTTTATAACCAATTAGCATCTAAAACTCATTATTACAAGTTGTACGCTTGGCACCTTTGTAATGACCAGCATTCAATTTGTTAAATTATATAATTATTTTATTTTATTTACACTTGCACAATGTGAGTGCTCGATTTTGCTAAATCAATAATATGCTTAAGCTTTTACTAAATTATTAAATTAATTAAAGTTAGTAAAAAATAAATATAAAAATCGAAATGACGCGACGATTCAATTGAGAAATATATGTTTTTGGAGAAATAAAATAAAGTTATTTTTTTCCTCGTTTATTGGTTTCAATTACAATATTTGATCCTTGCAGGTGTTTATCTCAAGGATATTATTTTTATTTATTATAAAATTTATTTCTATATTATGTATTTAAACTGTATAGAGCTAACTCAGTCATGGGCGCCCGCAGGGGGGGCAAGGGGGGACACTTGCCCCCGGATTGATTGAAAATAGTCAAATAATGTTATATACATATATTGTGTTAATAAAAAAATTGTTGCTACAGTATGCCCTTCATTACTACAGTGCCCTGTCCGTTCGTTCACCATACAAATACGCTACAGTAAATTAAAACATTACTAAAAATATTTTGCCCCCCCCCCCCCTCTCCCTTAGAAAATTTTCTGCGGGCGCCCATGGACTCAGTCAAGCTCTGTGGTTCATGGGCTAGCTTTGCTCGTATATCATCCGACATTCACCTTACAGGTGAGGAAACCATGGAAAACCTCAACCGTATCATTTGGGGTATGACTATGGGGAGAATAAAAACATGTTTGAAAATGTTTATTACATATTAATAATTAAGTGCAGTTAATGTAGCTTAAAACTGTATGGAGATGAGATTCACTATATATTTATTAAATATTTTATTTATGTAATTATGTCCCTCGCATGTTTTGATTTTTGAGGATAGCCGGAAAGTCGCCTAGGGGGACCGCCCTCTTCTGGGTCTCTTTCTCCAGCTTCCATCTATCTCTGACGAACATCGGGCAGTGCAGAAGAACGTGCTCGATAGTTTGTTCACAAATTTGGTCATTTTTACACTGATATTTTTTTAAATGTTCTTTTACTTTTTACAATATTATTTTGATGTTTTTGACTTGTTACTAAGTTTGATTTATTGTTATTATTATTTAAATGCAGTTAGTTACACGTTTTTATAAACAATGTTAATAGAAGTGTGTCGAGATTTATGTTATATTTGTATGAATAAAACTTCAAAGATATCTGTACGAAGAGGAATGCGACAGGGTGATACTATTATACCCAAAATTATTTCCTTTCACCCTTGAATATATTTTTAAAGAAATTGATATGATCGGAGAATACTTATATATGGAAATATATTTCAATCATTCACGGCTTACGGATGATAAAGTGCTGATTTGTAATGATTTGTAATTTGTAATGAACAATGTTGAAAGAACTTCAAGGAAAGTAGAATGTATATGAACCTGGGCAAAACAAAAAATCATTGCACCTACCCCAGTAAAAGAGACTCATCAACAAATGAAGCGTTATCCAAAGAACTGTGGTTTGAGAAATGTTGGGGATCAGTATAGCGGACAGGATAAGAAACACCACTATTGGAGCCAGAACATAACAGTGTCGGACATCGTTGGAAGATTAACACTAAAATAGGGCATCGGAGGGAGATCTTGTCGCCAATAACTCTAACGAAAGATAAACAAAACACCTCCATTGCTAGTGTCCTAGGACTGCGACCAGAAATTCTGGACGTCCCTAATTTTGATCGAGGGACGACGTTAGAGAGACTGGTGAACGACATGGATGCATGTTGCCTAAGATCAGGAAATAGATTAACTAGGCCTAAGTTCAGGAGTGGACGGCTGCGGGCTGATGATGAATAAAACATGCTTTTAATGTTTTTGCACAGATTTTTAGTCATGGTTTTTTTATACCACCATTGTCTACTTATAAAATATTTTTTTTTATTAAAGATGTCTCATTGTGATTTTTTTACTCACGAGTAAATAACTTAACTGTATTCAAGTTTTTTCTTATAAATATTTTTTATGAGTAAAAATAATGCAATTTATAGTAAAATCATCGTTTTTACCACATAATTTGTATTGGTATCTACTCAAGGATAATTTTGAATATGGCAGCACTCTCTATAATCTCGAAGTTTCCTAACCTGCTTACACGTCAAACATTATTGCTTAGAATGTGACAAAAGTGATTTTTGACATTAAAACAAGAGTGTTTTCCGTCAAAAGTTACATTCTAAATTCAAGTTATCCTTTGCTGAAGCCGCCTGGTTTTTACCAACTTTTGTGTTACATTTCAATTTTATTGTCTGGAAAAGTATTTAATATATGAAATAAATATAATATTTACCATGGGTGCGTACAAATCGGGCATTATAACCTTAATCTTTCCGATGTTTCTCAGAATTCGTCATCTAAACTGACAATCGATATTAAGGTTATGTGCCGCCTACTATGTTTACCGTATGTGTTTTGTTTTCAGGAGGGTTATTTAGTTACTTTAGAGGGCTTTTAGGAGCTCGGGAAATGCGCATACTCATCCTAGGACTCGATGGAGCAGGAAAAACAACAATCCTCTACAGATTGCAAGTTGGTGAAGTAGTCACTACTATACCCACTATAGGGTTCAATGTTGAACAAGTACAATATAAAAACTTGAAATTTCAAGTTTGGGACTTAGGAGGACAAACCAGTATAAGGTGGATACTTTTATTAAGTGTACTTACTCAATTGAAACTAAATCAATTTCTTTATAAAAAAAAGTTCACACTACAATTTATATATTTGTTGATGAAGATTTTTTTGGTGAAACTGTTATCGTAGAGGGTGCAATAAGATTTTAAATGTGAATACCTTCTTAATTTGAATTTTAGACCGTACTGGAGGTGCTATTATGGAAATACAGACGCTATTATTTATGTGGTAGACTCGGCAGACAGAGATAGAATAGGAATATCCAAAGATGAACTTCTACACATGTTGAGGGTAAGTTTGCTAATAGAATAAGTATTTTGCTATAGAATAAGTGTCTATAAGAATTAAAAATGTTTTGACTATCAACTTTAAAGCGTAAAACAATGAAGCATCTATGTAATTGAATAACCGACAGCAAGATCAGAATTTATAAAACATGCTTGCGACCTATCATGACGTACGCTGTAGAGACGCGGGCCGACACTGTGCGAACCAAGGGACTACTAAGAACATCGGAGATGAAGTTCCTAAGATCATTTACTGGAAAAACTCTTCGAGATCGTGACCGCAACGTATTCATAAGAAAAACTTGCGAAATAGAGGATATCGTTCAGTGGAGTAGATCCAGAAGAAGATACTGGAGGGACCATGTAGCCCTAATGGATGGTGACAGACTTGCATATACAGCCGCTTATGAAATACCCTCCGGACACCGCCCACCTGGAAGACCGCCTAAGAGATGTAAGGGCAGCTGGATCTCATCATCCGACGAGACATGATTTCTGTGTCACAGATTGTTAGATCTATTAAAAGAAGAAGAAGAATAACCGATCTTTAAATTTTGAATGAGTTAGAGAAACCATAAATAAATTTTTGATAATTTTTCCATGCCACATTTATCTCAATAAAAATATTTTTTTTACTACAGGAAGAAGAATTGGCAGGTGCCATATTAGTAGTTCTAGCAAATAAACAAGATATGGCCGGATGTTTAACAATGGCGGAAGTGCATCAGGCGCTGGGCCTGGACGCACTGAAGGACAGGACCTTCCAGATATTCAAGACCTCAGCCACCAAGGGCGAGGGGCTGGACCAGGCTATGGATTGGCTGTCCAATGCCCTTCAGGCCAAGAAATAGCCCAACCTGACCTAAACACCTGAAGCCTTCATTAACTTAAATTTAATAAATGTATTTTTGTTAAGTAGTTTACCTATTTATAAATTTGTACCGATACATGCATGATTGGAATTGTAAGAAGCTGTGTGTTGAATTAAAGTAAAATTTAAGTTGCGAGGAAAATAAATACATCGTTACTTTATGGAGAGAAAACAATTGAGTGTAATTGTATTGTCTTTGTGGTTCAAATTGTGACAAACTTAAATTCAGAAATCTTTAACACATTTTATAATAATCTCTAACATTCACATTATACTCTTACCAAAATTAACAAATCTTGGATCTGCAAAGTGTCGAAATGTTTCCACATTATTTGCTGTTATTTTATTATAAAACATTTCAAAAGTACAATATTTTAAATACAAATAATACAAATGAAAACGTCTGCTTTCTAGAAGTTTTATTATATTTGGTGTTAATGATATGTTTCGCCTGTCTGAGGCATTATCAAATGACATCCTTTCGCCTGTCTAAGGCATTACAAATGTTATTTGATAATGCCTTAGACAGGCGAAACATGTATTCACATAAAATATAATAAAAGTTTTCATTCGTATTAATTATTTAATATGGAGTTTTACATCATTGTTCAAGAATCAATAAACAAATAAAAATATTAGTTATGCTGCTCATACGGGATTTGTAATTTTGGTATAAATTATGTATGTGATTATAAATATTTATTTATTTAATTTTGTAATAAACTAATTTGTCAATATTCCAATGAACCATCAAAGATGTATTTAAATATTGTGCATAGACAATTTGTAAGAACACGAAGTGATGGTGTTATAATTATTATTTGGCACTTTTGCTTTATATATTGCATCCCAGGGCAGATATTTGATATTTTGTTAAATTAACCAATTTTTACCATATAACCAAATTTATATAAATATTTGAATTCGAATAAAATTTCTACATTCCAAATGCTGATAATCTTACTTTCACATCAAGTAGTTGATTTAAGTCCTGCATACAACAATGTACGTGTACACCGGAACAGAAGTTTCATTTGATGAAAGTATGTTTGCTTTTTCTTTGATTAGTTAAATTAAAATAAAAACAATCTTAAAAATGTATTTTTTCAGTGATGATAACATACATAACAAAAACGTGGAATTGAGTATCGAATTTCTTGCCATGTTAAATGTAACATTTAGAAGTACATAGTTATAAGCATCAAAGTATGAACTTGCTGGCATGTGAACGTAAAATCAAAATTTTTGAATGTTTGTATAATAAATTGATGATTTATAAAGTGTCATTTTTATGAATGAGTCATCTTAAGGGCGCTGGTTTAATACTAAATGCTTCCAAACATCCCATCAATCTGATGTATTTGCAATCTACATTATTTTATAAGCCATAAAATATCCCATTGTGTCAAATGGTAGGTTTTGACTGACTCTTTGTGTAGTGGGTAATACACAATACTTTCTGCTCTGGACTTGCAAGATGACTTACATCAAACAAAAATGTAAATATATATATTTTGTTTAATTTATCTTTTAAAGCAACTGCTAAATGACGGTGTATTGTTGACATACCTTAAACATTTTTATTTGGTTGCAAATATTGCATATTTAATAAATATAATTAAATACAAAATAATTTGTAAAGATATGTACCTTTCGTATTAATGAATGAATGCATTGTGTTTCTGTATTAGGTAGATTTATACTTTAAGTATGCATTATTAAATTGTAAATATTTGTCATGTTTAATGGTGAATCATAAAATATTGAGGAATTCTTATCAAAGTGCAACTCCAGGCTGACTAGCCCATGTTTCATGACATGTCTGCAATAAATCCTATCATACGATGGGCTGTTGAAAATTAATTGGCCTAAGCAGGAAAACTTTTTTTTCTCATTATAGTCTCATTTTCTTGCCTATTAGTGGCGATGAGGTTTGCAACCCATCACACCGCGTCTCCCGCGGGGGGAAAAGAGAAGGATTGAGTGCCGCATCAGTAAAAGTGTGACAGACCATTCTTTCTGCCTACCCTTTCGGGGAGACGGCGTGATGGTTAGTTAGTTAGTTAGTCTCATTTTGACCATTATAATTTCTAGAAGTATTCTAAATAGGCCTCTGTTTCAGCGATGACATCTTCACTCGATCCACTTATCACCGAGCCTTTTCTTTAAGTTTGGAAATAAATAATAGTCTCAGGGAGCCGAACCTTAAGAATATGGTGGATAAGGACCAATTTGTAGTTGTGACTGTGCATTTGTATACCGGTGCATTGTTCTGGCGGAAGAGCTAGCTTTTCTTTGCCAAGTTTCATCGTCAAATTGATCCAACAGTTCTGCATAATATACACCTGTTATTGTTTAGTCCTCCCAGGTAGTGGATGTGAATGATACCATGTGCATCCCAAAAAACTGAAAAAACTGTGGCCATGACCTTGTTGGCCAACAGCCTTCCCATCCACCTTGGTCTTCCTCGTCTTTGATTCGCCAGGAGCAGTCCACTGTCCTGACTGTCCCTTGGCATCTGGTGTGTCTTGTTAGTTACATTTTTCATCCACGGTTACAATATGCCTAAAAAATCATTTCAATCGCGGTTAAACATCGTTAAATACTCTTTCAAAATGATCAGACGATCCTGTTTGCTGTTCATTTAAGATAAATTCAGCACTCATCTGACAGAGAGCTTTCTCATACCCAAATATTTATACAAAATGTTGAGCACCCGTTTGGTTGAGGTGCCCACTGCACACAGCTATCTTGTGCTTAGTCTCTGGTTGATCATCTTATTATTGTTCCGTGAATTTTGTCTCCTAATTTTGGTGTGGAGACCTCTTTTGGCTAATCTGGACACCCTCATCAAAAATGCTTTTACAACCCCATTTAAATTCAGCTCTCCAATATTTGATAGTTGATATCGAAGTAGCAGTCTCTATAAACATAGTTTAATTCTTGTTGATCTCATCAATCAACAATCACTACACGTTATTTGAATTTTCTTTCGTCTGTCAAACATAAACTAACTTATGCAGCTATTTGAAAATTTTACAGAAGTGTATGGAAGGTTAGGTTTTATGAAAAACATTCATTTGATTCTGCTGGCTCCATCTTCTTGCCTATGCTGATTAACTTTCAACCGCCCCTGGTATACAGTACTAATACTAGTCTCAAATAATATTTGCATACATTCGTATTTTATTTAGCCTTTGCCTATGAAATAAAGAATGGAGTATTTTCTATAGACTTTAGTGGTTTTTTATGGAAAGAAAATTCTCCAATTAGCAGTATGTATTTGATATGGTATATATTTTTTTAATTTATACGATGGAAACTATCGTGTATGTTTGTTCTTAAATATTTCATTTATTTAAAAATTATTCCCTTAACACGTTGACTGCTGAGCACTAACCGGGACAGGATAAGGTAGAGGACAGCTAAACCCTCTATTTAATTAAAACCGAACAGTATAGGGCCTAATCTGGACAGAGGTCCACTGTTTGGGTTCTCTCCTTACTGCTGTCTCGGTCAGTGGTCCGCAGTCAACGTGTTAACAATAATAGTATATTTTGAGTGAGTAAAATGTGGTAAGAAATTTAATGTATTTTTTAAAATTCTTGACTTATGGCACTGACAAAACTATGCAATTTACTGCTTGCGTGCAGCTACATACTACGGCTTTATTGTTTGATCTCAGGACAGAAGTTTGCTGGCAACTGTATGCAAATATTAATTATATTTCGGTTCAAAACACCATCAGCCAGCCACCAAAACATATCATATTTTCTTTGCTCATCTTCTGATCTTGCACGTTATTTAAAAAAAAAAGAGTAAGATAATTGTTTACCACATCGGTATTAATTTTATTTATTGGAATCCTGACAGCATTGGAATTTTTCATACTATATACTAGGAACATTTCCTTAAATTATGTAATAAATTTTATTTATATCTCATTAAACAATATATGGAAATAAACCAATATCTTGATTTTTTTTCTCTCCCTTCTCTTTGCCCAGGGCGACTGACTTTAGTCAGATTAATAACTTAAGCGCACCAGGAGTTCGAGAGTGTGTGTTTATTGATTCTTCGATGTTCGAGGAAGATTACCCAGTTGGAGGATTTAGATTGTTCTGATGACCGACCTCTGTTTACTTTTGATAAACTGGGTGGATGCGGAGCAGAAGCTGGGTAGCCTCATGAGGAAGCGGCAAAAGTAGGTTTCAAAATTAGCATGTCCAAGACAGTAGAGTAGACCTACGAGTGTTCACAAATGACTCCACCCCAATCTTGCTCCACGGTGTCCCCCTTGTGACCACGACCAGCTTTTGGTAGCAAGGTTTGGGAGGTACGGAGGAAGATGTAGACAGCAGACTCAACGAGGCAAGGGGAGCATTCGCTATGCTTCGCCCTGTATGGCGTTCCAGTATCATATCGAGAAAGCTCAAGATCCAAATATTCAGCAGTAGCGTTAAGAGCGTACTGCTGTACGAATGTGTGACTTGGAAATCTACCGCGGTCGTTATTGGAACCTGGGAGTGGTCTCATTGTATTGGGAGGGTCTTGCCGTTTTCAGTCGTTGCCTTGGTTTGGTCCAGCAAACACCGGGGCTTTGCTATCCGCACGTTTCTTGAAAATGGTCGTTCTGTCATCGCCACCCAGCAGGCCTTTCGGCTGCAATTCAAGCTTCGGCGTCGTGATACCATCCCTCACCGTCATTTAATCGTGACTTGAGTGCATACATTAGAAGGAACTGGTTCCCCACTAAGACCTAGGGGTTTAGGAAGACCCAAAACCATAAGAACACCCAAAAATTTAATGAGAGCGAGAAGCTATTCAACTGTCGTCTCGGCAATCTGCCCGGAAGCATGCAATTGCATTGGGCATAGCTGACCGCTCACTAAGGAGGATTTTGCATCAAGACTTATCATTCCACCCCTTTATTCACACCCCCAAAATTACGAATGTCCAAGAGTTGAAACCTCCTGACTATGAAAACTGCATGAATCGCTCCCAAGAAATGTTGAACCGAATGGTTCGCTCCCAAGAAATGTTGAACCGAATTGGAACGTTCCAACCTAGACAAGCCCTGATTGGTTCTTTATAATGAATTATTTCTTCATATTGGAGATTGTATAATGAATTCTAATACCACTGATTTTAATCATTAGTGTTAGTGCCTTAAAAGATAATAATACTCAAGATCTTTTAGCACTAAACAGTGTCAAATGTCGTCATCTTGGCCATAGCAGGCAAAAGGCCAATCAAAGAACAAGTCTCTCAGCACTGATGGCTGTGGATCGGTTACACTGAAATACCCGGTCTGCATCGTTCAAGGTAGGCAGGACTGATCCCCTGAACAAACAGGATGCAAGATGACCTGCCACCTAGAAAAGAACCATGCAGGAGAAGGTTATGCAACAGGCCTCACTTGGAGCGGTGTTTGGCTTTAGATGTGTGATATAATAGTGAAGATCCTATGGGGGGAAAGAGAAAGCGAGGCAGACCTAGAGCCACCTGGAGAAGAACCCTGCAGGACGAGGTTAAGGCAGCAGGCCTCACTTGGGATGATGTTAGGCATCAGGCAGCGATAGAGTCGGGTGGAGAAGATTCCTTGAGGCCCTGTGCACCACGGAGGTGTGACAGGACAAAAAGAAGAAGAAAATAGTGAAGAAGAATTCTCAAGGTTCTATGTACCACGAGGATGTGATTGAAGAAGAAAAATAAAATAATAACAGCAAATTTATTAAAAATAATTTATTCACATGATGTGGGTATGTAATGAAAAAAATAGGCACAAAGTAAATGAAAAATTATAAATGCTTATGAATTAGGTTACTACAATATGTTGAAGGGCGCATCACCAAACAGGATTTCCGAATCGTTGCATTCTTTTCTCCTGGGCATCTAGTTCCATGCCAACTTTCTTTCTCATGTAGAAAATTGGGCAGTCTCGGCTGAAATAAACATTCATGTTATATTTTTATTATGGAACAAATAAAGCAACAATAATATTCCTGATATATCGCAGCTTCGGTAAGACAAGGGCATAATTGTTAAAAATTCTCAAAATGAATTAAGTATGCCAATGTATTTTAAAAAACATACCATTATCTGGAGGAACAAAGTCGCTCATTTTGCCAGAGGGTGATAGTGTATGGTCAATATAGCCACAATAACACGATATTATTCTTCAAAAATCTTAAAATATCTTTAATGATAAATTACAAAATGTGTAATTGTGCCCTTGTCTTACCGAAGGTACGATATATACTTCTCTCACTTCTTCAATATTCATACATCGTGTCATACAGGCAAGTCAATTTTTTTTTGTATACAACAGGTCGTTTGAACTCAATTCTTCTTCTTCTTGTGCTGTGTCAGGTCCCCCCGACGTTGGCGATCACTCCGGTGAAAACCTCCCTGTCCTGCGCTGCCCGAAACAGGTCATCCACCGTCCTCATTCCGGTCCACTCTCTAATGTTGCGCAGCCAGGACATCTGTTTTCTGCCAACTCCCCGTCTTCCCTCTATCTTGCCCTCCAATATAAGTCGGAGGAGGCGGTACTTTTCTCCACGCAGCACGTGACCCAAATATGAGACCTTTTTCACTTTGACATTCGACAACAGCTCTCTCTTGGCTCCGGCTCTCCTAAGTACTTCGACGTTACTGACCTTTTCGGTCCAAGGTATACGAAGCATTCTTCTGTGTATCCACATTTCGAATGCTTCTAACCGATTCATTATGAACTCAATTACTGTATACAATTTTTTTTTGGCTGTTATAATGATTCGACATGTGATAGGTAGCTAATCTATTGCCATTTTATTGTCACGTGAATTCTACACTAGACAAAAGACGATCGTCTGAAATTGAACCTGGGACCTTCAGAAAGGCAGTCACAGATCTTACCACTCTGCCACGAAGGTCATTGATTTCTCAGACTCCTCACATGGCCGACATTTAATATTTGATTTATTTGATAGTGCCACGTTTTCCTCGGACTTCCTCTATTTCTAGTTCCATTTACATCGTTATCTTTCTTCATTCATTCTTTCCATGTGTCCAAACCATCTTAATGATCCTTTCATTATTTTGTTCACAACACCATCGTTCGCACCGCATTCACTTCTTATATTTTCATTTGACACTCTATCATACAAATAGTATCTACACTTTCGTCTAAGTCTAAGAGATCTCATTTCTACTGCATTTATTCTACTTTCATCCTTCTTTTGCCAGTTCCATGCGTCGCTTCCATACATAAGGGTTGGTCCAAGAACACCATTGTGTGCTGCCATTTTAGTTATTTTGGATAGGTTTTTGTTTGCGGTGACAACTTTAAGTGCACCATTCACTTTGTTGCCTGCCCCAACCCTTCTTTCAATATCCCTCTCCACCCGCCCATCTTTTGTTAACATACTAACCAAATTTGGGTAATATCATATAACTTGTTGAAAATTTAAAGAATAATTTTAAAAGGTTTTTGGACCAGAGACAGTATTTTACCTGGTGCATAGGACTTCCTCATGGAGACTGCCTTGACAGCGTTGGCACTCGGTCCAGAGGCGGGAGAATCTATCTTCCATGGAGCGCAGCTTAAGGACCTCGTTGCCGAAGAGCTGTGGCTCCTTGCTCATGCAGTGGTCACAGAGGGCCTTCTTGCAATCCCCGGGCAGCACCGTCTTGCAGCCCATGCACGTCTCCCTCTTCTGGGTGAAGGCTGCCAGCGCGCCCACTCGGGATGTCACCATCGCTTTGGTTCGAGTATGGTCACCTCCTGCAATCATCATAATCACAAAAAATGTTGTTGTATTGAAGGGAAACCAGGCGGGACATAGAAGGAAAATAGAGTACATTAAATGTGGTCTGGCACCCCCTTGGTGGGAACTTCTATAGTCCTCCTAAAGAGCCTTGCTTGAAATAACCTTGAGGAACAGAATCAGATATGAATTTATTCGACAACGAACTAAGGTGACTGAGGTGGCTCTGAGGATAGGCTGAAGTGGCGGTGGACTGCCCATACTTGTCTGAGAATCAACAGCTGATAGGGAAGACGGATTCTGGAGTGGAGACTGCGCAGAGGATTACATAAAATTGGACATTCCCTTGTTCGCTGGACCGACGATATTATAACGATTGCTGGACGTGAATGGATGAGTGGTGCTGGATAGGCGGTAGTGGCGTGCTTTTGGAGAGGCCTGCCTTCAGCAAAGGACAACAGACGACTGATAAGAAGATATTTATTGTTCCTACTTTTTCAATAGAGAAGTAAGAAAAGAATGTAAGGCCGATGTATGCGTTCCTATTGGACACTCCATAATGTTTGGACATATGGAATGAATGGATGAGGAAAGAATGGTTAAAAAGATATAAACAAGCAGTTTGAATGGAAAAAGAAGTCGAGAAAGGCTAAGGAAGACATGGCATGACCAAACTAATCAAATGCTTAAAGACGGTCATGTTCGAAGTCGGAACAACCAACATGAATGCCTGTTACAGTGTGTGGATGTAGAAGAGATGTGAGAGTTATGTCAAGATAGAACAGTGTGGAACAATAATACCCAATGAAAAAATATAATTTTAACAGATTTCTTTTTAAGGTTGATTAGTTAAATTATCTAAAATATTGGGTACTTACTTAGGAGGAGAGACTCCGCCTTTTCTCCAAGAATGGGCTCAAATATTCTCAGTAGAGGCTTGGATAGCTGGTTTTCTAAATAATAGTTGAAATCTATCGGAATACTGTTCTCTAGAACGTAAATTGGATCCTAAAATATATAAAACAGGAATTAATTCAAACAAAATTTAAAAAAAAAAACTTATAGCGATGGTATAACCAGGGCTGTCCAAAGCTCGGCCTATATTTGTGCGACCCGCAACATGTTTTTGATTTGTCAGATAAGTCACTAACACACGCTCTGCGGTTGGCAACAACTAATATCAATGTTGATATCGACAGAATTGTAAAAGATTGTATTACACAATGGCATCCCTGTATTTTCATTTTTTCTTTAAAAAGTTAAAGAATTTGTTTCTGCGGCCCTCCAATCTATTTAGTTATTTGGATTGGCCCGGGATCGTATCTGGTTTGGACAGCCCTAGTATAACCTATTTATTGTTTCTTGAACATGATGTAAAACTTCACATTAAATAATGAATATGAATAAAAATGTCCGTTATCTAGAAGTTTTATTATATTTCATGGGCTAACCACATCATTTTCATAAAATATAATAAACCTTCTAGAAAACAGAAGTTTTCACTCGTATAACACATTGTCTGTGGGTAGACTTGCACGCTTATTAACACACGTAGTTTGAAATTTAAATACAATTGTTACATTTAATTTTATATATACTAAAAAAATGCATTCAAAATGTTACTAAAATTGTTTAAAAAATACACTTCCAACAGTTTACACTGAGTCCTCGAAAGAGGTATTTATACCCCTCCATATCCTATTAAATGACATTTGATAATTCCTTAAAAACATTCCAAAACACGTCATTCCCATAAAATATGTTTTCATTTGCATTAATTATGATAATATACAGTAAAAGTCCATTAATTCGAAAAACGATATTTCGTAATTCGAAATTTTCATAATTTGCTCGGTCCAAAAATTGACCTTTCATAGTAAATTCTACCGTTAAATCGAAATATCGCGTATTTCGAAATTCGTAATGTTTTTCATCAAAATGTACTTACGATTTCTAATAATTCAAAAAGACATCAATATAAAATGAAATATCCCATGAGAAAAAATCTGGTTCGAGCGCTTACATACATTAGTGCAACGGAGACATCTATATTAGGGTGTCCCTTATTTTTCAAAGTTTTAATTTTACAACGCATAGGCTATTGTTTTATTCATTTGGGCCTAAAACATTCGAAAACAATTTTTTACCTTATTCGGAACAGTGTAACCCGTGCCGACTTACGCGCAAAGATGTCCCATACAAATTGCGTCACAGGAGCGGCGCGTTGTCGTTGTTATTATCATCTAGTCTCAGCTTGTGAGGTAATACCACGGATTGTTTTATATTTCGAAGATTTCAGTGGAACTAAGAAGCTATTTAAAAAGTTTTTCCTTGGTTGATGAAGTAAATCACCAAATATCAGGTGTAAACTACCATGTAATCGTCAAGTTCTCGCAGTTCTATTTTTCAACATACGTGAAGTTAATTTGACTGTTAATGGAAGCGCAAATCTTGTCATTCTGGAGTGCAATATATTATGAAAAAAGGCTAGAATACCTACCAGAGCTGTTCCTAATTATGTTAAGAAGTTAGTGGATCTTTATCAGGTCTGACGAGAACTGCAAAAAATAGCAAGAAGATTCAGGACTTACATAGGCGCCGCGAAGAGAACTTTCAACTTGAATTAGATAATTTATTCAATATCACACACGCCGATGCTTTTGAATGTGCTGTGATACGACAGCATCTTATACAGAATGCTTGAACGGAGCTTGTGTGCAAAAACTAGAAAGAGATTTGTTACTCTTTGCTTGCCGCCATCATATATACGAACTGATGCTCAAAAGTGCGTCTGAATCGGAAAATCGATTGAACAAGATGATTATAGCGAACTCATTGAGCTTGCTATTGTTTTTCTGGGTGAAGACAATGAAAATAAAATAAAAATCAGACCTACTGGCCCAATGCATCAAGCACGATGGATGGCAAGAGCTATTTACTCCTTAAAAATACGTTTACTGCAGTCCCAGTTTAAAATGTGCGCTAAGGACAAATAAGCTTAATACGAGATGTTTGTTTATTTATTGTGGCAGTTTATGTGAAGCCCTGGCTTGAATATAGTTTGACGATAAAAGCTCCGAATGAAGATTTTTGTTTTTAAGGACCTTATAAGATTACGAAGAAGTTGACAATTTCCAAAGCGGCTTTAAACAAGTTCAGTCAACATTTGTGGTACTTGTCAGAGGTAATAGCTATCCTTTTTAATTTTTGATGACAACGTTGATGAGCAGACCGAAGGAAACATTGTAGAAAACTTACAAAAAGAAAGTTTTGGTGATTAAGGAAAAAGATATGTTCCATCGAAAGAACAGCTGTCTGGCTCTCTATATGGTACGTAAATAGTGTTTAATCTAGTATTTAATATAGAACTTATTTGTTTTATTTATAGGTACTACAAGTATTTGTTATCATGTTTATAGGAAATATTTGAGTGATTTTGTTTCTGTCAAGAGTAAAGATTTATTTTCACGACTGAAACTCGATAGCAGTTTCCTTCCAGAAATTGTATCTTCATAGAAAGACAGCGCGGCGTTTGTGGAAGCTAAAAATAAGGTTACTAGCTTAATTAATAGCAGTTAATGACACAGCTGAAAGAGCTAATCTAATGACAGACTTTCATGGTTTGACTACCGCAGATGAAGAACATAAGCAGTTCACATTATGTTGTGTGCAAGAACATAGAAAAATTTACCCAGAGTGTAAAAAAAGAGACTTCGAATAGGAAATATCCAAGTAAATAAATACAAATTTGGATCTTTTTTGATAATTACAAGAAAAGTATTACATAAATATACGTTTTCATCAATGTTTATCTAACATAATGGTTTTAAGTGATCATCTACAACTACATTTAAGAGACACCTAAAGCAGGTATTTTCTAAAACTTTGAGGCCAAGTCGGCACGGGTTAGAATTAACGTAGGAAGTTGAAATTCTGTATTTGGGTAACTAGTAGGCTATTTAACACAATTAGGGGGTATGCGTTTCAAAAATCCAAAAAAAAATTTTTTTGCCCATATAAGGGACACCCTAATCTATATATTATGTTTTTCTCTTAAAAATATCATGCAGCAAAAAAGTGCAAAGCGATAAAATGAGAACATCATGTAAAAAGGATATCTTCATTACATATATATACTCAGCATCTTTCGTGTTGCCATAATTTCTATTCTATAAATTAGCAATATTTCTTTCACAAAGTTTTCGGAGAAATTTGAAAGCTTGACAAAGTTTGTTTTGTTGAGACATTACTTCAGAATGAGTATATAAAAAAGAAGAAAATTAATAAACTTAAAGAATAAAACAAAAAAAATTATCGCATAATTCGTAATTAGAAATTTTTTGGGATATCCGGTCCCTTGAATTTAGAATTAACGGACTTTTACTGTTTATTAAATATTTTCCTAGCACATCATCAAATGGAGTCGAGATTCAAAACGATTGAGTAAGAAATTACTTCGGCCTTCATGTATGCGGGGGTGTTCTTGGAGGCTGCGCAGAGAATGTAGGGCACGCGATCACCCAGCTTGGGTGCTGTGCCTGGGTCCCTCTTCCTCATCTTGCTGGCTAGCTCCACGTGCGCCTGCTTGGCTGTGTAGTCGTTCTTAGTCAGCTCTTTGGTGATCACCAGCTGCGAGATGTCAATGCGGTTGCAGAGCAGGTCTGATATCACCTGCTTGGCATAGTTCACTGCCCCCGTTGGATCCCTGATATCAAAACATACGACAAATGACACAGATTTTACATACTACTAACAAAACCTTTTATTTACCGCATTAGAAATATTTTTTTAATGTTGTTACTTGAAATTTCATTATAAATAATGAAAAAAAAATCATTTATGATACGAGGGTGGTTTGATAAGTCATTAAACTAATATATATTATAAATATTTTTTATTTGAATATTTAAAAATAAAAATAGAAGTTAAGTAAATGTAGAACGATGTACGACAGAATTTCAATGCTGATATAAGAAAGGAGCGTAGAGCGGAAGAAGGTATTATGAACAAAATTATGAAAGGATCGCTGCGTTGGTTCGGACATATGGAGCGCATGGGTGGAGAAAGAATGGTCAAGAAAGTATACGTTAGTGATGTAAATGGAATACACGTAGGTAGACCGAGGAAAACATGGCATGACCAAATTAATCAAATTTTAAAAGTTGGTCATGTTGGAAATCAGAAGAATCGACGTGCATGTATGATCCGTAATGTGTAATATGGAGGAAACTAGAGAGGTGTGTCAGGATAGAGTAGTGTGGCGGTATATTCTCTCTGCCTACCCCTGCGGAGAAACTGTGTGATGGTTTTTTGTCAAATTAAATCTTACCGATCGATAAGTAACTTCTGGAGACAGGTGTTCATCATGTTGGAGACCAGAGGGGAGTTATCTCTCCTCACAGTCTCTATGCCCTTGCAGTCCATTTTATCATATTTGTCTGGTTTCGTGAAATACAATCCTAAAATTATGAAAACATATTTCAGATACATAACATTAAAAAAAAAACTGTATTTACCATTTTTTATTTACACCACCGAACCATTTTCAAGGGATCATCAGAAAATCAAATATTGAATGTATTTGATCCATTGAATGCCATTAGTGTTTGATCTATTCAAAAATATTTGAAAATAATTTGTACATGTCGAAATAAATATTAGGGGTACCCATAAGTAATGTCGTTTTTTTCAATGAAATTTAAAACATTTTTTTTTATACTTTATTTAACTTTTCTTATATAAAATTATTTCCCATATAATCTATAACCTTCTGCCACCTTTTTATAAAATCATCCATGCCCTTCTTGTAAAATACAGCGGATTTTGACTGAAAATATTGTGATAGGGCTGTATTCACCTCTTCTAAGGAATTGAAATTTTGATCTCTTAAAAAATGTTCCATAGAACGAAATGAATAAGAATCAGATGGTGCGAGATCCGGAGAGTATGGAGGATGCAACAGGGTGACCCACCCAAGATTTTATGCGCGTGAATTTCGAAACATGAGCTCGCCCGTTATCGTGCTGAAGAGTAATGGCGCTTAAATTCACCAAAGCTGGCCTCTTTTGGCGTAGTACTTCATTAAAGCTATCCAACTGTTGACAGTATAACTCTGCCGACACTGTCCGACCTTGTGGTAATAGTTCGAAGTAAATGATTCCTTTCGAAACCCAAAAATCACATAATAACCCTTTTTTAGAACGCAATGACTATTTAGGGGTTGAAACGGCCTTTTGTCCGCATTTTAGCCATTGTTTTTTTTTTGTTATGTTTGAATTCAACCTATTTCTCATCACCAGTCACTAGGTCACAAAGAAATGGGCTTAATTGTTCTTTTTCTAGCAATAATCTGCTGATGCTGAGCCGTTGAGCCGCGTTGCGGTTGGTCAATGCGTGTGGGATCCAAATACCTTATTTTTGAATCTTGCCCAACTTCTTTAGGATCCTTTGAGTATTGGACCAGGATGTATCGACCTTTTCCGATAATTTCTCAATAGTCAGCATCGGGTCGTCTTCGATTTCAGACTTCACGGCTGCTTCGTCCGCCTGGACGAGTCGTCCACTTCGAGGCTCATTTTCCAAACACAAATCACCAGATTTAAATTTTTTGAACCATCGTTGGCATTTGCTGACATCCAATATGCCACCGTAAATCTCGCAAATATCTTTTGTAGCTTCTGTCGATTTATTTTTCAAATGATATTGAAAAAGTATACAGCTCTGCAGATGTTGTTCCAACGGACACGTCTCTACCATTGCCGTCAGAGGGATAAAGGAACCGTTTTATTTTGTCTCAAGGCCACGAGCAGGTAGCAGCTACACAATAAAAACTTATAACAGGTCCTTACTGCATAACAGACCGAAGGAGACTATTTTAAAGATGGCGCATCGAAAAAAACGACATTACTTATGGGTACCCCTAATAATTTTACCTTTTTAACCCAGCAAAATTTTCATAAAAGGTGCATAAAATTTATAAATATTTAGTTACAAAACAATGTTTTTGTAGACACCAAGTGCAATATAATAAATAATTTTCATAAATTGGGTAAAACATAAATAAATGTAATAGGAAAATTGCATAAAAATGATGATTAGCCGTGTGGGATTTATTGCATAAGCCAGTTGGGGCCATGATCGGCCGCTTGGGATTAATAGAGTTGAATATTGAATATTTTGAAAACTAAGCAGGTTATTTTAACACAAGTGTGGAAAATATTATTTTATAAATATAGTAGAACGTCGTTTATCCGGAATAATTGGGACCGGAGGTGTTCCGAATATTGATTTTCTGGATAATATGTACACACGTAATCTGGAATAAATAATGACAGGTTGAAACTAACAAGATGACACGTTGAAACTAAAAAGATGACACGTTGAAACTAACAAGATGACACGTTGAAACTCAAACACAGCGGGAGACTGACTGTCCGTAGGGTGAGGGGGAGAACGAGAGGAGGAGGGAGGAGAAGGATGATGCAACCCACATCAACGTTGTGTAGACGTGGTGGGGAAAGCTTAGTCATGCGTAGGTCACGGTACAGAAGGCTTCAGATAATTGACGTTTCGGTTAACTGATGTCCGGATAAACAACATTCTACTGTATATTAAAAATAATAAATACCTGCATAACGCTTCTTATTGATGAGCAAGTAGGGATAGTAGACTTTCTCAAACTCCAGTTTGATGGGTTTGACAAACTTCGAGGAGACAAATTCAGCGGCCTCCCTGCCCAACTCCATGCTCCTCTCCAGGGACTTGACCCCGAACTTCACCATCACGGAGTCCGTGTCTCCGTAAATCACCGTGGCATCTTCCTCGTAGCCATTCGCCTTTGTGTATCTTTGCTCCACTTCCTGTTTGGTCTGTTCTATCATTGTACGGCCGTAAGCTGTCACACTCTGCAGAATTTAAAAAAAAAAGCATTATTTTTAACAAATGTTTGGTTATGTTCGGGTGGTGGTCTAGGACAGTGGTCGTAAACTGCGGCTCGGGAGCCAAAAGCGGTTCTTTGGCTACTTGAGTCCAGCTCCTCTAATATGTTATACACCTATAGTATGGCTGACTACATTTGCAGCTCAGATTCTTCGCAGTTTCAATCCTAAGGATTGGTTTGCAGCAAAGTCTTCAGTCTCGTCTTGACAGGAGATCCTCATGGCACATAATAAGACAAATTCATTGGAGTTGCCTCTCTGAAATGAATTTGATAAGTTTCCTTTCGGGTTCGATTATAAAATTCCTAAAATTCATCTGTAGCACCACATCTCAAAGGCCTCCCTGTTCACCATAAGGGTGCATAATGTTCACACAGGGTATCTCAAAATAAAGTTTATGTTTGTTAGGCTTAGTGCATTAATGCAACGAAACCGAGAGGTGAGGAAGGTATGTCAATCATTAGCCTGGCTCTTGGGAATTCAGTCGCTATGGAGCGCTTCTCGGGAGAGGACCGCGAGTTGCGTGTACGAAAGTTGTACAAAAACGTAGAAGATTCTGCAATATTCGAGGTTTTCGCCACATTAATGATGCGCCAATTATACTTCTCATTCGAAAATGGGTCAAAAAGTTTAAAGAGACTGATACAATACTGGAAAAACCAAAATCTGGATGATCAAGATTATTAAGAACGGTAGAAAACGTGGAGAGTGTTAATCAGTCAGCTGAGCCGTTATAAGAAATTTTACTGTTTGACTAAATGAGTACTGTGAATGCGAGGGTTTACATTTGGACGATATTACATATTTTTAACAAATAAATTCCCAAATTGGGTACTTTAATAATTAAAAAAAGATTTCTTCGATAAATAGTTTTTTTTTTTTATCGATCTAATAAATATAAACTTTCTTTTGAGACACCTTGTATAACATACAATTTAGAAGTAAGGAACTAAAGTAAAAAGATTCATAAGCAGTGGCGGTACTCCCATAGAAGCCCATAAGCCCGGCTTGCGTAAGAAATTTTGAATCAAAACCCCCAAATCTAAGTAATCATGCCCCCGCATAAACCAACAACCCACCAAATCACCTTCCAACAATGTTCCCATCAGATGTAAGAGTAATAGTCGCAAGAGCTGAACTTCTGTAAGCCAGAAGAGGTTTTGATTTAAAATTTCTTACGCAAGCCGGGCTTTTGGGCTTCTATGGGAGTACCACCACTGTTCATAAGATACATTCAAATATGAGCTGCAAATGTAATCTGTCTGTCAGCTATAGGGGTTAGAATGGTTTATAGAATTAGTTTTAAATTACCCCAGATATTTCCAGGCAGGGCAGTTTCCCAACTTGTGCTCCAGTGAAGCCATAGACAGAATTAGCACTGATCTTCAGAGCCAACTGTCGGCCGTCCAGCACGGAGCGCTTGAACGGATCCGTCTCGTTCTTCAGGTCGGCTTTGGCCTTTTTCCTAGCACCCAGGAGCGATTCAAGAATCTCAGGGAGAAGACCCTTTCTAACGGATGCCTTCACAAAATGGTTGTTTGTAGGGGTTTTGGTAATTTTATCATCAGTCAAGCTAGAAAGAAATTGGTTTCATGATGTATTGGGCGTACAAATATGTTCTCGCTGTTTTCCTATTTGAAATTGTGATTTTTTATATACACACATTGCAATACTGCAAACAATTTTATTTTAAAGTTAAACCTTTAACCTCAAAACATTAGTATGTGTTGAACTGTGAAAAGGTAAAGAATATTTTTTTACATCGCCTCAAACATGTCGAATTTCATACTAAAAAAAACGTTTTTGTGGGGAATTTTATTACATTATTATATCTAAAACAAATCTGCAGCGGAAGCGAATTCTTGTGGATACTTACAGCAATCATGCTCTATCAGAAACAACGTGCAGAGATTGGTTCCGATATTTTAAAGAAAAAGATTTTGACCTCGAAGATAACGAGTGTTCCGACGCCCCAAAAAAAAAGGAAGAATACTCGATGCAGATCCATGTCAGACACAAGAAGAACTTTCAGAATCATTCGGAGTTGAACAACAAATAATTTCAAAACGTTTAAAAGACTTAGGAATGATAAAAAAAAGAAGGAAATTGGGTTCCGTTGATAATGTTGAACGGCGCTTTTTCACCTGCGAACAATTGCTTCAACGACAAAAAAATAGTGGGTTTTCTGCATCGTATCGACAATCCAAAGCGGAAAAAATCATGGGGAAAACCTGGTTATGTTTCAACATCAACAGCAAAGCCAAATATCCATGGCTCCAAGATCATGCTCTGTATCTGATGAGATCAGCTCGGTGTGGTGTACTTTGAGCTACTCAAACCCAATGAAACCATTACAGGAGATCGCTATAGACTGCAATTGATGCATTTGAGCAGAGCATTGAAAGCTAAAAGACCGCAATACGCCAAAAGAAACGACAAAGTTATTTACCAGCATGACAATGCCCGACCCCATGTTGCAAGAGTTGTCAAAAATTATGAAACGTTCAAATGGGAAATTCTACCCCACCTTATTCACCAGACATTGCTCCTTCCGACTACCACTTGTTTCGATCGATTGGCTGATCAAAAATTTTTTTCTTATGACGATACCAAAATATTGGTCCATCATGAATTCATTCCAGAGGGACAAACATTCAATAATAAATACTATTTGGTCGTATTTAGGGGTTTGCGTAAAAAAATCCGTCAGAAACAGCCGGAATTGTGGAAAAACAATTCATAGATTATGCACAATGATAATGCTCCATCACGCAGAGCCACAATTGTGACCGAATCCATGGCCAAAAACACGATAAATACCATCAATCAACCACCATATTCTCTGGATTTGGCTCTGTGTGACTTTCTTTTGTTCCCAAAACTTAAATTGTCGCTCCCTGGATCCCGTTTCCAGTATCAGATCAGATAGATGCCTAATGGTTATGTTCTAGCTGCTTTAGCTGAGCTAGAGAAAAGGAACCGTTAGGGGTGAAGAGACCAAAACTCTTCAAGAGTTAAATGAAGTAAGTACTATGAAAATTCAACATTGTAGAATTGTTATGTTCCATACTTAAGTTTCTCCTTTAGACTCATAGGCAAGAGAGTGGTGTAGCACAGATTGTGCGCCATCATGATGCTGGGGTACAGGGAGGCAAAATCAAGGGTGGAGATGGGATCTTCATAGTAACCGCGCTTGGGCTCGATGACCGTGGCACCCTCAAACTGCTCGTCCGAGCCCGTACCGTGGTACGCTGGCATCAGGTAGCCAACAGCTTTGGCCTATAAAAAAATATATATATATTTTTTACTATTTTAGTTATTTACATATTGTATACTTTCATCTTTATTCGCCTTCACTTTGTATTGCGAATTCACATTACCAAATATTAAATTTTATTTCACTATTGACTTCTTATTAAGACCCCTTCTCAATACCTTTTTCGTAAATTAATTAACACATTCACTGCAAATTATGAGATAATTTTTATTTTGATAACCCAATAACCCGTTTGCATTATTGCCTATGACACCAACTACGAGATATCTTGTACTTATTTGTATAGCTATGAGGAAATTTTTAGAATATACAATCAGTGTTAATAAGAAATAACAGCCTCAGCGAGCAGAATAAAAAATCAAGGTGGGCTTACATGTACAGAAAATTTATTAATAAATGATGCTATAACGTACTATAATATAATATCACTTCATTTACCAATGAATTTTTAAATTTTAAGTTTGAGCATACAATACACTCCCCATTTTCCGGGGTTGGATTAACCGGGAAGCGGATTATCCGGGACACTTGAGTCATTGAAAAAATATTTTAGAAAATAAAAATATTTTTACAATAGTACTTATAATGCAAACAAAAACTCAAATCTATCACCATGACATTGGGTGTTTAGTTCATATTTGCGCCACCGCCAAAATACGTTTGTAGCTCTATAATGGTGCCTTAAAAGTTTTGAGTTTACAATAAAGCACACGCAGCATAGTTCATACTCACAAAACATTGTTGCTAATTTTATTTGACTGAAAAAGTGTCCATAATAAGCGCATTATCAGTAAAGGCATTATCAGTAGAAAGACTATGAAGTTGTCATCTTACGAAGATCTCGATAGTGAAATGGTTTTGTGGTTCCGTCGACAAAGAGCGGAAGGTATTCCAGTCTCGGGGGTTGTTTGCGCGCTGACGAAACATCTGCACAAGAATTCTCTTCAAAATTTCAATCATTCATTGAAATTATATTTTTTTCATGGTTTCGGATTAACCGCGAAATAGATTATACGGGATTATTTTTCACCATCCATTCCGGAAAATCGGGAGTGAATGGTTTTTAATTTAAAAAATTTAAGTTCGTAGTAAATATCCTTTTTTAATGAATTGTTAAAATTAGTGATTTACGTAATTGTGAGGATTATTTCCAGTAAGTAGGGTAGAAAAACCGACTAATCGGTGTTTGGTCATTTAGGCAGCGAAAAGCCGACTAGTCAGCTTTTGGTAATTTTAATAATTAATGTTATATGATTAAATTAAATTGTCTTTTTACACTGCAATCCTGAAAAGTACCCTGGTAAATTACATTTAAAATATTTACATAAAAAAGGGGATATAAGGGGAAGAGCATAGTTGGAGAAGTTTTTCACCTTTCTTAACAACTGGCTGACGACTTTTATCTGCTGGCCGCGGGTGAGCAGGCAAGTGAGGGGCACACCCGTGACACGGGCCATCTCCATGTAGTTGATGATGCACATCAGCTTGTTCAGGAGTCGCAGGGGCAGGTAGGCATCCTTCAGACAGTACATTGCTAACCTGAATTTAAAAAATAACAAATTCACTTAATTTCTCTTTCTTGTACAATGATGTAAAACTCCTTATAAAAGTTTTATTATATCGTTTTCAGAAGTTTTAATGAATGAAAATATAATAAGTGAATGCGGTTCGAATGATGGTGTTATGAACAAAATAATGAAAAGATCATTAAGATGGTTTGGACACACGGAAAGAATGAACGGTAAAAAAGTATATGTTAACGATGTAAATGGAACTAGAAATAGAGGAAGACCTAGGAAAACGTGGCACGACACGCGTGCATGACACAATGTATGAATGTTGAGGAATCGAGAGAAATATGTCAGGAAAGAAAAGCGTGGCAGTCCATTCTTTTTGCCTCCCCCATCAGGGAGACAGCATGTTGGTTAGTTAGTTAGTTTTGGTTTTTAGAAGTTTTAATATATCTTATGGGAATGACATGTCTCGATAAGTTAAGGCATTATCAAATGATAATTTATTTCTTTCTTTTTCTTATGATCTTATTTCTATGGCATTTATCCTACTTTCATCCTTCTTTTGTCAGGCCCTAGCCTCACTCCCTTACATAAAGGTTTAATTTTTTACATTACTGGCCACTTTTTCGGTGCATATTTCCCGGGACAAAAGAGCTCTGCTACAGGAGACAGTAAAGGTCATTTTTCATCACTCTGTCCATGCATTTCATAATGTAATTTGATGACTTATAATGTGTGAGCACCTTCTCCTTGTTTGGTCGCTCTCATTCTGCAAGTCTGATATGATGCTGTGGTGAACATCTTCCTTCTGCTCCTGCAGGAAGTGGTAGCTGACGGCGTTGAGCGTGTAGGAGCGTAGCTTGTAGTCCCGGATTAACACCAGCAACAGGTCGAAGGGAACGCGTCCCTCCATGTTTACGTTTTTGTTCTCCCGCCGGCCCATCTGCTTTGATTGCAGAACTGAATCCTTGATTACGGATCTGGAATAGCAATCACAAATAAATATGGATGTCAAGTACAAGGTGTCTTAACCCTCCCTTCCCTATGATGGGTATCTTCTACACGTTGCTTTTAAAAACCATCAATATCTCTATAAATATAATAAATACAAGGTTAAGATTTTAGGTATTCCTCCACAATATATTTACGCATTGATTTAAAAAATAATATTAATAATAATCAGAATTTATCGGGTACATCGGAGGTATTTTGTGAAAATCGAAAACAAATTCGCGTATAAACAGCGCTTTGAGTGCGCGACACTATATTCGCATCTCACTCTTGCATATGTTCTAGCTCAATGTTCTCACTCTCGCCGTCCCGGCACTGCAGGTAGTCGCTTTCGGGATTGCAACCAGAGTGGGCCTATGCCCGTTCCGTGAGTGTTGCCAGATGGTTTTTTAATAGGTATCGGCGCCGAGTACTTGAGCTTGTCCGCTTTCTCGGTCTAGTCACTCTCTGCGCTTTGGGAATTGAGGATTGAGCCACTATATCACCCCTGCGAGAAGTTCACCCGTAACACGGTGAATAAAAGTGGTATTTTCTTTCGTATCAAAACCTACCTCCCTACCTCTCTGGATTCTGCGGGCGCCTACGTCCTTAAGATATAAATGCAGTCCACTCCTGTCCGCAACAGTGATATTTATTGTTTACAATGTGTTAGATAAAACACAATGTGTTATATGTGTTATGTGAACTACCATAGCGATGTTCCTTGATTTACAAAATATATATTTTTATTGTTTAAAAATTCAGTTCTGGAAAAGAATTTAGCACGAGTGCACTGTCATGACATGATTAACTCAGCAGCTATATGGTTACCTGTTAGATAAATTATGTGATACAGATTTTTAATAAATAAAAATATATAGTTAAAATAAATGAATTCAATATTACCTAATGTCTTTTATCCTCCCTAGGAAATCGAAGTATGGAACTTTTAAGTGCTTTGACCTATTAATCAAATACGGCATATCAAAGTTGTTTATGTTGTATCCCGTCACAACATCAGGATCTAGTTCCCGGATAAATTCAGCCCACTTTTGCAACATTTCCTAGAAAAAACAAAAAAACAAATTGGAGTTGGAATTATGATATACAAGTAAGGATTTATAAGACTTGAAGACTTGTGTGTGACCGATCATGACATAATGAATCAAATGCAGGGCAGACACCACATTACAAAAAATGCAAAAACAAATGTCAGAAACGAAGACAATAAGGAACATATCTGGCAAGACACTATATCAGTGATTCCTAAAGTGATCTATATAGACCCCCAAGGGTCCACAACAACTTGCAACAAGGGGTCTACGACAATTGTAAAAAAAATTGGGAGTCCACGATGCCGATGCCGGTCAAAATCGTTGATGACTTTTTTTTTCAGCTCATTTGAGAAAATCGGACAATCGAAATCTTCGGCGATTGTTTTTTTTAGCTCATTCGGCAAATATCGGACATTCCCCAAATGACCCAAAAAAAAAAGGTTTCGGATATTTTTTGGCCTGAAAAAAAACCTATTTTAACCCTTCCTTCCCTATGATGGGTATCTTCTACACGTTGCTTCTAAAAACCATCAATATCTCTATAAATATAATAAATACAAGATTAAGATTTTAGGTATTCCTCCATAATATATTTACGCATTGATTTAAAAAATAATATTAATAATAATCAGAATTTATCCGGTACATCGGAGGTATTTTGTGAAAATCGAAAACAAAGTCGCGTATAAACAGCGCTTTGAGTGCGCCACACTATATTCGCATCTCACTCTTGCATGTTCTAGCTCAATGTTCTCACTCTCGCCGTCCAGCCGCGACGGCAGTCGCTTTCGGGCTTGCAACCAGAGCGGGTCTATGCCCGTTCCGTGACCGTTGCCAGATGGTTTTTTTAATGTTTTTAGCAATGAAATCTCAATTATTATAATTTTTTACTTCAATTATAATTGTATAAGGGGATTAGCTATGAATGTTCCTATTTTTCCGATTTAAAATCGCTAATTTTTTAACGCGTACACCGGAACGCACGTTTTTATTTTAGCACCGTAAGGGAAAGGTTAACCGTCGCGTTGCCATGTGGTCAATTGAGTTTCCACTGCATATTTAAAGTTGATTTTCTTAAAACCTATGGACCCTAATATTATAAAAAAAAATTGTAATCCTCCATTGAAGTGTTCTCAATATTTCGTAGTAAAAAAAAAAAGCAAAAAATTACTTCCTTCATCCCAAAAAAAATATTTTTTAAGACTGCCCTCACCTTCATTCGTGTTAAGGTAAAATTTGTTTTGCTAATATTTACAACTTTATCAAAAGTGACAAATACTTACTCGCTGTTTTGAACGTATTATAAATTATATGTTTGGCCTTTTCTCATAGGTACGTAATAATACCGACTGTGGACGGAAACGCAGCACGCAACTTAATAATATCAGAACTGTGAAAATATTAACACTTTACCAAAAGGGACAAATATTAATACGTACTCGTTGTCTTGAACGTAGTATACATTTTGCCTAGGTGCCTTTATCATACGTAAAATTATAGCGCCACGGCGCGGCGCGGCGCGAGACAAGTTCATACTTGGTGTCAGTTGCTCATATGCTGTCTCGCATTCCATATCAGAAATCGCATGGTTCCAGAAAAAAATTAATAATGATATGTTTTTCAAATAATCCATGTATGTTATAGATATCAATCTATTCCTAATGAAATTCCCTACAAGATGACATAAATTAAATTTTGATTCATCGAGTCATATGCTTGATATTTAGATAAAGTAAGCGGTAAACTGAATTGACCACATGGGAGCGAGCGTTTTGTTTTGAACACGGTACGTTAAGGGTTAAGAAAGCACAAAACTACACAAAATGAAAAAAATCGGCAAGGAGTCTACGGGACAAAAAAATTTTTTTTTTTAGGTAACAGGACCATTACAAAGTTTGATTATAGTGAAACCAAAATGTCTCACCTTCTCCGAATGATAGCAGAGGACCTGCGAGCCCACAATGGGAGCGCAGGTGTTGAGGGTGAACACATTTCGGATGAATGGCTCGGCTTCCCCTTGTCGAATGACCATATTAGCAATCTGGATTACCGGGTCATGCTGCGGCTCTGGGAATATGCCTGTAAATACAACAATACACACATATATAAAATGTAATATCATTTTATTGAAATTGTGATTTTTTTTAAATAACATTTCTACACAAAAACTAACTTACTATGCTCTGTCCTGGCATACCTCTCGGGCTTCCTCTACATTCATACATCGTACCATGAACGCACATCGATTATTCCGACTTCGAATGTGCCCGCCTTTTAGTAATTGATTCATTTGGTCATGCCATATTTTCCTCGGTCGTCCTCGGCTTCTAATTCCCCTACACTGCTTGTGTACAACTTTTTAACCATTCTAAATCGTCCAAACCATCTCAGGGATCCTTTTTTAATTTTATCCATGATGCAGTCATCTGCCTTACATTTCTTTCTTATTTCATCATTCGGTATTCTAACATATAACGTTTTCCCGCACATTCTTCTTAGTGATCTCATTTCTACAGCGTTTATCCTGCTTTCATCCTTCTTTTGCCAGCTCCAAGGTTCACTTCCAGACATGAGGGTTTGCACTAGAACTCCATTGTAAACAATGTACCAAAATTACTGGTAAATGGCTCAATTATAAGCAATCAGTTTTGAATGATTACTTTTCTGTAACATTTACATTGCGCAACATTTTAAAGTAATCTGGTAAGATGCTCAAATTATGTGCATTCCCCATGTGAGTTCCGCGTGGATGGGGGGCGGGCCTAGGGATTGTACGAGCGAAGCTGACAAAAGGGTGCCGCTGCGTCCTACAACAGCTTCAGGTGTGGGTAACCTTATATATTCAAATTATGTCTTATTTAAAAACAGAATAAAACTGATGAAAGTAAAAAATTTCTTAACAAATAATTACAATTTCTTTATGCATATATTTTACATCGGTGAGTATTCACAAAAACCATGTAAGCACTATGCGTGTATTGAGCACTTACTGAGATTTCTGTTAAATATTGCCTATATTCCATTTATTTATAAACCAAATTAATAAAAAACATTTGCATAAAATATGACTTTATCCAGCATTGTGATATTTTAATAAAACGAATATATTTATTTTAGAATTTCATAAATAAAAGTAATTATTACTTTAGAGTTAAAATTAGATAACTAACTAACTAACCATCACGCCGTCTCTCCGAAGGGGTAGGCAGAAAGAATGGACTGCCACATTTTTCTTTCCTGACATATTTCTCTCGATTCCTCAACATTCATACATCGTGTCATGCACGCGCGTCGATTTCTCTGACTCCTCACATGGCCGACATTCAATATTTGATTTATTTGATCGTGCCACGTTTTCCTCGGTCTTCCTCTATTTCTGGTTCCATTTACATCATTAACATATAATTTTTTTACCATTCTTTCTTCATTCATGCTTTCCATATGTCCAAACCATCTTAATGATCCTTTCATTATTTTGTTCATGACACCATCATTCGTACCGCATTCACTTCTTATATTTTCATTCGACACTCTATCATACAGAGTATCCACACATTCGTCTACGAGATCTCATTTCTACTGCATTTATTCTACTTTCATCCTTCTTTTGCCAGTTCCATGCTTCGCTTCCATACATAAGGGTCGGTAGAAGAACACCATTAGATCACCAAAATTAGATCATTTCTTTATATTAGAATTAATAAAATATTAGTAACCTTTTCTTCCAGCGCACTCTATATCGAAGCTGAGAATCCTAAAAGGGGCCACCTTCCCCCAATCTCCCTCTGGCTGGTGTGCGGTGAAGGCGTTCCAGGCCACGTCCACCTCTAGCTGGCAGCGGGACTGCGGTCTCAGGCGGTTGCTCTCCTGACCTCTGACCCGCCACTGTCCTGGTGGCAGCTCGATCCAACTGCAGCCCACAACATCCGTATCTACCATGAACCTGGAATAAGAAACAGTCATCAATGCCATTATCAATGTCAATATCAATGTCAATATCAATATCAAGTCATCAATGCTGACAGAATGGAAAATCCAATGTATAATCAAAAATGCATGAACCATGCAATAAAAGTGACCTTGTAATGAACGTGTCTTAAGTCTAAAGTGATGGTATTTGAGAAAGAAGAATGTATGATAAATTGTGACATAAATGCAAATGGTAAGAAATTGGAGCAAGTATCCGAATTTATTTATCTGGGAAGCATGTTTACAAGAGATATAAAAATGGAGAAAAACATTTGTTTTCTAGAAGTTTTATTATATTTTATGGGAATGATATATAATAATGCCTTCTTTGTCAGCTTGTCTCCACTGCTTGACGTAAGCTCTCCATCTCCATGCCATCCTTCTCGGTCTTTCGCCAGTTCTTTGGGCCCTTCTGCGTCCGCACAATATCATTGCTTCACCTGGTAGGCTGTCTCCCGATACTTCTCCGGCCCAACCTTGTCCTCCATTCTGTAACCTTCTGCCTCCATCTTTCATCAACCCGTTGGCACACATGTCCAGCCTATTGCCACTCACAATGCGTATTCCTATATCGGTGAACTTGGTAGGTCTTCTAATCTCCATGTTGCTAATGATAACGAAAATGCCTTAACAAGGCGAAACATGTCTGTGTTATTAGAAATTTTATTATATTTTTATGGGAATGACATTTGATAATTTGATAATAATGCCTTAGCAAGATGAAACATGTCATTCACATAAATTATAATAAAAATTATAGAAAACAGATGTTTTCATTGGTATTAATTATTCCCATGAATGTTAACATAGTAATTGAGGGATGTGGATGCGTGTTGTCCAGGATCGACAGACTTGGAAGCAGATGGAGGAGGCCTACGTCCAGGAGTGACAGATATAGGCTGATGATTATGTGTTAACATATGCAGAAATAAACTACCTGATATCAAAATCAATATTGGACTCGTAGAAGAAGGGATCCATGAGTCCGAATGTGTCGGAGGCCTGCTTAATGAGGCGCGTGGCAGCAGCGATGAGACGCGGCAGGGCTACAGAGATGCGGGCAAAGGTTAGCGGCTCCTCTCCCTTGTAGAACATCATGGACAGGGCTTGCACCAGTCGCACCTCCAGCACCGCCTCGCTCACCTTCTGCTTGCTGGCACTCGAGTCCTCCAGCATGGCCTTGTTCAGAGTTGACTGTAGTCATAGAATGTTACAACATTTAATATCCCGCATTTGTCTCATCTGCTTCTCCTGTGCTTCCCGCTGAATATACCTGTGGTTTCTTATAATGTATTGAAATGTGTATTAAGTTCAGTTCACAAATGTTTGTCATTCTCACAACAACATCTGTTTTATCGGTCCTTAAAATGTTGACTTTCGTGGTAAATAAGAAGCATTTGCGGAAAGTTCTGCTGTTCTGCTGAAGTTTATGGCGATCGTGCCCCATCAGATAAATCATGCTGAGAATGGTACAGACACTTCAAAGCTGGTGATTTTAGCATTGAAAGCAAAAAAAGTTTGACTGCAAAATTAACTCCTCAAACCGGATATAACGGTCTCGGATGAAACAACTAATGCGACTAAAGTAGGCACTGGCTGAAAAACTACCAAAATGGGGCAACAGGCACAGCAAGCTAATTCTTCAACACAACGCTCGAACTTATATCGCAATCGTGGTCAAAAACTACATACAAAATGTAGGTTGGGAGATTATACTGCACCCGCCTTATTAACCAGACGTGGCACCATCCGACTACCACTTGTTCAGATACATGACGCATGCCTTAGAAGAGCAGCACTTCCATTCATATGCACTTCCATTCAGATGCACTTCCATTCAGATGTCAAGAATTGGGTCGATGCCTAAATTACATCAAAATATGAGGCATTTTTTCGACGATGGATTCATCTATTGCCAAAAAGATGGAAAAAGTAGTGGCTGACTGTGTAAAATATTTTGATTGATGTGTTTTTTTTTTTTAATTGAACCTTTCAAATAAAAACGATTTTTATAAAGAAAAACGGACTGAACTTTCCGAAACACCCAATATATTTGGATTCAAAACCTGTTTTTGTCAAATCATGATTTTATTTAAATAAAAATTATGTTAATTTACCCGGTACTTACTTTTGACTGCCTGTTGCAGGGAGTACAGACATAAAAGTAAGTACCGGGCAAACTAATAAAGACACAAATAGTTATACCTTTAATGTATGGCAAGAGGTGGTTGTGAAATTAGCTGGAACTGTAACATAGAAGTACGGTGTGAAGCCATGGACGTGACAGCATACAGAATTGCCCTCCATTGTCACTCCAAACATTCTCATAATGGGAACAGGTCCTATCTGGAAACAATTAACAGATACAACCATGGGACATAAGGTATATAATAGAAAACAAAATAATATAATGGAGAAACATTGAAATACCTGAGATCCAGGCATTCCGGATAAAGGCTCCCCATTATAATGGTCGATATCCAACTGTTGGAATGTTAAGCTATCCTTACTGGGATTTAAAACGGGGGGTGAAGGTCTTGCCCACTTGACATTAGTAGTCTGGGCTTCAGGGCCCTGTGTGAAGATAAAATAAATTGCAGAAAACATAAAAATACATTAAAAAACATACTACCATTGCAAATTTTTTGCGAAAGCTTACCTGTCCCAACACAACATCTTGCGATTCGATAGGCGATTCTGAAAAATCAATCTCAACGAGGTGCTGCTCAAAGGAACTAGAAAAAACTTCGTCATCTTCGCTTCTGAAATTTAAAACGAAACGTGATCTACCAAAATAACCATAACGACACTAGAGAAATATGAAAATATAACGAACCGAATCTTTTTAGATGGAGGGCCTTTAAAGGATTGTCGTTTTTTATCCATTTTATTCTATGTAAAAATATCAGGGCACCTAAAACAATATTAGGAAAACACACTGAATACCGAAAGCATAATATTTATACAAGATGTGGACAATGTTTTTTTCCGAATTTGACAGATATCAGATATTGCAGAGTTCCCGCTTAAAATTTAATTTACGCAGAAGCTACTATGTGTAGTAAGTTAGTACCTACATACTTGAACGTAGGTCGGTAGGGTAGGGCGGGGTTAGTTTGGGGGGCAAAAAGTTCCTTTGGCTATTACTTGACAATTAAAAATTGTTGGAAGTGGGTTTTGCTAACCATGAATGCGGAAGAAGTAGAGGAAACGATCACCCAACTCTAGTTGTCGCCCGGCAGACACAACGCAAGTACGGATGATTTTTAGGTTTTGAAGCATGAAAAGTAGTTTTGGTATAGTAAGCCATAAATTGGTGGTTCTTCGATAATGTTAGTTTATTTGTTTGGTATTAATAATTAATAATGTTTTTTATAATACTTCTAGTTGAATCCGTTTAAACTAGCGGTTTTTAAATAATTGGTTAGACAACGTGGGGCAAAAGGTACTTTACTTGATATAGCCATGTTTCATGGCATACTAGGTGAGATTGCGCTAAACAAATTTTACATGGCCGAAAATACGTTTTCTCTCTGGAGGCTTGTTTGATCTTAGTTAAGTTTAATTTTATTCAGTGATAAGACTATGAGAAACTATAATGGTGGGTAGGAAAAACAATATTAGTGTTTAAAGAAGTGAATTGACAATTTTCGTGAGTGGCCACACTTTGGAGGGGGGGATGACCTAACCCCCCCACCCTGCGGATTGGCAAATCCGGACTTGACAGTTTAGTCGGCAGTCAGTCCCTCGCCGACCTCAGTAGAAGGAGCATCTCTCCCGGCCGAGCGCCGGGGAAATATTCTAAAAAGATCGCGAAGTGTTATACCGGACTTCGGGGAGATAATCTCAAAAATTCACGATACGTGCCGCATGGCGCCAGCTAATCTCCATTGGGGCTTGATGCTGGCCACCGCTGTCGCTGTGAAGAAGACCCGTGCCCTCCGCGGTCCATCATCTGCGTGATGCCCCTCAGCCCGGTAGATAGAAGTGGACGCCGGGCATCCTTCTTTGCCGTGCAGCCTCTGGCAGTCCTCGTGCTGGCCAACGGACCGCCGCGCCGGCTTCCGTCAGCGTCGGTCCTCGCCGCTGATCGCCGCCTTCGTTAGTTACGTTAGTTTTAATTCGTTGGCCAACGAATAGCATGTAAGTCCTCTTTAGTTCATAAGTAATCTTGTTTCTTTATTTTGTGTGATTAAATATAATTGTAAATAGTAAATATTGGTTTCAATCTCATATCACTTTACATCCCGGAGCAATCTCAATTAACATAATAATAATTACATTAGCGAATAAACACTGGGCAACACGTTGTGAGGAGTTGCTTTGAGATCGGGAGTGAGATACGAGTAATCTTCATTTTCACCCCGTGACAGCAACTTCTTCGTAACAAATGGCGCCCAACGTGGGGCTTTAGCGCAATCTCACCTAGTATGCCATGAAACATGGCTATATCAATCCCCCCTACTCAAAATGAAATTGCACTAAACTAAGAAAATAACATTGGGAAACCCGCTTTAAAAGAAAATTTATCGCATTGAAACTTCGAAGTTGCGCAATCCAACTAAATCACTAATGGAATCTCTATTCCGTTGCTAAACGCTGTCCTTCCTACTCCGCCTGTAAGTAATTTCATGTTTCACCCCGTGACAGCAACAAATTCATAACATACTAGTGTGGCAAAAGGTTCCATTTGGAATGAGGTAAAAAGTAAAACTTTTAGCCCATCGATTCATATTGCCACCGATAATACCACCGTAATATCATTATTTAAAGACTGATGCTAGTTTCCACTGTGTCGATTAATTTGTTTCAACGCGCCTCTGGTGTTTTTGACTTATTTTTGTTTGGTCCAGAATGATTGTATCATAAAATATGAAATAAATATACTTAAAAACTGCCATTGTAATTAAGACTTGACGATAAGGTTTTCAAATATAGAGTCAACTTTCGTTATTTTTTTGTTCCCAAGAAAAAATGCAATGACTATTTTGTAAGAGACAAACCTCCTGATTGCATTGGAATGGCAAAAAGCTGTTGGTAGATTTTTTACTAAGAATTACATGGTTGGATACAACATTTCTTCATGCACGTTAAGCCCTCAAAGGAGTCCTTGTACTGATTTCATCGGATAACCATTCATCCCACCTTTGTATTAACACATTCGAATTGGCTAAATATAATAGATCTTTCCCTCTATGCTGCATTCATAAAGTACAGCCGCGTGATGTCAGCATTTGCGAAAAATTCTCTACGTAGCTCATTCAGATCAAAGGATGAAAACTGTTGTTTGATATGTTGCGACCCCTTTTCTTAAAGTCTTCCCGGAGAAGGATGGATTCAGTACACTACATACAAGTATTGGGCTCACTCTAGGTGTTTCTCCAATCCAAAAGCTGCCGTGTATATATGTTCAAACTGCAACAATGACGAAGATTAATTTTGTAAATTCTTTTTTGGATATCTTTTGTGAATATTTTAATGGCATTGTTTGATAATTGCTATTGTTTTAATAATTAAACATAGAAAAAAGCATTGCTTTACCAACTAATCTCAATAAAAACAGTTCAAAATGGTTGTCACTTTTTACCCCCTACTTGGAAGTTCAAGTTAAAAGTAAAAAAAAAAATCTTTCAGAAAAATATGTTTAATTCCCAAAGAAATAAAAAATATGCAGATTTCAACGCTTAATGTATAGCCAAAGAGTTATTCTTTCGTTGCATTTTAATTTAGTTTGTGTTGGTGGAATACATATCGCACAATTATGGAATATGTCGAAATTTGCACTTTTAGCCCCGCCCTACCCTACTATCATTTTGTTCAACTTTATGATATAAAAATACCATCTTAGGTAACTCCTCTCACTAATTATACGTTTAAAAAAAAGTTTTTTTCAATGCTGTTATTATTTTTATACGCTGTCATACTGGCAATACCACAGTTAACCTATCATTACTGACAAAGTCAGAGCTGTCTAATAGTGTCGTCGAATATTTAGTAAATATAAACATTGTAAATGTTGTGAATATCATGTATAAAAGTGCCATCAGTGCCGCCGCGAGCGGTACTTGTACAGAGCCAGATCAGGAGCGCGAAGGAGTACTGCTTCAAGAACAAGACTATAATGGATTCGATATCGTCCAAGCAACTCAGTACGGGGCTATCGGGAGGGTGAAGGAACTAATCGAGTCGGGGTGGGATGTAAATCAGCCCGATAGCGAAACTGTCACTTTACTACACTGGGCTGCAATCAATAATAGGAAAGCCATCATAAAGTACTTTCTAGAAAAGGGAGCCAAAGTTGATGCCATAGGCGGAGAGCTCAATTCTACTCCTCTTCACTGGGCCACCAGGCAGGGTCATCTCGGGGCCACATTATTACTTCTGACCGCTAAGGCTGACCCCACACTCAAAGATGCCGAAGGGTGTGCCTGTATTCATTTGGCTGCTCAGTTTGGCCACACTCCCGTTGTGGCCTTTCTTGTCACCCAAGGGGTCAACATCGACATGCCGGATAACGGAGGGATGACGGCTCTGATGTGGTCTTGTTGGAAAGTATCCGCGGTAGATCCAACAAGACTACTCATCACTTTAGGAGCTTCCACCGGATTGACTGATCTCTCACACGGAAACACGGCTCTCCATTGGGCAATATTGGCTCGAAATATGAATGCTATAACCACGTTGATTGTCCAGGTAATTGTTAACCCGTTAAAAAAGTATTTTGTTTTGTTAAATATGAAATCAAACGCAATAAAAACTCAGTGAGTCAATGCAACTCAGTGCCTAGATGTATTTTATATATGATATGCAAAAAAATAAGCTGTAAATTGTCACACCCATTCGAGGGTAATATTATAATGATCTCCACGGAGATCGATGTCTTTCATATTAGTGAAAGTATGTTCAGAAGACAAATACTCTTGACTTTGGAGAGTATCTTGTCTTCCTAATGTCAAACCATCTTTCATGTGTTTCTGGTACTACGTTGTATATATACAATATTTTACTTATACTAAATAGATGCCTTAAACATTAATGTTGTTTCTAATGTCTGTTGAGTTAATAAATTGATCTGATTTGATTTGATTTGATTAAGGTCTTGGTGGAATACACTGTTATAGCTTCAACTGTTGTTTTCTTGGAATAAAGTAATTATTATTTAGCATGATCTATTTTTTAATTGCATCGTTTTGTAAAATCACTTACACCAAGGGCAAACTAGGAAAAGACTGACTGAACAGTGCAGTCTTTAGTAGTCTTAAATTTAACATCACTATCCTCATACTTAATACTAACATGGAGGCTATTCCACGCCAAAGGACCCGCAGTGCTGAAAGCATGATCTAAAAAACTTGCTTTATTGGCTCTGACTGGTATCACAATGTTCGCATTTGTTTCCACTGATCGTAGTGAATGTTGCTTTTCCATTAGTTTGGGTATCAGGCAGATGTCCGAAATATATGCTGGCGCTCTCTGGTGTCGAGCCTTGATCACTGTCAAACACAATTGAAGACTACAGGGGAAAAACAAGGAATGTCAGTAGAAGGTTAATTTGAATAAATTGAGAATAAAGCTAATCAAAGTCTATATATTTCTTAGCAATTAGCAATCGATTATCTGGCCATAGTCGATGACACACATGATTTTTTAATATGAAAATTTTACTGTGGATAGATACGTACAAATGCCACTAGATGGCATTATTACATTTATTTTGAATTTTAACTGACATTCCTTGTTTTTCCCCTGTAGTCTTCAATTTGTAATAGAGGGCTCCCTCCGCTTACCCGAAGCTGTTATAGGCGCAGCGGCGCCTTTCGTCAGCTTCACTCGTGCACTCCCTGGGCCCGTCCCCCGTCCATGCAGGACTTACGTTAAAAAAAAAGTATATTTGCAACCAAGGGGGACCCAGACCACATTTAAGCTACGCTACTCTCCCTCGATGTCCTGCCGTACACACATAGCAATACAACTGCAAGAGAAAATACACAATTGATACATAAATAACATATGTAAGAGAAAGAATAAAAAAGAAATAATGCACAGCAGGAGGCACAGGAGGGAGAGAGGAGACAAAATTTGTAATAAAATAATATGTCATCATACCCGGTTAATAGGTTAAGCAATCAACAGGGTGGCACAAAGTTATTTTATAACTCGTAACCGAGCCACTGGGTCCATTCTATTAGAACCATAGTTGTGGATAGTTGAGCACAACTGACTTTAAATAGTATTTCTATATATTGAGTAACTTATATATTATCTTTAAGCAAACAGCAGGGTGGTGCAAAATGACTTTTATGGTGTCTCGTAAAAGAGCTGCTGTATCCTATTAGAACCACAGTTGTAGATAGTTAAGCACAGCAGACCTCAAACAATTTTTCAATATTGAGCAACATTTAGTGTGTGTGACATTTAGTGTGTATCTTAAGCAATCAACAGGGTGGTGCAAAACGACCTTTGTTGTGTCTCGTAACTGAGCCATTGTGTCTTGCTGCGCAGTATGTGTTGTGATTTCCATTCACACTACTTGTATATACCTTTTAAACCATTCTTTCCTCAGCCATTCGTTCCGATATGCCCAAACCATCTTAGTGACCATTTTTTTTAAATTTTATTCGTCACGCATTCATCAGCCTTACATACCTTTCTTACTTCATCAATAATTTATCATACATTGTCAGCCACACAATGGGGATTAAAACCATAAAGATGTTTTTAAAACTTATCAATAAAAAATGCTGGTAAAATTTGTTACATTTTTTAATTATTAACTTAATCCATTAACACTGAAATTTCGTAATGCTGATTTTTATGAATTAAAATCCTGTTTTTTTCCACTTTTTAGTTTATTTTTCCCGAAATGTTTCAAAAGTTTTATACCTTCATTTTTTACCAGCATTTTTTATTGATAAGTTTTAAAAACATCTTTATGGTTTTAATCCCCATTGTGTGGCTGACAATGTATGATAAAATATCTAAATATTTTCATATTTTTATTGATAAAAACATCTAGAGGCCCATGCCTTAAACATTCCTGTTTGTAATGTCTTTTGAGTTAATAAACTGATTTGATTTGAAAAATATGATTTTTTACACCAACCTGTAAAACACGCACACAATTTGGTGCCACATTACTAATTGTAAGTTATGCAAAATTTAAATAAATATGGAATATGTTGCAGGGCAAGGCGAGTCTGGAGACTCCCAACTTGCGCGGAGACACCCCCCTCAGTATGCTGCAGACTCAGCTGGGTTCCCTTTGGATCAGTTCAGAAGTGGCAGACATCGTCAGAGAGCATGTATTTGCTCACAGTAAAGTCAATATTTTTAGGAAACTGGCACACGATAGAGTGAGTACCCTCGTCAACTTAATATAATAAAATTAATTAAAATAAACTCAAAAGTGGGAAAACAGTGTTTTAATTCATAATTGCATAATATTATGTATATATTTGAAGACTTACAGGGGAAAAACAAGGAATGTCAGTTAAAATTCAAAATAAATGTAATAATGCCATCTAGCGGCATTTGTACGTATCTATCCACATTAAAATTTTCATATTCAAAAATCATGTGTGTCATCGACTATGGCCAGATAATCGATTGCTAATTGCTAAGAAATATATAGACTTCGATTAGCTATATTTTCAATTTATTAAAATTAACCTTCTACTGACATTCCTTGTTTTTCCCCTGTAGTCTTCATTTATTACAAGACACATTTTACCTTCATATATGAAGTTTAAATGTCAGTAAGTACAATGAAACAAAAACTAATTTAACTCTAGGATATTATTCTTATTTATAGTATACTAGTATATTGGTATTTTGTTAGTTGTCTTAAAATTTACTTTATATAAACAAGGTTAACCTTTCCTTGTTACTGTTTCAGCGTTTCCGTTGGTGGACCATGCTTTCGGCGCCGTTTGTCACCTTCTACCTCGTGGGCCAGGTGTTTCAGCTGAACACCCTGTATTTAATTAAGATGTTCATCTTGACCTGCATGTATGCCATAGTCCACACCATGGGCAGCATACTGTTTTACAGAGAGTTGAAGGATGTGTTCCCTCTGAGTTTTTATTTGGCAACTAAGTTGTGGTTTTACATAACATGGATAATATTTTTCATGCCCGTTGTGAGTGTGATGACCACTTTCGGATTCTTTATGTGTTCCGGAGTTCTCTGGTATTTTTTTATCAAAACCTGGAAGGGTGATCCTGGTATAATTGTAGCCACAGAAGAGGACAGAGTGAAGGTTAGAATTTTTATTTTATATTACACATACAATCCTTATGTCTTCATGTGATGGGTATTTTTGTAAGCGTTTAAAAATATCTATTCTCTGATTAAACGAGTAATTTAGTAGGTCCCATCATCCTCGTAATAAATAAGTTCGAATGTATTTTCTTTTAATTTTATTTGTCTTAGATTGTAATAAGTCCAAGGTAATGATTTTTGAAAAAGAAGAAATCATGACAGTCTGCAACATTAGCGTGAATGGTGAAAATCTGGACCAAGTAGACAGTGGCGGTACTCCCATAGAAGCCCAGAAGTCCTGCTTGCGTAAGAAATTTTGAATCAAAACCTCTTCTGGCTTACAGAGGTTCAGCTCTTGTGGCTTTTCCTCTTACTGGGAACATTGTTGACAGGTGATTTGGTGGGTTGTTGGTTTATGCATGATTACTTAGATTTGGGGGTTTTGATTAAAAAATTTCTTAAGCAAGCCGGGCTTCTGGGCTTCTATGGGAGTACTGCCACTGCAAGTAGATGAGTTTGTGTATTTAGGTAGAATGTTTACATAAGATGGGTGAGTTGAGAGGGATATTGAAAGAAGGGTTGGGGCAGGCAACAAAGTGAATGGTGCACTTAAAGTTGTCATCGCAAACAAAAACCTATCCAAAAAAGCTAAAATGGCAGTGCACAATGGTGTTCTCGTACCGACACTTATGTATGGAAGTGAAACATGGAACTGGCAAAAGAAGTAAATAAATGCAGTAGAAATGAGATCTCTTAGACAAATGGTGAAAATTTGGACCAAGTAAGACAGTGGTGGTACTCCAATAGAAGCCCAGAAGCCCGGCTTGCGTAAGAAATTTTGAATCAAAACCTTGTCTGGCTAACAAAGGTTCAGCTCTTGTGGCTATTCCTCTTACGTATGATGGGAACATTGTTGGAAGATGATATGGTGGGTTGTTGGTTAAAGCGGGGGCATGATTACTTAGATTTGGGGATTTTGAATCAAAATTTCTTACGCAAGCCGGGCTTCTGGGTTTCTATGGGAGTACCGCCACTGGATACTCTGTGTATGACAGAGTGTCAAATAAAAATATAAGAAGTGAATGCGATGCGAATGATGGTGTTATGAACAAAATAATGAAAGGATCATTAAGATGGTTTGTTTGGACACATGGAAAGAATGAATGAAGAAAGAATGGTAAAAAAACACATCTGTTAATGATGTAAATGTAGCTAGAAATAGAGGAAGACCGAGGAAAACGGCCACATGAGGAGTCAGAGAAATTAGCGCGCGTGCATGACACGATGTATGAATGTTGAGGAAGCGAGAGAAATATGCCAGGAAAGAATAGTGTGGCAGTCCATTTTTCTGCCTACTCCTTCGGGAGATGGCGTGATGGTTAGTTAGTTAGTTAGATGTAATGATAACATTTGTTACCTTAGCAAGGTGAAACATATTATTCCCATAAAATATAATAAACCTAGAAAACGGACATTTTCATTAACTATTTAATATGGAGTTATACATCATTGTTTTAGAAACAATTAATATAATAGATTCTTTTTTTTTCAGAACATGGTTGATATGGCGATCAAACTCTCTCCATTCCAGCCACAATACTTTTGCTCTTCGTGTCTTGTTAAGAGGCCGATCCGCTCAAAGCATTGTTCAGTTTGTAACAGATGTGTTGCCAAGTTCGATCACCATTGCCCTTGGGTTGGAAACTGCATCGGTATGTTGAAATTAAAATTACATCTTGAATATTTCTTTGATTCATTGTTTGGAAAGTATACAATAATACTGAATCTTTTGGGAATGCTTGGGGCCAACTCTCTGCAGCTTCGAAGAGATGGGCATCTCATAAACCATTTCTTTAGATTACTCATGGGATATTTCGAGAACTCGACCGTGCTGGAGGGTGTTCGGCTTTTTGTCCCTGATAGATATCCCCGACAGTGACATCATAGATTGTTTTACGTACCGGCCGCCAGAACCAACCTGCCTCTGGTGACACCGGTGGGAAGAGCAATAAATTTTCTGAACGCGGTCTCCTCGGAGATCGACATCTTTCATATTAGCGAAAGTACGTTCAGAGGCAAATACTCTTAATTCTGGAGAGTATCCTGTCTTCCTAATGTTGAACCATCTTTCATGCGTTTCTGGTAGTATTCTATACACAATATATTATTTTACCTGTTCTCAATAGATGCCTTAAAAATTAATTTTGTAATGTCTGTTGATGAAATAAACTGATTTGATTTGATTTGATATGTGTGAAGGAATTGTACTCGTATCTGTTAAAAATTGTAAATTTCAGTAATAATAATAATGTATTAAATAGGTAATGTATGCACTAACTATGATTTAGTTACAGTATACACAAAAGAATTCATGAAAACTTTAACTAGTGTATGCATTCATGGTTTGGTGTCTGTCAAATTATTCATAGTGTCCACCTAACGTACGATACACTAGAGTGACCATGTAAAAATATAAATAAAATATTATTAAATCATGGCAATATTAACCTTTAAACGCTCGTGCGGCGCACGCAAAAAAGGTAGCCCACTGCCCAAGCATTTTTTGTGAAATATTCGCGTGACTTGCGACCTGTTATAAAAATAATTATATATCTAAAATTAGTCATCCTATTAAGGTAACATAAAAAGCATTATCAAAATAAAAGATTGTTAATAAATAACAAAAGCTTTATTTGTAATTTTTCACATTTTATATAATTAATTAAATTAATTATATAAAATATAAAAAATTAAATTTAAACATTTTTTTGTATGAAATTTTTTAAAACATTTGTCTATGCATAGACCTATTTTAGACAGTGGTAGAGGTTGTGTGTTTTATTAGGCGGACCGTAATAAAACAATGCAAATCCCAAGAGTTGACCTTGTAACGCAGGTATAAACAGTAATATTACGCATCATGACAAAAATATTTATCAGAACTGAAAATAAAATTATGGATCAGTATCTCAAAGACATTATTTACGTAAGCTAATATTCATATTTTGAATACTATTGTCATAAATCAGTGTATTGCGATAGTGAAATGCACCATAATCACAGGTCTTGTACGGGACCACTGGGCATCTAAAGGTTAAATAAAGGCGATATAAAATAAGAAAATTAATTTAAAATAACTTAACCTAACCTGGACTCCAACTCCACAGCCCTCCTTAATCAATAAAATATACTGTTTCTATCATTAGAATTGTTCATGTGTGATGGGGTAATTTTCAAACTCGCTCTTATTAGGTTAGTCGTCAAACACGCTTGTCTGACAGATTTGTTTGTTCACGATGTGATCAGTTCATACACCTACCAGTTAAATTATACGTTATTTAGTGAAAGTGTACACAAAATGCAACAATGTATACAGGCGGCCCTCGACATTCGCACTTAATTGATCCTGAAAATGTGTGCGAAAGTTGAATGCGCAAAAGAAGAGGTCATGTAAAAAAAAACGCTAAAATGGTGAGTATTTTAAATTTGTCGAACCAGCTCATGCTTGCTAGAAACTCCTCATTAGAATTTTTTAGTCAAATCTTCCAATTCTTGATTTTTTATTGTTTGTATTAACACTACAGTTTTTTCGTTTCTCACTCATCTTAATGTGTAAGGGCGAAATATTAACACCTATGTACTGTACATAAACAGATAAACCGGCAAAACGCGTAGTGTCAGTCCGTACTGCAAAACAAGGCTGAACTTGTTTCAAACGTACAAACGGAGATGAGAGTGATTGCACGTGAGACACAAGTGAGCGACACATCGAACAAAAAACGACAGTCGAAAAATATGCGAAATAGCGAATTGTGCGAAAGTCAAACGTTAGAAAGTCGAGGGTCGGCTGTACTGTAACTAAAACTCGTTAGTGCATACATTGGCCATTTAATGTATACATTATCAAAATTTAACACCTTTTAATAATTGTATTATTTTGATAAATCGCTCTTTACATCATAACAGCACGAGCCAAATCGATATAAAGGGTATAACTATCCTAGTGATTCTCATGACATGTGATAGATAGCTAATCTATCGCCATGTTATTGTCACCTGAATTCTTTACCAGACCAAAGTCAGTGTGTGACAATCATATTGCCATCGCCGGGAATCGAATCCAGGACCTTCGATGTGGTAGTCAAAGCACTTACCACTCGGCCATTGTCTGTTAGATATCTATTGAGAATTAGATTATGTGTATTATCATAATACTCGTGTGTATTTTTGCATTTGATTGATTCATATTAGTGATGCATATTTATTTATCTGATTTTTGTCATGTGAACAGATAACGAATTATTTTTTTTGTGTTTTAGTAATTTCAATAGATAATTCAATGTACATGCATATTAATATGACAAACACAATTTTAATAACAGAATATCTGTTTTAATAGGTACAGATCACCAAGCACTAGACATTTTTCAATTCGCCTTTATGAGATGCGAATTTATAATCTTTAGGAATTAAATTCGTATCAGTATTGGATTTAATAAAACGGCAAAATATTTTTATTTAAAATATGTATGTTTTGCGGTTTGCTGTCCTGCTATAATGATCTGACCGTTGAGTTGTTATAAAAATGATATGTATTTTACGTATATAAAAGAATATATTTTTTAATGTGTTGGCTTAATAAAACCTGAAACTGGTGTTGTTTTCGAAAATGTAGACATTATGGAATTTCAGCATGTATTACTAAAAGTAATTTAAAACAAAAAAGTCACAATCCAGTTAGTTTCATTTTCTTTTTTGTAACCGTGATGAAACTCCAGCAAGAGCGAAACCGGTTGGTTCTAAAAAACAATACAAAGTTTTGTATAAACAAAGTACACAATGAAACTCTTATGTATAGAAGTGAAGCACGGAACTGACAAAAGAAGGATGAAAGTGAAATAAATGCAGTGGAAATGAGATCTCTTAGATGAATGTGTTCGAATGAAAATATAAGAAGTGAATGCAGTGCAAATGAAAGTGTTATGAACAAAATAATGAAAGGATCATTAAGATGGTAAGGACACATAGAAAGAATGAATGAAGAAAGAATATTAAAAAAAAAAATATGTTATCGATGTAAACGGAACTAGTAATAGAGGAACACCTAGGGCATTTAATATTTGATTGATTTGATCGTGCCACGTTTTCCTCAGTCTTCCTCTATTTCTAGTCCCATTTACGTCGTTTATCATTTTTTCATCTGCATTCTGTCTTCATTCATTCTTTCCACGTGTCCAAACCGTCTTAATGACCCTTTCATTATTTCATTCATAACACTTTCATTCGCACTGCATTCACTCTTCACAGGGCCCATTATATTTACAGAAACTGTTGGTTTTATAATGTTAAAAAAATGTTTCTTATAAAAAATTAATTAATTTTTTTGCAGGCGCCAAGAACCACAAGCACTTCATGGGTTTTATACTGTCATTGATAGTGATGTGTTGCTGGATGATCTATGGCTCGGCTTGTTTCTGGAGTGAGCGCTGTCCTTCCAGCGGAGAGGATGCCGGTCCCTGGCATGCTGTGGTGGAAGTGGCGCAGTGCAATGCCTGGGTAGCCTGGGTCGTTGCCAACGCCATCCTGCACATGCTCTGGGTAACCCTGCTCACCGTCTGCCAAGGATATCAGGTAATCACTTGTACATTTTGGAAGCATCACACTTTAACAATTTATAAACTTTTTATTTTTGTTAACCTCTCCGGTACGCACGTCGACTACATTAGACAAGTTAAGACGATAAACAGTATTAAAGTTAAGAATATTTAGATTATTAAGGAAGGAAGGATTAATAAATAAATGTATTAGAGATGGGCTATGATCCTTTCGTTATTTTGTTCATAGAACTTTTATTTGCACTGCATTCACTTCTTATACTTGCATTTGACACTCTGTCATATACAGATTTATCACATATTCATCTTAAAGATCTCATTTCTACTGGATTAATTCTTCTCTCATCCTTTTGCTAGTTCCATGCTTCACTTCCAAACATAAGGGCCGGCGTAAGAACATCATTATTTACGGCTATCTTGGTTTCTTTGTTAGCCTTTTTTTTGCGATCCACTTGTTCCATAATTTCACCATTCATGTTGCGCACAGTCATGCTTTCTTCTTTTTTTTAAAATCTCTGTACTTATTACAATAATAAACTTTTAAACTGACATTTTTGTGATGTAATAACCGCAAGGGCCCATTAAAATGTGTTTCAAATCTAAATATGAACGATTCATCTGATATTCACAATCGGTTAGAAAGTATCTTCTTCTTCTGTGCTGTTATAGACCTATGCGGTCTGTTCTCCAGAGTGTTGCTCCTACTGTGAGGTAGACTCCCAGCTATCCTTCCATCTTTTAGGAGGTCTTCCACGAGGACGAGTCCCATGAGGCTGATTATGTAATGCAATATAGGGGAGTCTGGTGGTGTCCATTCTTTGAACATGACCGTACCAGTCCCTTTTTCGCTGTCTGCTCCATCTTATAACATCCTCAACCATTAAAAGTATAATAGAACAAAATGTACAAGTTAAAAATTGGGTATGAAATGTGAAAAATATGGGTTTTCAACACATCCAAGGTATGAAGGGAGATTGTTCCAACTTGATGGGCTGGCTACCGTAAAGGTTCGATCCCCGAAATTTGTACTAAGGCAACGGTTCGGCTCAACTAATCTTCATAATGCAGAAGAGTTCACCGAACGAAGTGTGGATTTCCTTGGATTTAGGCTGTCTGTTATACAGAGTTTGGATATATAACTTGTTGTCATTCCATGTAGCGCTTTGAAGACTGTCCAGCAGAGTTTATACTGAATTATGTGTGGAATCATTCTACTTATATATATGGAATTTTCAGGCATTGTGTTTGGGTATGACCACCAACGAGTGCATGAACAGGGGCCGTTACAAGCACTTCCAGGCCACAGGCGGACGCTCACCCTTCTCGCGCGGCTTCCTCAACAATCTGGCGGACTTCCTGGGCGTGTCAATCTGCGGCCTGGCACATCCCAAGCGCACCGACTGGATGAAGGTCTACCACTCGGAGCAGGGGGATGCGAACGATCGCTGGAAGTATGTCTGAGATCCAAGTACCCGCACCACTGGAGATATGGTTTGATTAATTTCAATTCACGTATGTCCAAGACCACAGTTCAATGCATATAGTATTATAAATATATGGGTGCATCATACCGTTAAGAAAATCACCATTCAAAAGTGTTTCAATGCAATACTATTGGCATGTAATGAAAATACGTACAATTAAATTAGTACAAAAATTGCTGCTTGCATTTAAACATTGAATACATATTTTGTTATCGTGTTTCATTAAAAATGAGGGTGCATCTAACGTGACTTTTAATGTTTTTTTATTTCCGAATTTGAGAGGTTCTAAACATTAAAAAATTGTTGATTTATGACTGATGATGAAGAATTCACTATTTGGTGCAAATTTATCTAGTTTTGCATTACATAAATAAACCATTTGATTGGATATTTTAATGTTCCATATAAAACATTGATATGTACGAGGGTAATACCAAATGTATGATCTATTATTTAAAATCTAAAACATGTATATATTTTTCTGCACAATCATCACCTCCCTGAGAAACTCATTCTTGGTGTATTTGTAATGGAGTTCTCGCTTGGCATTAAAGTTGAGCCAAGGGCGATGTTAATAGTTATTCTTCTTTTTAATATAAAAGGCGTTAAACGTCAGAAGTCACGTGGCGTAGCAGTGTAGACAGTAGCGTAGCTCGGTGGGAGAGTCGGGGGTTCTTTGTACGTAGACTTGACGGCGTAGACTCGTGTCGGTTAGAAGTCGCAAGAAGGAATACTGTCAATGGTGGTCGGATGTACCGCTTTTATATGCTTTGCTTCCCTTTTCACACGATGCTCTGCTCTAGTGACCTAGTGACCTGTGTGAATAAATCTGGGCCCCGATTATCACTTTTGATAAGTAGGTCCTAAGTCAGGCGTTTTCGGTTATTCGTGTAATATATTTCATCATGAAATATGCTGATTCAGCAGTCGACGTCCACTTATATGGGTTATGCATTTAACCCCGACACATCCAATTAGATGGCTCTAGTGTAGATTGAACTAAAAAATGTGAAGTGTTTCCCAACATTGTAGCATATATACATCTTCCAAAAATTTGTCAGACGTGGTGGTCGTAAGAAGGGCGAAGTGCGCTTAACCCAACCAATGACAGGTCATAAGTCCTGTGAACGCCTCGACCACCATATTGTTTCCAATTTACATTTTCGTCTCTATTGAGATACAATTAATCCTTAAAATTGATAACCCGCAATGGGTAAAATCCAGTATTTGTATACATTCAAAATGTTACATAGTTTATATTTTTAAGATCGATACACAACCCACCATACACTTTCGTCAATGGGTGATGATTTTCAATTTGTTTAATTCCATTTTACATTCTAAAAACATAACAGTAAACTTGGAGGTAGTGTCAAGTGAGAGCTTCATTTCAAACAGTTGCCATGCCAAGACCGAGCGTCCCGGAAAGGTGGTGGTGTAGATTTAAAAAATAAATAAATATACATATCTTTGTATAATTCATTGTTTTAGCGGAAACACTATGATACTTCAACATTATTAACCGTATAATTTTGAACACCGTTGTAATATCAATTTTTTTTTTTTTAAATTCTATTCCTTATGTATGAAAGCGAAGCATGGAACTGGCAAAAGAAAGATGTAAGTAGAATAAATGCAGTGAAAATGAGATCTCTTAGAACAAATGTATGGAAAATCTGTGTATGATAAAGTGTCGAATGAAAATATAAGAAGTGAATCCAGTGCAAATGAGAGTGTTATGAACAATATAATTATAGTAACATTATGATAGCTTGGACACAAGGAAAGAATGAATGTAGAAAGAATATTCAAAAAAGTATATGTTAACAATGTAAATGGAACATGAAATAGAAGAAGGCCGAGGAACATGTGTCACGATCAAATAAATCAAAAATTGAATGTTGGCCACGTGAGGAGTCGGAGAAATTCGACGTGCGTGCATGATGCATTTTATGAATGTTGAAGAAGCGAGGGAAGTATGTCAGGAAAGAAAAGTGTGGCAGTTGATTCTTTCTGCCTACCTCTTCGGAGAGACGGCGTGATGGTTGGTTAGTTAAATTCTATGAAATTATCACGACAGCTGTTTCACTAACCAATGTTGATATATTCAGGTGATTTGATTGCGTGATATGTTCCAACATTGATTGGAAAAACAGCTGTCGTAATAATTTAAATAAGTAAACTGAAATTATAATATGTAGTGTTCAAAATTAAACAGTTAATGAATTTGTATTGTAAGAAAATAGGAGATGCTTATTTTTTTTTAATTATCTTAAAATTTCTGGAATCTAATAATTAAATTTTATGTAAAGAGACACAATTCATTATTTACCGAATCGAATCTGCTATGCCTTATACAGTACACAACCGCAATAATAAATATATATTTATAATCAATGTAATATATATTTTTACTTTAAATATTTCAATTCTCCATTTGGCTATAAAATAATACTTATATAATAAAAAAAATACATACATTTTAATAATGCCTAATACTAGGGCAAAAGATTTCAAAATGTAATAACAAAAATTATGCTCTTTGAGAAGACAAGTTCCAAAATTTGTTTGAAGTTTTACACCATTGCTCAGGCAACAGTGAAGTAAACCAAATTACTCTCATACATAAATCTTTAACTGTTATATAAATGTTAATTATTGTAAACAGTTATAAATATAAAGTATTACAAAAATCTGTAATGCATATGAAAACTTTTTTATTTAATTTTGTAAAAAAATTATAAAATGGTTATATTATCCAAATTATTTTACCCGTGTATGTATTTTTTCCTATATATATATTTTCTCTAATATTCAAAAGCTGATAATATTTTTTCCATATTGATGATCTATAAACAGGGCTTCCCAAACTACATTCCGTTCAAACTGAATAGGTGTTCTACAAAATTTTTAAACGGTTTTATACGCTGCAACATATTTAATTATCTTCAACTTCATATTGAAAGGTGGGTGATGATAAATCTCCACTGATGTTTATGACACCAAGTATCTAACAGTTGGGCTGAAAAGTTCGTAGGCTAACATAGTAAAACACATTTTTTGTGGTAAAATTCGATTTTATTATTCAATATAGTTCCCTTCGAGGGCGATACAACGATTATAGCGGTCATAAAATTTTTCTATACCATTTATATAGTATGATTTCTCTTCAGCTTTAAAATAAGCCTCAGTTTCAGCGATTACCTCTTCATCAGTGCAGAATTTCTTCCCGGCGAGAATTCTCTTGAGGTCTGCAAATAGGAAAAAGTCACTGAAAGCCAGATCTGGAGAATACGGTGAATGGGGAAGCAATTCGTAGCCTAATTCATGCAATTTTGCCATCGTTTGAATTGATTTGTGACACGGTGCATTGTCTTGATGAAACAGCACTATTTTCTTCTTCAAATGGAACCGATTGTGATTTCATCCTTCAAACGCTCCATCGACGCTATGTAATAATTGCTGTTGATGGTCTGGCCCTTTTCGAGGTAATCAATGAATATTATACCATGCGCATCCCAGAATGCTGTTGCCATAACTTTGCCAGCCGACTGTTGTGTCTTTTCACGCTTTGGATTCGGTTCATCGCGTTCAATCCACTCGGCTGACTATCGATTGGACTCTGGAGTGTAGTACTGGAGCCATATTTCATCTTCTTTCTTCTTCCTCTTAGTTTAGGTCGTATGACCTGTTTGTGACGGTGGGCTGTCCTGGGATGATGATGTCCAGCCATCTCTCCATCTCTTCGGCGGCCTTCCTGGTAATCTCTTGCTGCTTGGGTTTTCATCTATAACAATTTTTGCAATTCTTGTTCCATGCGGTCCACGTGGTCTCTCCAAAAGCGCCTTCTGCTTCTTCCCCGTCTCACTATGTCTTCAACACCACAGACAGACCTTATCGTTTAATTTCTGATCCGATCTCTGAGAGTTTTGCCTGCGATAGAACGTAGGGTTCGCATTTCTGCTACTCTAAGAAGGTTCTTCCATTGTAATATTTCATCCAATGTAATATATCGATGGAAAAATTTGTCAAGGTTGGTACTAAATAAAAATCATATGGATTTAATTCTAGTAACATTATCTATGCCTATGAACTTTTCAACCCTACTGTTAGACACAGTTGGGGCACCATCTTTTTTCACACCGTGCGCATGAAAGAGATGGGGTGTATTGTTTTTTCCTGACTGGCTGACAAGCCTTGTCAGTTTATTGACAGTTGCCAAGGTTGACTAGTATTCATAAACCTGACATATGTTTTAAATATTCAGCATATCAGTGAATAAATTATGGAAGGAAAAGTCTGTATGAAATTTCATAAGTCCGGATTGTTCTTTTTAACCATAAAATTTTATTGACTTTGAAATGAAATTTAAAAAGCTATGTATTCTGTTAAAATTTCTGGGTTTTCGAAGTGTTCCATTCCAGATAAAGTTTGGGAAACCCTGATCTATAATATTCTTATAGCAGTAACTTCCTGCAAGTGTTAAGGTTGTTAATCTCTGAATATGAATAGGTTATTGCATGTGGTACGAAGTGTGTATGTGTATATCCTTATTAATAATTCTGCATTGAACTATGTATAGGAGTCTTCATTGTTCTTCATTTCATTGGAGTGGGGCGGGTTTTAATGTTATTTATATTTAAATACCGTTTTCTATGTCATATGTTTACTCCATCATAGTTTAATCCTATTGTTAACATAACAAAACACTTACAAGTAAAAAACATTAATTCAAGAACATTTTACATATGTTACAATTCGTTTTCTTGGTTATTGAATAAGTTTTATACATTTGTGCATTGTAATGATGTATAATATCAATAGGATTAAACTAAAACAAAGCTCCTGGGTTTTGATTTTTACCTAAGGTCTTAATTTATACACTTTTGTGGTTAGTCAAACATTTATAGGCTTACCTTTCTTTTGCTAAGTATTTAATCTTAATGTATCAATTTTGTTTTTCTGTTATTTTGATATTACCTTATTTAAAGATCCAATTATCTCTAGCTTACATATTATATGATTTGTATAACAATTGTATTCTATTTTAGCTGAAGAGACAACTAATAGGTTACAAATTCAGTTATTCTTTGTCCGATTGTAGATTTTTAATAACATATCTTGTAGATTTGTATTTTTTTTTAAATATATTATTTAACAATCTAATAAGTTCAACAGTAATGCTATTTTAAGTAGAATCTAACTAAATAATAGAGCATAAAACAAACAATATTTGTACACATTTTGATTCGGTATGTGCATTGATTTTGAAAGTTTTTGTAGATGTTTGATTATTATTCAAAAGAGCATATCGATCAAAGTTTTTCAACATCACTTGAATGTATTAAATTAGTGCCATTTTTCATGTATATTCAATTGGTGTTTAAGAATTGTTGTAACCTCACATTAATTTTGTCAGTGCCATACCTGTTAACTGTGATGTTGCTCATTAGAATATTAACGGTGATCAGAAATTAAACTAGTATCTACATATACAATTTAATTTATATTTATACTTTAAAAAAAATTGTCACAAATATACAGTAGATTCCCAGTTTTCCGGGATATATGGCGAAAAAAAATCCCATATAATTGATTTCCCGGTTAATCCTTTTTATTAATGATGTCCCGTATAGTTTGATCACCAACATTTTCAAACTTTTGAATTGTTTCGAGTTTTTGTTCAATTGAAAGTACGACTCGTTTGCGTTTATCCATTGTACCATAAACATTATACCATAGACACTTTTTCACAGTAAAATAAAATTTTGACTTCAGAGCCACATGTTGGCGGTGGCGCCAATGTGAACTAAACCCAATGTCATTGTGACAGATGCATTATAAGTACTGTTGTGAAATATTTTTTCAGTGACTGTGTCTTTTTTTCAATGACTGAAGTGTCCCGGATAATCTGTTTCCCGGTTAACCCGACCCCAGAAAATCTGGAGTCTACTGTATAGATTAATTGTTTGAATTCAGTAAATACACAACACAATAACAAGTGAAATCTACATTTGTTTCTTAACTCATAATAAAATACTAACTTATGGCAATCTAAATAGCTCGATCTTGTCTCTTCATAATATAGTTACCATAATAAACACTTTGGAGCATTCTTATTAAATAGTCACACGATCAAAATTATCCTTCACTAGATAACTTTTAATTCAATGACACTATGAAATGTTTGGTGGAAATAAAATAAAGTATTAGTTGAAGTACTGTTATTGTAACAATACTATTGCTACGATAAGTAAGTTTAAAATAAAATATTTTCGTAATTTGGAAGCATCGTTTATCATAGTAACGTAGGCCAAATAGTAATTACAGCATCTGTTTAACTTGTTCTACTTGTAACATTGTAATCTTCAATTGATATTTGTGCTATATATTGTGTATTTTAAAATTATATTCAAGTTTAGATTGTCACAATAAGAAAAAAAATAAGGATGTGTAATGGGAATGTCACTTAATATCGACCACAACTATCTCCCAACCGCTGTTAAACTACATCAGAACACTCCATACAAACACCAATATTTAAATAATCACTTACATACCTCTATTCTATTATAGAACACCTCATATGAATCCATATTTTATTTATTTACATATTTGAGTCATATCACATTGCCTTTTTATACATTCCAGTTGTAATTAACTTTTTGTTTGAGATAAATCTTTCTTCAATATCTAATGTAAGATATATGATCAGATTTAATGACTCAATTCAGTTGCACAGTGCACATTAAATTTGTAGTGAAAATAGCTTTTGATTATTATACTGGTGTACACTGTTCTGCGTAGTAGGGTTAGATCGAATACAAATATATTGTTATCCAAATAATCTTGTTAACTTTTAACCCATTGCGCCACTGACTCATTTTTTTAATTACAACAACATTAAGACTAAATTACACACAAAATAAAAATGGTAAAACATAAAAGCATAATTTTTTTGTTGTTCGTAAGCTACATCATTATGGCTCATCCCCAGGTAGTTTGAGAAGTGATGTTCTATGGAACTGTCACTTGACACATCACTTTCACTATTTGAACGTTCCAAAACATTGTTCGAAGGCGTAAAATCACTAGAATCACTAGAATATTCATCAACTTCATTCTCACTGCCACTTTCCAAAAGGATTCGCTGTATTTCATACTCATTTGATGAAATATTACAAGCGCGACGAGTTTGTTTACGAGTGCGTTCGGCCATTTTGGAGGTATTGACAGATGTTAAAATATCGTAATATTTTGTAATAAATAATGTGAAATAAATTGTGATTATTACATTTTATTATGAAATCATTAACCGAAATATACTTATTTATGTCATTTTTATGAATAAAGTTATTGTCATTCAGTTTTAATATAAAAAAAATCACTCCAAAGATAAACCGGCGATTTGCCGGCTTTGTGTTGCAATGGGTTAATGTTGAATTTTGTCTAACACATTTTCAATTACCAGCCACTTAAAAGTTTCCAGAATTTCTTTTAATTTGATTTTGATTTTGTTTGAAACATTCCGGAGTTGAAAGATCGACTGCACAATCCTACTTAACATTAGCTGTAGTAAGACGCTCAAATGGTTACTAAGTTTAGTTTTTGTACTGCATTAAAATTACGGCTAGTTGTATATATTATTTATTTTTGTTACCATGTCAAATATGCAAAACCATTGATTTTTAAAATAATGATAATGTTTTTTTAAGTTCTTAGATAAGTTGTTGTTTTATTGTATAATGTTATAATTAACTAAAGAAACTTCACCGTACTTTAGATTGTATTAAAGTAATATAAACTACAGTGCAGTTAAGCTATTCAATAACAAAACAAACTGATGTTATTCAATTTTTTTTTTAAATATTTGATTTGATTCAATTGTGCCACGTTTTCCTCGGCCTTCCTCTTTTTCTAGTTCTGTTTACTTTGTTTACACGTAAGGATTCGAAGAAATCGACATGCGTGCATGACACTATGAATGTAGAGGTAGCAAGAGAAACAGAACAGAACAATATTTTTGCCTACCCCTTCAGAAGACGGTGTCATGCTAAGTTCGTTAGTTTTATATTTATTTTTTTAAATGTTTTTTCCCTCCACAATTTCAACTGAATTATTTCTTAACCCTTTATCGCGTAGCTAATTCTATTAAATTGTTTATCAGAGAAGATAAGCGTAACTTTGTTTAATTTATATTAATATCTTGAAGCATGAGTTAAAGACATTATTTATAACATGAAATCAACCTTTTCTGAACTCTATTTATAGAATATAAATATCTATGACCAGTCATTATTAAAATGTAATAATTCTATTAGGATATGAACTCTTCCAAATAATTTATTAAATTGCCTTATATTAGGAATTATATTTATTTAAAATTATACCCATTTAGCATTTTAGATAGACTCCATACTAAAAAAATACAATAGAATTCAATTATGTTGTTTTTTTCATATTGAATTAATGTTTATTTTGTCAATATCTTATTGGTTCTGTAGTTTATACAATTTGCTTATCAATTGTCTTTAATTTAAACTTGCAATTTTAAAGCATAAAAAGTTTAAATTTTTGACAATGCTTTATAAAAACAAGAATAAATAACCATTATATATATTTTTTATTTTTATTTCGACACCCAGTTTCAGAGTGTGAATAAAATTCACACATTTTGAAATGAATGTTAATATAAAATGATCAGCTAGTGTCAGCATTGGGAGTTACAGTATCTTATAACATTCTTAGTATCATATTGATCCTAATTTAAAATGTGTGCTTTTGGAATTCTCCAAGCAACAAATTCTCTAGGTACCCTATGCAAGTAGCCTAATTCAATTTTAATGTTAAATAAGTCATTTGTAGTTAAAAATTTACCGTGTACATATTATTTTTATTGACGATGTCTGCTTATTTGAACTAAATTATTTCTTTATGTTAAAACAATAGCTTTTTAAAAATATTCATATTCTAAATCATTGGTAAGATTTTTCCTAAATCATGTTAGGGTAGAAAAGTATATAAATGATGTCTTCTGTATCTGTAAGCTTCAAATTATTAAGTGTGTAGTTTTGGAATCTTCATGTTGTGAATAACCGTGTGTTTTAAAAACCATTCCGTATTGACTATCTATTCATTAAAAATCTATCAGCTTATCAATGATCAGAAATGGAATAATTTATAAGTTAAGTAAGAATGCATTTAGTAAATCTAGTTTACTTTAAGTGGATGACTGATGCGTAAAAGCAAGAAATTTGTAAATAAACATATAATGCAGTTGGGATACTCCGTTTTAAAATTTTGTATGTATTTTTGAAATGTAGTTTCACTCGTGCTTTGCAGTATTCTCCTCACTAAATTATGTATCATCTCTAAGGAAAGTACAATAATTATGACACATTAGATTGGTGTCTTTAGATGCGCGGTTGATTGAATTGATGTAAAGCGTTGATATGTAATACTACCCATTCATTTGTATATAATGTTCATCATTGTATGCATAAAAATTGGTATTGTCGACTACATATGATAATGTCTAAATTGTTTTATCAATCTAAAATTATATTTGCACTTTAAAATATCTCGTTGGATGCAACACATTTTTCTCTAAAAGAAAAATTGTGTGTCTATATATAGTATAGAAAAGTTATATTTCTAATTTCTACGCTTAACTATATTTTTAACAAACATTATTTAAATAAGCGCATCATACACTGACTGATGAATGAACTCAAACCTAAAATATAATTTTAAACGTTTGTAATTTGTTATATTCATTCTCAGAGAATATTTTTGAACAGACTTGTTTATGCTAGCATGATTTTCATGTAATTTTATAAAATTTTAAAGTTTTTAGAATAACATTGTTAAATTTCGAAATGTCATATTATTGTGCATGTAAATTCTGTACGTAATGTTAATAATTATTATAATTCATTGGTAAAAATGTTTCCTACGAGCACTTTCGCTATTTTTCTGTTCTTGTAATTTTTACACAGAGCACATTCACTTTTTTTGGCAAAATTGAAAGAATATGTCAAAGAGTTTGTAAATGTATGTTTAAGTAAATATTTATTAAAATAATAAAACAATAAAATGGTTTTTAATTTTTATCCACTTTTGAAAGCCCCATTTGTATGCTTAGTAGCATAACAAACATCACCAACGCAGATTAATATATATTGTAATGTAAATAATATCCAAAAAAGCTAAGATGGCAGTGCATAATGGTGTTCTTGTGCCGACCCTTATGTATGGAAGTGAAGCATGGAACTGGCAAAAGAAGGATTAAAGTAGAATAAATGCAGTAGAAATGAGATCTCTAAGACGAATGTGTGATAAATCTGCATATGATAGAGTGTGCTATGCAAGTATAAGAAGTGAATGCGGTGCGAATGAAAGTGTTATGACCAAAATTATGAAAGGGTCGTTAAGATGGTTCGGACACATGGAAAGAATGAGTGAAGACAGAATGGTGAAGAAGATATATGTAAACAACGTGAACGGGGCTAGAAATAGAGGAAGGCCGAGGAAAACGTGGCACGATCAAATCAATCAAATATTAAATGTCAGTCACGTGAGGAGTCGGAGAAATCGACATGCCTGCATGACAAGTATGTCAGGACAGAACAGTGTGGCGGTCCATTCTCTCTGCCTACCCCTGCGGGAGACAGCGTGATGGTTAGTTATTTTGTCAAATAATTGAAAACATTTCATTTGCTTTTCCCTATTGTTTGTCAACTTTATCTAAAGTTCTTTAACATAGAGCTGTACCTACATCATGAATTAAATTACTTACCCCCTATACTCGTAAATGGGTACCTGCCTGTATGCTCAATAATAGAGTTTATTTTCAATAACAATTTGAAATTTAGAATGACATTTAATAAATATTTTCATAGGTTGCCATTTCGTTATCATTTCTAATTTTATTGAATTTTTACATTATTGTCATTGAAATGGTGTCTGAGAGTTTACCAAACATCTGTAGGAATGAATACCCCAATCAGTTATACACTTGTAAGAAGCAAGGTGAGTTACTTTAAAATACTTTCATGTTTAATAATACAGGTCAGATGCTTGATTTAAAAAATATTAATATTTAGATATTTCCTCCTGTTCTCTGCATAATGAAATCCACGATGTCATTGACACCATGGGCCCGCCAACTCCGATGCTCCCTCTAGAGATTGAATGTGAATCATCAGATGACATTTGTGTGTCGTCAGATTGCACCGAGAACACTGTTACTAATTCCTCAACCAACACATCTTTTGTAGAGGTATTTCACGATATTTTTTTCATCTAAAAACCTTGCTGAGTATGATGTTTTATTTATGTAGTTATTTTCAATTTTAATTTTAAAAAAATCAAAATTTGAAAAAGGTGTTAATCAAGAATCACCACAAAACTAAAAAAATTAAAGTGTTGGATGAAAGCCCAAAGCCAACTAAAAACACGCCTGCCTACAGCAATACTGGAATACAAACTGAACCGAAATCTACCAAAGAAGTGCAGTTTCAGGTAATCTTTATTTTTCAGGTTAATGTCTTTAATATGTTGTATACAAGCAGTATGAGTATGTTGTATTCAAGCAGTGTGAGCATGTTGTATACAAGCAGTGTGAGTGGAAAAAGAAGCTATGGATGACCAAGGAAAGCATTGAATGACCCAATTAATCAAATATTAAAAGGTGGACACATTCTAAGCCGGAAAAATCGACGAGCGTGCATGTATGAATGTAGAGGAAACTAGAGAGATATGTCAGGACAGAGCAGTATGATAGTCTATCCTCCTACTCCTCTTTTCCTACACCTCCAGAGAAACAACGTGATGGTTAGTTAGTTAGTTATGTCCCTTACTATTAAATCCCATAAAAAAAATATTTAGTTTTATAAGTTACAAATTAATAACTCATATCTAAATTTTTATTCTGTTCCTTCAGAAGGACAGGCATATGTGGATGATTTTCTTATTTCTCTAGCCTCCAAAATCATATAACATATACCTAAACCAAAGTAAAATTTTCTGACTTATGGCCATTACTCGTGGCCAGAATTTGATTGAATAAACATAAAATGTTTTCTATGGACTCCTTTAATTTAGTACTTCTTTCTCCCTTATATATTTTTTAGCATGCATACCATTTTCATAATTTAATAAGTTTGTCCACAACAGTCTCTTGCACTCAGAATTCCATTACTAACATTCTGTTATAGAAATATGTAAGCTCTCATATCTTCAAAAGTATAAACATTAAAAAAATTATTTCTATTTTCTAAACTTACATGGATATGAAGACAATATACACTACCATTATTTAACAAATTTATCTCACAAACATAAAATTGATTATTAACATGTTAATCTAGGTTTGCAGAAGTAGTGCGTCATCTTCACCGAGGACATTCAATAAAGTTAGCTCTAAAAATCTTCCGAGTGGAATAATTGTCACTTCTAATGGTTTACCACCTTGTCCCTATGCACCGTAATATACATATTTTATTTTTCTCTCAATTAGATTAAAAACTATATTAAATTAATCAGTGTATTGAATTCTGAAATTCAGATGTCCTAATTATTTCTCTGCATGTAATAAATTTCCCGGATCAATGGAACAAAATAAAGGCAAACCAACTTTGAGCAACCCACAAATGGAAAAAGTTAATTTCAATGCGGATGATGACTTCAGACACATAGATAAATCAAGTGAAAAGGTAGTACTTTTTTATATTATTTGGTACTGGCAATTTTACATTTATCTAATTAATTTATTTTTAAATTAATACTAATGAAAACAACTGTTTTTTAGAAGTTTTATTGAAAATTTATGTGAATGGCATATTTCACCTGTCTAAGGCATTATCAAATGTTATTCACAGACATTTGATAATGTCTTAGACAGGCGAAATATGTCATTCCCATAAATATCAATAAAACTTCTAGAAAACGGACGCTTTCATTCAAATAAATTATTTAATATGGAATTTTACATAATTCTTCAAGAAACAATAAATAATTTATTTTATCTTATTTGAAAAAGATCTTGGTATAAAAAAAAAAACAACTTGGAGTAATTTTTTACAAACTGATGCATGAAAAACTTTTTAATTATTACAAAAATTACTTTGTACTGAAAACTTTATTGCATAAAAATACAAATGGTTTAAATCAGAGGTTCCCAAACTTTTTTGTCCCGTAGACCCCTTGCCGAATTCTTCCATTTTGTGTAGACCCCCTTTTTTTTTAGCTCATTCAGCAAAGATCGGATATTCGATTTTACCAAATAAACTATAAAAAAAGGTCGCCAAACATTTCGACAGGAATATTTTCCCCCATGAGTCTTTAATGCGTTCCTTTAATACTCTTGACTTTAGAAAGTATCTTGTCTTCCTAATGTCGAACCATTTCTAATGCGTTCCTGGTACTATGTTGTATTTTTATAATATTTTACCTGTACTCAATAGATGCCTTAAAAATTTTCCTCTTTGTAATGTCTTTTGAGTTAATAAACAAATTTGATTTTATTGACATGAGATCCACTATCGTGGACCCTCATTTTCATTTCATAGACCCCCAATTTTTTTTTTCGCTGACATGGACCCCTTGCAAGTTGACGTAGACCCCTGGGGGTCTATATAGACCACTTTGGGAATCACTGATTTAAATGAATGTGGAACAAGGTTGACTTTGGGTAATATCTATTAGATATCTGCAATTATATGAGTATAGTAAATTTATATGTATAAACAAAGCATTAAATATTATTCTTCTTTATGTGTCATGTTGGGTCCCCCGATGTCGACTATCACTTGAAAGTGCATGTTCTTGTCTTGTGCAGCTCTAAATAGGGCCACCTATTTAGAACTGCACAAGACCAATCCCAGTACAGTCACGAATGTTCTAAATGTTCCAATCCCAGTACAGTCACGAATGTTCTGGAGCCAAGAGATCCGTCTTCTCTCCACACAATTGTCTGGAGACATTAAATATTACGAAATATTATTAACAAGTGGTAGTTCTAAACATTCATCTCCTATCTAATATAAATATCTTAACATTTTTTATTAATAAAGAAAAAAACATTTACATCCCTCCAAGAATTAATTCCAGTAATTTTCAATGATGTTACAATGACCATTAATTATATGAACCATTTATACATTAAATTACATCTTTTCAAACATCTGTTTATAAACTATAATATAAACGCTATTGTTTTGTCAGTTTTACAGATATTGTAAATCTCTAATCTTTATAAAACCGACAAAACAATCGCGTTTACATTATAGTTTATAATGGAGTTTTATAAAATAAAAATTACAATCATCAATAATACATCTGTTTATATTAGTCGGAGTAAAGTGTTAAAAAAAACAACGAATACTCCGTAAATTATAATTTTTAATGTTTCAGAGTAATCAGGGTGTTACATTTGGTAGGAATCCAAATGATTATAATAATAATAATCCTTCAAATTTTCAAAACCAAAATGATGCACCACCTCCTGGTTTGCCGGGTGAGTAATATATTGTTATAAAATTTGATTTTTTTTTATTAAAAATAAAATGTATTGTATAAACTATATTTTACCTCTTTTTAGATATTATAGAAAAATCAGAAATTTATTACTTTGATCATGGTAATGCTTCCTACTATCACACAACTGACAGTCCCCCAGAAATATTAGCCGACTACTTGGCTGAGAAGACAGAAAATGCAGCAACCAGATTTTGGGCACAGATATTTGGAGTTGCAAATATTGTAGCTTCCATAATAACTTCATTCATTTTACAACTTATTAGGTAAGTTAGTAAAAGTTCTACAAAGATAGTCAAAGAGAGGACGGCCCTTACATACTAATACTAACTAACTACTTACCATCATGCCGTTTCCTTAGAGGGGTAGATGATAGAAAGAATGGATCGATACACTGTTCTATTCTGACATAGCTCTCGCACCTCTTCTACCTTCACATACCATGACATGCATCCGCGTCGATTGTTCCTACTTCAAACATGGCCGCCTTTTAGCGATTTCCAACCAAGATCCATTATGCTTCTATAAAGACATGATAACTGCTCTTCTCTAGTTAAGCGTGTTATATCCATTCTCCATACAACAGAAGTTTTTACAGCCATGCAACAACCACATAATTACCACGCTTAATGAACTCTATGGTTATACAATCATACCCTACAGCTTTACAACATTGCATTCTTAATTTTATTCACTCTAATCTCTTCTATGCTGTTTACCCCATTTATGTCAATCCCGTCGATACCTTACATTTATTTGAAATATTCCATTCATAATATTTATAAGTACGCTCTTATCATTTGTCAGTATTCTTTCGTTTTCTCACAAAATTGATTTTACGCATCCGCTCTACGAAGAGTTCCCAAATTTTTTTTTACCTCTTTGTATTTGTACCATAAATTATGCTCTTAATCACTTGTGAATACTGTTTTCAGGTTTATACTCTTTAGCATTGTGCGTCCGCTGACGGTCGGCATTATACAATTATTCTCAGATTACTTCATAAAACCTTTATTAACAACTTTATTCAATGGCTTGATTCAACCACCATTAATCTTTATATTTAATATTTTGACATCTGTTAGAGACATATTTGAGCCGATTGCACATGCTCTTGGATTCTTCTTGAAGGAAATAGCGGTGGTTTTTCGGGCATGCCGGTTGGTCGAAATAAAAAGAGCAGACAACACTAGAACAGTTTGAATATTGATTATCTTGTATTATATAAATACCAGATCCTATTTGATTTTACAAATAATTTTACTTATTGATAAAAAATATTTGAATACTGTTCTAAAACTGATATGATATAATTAAAAAAAAAAAAACATTTTGTTATACTTACACTTATATTAATAATGTACATTTTAGCATATTTTGCTTAATTATAAGTAACACTAATGTATAATTATATAGTTATTTACCACAATGGTAATTAATCCATTATTTTATTATTATTGTGTAATCATATATTTTGTACACATATTATTCTCGTGAATTTATAATATATAATATATTATTAGGTAGTTTAAACATTTATTAAAAATATTTAAATATATGTATCCATGTTCGATATTTTTAATGGCTTTTGTGAAACTATTTTTGCATTGAATAAAACCTTGTAGTAACACACACTTCTCATTAATTTATTTTGTTGATTCCCTCTTTACATCATTATAGCACAAGCCAAATCGATTAAAAGGGGTTAAGCTATAATCTTTATTATCATGACATGTAATAGGTAGCTAATCTATCGCCACTTTATTGTCATGTGAATTTACCACCAGGCCAAAAACTGTGTGACAATCACATTGCCATTGCCGGGAATCAAACACAGGACCTTCGGTGTGGCAGTCGTAGCACTTGCCACTTATGACATAAAAAAAAACTCGTCCGTTTTAAAATTTATCCTGTCATTTAAAAAAATATTAAATAAAAAAAAAACAGGTGAATTCAAAAGTAAACTTCATTTATATAATTCGCTTATAGCGTTTGAAAAACCATCAAGCCAAAGATTCGCTCATGACAAAGGTCCAAAACTGACTTACAGAAAAAATATGATCAACAACTTATATTTCTTAACACACGCGAATATATAGGTAGAGGGTAGGTTATAAAGAGTGCGTGAGGGGGTCTTATATTCTTAAATCTGTACGCTTTTGATGGGTACATGGATTTTTTATATTTGATTTTTGATTGAATACGCATTCAATGGTTAATAATTACTTATTATATAATAGATAATTATTTCAATCGATAGGTAATGGAGGAAAATCGAAAAATTTATTATAAATAAAGAGATATTAAAGTTATTAAATGCAATGTGAACTAACTACACAGCACCGGTAAGGAAAGGTTATTATCATAATAAAATTATTTTATAAAACATTTAATATTTATCCATAAAATGTCCTTTACTTTATGGTATCCATAAACTAGAACAATAGGCGGATGATATAAAAAAGGTCCATTTGAATAATGTGATATACAGCTTACGTTTGTGGCTATATAGCCATGTTTCATGGCATACTCGGTGAGATTGCACTAGACAAATTTTTCCATGGCAGAAAATACGTTTTCTCTCTGGAGGCTTGTTTAACCTGAGTTAAGTTTTTTTTTAATTAGTGAAAAATAATAATACTGTACAGGAAAAACAAAAAAAGTGATAGTGTCAATTTCGTGAGTGGCAACACTTTTGGGAGCGTGATCTCAACCCCCACCCGGCGGATTTTGGAACTCGGGGCTTGAACACCGACGCGGCAGTTAGACACCGGACTCCGCTGGAGGCAATATCTCCCAGCGCTCGGTGGCGTCCGAACGCCGGGGAGATAATCTGAAGGAAAAGATCGCGATATACGTGCCACATGGCGCCAGCTTATCATCATTGGGGCCTGATGCTGGCCACTGCTGTCGCTGCGAAGGAGACCCGTATCCGTCGCCATCCACACCGACGCCATTAGCAGCCAGGTGCCGGCTGCCTCAGATTATCATCATTGGGGTCTGATGCTGGCCACTGCTGTCTCAGCGAAGGAGACCAAACCGCCTTTCGCTTTCACGCTCTTCCCCATCGTCCGCCTCGCACGTCCCTGGTGGTGCGGACGCCATAAGCAGCCAGGTGCCGTGCAGCCTTTGGCAGTTATGGATAGCGGATAGCATGTAAGTCCTCTTTAGTTCTTAAGTAATCTTTCTTTTGCTTTGTATTGCATGTTTTGTTTGATTAAAGGTAATTTTAAATAGTAAATATTGGTTTTAATCTCAAATCATAATACATCCCGGAGCATATCTCAAATTAGATAATGTTAACCTTGGCGAATAACAAAGGCAACGTTGGGATGTTTTTGGAGATTGGGAATGAAATACGATTAAATTCATCTTTTTCACTCCGTGACGACAACATGTTACGAAGATGCTGTCGACACGGGGTGAAACACGAAGATTACTCGTGCTCCACTCCTGATCTCGAAGCAAATTCCTCACAACGTGTTGATGCCCATGTGACTCGCCAATGCTAATTATTATTATGTTAATTGAGATTGCTCCGGGATGTATAATGATATGAGATTGAAACCAATATTTACTATTTACAATTATATTTAAACACACAAACATACAATATACAAAAAGAAAGAAACAAGATTACTTATAAACTAAACAGGACTTACTTGCTATTTGTTAGCCAACGACTTAAAACTACTCCGTCACTGAATAACGCTACTCGATCTGCGGCGAGGACCGACGCTGACGCTGTCGTGGCCAGCATCAAGGACTGCCGGAGGCTGCATACCACAGAAGCATCACGCGGATGATGGACAGCGGATGGCGCGGGTTCCCTTCGCAGCGACAGCGGTGGCCAGCATCAAGCCCCAATGGTGATTAGCTGGCGCGGTTGGTTAGCACGAGGACGGTGATCTGCGAAGCCAGCGTGGTAGCGAGTCGGCCGCTAATGGCGTCCGCGCCAAGAGGGACGTGCGAGGCGGGAATGGCCATTGGCCGGGCGCCGCGCCGGTGGCCAGCGGGCGCTGGGAAGCCGTACGTCCGCCTCCTCTGAAGTCTGATTTTCCACTCTCGAGCGCCGCTACATGCAGCCCTCTCGAGCCGGCTCCGCAGGGTGAGGGGTTAGGTCATCCCCCTCCCAAAGTGTGGCCACTCACGAAAATTGTCAATTCACTTATTTAAGCACTATTATTGTTTTTAAATTGTCTTTCATAGTCTTGTCACTAATTTAAATTAAACTCAACTAGGATCAAACAAGCCTCCAGAGAGAAAACGTATTTTCGGTCATGTAAAATTTGTCTAGTGCAATCTCACCTATTATGCTATGAAACATGGCTATATCAAACAAGCTCCTAACAAATGGCTTACTTAAGGCTCATTCCGACCCTATTATTCGATTTTATTCTATTAAACTCTGTTCTATGGCAATACTGTGGTTACTTTCTGTCAGATTTGAGTGGAAGTAGTTGTTTTGCAATGGGCCTTACAGTGATTTATATTAATGTAATAACACTTAATTGTTGGTAAGTGGTGCTTTGCTTCGTCAAAATGATATAAATTAGTGCATATTCAATATCAATTTTATTTCCTTATTTTTTCTTTGTGCTTGATGATACGAGCATTTGTCAGAATAAGATAAAATATATTTGAAATAATACTGTTTTTAAAATAAAGTACGGTGTGCTTGATACTAGTTAATATTATTTTCTAGGGGTATTCCTTATATATCCAAGGACAGGATTGCTAGGATGAATGCCATTGCTCAATATTTATCTACGGGATTACACGACATTGTAAGTTTACAGGAAATATGGAGTGAAGATGATTTCTCAGAAATAAAAGCTAAAGTTATGAATGTTCTACCATATTCACATTACTTCCACAGGTAAGCACACATTGCTTCCAAATATGTGGATACATTATTTTTTATTAAAAAAATATAAAATACTAATTAGCATATTTGTGTATTTTTTACAATCATTATTTACTAATTAAAATAGCCTAAATTGGCAATTGCTCTAGTTAAATCTTATTAATTTATTGCACAAAAAATCCTCTGCCTTAATATTCCTGTTTTGATATTAAGAAAAAACTAGTAAACTCTTTGTAACAATTTTATTTTAGTTTTATTTACTTTTCCACACAATTACCACTAATATTAAAACACTTGTCATATCGAACTACAAGCTTTTGTATTCCGTTATAATTAGGGCTCGGAATTGACATGAAAAGCATGTTTTTTCCTGGGCTTCGTTTTCAAAGACACCGTTTTTTGGTGTTTTGAAATTTATATAACCCCTTTAGTGTTAACCGTCGCGTTGCCATGTGGTCAATTGAGTTTCCACTGCCAATTTAAAGTTGATTTTCTTAAAACCTATGGACCCTAATATTATAAAAAAAATTGTAATCCTCCATTGAAGTGTTCTCAATATTTCGTAATAAAAAAAAAAGCAAAAAATTACTTCCTTCATCCCAAAAAAAAATATTTTCTAAGACTGCCCTCACCTTCATTCGTGTTAAGGTAGAATTTGTTTTGCTAATATTTACAACTTTATCAAAAGTGACAAATACTTACTCGCTGTTTTGAACATATTATAAATTATATCTTTGACCTTTTCAATAGGTACGTAATAATACCGACTGGATGAAAACGCACCACGTAACTTAATAATATCAGAACTGTGAAAATATTAACACTTTACCAAAAGGGACAAATATTAATACGTACTCGTTGTCTTGAACGTACTATACATTTTGCCTAGGTGCCTTTATCCTCGCCCCGCCACAGACAAGTTTCGACCCGACCCGACCCGATGTTCAGTCAGCCGTATGCTGTGACGCATTACATATCAGAAATCGCATGGTTCCAGAAAAAAATTAATAATGATATGTTTTTCAAATAATCCATGTATGTTATAGATATCGATCTATTCCTAATGAAATTCCCTACAAGATGACATAAATTAAATTTTGATTCATCTAGTCATATGCTTGATATTTAGATAAAGTTAGCGGTAAACTGAACTTACCACATGGGAGCAAGCGTTTTGTTTTGAACACGGTACGTTAAGGGTTAAAAAGATGTTCTGCTTGATGCTTAATAAACACAAATCTTCATAGATGGCGTTAGTATGTAGATTGTAAAAACTACCACATAAAGAGTAGTCTTACAGATTAACATATGAGGGTATTAGTTGCAAACCTGGCAAACTCCATCATTAGATGTTTTGAGTAAATTGCAAAAAACTGATACGCTAATAAAATGCGCTTTTTTACGATATTTATTTTTTTCATCTCAACCAGTTAGTATTTTAAAAGTAATCAGCCATGGAATAATCATCATTATGTTGATAATTAAAGTAAAATAATGAATTCCATTTTGGAGTTGGCCAGCTTTGCAACACTCAAGTGGAGGTTGCCATGTTTGCAACAAACCCTATATTTTAATAGCAAAATTCTTCAGAATGAAGCCGAATTTGAAACTGAAAATCAATAAAAATTGTGTGCAAATGTATTATGAATAAGACCCAATTCATATCTCACCTTTGATTGTTGGTGGAGTTTGCCGGGTTCGCAAATAATACCCTCATATATACAACTTCCAAAAAGTTTGTTAGGCATGGTGGTCATAAGAAAGAAAAAAAAATATGGAATGGGGAATGTTGTATTACATAAAGCGTGCGCTTAACCCAACCAATGGCAGGTCATAAGTCCTGTAAACACCTTGATCAGCCATATTCTGTTTACAATTTGCATCTTCGTCTCTATTGAGATACAATTAACCCTTTAACTCTAGTTATTAGGGAATATAAAAGCATATTTCAGGGTTTAGCATATATTTAAGAATATTTCAGGGTTCTCGGGGTGAGTGCAATCAAATGGCATATTTTTTACCATATCGTACGTAGTCTCCTTTTTGAACTTGTCACTGTTGTGGCAAGGAAAACTGGACATGGCGCAGAAGATATGCACCCTGATATGAGACAGTCAAGCCTATATGTTGAAAGCCAGAGACTGTTTGAAGGTGTTTTATACTGAAATGGTTTATGTCACTTGTTAACACCATAGGGTGCAAAGGGTTGCTAATAAAGTACAAATATTTTCACCCGTGGTGAATGATATAATTTCAGTGACAAAAAACAAAAATCAATGATTGCACAATCCACAAGTTCGATAGTTCGTTTTCTCTTTTAAATAAAACTCTTGTAAAAAATCGACTGTGTCATATCCCCGAAAAATATGTAAAGGTACCATACAAAAATTTGTTTGTCACGCATAAGATCTTGTTTTTTTCTAGTTAACAGTGAATGTGGAGTGGTCAGAGAATATAAAAGCATATTTTGGCACATTTAGGCGATGAAACAAAACAACTATTCACGGAATGGCTGCATTCAACATCGCCCAAGAAAGTGGAGGCAAAAAATCAACAAACCAAATCATGTATACCGTACATGATTTTCCAGGCTAAAAATGTCTGCTTAATCATTTTCACTTCGACCATTTTTGACCAACTTCACATTCTTGGGAGATGTTGAATGCCGCTATTCCATGGATTGTTGTTTTGTTTTTGGTGTAATAGGTCACTCAATTTCATCGCCTGTGACAATATGGCTTAAATAATCGTCACCTTCAGCATTATAACGCTTAAGAAAAGACTGGCGGCAAACTTCTATCATGACGGAATACAAAATCTTGTAGTTGGATATGACAAGCGTCTTAATTATGAGGAAATGTAAATAAAACTGTGGTCTTTCGTGTAAAAATAAAATTGTACAAAAAGTTCACTAGTTTTTTTTTAAATATCAAAAAGGTACTTAAAAAACACGCTGATATATTTAAATTGAATGTGCACAATAGTGAATTTTAATCATTTTTTAATTTTGAAGTGTTAAAATTGTATTTATAAATCTTTCAGTGGAGTTTTTGGTTCTGGAGTGTGTGTATTTTCAAGATGGCCGATAGAAGAGGCATTCTTTCATCCATGGCCTCTAAATGGATATGTACATATGATACTCCATGGAGATTGGTTTGGAGGAAAAGGACTTGGTCTATGTAAAATCAGATATAATGATTTGACCATCAACTTCTATTCTGCTCATGTAAGACAATATATCTACTCTTTTTGAACATTGCAATGCAAGGGTACCATAACACATTATTTGTATTGTAAATAATATGATAACAAATTATTATAAGTTTTACTAGATAATTATTTAATAATCTATCAATTAAGGTAAATGTTTTATTTATATTTGAAAAATTTTCAGCTGCATGCCAAGTACAGCGCTGAAGACGAATACCTTGGTCACAGAATTTTACAGGCATTTAACACCGGAGAATTGATTAAAATTACTTCTTCTGGTGCAGACGTTAGTATTTTGGCTGGAGATTTGAATATACAACCTCACGATTTAGCTTACAAGTAAGATCAACTATTAAATAAATATTATTTCTTCTTTTAATAAATTTAACGATCTGTGACACAGAAATTATATCTCATGAGATGATGAGGTCCTTCCTCATTGATCTCTTCCAGGTGGACGGAGAGGATTTCGTTAATGACTGTATATGCGAGTCTGTCATCTATTCTGGCTACGTGGTCCCTCCAATATCTTCTTCTGGGTCTATTCCACCAAATAGTGTCTCTTATTTCAGAAGTCTCTATTTCTAATTTCTGTATTACGGACACGATCTCGGAGAGTCTTTCCATAGAGAGTAATGAACCTTTTACACCGATGTTCTTAGAAAATCTTTGTTCATACAGTGTCGGCTCGCATCTCCACACCATATGTCGCGATAGGTTTCATGTGTGTCTTGTAAATTCTGACCATGCTGTCAATACGCATCTGTTTGTTCTTCCAGGCCAGATTTTTAGACACACCGATAGTGACAAATTATTGACTTGTTTTCGTACTCAACAGTGAGTTTTCACCTTTTAGGTTGTTTGGATATTGTAATGTATTTTTGTTTTGCTGACTGATATAGCCGTATTTAGCCTTTGTGATACTATGTGGAATTTGTACAACATACGGGAGATGCCTATTGGTGGCGATGAAGTTTGCAACCCATCACACCGCGTCTCCTGCGGGGGCGAATAGAAAAGTATGGAATACCGCATCAGTAAAGGTGTGGGCAGTCCATTCTTTCTGCCTACCCATTCGGAGAGTTAGTTAGTTATAAAAATAATATCATATTTATTGGTTCTTGAACAATGATGTAAAACTCCATTTTAAATAATTAATACGAATGAAAACTTCTGTTTTCTAGAAATTTTATTATAATTAATGGGAATGACATGTTTCGCCTTTCTAAGGCATTATCAAATGTTCACACATTTGATAAAGGAATAGAACTTCTAGAAAACAGATGTTTTCATTCGTATAAATAATATGAATTCATAATAATGTTCCAATACTGAATCTTCTTGGTAGATGTTTAACAAACTGAAATGAATTTTGAAATAGCATCTAATAAAATGAATTTTATTTTTTAGAATCATGTGTGAAACTGGCATTCTTACCGACTCTTTTGTATCGTCTATGGCTAACACTTCAGAAGAGGTCTTAAAAAATAGAAAGTGGGGAACAGACGAAATAGTTGCCAACACTTACACCGATCCGGCAGAGGCATCCCGTATGCCAGAGGGGAAAAGAATAGATTACATTCTTTATAATTCCGGGAATCAACATACTGTAAGTAATTTAATAATATTTTTTTTACATTGAATAATTATTGGCTTAATTATTGTAAACATTTTGGCATTGTGTTTTTTTTAGGTGGATGTAGAGGACTATAATTTACCGCTTCCGAATTTGGTACCTGGTGAAAAATTTTCATACTCTGATCATGAAGCTGTTGCTGCAAGAATGAAAGTAAGGAAATCTCCGGCATTTGTTGACCAACAGCAAGTTCCTGAAAAGTACATGAAGACGTTGGAACAATCCATGAACATTTGTAAAGACGCTCTCTCCACCCTTCAGTCTTCCAGAAAAAAATATCTCATGTACGCTACAAGTTTATTCCTTTTGCTTTTGAGCACTGTCGGCATGGCAGAAAGGATTTATTTAGACATTCCTAGGTTATTATTGGTGGCGGTTTTATTTTATTTTTTGTTTATGGGCACATTGTGGAATAGAATCGAGAGAAATGGAGTGTTAGCGGGACACAAAGGAATGAAGTTAATCTATGATTCGATGGCCAGGAAATTTGCAGCCTCCGCCGAATCATCTAATAAAAATTGAAGTTTATCACATTGTCAAAACTCACCACTGAATCATTCCAAAGTGCTGATTCGATTTATTGTCAAAAATCTTTCATATAAATGATATTAAAACCAAGTATCCATGTAGTAAGTTACTCGTTATTTAGCACCGTTAAGATTTTTGATCAAATTGCATAAAAGTGTATTTAAAATATACTGAAATATATATTAAGATCAAAATAAAATTTAATAATTCTTAATTGTGATAAGGTTTCTTCTGTGTAAATAATAAAATTCAATTATGGCAATACTTATCAACTAGTTGCAACCCGTGAAATATTCACGGATGTAAACCAAATTCTACATTTTAGACATTATTGAATGGAGAAAGATTAGCTTAAAGTTTTTTGGGTTCATTAATGTTTAAGACTTTATTAGTTTTCTAAAATATCTTTATGATTTGTGTATATATATATTTATGATGTGTGTATAAACATTACTGTTGTTCAATTTCCTTGAAAACTTGTTTCAGATATATTGACTTTAAAGTTTTCTCGTTTCGTGAAAAAGTCACCTTTCTGTTTGTCAACATCTAATAATTAATTTGAGATTATTGCTCCACGAGGAGCTCTCTTTTTACGAGATTTTCTACTCTTAAAAACCTTGAATCAGTAATTAGTTTTAACTTTTAATGTGATATTTTTCAAACCTGTTTAAAATTTGGCAATTAACCTTTTCTTTACGGCTCGGTCATATACGAATCGTACCGTCAATACGGCGTGAATATTTATAATGGCGGCCGATGGGATATTTCACAGATGTGATTTACCGACAGTGCGCATGTAAACCGTAATTATGACCAAGTAAAACACATTTAATTTATTATCTTTACAGATTTCTGTAAAGGATAGATGTAGGTAAGTATTGGAGTCATTTGTGGTTCCAAATTCTTACAATATATGTCTTTACGAGTACTGCAAAATCGCAAAACGATATATCACGTCTACTGATGTTAACGGTTAGGAAATCTTACACGTGATATGACGGCTACCTGGAAACATGGGTTAAGTCCTAATTATATTTGAAATTATACACGTTTCGAGCTTTACCCAGGTAAACCACGTTCTATCCGCTTTCGCTTGGTTAAACTTGGGTGTAGGATTTATTATTGCGTCATCTTTCACCTAACCTAACCTAACCAATGTAAAACTAAATGCATGACCAATAAATGTAAATGTAAAGCTATTGGAAATCTTTAAAATTCGAAATGTCACAGTAACTTGTCTTGTTTGAACAAATAGATTATAGTATCCTTTACTCGAGCAAGATATATCTTGCACACTATAGTGTTCTTACTTATATGTATTTGAAAAATGTGTTTTTTCTAAATTAAATATGTTTTTCGAATATTTATGGCTTTGTCATTTTAGGTACACCCAAGTTTAACCAAGCGAAAGCAGATAGAACTCGGATTACCCCGGGTAAAGCCCGAAACATGTACAATTTTAAATATATTTTGGACATTACCCATGTTTCCTGGGTATTACGGAGTTTACCCGGGTAAACCTAGGTTCAATCGTTCTAACTTTACCCGTGACATATATATAATATTTAGTTTAATTTGTTTATGGCTTTGACCGATGACATATAATAAAATTATTCTCACGTACATACTGGAAGTCAGCCACGTTTATTACATGTCAAAATAATAGTGCATAAAAGAGAAAACATGTTGGAAGTAATCTACTTTATAGTTTTATTTAAAATAATGCACATTGTGTGTCGTTTCTTCATATTTTGTTGATGTATTCATGTAGTTCATTCTCCTCACCATGAATATATAAGCATAATATATATGCCTATTCTACCTTCTCAATCATCTTGTGCTGTCTTTCTGTATATGCAGTTGGTAGAAGTTCGTTAAAATTTTATACGCAAACAATCAATGTAACCATTTTATAAATTTATTTATTAATGTAGTTTGGACGCCAGAAGGATGATGCTTTGTTAATATTTATATGACGTGCTTTTATAGATAGCTATAAAAAGCTTACTGACAATAAAATTCCTATTCCATCTTACAGATTTTCAATTGTAAAAAAGTACTTAATAAAACCAATTTTCTGTGTTTAATAAATTTTATATAAAAATATTCCCTAAAATAAACATGTAAATTAAAGTGCAGTTTTATTCCGTAGGAAACAGAAACTTATACACTTGCATTCAGTACTTAATGTTATTATATTTGGTGCTCTACGCAAATGATACCCTTTACATTTACTGTTGGTAATTTTTTTTCAATTTTTATAATATCACTCAAACATACAAATATTGTTTATATGCTACCATTAATACTTTTTATTATTACGTAAAAATTATAAGTACACAAAAAAGGTCTGATATTTAAAAGCTTAGAAGGACAACATTTAAAGGCAATATCTTAAATTACTTTTGAATTAAAATGAATTGTTTATTAGAGCAAATCGATTTACACGAATTTTACAATGAAAGGAAATATGCAAGGCAGAAAATAAATGTTTAATTTCACACTTCCATCACTAATTTACAGTATTTTTTACAAACACACTAACATAAATATCATTCTCAGATCACAGATACATAAATAGTTTTTAACTATCCCACAAAATCCCTGATTGATTCAGTTTCATGTATAAAATATATTTCCACCTCCTTTCGGTACATTGAATCTTTACTAACATATTTCCTTCATCCACGTATTAACATTTTGCAATTTTCATATAAAAAAATACTATTCTAATATAACTTTGTATTGTCGGAGATTAAAATAAAATAAATATAAACCAAAATAAGAAAAAAATGTAAACTGGTGTATACAAACATTTAATACATTCAACAGAGGTTTATCTTAATGTTGGAAAGCTGGAGAATTTTGTAAAATTTAATGATCAATTAATAAAAAAAAAAAAAAAAAAATATTGAATAATGCAATGTCACTGTTGATCTTATTTAAAAAGTTTATATTCCGTGAATACCTAAAATAAATTGATCATGCCAAGAAAATGTATGAAAAAGAATATGATCAAAGACATTGTTTAAAATTAAAATATTATAGTTTGTTGATACGAAAAAAACTAAACACCACGTAAGTATCACATTATTATTAAGATAATAAAAATTATAATGGCTACATCTGTATTTAACTGAAAATAGTTTTTTTTGTGATTAGGCAAAACTGTATTTTTATATTAACTCGTACAAAACAATTAATACAAAAAAAGAATTTGCTAGGCGTTGAGTTATTTTTCTCCATTGTTTATTTTCGAGTTTTTTTACAAACAACAAGACCTTTTTTTAAAGTTTTCAAGCATACAATTTACATATATGAGAATGAAACCTTGGCACAAATGGTATAAAAAACATATCTTAACCTGTTAACCGGGTGGGACGTATATACACGTCTAATGTAAATAGTGGTGACTACGGGTTGGATGTTTTTATACGTCCTATAAATACATTTCGTGCACCGAAATGGACGGAACGTATTTTGCCCTGGTGTTTAGTGAGTGTATGAAATATATCAATTTATATGAAAAAGCGCTCGCCCGTTGCAAACAAAGGAACAAACCATCAAGCCGTTTCTCCGTAGGGGTAGGCAGAGAGAATGGACTGCCACACTACTCTATCCTGGCACACCTCTCTAGCTTCCTCCACATTCATACAGCGAGTCATACACGCCCGTCGATTCTTCCGACATCTAACATGACCACCTTTAAAAATTTGATTAATTTGGTCATGCCATGATGCAAGTTGCATAATTGGAGAGGGGACCGCCAGGTTAACAGGTTAATAACCTATCTATGTTATATAACGTTACTTATGCCCAAAAAAAAGGTTAAATGAATATTATTGCATTTTTACTTAAAGATTATTTGACATTACTATCTATGTCTTTAATAAAATATACAATTTCAATAAATTTGCCTTATAAATGTAATTTTATGTACAACATCTTTTTCATCATTTTTATACACATTTTTACACACATGATAAAAATGAAAGTGTCGTGAAAAACTCCATCTATTTTTGACTCTCAGATGCCTACCATAATGTTCAAATTAAGGACAGATCATGATTAACAGATCCGTAGATTGTTCGAATCGATTTACAATATCATCCATATGACCATAATATATACATCACTAACCGCATGTTTTTTAATACATTTTAAAATCCTTCATAGCACAAGAAGAAGTGGTTTGATATGATACAAATATGGATACATAGACAACTTGTAGTTTAACAGATCAAACACCATTTTTTAACCATCTACATGGTAGCATCAATGAGTAGTAGGTCTGAATTTCTGTAGCGCGAATCGAGCGATGGAGGGGATCGGACCACTTGGGCGTGGTAGTGGGGAGCCTTCCAAAGAGACCGATATTTTTTCCAGTTACCTGTGGGCAAGCGGAGAGTAAGCACATTGATTTCCGTGAACCTCTGTTAAGAAGTGTCGTTGCGATCCAAGATGGAAAAAATTTTGAGCAGAGCTACGGCATCAAATTCTGCGTCAGAGTCGGGATTTAACCTTTTTTTACGTGGACAGGCTGCGCGATTGCGTCCTCTGCGTGCGGCCAGACATCGCCGATTCTTGGAAGTTTCACGACGATAACACGCCGTGCCACACCAAGCTGCTGGTGACGAAGTTTCTGATCAAGCACAGGGTTGCCACGTTGCCTCACCCCCACTATAGTCCAGATCTGGCACCGCTGGACTTCTTCCTCTTTCCTCGGCTCAAGCGAGACCTTGAGGGAAACCGATAAAGCTCCGTAGAAGACTTCCAAGGGGCCGTGACGGCATCTTTGAAGGGGATTCCGAAAAGCGAGTTCCAGAAGGCGTACGCGTAGTGGGAATCGCATTATACGTGTTGTGTTGAAGCATAAGGGTGCTATTTCGAGGACTGCTAAGCATTTGTACCGATTAGTTCAATAAAAAAAATTAAATTAATTCAGTCCTACTACTTTTTGATCCTACCTTGTATAAGAAGTTATCCACATCACTTTTATTCAGAAAACTTTTTTGATCATACAGAAAATAAAGGTTAACAGCTTTTGCTTGTGTTATCTACAACTTCTGGAGTTACATTATTATCATCAAGGGCATTGAGTGAGGCTCCGGTGTTCTCTGTTGCGCCATATGTGCTGCGAATGACCACATCCATGTAACTCGGCGGGGGTGCCCCATCATCTGTGTAAGGAGAGGTGTTTATCGATGTATTTGGGGCTGAATTCGACGGTCCAGGATCACCAACTAATCTTGAACTTTCATCATCCCCACGGGCCATGTGATATGTAGTTTTTCCTCTTAGACGTCTACTTAATGAACTGCCTAGAAAAGTAAATATTAATTTTAGATATTTGAATAAATACAATATTTGAAAGATTTTTCATAAAAATATTGTTTCTTCAACGATAATTTTAAACTCTAAAAAAAACTAATTAACCATCACGCCGTCTCGCCGAAGAGGTACACTTTTCTTTCCTGACATATTTCTCTCGATTCCTCAACATTCATACATCGTGTCATGCACGCGCGTCGATTTATCTGACTCCTCACATGGCCGACATTCAATATTTGATTTATTTGATCGTGCCACGTTTTCCTCTATTTCTGGTTTCATTTATACATAATTTTTTTACCATTCTTTCCATATGTCCAAATCATCTTAATGATCCTTTCATTATTTTGTTCATAACACCATCATTCGCACCACATTCACTTCTTATATTTTCATTCGACAATCTATCATACACAGAGTATCCACACAAACTCCTTATTTATTTAATATTCATAAAAATGTCATTTATCTAGAAGTTTTATTATATTTTATGGGAGTGACATGTTTTGACAATAATGTAAGACTTTATCATAAACCCTAAATCCCCCCTCGCCCTCTTTCGGAGGGACACTCCGGGCCATACATTTAGCCCCATCATAAAACAACTACCAAATCACATTCCAACAATGTTTCCTACAGACGTAAGAGGAATAGCCACATGAGCTGAACCTCTGTAAGCCAGAAGATCCAAGTCCAAGTCCAAGCCTCGCTAAGGCATTTTCAAATGTTCAAAATTTGATAATGTTTTAACAAGGTGAAACATGTTATTCCCATAAAATATAATAAAATTTCTAGAAAACAGATGCTTTCATTCATATTAATTATTATATATGGAGTTATATGGTACATCATTGTTCAAGAAACAATAAATCATAGTTTAACTACAAACTATTTTCTGAATAAGTTTTCATTCCGAAACGAATTATTGTTTTTTTGAAGTTGTACACAAGCAGCGTGAGTGGGAAAATAAGCCGAGGACGACCGAGGAAAACATGGCATGACCAAATTAATCAATTACTAAAAGGCGGCCACATTCGAAGTCGGAACAATCGACATGCGTGCATGGTACGATGTATGGATGTAGAGGAAGCTCGAGAGGTATGCCAGGACAGGCCAGTGTGGCGATCCATCCTCTCTGCCTACCCCTCCGGGGAAATGGCATGATGGTTAGTTAGTTAGTTGTTATATTTATGTATTGTCAAGTAAAAATAAAACATTAATCTAAATGCTCAAAAAAGTGGTTTCATTTGAAATATTTTGATTTTTATGCTATTTTAATGTACATATTCAGATATTAAGTACAGATATCTAAAGTGTGTAATCGAATACCAGATAAAAACAATTGTTTTGGATTTTATCAGTTTTTAAATAATCTATTTATTTAATCATAACAGAAATCAAAATTTTTTTAGATATACAACATTTTTTATTATAAAAAATCCAATAACTTACTGACAACACCCAAATGTTCTGAGATATCCCGCTTAACATCAGAAACATCCAACATGGCAATAAATGCTCCAAAACAAGATGGAGCTTCTTCTGAAGCCAGGACATAAGGTTTGTAGGAGAAACTGTAGTGGTGAGCTATAGCTGCTAAGAACATCTCAATGCAAATTAAAAAGTCCTAGAAGAATATTAAGATTCAATGAAAATGATTTATTTCTTATTCATAATAATACATGCTATTTGAAATATTAATTACTATTTACCTGCAATTTGGAAGAAATAGTTTTGATTGTATCTTGATCATTGGTATCAAATGCTGACGATATAACTTTGTAGTAAACCAGAACGTTGATAATAAATCCTTGGCTGAAATTGAAAGGAAATGTAGGAAACAAATCATTCACCAATAAGATATATCAATAAACAACTAAATTCAACAATTGAAAATTATGATTCATATTTATTTGATTTCTTGACATAGTTTATACTCTCTCCGTCTCATAATTGATGAATTTAATTTCTCTCATAATAATAGGAGAAAAAGAAAATAAATATAGAACACAACAACAATATTGGCACTACAGTCCACTATGGGCCCCGGCCTCAGTTAGTAAGTATATTTAGTAAATCAATCTTACAAAAACGAAAAGAAGACCACCGCCTTGATGCAGAGAAATTTCCCCAGCGGTTGCATTGGCCTCAATTCCACTCTATTGGCCTTATAGAAGAGGACGAGGCAGTACATGGCCACAAACTGCGACAGGTTGTTGATGGCCACCATGTAGGGGAAGGCTACACTGGCTTTAAAATCTCCCTCTCCATACACACCCGACAGCTCGCAGATAACTGAGAGCAGCGTTGTGACGGGCCTCACAATGGTATACTGAAGAATACCATGTTTGCACATATGCACAAACTCTCTGAAATGACGCAAGAATTAGTACATGCCACAACAAAAACAAACTCCAGGCTAACATAGCATATTGACATATTTTGTTCAAATTGTTTTATTATATGAGCTTTGTATGCCTTCGCTCAATATTCAAAATCTATTGGCCCCAAACAGTGTCAAATGCCGTTCTCTGGACCATGGCAGGCGAAAAGCCAATTAGAGAACAAGTCGCTAGGCGCAAGTGGCAGTGGATCGGTCACACTCTGAGACGGAACCCAGCCTGCATCGCTCAGGGCGCACTGGACTGGTCCCCTATGGGGGGAAAGAGAAAGCGAGGCAGACCTAGAGCCACCTGGAGAAGAACCCTGCAGGGCGAGGTTAAGGCAGCAGGTCTCACTTGGGACGATGTTAAGCATCAGGCATGCGATAGAGTCGGGTGGAGAAGATTCCTTGAGGCCCTATGCACCACGGAGGTGTGACAGGACAAAAAGAAGAAGAAGAAGAAGAATAATAATATGCTAACTTTTAAAGCGCCCATTTTGTGATGTAATCACCTCTAGGGCTGTTGCTGGATGTTTAATGTTAAAGTATTATTGCAACAACATTTTGAATGTATACAAATTCTTGTAGACAAATACTGGATTTCACCCATTGCGGATAAATTATTTTAATTTTATAAGGATTAATTGTATCTCAATAGAGACGAAAATGCAATTTGTTTTTCTGGGAACAGAAGGTGGTGGCCGAAGCGCTTACAGGACTTATGACCTGTCATTGGTTGGGTTGAGCGATCGCTTCACGTTTAATAACATTCCCCATTCCGCCGTTATGACCACCACGTCTGCCAAATTTTTGGAACTTGTATATATGTTAAGTTTCTACGCCTATTTTTACATTTTTATGTTCACTCTACACTAGCGTATATACAAGTTTGGATAAGGAGGCTTTTTGTCAATTGATAGTCCAAATCAGCGGGATCTGGCGAGTAATAGAAGTTAGATATAGAGAAATATTGTTATATGAAGAGTTTCAACACATCCAAGCATTTTGAACAACAAAATAAATATATAAATGATTTTAAATAGTCCAATGTTTTGGCTGGAACACTATGATACTTCAACATTATTACTGTTAAAATTTAAAACACTGTCATAATATCACCATTTCTTTTTATTCACTGAGAGTGTCGTGACAGCTGTTTCGCCAAACGATGTTGGCATCATCAGGTGTTACAATTAAGATACAAAGGCAGTTTATTGTTACATCTGATGATGCCAACATCGGTTGGCGAAACAGCTCGCGACACTCTCAGTGAATAAAAAGAAATTTTGATATTATAACAGGGTTTTAAATTTTAACAGTAATAAATAATTTTATTATTCGCATAAATACAACACTATGATAATATAAGACCAACCGTTATTTGATTAAATACTTATTAAATAAGTGGAATTTGTTTTACCTTCCCATTTCCCATGGTGTTAAACAGCAGAGTGGGAATATGTGATAAACTTGCGGTTTCATTTCAAGCGAAGCTTCGAGATCTGTGTCCTCGTTTAAGTAATTAAGGAGATATTTCATAAAATTATAAATAACGTAAGCCTCGTAACACTCTCGAAGAGAATCCATGTAAATTGATTGTTCTGGAAATTCTAATCCGAGCCATGCATTGACCGCATATATCGGCACCATCCATAGTATCCTGAAACAATATTTAATATTAACAAAAGTAAAACAAAGTATCGGCTGTGGGAGAATAAAACGTGAAAAATCACCTTATTATGTGTTTCTGAAGCGATGGTTTTGTGTAATATACTACATGTTGCGTTATTTCCCAAATGGATATGGGAATAGCCAACAAAACAAATGCACCACCCACTAGGGAACCCTGGTCTCTCTTCTTGAATCCATTGTTAATAGAATGAAGTATTAAAAGTGGAACAACGATAATTATAATTAAAATATAAAGTGCGATGCACAGAGGCCTTATCCACGCTCTCCATTGGCGCAAAAAAGATGAAAAACACTCGCAACACATCTCGTTTCTACATGACTTTCGTTGTTTTCATTGAAATGACAGTAAACGTCATTACTGATACACAGATGACTGTTGCCAGTGTTGCTAGACGTAAGCAATATATTCCTATATTTTTTTCCCCAAAAATAATGAAGTGACTTAATAAAAATATCATTTCTCTACTTCTTCAATATTATACTATGGGTCGAATGTTTGAATCTTTTTTGCGCAGGTTGTTCACGTCAAGTTCACCAATAATACCAACACACAAACATTAAATTTGCTTGTCAACAAATCGCACTTTGGCTGTCAGATTAAAGATTGTGCACTGGCAATCTATTGTGAATTTGGTTATGACATTTTGTTATTGAAATGCGACTACAGTTTTATTTTTAATAATATTATTTATTAATGTAGTAATAATTTAATCAAATATGCATAGGACTTGTGTCAGGAGCTTCGGCAATTTGAGTGTAAAGGTATGTCATTTGAAAATACAAAAAAATACATATTTATGAAATACACAACCTTATAACCTTAATGTTTTGACTTTTAGTACGTGCGTTGTAGTCATTCATCCAAACTAGAGTCGATTCGTAAGAAATTAGAAGATGGCCCGACATTTCAAGATTTTGTCACCGAAGATCCTGCAAAAGACTGGAAAGACTACGAGGGGAAACTAAAGCGAGTCAAGGGAGAGAATGAAAGATTGAGGTTACCTCCATGGCTGAAGACGAGTATACCAACGGGTTTGTTATTTTAATTTTTATTCTGGTATGTTTAAAGTTGCTCGAAGAAATATTTCAGGTAGATGTTTTAGCCCAGATTTATTTTTATGTGTAAATTGCTTTAGTTTTATCTTATAAAAACAGCTGTTTTGTTTTATTGTAATTTTCTAATGTTATACATTTATTTAAAATATGAAAATTGCATGTAAATTGAACAAGTAAACAGATTGCATTATTTATTGAAAATTGTCTCAGGAAACCTGTTTAAGAACATTTGTAAATAAGGAACTTCAAACTATCAATCATAAATTTTTAAAATTATTTCTGATGAATTTTCTAAAATTTAGTGCAACTCGAACCTTCAATTACCCAGTATCAAGATAGATATTTTGACTGCTAACTAAATGTGTGTAACTGTGACCATTTTATGCCTAGATCTCAATTCATATTCTACTATCAAAATTGAATTATGAAAGAAATTCCGCTTCATTATATAATATATATTTTTTACTGTTAAAATTTAAAACACTGTTATAATATCACAATTTCTTTTTATTCACTGAGAGTGTCGCGACAGCTGTTTTGCCAATCGATGTCGGCTTCATCAGATGTTGAAATAAACTGTAACATCTGATGATGCCCACATCGGTTGGCGAAACAGCTGTCGCGACACTCTCAGTGAATAAAAATAAATTGTGGTATTAAAACAGCGTTATAAATTTTAATGGTAATAATGTTGAAGTATCATAGTGTTTCGGCCAACACAATGGACTATATATTTTTTATTATCAATTTTTTTTCTATATATAGAAGTTAAGCTTAGAGCTGCCAAAAGAAGGACGATAGTTGGATACATGCCGTAGAAACAAGTTCACTAAGAAGAATGTGAGAAAAAATTAATCGATTAAAACAAATAAATATGGAAGGCATGTAAGGCAGATGAGTGTATCCTGTCACGACTTGATTATTGTAATGGAATTTATGAAAACATTCCAAAACAACAAATAAACAAACTTCAATCTGCGTTCAATGCAGCAGCAAGACTCATTAAAGGCATTCCAAAAAAGTCCCATATAACACAACATCTCAAAGAACTTCACTGGCTTAAAAGTCCAGAAAGAATCCAGTATAAACTCTACTGGACAGTCTTCAAAGCGCTACATGGAATGGCACCAAGTTATATATCTGAACTCTGTATAACGGACAGCCTAAATTCAAGGAAATCCACACTTCGCTTGGCGAACTCCTCAGCAATAGGAAGATTAGTTGAGCCGAAGCGTTGCCCCAGTACAAATTTCGGGGATCGAGCGTTCGCGGTAGCCGGTCCATCAGCTTGGAACAATCTCCCTTCACACCTCAGATGCATAAATGATCCGACAGTTTTCAGATCTAAATTGAAAACCCATCTTTTTCATATTTCATACCCAATTTAAATATTTATACTTTGATCTACTATACTTTTTAACCGATCGCTTTTTAAGCGGTCACATTTAGATTTTTAGATTTAAAACACGTCTTAATGCGCCCTTGAGGTGATTACATCACAAAAACGGCGCTTTAGAAGTTAGCATATCATTATTATTATTATTATTATCATAAAAAAAAAAAAAAAATGCTCACTTGATGATTTGGACATATCCATGACAAAAAGTGATGGCAAATATAGAAGAAAATATGAATAAATGTATTGATTGCAGGTTCAAACTTTAGTAAACTGAAGGAAGAGTTAAGAAATTTAAATCTCAACACGGTGTGTGAGGAAGCTCGCTGTCCTAACATCGGGGAGTGCTGGGGAGGAGGCAAGCATGGCACGGCCACAGCTACTATTATGGTTATTTAATACTTATTTGTTTTATTTATGTACATCTTTTTTGAAAATGTTTCATGCTGACACTTTATTATAGAGAGCTGAATTTTTTTTAAACTATCGCTTGAGCATACATTTATCTCCTCCTTCAGAGGAACACCCCGGACCACATAAATCAAGCTCCCACATAAACCAACAACCCACCAATTTACCTCTCCAACAATGTTCCCATCAGACGTAAGAGGAATATCTACAAGAGCTGAATCTCTGTAAGCCAGAAGAACCAATTCCAAGTGCAGTACATTTATCTACAAGTGTTGTAAAGTTATCAACAATTAATTACTGACAGTATTTCAAGTAATTTTTAATACATAAATAGCTTTTGTTGCTTTTGTAAAGAGTACAGAAGTGCAAAATCAGCAGAATAATGTATCTATGAATTCTATTGTCTTACAGTTGCTAAAATGTATGCAATTCTTCAAATTTATCACAATTCTGGGTTAAATAGTCTTTTATGTTTATTCAGTACAAATATTATGGTTCAATGTATTGATGGTCACCTACATTGGTTGACCCGGGGTTATCTTCAAACAAGAATGTCATTATTTTATCTTTCCATTATCTGGAAAAACACTTTTAGAGTGCTATTTTAAATATATGTGTGTATGTCGAAACGTGATAATATTTAAAATTATTATTTGAAACAAGAACTTTGACTGCATTTAAATAAATTAATGGATGTATGTTTATTCTTATTCATGTCAATGGCAATGTACTCTACTCTTTTTCTTGTCGTTATGTTAGAAGATTTGGGTGACTTTGCGTCTTTGCCAGGGGAGCCAGCATGTAATTTGTATGTTTATTGAGATTAGTAATTTAAAAAATTGTTGCGCTAGCAATCATTGCTTGAAGCTTCTTGATTCTTCTTCTTCACTCTGTTGTTGCCGTCTAGTTCTGGACGTAGGCCTCCTTTTGTACTTTTCATTTTGTAGATCTTGGGTGACATGCATCCCGAGCACTTCTCACACTCTTTCGGATGTTGTTGCCCTAACGTAACTATGGCTGCCCGACTCTATCCTCTGCAATTGTCCACTTGTCTTCTGGGTCGCGAGCGACATGTCTCGCCCATCACCACTTAAAGGGTAGCACCCACCTCAATGATTTTAGAGACCTTTGTCCGGACTCGTGTGTCCTCATTTCCTGTGGCGGTACTCCCATAGAAGCCCAGAAGCCCGGCTTGCGTAATTTTTTTTGAATCAAAACCCCAAAATCTAAGTAATCATGCCCCCGCATAAACCAACATCCCACCAAATCACCTGTCAACAATGTTCCCATCAGACGTAAGAGGAATAGCCACAAGAGCTGAACCTCTGTAAGCCAGAAGAGGTTTTGATTCAAAATTTCTTACGCAAGCCAGGCTTCTGGGCTTCTATGAGAGTACTGCCTCTGCTCATTTCTGACTTTGTCCCGCAGACTGATACCGAACATGACTCTTTTCATTGCTCTCTGTGTCACCCTCAGCTTGTCGGCACTTTTTTGTGACATTGTGACTGTCTCAATACCATAAGAAAATACTGGCAGAATACAAGGGTTGAATACTCTTCTTTTAAAGTTGATGGGTATTTTTGAATTCTTTTGAATTCCTTGATTAAATTAATGAAAGTAAATGAACATTTGATTTTTTTTAAATATTTGCGTTATGCTATTATAAACATGTATGATTGCAGTTAATAAATATGCATTTATAATTTCAGCTTCTTGGAGACACATGTACAAGAGGGTGCCGATTTTGTTCTGTGAAAACTGCCAAGGCTCCTCCTGCCCCAGATCCCAATGAACCCAAGAATACTGCTTATGCCATCGCTCAGTGGGGACTAAACTATGTTGTCTTAACGTCAGTAGACCGAGATGGTAACTTTAATGATTGAACATATTTTTTTATTAATTTGTAAACCTTTGATGACAGAATTATAGTATAAATAAATAAATTACAACAACAACAAACCATCACGCCGTTTCTCCGCAGGGGTAGGCAGAGAGAATGGACCGCCACACTACTCTATCCTGGCACACATCTCTAGCTTCCTCCACATTCATACATCGAGTCATACACGCACGTCGATTCTTCCGGCTTCTGACATGACCAACATTTAATATTTGATTAATTTGGTCATGCCATGTTTATAAATTACTTAGATAAATAAATTACTTAGATATAAAAGTTATTGAATATAATCTTAACTTCATTGCGAGTATGTTATCCTTTACTAACTTGAACGAATTAATAAATTGGTTTAAATCTCTTTGGAAATAAATAAATTCACTTATTTGTGTATCAACAATTTTTTATAGTGATTATGAAAATATTTGTATCATTTTTAGATATGCCCGATGGTGGGTCATCCCATTTTGCTGAGACGGTTCAAGAAATTAAAAAGCAGTAAGTTTTCAATTAATGCTGTAACTTTATTTGACTAAAGATTTTATTTTTCCAATGCTGCGACCAGAAAACGAAAGAAAATATATATTTTCTTACCGAAAATAAATAATTATATTTCTCATTCTTACTCAGCAGAGTTGACGCGTCATTCAATCATCTTGTAGAAGGGTGACCATTCTTTTTATATTGTTGTGTATTCTGTTTATTTAGTTTATTTATTTAAAAGTACAGATATGGATTTTTTTAGAAAACTGTTTCTTCATTATCAAATATATAACGAACAACATCAAAATACAAAAAGAACTTGATTTATTTTGCATAAATATTATACCAGCATGCCGTTTCACTGGAGGAGTAGGCAGAGAGGATGGACCTCTACACTTTTTTATCTTTATATATCTCTCAAGCTCCCTTTTTCATGTACAATAACACATACGTCTATCTATTTTTCTAAATGAATATGGCCGCCTTTTAATATTTGATTAATTTTATCATGCCATGTTTTCCTCGGTCTACTTTGGCTTCTTTTTCTGTTCACACTGCTTGTATAAAACTTTTTCTCATTCATTTGTTCCATATGCCAAAACCATCTAAGTGTTTCTTTTTTAAAATAATCAAATGATTTTACTGAAAACTCTTGATTGAAGTTCATTTTAAATAATAATTAAATAAAACAATGTTTTTTTTAACTACTTCCACTTTTGTCTTTATTTCGAGAGTGACCGGTTTCGCCAGGCTCGTTGGCATCGACACACTGGTCACTCCAGTCTGTCGATGCCAGCAAGCCTGGTGAAACTGGTCTTTGTCGAAATAAAGACAAAAGCGGAAGTAGTTAAAAAACATCGTTTCTTTTTTAATTTTACTTAGGACACAATCATATTCCTCCCTTATTTATTCGTTAATTTTATCATAAATCATTTTCTTGCGCATTCTTCTCAGTGATCCCAATTTTCTTTACTTCCATACATAAAAACAGTCTTTTTTATTTCTCAAATCAAATTATTCACACATTACTAGAGCGTGTTATTTTTGTTGCAGTACTTATTTATTGAAAATGATGGCACACCAAAATTAAAAAGTGACCATTTAGGATACAAATGTTGATCAACACAATTACATGCTCTGTGTACCTACACTATAGTAAATACAATACAGTCAGAAGATTCTTTCTTTAGTACACATTGACTCCACATGAATTGTTTTTCAGATACTTAAATATGTTTTTTTTTTCTTTCAGAAATAATGAAATATTGGTAGAGTGTCTGGTGCCTGACTTTAGAGGAAATGTCGAGTCCATCCGACGTATTGCTCTGTGTGGTTTAGATGTTTTTGCGCACAATATTGAAACTGTAGAAAAATTGACTCCATTTGTCAGGGATATGAGAGCTGGGTAAGGATATTGTTCTTCATATTAATAATTCAATTGATTTATGCCCACTGTTTTTCAATTAAAATGTTTATAAATCTGTATTATCCCACTTTATTGAAGGTTAAGGCGTTAACACTGTGGAATTACATTATAACCGCTATACTTTTGGGTTATTTTCCGAGAAACGTGCAAAAAAGCAGGTTTTTTATTAATGAAATTTAATTACTTATTAATTAAATTTTTTTAAATTACGAAATGTCAAATCTCGGCCGCACACTTCGCCTGCCCCTTGTAAAACTATCATATTTATGAAGACTTGTACTCGAGTGTTGTTGGCACACGCGCGTATCCCTAACAGTTTGTACATTTTAGGTACATTACATTTTCTCAAGCGCGAAAAATATAAACCATGACATGTTTCGGAGGTGACCTCCATCCTCAGGTGTAAATACATAACCCAGAAGCCCGGCTTGCGTAAGAAATTTTGAATAAAAAACTCTTCTGGCTGACAGAGGTCCAGCTCTTGCGGCTATTCCTCTTACGTCTGATGGGAAGATTGTTGGAAGGTGATTAGCTAGGTTGTTGGTTTATGCGGGGGCATGATTACTAAGATTTGGGGGTTTTGACTCAAAATTTCTTACGCAATCCGGGCTTCTGGGCTTCTATGGGAGTACCGCCACTGATTATTCCATATATTTCTTATCACTACGACTGATACAATTGGTTGTATTTGTTATTTTGATTGTAATGAATATGATTTTTTTTCAGATATCAACAGACGTTAAAAGTGCACAAAGCTGCTAAAGAAATAAATCCCGAGTTAATTACAAAATCATCCATCATGTTGGGATTGGGGGAAACTGACGAGGAAGTTGAAAAAACGATGCAAGGTTTCTAGTGCTATTTTTTACATTTAGTTAAATTGTGTTACGTCGTTATAAGCCAAAATTAACAACGAAACAATTTTATTTTCAGATTTAAGGGATGTAGGGGTAGATTGTGTTACTCTTGGCCAGTACATGCAGCCGACCAAGAGACACTTGAAGGTGGTGGAGTACGTGACCCCCGAGAAATTTAAGCACTGGGAGAACAGGGGGGCTGAGTTGGGTTTCTTGTACACCGCCAGTGGACCTCTGGTGCGTTCCTCCTACAAAGCTGGAGAGTTCTTCATTTCTAGTATTCTCAAAGATAGGAAAATGAAATCTGCTTAGTTTAGTTAAAATGTAAGTCATTGACGTCCTAGATTACTTGTGTATATTATAGACCATTTTAACTCCTATGTGGGGCCAGCTTCATTTGCAGTAAAAAAAAATTATCTCGATCTGCAGCTAACTACGTTTGCAGCTCATACAGATATTTCTAGTTCATCATAATATTGCATACAATTTAGTAAGAATATAAGTGAAAATTTTTACAAGATACATTCAAATATGAGCTGCAAATGTAGTTGCCAGCAGTTCGAAACCAATATTTTTGGACTGCAAATGTAGCGAGTTGCACTATATGGGTTAAACCTTCTAGTGCAGCAGGCTATATTTGCAGTCCAAAAAAATGGTATGAACTGTAGCAGACTACATTTGCAGCCCATATTCGAATATATCTTATTACTTTACTTCTTTATGACTAAATTGTACGTATTATTATGATGAACTGGGACTATCTTTCTGAGCTGTAAATGTAGCCAGCTGTTCGTTCGAGACCAATTTGTTTCTGCAAATGAAGTCTCACAATGGGGTTAAATATGTTTTTATTTTATGTACGCATTGTAATTAGGTATTTCGTGAATCTAACAAGTTGGAGAAGTTTTGAACTATGTATACAAATATCGCGTTTAATTTAAATCTCGATCTTAATTTATACGCAAAATTATTTTTCACGTTTGAGTGAAATAAATATACAGGATGTCCTAGATGTCGACGTCAAGCCGGAAACAGATGATAGGGCAAGTCATGCTGGTTATGCGAAAAATGTAAAAAAAATCTAAATTTTGTATTTTTGAAATTGCCACAACCTGTGATGGTCTTTTAACTCCCGTTACTACAAATCTTTACTTTTTATCAATTTTATTTTTATTATGTAATTCTGAATAATGCTTCTGTAAATTGTTGCCTAAAATTTAAAGCTAACTGCTCCAGCTTGGAAGAAAATTTTACTTTTTGCCCAACAAAGTTTTAATACTACGCCCAATTTCAACTGACTGTGCTGAAAATAAAATGTACTATGCTATTTAGGCAGGTAACTTAAAAAGTTGGCGCATCCCATCACAGGGTGTTGCTTTTCTTGATTTTTTTTAAATGTCTATAATTTCAAAAATACAAAACTTATATATTTTTTTTGCATTTTTCTCATAATTAGCATGACTTGCCCTATCATCTGTTTCCGGCTTGACGTCGACATCTAGGACACCCTGTATAAAAATTTCAATTAGTGCTCAATGACAGCTTATATAACCTGCCGTGAACATTCAACATAATATAATAATATTAAGGATTTTCTGCCTTATTCGCCATCACTTTGTGTTGTGGATTCACATTTCCATAACTTTTGGAAAACATTATAATATATTTTCACGACATTTTTTTCAAATTTGTTTCGGACTCTACACATCATTCCTCTATGTAAAATTTTACCCACTATAAAAATAAAATATACTGAAGAAGGATGTCTATGGTTCAAAACGTGTTTTTGAATAGTGCAAAAAAGTGTTGATAAAATTACAATAATACTCAAAAGTAATTCAAATATGATTTATGAGTTAAATTTTTCGAATATTTTTTATTTATTTACAGTAACAAAATATATATACTTACAAAAGAGACTAATAATCAATTGTCCTGTAATAAAATAAACCTAATAGCAGTTAAAGAGTAGGTACCATATTCCCCCTTTTTTTTTATCTGTGACCCTTATGAACTTTAATCCATTAAATTGTCTATTATCATTCAGTAAAAAAATGACAGGTGGGTTCCACAATGAAAACATTACACACAAAACAATGTTCGTTTATTTCTAACATAAATTTTATGTTTCCCGCATTCAATGTGTAAATTAAACATAAACTATTGGTTTATTTCTAGAGTAGTTTAATTCTACTCTACCCCTCTAGTGCACTCTTCGGTGTTTCTAATACACAATTAGAGCACCTGTTCTGTTGTTTCTAATAACAAATATAAATGATTTTATATTTATAAACACTCAAAATCTGCCTGTTTGAAATGGTATTAAGTTATTTTATTGTTATTATTGTACCATAACTCACGTTGAATGTTATTTATTATGTAAATAGTGCAATAAAATTGTGTTTTAAATATTTATACTTTTTTTAAAATTAATTTAACTGACTATCTATCTCGGCCTCAAGATCAAATAAGGGAAGGAAAACCAGACTGCAGAAATATCCTGAAGAATTGGCCAGGGTTGGGCAGCGTTTAGAAAACTAGATCATGTACTAAAAGCCAAAGACATTCAAATCAAATCAGTTTATTTTCTAAAAATACATTACAAACAGCATAAATGTTCAAGGCATCTATTGAGTATGGGTAATTGTAAACTATTATTTTGTATTTGTGGTAGCATGTAATTGGCCTTACTTTATCGCTTTATGTTACCCTTAATAAATAAATAAATAAATTATATACATATAACATAATACGAGGAACCCATTAGAGATGGTTCGACATTAAGAAGACAAGATACATTCTAAAGTTTAGAGTATTTGTCCCCTGTACGTACCTTCACTAATGTGAAAGACGCTGATCTCTGAGGAGACTGCGTTTAGCATACTAATTGCTCTTCCCACCGGTGTCACCAGAGGCAGATCGGTTCAGGCGGCCGGTAGGTAAAACAATCTGTGCTGTAAAACAACGAAAAAATGAAACATTCCTATGAATCTCAAAAGAAAGTCTATGAGACATGCATCCTCCCGGTGATTACATATGGATTGGAAACTGTGCTATTCACAGCCAATTCCATTAACAAGCTGAAATGTGCACAACGGGCTAAGGAGAGACAAATGCTTGGCATAAGTGCTCAGAGTCCAATACAACGCATTGGTTCGGAGCAGACTCGAAAGTGGTTGTGTGATATGGAGTCCTCACGAAGCGAGATATTCCGTTATGCTGGAGAGGGTTCAGAAAAAATGTCTGAGGTAATCTCTACACGAGGGAGCATGGTAGCTATCCGTGGCTCTATCCCACGGCATTTCTTTTGGGAATGCTCGGAACCAATTCTCTACAGCTTCGAAGAGATGGACATCTAATTACCCATTTCTTAAGATTAATTAGGGGATACTTCGAGAACTCGGTACTGGAGGGTGTTTGACTTTTTGTCCCCGATAGATATCTCCGACAGCGACAGCACAGATTGTTTTACCTACCGGCCGCCAGAACCAATCTGCCTCTGGTGACACCGGTGGGAAGAGCAATTAGTCTGCTGAACGCGGTCTCCTCGGAGATCGACGTCTTTCATGTTAGTGAAAGTACGTTCAGAAGGCAAATACTCTTAATTCTGGAGAGTATCCTGTCTTCCTCATGCGTTTCTGGTAGTATACTATACACAGTATATTATTTTTACCTGTTCTCAATAGATGCCTTAAAAATAAATTTTGTAAGTCTGTTGATGAAATAAACTGATTTGATTTGATTTGATAAGTCTGAGGGACAAAATACCCAATACCGAAATATGACGCCGAACAAAGCTTGACAATATAATTGACCGTGTTGCTAAACTGAAGTGGATATGGGCAGGACATGTCGCCAGATAAGGAACAGATAGATGGGCATCCAGAGTCTTGACTTGGAGACAGTGGGAGGAAAAATGAAGCATCGGTCGACTCCAAAAAAGATGGGCTTATGACCTAATTCCAGTCGGGGGAAGAAGATGAATGAGAGTCGCACAGAAAAGAGAAAAATGGAGAACGTTTGAAGAAGCCTACATCCAGCAATGGAGAGACGGATAATGAAGATCATCCAAGGTATATTTTATGGAAAACGAAGTGTCGGGTGAATAAGAAAATTCGGACTACGAAACATTAAAAAATGGTTCAGTTGCATCACCCATCAATTTCCTTGTTTAGAGCTGCTACATTCAAAGTAAAAATAGCTATGATGTTGTCCAACTTCCGATAGGAGACAAATAATAACAAGAATAATGAATTAAAACACATTGAACTTAAATATTATATTTCATAAATTAAAATAGACATTGAATTATTTTTAAATAATGTTCCCAGTTAGGGTTGATTCAGTTGAATACTTTTAATTGACTTGTTTGTTTATTTATGAAGATTATATGTTTCTTCGTCGATGGCCTTCAGTCCATATCGAACCTTAGCCTACGTTATTCCTCGCCTCCAACTCCTGTCTTCTGCTTCGACCCTCCAACTTGATGCTCATTCCAATTTTGTTGCACAGTCAAATTAATAGAAAGCTTTCATGGATTAACTTGTCTTAAATTATAATGTTTTGAGATGATACTTAGACAAATCTTGAAAATTTTAACAAAATTATTATTATTTTATAAGAAATATAATAATAGCAAAAAATAGAAGGATGGCAAAAAAAGGATGAAAGTAGGATAAATGCAGTAGAAACGAGATCTCTTAGACGAATGTGTGGATACTCTGTATGATAGAGTGTCGAATGAAAATATAAGAAGTGAATACGGTGCGAATGATGGTGTTATGAACAAAATAATGAAAGGATCATTAAGATGGTTTGGACACATGGAAAGAATGAATGAAGAAAGAATGGTAAAAAAATTATATGTTAACGATGTAAATGGAACCAGAAATAGATGAAGACCGAGGAAAACGTGGAACGATCAAATAAATCAAATATTGAATGTCTGCCATGTGAGGAGTCAGAGAAGTCGACGCGCGTGCATGACACGATGTATGAATGTTGCGGAAGCGAGAGAAATATGTCAGGAAAGAAAAGTGTGGCAGTCCATTCTTTCTGCCTACCCCTTCGGAGACGGCGTAATGGTTAGTTACTTAAAAATAGAAAAAAAGGTTTTTGGATAAATACTTAAAAAAGGTTTTATTATTAACTTGCAAATGTTGAAACAAACAAAATAAATTTCACTTTTAGAATATAATTTCAGTATATGGTACAATTTGTTGCAGGAATTAACTATAGCCAATTTTATTTTAAATTAACCAATATATTCTGCTTATTTAATACGATATATTTTTTGTCTGTTTTGATTTTTTTTTTTTAGGATTTCGTAATTATTCGGCAAAAAAATTAAGCAAGAAGAGTTTTGAATAATGTTTTTTTTCTTTGTAACACAACCACTTGAAAGTTACACATTAACTCAAACATGTTTCGGGATACAGAAGCCCTTCATCAGTGCAGTTTAAATATTATTTATACAAAATATATATAATATTTAAACAAATGTTATCATGAATGTGGTCAGTTTTTAACACATTTATGATAAAATTTGATGAAGATGAAGAATAAGAACCATCCGAAATATGTCTGCGAGGAGTGTAATAAAGTGTTGTGAAATAAACATGTTCTTTTTAAAGTTATTCAAATGTAAATCCACAACACAAAGTAATCGCGGATATAGGAGAAAATAAGCGACGAAATAAGGAAGAAATGTAAGGCAGATGATTGCATCATAAGTAAAATTAAAAAAGGATCCCTGAGATGGTTTGGACACATGGAACGAATGGATTAGAGAAGGATGGTTAAAATGTTATATACAAGCAGTGTGAGTGGAAAGAGAAGCGGTGGAAGGTCAAGGAAAGCATGGCATGACCAAATTAATCAAATACTGAAAGGCGGCGACATTCGAAGCCAGAAAAATCGACAAGCGTGCATGTTACGACGTATGAATGTAGAGGAAGCTGAAGGTATATCAGGATAGAACAGTATGGCGGTCCAACCTCTCTGCCTACCCTTTCGAGGAAACGGCGTGATGGTTAGTTAGTTAGTTAGTTAGAAGAAAATAATATTTTGTTTAAATAATGATAACAAAAATACTTTGATACAAAATTTCTTTATTATTATACATATATTTAGTGTGCTTCCACTTATGTTTAACGTCGATCAGTTTTGGCAGCTTGCTGCCAGAAGATAGCAGCAAGCTGCCGAAATGCACACATACCCATTTCTTCAGACTTATCAGGGGATTCTTTGAGAACTCCGTTATCTTGGAGGCTATCCATCTTTATGTTCCAGATGGTTATCTTCGACAGCGTCAGCACAGACTGTTTTATCTCCTAGTATGCAGTATGCCCATATAGTATGCGCAACCTGCCTCTGGTGATGCCGGTGGGGAGAGCACTCAAACTGCTGAACATGATCGCTTCGGAGATCGACGTCTTTCATATTCATGAAAGTACGTTCAGAAAACAAATACTCTTGACTTTGGAGAATATTTTGTATTCCTAATCTCGAACCACCTCTCGTGCGTTCCTGGTAGGTATTATATATTTTTATGTTTTACCTGTACTCAATAGGCCTTAAACTAAAATTGTTGTTTGTAATATCTTTTGAGAAAATAAATTGATTTGATTTGATTGATTTGATTTGAAATCGGTGGAAGTTAAACACAAGTGGAAGTACACTAAATACTATAATAATATAGAAATTTTGTATAATTTTTGTTGTTGTTCTTATTATTAAAAATGAACTTCTAACAAGAAATTTCAATTAAAAATATACAATATTTTGTTTATTATATAACGTTGTAGTGTCGTATAAAATCTAGGTCATACATTTCTTATATATGTATTCGTAAGACACCCCTGGTGCGGGCGTCGAACTCTAACGAAACGCCGCTGTCTTAATTATTTATTTCGGATGTGTTGCTCTCTTGTTACTTAATGCAATTTGCTCTTGCCTTCCCGGCGGGCTTGGCGCTGAGCGTATGCGGGACCTTTTCATTAGGGTTGGTGTTTGCATTTTTCCGCCGAAATACACCCGTGGAGTCAACCGTGCGTTCAAATCCACCAGAGACAAAACTTTTCCGTCGGAGACTATCTCGACAGCGCGATTCACCACGTCGGCAATGCTAGCCCGACCAAAACTATGCTGTCAGCATGTCTTTGAAAGCAAACTTAAAATATTTCACTAAAAAGCCTTATTGAATTTTGTACAAGTCTGCTTGGCGTTACAGTTTGTGACATTTATTTCGGAAATGGGAATATCAACCATCTTGACTCTGTTCCGAAGGAACTGTTTACACATTAGTAGCTAAACTACGTTATTGCGTATTTTTTGTTTTGTTAGGATCTTGTGATTAAATATAAGAAATGTGTTTTAAATAGAATTTCGTGAAATTTTGAACGGACGTTTTTGCTAACAATGAAAGCAAAAACGCCCGTTATTACAAACAATTTTCATAGTTTAAGACATCTATTGAGAACAGGTAAAATATTTTTCTTCTTTCTGTGTCCTGTCAAGTCTCCCTACTGTTGACTATCACCCTTGAGATTTCATAGTGATGACCTGGGAAAAAATTCCAGAGTGGTATCCCCTTGCCTTCTCTGGAGGATTTTCTGTCGGGGTTGCCTTCCCTTAGCTGGGTGTATCCAGTTTTGTGGCGCTGGAAGCTCGTCGTTCGTCCTCTCTCTATCTGCTATGGCGCTAAGTATTGCCACATTGCCCAGGGTTCGCGGGGTCTTTAAAATACCTCTCGTGGACGCTAGAGAGTTGGACTTGATAGTAGTGTTGCTGTTGTAAATGCAACATGGCGCCTTACGACATTTTGTAGAGGCATACTTTCCAGCAAAACTTATCCCACCGTAGCCCTACTACCCTTTTGAACCCCAATATAATAAAATAATAATAAAATATAATAAATATATAATAGCAGGAAATGTAGTTTTAGTACCAACCCTGATGTATGGAAGTGTAACATGGAATTGGCAGAGGAAGGGTGAGAACAGAATTGATGCAGTAGAGGTGATATCCCTAATGAATGTGTGGTAAAACGATGTACGACAGAATTTAAAATGTTGATATAAGGAAGGAATGTAGAGCGGAAGAAAGTAGGTATTATGAAAAAAATATTAAAGGATCACTGCGTTGATTTGGAAATGTGGAACGCATGGATGAAGGAAGAATGGTTAAGAATGTTTACATTAACGGTGTGAATGGAGTACGGAATCGTGGGAGACCGAGGAAAACTTGGCATGACCAGATTAATCAAAATTTTAAAGGTCGGCCATGTTAGAAGTTGGAAGAATCGACGTGCGTATATGACTCGCTGTATGAATGTGGAAGAATCTAGAGACGTGTCAGGATCGAGTAGTGTGGCGGTCCATTCCCTCTGCCCAACTCTTGTTAATGAATGAATGTTGAAAATTGACACAAATCCGTCATTAAATTTATTTTAACAGCATCGTTCAATTCGAAATAATTTGATATATTACAATTAATGGCCTATTATTATTAATACTATGGAATTAATTATACATTAAACCTATGTCGCTTTTTAAAATAGTTGCTTTGTAGTAAATATATTAAAGAAAAAATATATACGTCCGGTTACGGACTTTTAATTATAGGTATTGTTTCTTGAACATTGATGTAAAACTCCATAATAAAAAAGTCTGTTTTCCAGAAGTTTTATTTTACAATAGTTTATGTTAATGACATGTTTCGCCGTACTTAGGCATTACCAGATGCCTCAGAACGAAAAACAGAGAAAACAGCCGATTTCGAATCGTTCGAATAATATTATACGAGTAAGAAACTGAAAAAATAAAATTTGGGCCCAGTACTTCCGATGGATATCCAGATTAATCAAACGGAGACCACGGGAAAAGGGAAGAGGTGTAAAACGACCACAGAAGAGATGGACCGACGAGATTTGCGAGCAACAGGAAGAAGTCGAAACGTTTGGAAGAGGGAAGATTTAGCAGTGGAGAGATCAAGGCTGAGGAAGAAGAAAAAGACTTTAAGGATTAATTGTATCTCAATAGAGACGAAGATGTAAATTGAAAACAGAATATGGTGATCGAGGTGTTTACAGGACTTATGACCTGTCATTGGTTGGGTTAAGCGCACGCTTTATGTAATACAACATTCTCCATTTCACATTTTCTTATGACCACCATGTCTGACAAATTTTTGGAAGTTGTATATATGTTAATCTGTAACACCACCCTTTACATGGTAAACTACCAAAATCCAGTATTCGTCTACAAGTATTTGTATACATTCAAAATGTTGTAAAAATACTTTAAGCGATAATTTACATCGTCATTGATATTTACTTTTTAGCAAGATTTTTACGCAATGAATTCAATTCAAATATATTCTATCTACTTCCTACTACTTTGAGAATAGGATTCTAAGAACGATTTGGAGGAATTCTTCTTCTTTCGGTGCCGTGTCAGGTCCCCCCAACGTTGGCGATCACTACATCAAAGGCATCTATATCCTGCGCCACTTGGAACAGGTTCAGAACTCTTGTTATTCCTGTACACTCTTTGTTGTCATGCAGTCAGGACAGCTTCGTTCTACAGTCGAAGGAGGTGGCATTTCTCTCCCCTTAGCACAAGACCCAAATATGAGACCTTCCTAATTTTCATACTTGACAACAGCTCTCTATTGGCTCTGGATCTCTGCAGTATTTTATTTATTTATAAACATACAATAGTTACATTGTATTCCCATGAGTAGAAAACTCATTATGACCCTATCGGTCCATGGTATACGGAGCATTCTGCGGTAGGTATATCCACATCTCGAACGCTTCCAACTGGTTCATTACATTCAATTTCAGAGTCCAGGTTTCGCAGTTTTGGAGGAATAGGAGAAATTAATAGATTCGCATAATGACCCAAAGGCCTCTTATAACGAGAACAGAGAGAGCCAGTCGCCCAGGCTATCAAGATCAACCGGAGTTAGGCGTCTAAGAAAAGCCTAGACAGCATCTAATGGATAACGTTCTGGCTGACTTGGCTAAACTAGGCGAAAGGGACTGCTGGGAGCAAAAAGTTATCAGGGAAACTCTTCAAGAGTTAAGTTAAAAGAGCTAAAACTTTTTAAGATTTGTACGGTCAACATAACGTAAGTAAAGTACATACTTTCTACCATGATGGAATTGCATTATTTATCATTATTTTTAAATGCAAAGTGACTCAAAGAAACAGAGAAGCAGCACTTATTTCAGAATGTTGACTATTTATTTATCAGATTTAGTTTGCATCTTGCGCTAGTAATTAAAATAGTTTGACAAACGGCCAACTTCACAATACAGTTTTTCTAGAAACACTCGCTCTCGCTGTGACTAACTTTAGAGTGTGGCTGCTGTATGCCCGCTAAGATAAACAGCAGACTAACTGTAAAGAAACCAAGTCGGCAAGTTTCGCATTTGAATTCGGAATTTACATAAGACTTTGTCTCGACTTTTATGCATCAAGGCGCCATCTATTTACGTTCTCTAAGACTAGCAACGGCACACATTGAAGTGTTTTGTTTTTCACTGCAATTTATTTGTCCTTTATTCAAAATAAAATCGTAAGATTAATAACATTTAATTGTACTGCATACAAGTTTATATCGGATTATAAAATAAAACTCTTTGTAAAAATAAAAATATATCCACTGAAGCAAAGATGGCAGTACACAATGGAGTTCTAGTGCCAACCCTCATGTATGGAAGTGAAGCTTGGAGCTGGCAAAAGAAGGATGAAAGCAGGATAAACGCCGTAGAAATGAGATCACTAAGAAGAATGTGCGGGAAAACGTTGTATGATAGAATACCGAACGATGAAATAAGAAATAAATGTAAGGCAGATGACTGCATCATGAATAAAATTAAAAAATGATCCCTGAGATGTTTTGGACATATGGAGCGAATGGATGAGAGTAGAATGGTTAAAAAGTTGTACACAAGCAGCGTGAGTGGGAAAAGAAGCCGAGGACGACCGAGGAAAACATGGCATGACCAAATTAATCAATTACTAAAAGGCGGCCACATTCGAAGTACGATGTACGAATGTAGATGAATCCCGAGGTATGCCAGGACAGGCCATTGTGGCGATCCATCCTCTCTGCCTACCCCTCCGGGGAAATGGCGTGATGGTTAGTTAGTTTAGTTAGTTTATAAAATAAAACGCCATTAAAAAATGACTGGATATAAAAATATTTCATTAACCTTATTATGAAGGTCAGATTTTATCTGTAGCTAATGGCTTAATTTAAGTCAAAACTAATTCTCGGTCGTATAGTAAAATGAATAGCATTTAACCTTTTCGTGGCTGGTGGGAATACGTATTCCCACTTTCGAAATTTCTTTAAAAAGATCAGTGGGAATTACGTTTCCTAAGTCTATTCTAACGCACTTATTGGGTATTACGATAAAACATTTACCAACTTTATTGGTTGAACTTTTAACTGTTTTTTTTAGTATCCTGCGTCAAATAAGTAAATTTTTTGACAAAACTTTCAAGTAAATAAGAATTTTGGCGATTGATTTGAGTTCTAAAGACATTTATTTCACTGTATGATATATACATAGTTAGTGATTTGATCTGAATTTTCAAGGTATATCATATTTCATAAGTGGGAATGTGATTTATTTTTACAAAAATCATTTTAATGTTTTTTTATTTAAAATAAATTATTTAAAACTTATGCATATATTTTTTTCTTACGCAGAATGAGTATTCTACCAAGTATCAGTGGGAAGTATAGATACTATTTTTTTTATAAGTTCCAATCGATTTAAAAAAATACATTTTTTTATAAATATGAACGCCATTAGTCATTAATATTTACATTTATAAAAATGCAAAAAAAAAAATCTTAAAAAAAAAAATTGAGCATGAAAGGGTTAAAATTTATATAACTAATTACACAATCCAGTACTTGAAAATAATAAATGTCCTACTCTATGACCTTAAAATAAAAATATATTATATAATTTCTTACCATTTCTACATTTCAATAGTTTCTGTTTGATAAATTTAAGGCATTAAACCCCGTGGAATTCAATTATGACGATTTTTTTTACGAATTAATTTTTTTTTTTTTCACTTTTGAATATATTTTTTTTGTTATTTTGGAACGTTTAACGTTTGGACAAATAAATCTTAATAACATCGGTCAAAACTGATCATATTTGTAAACAATTTTATACTATTTTAAATATCTTTATAATATCACTGAGGAAGGACCGGGTTGTCCGAAACATGTGTGATATTTAATTTTAATTTAAGAATTAATTGTATCTCAATAGAGACGAAGATGCAAATTGGAAACAGAATATGGTTGATCAAGGTGTTTACAGGACTTATGACCTGTCATTGGTTGGGTTAAGCGCACGCTTTATGTAATACAACATTCTCCATTCCACCTTTATTCTTATGACCACCATGTCTGACAAACTTTTTGGAAGTTGTATGTATGTTAATCTCTAAGATTACTCTTTACGTGGTAGCTTATACAATCTACATACTAACGCCATCTATGAAGATTTGTGTTTATTAAGCATTAAGCAGAATATCTTTCCAACACAATGTGAAAGGCTACCGCCATTAGCGCATTGTTAGAAACCGCCTGGAGATGTCACTCCTATCTATATGCCAAACTTGGAATTTAATAATTTTAATTTGTTTAAAAAGTTAGTGTTGTGTATACAAAGTATGTAAAAAAGAAAAAAAAATATCTACAACACAAAGTATACAAAGTATACAAAACATAGAACAAATTAAATAACTACATTTACTTTTATTTGGCAGAAAGAAACCGATTGGAAAAAATTTATCTGACAAATGTTTGGTGAGTTTATAAGTCGTGAATAAAAATTGTTGGTATTTCCCGTGAATGGATCGCTTACGAATCTTCTCAAATCACATCATAGCTTGAATTTCGAGAAATTTCCGAACGGAATGGAGTAGTACTAAAAGATACCACTATAAAAATGATAAATGGTTTTTAGTCTGTTTTCAACTCTAGGAATTATATTTCATTTATGCGAACGGCAGCCATTTTGGTGACGTCATTTAGCCGCCAGGGCGAGGGGCGTGAAGTGAGCCGCGGGAGAATTTTCCGATCCAAGTGTAGATTTGCTGGAACTGAAACCAATGTAATATGTACATAGGCAAGTTGGTCGCCCAAATTCCCTGTGATTGATACCCCCAATCTTGAACTTTGTAGATATTATTCTCGATTGAGATGAATAGTCTCAAATTCAGTTTCTGTATTAGTTCCAAATTGAAACATCTAAATTTAACTTGTCTAACTCTTGGATTTGGACTTTGCCATTTTAAGAATTGATTTAGGAACGATAAGTGTTTGGAACGAGGGCGTTTGTCATCAATATCATCTTTCTGATACATTTTCAAATTTATTTTATAGCTTAAAAATTATCGATATACATAAAAAACCTTCTTCTTCTTTCTGTAAGTCTTGCGATCTGTTCAGACAGAATATCAATTTTGATCCTGCGATGAAAACCGATTTTATTTTTTTTTATTATTTTTTTTTAAAAGACTAACATCAAGGATATTAGAATTTATTTTACAATCTTCAATATGAGTTAAAATTAGCTCATTATTATAAAGAAGGAATCTGGTCGTGTCCAGGCTTGAAACCATGTCCCCTGGATCAGGATGATAACAGGCAAGACACTGAGGGATTGCGTGAGGAACACCAGAATAAGAGAGATATGTGAGGTTGAGGATATTATAAGATGGAACAGACAGTGAAAAAGGACTGGTACGGTCATGTTCAAATAATGGACACCACCAGACTCCCCTATATTGCATTGCATAATCAACCTCATGGGGCTCGTCCTCGTGGATGACCTCCTAAAAGATGGAAGGACAACTGGGAATCTACCTCACAGGAGAATATACCACATAGGTCTACAACAAGGAAGAAGACGAAGAAGAAAGTTAACGATACTACCAATTACATGAATTTTTGAAAAATCTTACATTGTTCGTACCTATTTTTATATGAAGCATGTTAACAAGAGATAGAAAAATGAAGAAAGACTACAAAAGAAGGGTTGGTGCTGGATACAAAATTAATCATGCACTCAAAACCTTCACGTTAAATAGAAATATAGCGACTGAAGCAAAGATGGCAGTGCCCAATGAGGTTCTACTGCCTACTTTTATGAATGGAAGTGAAGCTTGGAGCTGGCAGAAGAAGCAATTAAAGTAGTATAAATGTCGTAGAAATGAGATCACTTAGAATAATGTTCGGAAAAACAATGTATGATAGAATACCCAATGAAGAAGTTAGAAAGCAAAGGCTGATGAATGCGTCCTAAATAAAATCAAGAAAGAGTCACTTAGATGGTTTGGACACGTGGAACGAATGGATGAGGGAAGAATGGTCAAAAGTATATATAGCGTAAAATTATGATGAATGGAAAAATAAGTCGAGGAAGGCCAAGGAAGACATGGCATAACCAAATTAATCAAATGTTAAAAGGCGGTCATGTTCGAAGTAGGAACAATCGAAGAGCGTGAATATCACGGTGTGTGAATGCAAAAGAGGCGAGAGAGTTATGTCAGAATAGAACAGTTTGTCAGTCCATTCTCTCTGCCTACCCCTCCGGGAAAATGGCGTGATGGTTAATTAGTTACTTATATGTTTCCATAATATTAACAATATATGGTACATAGGTGAAAAAATGTATTCTGATACATTTTTATAAATAAATGGAACATAAGGAAGAGCTTACAGGTGTGGTGTCACACTAACTTTAACACTCGGCGCCCCTCGAAACGAGACAAATTGGCCAAATCTTCCACCACAATGGCAAGAGAAGAGGAAATATGTGATCCGTTTTAGGGCCATTCATACAAAACTAGCTTGCCATCGACACGACAAAGAAGATTAGGAACAAACAAAAAGAAAATTTGAAAATATATCACGTGATAGTTATACTTGTAAAACACAAGCGTAAGAAAAACAATGTCCACTGGCTTTAGCAGGCTGACGCCTCGGCACGAGGAGATAAAAGGCCGCGGCCGACTGTATGCTAATACATCCATCTGAATCACTTAACCAAATATTTAAATAGCTTTCCAGGACCAAATTTTCGCACTGGCAATCCGTACTTACCTACACAGCTTGTCTACACTCGGCTGGGTAGGTACCTCCCCGCTGCTACCCGTCTAGGTACCCCAGGAGTGCTCGATCAACACATCTCCGTAATGGGACTCTCAGCATTACTACTTGATATTAGGCGGAGAGAAATTTGAATATGGAATCTAATGCGAATTCAATGTTATTTTTTTTTCAAGGAAAGTTTCCACTTTGCATTTTAATCGAGGAACAGAATCGCCATTCATTATTTGAGAACACCTCTGTTTATTTTTCACTCGGCTAATGACAGTGAATCTTAAGTGTCAATTTTATTTTATCTTAGGAGAATACAAAGTAAAAATAGTAAAAAACAAAGTAGTACTTCTGTAAATAATTTTAGCTCATTTGAATCAAATAACATATTCATAATTAATATTCTACCAACCCTTATGTATGGAAGCGAAGCATGAAACTGGCAAAAGAAGGATGAAAGTAGAATAAATGCAGTAGAAATGAGATCTCTTAGACGAATGTGTGGATACTCTGTATATGATAGAGTGTCGAATGAAAATATAAGAAGTGAATGCGATGCGAATGATGGTGTTATGAACAAAATAATGAAAGGATCATTAAGATGGTTTGGACATATGGAAAGAATGAATGAATAAAGAATGGTAAATTTTTTATATGTTAATGATGTAAATGGAACCAGAAATAGAGGAAGACCGAGGAAAACGTGTCACGATAAAATAAATCAAATATTGAATGTCGGACATGTGAGGAGTCAGAGAAATCGACGCGCGTGCAGTGCACGATGTATGAATGTTGAGCAAGCGAGAGAAATATGTCAGGAAAGAAAAGTGTGGCAGTCCATTCTTTCTGCCTACCCCTTCTGGAGACGGCGTGATGGTTAGTTAGTTAGTTAGTTAGTTTAATTAATATTTCTGAATATGTTATTTGATTTAAATGAGCAGAAGACCGAACGCAGTGTAAGACGAGGTGCAAGACTTTGCTGCAAACCAATCCTTAGGGTTAAAACTGCCAAGAAGACTTATAGATTAAAGGACTTATTCACATATTTCATTATTATTTTGAAATTCTATAATATGAATTTATGTACTGAAACTATAATAAAAAAAATTTCAGCTCAAAAAAGAAGGTTATTTTTTGTAATCATGTAGTATGTATCAGTTTATTTCACCAATAAACATTAAAAAATTAAGGTTTGAGGCATCTATTGAGAACAAGTAAAATAATATATTGTGTATAGTATACTACCAGAAACGCATGAGAGATGGTTCGACGTTAGGAAGTCACACGTACGTTCACTAATATGGAAGACGTCAATTTCCGAGGAGACCGCGTTCAGCAGATTAATTGCTCTTCCCACCGGTGTCACCAGAGGCAAGTTGGTTCTGGCGGCTGGTAGGTAAAACAACTTAAGATGGTTTAATCACATGTAAAGAATGAATGAAGAAAGAATGGTAAAAAAATATATGCTAACGATATAAATGGAACAAGAAATATAGGAAGACCGAGAAAAACGTGGCACGATCCGTGAGAAGTAAGAGAAATCGACGTGCCTGCATGACACAATGTATGAATATTGAGGAATCGAGAGAGATATGTCAGGAAAGAAAAGTGTGGTTGCCCATTTTTTTGCATACCCCTTCGGAGAGACGGCGTGATGGTTAGGTAGTTAGTTAAAATAGTATAAAGCTAATGTTAGTATCTTTAGTATTTATTAATTAAGTAATATGCAAGTATTAAAAAAAAAAAGCTTTTTATTTTTACATAAAGTTACCCCCCAAAACACTTAAAAGTGAAATTTGTTAATTTCTTCAACGGTATTTGTTACTTGGTCTTATATTCTTCGCACTTACGTGTAGATGAGAGTGAAAATCTTCGTAGAGGCAATAAATATCAACCCTTCCCTTTGAACCCTTTGAGGGTTACAATAGCTATTATGAGAGCGCCTCCACCCTCTTTATCCCCTCCATACTCCCGGTAGATCCCTGTAAAGGAAACAGATATCAGCTCAGGGATATTTACACGTGTTTTACAATTACGTTACATGGACGTGATATATTTCAATATTTGCAAATATCACGACCTCTAATCTCCTGGTTAATAATTGTGAATATGATTAAGTTAGACATCTGCATGAATGTAGAGCGGATGAAGATATTATGAAAGGATCGCTGCGTTGGTTCGGACATGTGGAGCCCACGGAGTGAGAAGAAATGGTTAGGAAGTATAGGTTAATGATGTAAATGGAGTATGGAGTCGAGGCAGACCGAGAAAAACATGGCATGACCAAATTAATCAACTTTTAAAGGTTAGTCATGTTAGAAGTCAGAAGAATCGACGTGCGTGTATGACTCGTTGTATGAATGTGGAGGAATCTAGAGAGGTGTGTCAGGATAGAGTAGTGTGGCGGTCCATTCTTTCCGCCTACCCCTGCAGTGAAACGGCGTAATGGTTTGTTGTTGTAATTTTATTTAAGTACTGTACTTCTTACAATAGAACACAAAGAATTTGAAATATATATTTCGAAATAAGGAAAGTTATTGATTTTGTTTACAGGTCCGCATTCCGAGTGTTAAAATGTGGCTCCTTTTAGAGTAACTTTGTAATTATTTGCGATTTCTGGAGCACCGTTTGTTAACGACCCTTCCCCGGAGCTTTAATGGAGACGTTTTAAGAAAATTTATCCTTGTGAGAAGTGGCCCTTTTTATTTGATTTCCAACCCCTCCATTGTTTAATCGCCGAGGGGTGCCTCCAGCGAACATAACGTATTGACTGTTTGGTTTGCTTTATATACGTATTAATAACCTGTTGGCGATGCCGAAAACAAAATTATTGATAAAATCGTGCACCCAAAACAAAGAAATTCGACAAATGTTATTTGAAATATTAAATACAAATTGTTTCCACTACGATATCCAACAAGGAGAGATATTAGATATTAGATTAAGATATTACAAATATTTCTTTGTTTACCTAAAACAATTAAAAAACGTATATATTTAATGCCGTGAATTTAATTTGTTTTGGTGTTTTACGTCAATGCAGGAGTATGAATAAATAAACAAAAAAAATACTCTTTTAATGCTTATCCATGTTGCATTTCCATACATAATAGTCGTTACAAGATCACCATCGTGCACTGCCACCTTCCTTTTTTTGATAGAATTTTGTTGCGATGACAACTGATACGACCTTCGTGGCCGAGTGGTAAGTGCATTGACAGCCACGGGTTTCGGGTCGCAGTTCTAGGACACATCTATCGTCAGAGCTGCGATCGACATGGCCTCCCCAGCGACATTTTAGCGCTGCCACTCTTCCGATGATGTCAGACACTCCTGTTCTGGCTCAAATAGTGGTGTTTCTCACCATGTCCGCTATGCTGAATCATAACATCGCTCTTTCCATAGCTCTTTGGACAATTATGAATACACGAAACGATAATAATGGATTAAACATATGGAAAGAGAAAACTAACTCCTGGAAAATAGTTCTGAAGGGGAACATTCGGGTAGGTACTTTAAGAAACGGCTGCACGAAAGATTAAGATTTTTTATTATTACATTATTTAATATTATTTATAAGTTCTTACAGATAAAAAAATAATTATTAGTACTTATGACAAATGAGAAAGCTCAAGCTCCAAGTATTCAGCAGTAGCGTTAAAAGCGTACTGCTGTACGGATGTGAGACTTGGAAGTCTACCGCAGACATTATTGGTAAACTCCAGGTGTTTATAAATAGGTGCCTTCGCTCAATATTCTAAATCTATTGGCCCCAAACAGTGTCAAATGCCGTTCTCTGGACCATGGCAGGCGAAAAGCCAATTAGAGAACAAGTCGCTAGGCGCAAATGGCAGTGGATCGGTCACACTCTGAGACGGAACCCAGCCTGCATCGCTCAGGGCGCACTAGACTGGTCCCCTATGGGGGGAAAGAGAAAGCGAGGCAGACCTAGAGCCACCTGGAGAAGAACCCTGCAGGACGAGGTTAAGGCAGCAGGCCTCACTTGGGATGATGTTAAGCATCAGGCATGCGTTAAAGTCGGGTGGAGAAGATTCCTTGAGGCCCTATGCACCACGGAAGTGTGACAGGACAAAAAGAAGAAAGAAAAAGAGACTTATGACAAATAGCCCGCGTTAATTTTTTTATTTAAATTATTGTATCGAAGATGGAGGTATCCTCCGAAACATGTCGTGTTTTTTAATATATATTTAAAAATAAAATTTTGTGGATTAAACAAAGTTATTTTCAATTTCTTAAGTGGATTAAGATTTTATTTATTGTTTCTTGAATAATGATGTAAAACTCTATATTAAATAATTAATACGAATGAAAACATGCCTTAGAAGGGCGAAACATGTCATTCCCAAAAAATATAATAAAACTTCTAGAAAACTGACGTTTTCATTCGCATTAATTATAAAGATTTTAATTTAAAAAATATCATATATAGTTCATATGAATAATGAAAGGAAGGAAGCAGAATCCTTATTAATTCTGGTGTAAGATGAAAAAGCAATTACGTAATTATTGTAAGAAAACAGCAAATTAAAAATAATACCCCGGTAAACATTTAATTCCGGAATTAAAGCTCAAAGTTAAAGAGCGCCTCTCAGCAGGAATTGTATTGTTTCACAAAGAAGCGATAGATGTCATTATTATTTGCTTACCTTTTATTGCCGGCACTCGACATGTTTGACTCGCAGCACCCCATTGTCGCATTCCATCCAATTAAAGAATAGATAATTGAAACCTTTTCAAATTTGTGCCGCCAAATAATTGGAATTTTATTACCTTTTCCCCTTTCATGGTTGTCCCGATCTGCCGATTGGACAGGAGTAGGAAACGTCGATTGTACGATTGCATCCATCGTTACTAGCGGAACATTCTTTTTTTATATATTATATAAACTTAAGGCGTTAACACTATGGAATTCCATAAAGTATTTTTCGTATGAATAAAAACGCCGTTTTTTCCACTTCTGAGTTTATTTTTCTCGACACGCTTAAAATTTTTTACGTGTTCATCATCGGGAGAACGACATAAAAGACGAAAGTATAAAATCTTCGAAATATATCGAAAAAAACAAACTCAAATGTGGAAAAAAACCGAGTTTTAATTCATAGTTTTTAAAAATGTACATTTTTAAAGTAATTATTGTAATAATATATAAACTTTGGTTTTTATTGAATATTCGCCTTCACTTTGTGTTGTGGATTCATATTTGAATAAATATAATTACACTCTGATTTACAACACTTTATATTTTATTTTATTTTATTTCGATATGTTCCCGTTACATCTCCCCTCTCCTCAATCCTAATTATGCCCCTTCCACTTTTATACATAACTCGATCTCCATTTAGTATATAAGTGACCGCTCTGTTTTATTTAATTGTTAAAATTGTATACATTGATAAAGGTTACTTGTAACCGAAACATGTCTGAGTTCAGTGAAAATGAAAAAGTGTTGTAATACAAAGTATAATTATATTTATTCAAATATAAACTTTGGATTAATTTTATGTAAAAATGAAGATTTTTCTTCTTTTCTTCATATTTAATCTTGGGAACTTCGGGTCATATTACAGAGCTGTTACTAAGTTACCAAACTATCTTTATTTAAAGTTATTGTTGCTATAGTGCTTCTAAGTAGTTTATAACTAAATTGATGTGTAAGATTAAGATTTTTTTAATGCAAATAGCCATGCGATAGAGTTTCAGCTGACGATGTCTGAATGTGACGAAACTAATTCAGAAAAAATTAAAAAAGACGTGGCAGAGATGCGGACGTTGAGGACAATAGCAGGCAATACTCTTCAAGATGGATTGAGGAATATGACTATCTGCGACATTTGCAAGGTAGGAGATATTGTCAGACAAATCAAATCAAACCAAATCAGTTTATTTTCTCAAAGGATATTACAAACAACTAAGGCATCTATTGAGAACAGGTAAAATATAAAAAATATATAAAATACCAGGAACGCATGAGAGATGGTTCGACATAAGGAATTATACTCTCCAAAGTCAAGAGTCTGTTCATGATCATGTTCAGTAGTCGGCATCAACAGAGGCAGGTTGGTTCTGCATGCTGGGAGATAAGCTGTTGCAGACGACCTTCGTGGCCGAGTGGTAAGTGCATTGACTGCCACCCCGAAGGTTCCGGGTTCGATTCCCGGCGAGGGCAGTATGATTGTCACACTGTCTTTGGTCTGGTGTAGAATTCACGTGACAATAAAATGGCAATAGATTTGCTAGCTATCACATGTCACGAGAATCACTATGATAGCTATAATACCCTTTACATCGATTTGGCTCATACTGTCATGATGTAAAGAGCGATTCAACAAAATAATAATAATAATAATAATAATAAAACAGTCTGTGTTGACGCTGTCGAAGATAACCATCTGGAACATAAAGCAGAAGACACTGGAATGGGCCCGTGCAGAGGATGAATCCCTTCAAAATCCCACACGTTGTGATGCGTCAGATTCCTAACTAACTAACCATCACGCCGTCTCCCCGAAGGGGTAGGCAGAAAGAATGGACTGCCACACTTTTCTTTCCTGACATATTTCTCTCGCTTCCTCAACATTCATACATCGTGTCATGCACGCGCGTCGATTTCTCTGACTCCTCACTTGGCCGACATTCAATATTTGGTTTATTTGATCGTGCTACGTTTTCCTAGGTCTTCCTCTATTTCTGGTTCCATTTACATCATTAACATATAATTTTTTACCATTCTTTCTTCATTCATTCTTTCCATATGTCCAAACCATCTGAATGATCCTTTCATTATTTTGTTCATGACACCATCATTCGCACCGCATTCACTTCTTATATTTTCATTCGCCACTCTATCATATACAGAGTATCCACACATTCGTCTAAGAGATCTCATTCAGATTCCTACTAGCAATAATACTTTCCAAGACGAGCCATCTTGACGAGGAAAAGAAGAAGAAGAAGCATTAAAACGTTTGAAGCAAAACAGACAAACTGTGTGTTAAATTGCAACGCTCGAAAATTCCTATTTTACTAACCATTTAAGAGCGGGCAATGATTGTCATTCTATCGACATGGAAGTATGTTTATGGAGGCATTTACCGGAAATCAATTGAAGCGAGAGCAAAAAATTGCAAATTGAATTTTAGAAATGTAATCTTCCTAAATGTGACTGAATGGTCTCTAAATTATCGTGTACCGCGAAATGAAAATAAAACGGGGAAAATTGGTATAAGAAAACGAACATTGTTCCCGGGCGGAATCTAACATTTCATTTGGGAAACGGCACGGACGGCGGTAGGGCTGGCGAGAGAAAGCCTTTTTTTAATTATAAATAAAATACACAATATCATAAAAATAATATTATTTATTTATACACATTATTTTTACCCGAATAAAATGCAACCCAAATCAAATTTGTTATTAAATAAAAAAAATAGTGTACTTTGACATTATTCGATTTTGTAAAATATATAGTTACATGTTTTTTAAGAAATCATGACAGTATACAACATTAGCGTGAATGGTGAAAATTTGGAGCAAGTAGATGAGTTCGTGTATTTAGGTGGTGGAGAGGGATATTTAAAGAAGGGTTGGGGCAGGCAACAAAGTGAATGGTTTTCTATCAGTAATAAGTATTCAATTTTATTTTGATAAATGCCCGCTATGGACGCAATATAGAAACTTTAAAATAAAATGTTTTTAATGGACCATTACAAAGTACCCAAAGGTCACAAAATAAATCACATTAATTAAAAATAATAACATTTTTATAAAATGTACGTTTTCTTCAATATTAAATAGAGTACATAATTTTAATATAATATGAAAAAAAGTAATATAATATGAAAAAAATTATGAAGTAAAGATGAACTGCATCGAAAGGAAAATCCTCCAAAATCTTCGGACCCATTAAGGATACTTTGTGGAGACGTGGAGAAGGAGATACAACACAGAGCTCTACGATCTATACCAGGACGTCAGCGTGATCAAGTTTATAAAGATTAACAGACTGCGCTGGCTAGGGCATTTGCACCACATGGGAGATCTGGAGCATCCCAATAATGTTGTCTGACAATCCAGTAGGGCGAAGAAGTGTCGGTAGGCCGAGACTGCGATGGTTGGATGGTGGCATAATAGACTGTCGGGTCCTGGAGCAGCAAGACTGGGAGATGGAGGCCAGAGCAGGACGGGAGGGAGACGTTTCTTGGAGGAGCTATTTGCCAGAGGTCCCTGGGGAGGACTCGCGCCGTATCTGATATTGTACTGCGCATCCTTCGCGGATCTTATAAGGAGGGGAAGCGCTGGTGCAATCGGTACAATTGTCTCGTTTCGATATTGTGTGTGGTTATTGCAAAGTGAATTAATATGCAGTTTAGTTTTTAACTTATATTTTACCTTCCTGGGTTGTCCACATGGTTTCGGTTATAGTAAATCGATTTATTTGACTGTTTTAAATATGTCATTCCTATGTTTCTTTTAAAGAACGGAGAATAATCTGTGATTCGCATTATAATCAGATTTATAAAAAAATATTGAAATTTCACAATGCTTTAAAAATGGCAACATTTAGAATATTGAACACAAAACTTTTTTTTTTACAAAAATGTAGAAATGCATTGAAATATGGTTGACATAACCTATAGAGACGAGTGGAAGGGAAGGGAGGAGGCCTATAGCAGTGGACCGATAAGGGCTGACGAAGAAGAAGAAGAAGAACCTAAATCTAGGGATACTGATATCCAATATTGTATCCTTTTCTGGGGAATCAGGTGTTATTGTGGCACCACATGCGCAGGCACTTTCTTTTCCCCATTTTATTTGTTAAAAAATAGAATAATGTTTAATGCGTACGTGACGTATGTAAATATGTGATACGTTATGTAAATATTATTAATTGATTGTTTTTAGATACAACCATGATACAATTTTAACAGTAAAAACAAAGTTTTTATTTTTTTATGAGTCTATGTCAGGGGTAGGCAAACTTATAAAAGTTGTATCATTTATGTTACAAGACTAATCATCTGCTATTGATAAAGCCGAAATCAATTTCCGATCTTCGATTTGCTGGATGGTTATATTCTAAGATATTTTATTGTTTTATTTTTCATTGTTTTGGCAGATAATAATAACTCTTCCCGTGGACATTTGTGTCAAAGGGGCCAAAGAGCCGCACTTTGCCGACCTCTAGTCTATGTGATTAAAATTCGGGTTGTAATCTAGGGGACAGAATGCTTGGCTCCTGATCCAGGGGACATGGGTTGAAGGCTGGACACGACCAAATTTCTTCTACAAAATAGTGAGGTGTTTTCTTATAATATTGAAGATTGTGTAATAAATGCTAATATAATTAATTTAAATCCTCGTCAAGACCTATGTATGGAGTATCTTGATGTATGGCTGCGAGACATGGTGCCTATCCGAAAGAGATATGCGGAGACTAGAGGCTTTTGAGATGTGGTCCTATAGAATACTATTAGGAATTTCCTGGAGAGACCACATCACGAATGAAGAAGTTCTTCAAGGAATCGAAGGAGGAAGGCACCTGCTTAGGACCCTGTTCGAAAGGCGTGCAAGATAGATCGGCCATGTAATTCGTCAAGAAGGTCTCTTGCATGCCATAATGGAGGGTATGACCGAGGGGACAAACTTTAGGGGACTCCCACGCCGAGAGTACCTGGAGAACCTGTTGGTGGACGTGCGCTGCTCATCACATGCAGATTTCAAAAGAGCCGCACAAGACAGGGAAGATTGGAAGAGAAGAATAGAAGAAATTGCTTTCTAACTAACTAAATCCTAGGTGTTAGTCTTTTAATTTAATTAAATTTTTTAATATTTCTTTGATTTAAATTATTTAATTGATTTGAGTTAAGTTGAACGCGTGTGTATTTGTTACGTGAACATTGCGGGATGTAAGATTTATATCTAGAAGCAAGTGTGTCCGGGGGCAGAATGTTATCGCTATTGGCGAATATCGATTGCGATTGTGGCATCCCTGGCGGCGCTTCGCGGGGCCCGCTTACAACTTTTATCGCAGCAATTATATTTCCGTTATTTTGCTTTTGACTTATAAATACAACCACTAACGAAATCAAGATGTTTGGTTGGTTTATGCCTTTTCGCCGGAGGCCCAAGTTATTGTTATTTTATGTATAGGCTCAAAAACACTTTCCCTCGCGATTCCAATGAATTATTTCCCTACAAAGTTAAATCTGGAATCGAAGAAAAGAACGGCGGAGTAAAACAAATGCTTCTCTACAGAGACGAACTGCGGATGGCTGCCCCTCTTGGCGGGGTAATACATTTGTATAAATAAACAAAAATTAATTTAATACACATTTCGTTAATACCCGAATTAAATTTCGTAATCTTTTCGCGCCTAAAATTTAAAGCTCGAATTTGTATAAACCTGTAACAACTTAATTAATTCGCAAGATGTGTAACGTAAGTACCATAAAAGTAATTAATTCCAACAACAAAACAAAAATAAAAAAGTTAATTCTTTTTAAATTTAGAACTGGATTCGTATTTACTCTAAACAGTTTAATCAGCAAATCTGATTAAGATATTACTTAAATAACCATAGAAACAGTGGTTTACATACTTAGGTGCATAAGTGATCCGACAGATTTTGAGTCTAGGCTGAAAACCGATATTTTCATCCTTCATACCGACATTAAAACCCTATTTGTATATTTGTTTTTAATGTTAGATACAACATTAATTTTTAGATGAAAAACATATCTCATTGCGCCCTTGAGGTGATTACATGACGCGCTTTAAAAGTTAGCATATTATTATTATTATTATTTTATCACGAAACATTAAAATAAACATTAAAAAGTCTTAATCCATGCCTACCATAGATTCATTAAAGCATTCCTACAATACGTAAACTCAAATCGACCTAATATTTAATGTCGGCCAGGTGAGGAGTCGAAGAAATCGACTTGCATTCATGACACAATGTGAAAATGTTGTAGAATCAAGAGAAGCATGTTAGGAAAGAACAGCGTGGCACAACATTCTTTCTGCCTACCCCTTCGGGGGTATGGCATGATAGTTAGTTAGTTAGTTAAACCAAAAAACATATTTATGATATTCATTCAATAAGTAGGAATTTTTAAATCTTTTAAACACAAACAAATAGTTTGTATATCAACTATTAAAACAAGATAAAAATTGAAGCATTGCACTTATATTAGCATATATTTCATAAATGGAATGTTGGCTTCTTTTTATGTTTTTATTTTAGTTTCTAGTCGACAACACGGGGTGGATAATGGGAGAATTCGCCCCTGCATTTTCGTGGAAAGAAAGGCACCACTAATATTGTAATTTATATCTCTTTGTTTTGAGCCCCAAAGATGAATAAATAAGAATATTTAACGAATTGATTTTTACAAGAGAAGTAAAATAAGATAAATTACGCTCTCAAGTTGAAAGCTTTTGTTGCTCAAAATTTATGTGATTTTTTATTTACAAACAGGAGGCAAACATCAATTGAGAAATGGTTATTTGTTACGTTAATGTGAAGGTAGCTACATGCACATTATATATTGAAATATAATATATAGAGCTCAATTAGAGTATCTGAAACATATTTGATAATATTTAAAACTTAATACTTACTTACATATGGACTTACATATGGAACGAATGGATGAGAGTAGAATGGTTAAAAAGTTGTACACAAGCAGCGTGAGTGGGAAAAGAAGCCGAGGACGACCGAGGAAAACATGGCATGACCAAATTAATCAATTACTAAAAGGCGGCCACATTCGAAGTCGGAATAATCGACGTGCGTGCATGGTACGATGTATAAATGTAGATGAATCCCGAGGTATGCCAGGACAGGCCATTGTGGCGATCCATCCTCTCAGCCTACCCCTCCGGGGAAATGGTGTGATGGTTAGTTAGTTAGTTAGTTAGTTAAAACTTAAAATACACACATATTTTTTTTTCTTAGTATACAACAGGTCGTTTGAACCCAATTACTGTATACAATATATTTTAGCTATTATATTGATTCTCGTGACATGTGATTGGTAGCCAATCTATCGCCATTTTATTGTCACGTGAATTCTACACCAGACCAATTGCATAATCAGATTTCTTAATGAGACTAGAGATCGCGACCTTTCACTTTTTGGCGAATGCTCAAACTGCTGATCCTGGCACTTATCAATAATAAAACCCATCAATGTTTTTACTAACGTGACTCATAAATATTAAATGTTTCTTGAACAATGATGTGAAACTTCATATTAAATAATTAATACGAATGAAAACGTATGCTTTCTAGAAGTTTTATTATATTTTATGTGAATGCCATGTTTCGTCTGTAAGGCATTATCAAATGTTATATATTTGATAATGCTTTAGACAGGTTTTGTTGTTTTGTTACTATTTTTTGTTTTTATTATATCTACCGTTCCCTAAATTAAAAATACTTAAAGTGAAGAGAACTGTTGTATTTTTATATAAATATTATTTGATAAGCACAAACTTTGTGGTTAGACTATATTTTGCTTCATAGCATCACAACATTTTGCTTCATGGCTTTTTCCCAACCTACAAAATGAATATACAATTTAAAACAAAATGCGATACATATTTTTTTAATGTTGACTTCAATAAACCGAGGCTGCGTTGACTGGATGCAGCTGTTAATGACTTGTGTACTATCTGATCGAAGCTTTTTTTTTTAATAAACAAAATACCGGCCTCTGATAATTTACTTACGGATTTTCGAGGAAAGATGTAACACTGAATTAAAAAAAAAATTTAATTTAAAAAAAAATTCTTCGATCAGACACTAGATTAACTGTTAAAATAATATGTTTTATTTTTTAAATGACTTAAGATGCACCTGTAAAAAGTTATAAAGGTAACCGCATTATGGAACAGGGTCCAACAATTATGCGGATAACTTCATATATAATTTATATATTTTTTTCAAATTTGGGTCAAATCAAGTTAAAACATATTAAAATAAATTGATTTGTTTGATTTATAAAATAAATTAAATTACTGACATTTTTTAAACTTAAAATACTTGTTTCATACCTCTGACTACCCCTAACCCCTTAATAGACGTATTTACAGATAATAGATACATTTGAGAATCTCTTGTAGTTTCGTGTTTTTTTTTTAAATTATGCAAATTATGTGTTTTCTGTGACATAATTCTTCAGAATTATTTGAATAATAAATAATTTATATTTCAAATATTATTATTATTAAAAAAAAAAGACTAACATAAAGGATTTATATCAATGATATTAGAATTTATTTTACAATCTTCAATGTGAGCAGAAAATAGCTCATTATTATGAAGAAGGAACCTGGTCGTGTCCAGGCTTGAACCCATGCCCCCTGGATCAGGAGCCTAGCGTTCTATCCCCTAGACCACCACCCATAGAGTTTAAAACTTCTTGTCAGATGCTATTGTAGAAAAAAATAATACTTATCGATGCGGTACAAAACTTAAATGTATTTCTTAACATTTTGGAATGTTTACGATATTGTTGACAGGTATTGAACGGAGACCAACAGAACTTATGAAGTTATATTTTAGTTTACAATTTTTAAAAGCAACTTTTTCTTTGGGGGCGTTCTTTATTCTCGAAATTGCCAAAGTTATTCCAATCAAAAAGAGCCGAGAGTCTTTCTGGAAGGTTTTTCCAGAGAACAACACCATTCCGAATATGGCTGCCACTGGCAACGTGTAGATGTTATGGAGAGTTTAATTAATTTGATCGCATTTCTACCTTCTCGTTGCGGGGGGCGAGGTTCAAAAGTTCATTCATTTCAATATTAGTGGTGAGAACGAAGTTTGCGGCTTTTACAACTAGAACAAGACGCTTAAAACACCGCCAAGAAAATGAAAAACAAATTAAATGTTCGAAACAAAACAACGCTATTCAAAAACAAGCTAATGAGAATATAACAAAATTAACTCATATTCGTTACACGGGCAGATTATTAAAAAATAGTTTAATTATTTAACGCGATATTTTAGTAAAAAAAAAAAAATTTCCGATCTAAACTTTTACGCTTTTGAATGTCTTGTTAAGAAATAACAATAAAATAATTAAATTTTTTGATCTCATATGTTATGATAGAATTAGAATATAATCGAATAAAACTATTTACTTGAATAAAGAGTAGAAAAAATATCATATATAATATAAAACCAATTAAATTTTATAAACTTTTTTATTTTCCGTGTTTAAAATAGCCTTAACTTAACTAATAACTATTTAACTAACCATCACGTCAAGGGGTAGGCGGTAATAATGGACCACCACACTGTTTTTTCCTGACATACTTTTCTCGCTTTCTCAACATTCATAAATCGTATCATGAATGCACGTCAATTTTTCGATTACTCACGTGGCGGACATTCAATATATGATATATTTGATCGTGCCACGTTTTCCTCGGTCTTCCTCTATTTCCAGTTCCGTTTACAAAGTTAACATATATTTTTTTTATAACCATTTATTTTCAGCCTTTGCTTAGTCTGTGCTGATAACCATCCGGAACATAAAGATATCCTCCAAGATGACGGAATTTTTAAAGAATCCTCTGATAATGTGGAGTTTTACATCATTATTCAAGAAACAATAAATATTTATGAGACACTTTAGAAAAAACATTCATGGGATGTAATATTGATAAGTGTCAAGCTCGGCAGTTTGAAAAGTGAAAGGTCGCGAGCTATAGTCTCATTATGAAATTGGAATGTATGTGTGTATTTTAAGGTAAAAATATTCTGAAATATTAAATTAAATAACTTTGTTTTTGTATCACAATTGTATTTTATTTTACGCGACAGCTGTTTCATCAACCTATGTTGACATCATCAGGTGTTACAGCTGTCGCGTAAAATAAAATACAATTGTGATACAAAAACAGTGTTATTTAATTTAACAGTTTTAAAATGTTAAGGTATCATAGTGTTTCGGTCAAAACAATGGACTATTCTGAAATATGTTTCAGATACTCTTATTGAGCCCTATATATCGTCACCTGAGAGTAAGAAGGTTCCAACTGACAAAAGTAAAAAGCTGAGAAAAATGAAGTCAAAGTTTTGTTGGTTTCGGGTGTGTATCTTGGAATAAAAGAGTTTTATTCCAATTTCCAGAGATTATTTTACCGAGAAACGTGTAAATTTTGTCTGGCAACAGTTGGAATAATAAAGTTCTAAGTTTAAATGAATCCTTCTTCAGTGAATCGTGTGTTTTGAATGATCAGATGAAACTTGATTCTTTTCGTAACATCAAAATGACGATACTATTACATGTTTTTTTTTAATTGTACGTATAGATAAGGTTAGTAAGAACCCATTTCACGAAAAAAAGCCAAATGTGAAATTTTGTTAGTTGGAACCCTCTTATTCTCAGGTGACGATATTTTAATGCATAATGTGCATGTAGTTACCTTCACATTAACGCATCAAAATTACCATTTCGCAATTGATGTTTGCCTCCTCTCGGAGAAGAGTGTGAAAAATGTAAAAGCTGGTGGTAAACCAACGAGAGTTGATAATAAAGTAGTGAAACGTTGAAATGAAGCAATAATTTTACATAAATCCAATTCGGCAACCCTGCACGAAACTTGTCCGCGCAATAAAACGTCTGTACTATGCAGTTGAACGGTCGTGCAAAGCGAAATTCTCCTTTCAATTTGTATTGTTCCTCTCCTGCATGTAAAATTTGTACCGGACCCGCGCCGCTAGAAACCTTTTGTCTCCGAATGTCCCGTATTGTGTGGCTCGGCTCTGATTGCGCTCGATTCGGAAATAAAATCGAGAGTTTACGTTGCTTAGATGTACTGCGGAATCAATTTACGTTTTTGAAACACTGTAAACGAAATTGCAAGCATTTTTTGTCCGAATAGCGCAGCGTCAGTTTTTCTTGGATTTCGAACGTCAAAACAATTTACTTTTATCATTATGAAACTACTTTGCCACCTTCTCTGAACACCAACATTATTATTAATATATTTCTAATTCCGAATTCCGAAACGTATTATATTATTATAAAATCATCAAATATTGGTACTTATATTCATCATCATCATTATGATCACCAACCATACAACCGTTGCGTTGGTAGGCTTTAGTTATCTCCAAGAAGCGTCTCCATCTTGTCCTGTCTATAGCTGTCACCTTCCAGTTCACTCATCGTAGTCTTGGTCTGGCAAAGATTCATCACAATAATTGGTCGTTAAAAAACACTATCTCTGGGGATTCCAGGTCTCCCATGCTTGCAAATGCTCTAGGCAAGGCAATCTGTTAATTTAAATGACTACGCTGGAATCCTGTTATAGATGGTAGAGTCGTATCTCCATGTCTGGTTCTAGGTTATATGATGGGTTTTTATAATATTATTTTCCTTAAACATCATATTTCTTCAGATACTACTATATTGCGCCTTCTGCATATTCTTCTTCTTCTTCTACTTCCTCAGCCTATTCCAGTCCACTCCTGGACAAAGGCCTCCTCCATTCGCTTACATGTCGCTTTGTCCTGTGCAGATTGCATCCAAGTTATTCCGACGTGTCTGTTTAGATCATCCTTCCACCGTAGTTGCGGTCGCCCTGCACTTCTCTTTGCCATCCACGGTCTTAAGTCAGCAGTCTTCTTGTCCACTTTTCATCTGAGCTTTTGGCTACGTGACTTGCCCATTGACATTTTAGAGTCGTCACCCGGTGGATGATGTCAGTGACCTTTGTTTTTTCTCTCACCCTATCATTTCTGACTCTGTCACTTAGACTTATTCCTAACATGGCTCTTTCCATGGCTCTTTGGGTCACTCGTAGTTTCTTGGCCCTTTGTTTGGACAATGTAACAGTTTCAAGACGTACCAACTTCTGCATCTAGTCGCCGTCTCCCTCTGCTTCTTTTATCTTCACGAGGTCTCCATTCCACTACAATTTTGGTCCATCTTTGGTCTATCAGTCTGGCAACATGTCCCACATATGATCATTTGAGCTACCCTTTCGACGATATTCGTTACTCTCGACTTTCTACGTATCTCTTCTTCTCCGGTCTTAATCTAAAGATTGGTCTGCAGCAAGGCGACGCATCTCCTCTTCCACTCCGCTCGGTCCTCGGCAACTCTCTTCAACTCGACATAAGAGGTGCATCCCATGTCTCGGCAAATCTGGTCTAGGTACTCCTGGCGAGGTCGTCCTATGCCGATCGATCCCTCGACCATTCCCTCCAATACATCATGCAGGAAACATTCGTGTCGCAACACATGACTAATCCATCTCGCGCGCCTCTCCGCTATGGTGTTCAACATGTGCCTATTATCTAACTCTGCTGAAAAACTCGTCATTTATTCCTCCTATGTATCTCCGTGCTTCTTATTCAGTCTGGGAGCCTTATATGTAGCAGGACTCCTTCATGTTTCCATTATGCTACACAAAGTCTCATTATTTCTGCTTCATATGTCAGTACTGGGAGTACGCACGTATACTATTAGGTAGAAGGTATTAAGAAAAAGATTTATTCAAACTATTTCCGGGAATACTCCATAACAGCACAATACTCGGATCACCGACACTCCATCTTAGCATCGAAAATTCGAGTAATCCATTCAAATTGAAATATGAAAATTTTCCCAAGTGGTTCACTAGAAATCTTCAGTCGCAGGCCGGCGATCTTCGCTCCAGGATTTCTTTACGTATATTCCCAGACTCCCTCTTACTCGGCGTTCGAAATCACACCGTCAAATTTCGAAAAAGGGCACTTAACAAAAAGTATTTTAAAATATTTAATCTTGAGGTAAATAGTTATAATATTTAATCTTTCGGTAAATAGTAATATTTAATCTTTCGGTAAATGTAGCCAGAATAGATAGTGACAGACTCGTATATACAGCGGCTTATGAAATCCCTTCCGGATGCGCTCACCTAGAAGACTCCGGATGTGCACTTAAAGTTGTTATCGCAAACAAAAACCTATCCAAAAAGCTAGAATGACAGTGCACAATGGTGTTCTTCTACCGACCCTTATGTATGGAAGCGAAGCATGGAACTGGCACAAGAAGGATGAAAGTAGAATAAATGCAGTAGAAATGAGATCTCTTAGACGAATGTGTGGATACTCTGTGTATGATAGAGTGTCGAATGAAAATATAAGAAGTGAATGCGGTGCGAATGATGGCGTTATGAACAAAATAATGAAAGGATCATTAAGATGGTTTGGACATATGGAAAGAATGAATGAAGAAAGAATGGTAAAAACATTATATTCTAACGATGTAAACAGAACCAGAAATAGAGGAAGACCGAGGAAAACGTGGCACGGTCAAATAAATCAAATATTGAATGTGGGTCATATGAGGAGTCAGAGAAATCGACGCGCGTGCAATGCACGATGTATGAATGTTGAGTTGAAAATGTGTCAGGAAAGAAAAGTGTGGCAGTCCATTCTTTCTGCGTACTCCTTTAGGGAGACGGCGTGATGGTTAGTTAGTTAGTTAGTAAGTTTTTGTTTGGTAACCCTGACGAAGCTCCGTTGAGAGCGAAACCGATTAGTTTGACAAAAATAAGGAAGTTTGAAAACAAGTAAAAGTGTTGCGAAACTTTTTTATTTGTTGTCTTGTTTTATAAGGTTTAAGTTTGAAGGTTTGGCCCAATGCTTCTTGCTTGAAAGGGGTGGCGCGGCTCCGGTCCCCAGGGGCCACTCCTGGTGCGGTAGGGCCCAAATTGAAGCAAATAAATGCGCTTCACTCCACCTATGGAGGATTATGGAAAAAATATGAAAATTTCCGGCTGGGGCGAATTTCCATGCCGTATGGACCGACCCTCCATAGAGGCAGAGCGGCCCACGGAGATTGGACTGCTAAGTAAACATTTCATTTTTGAAAATTGTTGTACGCAAATTTGAAGAGGAATTACATTTACATAGAGTTTTGTGCTATCGTCTATTAAATTACATATTCAGAGCAATATTATTTCTACAGCTAAGCTGTGCCTGTAGTGTTGTACATCTTCTTCTTCTTTCGGTGTCGTGTCAGGTCCCCACAACGTTGGCGATCACTACAGCAAAGGCATCTTTATCCTACGCCATTTGGAACAGGTTCTGAACTCTTGTTATTCCTGTCCACTCTTTGATGTTCTGCACCCAGAACAGCTGCCTTCAACCAACTCCCTGACGTCCCTCCTTCATACCTATTTTAATTTATCTTGCAATTACAAAAATGTCTTCCTCTTCTTCTTCTTCATTGTTGTAGAAATATGTGATCTGTTCTCTAGAGTGTTGGTTGCACTTCCTGTGAGGTAAATTCTCAGCTGTCTTTCCATCTTTTAGAAGGTCTTCCACGAGGACGAGTCCCGTGAGGCTGATTATGGAGTGCAATATAAGGGAGTCTAGTGGTGTCCATTCTTTGGACATGACAATACCAGTCCCTTCTTCGCTGTCTACTCCATCTTATAATATCCTCATCATCACACATCTCTCTTTTTATGTTTTTCAAACAAAAATATCACAGTTATCAAATCAAATCAGTTTGTTTTCTCAAAAGATATTAAAAACAATTATTATAGTTTAAGACATCTATTGAGAACAGGTAAAATATAGTAAATGTATAATACCAGGAACGCATGAGAGATGGTTCGACATTAGGAATACAAAATACTCTCCAAAGTCAAGGGTATTTGTCTTCTGAGCGTACGTTGTACGAATATGAAAGACATCGATCTCCGAAGCGATCATGTTCAGCAGCTTGATTGCTCTCCCCAACCGGCATCACCAGAGGCAGCTTGGTTCTGCATGCTGGGAGATAAAACAGTATGTGCTGAAGCTGTCGAAGATAACCATCTGGAACATAAATTGGATAGCCTCCAAGATGACGGAATTCTCAAAGAATCCCCTGATAAGTCTGAAGAAATGGGTAAGTGTGCACCCATCCCTTCTTATCTGTAAACTATTGGTCCCCAGCATGACCAAGAGGAATGCAGTGGGATAAAGCCACGGATAGCTACCAAACTCCCTCATCTCAGATATCTTTTCTGAACCCTCTCTAACATGAGCGAGTATCTCGCCTCGTGGGGACTTCATATTACCGAACCACGCTCGAGCCGGCTCCGGACCAATTCTTGAAAACTCTACCAGTTCGAAGAATAAATCCCAACATTTTCAGTGCAACTCCACATATTCTCTCGATGTGAGTATGGAAAGTCAGCCTACTTTCATAAACAATACCAAGATCCTTTATCGTTGAAACACGCTTAAGTTACTGGTCATCCATTTCATTAGCATTATTATGATTTCATTAGCATTATCCTTCTTTTTATTTCTTTGTTTCCTCAATACTGAGGGTCGTGATCTATGGAATTGCCCGTGGCTATTACAAAACGCCTCCAATCCTCTCTCTTCTCCGCAGTCCGCACCGCCAAGTAGAGGTTTACCCCGGTCACCAAGCCTTACATACCCAGGGTACAAGAAAACGTGTGGTGTTACTATAACACCTGGCGCCCCTGGAAATAACAGAAAGTCAGCCCAACCTTTAACATCAATGGCAAGTGATATAGAAGTGATGATGCCGTTTTTAATGGTATTCTTACGATGATACGACAAGCCTGCCATTAAAACGAAGGCAACGACGAGCATAAGCCTAGTATTCTTCTTCTTCGTCTCTCCTAGGACTTTCTCGCTTATTTGGGGTAGGCTCTTCTAATAAAAAAGTACTTGGCTTCATGGTTTTGTGCCGTCCCGTTGTCGATATGTAGCAATTCCAAATCATTTTTGACGGTCACAACAACATCATTATTGGCATCATCAGGTGTTACAATAAACAGTTTATTGTAACATCGGTTGGCGAAACAGCTGTCGCGACACTCTCAGTGAATAAAAAGAAATAGTGATATTATAATACTGTTATAATTTTTTTTAACAGTAATAATGTTGAAGTATCATAGTATTTCGGCCAAAACAATGGACTAAGTATTTTAATTCATAAAAAACATCAGTTTCAATAATATAATATTAAATCTTCAATGCAAAATGGTAAAAAAAAATATGAAAGTTGTAGAGAAGTGAATAAAATAAAACTTCGTATGCGAGAATCATACAAGAGAATTAAAATGTTATCATTCGTTACACTTTGTCCGGAGGAGCTCATTGAATTCAATTGTGGGGGCGAGAAGTATTATTCTTGTGGACCATTTCGGTGCTGCAGCCACCGGAGTTAGAGCGCTCCGCCTCCACCCCTGGCGTGCGAGAATTAGCGCTGTTATAAAACTAGTTAGGGGAGGTTTAGCTCTATTTTTAACGGACCAAGGATCGTTTTCGGGCTATGTAGTGCAGGAGAAAGTTGCTGTGTTACTTCAAGTACGAGCTTCAGGGTTTTATGTGCTTTTTTTATAGATCTCTACTCTCATGTTTTATGATTAAATGTTAATTTAGTTCAGTTTGTTAATACTTCAAATTTACTACGTGTAATTAATTGGAATTCTTAACTTACTCAATACGTGGTTTTTAAGATAAAAATACGCATTTATTGTTTCTTGAACAATTATGTAAAACTGCAGATTAAATACTTAATACGAATGAAAACAACTGTTTTCAAGTAGTTTTATTATAATTTATGGAAATGATATGCCATTATCAACATTTGAATCTGCTTTAGACAAGCAAAACATGTATTTGGCACAAATTATAATAAAACTTCTAGATAACGGACGTTTTGCCGGAAAAGTATTTGATTTCAATATAGCTAAAACTTAAACTATTATATATATTTCAATATTAAATTATCGTTTTATAAATAGCTGCATACAACAACTTCTGATTTAATTATGCAAATTGCTTGTTGGTTACATGTAAGTTATGATTTGAATAAGTAAAGTTTTAAAACTAATAAAAAATTATGATAACATTTTGAGACCTCTTTTTGAAACATGAAATTTACATAAAAAAACTTGTAATTATTTATAATCCATAAACATTATTAATTTTTTATTATCCATTTGACTAATAAGATTGATGCACACTTTCATGGCCTTTTGCATTTTTACTTATTTGTTTTTTTATTAAGTATTCCACTTAATTCATTCTGTAAGTTTCACGAGGATCTGTTCAGGAATAACCGAGAAAGAAGGAGACACACAGAAGGAAGATTGAGTTTTATTTATATAGAAGAAAGATAATTTATAAATCTTTAAAAGATATATATCCCGACCAAAGTTAATACCTGCATGTTAGCTTTTGCAAGTGCAATCTACGTAACTATAAAGCGCGCTATTATTTACACTTTGCAGGTATACACGAAGCTGCTTATTTCTTTCTGAAGCCAAAATAAATCGCCCTTATCAACTCTCGCCCTACGCGAGCGTCTGGGCTTAATTTAAGATTTCTTTTTTTCTTGAAGATACTCCATTACGGTCCCGCCATTTGTTCTCACTCCGACAAATAACGTAATTGCTGTTTTCCGATGCGCTGCAACCTTCATTCACCTTTTTCCATCTTTCTTTATTAACATGGAGAAACTCGTGAATGAACTTCAGACATTTGATTCAGCACTTCATATCGCGTTGTCTTATTGTCATTAGTTGATAAAAAACACAAAAGAACCGTAAAAATATTTTTTTTTCACATATCACGATATAAATCTTATGTGCGTTTTTTAAAAGTATTCAGAAACATTTAATATGAATGAGAGGTTTTATTATATTTATTAATAATGACATGTTTCCATTGGTAAGGAAACGTTTTATTTGTTAATGCCTCAGAACTATAAGAAGAAAATCCTGACTAAAAACCTTTTGCATCCCGTTGCATCTAAAGTAAAAAAACGGATAGGAAGGGAACAATAATTAGAAGATGGGCGTGGGTCACATTAAGAATTGAACCCATGTTCCCTAATCGAGAGCCAAGCATTTTATTATAATACGTAAAATAAATCAGCTTTAAAATATTTATTTTAAAATTTTTCTATATTTTGATACTGAAATAAATTACAATATATTACGATATGTTGTACGATTCATGAATATTTTAAATTGCTAATTTCAGGGAATATCAAATTTTCAATAGTGTGTCCGTAGTCCCATTGTAATTTATTAAACAGGAAATAGATCTAATACCCACAGTGAAAATGAAACGTTATTCATGTAGGTAATCGAATGGATTATTCATGATAAAATTGAACCACTCGACTCGATTTAACAATAATGTGTTGCATTTCTCTTGTGAATAACTCTTAAAACCTGATAATTATCATTAATATCTTCTATGTTCGCCATACTTTGTGTTGTTCTTTTCTTTTTTTATATAATATTATACTTTGTATACAATACTAACTTAAAAAAAATTAAATTAAATATCAGACATGTTTCGGACAATCCGGTCCTTCCTCAGTGATATTATAAAGATATTAAAAATATTATAATATCTGTTAAAACTGAACATATTTGTAAACAATTTTATGATATTTAAAATATCTTTATAATTATATCTTTATAATATATAATATATCACTGAGGAAGGACCGGGTTGTCCGAAACATGTCTGATATTTAATATATATTTTTTTAAAGTTAGTGTTTTAAATACAAATTAATATAATAATTTACAAAGGTGCTAAGTGGTTTAAACATAAAGCAAACAGAGAAAAACTGTTTATTATATAATAATATGTGTAATGTAATATGGATGGCATCCTTTGGCTGGTATTTGATCTACACTATATTATTAAATCACTTTGCTCTATTGCACAGTTATTCTTGTTTATATTTAACACCAATTAGGATCAAAAACTCTTCTTTGAGTTTTTTGATACGTATGTCATCATCATCATCGGTTGTCCCTCGTATCTGAGGAAGAATGTCCTTCACGGTTGTGGGTCCTCATGTGACTAAAGAGCCCGATCCTGGACTCACCCACTGTGCAGCATCTAGAGCAGGGGAATGCGTTGGCAGTGGAGCCGTTTCTCATATCTTCTCCTCATTCTTTCTGTGTCGTCGTATTGTGCTTCAAAGTCCTGCGTGCTTAATGTTATGTTGTTCCCCAACTAGGTCTGTCTTCTGCAGTCTTTTCCCAGCATTCACTATCACCATGTTAGTCCTTTGGGGGTTAGCTTTTCGAGAGTTCTTTAATGGGTTTAATGCGTTTATGAAGCGTGTGAAGTTTACCTTGGATTAGCTGATAATATAAAAATTTCTTTGGGAGTTTAGTCTTAGCCATTCTCATGACATGATCAGCCCAGCGCAGTTGTCTCAGAATGATGGCAGCCTCAAAACCACCGTAAGAATGCTGTTATTTGTCAGTACAGTATGTAATGCCCACATGGCGAATAATTTTCAAGAGTTCGCGAAAAAATCACATCAGTAATCACGATCATTTTATCATATGGGGGAGGCCTATGTTCAACAGTGGACGGCAACGGGTGTTTAAGTAAGTAAGTAAACTTTTTTCCAACTTCTTCCTTCTTCTTTTTCCTCAGCCGATTCCCGTCCACTCCGGGGCAAAGGCCTCCTCCATTCGCTTCCATGTCGCTCTGTCTTGTGCAGACTGCATCCAAGTTATTCCGACATGTCTGTTCAGATCATCCTTCCACCGTAGTTACGGTCGCCCTGCACTGCTCTTTGCCGTCCACGGTCTCCAAGTCAGCAGTCTTCTTGTCCACTTTTCGTCTGAGCTTTTGGCTACGTGACTTGCCCATTGCCATTTTAGAGTCGCCACCCGGTGGATGATGTCAGTGACCTTTGTTTTTTCTCTCACCGTATCGTTTCTGACTCTGTCACTTAGGCTTATTACTAACATGGTTCTTTCCTTGGGTCTTTGGGTCACTCGTAGTTTCTCGGCACTTTGTTTGGACAATGTAACAGTTTCAAGACGTACCAACTTCTGTATCTAGTCGCCAGCAATTTCTCTTTTATTGCCAGACTATGTGGGGTCTCCCTCTGCTTCTTTTATCTTCACGGGTCTCCATTACACTACCCTTTTGGTCCATCTTTGGTCTATCAGTCTGGCAACATGCCCCACAAATGATCATTTGAGCTTAGCCACCCTTTCAACGATATCCTTTACTCCGATCTTCTACGTATTTCAGTGTTTCTTATTTGGTCTGAGAGTCAGTATATGGCATGGCTCTTTCATCTTTACTTTGTGCTACACAGAGTCTCATTATAGTCGATTTGGTGAGAGTAAGCGTTTCTGCTTCATATGTCAGTACTGGGAGTACGCACGTATACTATTAGGTAGAAGGTATTAAGAAAAAGATTTATTCAAACTATTTCCGGGAATACTCCATAACAGCACAATACTCGGATCACCGACACTCCATCTTAGCATCGAAAATTCGAGTAATCCATTCAAATTGAAATATGAAAATTTTCCCAAGTGGTTCACTAGAAATCTTCAGTCGCAGGCCGGCGATCTTCGCTCCAGGATTTCTTTACGTATATTCCCAGACTCCCTCTTACTCGGCGTTCGAAATCACACCGTCAAATTTCGAAAAAGGGCACTTAACAAAAAGTATTTTAAAAATATTTAATCTTTCGGTAAATAGTTATAATATTTAATCTTTCGGTAAATAGTAATATTTAATCTTTCGGTAAATGAAGCCAGAATGGATAGTGACAGACTCGTATATACAGCGGCTTATGAAATCCCTTCCGGATGCGCTCACCTAGAAGACTGAGAGGGATATTGAAAGAAGGGTTAGGGCAGGCAACAAAGTGAATGGTGCACTTAAAGTTGTTATCGCAAACAAAAACCTATCCAAAAAGCTAGAATGACAGTGCACAATGGTGTTCTTCTACCGACCCTTATGTATGGAAGCGAAGCATGGAACTGGCACAAGAAGGATGAAAGTAGAATAAATGCAGTAGAAATGAGATCTCTTAGACGAATGTGTGGATACTCTGTGTATGATAGAGTGTCGAATGAAAATATAAGAAGTGAATGCGGTGCGAATGATGGCGTTGTGAACAAAATAATGAAAGGATCATTAAGATGGTTTGGACATATGGAAAGAATGAATGAAGAAAGAATGGTAAAAACATTATATTCTAACGATGTAAACAGAACCAGAAATAGAGGAAGACCGAGGAAAACGTGGCACGGTCAAATAAATCAAATATTGAATGTGGGTCATATGAGGAGTCAGAGAAATCGACGCGCGTGCAATGCACGATGTATGAATGTTGAGTTGAAAATGTGTCAGGAAAGAAAAGTGTGGCAGTCCATTCTTTCTGCGTACTCCTTTAGGGAGACGGCGTGATGGTTAGTTAGTTAGTTAGTAAGTTTTTGTTTGGTAACCCTGACGAAGCTCCGTTGAGAGCGAAACCGATTAGTTTGACAAAAATAAGGAAGTTTGAAAACAAGTAAAAGTGTTGCGAAACTTTTTTATTTGTTGTCTTGTTTTATAAGGTTTAAGTTTGAAGGTTTGCCCCAATGCTTCTTGCTTGAAAGGGGTGGCGCGGCTCCGGTCCCCAGGGACCACTCCTGGTGCGGTAGGGCCCAAATTGAAGCAAATAAATGCGCTTCACTCCACCTATGGAGGATTATGGAAAAAATATGAAAATTTCCGGCTGGGGCGAATTTCCATGCCGTATGGACCGACCCTCCGCAGAGGCAGAGCGGCCCGCGGAGATTGGACTGCTAAGTAAACATTTCATTTTTGAAAATTGTTGTACGCAAATTTGAAGAGGAATTACATTTACATAGAGTTTTGTGCTATCGTCTATTAAATTACATATTCAGAGCAATATTATTTCTACAGCTAAGCTGTGCCTATAGTGTTGTACATCTTCTTCTTCTTTCGGTGCCGTGTCAGGTCCCCACAACGTCGGCGATCACTACAGCAAAGGCATCTCTATCCTACGCCATTTGGAACAGGTTCTGAACTCTTGTTATTCCTGTCCACTCTTTGATGTTCTGCACCGAGAACAGCTGCCTTCAACCAACTCCCCGACGTCCCTCCTTCATACCTATTTTAATTTATCTTGCAATTACAAAAATGTCTTCCTCTTCTTCTTCTTCATTGTTGTAGAAATATGTGATCTGTTCTCTAGAGTGTTGCACTTCCTGTGAGGTAAATTCCCAGCTGTCTTTCCATCTTTTAGAAGGTCTTCCACGAGGACGAGTCCCGTGAGGCTGATTATGGAGTGCAATATAAGGGAGTCTAGTGGTGTCCATTTTTTGGACATGACAATACCAGTCCCTTCTTCGCTGTCTACTCCATCTTATAATATCCTCGCCATCACATCTCTCTCTTTTTATGGTTTTTAAACAAAAATATCACAGTTATCAAATCAAATCAGTTTGTTTTCTCAAAAGATATTACAAACAATTATTATAGTTTAAGACATCTATTGAGAACAGGTAAAATATAGTAAATGTATAATACCAGGAACGCATGATAGATGGTTCGACATTAGGAATACAAAATACTCTCCAAAGTCAAGGGTATTTGTCTTCTGAACGTACGTTGTACGAATCTGAAAGACATCGTTCTCCGAAGCGATCATGTTCAGCAGCTTGATTGCTCTCCCCACCGGCATCACCAGAGGCAGATTGGTTCTGCATGCTGGGAGATAAAACAGTCTGTGCTGAAGCTGTCGAAAATAACCATCTGGAACATAAATATGGATAGCCTCCAAGATGACGGAATTCTCAAAGAATCCCCTGATAAGTCTGAAGAAATGGGTAAGTGTGCACCCATCCCTTCTTATCTGTAAACTATTGGTCCCCAGCATGACCAAGAGGAATGCAGTGGGATAAAGCCACGGATAGCTACCGAACTCCCTCATCTCAGATATCTTTTCTGAACCCTCTTTAACTCGAGCGAGTATCTCGCCTCGTGGGGACTCCATATTACCTAGCCACGCTCGAGCCGGCTCCGGACCAGTTCTTGAAAACTCTACCAGTTCGAAGAATAAATCCCAACATTTTCAGTGCAACTCCACATATTCTCTCGATGTGAGTATGGAAAGTCAGCCTATTTTCATAAACAATACCAAGATCCTTCATCGTTGAAACACGCTTAAGTTACTGGTCATCCATTTCATTAGCATTATTATGATTTCATTAGCATTATCCTTCTTTTTATTTCTTCGTTTCCTCAATACTGAGGGTCGTGATCTATGGAATTGCCCGTGGCTATTACAAAACGCCTCCAATCCTCTCTCTTCTCCGCAGTCCGCACCGCCAAGTAGAGGTTTCCCCCGGTCACCAAGCCTTACATACCCAGGGTACAAGAAAACGTGTGGTGTTACTATAACACCTGGCGCCCCTGGAAATAACACAAAGTCAGCCCAACCTTCAACATCAATGGCAAGTGATATAGAAGTGATGATGCCGTTTTTAATGGTATTCTTACGATGATACGACAAGCCTGCCATTAAAACGAAGGCAACGACGAGCATTAGCCTAGTATTCTTCTTCTTCGTCTCTCCTAGGACTTTCTCGCTTATTTGGGGTAGGCTCTTCTAATAGAAAAGTGCTAGGCTTCATGGTTTTGTGCCGTCCCGTTGTCGATATGTAGCAATTCCAAATCATTTTTGATGGTCACAACAACATCATCATTGGCATCATCAGGTGTTACAATAAACAGTTTATTGTAACATCGGTTAGCGAAACAGCTGTCGCGACACTCTCAGTGAATAAAAAGAAATAGTGATATTATAATACTGTTATAAAATTTTTAACAGTAATAAAGTTGAAGTATCATAGTATTTCGGCCAAAACTTAGTATTTTAATTCATAAAAAAACATCAATTTCAATAATATAATATTAAATCTTCAATGCAAAATGGTAAAAAAAAAATATGAAAGTTGTAGAGAAGTGAATAAAATAAAACTTCGTATGCGAGAATCATACAAGAGAATTAAAATGTTATCATTCGTTACACTTTGTCCGGAGGAGCTCATTGAATTCAATTGTGGGGGCGAGAAGTATTATTCTTGTGGACCATTTCGGTGCTGCAGCCACCGGAGTTAGAGCGCTCCGCCTCCACCCCTGGCGTGCGAGAATTAGCGCTGTTATAAAACTAGTTAGGGGAGGTTTAGCTCTATTTTTAACGGACCAAGGATCGTTTTCGGGCTATGTAGTGCAGGAGAAAGTTGCTGTGTTACTTCAAGTACGAGCTTCAGGGTTTTATGTGCTTTTTTATAGATCTCTACTCTCATGTTTTATGATTAAATGTTAATTTAGTTCAGTTTGTTAATACTTAAAGTTTGGGATGTGCAAGGTGCCTTTATGAATGGCAGAGGATGTATGGATCAAATTTTTGGACTTCGTACATTGACAGAGAAGTTTCTGGCCAAAAATCGCAAACTTTTCTGTGCATTTGTCGACTTACAAAAAGCATATGATTACGTTAATAGAGAAAAGTTGTGGAAAATATTGTCTGAATATGGAATAAGTACAAAACTGATCACGGCCATTAAGTCGCTATACACGGAAAGCACTGCTAGTGTCAGAGTAAATGGAGATCTTACAGCCTGGTTTGATATCAATAAAGGTGTCAAACAAGGTTGCGTAATGTCCCCGTGGTTATTTAATCTGTATATGGACAATTGTATGAGAGAGCTGAAAGGGTTGGATGTAGGTGCCAAAATGAGTGGAGTGTCAGTAAGCTGTCTCTTGTATGCGGATGACGCTGTCCTACTTGCTGACAACGAGCATGAACTACAAGTCCTGGTGAATTGTATGTATGAGGTATGCATGCGAAATGATCTGATGATGAATGTTAATAAGTCCAAGGTAATGATTTTTGAAAAGGAAGAAACCACGACAGTCTGCAACATTAGCGTGAATGGTGAAAACTTGGAGCAAGTAGTTGAGTTTGTGTATTTAGGTAGTATGTTTACAAGAGATGGGAGAGTGGAGAGGGATATTGAAAGAAGGGTTGGGGCAGGCAACAAAGTGAATGGTGCACTTAAAGTTGTCATCGCAAACAAAAACCTATCCAAAAAAGCTAGAATGGCAGTGCACAATGGTGTTCTTCTACCGACCCTTATGTATGGAAGCGAAGCATGGAACTGGCAAAGGAAGGATGAAAGTAGAATAAATGCAGTAGAAATGAGATCTCTTAGACGAATGTGTGGATATTCTGTGTATGATAGAGTGTCGAATGAAAATATAAGAAGTGAATGCGGTGCGAATGATGGTGTCATGAACAAAATAATGAAAGGATCATTAAGATGGTTTGGACATATGGAAAGAATGAATGAAGAAAGAATGGTAAAAAAATTATATGTTAATGATGTAAATGGAACCAGAAATAGAGGAAGACCGAGGAAAACGTGGCACGATCAAATAAATCAAATATTGAATGTCGGCCATGTGAGGAGTCAGAGAAATCGACGCGTGCATGACACGATGTATGAATGTTGAGGAAGCGAGAGAAATATGTCAGGAAAGAAAGGTGTGGCAGTCCATTCTTTCTGCCTACCCCTTCGGGGAGACGGCGTGATGGTTAGTTAGTTAGTTAGTTAGTTGTTAATACTTCAAATTTACTACGTGTAATTAATTGGAATTCTTAACTTACTCAATACGTGGTTTTTAAGATAAAAATACGCATTTATTGTTTCTTGAACAATTATGTAAAACTGCAGATTAAATACTTAATACGAATGAAAACAACTGTTTTCAAGAAGTTTTATTATAATTTATGGAAATGATATGCCATTATCAACATTTGATTACGCTTTAGACAAGCAAAACATGTATTTTGCACAAATAATAATAAAACTTCTAGAAAACGGACGTTTTTCGATCTTTTCTGGTACTTTTTGCAGTTGCCGGAAAAGTATTTGATTTCAATATAGCTAAAACTTGAACTATTATATATATTTCAATATTAAATTATCGTTTTATAAATAGGTGCATACAACAACTTCTGATTTAACTATGCAACTTGCTTGTTGGTTGCATGCAAGTTATGATTTGAATAAGTAAAGTTTTAAAACTAATAAAAAAATTATGTTAACATTTTGGGACCTCTTTTTGAAACAAGAAATTTACATAAAAAAACTTGTAATTATTTATAATTCATAAACATTATTAAAAAAATATATCCATTTGACTAATATGATTGATGCACACTTTCATGGCCTTTTGCATTTTTACTTATTGTTTTTTTTATTAAGTATTCCACTTAATTCATTCTGTAAGTTTCACGAGGATCTGTTCAGGAATAACCGAGAAAGAAGGAGACACACAGAAGGAAGATTGAGTTTTATTTATATAGAAGAAAGATAATTTATAAATCTTTAAAAGATATATATCCCGACCAAAGTTAATACCTGCATGTTAGCTTTTGCAAGTGCAATCTACGTAACTATAAAGCGCGCTATTATTTACACTTTGCAGGTATACACGAAGCTGCTTATTTCTTTCTGAAGCCAAAATAAATCGCCCTTATCAACTCTCGCCCTACGCGAGCGTCTGGGCTTAATTTAAGATTTCTTTTTTTCTTGAAGATACTCCATTACGGTCCCGCCATTTGTTCTCACTCCGACAAATAACGTAATTGCTGTTTTCCGATGCGCTGCAACCTTCATTCACCTTTTTCCATCTTTCTTTATTAACATGGAGAAACTCGTGAATGAACTTCAGACATTTGATTCAGCACTTCATATCGCGTTGTCTTATTGTCATTAGTTGATAAAAAACACAAAAGAACCGTAAAAATATTTTTTTTTCACATATCACGATATAAATCTTATGTGCGTTTTTTAAAAGTATTCAGAAACATTTAATATGAATGAGAGGTTTTATTATATTTATTAATAATGACATGTTTCCATTGGTAAGGAAACGTTTTATTTGTTAATGCCTCAGAACTATAAGAAGAAAATCCTGACTAAAAACCTTTTGCATCCCGTTGCATCTAAAGTAAAAAAACGGATAGGAAGGGAACAATAATTAGAAGATGGGCGTGGGTCACATTAAGAATTGAACCCATGTTCCCTAATCGAGAGCCAAGCATTTTATTATAATACGTAAAATAAATCAGCTTTAAAATATTTATTTTAAAATTTTTCTATATTTTGATACTGAAATAAATTACAATATATTACGATATGTTGTACGATTCATGAATATTTTAAATTGCTAATTTCAGGGAATATCAAATTTTCAATAGTGTGTCCGTAGTCCCATTGTAATTTATTAAACAGGAAATAGATCTAATACCCACAGTGAAAATGAAACGTTATTCATGTAGGTAATCGAATGGATTATTCATGATAAAATTGAACCACTCGACTCGATTTAACAATAATGTGTTGCATTTCTCTTGTGAATAACTCTTAAAACCTGATAATTATCATTAATATCTTCTATGTTCGCCATACTTTGTGTTGTTCTTTTCTTTTTTTATATAATATTATACTTTGTATACAATACTAACTTAAAAAAAATTAAATTAAATATCAGACATGTTTCGGACAATCCGGTCCTTCCTCAGTGATATTATAAAGATATTAAAAATATTATAATATCTGTTAAAACTGAACATATTTGTAAACAATTTTATGATATTTAAAATATCTTTATAATTATATCTTTATAATATATAATATATCACTGAGGAAGGACCGGGTTGTCCGAAACATGTCTGATATTTAATATATATTTTTTTAAAGTTAGTGTTTTAAATACAAATTAATATAATAATTTACAAAGGTGCTAAGTGGTTTAAACATAAAGCAAACAGAGAAAAACTGTTTATTATATAATAATATGTGTAATGTAATATGGATGGCATCCTTTGGCTGGTATTTGATCTACACTATATTATTAAATCACTTTGCTCTATTGCACAGTTATTCTTGTTTATATTTAACACCAATTAGGATCAAAAACTCTTCTTTGAGTTTTTTGATACGTATGTCATCATCATCATCGGTTGTCCCTCGTATCTGAGGAAGAATGTCCTTCACGGTTGTGGGTCCTCATGTGACTAAAGAGCCCGATCCTGGACTCACCCACTGTGCAGCATCTAGAGCAGGGGAATGCGTTGGCAGTGGAGCCGTTTCTCATATCTTCTCCTCATTCTTTCTGTGTCGTCGTATTGTGCTTCAAAGTCCTGCGTGCTTAATGTTATGTTGTTCCCCAACTAGGTCTGTCTTCTGCAGTCTTTTCCCAGCATTCACTATCACCATGTTAGTCCTTTGGGGGTTAGCTTTTCGAGAGTTCTTTAATGGGTTTAATGCGTTTATGAAGCGTGTGAAGTTTACCTTGGATTAGCTGATAATATAAAAATTTCTTTGGGAGTTTAGTCTTAGCCATTCTCATGACATGATCAGCCCAGCGCAGTTGTCTCAGAATGATGGCAGCCTCAAAACCACCGTAAGAATGCTGTTATTTGTCAGTACAGTATGTAATGCCCACATGGCGAATAATTTTCAAGAGTTCGCGAAAAAATCACATCAGTAATCACGATCATTTTATCATATGGGGGAGGCCTATGTTCAACAGTGGACGGCAACGGGTGTTTAAGTAAGTAAGTAAACTTTTTTCCAACTTCTTCCTTCTTCTTTTTCCTCAGCCGATTCCCGTCCACTCCGGGGCAAAGGCCTCCTCCATTCGCTTCCATGTCACTCTGTCTTGTGCAGACTGCATCCAGGTTATTCCGACATGTCTGTTCAGATTATCCTTCCACCGTAGTTGCGGTCGCCCTGCACTTCTCTTTGCCGTCCACGGTTTCTAAGTCAGCAGTCTTTTTGTCCATTTTCATCAGAGCTTCTGGATACGTGACCTACCTATTGCCATTTTAGAGTCGCCACCTGGTAGATGATGTCAGTGACCTTTGTTTTTTCTCTCACCGTATCGTTTCTGACTCTGTCTCTTAGGCTTATTCCTAACATGGCTCTTTTCATGGCTCTTTGGGTCACTCGTAGTTTTTCGGCACTTTATTTAGACAATGTAACAGTTTCAAGATCATAAGTACCAACTGGCAGAACGCAGGCTTAATAGACTTTTCGTTTCAGTTTGATCGGTATTTTCCGGTTTTTAAGGTGTTATCCATCTAACATTTTTAAAGCAACTGACAATATAACATATAAAGGTACATCGCACATTATTTCATAATTATTTTGTTACATGCTTTACTTTGATACGTAAGAAAGCAAAAGCAAAATACATTATTAATGTATGATTACTTGATTTATTGTGCACATATTAATTCTCGCGTTCACAGTGTACGTGAAGAGATAAGAGCGTTAGAAAAATAAACAAATAACTCCATTTCACGGAGGTGCTAAGATCGGTTCGTAATTTGCTGCACAACAGGAGATAGTTGGCTAATGGTGGCTGTAACTCGCCTCGCTGGGAAGATTAATTGCCGATAGACTTCCGATCGATCCTTAGAATTACATTAGGGCGGCTGGATACTGGATGCTGGCTGTACCAATCTACCGCTCCCAATACACTCTCATTAACTCGCCACCATTCCGACTCTGCAATGTGTTGTGGCAGGTAAAATAATTTATATCTCTGCCATACAGCTTCATACTTAAATAAAAACTAACTTAGTAACCATCACGCCGTCTCTACGGAGGGGTAGGCAGAAATAATTTCTAACTAAAGTTTCTAATAAAGAAAATTATAATATTTAAATAATAACACTGTTTTGCTAACAGATGTTAACATCGCCAGGTCTTACAATCAACTGACGCGACAATTTCAAAAGCTGTCCCGACAATTTCGAAAGAAATATAATCAATTGTGATATTTTATAACCGTGTTTTATTTAAACATTTAATAATGTATGGAATCTCATGTATGGAAGCGAATCATGGAACTGGCAAAAGAAGGATGAAAGTAGAATAAATGCAGTAGAAACGAGATCATATGGAGGACATATGGAAAGAATGAATGAAGAAAGAATGGTAAAAAATTATATGTTAATGATGTAAATGGAACCAGAAATAGAGGAAGACCGAGGAAAACGTGGCACGATCAAATAAATCAAATATTGATTGTCAACCATGTGAGGAGTCAGAGAAATCAACGCGCGTGCATGACACGATGTATGAATGTTGAGGAATCGAGAGAAATATGTCAGGAAAGAAAAGCGTGGCAGTCCATTCTTTCTGCCTACCCCTTCGGGGAGACGGCGTGATGGTTAGTTAGTTAGTTAGTTAGAAATATCAAAGTGTTTCCGACAAAACAATGGATTATCTAAAAATAATACTAAAGACTTACTCAAACTAAATAATTCTGTACCTAAATGAACTACTGATATGATAACATTTAATTCGTGTCCATACGTGTTTAGAAATCTCGTTAAATAATTGAATTATCTTCAGAGTTCAACTGAACCGATTCAATTTCTTACGGGGCGGTCCGTATTGAGGGATAATTCCGATTCCCGTCGGGTCCGGCTAGGTCGGCCCTAACTTTTTATGTGTGCAAGTGTTTCTGAAGGTGTGGGAGGGTGCGGTGGGCGAGACGCATAAATAAGGCGTCTGATTTAGTGTTATTTTTTTGACCTTGAACCCCACAGCCTCAGGGTAGAATAAATAACTGATTTTTCAAAACGTGTTTACCTCGCTTGTAAGAAAATAATACATTTGAAATATAACAAAAACAAAAAAAAAACACGTTAAAATTGTTTTCGCGTTCCAGTGAGAGTATTAATTTATTTTTATTATTTTATTATTTTTATTTTCATTTTTATTATTTAAAATAAATGGCGCACTCAAAGTCATTACTGCAAATAGAAATATATCCACAGAAGCAAAGATGGCAGTACACAATGGAGTTCTAGTGCCAACCCTCATGTATGGAAGTGAAGCTTGGAGTTGGCAAAAGAAGGATGAAAGCAGGATAAACGCCGTAGAAATGAGATCACTAAGAATAATGAATAGCGAACGATGAAATAAGAAAGAAATGTAAGACAGATGACTGCATCATGAATAAAATTAAAAAAGGATCCCTGAGATGGTTCGGACATATGGAACGAATGGATGAGAGTAGAATGGTTAAAAAGTTGTACACAAGCAGTGTGAGTGGGAAAAGAAGCCGAGGACGACCGAGGAAAACATGGCATGACCAAATTAACCAATTACTAAAAGGCGGCCACATTCGAAGTCGGAATAATCGACGTGCGTGCATGGTGCGATGTATGAATGTGGAGGAAGCCCGAGAGGTGTGCCAGGACAGGCCAGTGTGGCGATCCATCCTCTCTGCCTACCCCTCCGGGGAAATGGCGTGATGGTTAGTTAGTTAGTTAGTTAGTTTATTTTATTATTGAGGGTAACAAACAGCAATTACAGTATATGAATATAAACACACAGATACAACAAAACAAGGCCAATTACATGCTACCACAAATATTATGTTACAACTGACATAAGGTTAAATATATAAGAAGAATAAAGTAACACTTTGATAAGTTAAAGAGAAAACTAGTAGCATTAGTAATAATCAATAATTAAAGATGAAATGTAATTTTAAAATGTATTATATAAAAAAAGAAAAAGACAAGAAAAGAAAAAGTAGAGTAACTAGTTTCATTCGCCCCGAAGGGTTGCTCCAACCATTTAAAAAAAAACACTTTCATTAAGATGGAACACATCGATGTTATTAAAGCACTTATTGTACATGTCGCACGTCCGGTACACCGCCGCACTCTGAGCGTAGTTAGTCCAATAAGCAGGAAGGTGGAATATTTGGTTCGCAATGGCATGTATACATGTTTAACCAAAAATTGAAGTTATTAGAGAAAATTAGTATTATTTCTCATTAATATAAAAATGGATTAATTTTTGTACTTGTAGAAGCTTAGAGGAAAATACTGAACAAAATTTTTGGACCAGCGCTGGAGGATGGACTTACAGAATTAAAAGAAACCTCAAACTTGAAGTACTGATTAACCAGGAAGCAGTAGTGAGATTCTGTAAGTCTCAGAAACGATACGGTGAGAGAAAAAAACATAGGTCACTGATATCATCCACCGGGTAGCGACTTTAAAGTGGCAATGGGCAGGTCACGTAGCCAGAAGCTCGGACAAAAAATGGATAAGAAGACTGCTGACTTGAAGACCGTGGACGGCAAAGAGAAGTGCAGGGCGACCACAACTACAGTAGAAGGATGACCTGAACAGACATGTCGGAATCACCTGGATGCAGTTTGCACAAGACAGAGTGGCGTGAATGCGAATGGAGGAGGCCTTTTTCCAGGAGTGGATGGGAATAGGCCGAAGAAGAAGATATACAAATTTATACACATTCGTCCTTTGTTATATAACATGTGTTTGTATTGGTAAGTACTAAGTATATTCTTCTTCTTCTTTCCGTGTCCTGTCAGGTCTCCCCAACGTTGACTATCACACTTGAGTAGGCCTCCCCGTCCTGGGCAGCTCGGAACAGCTCCCCCACGGTTCTCAGCCCCGTCCACTCTCGGATGTTCCTCAGCCAGGAAATCCGCCTTCTCCCAACACCTCGTCAACCCTCAATCTTACCCTCCAAGATTAGATGCAACAGTGCGTACTTTTCGCCTCTCAGAACATGGCCCAAGTAACCTTACGGACTTTGATGTTGCTCAGCAACTAAGTATATTAGGGGAAAAAAATAGAGTTATTCTTACATAATATTTAGAGGAAGAAAAAATCAGTTCGTGGCAACTAATTGAGTATCATAATGTCGTCTTTAAATGGGTCGTAACATGGGCGCCCGTAGTGGTCCCAGGACTGGGCCCTGGCAAAATGCTGATGGCACGTTTTTATATGGATAAAACATTTTGGCATTGTTGTCGCGTGTAATAAAAACGTAATAAGTGTTATTTATTATGTGCGCCCTTCACAAAGGTGGGTCCATACATGCCACGTCAGTTATTTCTGGAACAATATCACCGGAGGACACGTGATGCGAATTATGGCGTTTTTATTTCTTCATAGACATTAAAGCGATAATTTGGTTCGCGTTGGAGTTAAGGATGTAAAACCTTATCACACGTTTGCACGTGCGCACGAAACGAACTATTCTTTGTGTTTCCGGTGATTAACTTAAAGTAAAGTTTATTTAGATAATCCATTGTTTTGACCGAAACACTAAGATACTTTACTAACATTATTGGATATTTTTTTTTGTAAACACTATTATATGTTATAAACACTATTAATATGTATGGCAATTTATTATGAGTGTGTCGCGACAGCTGTTTCGCTAACCCATAATCCATTGTTTTGGCCGAAACACTAAAATATTTTAACATAATTATGTAGATAACCGAGATAACCAAACCGCAGAGCTAAAAAGAAGAATTGGACTAAGCTGGGCAGCTTTCAGAAACATAAGTTACATCCTTAAAAACCGGAAAATACCGATTAACCTGAAACGAAAAGTCTATTAAGCCTGCGTTCTGCCAGTTGGTACTTATGGTCTTGAAACTGTAACATTGTTCAAACAAAGTGTCGATAAACTACGAGTGACCCTAAAGAGCCATGAAAAGAACCATATTAGAAATAAGCCTAAGATACAGAGTCAGAAACGATACGGTGAGAGAAAAAACAAAGGTCACTGACGTCATCCACCGGGTGGGGAGTCTAAAATGGCAATGGGCAGGTCACGAAGCCAGAAGCTCAGATGAAAAGTGGACAAGAAGACTGCTGACTTGGAAACCGTGGACGGCAAAGAGAAGTGCAGGGCGACCCCAACTATGGTGGAAGGATGATCTGAACAGATACGTCAGAATAACCTGGATGCAGTCTGCACAGGACAGAGTGACATGGAAGCGAATGGAGGAGGCCTTTGTCCAGGAGTGGACGGGAATAGGCTGAGGAAGAAGAAGAAGATATATATTTTATTTTTAAACACTATTATATGTTATAAACACTATTAATATGTATGGCATTTTTTAGGGGTGTGTCGCGACATTTGTTTCATCAACCTATATTGGCGAAACAGCTGTCGTGACAATCTTCTTAAAAAAAAAATTGTGATTCGTGTAATAGCAATGTCTTAAGATTAAACCATTTAACCCTTAACGTACCGTGTTCAAAACAAAACGCTTGCTCCCATGTGGTAAGTTCAGTTTACCGCTAACTTTATCTAAATATCAAGCATATGACTAGATGAATCAAAATTTAATTTATGTCATCTTGTAGGGAATTTCATTAGAAATAGATCGATATCTATAACATACATGGATTATTTGAAAAACATATCATTATTAATTTTTTTCTGGAACCATGCGATTTCTGATATGTAATGCGTCATAGCATACGAGTGACTGGACACGCAAGTAAAGACAAGCGCCGCGCGGCGGCCGGCGCGGCTAGACTTTACGAGATTTTACGTATGATAAAGGCACCTAGGCAAAATGTATAGTACGTTCAAGACAACGAGTACGTATTAATATTTGTCCCTTTTGGTAAAGTGTTAATATTTTCACAGTTCTGATATTATTAAGTTGCGTCCTGCGTTTCCGTCTACAGTCGGTATTATTACGTACATATTGAAAAAGCCAAAGATATAATTTATAATACGTTCAAAACAGCGAGTAAGTATTTGTCACTTTTGATAAAGTTGTAAATATTAGCAAAACAAATTCTACCTTAACACGAATGAAGGTGAGGGCAGTCTTAGAAAATATTTTTTTTTGGGATGAAGGAAGTAATTTTTTGCTTTTTTTTTTATTACGAAATATTGAGAACACTTCAATGGAGGATTACAATTTTTTTTATAATATTAGGGTCCATAGGTTTTAAGAAAATCAACTTTAAATTGGCAGTGGAAACTCAATTTACCACATGGCAACGCGACGGTTAATACGGTTTTTTAAATACTATTTTTACTAGAGTCAATCAATCAACAAAATATTAAATATCGGTCACGTGTGGAGTCTAAGTGTGCATGACACGATGTATGAGTGTGGAGGAAGCTAGAGATGTATGTCAGGACAGAGCAGTGTGGCGGTCTATTCTATCTGCCTACCCCTTCGGAGAGACGGCGTGATGGTTAGTTAGTTATATAATCTAGCAATACGATAATGGCGTTAGCCTTTCACATTGCGTTAAAAAGATCTTCTGCTTAATGCTTAAAATACAATCTTCATAGATGGCGCTAGTGTGTAGATTGAAACTACCATATAAAGGGTGGTGTTACAGATTAACATATATATTACTTCCAAAAATTTGTCAGACATGGTGGTCATAAGAAAAGGTGGAATGGGAATGTTGTATTACATAAAGCGTGCGCTTAACCCAACCAATGACAGGTCATAAGTCCTGTAAACACCTCGATCAACCATATTCTGTTTCCAGTTTGCACCTTCGTCTCTATTGAGATACAATTAATCCTTGAATATAATAAATGTTAATATAGTCAGAGGTAAAAAATAAACCCGTGACAAAGCAATTTTCCATTTAGAACGCAGAGTAAAATCCGGAAAGGCCGAAAGAAATCTAGTCACATAAGTGTATTCTATTTGTCCGTCATGCAATTGATAGTGAGTTCTCCCATAAAGCCGTCCCCCGCAGCCGGCGCCCAATCAGGTGTCAGAGTGAAAAGCTTTTTGTACTTCCGGAAACGTATAACAGCCAATTTGCTATCGTCTTTGATGGCCGAACCTTCTGCTGGAGATGAAAAAAGCTCGTTGATTGGGGCTCTTTTCTTTTTGCGGCTGTCATAGCTTTTCAATGGGCTTCGGCTCTTAGGACGAATGCGGGAATATTCCTACTTACACGCTTATTGCTGCTCGGGAACCCCCAGGGCGCAGGGGTGGAAAACTATCTAAAAGAAAAATAAGATTCTCATTGTATTTGTAAGGAAACTAAAATGACACAGTTAAACAAATACATACAGATCTCAAAATATAACATATGGACTTTTTATAAAATAATTTCTCGATTCTACGGGCTCTTTATTAGCATTTTTCTATTATAATATAATAAAAATATGTTAGGTGATTTTTTTTAATAAGCCTGAGCATCTGTAAATTAAGTTCAGTTCGCAAATGTTTGTCAACATTTGTTTTATCGCTCCTTAAAATGTCGACATTCGTGGTAAATAAGAAGCATTTGCGGGAAGTTCTGTTTTCATTTGAAGAAGAGTGCAGCTGAGGTGCAAAATTCATACAAAAAAATAAATCGAACATTCCGAAACACCCAATACAAAAACCCAAATGTCGCTAAGAAAGAGTACGAGAATATTTTGAATACAAGAGAGCGAGAGAAGAATACTTCTTCTCTCCGAAAGATTCTCTCCGAAAGTAATTCGAAACGCACCCGATGGGCATGCCTGAGAACGTTTCTGGATTATTTTAAATTGTGTTTATTGTTAATCAAATGATTTTACTGAAATCTCTTGATTGAAGTTCATTTTAAATAATAATCAAATAAAACGATGTTTTTTAACTACTTCCACTTTTGTCTTTATTTAGACAGCGACCGGTTTCGCCAGGCTCGCTCGAAGTTGTTAAAAAACATCGTTTTATTTAATTATTATGTGTTTAGTGTTGTTTGACATCAGTGTAAAAAACCGAAGGAGTACAATTTGGTATTGTTATTTGTGAATTTTTTTACGTACGTGAATGTTCAAACGTTTTAAAAGGGTACAAAATCTTTTCTTCCGTGAATATTTCTCGGGTTGCTAATATAATATTATTACAAAGTTGAATAACCTTGTAGGTTCTAAACATTAGAGTTGATTTAATATTCAATATTAATTAAAACATACCTTTTCTAAGAGATTTATGTATATTATTTTAAACAGTGAAATAATGATTTTGTTTTTGTACTAGGGTATTTTCAAATATACTCGTATACTCGTATGTACTCGTATATTATAAATATTTAATTGTTTTGATTTAACAAACAAATGAATAAATTAAAAACATTATTATGGCAATTTAATTAAAAAAATAATTGTACATACTTTTTAATTATTAAATACAGTATTAATCAGTTGATATTTTGTTTCAAACATCCAGAATAACATTATACTTTTTTTTTACCATAATAAAATTTTAGTAGTATTTGCACTTTCAGATGTTAAATACAATAATTAAAACGTGGAAAATTAAAAAGCATCACTCTTATTAATTTATAATTATATTCAATTGGTTTTACTTATAAGTTTTCCACTTATTCTTTGGAAAACCTTATACAATATGCATTTTATTCTATTAAATGTTCAATATGCCTCTTAAATGCATTCTGATTTCAAATTAAAACATCATCAAATTACAGAGATCAAAGAGTAGAAAATTCGGCATTAAAATATAATACATAAATTGTAACGCACATCCAATCAAGTAAGTACTTGTGAAATTTTCAAAGCTCACCTTTCTCTGTGAAAGGAAACACGAACCGATATTCCGACATTATAAAGATGAGACGATACGGCGACTGTGGCAGTGTCCCACCCCTAGTGTTGTGGCGGGAACGGAAGCCAATCAGATGAATGGATTGGCTGTGGCAACACAGATCCGCTCCATTGTTGACATTACAACCTGTCATTGCCAGTCGTCTAATGTCAATGACAAAGAGAGCCTTAGAAAATGTTTCGAAAAGGGTTTTTCGCTTGCCGGGTTCTGGGGCGGCGCGTAAGACATTAAAACCGTTCGTTATAATTCTACTTTTCTTTTCTATTCAGATAAATCCAGAATACATTTTTAACGGTACTTTGATATTTTCTTTATACGTAACATGATTGATACGCTATGCTGTTGCTGACTTTGCTAGTTACACGTATTTATTTGTAGTATTTCTATTGTTATTTTTTGTCATATTGCGTTTGATCATTATCTACAACGAACGAAAAACGGTTGAAAAAATATTGCTTATTTCACTTCTAAGAAACAAAATGCTCGTTTAAAAATATATTTTCAATTTTTTAACATCAGTAAGCAATTGGATAACGTATATGCTCTACAAACATTGGTACAGGAATAATAAGAATTTTATTAGCTTTATTTAAATTAATTGAAAATCAACGTTAAAAAGACCAAATGGATAATATTTGAGCGAGTTAACTATTTTTCATCCACTCTGCAACTGAATGGTGCGAATGTTCAAATGGTCGATCAATTTAAATAACTTGGCAGCATTATCACTAAAGAGCTTGACCCGGACATTGAAATAAAATGCGGAATTGAAGTTGCGCGAGCTACATTTAATAAAATGAGAACATTCTTTTGCTACGATAATCTTAACTTGAAACTCCGACAAAGAATGATTAAATGTTATATATGGTCTGTTCAACTATATGGCTGCGAAACCTGGACACTGAAAGTGAATGTAATGAACTGGTTGAAAGCGTTCGAGATGTGGATATACCTGTTCCAAGTGGCACAGGACAGTGATCGCCAACGTTGGGGGTACCTGACATGGCACGGTTAAAACATATTTTTATGTTTCAATCCTAGGGCTTGATTTGTGGCAAAAGCTCTTAATAACATCCGTGCTGGATCTTGGGATGCCACTTGGGGCATTTTTAAATGTGGTAGGTTTCCGTTACTTTTCACATTTTTGTATACAACAGGTTATTTGAACCTTATTACTTTTACACTTTTTTAGATGACATGTGATAGGTAGCTAGTCTATCGGAATTCTACCAGACCAAATATAATGTGAGATTTTTTGTCACACTATCATAGCCGAGAATCGAACGCAGTACTATCGGTGTGGCAATCATAGCTCTTGCCCCTGTACCACTAAAGTCGTTGTAATATTAAGATAGAAAATTAGGAAGCAAAATTATGAGTTATGGACAATACTTAAAAATATCATTATGGATCACATAACGTAATAAAAAACATTTATAAATTCAACGAAGAAATATCTGTATGTGTTAGTTTTCGTGTCTCTGCAGAATACCAGTATTGAAGTATCATTCTACATTTTTATCTACGAGTAGTTCAAAATATTTACCATGGTTTGAATGATTGCTTAAACAGATTTTATTACGCTTTTTCAATTTTTCAAGAAATTTTTGAGAAATGAAAAGAGTTTTTGACTGATTTTTTACAAAGTAACAAGGGTCTTCGATTATAATCAGGTTAAATGATTATTGAAATATTTTTATTTATACGTATTAAATAGAACGCCAATGTGTGCATCCCAGCAGGTGTCTATGCCTCAGAAGTCTACATATTATCACAGTATTGGCAAGTCGATTTCCTCAGCTCTTTCAGCACACGGCGAATGTGACATGGAGTATGAGCACGCATGCGCGCAGCCGGTATATTCGCATCCGGAAATGGGAGGCAAATAGTTCGGAGGCACTGCATTCATCGGCGGGGAATGGGAAATTGTTATTCATTGTCGGGGGCGAATCGGGCGGATAAGCCGGTTGAACTATTCTGGCGTTAGTAACCGTTTCGAAATTGTAAACGTTTCATTATAAAACTATTTATTTTTTAATCAATTCTAACACAAATTCAATTATGTCTTCTTCTTCTTTCCACTCACACTGCTTGTATACAACACTTTAACTATTCTTCTCTCGTCTTCACCTCGACTTCACCTCAAACAACAATTCTCTCCCTACTCTGGCTCTACGTAGCACCTCATTTTTGGTGACCATGGCGATGGAGCCACATTTCAAGTGCTGTTATTGTTAATTTAGTTGATATGTTTCATAACATTTTAGAAAGTATCAGTAGGTCTAAAATTTAAAAATATGCATATATTAAATCAATGTTAAAATTCATACACTGAAGAAGGGAAGTTTGTGTCCCGAAGCATGTTTGTGAAAACGTAAAAAAGTGTTGTAAAAATACAATGTTGTCCAAAAAGTTATTCAAATATGAATCCACAACACAAAGTGATGGCGAATATAGAAGAAATATGCATATATTTTTTGAAAAAATGGTTCACACGGTTTTGTTTGTAAATATAAAATTAAATAATGCATAATTAAAAAAGAATACGAAATAAGTTGAAAATAACGACATTCTATTTTTAACACAGAATAATGTGTTTATATAAAATGCGTATTTACATAAAGTGATGAAATGTATAACTTGTTCAAAGAAGGCACAGACAATGAGTTCCTTTGAACATTTTTATTTGTTAAAAAATAAATCATCAAAATTCTCCCAACAGACAAGTCCATCCCGTGATAATACGCACGAGGTCCTTGGACCGATATTTACCTATAAGAACACCCTCGCGGTATGTTTAATTCATGGAATGGAAGAAATCCTGCGAGGTGAGAATATTGTGGGTGACCCGTGAAGAGAAACAGGTGGCGGGGCGGGAGGAGCAGGGGCGAGGGGACTCTTATATTGAATCCCAGTTCTTATTTAACCCTTCGAATGCCAGATGATAAAAGTATGACTATTGTCAGAGAGATAAACTAATTAGAATTATATCATTTAATTTTTTTTTCATATGAAACACTTAATTTGTGGTGTCACGAACGGTGAGAAGAAAGAAATATAAAATTGAGGGGAGAAAGAGGGATAGGAGAAAGTGTGCGCGAGGACGAATATAATGTTAGAACGGTGAGTCATGCTTATTAGGGAAAAATCATGGACAATTTCTAATTTAAATTTTACTGACAGACAGGGAGTTTTACTGACAGTTTTTTATATTTAAAATTTTTATGCGAATATTTAAAATAATTTTCAATGGCGAACATTGCTAAAATGGGACTATGGATAAGATTAGATTTGCGTTTTATTCATAACAATGATTTCATATGCAGTTTTATATTATTATTCAAGAAACTATAGATAATTCATTATGTTTTTTTACTATTAATTAAAAAAATTCTCAAAAAACAAATCAATATTGTAAAAATTATAGACACCGAGAACACACTTTATAAACTGAAAAAAAGTTTTTGTTTACACGATTCGCAATAAAAAGTTATAATCCATGGCAGTAACTAATATATTATGATATAAATTTCAACAGAGAAATTTGTAAGACATTACATCGCTGTCGTGAAAACTTACAAGTCTGTGTTAAAAACACATGTCGACTATCATGCAATTTTTTGGGTAAATCTCTGTAAAATCGATAATATCAATACAATGTAATATCGTTGTATTTATTCATCATCCCAATTTATGTCATTATATGTTTCACATTTTAGATTATTAGAATTCGTACTAGAAATTATTTAGAAACAGACATAAACTCGAGCGAGTTTAGTCGCTAATTTTGTATCGAAGGCCCCACGGGCACGGCAACAGAGATCGAATATACTCGCTAAAGGCATCTAACCAGTTAAGCGAAATGAAAAGTCTTTCGTCGTGTTTACATGATCGTCTTCGCTCTCCGTGGAGCGAGCTAGTGGGAAGAGGTGGAGATAAAATTCAAATTTAATATTTAAATTCCTTTCATCCGCGATTCAGTAATAAAGACTTTAACAAAGCAGAGATGAATGATATTCGGTCGGCTTTTCGGAAGTAATGGAACCAATTGTGATATTCCATAGCTATCTTTGAAGTATTCTTTGTTTTCGTCGGATCTCTACATTTTTTAAAAATGGCGCGATATCTCCCGGCACACCGCATTGAAATTCACATTTGAATTCTCCATATTTTTTAGGAAGAAAGATAACATATAATAATAATAAAAATATACCCTCAAGTATACTTTGTAGTCCAAAACCTTTCTTTATTCTCTTAGTGACATTTTATAAACGAATTTAAGAATACATAAAAAATTTTATTCTTCGATTTGGTCTGAGACAATTATTTTTAAATTGAAACGTTCTAATTGTTATTTAAATAAAAATTAAATTTAACGATGTTTTTTTAACTACTTCCACTTTTGTCTTTATTTCGACAGCCACCGGTTTCGCCAGGCTCGCTGGCATTGACAGACTTTCGATAATGATAGTCTGTCGATGCCAGCGAGTCTGGCGAAGCCGGTCGTTGTCGAAATAAAGACAAAAGTGGAAATAGTTAAAAAAAACATAGTTTTATTTAATTATTATTTAAGATGAACTTCCATCAAGAGATTTCATAAAATCATTTGATTATCCTAATTTTTATTGACAAACTAACTAACTAACTAACCATCACGACGTATCCCCGAAGGGGTAGGCAGAAAGAATGGACTGCTTTTTTGTGTCTAAATTGTGATACATAAACATAGTTTTATATACTCTATTGTGTTGGCCGAAACACTATGATACTTCAACATTATTTACTGTTAAAAATTAAAATTCTGTTTCTATGTAACACAATTTTATTTTTATTTTTCGCGACAGCTGTTTCGTCAACTTATGTTGACAATAACATATCAACTGTCAAATTTTCGAACCTTTATGTGAATTTGTTCCAATGTCAATTTGAATAAAAAAAAAATTCATCCCGAAAAATCACGAAAATTTAACATTTGATATATTATTGTAACACCTGAAAATAGGTTGACGAAATGGCTGTTGCGAAAAATGAAAATAAAATTGTGATTCATAAAAACAGAGTTTCAAAATTTAATAGTTTAAACATGGTTATAAAATTTAACACTTAATAGTTTTATTTAGTAATTAACTAACCATCACCCCGTCTCTCCTAAAGGGTAGGCAGAAAGGATGGACTGTCACACTTTAACCAAAGCGGCACTCCATCCTTCTCTTTTCACCCCGCGGGAGATGCGGTTTAATTTTATTTATGATAATCAAATGATTATACTGAAATCTCTTGATTGAAGTTCATTTTAAATAATAATGAAATAAAACGATGTTCTTTTCAAGTACTTCCACTTTTATCTTTATTTTGACAGCGACCGGTTTCGCCAGGCTCGCTGGCATCAACAAACTGTCTAAATAAAGACAAAAGTGGAAGTAGTTAAAAAACATCGTTTTATTTAATTATAATTTTATTTATGTCGCAGAACTTACTTGTATCAAATTAAAACCTTTGCGCGGTTTGATGTGATCCATTCCCAGTTGGACGAAATCGCGCTCCCTCCCCATATGATTGACTCACAAAGGAATTTTATGCCGAGTGAGTGAAGCGCGGGAAATTTTGCTTGGTCGGGGAGCGTCTAGAACAGAGCGGCGTGTGTTATCTTACAAGGCGGAGGTATGTTTGAGCAAATACTCCATTCGACTTATTGATTCTCATCCCTTTATCTCGTCCTTTTGAAGGATTTTTATATGAGGCTCACAGTTTGCACAAACGCAATATAAACTTTATAAAACAGAAGACCGAGAGAGGAGACGGCTCAATGGAAATGAAGAAATAAATTAAAATATACGATATTTACTGTGAAAATATTGAGTTCGTTCAAATTTAATAATTTACATAAAATAGTCTATTATTTTGGCCGAAACACTATGATACTTTAACATTATAAACTGTTAAATTAAAAAACTTTGTTTTATGACATTACAATTAAAGATTATTTCTACTTAATATCGAGTTTTAAATCATAGTTTCTTCGCTTCTAGTTTCAATCCAAGGGATTAGTTTATTCTCCATAAAGTGTAACATCTTGTCTAGGTATATTCTCATGACATGTGATAGCTAGCTTATCTATTCCCATTTTATTGTCACGTGTATTCTACACGAGACCAAAGACAGTGTGACAATTACAGTGCTAATTAGAAAATCAATATAAGATGTAAAATTTTATATAAAATATAAAATATCGACGAAAATATAATAGTTTTTAAGATTTTTATTATTTTTTTTAAGACTTTTTACCTTGCAACATATTTAATATTATATTTAACGACCTGGATTTATATAACGACCTGGGTGCGGAAAGAACAAGACAGGAACGAGTGGAGAAAAACGGAAGAGGCCTATATCCAGCAGTAGAGGGAGGAAGGCCGAAGAAGATGAAGAAAACTTGTATCATATTGCTAGGTTATTATCAAATGCCCATTCATGGCGAAACACGAGACCCTCATAAAAAATAATGAAACCACTAGAAAACGGACGTTCATCAATATTACATATTTTTAAGATTACACCATTATACAGAGGAGATTCACACAATTTTCAAGAAACAATAATTATATACAACTCTTTATTGTTTAAACATAAATTAATAACCAAATAAAGTAATTTCGTTCTACATCATCAAACTTGAGTGATATTTGTAAGATTGGTTACAAAATACATCTGTTAACATTATTTCAAACTAGACCTAAGCTCTGGCAGGTTAAAAAAGGTAATATATAATTACCCCACATTTTTTGTGTGTAATAAGTACTTACCGAAAGGTCTGCTAAAGCATAAGTAAGAAAATAATCCTCGCACAATAGTCCGTCCAATTACAAGGCTCGTTATCACGATTGACTTGTCCATTTACGCAGTAGATTTGCAACGCAAAGGCTTGACCGGGCGGGGGATAATTTGAAGGGATGAAAGCAGATTACCTCTGGAATACGTACCCCCGGTGGTCAGCTAAACTCCACCCCTGAGTCTATCGTTCATAAATATATAACTTGTATGTAGAACTCTGTACTCTGGGACGTGTCTTTATGTCTAGCTTTGTTTATTATCTTATAAATCGTTATCGTTTGTGAATCATAAATTAAAGAAGGGTAAAATAATTTTGAATATCTTCTTCTTCTTCTTCTGCTCTATTTATGACTGTTATTCTGCTTTATTTAGGACTGTTAGTGATCTGTTATTTCTCGGAGCCTGTTCCTGGGATGTAGATGTCCAACTGTCTCACCATATTTTGGGTGGTCTTCCAGGAGGTCTATTTCCTGTACTTTATTTGCCGCTATATTTATCAATATTTCAGAACTTGTGTTTTTCCACGTGATCTCTCCAGTAGCGCTTTCTCAGTTTTCCCCATCCCAAATCTTCCCAATTGCCCGACAACTTTTAATATCAATATTTATTATTTCTTTTACTGTGCGGGGGTGCTGTTATACGGGGTGGAGTCATGGACCCTTAAAGTCAATATTATGAACCGATTAGAGGCCTTGAAGATGTGGATACACCGAAGGATGTTACGTATCTCCTGGACTGACATGGTCAGCAACACAAATGTTCTCCATAGAGACAGAGTTGACAGAGAGTTGCTGACCAACACCAAAGTCCGTAAGGTGTCCTACTTGGGTCATGTTCTGAGAGGCGAAAAGTACGCACTGTTACATCTGATCTTGGTGGGTAAGATTGAGGGTCGACAAAGTGTTAGGTGAAAGCAGGTTTCCTGGCTGAGGAATATCCGAGAGTTGACAGGACTAAGGACCGTGGAGGAGCTATCCCGGGCGGCCCAGGACAGGGAGGCCTACTCAAGGGTGATAGTGTAATGGGTATCTCCCTACCTCGGCTAGCGCAGAGAGCGGGCCCTTAGATCTCCGGTTTTCTCGTGAGATACTTTCCGGCTGTTTGTCATTCGAATAGGGAAAGGTGTAAATAAATACATATGACGGAATACATGAGGGTTTATTATAACACAAAAAAATAGTTACAATAGTTATCTAGGGGCTAGAGATGTCGTACGTATAAAAAAAAGAGGCACATGGTGAAATAATGAAGAGGCTGTTTGCGGCGATTCCTCGACGGCGTGCTCGTCAGGACATCGACCGGCGACGTCGTCCGTAGACGTTATCAGCGACGCTGACCAGAAGATGGTGGGTCAGCAAATCAATATGTGGAGCGTCACCTGGCAGACACGAGGTCCCCTAACCTGTTGGTGCTGTCTGAAGCGGCGTGAAGTGGTCCTCGCAGTTCCGCATGGTGGTGAGGTCAACCACGTTGTCGGGGCATGATGTGCGACAACACGTGGGCGGCAATTTCGGGAGCAGAGGATGGCTCGGACCGTGGCGGAGGGAATCAACCGCAGCAAGGTCGGGCTTGACAAACGGCCTGGGAGCGGATATGCACTTTTGGCATCGCCATAGTGCAGGACAAGTTGGCGGAAGACCTGAAATAATGCCACAGATTTTATGGGCACGATGGCAAGTACCGCAAATACCTTGCTCGAAGTTATTCCATGGCGGATGAGGCTAGATGCAAACGGATTATCCCATCGGGAAAATCGCGGGTCGAAACGGCGATCCTCCAATCGATGCCGCGAAGTTGACAGCTCCAAGCGAAGTGAAGTCGGGCCGAATCGGCTGCGCAGAATGGGTTGCGCAGAAGGGGCTGAGAGTGAACTGCGGACGGCGCACACATCGGGGTGAATTTAGCGCCAAATCCGAGAAGCGCGCGGGAACAAGAGTTTAAAGTAGCACTCTGGTGGTAAAAACGGGAACTAGGGGTTTGAATGGGGTCTAGAGCTAAACACTGAATATTAAGATAACCGAAAATAAATAAGAAATAGTAACTTACGTTACACTCGCTCTTATGTGGAATAAAAAAAAATAATAAAAAAAAAAGCTCCTTCAGTGAATGGCATACAAAAGTTACACGTGGATTAAATCCTAGAAGGTGACAGTTTGGACAATTGAGAAATACAAAGACAGTTTATTTCAAAGTACAAATTAGATTCACAAGTTTAAAAAATGTATCATTATACACATGGGAGAGGTTTATATCCTAAAAGGTAGCAGTTAGTTTGACATATTACAAATTGTTAAGTTTAGTTTAAAAATACAAACTATAGTCACAAGTTCAGAAAATTAAGGATCATTAAACACAATAAAAACAGGTTTAAATCCTAGGTTACAGTTAGTTAAACATTTTACAAACAAAATTTATTTAAAAAAACAAATCATAGTTTAATTCTGAATATTAATGATCATTAAACACAGAGAAAGCAGGTTTAAGTCTTAGGTTAGCAGTTAGTTTGACATATTACAAATTGTTAAGTTTAAAAAAAAAATACAAATTATAGTTCAGGTAAAAACACAAACACAGTTAAGTTATAAATACAAAAATTATCATTGTTTTAAAGTTTCCACAGCACAAAAGAGACAATTGTTTTTTTTTTCCTTTGCAGGTAAATAGCACTCACTGATTCTAAAAGGAGAAGGGGTTAGGGTCTTGAGGTAAATTATTGTTGGACATCTCTAGCCTAGATGATAGATTATAAAGAAAAACAGTTACAACAATATTATGTGTTCAGTCACCAGTAAAAACAAAAATTTAAATTACATACAGCAGAGGCATGTCCGTTTACATATTATGAGGCTGTATACCTATAGTGTTGCTTTGTATTAGGGTCTAGCTCCCTTTCTGTATACCTATAGCGTTGCTTTTTATTAGGGTCTGGCTCCCTTTCGCCTCGGAAATAAGGCACATCTACATATTCTAAGGCTGTATACCTATAGCGTTCTGACTCCTTCTATTCTCAACAAAAACAAACTCTACAGGTGACTGAAACAACATATAAACCTACAACATTTTAAAACATATAATGGACGTTATTGTTCAGGTGAATCGGAGAAGTGAACTCAATCGTAAAAGTGATTGCCAATCCAATATGCAACACCTTTAACTGACTCACGACCCAACACACACATGAACATATATAACAATAAATAAGAAGTAAAAAAAAACAAGTTTATAAAGAAATTGGTGTTACAATAGTTATAAATTTAGACAATTTACACATACAAAAATGATATGTGAATAAAATTTCTGTTCTGGTGAGATGGAAAAGTTCATAATATTATAAGTGATGGACAATCTTGTATTCCACACAAATAAAAGAAGTTTTTAAACCATCCAGAACACACAAGAACATGGAACACTCAAGTAGGAAGGGAAAATATAACCAAACCATAATACAAATGCATCTGTAGGTCTACCAAGTGTCTCTAGCGTTCGGGAAATTTACAATTATTCATGCATTCGATGGATACAGGCATCTTCTCTTAGAGCGCTCCTAACACAACTAGATCAAGTGGGGAATGGGGGCAGTTTATTCTTCATCAGGCGCTTATTCATACATACCATAACACAATAGACACTACAAACGCAAGTAAGATAGAAATTGGCACAAGGAAGGGGGCAATCATAGTGGGGATAGGATGCATAATGAGGAAGGAAACAAGGTTAGATTGAAGGACACTACTGCTATGGGGGAAAGTATGCTAGGAATAGCAGTAATGGCTAGGGTCCCGGGGTCGCTTACCCGTCCTCGCGAAATGATGGAAATTATGCGAGTCCCTTGAGAACAAAAATACATATTAAGACAAAGGTTTGAGTCATAGGTTAATATATTTGGGCGCCACTAAGTTTTAAGTTTAACTTAGAAACTATTCCTGTTTGACTAAGTCCTTGATGTGAAATGTACCGATACTTTTTCCAGCCATATCAGACAGTTCATATATGGTATCTGAAATTCTTTTGAGTATCCTGCACTTGATAAATCTGGGACACAGTTTGGCAGATATGTACCTTGAAGCGTCAGATTGAAGGAAGGCACGGCGCCAGACCAGTTGTCCGACATGCAAGGTACAAGATTTACGCCTTAGATTATACCGAGTAGCGTTCCGTTGGAAGGCTTGGAGTAGTGCGGAAGAAACTTCTTCATAGACATTTTCCATTCTAAGTAGGCCAGATGCGTAGTCCGAGGTGATGTCAGATGGATTATGGGAGTTTGATTCACGAACAAATTTATTGTGAAATGAACCGTGGGGAGCAGTTTCAAAGCCGTGCAAAAGAAAGAACGGGGTATATCCTGTAGCAATACTGACAGTATTATTTAAGCAAGATGAGATCTGTGGAAGCTTTGAACACCAAGTCCGTTGATTATTCCCTACCAGAATTGCCAGTGCGGTAATGATGTTTGCATTATGACGTTCGCTTACATTGTTCTGAGGATGATAGCGGGCGTTGTAGTACAAGTCTTGTATTCCATAGGTTTCAGTGAACTTACGGAACTCCTTGGAGACAAATTGACTTCCGTTGTCGATAATAAGCGTACGGGGAACAGAGTAAGGCAGAAATATTTTCTCCTCGAGTAATTTAATTACAGTTTTGGAGTTGGCTGTCCTAAGGGGAAACGCCCAAACAAATTTTGAAAAGTTGTCTACTACTGTCAGAATGTGACAGAAGCGATGATTGGACATCGGGAGTGGCCCTACGAGGTCTGCAGACAAGGAGACGAGGGGTTTAGAAAGGCGTTTAGGCACCGTCATTAAACCTAAAGGGGACTGCGTGCTATGCTTATAGGCCTTGCAGGTGTCGCAAGTTTTTATGAATTGTTTGATAGTGCGACGCATATTGCTCCAATAAAATGTTTGCGAGAGGGTTCTAAATGTTTTTTCAATCCCGGGATGACAGAAGTTGTTATGAAAGTCAGATATAACATGGGGGATTTCATTAGCGGGTACAACAACCTTCCAGAGGTAGCTGCTGGAGTCAGGGCGCGAGGAGTTTCCTGATTTCGAATAACGGTACAGGTGTTTGTTATTGATAAGATAGTTGGCTGTCGACTGCGGGTTATCCTTACATGCCGAATATAGATTTAGATAGGTTTGATCAGTCACGTTAGTGAAGGGCGGAGGGAAGGTCAGGGAGGACACTTCGATGCGACTTAGGGCATCAGCTAAATTGTTTTCGCAACCTTTTTTATATACAAAATCGAAACTATATTGTGATAGACGGCAAGCCCATCTGGCGAGTCTGCCTCCTGGCGATGACAGATTGTTCAAATATTTGAGACAGCCATGATCACTTTGGACCGTAAAGTGTGTGCCATCCAGGTAACTCCTGAAATGATGTACCGAATCCACAATAGACAATAGTTCGCGTTCAGTGGTAGAATAGGAACGTTCAGGAGCAGTCAGTTTTCGGGAAAAATACGCTATAGCATGCTCGGAACCGTCAGGCATTTTTTGGGCAAGGAAGCTACCAATACTAATACCACTGGCATCACAAGTAAGAATGTAGGGTACAGAATAATCAGGGGGTTTCAACACAGGGGCGGTAGTCATAATATTTTTTAGGGCAACAAATGATTGTTCAGCCTCTTCGTTCCATTGGAAGGAAGTGCCTTTAAGCTTTATACTTGTTAAACGGCATAAAGGGGCAGCAATTTCGGCAAAATGTGCAATGAATTTACGATAGTAACTGGCACAGCCTAAGAAGGATTTAACTTCTTTGGTAGATGTGGGACGGGGGAAATCAATCATTACCTTAATCTTATCTGGGTCAGTTCTTATTCCTTCACGATCAATCACATGGCCTAAGTACTTCAGTGAAGATTTGCAGAATTCTGATTTGCCTAGACGAATAGTGAGGTTGGCCTCGCGCAGACGTTCGTAAACCAGGGCGAGTGTGCTGACGTGAGATTCAAAATCTGGACTGCAAATAAGAATGTCATCAAGATAACAAAAAACATGGTCACCGAGATCACAAAATAGAGCATCCATTAACCTTTGCAACTGGCTCGGTATATTGGCGATCCCGAATGGAGTAACTTTGAAACAAAACTGACCCCTACCCTCAATAAAGAATGCGGTTTTAATCATTGATTCTCTAGTCAGGGGCATCTGCCAGAACCCCATGCTTAAATCAAGGGCAGTAAGGTATTTAGTGTCACGCAGGTTGCTTAGAATTCGGTCAATGTTCGGTAAGCGATAACAGTCGGCTTTGGTAATCGAATTTAGTTTTCGCGGATCCAGAACGAATCGTGCAGAACCATCCTTTTTGGGGACAATAAATACATTATTTAGCCACGGGCTCTTGCAGGGTTCAACTACGTCCAGCGAGATCATTCTCTCTAGTTCCTCTATTAATTGTTGGCGGCGAACATGGGATTGGGGGAATGTTTTCTGTTTAACCGGCGGATGGTTACCCGTGTCGATCTCGTGATTAACCAGGTGGGTCCTGCCCAGACCTATCTTTTCGAAAGAAATTTGTTCGAACAAGTTTTTAATTCGGTCCAAGTCCTTGGACTGAGCAGGATTCAATTCTTCGGCAGGGACGAGACAAGATGGCGAGGGATTCACTGAGTACACGGGTTGAGTATTTGACTGTTTGGCTGGTTTGTTATCCAGATGTCCAGGAAATAGCCTGGGAGTGAGTCCAGATGATTCAAGAAAAGGGACTCCAAGGATGAAACAGTCGTTTAGGGAAGGGACTAGGACGAATGATACCCAGGTGGTGGTATTGTCATAACGAATGGGCAAGGTAACGGTTCCGATACTACGGTGGGAGGTATTATCGACCGTGTGAATTGAACAATTACCAGGGGTGATTTTATAATTGAGATTAATAAAGGATTGGTACAGATTTCCGCCTAAGATGTTGATGGCTGCACCGGAATCAAGCAGACCGCGAAAGGGGACACTGTGGATTTTAAAATTCAAGTATGGGCGATTGTCACGGGCATTTGTAATTTTTACCGCATGGAGATACCAGGTTTCGTGGAATAATTTTACAGAAGCCAGCCAGTCTAACCACTCCGCTGAGCGCGGGATTACGGGAGACTGGCTAGCTGCTAGTTTTTTGTTGCGAAAAAACTGGGGGGTGGTCTAGAGGTGTCAGGAAGGTTTTTTTTTCTGCAATTCTTGGCGATATGGCCCAGGTTTTTGCAGGAGAAACATCTTAGGGGGCTCTTGGGAGGCACACGAACGGCAGCTAGGGATTTCTGGACGTAGGGGCCGGATTTAGGTTCAGAGCGGCTGGGGTGGTCCGACGCACCAATCAATCTTTCGTAGGTCTGGCATGCTCTCTCCAGTTCCACGACGGAGGAGAAGTTGGCTGAAATTATTACGGGGGCTAATTTGGGCGAAAGTCCCTTCCTTAATACCTTGAGGATCTCCTGGTCAGAGAGACCGTCCTCCCCAATGGTATTATTGGTGCTCACTACCCGGGCGAAGTAGTCTGCCGCTAATTCATTTTGAGACTGGCGCGAGGACCATATCTCCAGCTTCTTTGAGATGACATAATCGTCATCCTCGAAACGCTGCAGGAACTGTGACTTAAGGAGCAACCAGTCACTGGAGGTCGTACAATACGCTCTATAGTGTGTCAGAGCGCGGCCTTTGAGGAATTCGGGAAGTACAGATGGCAACAATTGGGAGTCGAAGCGTCTAGATTTGGCGATTTCTTCTAGACGGGTGAAAAATTCGCGCACATCTTCCGCGCCGGTGAAATGTTGCACAGGCCACGATGCGAAATTAACATTCAAGGGCTGAAGCTCTACAGGGGGTCGTGTTAGAGAAACCGATGAAGAGGACACGATTGAAAGGGGGGCGGAGATCGGCAGGTCAGCGACGGTGGGGGGTATGGTGAGTGGAACGACATCACTCGTCCGTGAGTTGAATTCCTCAGCCTGAACACGGACTTCCACGAGGGTATTCTTTGGCAATATTCCGCGATCCTTCAACGCCTTGCAAAGGGTTTTGAAATGGGCCCCGGGAACATTTACTATTTGTTCCATTATAAACAATTAATTACAAACTACCAATTCGACAATAAACAGTTAACAATCAATATACGACATATGTTTAGCCCACACAAGTCCTTCATCGAATGACAACGCCAGAACGCCACACGTTTGGGCGCCAGTGTAATGGGTATCTCCCTACCTCGGCTAGCGCAGAGAGCGGGCCCTTAGATCTCCGGTTTTCTCGTGAGATACTTTCCGGCTGTTTGTCATTCGAATAGGGAAAGGTGTAAATAAATACATATGACGGAATACATGAGGGTTTATTATAACACAAAAAAATAGTTACAATAGTTATCTAGGGGCTAGAGATGTCGTACGTATAAAAAAAAGAGGCACATGGTGAAATAATGAAGAGGCTGTTTGCGGCGATTCCTCCAATCGATGCCGCGAAGTTGACAGCTCCAAGCGAAGTGAAGTCGGGCCGAATCGGCTGCGCAGAATGGGTTGCGCAGAAGGGGCTGAGAGTGAACTGCGGACGGCGCACACATCGGGGTGAATTTAGCGCCAAATCCGAGAAGCGCGCGGGAACAAGAGTTTAAAGTAGCACTCTGGTGGTAAAAACGGGAACTAGGGGTTTGAATGGGGTCTAGAGCTAAACACTGAATATTAAGATAACCGAAAATAAATAAGAAATAGTAACTTACGTTACAATAGTCAACGTTAGGGAGACCTGACAGGACACGGAAAGAAGAAGATTATTTCTGTAAGAATAACGTGAATTTCCATCTTGATAATTTAATACGGATGAAGACGTCTGTTTTCTAGAAACATAATTATATTTCATAGGATCGAGAAATAACGCCTACCTAGAGTAGGGTTGCCATACGTCCCGGTACACCGGAACATGTCACCAGTTTAGAAACTCTGTCCCGGTCGTCCCGGTTGACCCATCAAATGGCCCAAGTTCAATGTAAGTTTATTTCAACATGACATGTTCTGAATTTTACAAATATGTTACGAGAAATCGGAGCTCCTGAAGCTGGTCAAGAAGACAGAAAAATATAAGAACAGTTGAATGTTTTTGAACTGTTGAATGCAAAATATAATGAAAATAAAATGTTCTTGTTGAATTGATATATATGTCGTGTTTTACGTCATTCTATTATTAGCTAAATAAACAAAGGCAATCGAAATGTTCCTTTAACAGATTTATCTGTTTTTCTTATTAGGTAGGTACCTACCAACTACTACGGACAGCATTTTTAAATGAGCGTGAAACACTCTATACATTACTTTTCTTGAGTTTTGATTTGTGTCCCGTTCAGTACCTAGACTAGATTGTGGCAACCCTAACCTAGAGTAATATCAAAAAATGTCAAAGGAAAAAATATTACACGCATAATCTTTATAAATATATATATAATTCTTTTGGTAATGCTTGGGGCCAACTCTCTGCAGCTTCGAAGAGATGGGCATCTCATAACCCATTTCTTTAGATTACTCTGCTGAACGCGGTCTCCTCGGAGATCGACGTCTTTCATATTGGTGAAAGTACGTTCAGAAGGCAAATACTCTTAATTCTGGAGAGTATCCTGTCTTCCTAATGTTGAACCATCTCCCATGCGTTTCTGGTAGTGTACGAGACAGGAAGTGCTCTGCCTCGAAACAATAATTATTTATTTAGGTGCCGACTGCTGCTTGCTTCACGAGATGTTGCTTCTTCCGGAAAACGGCGTAATGATACACTGGGTAGTGCAAATCGGTGCGGAGTCCGGGGAAGTGGTGGCCAAGGTCCAAATAAAAGAGTAAACTGTATGAATGACGACGGTAGCAGGCTGATACGGGCGAGTCTTGACAAAGACTCTCGAAGTGCGTGAACGTGATGTAACTTGGGCGACTGTAGAATGATCTCTGTTTGGTCGGAGAGTCGGCACGGCTTTTATCTCGCGCGGCCGTCTCACAGCGCCGCCTCGCAGACGGAGGCTGCGCCGCGAGCCGGTCCGCGGACAAATTGCGCAACTCTCCGAGTTTCACGTTACGTAACACGCACCTCCAGTCTTTCTCGCCTCGCCCTGTCGCTATCTAACGCCTGCGACCGTCTTATTTATTATATCTAAAAACATTATACATTTACACATATTTTTATATTAAAATCTCGAGATTCGGACATATGGGGCGGGAGTAACATAAATTCGTAGGCCCGTGGCGGGAGCGACCGAAATTTCGCGGCCATCGAAGCGAATGGGAGAATCTCAAGCTGTGACCCTAGAGATTCTCCATCTCGCTCGGCTCGCTCGGTCCGCCGGCCTGCTCTACGAATGTACGAACAGTTACTCTCTCCCCATAGACATCTCATCGCAGGTTTCTTAATATGTTTATTAAAGTAAATGATATCTTAATACTAAATTCGGCGGCGGGGCGTCGAATGCCCGCGAGCTGTCCGTTACAGGTAGTATACTATACACGATATATTATTTTACCTGTTCTCAATAGATGCCTTAAAAATTAATTTTGTAATGTCTGTTGATGAAATAAACTGATTTGATTTGATTTGATTTGAACTCCTCCTAAACCGCTGGACCGATTTTGATGAATTTTTTTGTGTGTGTTTGAGTGGTCTCTGGGTGGCTTAGATTCACAATTGGACCACCACCAGTAAGGTGGCGCTGCAATCTGGTTCTAGGAAAAAATATTTTTTCGTTCGGCCAGGACAACGCCTGTCGGGTCCGCTAGTATTGTATACAATTTTATAAAACTTAAAAACGACAGTTTTTATCAGTATAAATATACATATTTTTTTAGTAGCATTTCACGATTGAAATTAATAAAAAGTTTATATAATTACACGAATGAAAAAATCATCATTGTTCAAGAAACAATAAATAAATAATAACGTTCTCCTGTCAATGAAAGCGAAAACGAAAGCGAAAGCGAAATTCCTTTCCTTTTCCTTTATCAATGAAAGCGAAAACAGCCGTTCACAATGGAGTTCTGGTCCCAACCCTAATGTATGGAAGCGAAGCATGGAACTGGCAGAAAGATGAGAGCAGAATAAATGCGGTATAGATGAGGTCCCTAAGACGTATGTGTGGTAGAACGATATACGACTGAATCTCAAATGCTGATATAAGAAAGGAATGTAGAGAGCGAAAGAAGGTTATGAACAAAATTATGAAAGGATCGCTGCGTTGGTTCGGACATATGGAACGCATGGATGGAGAAAAAATGGTTAAGAAAGTATACGTTAATGATATAAATGGGGTACGAAGTCGAGGCAGACCGAGGAAAACATGGCATGACCAAATTAATCAAATTTTAAAGGTTGGTCATGTTAGAAGTCGGAGGAATCGACGTGCGTGTATGAATCGTTGTATGAATGTGGAGGAAGCTAGAGAGGTTTGCCAGGATAGAGTAGTGTGGCGGTCCATTCTCTGTGCCCACCCCTGCGGAGAAACGGCGTGTTGGTTTGTTTGTTTTTTACGTACTCCTGAGTTTATGCAATACTCGTAACACACGTGAAAAATTATCATTGTCATACAGCTTTTAAATCCAATTGTTTAAATGATGAAGCAATTCGAAAGGATTATTTCAATTCCCTTTCAGCCGCCGCATCATCTACCTTTATTTTGAAAGGCCGGCTACCTCTGTGGTATCATTACATATATTCCAGCGAATGCCGATTGAATTCCCAATAGCGCTGCAACAGTACACCGATAGTATTGGCTTTGTCTACCGTCCGATCCAACAGATAATTGTCCACCATTGCCAGCGAAATAAAAACCCATTTCCGATAAAAGTTTTCTATTACAATATTGTCTATTTACAAAATGGCAACATTATTCAGGCCAAATGGAGGACATTTCGCTTAATAGGAAAATCGGATGTGTTTTGGGATAGTAACGCTGATTGAATCAGAGGTCATTTTAGTACTTGACTTAGGTAAATAAAAGCATATTACCGTTTACTTTGCCTCAATTTCGTATCAAATTCATTTAGATTGAATATAATTAATTACAAACACCTATCCCAAAAAAAGCTAGAATGGCAGTGCACAATAGTGTTCTTCTACCGACCTTTGCGTATGGAAGCGAAGCATGGAACTGGCAAAAGAAGGATGAAAGTAGAATAAACGCAATAGAAATGAGATCTCTTAGACGAATGTGTGTATACTCTGTGTATGATAGAGTGTCGAATGAAAATATAAGAAGTGAATGCGATGCGAATGATGACGTTATGAACAAAATAATGAAAGGATCATTAAGATGGTTTGGACGCATGGAATGATAACTTTGCGATGACAACTTTAAAAGCACCATCACTTTGTTGCCTGCCCCAACCGTTATTTCAATATCCCTCTCCACTCGCCCATCTTTTGTGAACATACTACCTAAATACACGAACTCATCTACTAGCTCCAAATTTTCACCATTCACGATAATGTTGCAGACTGTCATGATTTCTTCTTTTTCAAAATTGGACTTATTAACATTCATCATCAAATCATTTCGCATGCATACCTCATACATACTATTCACCAGGACGTAGTTCATGCTCGTTGTCTGCAAGTAAGACTGCGTAATCCGCATACAAATACAGCTTACTGACACTCCGCTCATTTTGGCGCCTACATCCAACCCTTAGCTCTTTCATACTCTTCATATTATTTTACTATGATTTTATGATTATATACACTATGATTATTTTAAGTATATTTAATATTAGGGTGATTAAATTCCCAACGTGTTATTAGAAAGTTGGTTAATATTTTTGAGGTTCTCCAGACACATCTTGAGAATAAATTCCCCCGTGAAGTGAGCGATAGCGCCTGGGAAATAATAATAGCCTCGGGCCGTTTTGCGTGTTCCCGTATTAAATCAAATGGCGTCATATGTCGCGGACGCGGGAATGATTTACAGTCGCGACTCCCAACCTGTTCACTAAATGTACAGTCAGGGGATGTGTCTGATTAAGTAAAAAGCTTGCGATTAATATTTAAGAAAATATCATAAATTCATGAGTTAAAACGATCTCTAAAGAATGACAGTTTAATGAAAATATACTGTAAAGTTAACAAAAGGGATAAAGACATCTTCTTCTTCCTCAGCCTATTCTCGTTCACTCCTGGACAAAGGCCTCCTCCATTCGCTTCTATATCACTCTGTCTTGTGTAGACTATATCCAGGCTATTTCGACGTGCTTTATGGTTTCTTAAATAATGACAAAACAAAAAATGTCTTTAAAAACAGATAACCAGGTCCAAATTTATAAAACGTGTGTCAGGCTTATTATGAATTTTTTCTTCAAGTGCCCTGTCACACCTTATCACCTCGGCGAACCTGTCTCTGTCCTGCGCCGCTCGGAACAGCTCCTCCACACTTCGGATGCCGGGCCCTCGGCAACCTCAATTTCCCCCTCCAATATTAATTGGAGAAGGTGGTACATTTCCCCACGCAGTACATGACCCAGATGTGAAATATTCCGTACCTTGATAGTTGATAACAGCTCCCTATCAAATCTATCTTGCCTCAGGATTTCGGTATTGGTAACCATGTCTGTCCAGGGAATTCTGAGCATTCGGCGATAGAGCCACATTTAAAATGCTTCCAGTTTGTTCATTGAGTTGACTTTTAAGGTTCACGTTTCACATCCATACAATAAAACAGACCCCACAAAGCATTTGATCGTTCTCTGGCGGAGTTTCAAATTTGTTTTATCATTGCAGAAGAGTGATTTCATTTTATTAAAGGTAACTCTTGTTGCCTCAATTGTGCATTTTGTCATTACATCTGGGTCAAAAAGTTGTGTTAGTATTATGACATACGGTATAGAAAATAGAGTTGACACAATTAGGACCAAAAGCCATCTTCAGTCATCTGAAATGAGTGTACAGCAAACTCTAGCAGGGAGGATTCTCAGGGACAGGGTTAGAAACTCTGAAATATGAGATACCTTGCAGGCAGAAGACATTGTGAGATGGGACAGGAAAAAACGACGCTACTGGAGAGACCACGTGGATAGGATGGACGGTACAAGAGTTCTCCATATGGTAGCTCACAATAAACTCGTGGGATATCGCTTCTCACAGGAAGAGCGGAAAAAATATGAAAGTATAGCTGGTGTTCCACTTCCCAAGAGGATGACTCCACTTTAAGAAGAGATAATTGATTTAGAATATGTATAACAATAACAAAATGCATGTCAAATGTATCTTATTATCAAATAAATTGATAAAGACCTAGGCCACACGAAGAATGTCACTCTCATAAAATAGATGACCAATTCTAGACAACGAACGTTTTCATCAATGTACAAAAATATTCACATTACCCACTCACCATTTATAATCAATGCCTCATATGAAAATCCATAAAAAGGATTGAATATTTATTAGAATTTCAGTTTACTTTTTTATCAGGATTAATTGTATCTCAATAGAGACGAATATGTAAATTGTTTTCTGGGAACCGAATATGGAGGCCGATGCGCTTACAGGACTGATGACCTGTGCTTGGTTGGGTTGAGCGATCGCTTTATGTTTAACAACATTCCCCATTACGTCCTTCTTACGACCACCACGTCTGACAAATTTTTGGAAGTTGTATATATGCTAGAATGCTACGCCTATCTTCTCATTTCTCCAATCTTAATAGATAACGCTAGTGTAGAGTGAACTTAAAATGAGAAGATAAGCGCAGGATTCTAGCATATATACAACTTCCAAAAATTTGTCAGACGTGGTGGTCGTAAGAAGGGGGGAACGGGGAATGTTGTTAAACATAAAGCGATCGCTCAACCCAACCAATGACAGGTCATAAGTCCTGTAAGCGCCGCGGCCACCATATTTTGTTCCCAGAAAACAATTTACATCTTCGTCTCTATTGAGATACAATTAATCCTTAAAAAATAATTTATCCGCAATGAGTAAAATCTAGTATTTATCTACAAGAATTCGTATACACTCAAAATGTTGTTTAAGTTTACTGTAAGTTTAATTATATTATATGGGATTGATATGTTTTTGATTGAAAAAAAAGATTGCTGAAGTGGCACCCAGGTGGTAGAAGACGAATTGGACGACCAAGGCTGCGATGGGAGGATGAAGTTGGGAGAGATGGGGCGAAATTGTTACAAGTGTCAGACTGGAGGGTCGAAGCGGAGGACAGGAGGAGTTGGAGGCGAAGAATGCTGAAGGCTAAGGCTCGATATGGGCTGTAGGGCCATCGAAGAAGAAGAAGAAGTAGAATATATGTTTTGCCTTTTAGGGGACCTTTTTTAATATCAAATATAATATTTAATAAATATACCGTTTCGTGGGCTCAATACTATAACTAGGTAACTCAAATTTTCTATTCTGAAAATATAACGTTTTTAGTTTCAATTTTAAACCATTACTATGCTGTTTTACGAGCTCTATAACCAGATAAGTGAAGTTTTCTATTTCATGGATAGAATCATGGATAGCTTTGGGTAAATTTTAAAGATGCAGGCAGCTTCAAATATCACCTATAAGTATTATTTTGTTTCCGCGTTAACGACTTAACTATTTAGGATGATTCTAAATAAATAAGTTGAGAAAACATATTTTAAGAGACAAATTTATAGCAATAGAAAGCTCCTTCCATGAGTTTCCACTGATGTTAATGAAATAACTGAAAGCAGCTTAATTTTGAGTGACCTAGTTTTAATATTGAGTCACGATGTGATATTTCATTATGCGTTTCAGTTTCAAATAATAAGTATTTGAACATTAAAAAATATGAGTTACATTACAGAAGCAGAGGACTAAAATAAAAATCTCATTAAGTCTGTTATTTGAAAAAAATGAAATCGTAGGTGGCTTATTAAAAAGGAATAATACACTAGCTCGCGTATTGTTTGTTTCGTTTTATTTAGACCTTCATTCGTATTGGGGGTCTACTGGAGGGTGAAACAGAGGTCGGTGTTGGGGGGCGGAGGGGACGCCCCCGTAAGCGGATTGGGGATACGGGAAACCCAAATCAAAATGTAATAACCCTTAGAATCGGATGTCATATGCGACAAGGATTACAGATCTTGATATATTCGATATATCCTTTTTAATAGTGTATTCTTCATGCGTCAAGTGTACCAATTCGTGTCAAGTGCAGTTGATCTCAAACATACTCGTATATAGATAGATTTGATAATTCATAGTTTTGGCGGAAACACTATTATTAACTGTTTACTTTGAAACATTGTTCTAATATCTCAATGTACTCGTATTAACTTTTTTTTTCCACGCGGTGATTCCTTCATAAAAGGAAGAAACGGCTCGTATCAGCTTTGTGCTCACTCCATACTCGGCGAAAACCTTCCATAGCTTTTCTTTGTCAACTCTGTCATACGCTTTTTGCAGATCTATAAACACGCAAAAAAGTTTCCCATCTTTGCCAAAAACTTCTCTGTAAGATTGTAGAGTGCTAAAATCTGGTACATGCATCCACGTCCACAAATAAAAGCTCACTGCACATTCCAAATATACTCAGATGGCATCTTTTTCACTCTTTCTATCAATATTTTACCATACAGCTTACAAACGGAGCTCAACAGACTGAGTGCTTTGTGGTTTCCGCAGTCTAACCAAGATCCCTTACCCACGTACAAAGGCATGATAATCGCTCTTCTCCAGTCAAGCAAGATACATGCCTCCTCCATACTAAGAAGTTTGAATACCCCATGCAACAATAACTTGACCACTCTTGATGAACTCTATGGCAATGCAATGGCAATCATACCTAACAGCTTTACTACCTTTCATCATTTTCATTGCATTCTTAATTTCATTCATACTTATCTCTTCCGTGCAGTTTACCTCAGTTATATCAATACCTCTTATGCTTCCTCCACTTTTCATACATCTTGTTACGTCGCTACCATACATTTATTTAAAATATTCCACTTGTACGTTCTTATCATTCGTAAGCATTCTTTCGACTTCTTTTAACTTTCAATAAGGAACATTAATAAACTAATAACAATGTAAAGAACAAATACGAAAAAATATATTTCAATTATGGATTATTGTGGGAAAATCGGTTTTCACACCCCGTCAATTAAATCTTTTTGTTGTTGTTTCACAAACAAAATCAGGAGAAGGGTCCTTCTTAAATCAGCTATGCGCCAATTAGTTTAAAATGTGTCAAATAAATATTTCGAGGCCGGTATTAGTAGCTCAACCATACAAAATATTATAGGTAGGTAGGCACCTAATATTTCATCAAAATGGAAGACGACGAAAAACAAGTAAGCCTTCAATAATGAGACAGTTTCCTAAGTTTGTTAAGTATCGGAAAAACTGAAAAATCTTATCTGTACCTTGTTGAAATGAATTTCAAAAGTGACAGGTTTTTGGCAGGAAAATTGGATTATTGAAATAATTGATATAAAATGTAATATTTTTTCTAGGCCAATATATTATTAAAAAAAAGCGTTTTCTAACTAACTCACTAACGAACCATTCCTCGGACACGAGAGACAGCCAATGATAATGATGAGAACGATGTATGGCAGAATCTCAAATGCTAATATAAGAAAGGAATTATGAAAGGATCGCTGAGTTGGTTCGGACATATGGAGCGCATGGATGGAAAAATAATGGTTAAGATAATATACGTACGTCCTAAGTTCTCAATGTGGGCAATAACGCCCCCTTTTGGGCGTTTTAGACTTTCAGGGGGCAGTATATATCTCAGAATAGAGAGCGTGGGCAGATAAAAAAATATAGTCTTTAAAAGACAAAAAAAACACGGCAATCGTTTCTTCCTTTTCTTCATTCGGTATTCTACCATATGTCGTTTTCAGATACATAAAATATTTAATAATATTTTAAAATTCAACTGTGTGTTTCTAAATATTTGGAATAACTTTTATGGGAGGGGGGCGTTGAACGTTGATTTTTCTTGTAAAAGAGGCGGTGGCCTAGAAAGATTGGAAACCTATGAATAAACATTAACAATTTAAATGGAGTACGGGGTCGAGGTAGACCGAGGAAAACATGGCATGACTAAATTAATCAAATTTATCTTCTATTTCGTTTTGGGTAGAGGAGCATAACGTAATAATAAGTCCAAATAAAAAAACGAAGCAAAAAATGTAATCAACGCGTAAAACAAATAGAGTAAGCCTTTAGGAAAACATTTAGGGGCCGCCGCGTGTTTACACTTTAAAGCCCGCTCCTCTCGACACATCAAAATTACACATTATTAAAAAAACGAGAATGCAGAACAAAATGGCCTCCTTGCCGGAACTTTGTATCGGGCCGCGGCCGGGAGACGGCGGTATTTTTGACGTGGAGCGGTTTAATAACGGGACCTTTGACGCAGTTCCAGGACTGGCGTTTAATTAATTTTTCCCTCTTTGACATTTTAATTAGCAACAACCGCATTTCCCGCGCGATGAGCGCCGGAGTCGTGCCGGCGTTTTGCGGCCCGTGGTCCAATTTTTCGGGTCCGCGCCCTGCATCGATCATATGGGCAATTATTATTTTTGTAGGCAATGATGGATCTGCCCGTGCTTGGGAGGCTCTGTAGCGCGAGCTGATGCGATCGCGTGCTTTTTTAATTAAAGCGTTTCGCCTTTGACTGCGAAATGTATGAATGATTCAAATTTTCACACTTCCACTTGCATGCTTGCGTTAAAAATTGTTAAAATACAAACTGATTTTAATTGGATAGAACTAACAAAATGTTTTCCTGAAGCCCACGAAGAAAAATTTCGACACCTGTACGGGACAGGTTGCTCCCCCCGTACCAATAATTTTTATTTAGGCCGCTGACTGCTGCTCGTCTCCGATGTAATGTAGATGGTGAAAGCGGAGAATACGGCGTGATGATACATGTGTGTAATAAAACCAAGTTTTATTATATTGCGGCAATCGGTGCAGGAGTTGAAGCGAAGAGAGTTGTGCCAGTAGCTCAAATCCCTTACAAGGACTGGTTTTTACGTAGGTAGGAGCGCAAAGCCTCCTGACGCGCAGCGTGTGAGCGCGTGTGTGAAAGTGAGAAAAGTGAGGGCCGATTCCAAACGCGACCGTTTTATTTAGCCTCCGCGGCAGCATGGTAACGGTTTGTTTATCGTTTCTGAGAATTTCAGTATAATCTTCGCAGCTGCTGTTACTACGGCGTTTTTGATTGGCTGTTAACAATGGTGCGACCAACGGCGACTTGTTTGCGAGAATACTTCGGATTATTTTCTCAGAGCCACTGCACACATCTTCGTTACTATGCGCTTCCACTCCTTACCGACCACCTTATTTACTTCAACAAATGACAGAAACAAAATAAAACTTAAATTAATATTAAATTACTAACATTAATTAAATAAAATGAACATAGTTGTAAATAATGAAATAAAATAATAAAAAATAAATAAAATAATAATCTATTCGCATACGTCCGATACAATACCGTTTAAGAGTATTTAATACAATGACTTCTTTTTCTTCTTTGAATGCCATGTCCGGTACCCCCAAAGTCGGCTATCACCCTGACGTAGACCTCTCTGTCCTGTGCCAGTCGGAACAATCCCCCCACTCCCCGAACTCCAGCCCGTTCCTTGATATTCTCGAGCCAGGACGTCCTTGATCTTCCCTTTTATGATGAGATGCAGAAGATCGTATTTTTCGTTGCGGAGAATGTGTTCCAAATATGCCATCTTTCTAGACTTCACACCAGACAATAATTCTACTCTGGCTCTTTTTAGCCTCATTGTTGGTGACCATATCAGTCCACGAGATCCGGAACATTCTGCGATGGAGACACATTTCAAGTGCTTCTATACGGTTTATTGTGTTCACTTTGAGGGTCCAGGTCTCCACTTCGTATAGTAATATGGAACAAATATTGCACTTGACAATCCTCTGTCTCAATTTGAAGTTGATGTTGTCATTGCAGAAGAATGGTCTCATAATTTTGAATGCGGCCCTCACAATCTCTATTCTGCACCTCATTTCTTTTTCGGGATCGATATTGTCTGTTTTAATACTGCCAAGATATTTAAATATGTGTACTCTTTTTATTCTGGCGCGAATTAGAGTAAGACTTGCTTCTGCGTAGTTCTGTCGGCTGATTTCTGATGTTCATGTTGAGTCCCAGCCTTATACTTGCATCATTGATTTTATTGATGAGCACTTTAATTACACACTACTAATTATACAATATTTCAAATATTTCAAACCTAACATATCTAGATTGAATTCATCCCCCCTCTCCCATTTTCCCTGTTTTTAAATTTAATATATGTATAAGTAATTCATTACGTTGTTAAAATTTCTATACTCAGTAAGGGAATCATTTTTGTGAAAAGTGCAAAAAAGCGTTGTAAAAATATAATGTTTTCAAAAAAGTTATTAAAAAAGAATCCACCACACAAAGTGATTGCGAATATAGATGAAATTGTGATATCTCATTTAATAAAATAAATCTATTCAACGTGGGGAGTCAGAGAAATCAACGCGCGTGCATGACACGATGTATGAATTGTTGAGGAATCGAGAGAAATATGTAAGGAAAGAAAAGTGTGGCAGTCCATTCTTTCTGCCAACCCCGAAGGGGTTGGCAGAAAGAGTGGACTGCGTGACGGTTAGTAAGTTAATATTTTCAATGTTTAGATCCTTTAAAATATTAAATTACAAAATATATTTCTTGTTTTTGAATTCGATTATATCCTGATTTTTTGGGCCTTGAAATAATATTCATGGTTATGTGCCATCAAATTTCGATTCTGTTCGTATCTTCACCTTAACATTAGCTAAAGTTATTATATATATATGGTCTCTTATACGTATTTAAATCATTATATTCAGTACTTTGTCGGTCTGAAGGAATCTCTTTTATTAGTCCCTGTCAAGTGCAGTAGACCTATAGTTTATTTCTCTGGCATATTTTGGTAATTATCCATAGCTGTCGTCATCCAGGGTAGAGAGTTGACAACGTAATAATAAATTTACAAATAAAAACCAGCAAAAAATATTTTCTACAAAACGTATTAATTTTTCGGCCGGTTGAATTTATTAATATCATATCCTGACACATTTAATTCCGTTTTTAATTTAAGTTTCCGGCCAACTTTCACCCTTTGACCCCTTTTGTTCATGTGTAAGCGAAAGCTGTGTTTTGCATTAAATTTCCATTTATGATGGAACACTATTAATTCTAACAAGAATATAATAGAAACATTGAGTCCGGTCAGATAGCATGGAAATGGTTTTAATTAAATGGAGAAGTCTGGGTTCAGCCGATCGATATCTCTATCTTTACTTTATTTGGGTGCCCAGGGAATTCGCACATACATGATACAGATGACACACACGTGCATAAAATATCTTTGTACGTTATATGTTGGGGTATTAATAAGAAACTGCCTGGCCCTTACATAAAATATCAATGATATACTACAGTGTTATTCGCTAATATCAATTTAAAACACAAGGTTACATAATATCGATAAAAAACGGTAATAAATACGAATGAAAACATTCATTACTATTATTATTATTGACAACATCATTGCAGAGGTTGCATCTCTCAATGACAACATCATTGCAGAGATTGCATTTCTCAATTTAGGGTACACTTTGGGTAAAGAAGTAATTGGAATGCTTTGCTATGCTGACGACGCCACAATCGTGGCTGAAAATGAAAACGACTTACAAGTAATGCTCTCAAAATTTGATGAATCCTGCTCTAAATACAACATGATCATATCCATTCCAAAAACAAAGTGTATGACATTCTCAAGAAATCAACTAAGATGCGAAATCTCCGTACGCCAAGAAAAAATTGAACAGGTAGGCCAATTTAGATATCTCGGAAGCAAAGTAACCAGCTCTAATGACCTCCCTAGAGAAGTAAGGTCACAGGTAGATAAGGCTGCAGCGGTTGCAGGCTGCCTGAAAGATGTCATATGGAGATACGAGGACATGAGGACTGACAGTAAGGTACGCATTTATAAGACCTGTGTGCGACCTATCCTCACATATGGCATTGAATCGAGGGCAGACACTGCCAAGACATAGATCATGCTCAGAACAACCGAGATGAAAACACTCCGCGCTAAGCCCTACGTGATCGAGTTAGGAATACAGCAATCTGAGAAATCTGCGAGGTCGAAGATGTGGTCAGATGGGGACGTCAAAGACAGCGATACTGTCATCAACATGTAGAAAAAATTAGCTCAAATAGGATACCATACATCTATGGAACGCCAAACGTACAACGCCGACCAGGAAGACCCCCGAAACGGTGGTGAGAAAGCTGGAGTTCAGCGTCTCAAGAGGACCCGCCTGAAATAACAGACTCCTGAGTCTACCAAAAGTGAAGAAGAAGAAGAAGAAGAAATTTGATATAGTTAACATGTTCACCATTACACCGTTTCCATGGAAGGGCAGGCAGAGAGGATTGACAGCCACACTGCTCAAGAGAATAAGAGAAGAGTATCAAAAGTGAAGAAGAAGAAGAATAATTGATAATCAATAAATTTGCAAAGGTATTTCTAATGAATGTTTGAAACGAATTAAATATATCATTGTGATCTTAATGAATTATAAAAAAAGATTTTCTGAAATGATTCTATTTTGTCGTCCAACCGTTCCGTTGAAATGAAGTGTTTTCATATTCGTTCGGTAATTGTACATGTAGCTTGCGTTGAATAGTATTTCGGTCTTTGTACTGGGCGAGTCTAATAGACAATCAGAATAACGTCGCACAATGGAAGGGTGCAGAATAATCTGGGCTCGCATATGTTAATAACCCCAAGGGTCTGGCACTCATCGTAAAAGTTTCTACCTTCGCACAGAATTGTTTAGATATGATAAATTAAAAGCACATAAATATTTATTCAACCTATATTGGTAATGTAGGATCCAACAAAATACAGATGAGAATTTAAAAAAATTATATTTTTAGAAATTTTTATGGGCCACCATCAGTTTCATAGATTACGACCCTCAGCAATGAGGGAACAAAGAAAGAATAAGAAGAAACCCATCATCATCGGGAGAACAATATAAACCGCTAATATAATTTTGTGCATATAGTCGATTCACATTGTTACATGTTGATGATAAAGGAAACACAGTGTTTTATAATTAATACGAATGAAAACGTCAGTTTTCTAGAAGTTTTATTATATTTTATGGGAATGACATGTTTCGCCCTTCTAAGGCATTATCAAATGTCGAAACATGTCATGTCATGCCATTAAGGGCGAAACATGTCATTCCCATAAAATATAATTAAGCTTCTAGAAAACTGACGTTTAATTATTTAATATGGAGTTTTACATCATTGTTCAAGAAACAATAAATAAACAATGTTTTAATTCACATAAATTTGACATTATAGAATTCTGCGCTGTTAACGCGTCATCAATATAGAAGGTTTTTTGTGAGATGTCCTATCTCTATGGGTTCGCAGCCTACGATTTGTCTTAATTTAAAAATCGAATTGAAATAGTTACGATAATATTTTTTTTTGTTAACTCTTAAATAATAAAACTTTGTTTATGAATCGCAAATTACATTTTTTTTTGGTTTTTCACGACAGCTGTTTCATCAACGTTTGTTGACATCATCAGGTGTTACAATAATCTAATAACGTTTGTTGACATCATCAGGTGTTACAATAATCTAATAATAATAATTTTGTAACAACTGGTGATGTCAACATAGGTTATTTATTATTTCTTGATCAATGATGTAAAACTCCATATTAAATTATTTATACGAATGAAAACGCCAGTTATCTACATTTGAAAATCGCCTTAAAAAGGCGAAACATGTCATTCCCATAAAACATACTAAAATTTCTAGAAAACTGACGTTTTCATTCGTATAAATTATCAACATAGGTAGATGAAACAGCTTTTGAGAAAAATAAAAATGAAATTTGTGATACGTTTTAAAATTTATCAGATATTTTTATTCCGGTCAGGACTTATTCCTGTAAAAAGTCCTGTAAACGCCTCGACCATCATAGTCTGTTTCCAATTTGCATCTTCGTCTCTATTGAGATACAATTAATCCTTAAAATGATAACCCGCAATGGGTAAAATTCAGTATTCGTCTACAAGTATTTGTATACATTCAAAATGTTATAATTAAACAGTTAATAATTTTGAAGTATCATAGTGTTTCGGCTAAAACAACGGACTAATTATTTTTGTAATTAGAGTACAGTAGCAGAGTTGCCAAATGATATATAACTAGATATTATGACGAATTTAATATAACTTGTGGCATCACTTAACCGACATGATAATTTGAGGAAAAAAATTACATAAATATCACTACATTCGACAGAGCAGATCCGACATGTTTGTTAGTTCTGGAGGTGTATTTACGCACCCGTGATTAAATTAAGGATACACGAGTGTAATTTACTTAGAAACCGCGGGTATCAGAGCAGGGCTGGAGGAACGACGTTTGTCTGTGAGACAATAATGAGGCCTGCTCCTTCAACACGCTTGGCAGCCATCTTATTAATATTCATTGTTATTCAAATGTGAAATAAATTTTACACGCAGTTTAATCTACTCTCGGGTGGAAGGTTGCCTCAGATATTTCGCTCCCTGTTCCAAGCGGTGCGTATGTAGTTCAGGACTGGAGCGCGGACCGTTTGAGAATCACTGACATTTTTTTCGAAATATATACATTTAAAATTTGGAATACTCTCTCTCGGTGAAGATTTAAAAAAAAAATACATATGTAATGTTTTAAAAAAAAAACACAAATATTATAATAAAAATATCTCTATAAATATGAGAAAACGACGTGCGTGCATGGCACGATGTATGAATGTTGAGGAAGCAAGATAAGCATGCCAGGAAAGAACAGTGACGGTCCATTCGTTCTGCCTAACCCTTCGGGAAGACGGCTTGATGGCAGTGGCAGTACTCCAATCAAAACCCCCCAAATCTAAGTAATCATGCCCCCGCATATACCAACAACCCACCAAATCACTTTCCAACAATGTTCCCATCAGACGTAAGAGGAATAGTCACAAGAGCTGAACCTATGTAAGCCAGAAGAGGTTTTGATTCAAATTTTTTTCGCAAGCCGGGCTTCTGGGCTTCTATGGGAGTATTAGTTAGTTAGAACTTTGTAAATAGTTATAACCAAAGCAATAAAAAAAAAAAAATATTCTTTCGAATGAAGAGCACTTAATTTGTGATGTGGCATTATTGAAAATAATTTATTGCACTTGTGTTATGTTTTTACCCCACTTAGGTACTTTACTTTATCGAACCAACCGGTTTCGCTCCCACCAGAACTTTGTTATGGTTACAAAACCAAAATAATAGTTTAATACGCAAATAATACACTCTTACAGTTTTTCACATAGTTAACATCTTGTTCACAAGTGTAATAACTTACATATAATAATAAAATATTAATAACAATAATTATAAATAAATATAGTAATCAAAAGTATTTTTTTTTGAAAATATAATAAACTGTTAAATTAAAAAAAACGTTTATTTATGTATCACAATTTTATCTTTATTTTACGCGGCAGCTGTTTCTTCAACCTTTGAGATTTGATATATTTTTGGAACACCTGATGATGTCAACATAGGTTGACGAAACAGCTGACCCGTCAAATAGAAATACAATTGTGATACATAAAACAAAGTTTTTTAATTAAACAGTTTATAATGTTAAAGTATCATAGTGTTTCGGCCGAAACAATGGATTATTTAGAAAACATAAGTTTTTTAAATACTAATATTGAAATATTATAATTTTTTTTATTTGAAATAAATATTGTACCATAAAATAATTGAGATTAATTGTAGCAAAAATATGTTTGAAATTTGACGTATTTTTTTGTAAAGAAAGACGACATTGGACACACAGTTAAAAAAATAAGGTATCTTTAAAAAATATATATGAAAATATTCTAGATACAACCCTTAGATTTGCTAGAGCGGTCGCCATTTTGTCATCATCTGTCGCCGTGGGCTCGCTGTTTGAGAAAACAAAACAGCATATTACATGTAATAAAAAGCTCACATAAACACAACTACGTAAAAACTGAATGTGAAGATTAGGAAATATTTTTTGATGAAGGCGTCATATTTTGTAGGCGGGTTCTTGAAATGGAGAAAACTTCGATACGGAGTTTCTACTTCTAACGTTAGTTAACCGTTTCCTGTGTCATCTGACGAGGTCGCCAGGGCGTGTAATGCGTGAATTATAATCCCTGGCAGGATAACTCACGGTCGGGGGCGCGCGAAGAAACTTTGTATCGGCTTAGAGCCATTTTAAATTCATTTTGCAAAACGACCCAAAGCACCAGAAGCCCCTGAGCGAAAGTTATACTAAATCTTAATAATTGTCATTAAACACCGCTTGAAAACAGTTGGATTTATTTCTCACCGAATTTGAAAGATACTTATAATTCATTTCCATCATATAATTGAATACCATAAATATGAAAATTAAGGATTATATGGTGGATTTTTCTGTCGGGGTTACCTTCCCTTAGCTGGTTGGATCTTTGGAGGAGCCAGAAACTCGCCTTTTATCCCCTCATTATCTGCTGTGATCACACGGTTATGAGTGTGATCCCATTGCCCGGGGTTCTCGACAGGCACGCTAACGAGTTGGACTAGTCAGTAGTGTTGCCGCATTTTATAGAATCACACCCTCCAGCAAGATGTGATTCGCCGCCACCCTACTGAAAATTCGAACCCCTTATATTTACAATATTAAAACACCGCTTTTTTCAAAAAAATATCAATGAAAGCAAAAATGGCCATTCATAATGGAGTTCTAGTTCCATCGCTAATGTATGGAAGCGAAGCATGGAATTGCCAGAAGGATGAGAGCAAAATAAATGCAGTAGAGATGATATGCCTTAGACGTGTGTGTAGTAACGATGTGCGACAAAGTTTCAAATACTGATATGAGGAAGGAATGTAGAGCGGATGAAAGTGAATGTATAATGAACAAAATTATTATTCAACATAATGAAGTGTTCAGAATTCAGAATTCCCTGGACACTGAATGTTCAGAATTCCCTGGACATGGTTACCAATACTGAAGCCCTGAGGCGAGCTGGAGTTGACAGTATTCTGTTATCAACTATCAAGGTTCGGAAGATTTCACATCTGGGTCATGTACTGCGTGGGGAAAAGTTCCAGCTTCTCCAACTGATATTGGAGGGGAAAATTGAGGGACGCCGAGGGCCCAGTAGGAGACAGATGTCCTGGCTGCGAAACGTGAGGGAGTGGACCGGTATCCGAAGTGTGGAGGAGCAGTTCCGAGTGGCGCAGGTCAGGGACAGGTTCGCCGAGGTGATCGCCAACGTTGGGGGGACCCAAAAGGGCACTTGAAGAAGAAGAAGATGAAGTATTAAGCGAAACTGCATTTTTAGTTATTATTATTCAAATATGTATACTCGTACATAAAAACTTACACATAGAAAGTTTTACGTGAAAGAATTTTTTGTGTGTGTAAACATGTACAAGTATGTACGTCAAATCTTGTATGTTCGTCCAAATTTCATAACAATGCAACGAAAACTTATGCATACCTAATTCAATTTCAACCCTAAAGAAGTGCGCTTCGTTTTCCATTCCTGGCCCCCCTGTATGTGCTTTTAAAGTGTACAAATATGGGTGCGCAGGCGAGTGTATTTGTACGGAGCAGAAATAAAAAAATATGTGATGAAAATATTATCACAAATCGAGCACATCTGCTAAGAGAAACTACACTTATATTTTCGGAAGTCATGTCTCAATTTGCTTTCCATCTACACGGAAAATTGGAAATATCTATGAAAACAGTCTAGGAAAATACCCATAACATTGGGGTGTGAAAAGAAAGTGAGGGAGTTACTTCAACTCATTTTTCTAAAAAAAATTATTAGTTTAATAGTAATAAAATATTTAAATTCATAATGTATTACAATATTCTATTAATCAATTACTTATAAACAAATTGATGTGTTTTTATATTATATAAAAAAATATATTTAAGTCGGGTAGGGAAGTAAAACATTTAAAATTAACTAGCATCATAAAGGATTTGGAAATACTTTGAAAAATTTATAATTAACCTAATGTATTTTATTTTTTTTAAATATTTTATAATTTTTCATATGTTGGTAAAATAGGTCTATGACTTGAAAGAACGTATTAAAAATAATCATGCCTTTTTTGAGACGTTAAAAATACGTGGAAGTGTTTACTAATTAAAATATAATCAATGATTTTATATAATATATATTGTAATTAATAGAGCACCCTTTTTACGTACATGAATTAATTGATATATTTTGAAGTTGTGTGCCTTAATAATCAGGGGAACGATAAAATTAAAATTTTAAGATATACTACCTTCGAAACATGTTGCCATAAATACATTTTATCAAATAAAAATGACACGATGTATGAATGTTGAGGAAGCGAGAGAAATATGTCAGGAAAGAAAAGTGTGGCAGTCCATTCTTTCAGCCTACCCCTTCGGGAGAGACGGCGTGATGGTTAGTTAGTTTGTTTTTAATAATAATAACAGTTTTTTGATTCACAAAAATATTATATCTCAATCAATTATTATTATCAATTATTTTATGAAGATTTAAGTATTACACTTACCGGTAGATAAAAAATATTGGATTTAAATTTATTAATTAATTTCGATATAAGAAAAATTATCGACGATTTCATTGCAAAATATAAGATTTCACGAAGACACTTTTTACGTTCACATGTCATAGTGTCGATAGCCAAAATAAAAGACATTCAAATGCGATTTTTTGTGTTACTTGCGTATTCATAGTGGTGGTGGGACGCGGCGTCAGCATTTTGAAAGCTTCGAAATTCCAAATTTAAATTGTGCTCTGGAAAATTGTACTCGGAATTTCGGTGTTGCAAGTGCGCTGGGGTTGCCAGGGAGAAAATGAATATTCATGGCCGGATTGAAAAAACGCCACCGGATCACGGCGACAAATATAGCGCCCGTCGGGAAAATTATAAATGGATGCAATTTAATGAAATAATTTGGATGTAACTGTTTTATTGGGCGGTTTGGAGCGGAGTTTTTATGAATATTTTAGTGGATTGGGACCAGTTCGACGTTTTGTATTACATTTATATTTTGTTTCTCTCTTGCTCTTTTTACGTTATAGAATAAATAACTTAACTTCATCAATCACAAATTAATATTTTGATACATTTAAATTTAAATCACATTTGAAATATTTCGATTACCCAAAATGTTTCTATTATAAGGTCTGCAATTACGTAATTTTTTTTGATTAATTGTACACACAATATGAGGTATTTTATATTGCCGAAGACTTATTTATCTAATTAATATGAATGACGATCTTTGTGGCCGAGTGACAAGTGCTACGACTACCACACCAAAGGTCCCTTTTCGATTCATGGCTATGGAAGTGTGATTGTCACACATTGGTATGGTATAAAATTCATGTGCCAATTTTTTTTCAATTCTACACCAGAACAAAAACAGTGTGACAATCATATTGCCATCGCCGGGAATCAAACCCAGAACCTTTCGCGACTTCGCGGGCATCTCACCTACGGTACGTATGAGTGAAATAAAAAATGACGCGTATGGGTGAAACAAAACATACAGGTACGTCGTTTCTGCGCATGTCAGCGGAGTCATTTGCAACGCAACGAATTAAATCGCTTTAACTCGCGCGAAAATTCAAAAATATTATTTTATTCGCAAACGGTTCAAACGCGCAAAAAACATCGGTTTATTACAGATTTTATTAGGCAACCCCGGCTTTTCGACCCGCATGGAACTACCTCCAATGGATACGAGTATATATATTTGACTAACATAACTTACTAAGTTGTGTTTTAACCGAGTCATCACAGATAATATGCATTCCTAAGTGAAATTTTGAAGTTGGAATTCCATAAAATTTTCTTTTGAAACATTACATTTAGTTACGTAATACAGCGCATTGATTCAACGTGCTTAGCATGCAAATTTGGCGCTGTTGGTTGCCGTTAAAGAAAATGACAATGGTTTCATTAGAGTTGACCGCCCATTTGATCGCGTCACCGTCCGGCCACAAAAGCTTGCATTTTACGTCGCTATAATGCGGCATCAACATTATCAACAATTATACAAGCAAGTACCCCACTCGCGCCGCGCTATTTATCACACACACGTCCCGCACCGCAGACTGGCAACATTAATGCTATGTGCGCGAAATAGGTACCCCCCACGCCTACGCAATAATCTAGCCCCCTCTAGGTATCTACTTCGCGGTGCTTATAACTAAGGGAGAGACATGGGGAGTAAATGATACAGAAAATAGGTAATTCGTTTAAGGGCTTATTTTTAAACGACCGAATTAATAATTTTCTCCTTTAAGAGACGAGAAAAATTTTCTCGATAGTTTTTTTATGAATATAAAACGAAAACCCGACAAGGTAGGAACTTGTAAATAACATAGTTATTTATAAAAACCGGACTAGAATGACTACAAATTTCACGGTGGGGCATACCTGACAACCTTTGTGGCCGAGTGGTAAGTGCATTGAAAGCCACCCCCAAGGTTCTGGGTTCGATTCCCGGGGCAGTGTGATTATCACACTGTCTTTGGTCTGGTGTAGAATTCACGTGACAATAAAATGGCGATAAATTAGCGACCTGTCACATGTCACGAGAATCACTATGATAGCTATAATATCCTTTACAACGATTTGGCTCATGCTGTCTTGATGTAAAGAGCTATTCAACAAAATAATAATAATAATAATAATAATAATAATACACTAATGGAAAGTATGTACTACAAATTGCTGTGAAATGCCACCTTGCATGACAACAACAAGACTTCCAGTAAATCTCCCAGGCGTCCTAGAGTGGTCCTAGTGATATTACCATCAAGGTCATATTAGACAGGAAGAGGGCGTATGACGTATCTTCGGTGTCACAAAATCGAGACCCATGAGCTAAGGGAAGGTTATCCTTACAAGAAATCCCATGAAAAGGCAAGGGGAAATCATTCCAGTATCACTTCCCAGAAAATCATTGCGGTCAATCCAAATGGAATAAATTTGTTGCATTTAAAAACAGGAAATAATTTTTAGTTTATTTATTGTTTTTTAACAAGGATGTTAAATAAACTTCATACTAAATAATCAAACGAACTAACTAACTAACCATCATGTCGTCTCCGCGAAGGGGTAGGCAGAAAGAATGGACTGCCATACTATTCTTTCCTGACATATATTCAATATTTGATTTATTTGATCGTACCACGTTTTCCTCGGTCTTCCTCTATTTCTAGTTCCATTTACATCGTTAACATATAACTTTTTTACCATTCTTTCTTCATTCAATCTTTCCAAGTGACCAAACCATCTTAATGATCCTTTGATTAAAATTGTTCATATCACCATCATTTGCACCGCATTCACTTCTTATATTTTCATTCGACACTCCATCACATACAGACATATCACACATTCCTCTTAGAGGTCTCATTTCTACTGCATTTATTCTACTTTCATCCTTCTTTTGTCAGTTTCGTGCTTTGCTTTCATACATAAGGGTCGGTACAAGAACACCATTGAACAAATACTGAATGAAAACGTGAATGAATGAATTAATAAATAAATAATGAAATCTGAATGATAACGTCTTTTGTTTAGAACTTTAATTATATTTTAAGCGAAACTCAAGATTCGCCTTGTAAAGGCATTATCAAGGCAAAACATGCAATTAATATAAAAAAATAATAAAACTTCTTGAAAATAGGCTTCTTTATTCATATTGGTTATTCGCTTGTTTGTCTCTTATAAAAGCAAAGATTAAATTAAACAAAAAAGAAATATTCATATTTTTATTTTCTTAAATCGTTCTTTTACATTATGACAGCATGAGCCAAATCGATGTAAAGGGTATTATATCTATCATAGTGATTCTCGTGACATGTGATAGGTAGCTTATCTACACTTGACCAAAGACAGTGTGAAGTTTTAGTGTAATCCATTCTCATAGCATTAAAAATGTTTGCAATAAAACTGGAAATCCATATGATCTGGCTCTGAAGAAGCCTGGCAAATGCATTTGGGATACGCATCAGCGGTGTGGGTGTAGGTTTAGTGGATAATATGGGTAGGGGCAAAGAAGCGTGAAATTGGTTTTGATTTCGCTTGATTCAATGAATAATTAATAACGCGAATGAGCGGGTGCCGCTTGATCTGCGATCCGCCGCCATTTTGTGGGCACTAAAGGGATGATTGTGATGGAACGCGAGAATTTAAAAAGGATTACAGCATTTGGAGCGAAATTTGAAAATGAAAAGCTGTTCATTTAACGGTTTGAATTCAATAATTCCACTTTATTAAGCGTACTTAAAAACGAGAAAATAAAATATCTTAATTTTTAAATCAAATTTTATTTAAGGGGTTACACCACACTGACGCTCGAAAAAATAGGCATAATAATAAACATTTTTTTGACTCAGCATTTAAAAATATGAAATATTCTTTATTTTACTATTACATGTAATAGATTTATAAACAACTTCCAATACTGAAAAAACAAGATTAAAAATGGAGGAGATATGAGTCGCTAGGTGGGACCCTCTTTTTAAACACGGTGTAATTGATTTCTCCGTCCAGCTTTGTCTGAATTTTTTTAAATATATAAATTGATTATTTAGAAGGGTAATAGCTAAGACGCGTAGTAGGATTTTTTCGATTGCGTTCCGTATTCAAAAGTTATACATTTTTTAAACTTAAAATTTTTATGGAAATTGTTTTTTTTTTCAAACAACATTTCACCAATTTATATTTTTAAATTTTCCTACGTCACGTCTTAGCTATTATCCTTCTGAATAAGCATTATGTATGTATTTTTTTCAGACAATGCGGGACTAAGAAATCATGTACACCGTCAGCAAGGATTTTAAAAAGAGGGTCCCACTGAGCGACTCATATCTCCGCCATTTTTATTGTTATTTTTTTCAACATTGAAAATTGTTTAAAAATCTATTATATGTATACGTAAAATAAAGAATAATTCATATTTTTAATGGCCGAGTCAAAAAAAAAATATGCCTATTTTTTCGAGTGTCAGGGTGGTGTAACACCTTAAGTAAATTTAACTAACCATCACGTCGGCTCCCTAAAATATAATCACACCATATTTTTCTGACTCACTTTCTCGTTTCTTTAACATTCATACACCGTGACATGCACGATCGTCTATTTAAATAACTAATTATATCTTCAATATAATACAATGAGTAAAATGTGGTAAAAACTACAATTTAATGTAATTTTTCTATATAAATAGCACTAAAAGAAGAAGGGGTTCAAAAGGGTAGTAGGGCTACGATGGGGTATGTTTTGCTGGAAAATATGTCTCTACAAATGTCGTAAGGCGCCATGTTGCATTTACAACAGCAACACTACTATCAAATCCAACTCTCTAGCGTCCACGAGAGGTCTTTTTAAAGACCCCGCGAACCCCGGGCAATGTGGCACATATTACTTAGTGCCATAGCAGATAGAGAGAAGACGAATGGCAAGCTTCCAGCGCCATAAAACTGGATACACCCAGCTAAGGGGAGGTAACCCCGACAGAAAATCCTCCAGAGAAGGCAAGGGGATACTACTCTGGATATTTACCCCAAGGTCATCACTCTCAAGGGTGATAGTCAACGTTAGGGAGACCTGACAGGACACAGTAAGAAGAAGAAGAAAAGTAGAAGAGACACGAACAATAGAATACAATACATTTGGTAATAAATACATAAAATAATTAAGTGATAAATAATATAGAAGTACAGTGATATAGAATAAAATACGAATATACTGTTAAGTAGAAGATAAACCAGGATAACAGAATTATCTTGAGTGAAGCTTTGTCATCGCTTTCTCAAATTACGACCCATAAATCTTCGCAACAGAGTTGTCCCATCGAATCACTACTCCGCTGACTTGCATATTGCCTACGAGCCCTCATAACTCGACGAGTTGATCTCTAGTCAACGCGGCGGCCCATCCCTACACTGCAAGGTAGATCCACAATTGATTGCTTCGTTTGTGATGAAATTAATATAGACATGATTGAATACATCGCTTGTACATTTAGATTGATCTAATAATTGAATGAAATGTAATCTGGTTGAGGTAAGGCATATTGAATAATGGAAATTCAACAGAAATTTACTCGAGTTAAATGTAATGCAAACAATGAAAATGAATAATAATGTTATCTTGTTTTGAAAAGGATAACAACGATTATTGGAAGGTCAGTTGTCTACGAGTGTCTTAAAAAATCAATGACATTTATATAGAAATGATTGAATGTATCGCTTGTACATTAAGATTGATCTAATTATTGAATGAAATATAATCTGGTTGATGTAAGGCATATTGAATAATCGAAATTTACACGAGTTGAATGTAATACAAACAATGAAAATTAATAATAATATTATCCAGTTTTTAAAATGATAACTTGGATTTTTGAAATATCAGTTATCTGCAAGTTTGTTAAAAAATCAAAGGTATTAAAATATACATGATTCAATACATCGCTTGTACATTAAGATTGATCTAATAATTGAATGAATTGTATTTTGGTTGTGGTAAGGCATACTGAAAAATCAAATTTACACGTGTTAAATGTAATACAAATAATAACAATTAATAATATGATGTAGTTTTGAAATAGATTACAAGGATTATTGGGATATTCGTTATCTTCAGGTTTGTTTAAAAGTCAAAGATATTAAAATATACATGATTGAATACATCGCTTGTACATTAAGATTGATCTAATAATTGAATGAATTGTGTTTTGGTTTAGGCAAGGCATATTGAAAAAACGAAACTCAACAGGAATTTACACAAGTTAAAATAAAACAATCAATGAAAATTAATAAAAATATCATATAGTTTGGAAAAGGATTACAATTACTATTTCTGAAAACGTCTGTTTTATTGAAGTTCTATTATATTTTGTAATATTGACATGTTTCGCCCTGCTATGGAATTATCGAATTATAATTCCTTTTTGTATATTTAGACACTTATTGATGTCTTAGCAAGGCTTAACATATATTTTCAATAAATACATATAATAACATTTATAGAAAGCAGACACAATCATTTGTATTAATTATTTAATATGGAGTTCTATATCAGTGTTCAAGAAACTATAAATAAATGAAAAGAGATGTTTCTAAAAAGTTTTTGATATACTCGTATTAAGAAAAAAATAAATATTTTTACAATATTTTTTAACGCTATCTCAAAATGTGAGTCATTTGAAGGTTCCTTATCAATTAAATTAATTTAATATCCTTACATATAAAAATAAACGTTTGTCTAGCTTGTTTGTTTGTCTGTGATTTTCTCAAAAAATACTAAACCGATTTCGCTGAAAATATCAAAGTTTGTTCTTATTAGTCTCTGAAAGGTTTTGAAAGTAGTTTGAATGAAATCCAATATTAAAAACTATTGTAATTACGTTTTAAGATTAGTCTGTAAAAAAAACAAACCTTAGTTGTATTGAGATTAGCCCATAGATATACCACTCTGGTTATATAATATATAAACACACAATTACAACAACTTCGCATGGTTATATTGTAAACAAGAGTATGTTTAAATAAAGCAATTGTATTTCGGTACAATAAATGTAAAATACAATCTGCTTCATTAACTTCGTGTTTTAAATATCCACCATTAAAATGGGGACCGTCACAGAACAGCCGGCCGTGTGACCGCGGGTTAATCATGACCCTGGACTGATGGCGGGGGTGTAGGCGGGGGTGGGGGTGGGGACCAAATAGCCACGTAATTAGCTAATGGTTTCCATGGATTGGGAACCATAGGTTTTATCTTTTTCATGCATAAGGTATGTTTGTCCAAGATTCGCAACAATTTTATTATTATAGTAATAACCTTGGAATTGAATTAAGAATGCTCTTATTTATTCCACTTTTATTTATTGAACATTTTAAACTAACTAACCGAACAAACAAAGGTTATGACGCAACCCTCTTTGAGGTACATTAAAAAAAATAACATAAACCATTGTTGAAATTTGTGCTTCGAAGAAGTTGTGTCATAATCGAAATACGTCTGCGAAAAGTCAAATAAAGTGTTGTGAACATACGAAATAATAGTGTTCATTCAAATCTGAATCCACAACAATAAATCAAGATGAATATAGAGGTAATTCTCAGAACTATCAAATTAATGATCACACCGTTTTTCCCGGAGGGGTAGGCAGAGAGGATGTACCACCACACTCTTATATCCTGACATAACTCTCTCGCATCTTCTACATTCACACATCGTGACATGCACACTCGTCAATTGTTCCCACTTCAAAGATGGCCGCCTTTCAGTAATTCATTGATTTAATCATGCTATATTTTCCTTGACTTTCCTCGACTTCTTTTTCCATTCACACTACTATAAGTATGTATATTTTTAACCATTCTTCCTTCATCCCTTCATTCCATATGTCCAAACCATATACGAGTAGACCTCCATCCTCAGGTGTTATATATTTACACCTGAGGATGTAGGCCATCTTCATTACATGTTGTGTTTTCGCAATTTTTATTTTATAAAAATATTAAATAAATAAAAGTGAAATAAAAAACAATGTTGTTAATTCAATTCCAAGGTAATAACAACGAAATTCAACAGTGTTAACGCCTCAGCCTTCAATAAAGTCTTATTATAGTCTGTTTATGTATAAACTTTATGCTTATTATTATTATATAACGACGACAGTGTAAATATATAACGACCTTTGTGGCCGAGTGGTAAGTGAATTGACTGCCACCCCGAAGGTTCCAGGTTCGATTCCCGGCTAACATATAGCTAACAGAAATCGAATGTATACAATATATTAAGGGAATATTTATGTATGTCATTCCCATAGAACATAATAAAATGACAAGATTACGGATATTTTCACAAAATTTTACTTTACTGAAATATAATGCCAGTACTATTTTTTTAAAATATATTACAAGTGTTATTTACATTGAAAAACTAATCATACATTATTCGAATATTATTAATTTTCGATGTACAAATTAAACAATAAAATGATATTAATTAAATAGTCCATTGTTTTGGCCGAAACACTATGATACTTCAAAATTATTACTGTTAAAATTTAAAACACTTTTATAATATCACAATTTATTTTTATTCACTGAGAGTGTCGCGACAGCTGTTTCGCCAACCGATGTTTGCATCATCAGGTGTTACAATAAACTCCATGTCCATGGTTTATTGTAACACCTGATGATGCCAACATCGGTTGGCGAAACAGCTGTCGCGACACTCTCAGTGAAAAAAAAGAAATTGTGATATTATAACAGTGTTTTAAATTTTATCAGGAAAATATGTCAATTATGTTTTAGTGCGAATATATTAAGATATAAAAAGTACTTATTATTTTTTGAACAATGATGTCTTTCTTTCTTCTTTCTTTGCTAGCCTTCTTCCCTGTATTGCTGGATATAGGCCTCTTCCAATTTCGTCCACTCGTCTCTATCCTGCCCCCTTTGTTTCCAAGATTTTCCAACCCTTTTGACAATATCATCGGTGGCCTTCCGACACTTCGCCTATTTGCCCATGGTCTCCAACTGGTCTCCAACTGAGTACAACTCCAACAATGATGCACAACTTCATATTAAATCTTCTTCTTCAAGTGCCGTGTCGGGTCCCCCCAACGTTGGCGATCATCTCGGCGAACCTGTCTTTGTCCTGCGCCGCTCGGAACAGCTCCTCCACACTTCGGATGCCGGTCCATTAAATAATTAATATAAATGAAAACGTCTATCTTCTGGGAGTTTTATTAAGAATTTTGATAATTCCTTAGAAGGGTGAAACATGTCGATCCATAAAAAACTTAAGAAAACTCCTAGAAGACAGACGTTTTCATTTATATAATTTATATAAATATTATGTTACATATCACTTCTGATTGTCAGCATGTTATCAAAGGTTGCTATGTTGAGATTACTCTCCACGCTGGACTATAATGTGTTACAGCTATACGTAACGGCAGTAGATTGAACTCGCGAAGCGGCGGGAAGGATTTGCTTAATGGACAATCAAAATGTTTATTAACTGTGCTTATAAATTAAAAATCAACCGCCCCTGCAAATCAGCTGGGAAATGGTTGAAACTCAATTGTATTTTACAGGATAATTATTATTGTAATTTACGTTTACAAGGACTCCTGTGACGTTTGTGGGGAGTTTCATTACGTACTCGAACACCTGCCTCCATATCGGGAGTGTGATGGTAAAATGACGTATATCTCATAATTTAATGTTTAAAAAAAACTTTGTTATGAATATCAAAATTGGATATGTAATAATTAGTCGCGACAGCTGTTTCGCTGACCGATGAATGCATCGTCAGATCTTACAATCAGTTGATTGTAAGATATGACGATGCTCACATCGGTTACCGAAGCAGCTGTCGCGACTTATTATTTTCAATTTTCATATTTTAAAAAAAGTTTTTTTTTATCTAAACATTAAAAATGTTGAAATATCAAAATGTTTCCGCCAAAACAATGGATTATCTATGTATATCTCATACTTTGCATTTTTGAAGATTGTTCCACTCAACTCACAAAACAGTGCTCAATCTTTGATTTAGCAAAATGATTACTTACAAGTATGCCAAGTAACGTCATTTGAAAATTTTATAATTATTGATATACCTTAATGAGGATTTTTTTGATTTAATGAAAACCATATTTTTTCTACTTTTGAGTATATATTTTTCTCTTATATTTTTGAATTTAAGAATTATTGATATATGAACGACCTTCGTGGCAGGGTAGTAAGAGCTCTGACTGCCATACTGAAAATCCCGGGTTCGATTCCTGGCGATCGCAGTGTGATTGTCACATATCTTTGGTCTAGTGTAGAATAATTTACGTGATCCTAAAATAGCGATAGTTGCGCTCTCTATCACATGTTTAAGAAAGGTGCCTTCACGCGTGGTTACAAAAACTATAACACTCGGTGTCCCTTGAAACAACATAATGTCGTCCAACCCTTCCATCACAATACCAAAAGAAATAAGAGAGATAAGACCCATTTTATGGCCATCGTTACGATATTTAGACTAGTTTGCTATTGACACGCTGGAGAGAGATTCATGCCGCGAAAGACTTAACAAATGCACTTAAGCAACAATTTTGTAGCAATTAATTATTAACATTTTTATACCGAGGAAGAACATCGGCAGTTCGACACATATTTGTGGAAAGTGTACTAAATACTTTTTTTTCTAATATGAATCCACAACACACAGTGATAGGGAATATATTTGAAATAATAAAAACAATATTAAATTTAAACTGTTAAATTAAATAACTTTGTTTTTGTATTACAATTGTATTTTATATTACGCGACAGCTGTTCCATCAACCTATGTTGACATCTCAGGTGTTACAATAATATATCAAATGTCAAATTTTCGTGATTTTTCGAATCTTTATGTGTATTTGTTCCTATGTTAATTTGAATAATTTCTTTGATATAATTTTGAAGTTCTTGCTGAAATTGAGTTAGGTACCTTAAACCTTTTCATTAAAAGAACGGTTAGTTACTGTTTACAGGAGAAAAAATTAAAGGTGGAAAATGTAAAAATAGTATTATTATTATTATTATTATTTTATTAGTCCATTCTTTCTGCCTACCCCTTCAGGGAGACGGGGTGATGGTTAGTTAGTTTTATTTATTTGTTTATTTTTAAATAAAAAGACTAACATCAAGGATTCATATCATTGATATTAGAATTTATTTTACAATATTCAATGTGAGCAGAAAATAGCTCATTATTATGAAGAAGGAACCTGGTCGTGTCCAGGCTTGAACCCATGCCCCCTGGATCAGGAGCCAAGCTTTCTATCCCCTAGACCACCACCCGGTTAGTTAGATTCAAGAAAATACAAACACAAAAAAAACGAAAGTTTTAATAAAATATTGTTTGTACCTTGAAACGTAAAGAGTTCTCAACCTCTTTTCACCTTTTTCATTCCATAATGGCGCATATTTCAGCTTAAAAAGGCGGCGCAGAATCCGCACCTCAGATTAGCTCCGCCATATATCGGCGTTAGGCCTGCCGGTGTTCCGTCTATAATTCAATTTTCATTATAATTGGCTCGCCACCTGAGAAGACGGCGTGAGGCGGCGGTTATTAGGCGAGCCCAACGGAGGCGCCTATAAACCTGTAACGAGAAAGGCAATCTTCTTGGTACGGCATTCTTCCACTTCTCACCTCTTTCTACTAGTACCTTCTATTACTTTCAGCGTTCCGCCTAGCCGTTTTGATTGCTTCAATGCATTGATCGAGATTGGACGATTCAGAGTAATAAAGAACTAAGGCCATTTTAATTTATTTTTTAAAAACGAAACATAGAACTGGCAAAAGTCAAATAAATGCAGTAGAAATGAGATTTCATTTCATCAATGAGATAATTCCAGATCGTTTGCAATTACATTATAAGAATTTTAAAGAGAAGCATGAAAAAATAAACTAAAGAATTAGAAAGAATCATATCATTGATATTGCATGTATTGACCTCCGAGGCGACCCGATTAAGCAATAAGATTGCCCTACCCACAGGCATAACCATTGGCAGGTTGGTTCTGCAGCGCGGCAAATAAAACAATCTGTGCTGTCTTTGAAGAAGGTAATTATCAGGGACAAATAGACCTACATCACTCAGGACATCCGAGTTTTGTATACGGCCGCCAATCAGCTGAAAGAAGTGAACTCCCAAGTGGATATTCCTCCTTCTCTCCAATGACGGGTAGCTTAGCATACCTAGCAAGAATTCAGTCGGAAAGAGCCACGGGTAATAACCGCGCTCCCTGAGGTAAAGAAAGCGTGGATTTTTTTTCTGCACTCGCTCCACCATCAGAGAATATCGGATCCCAGGCGGTGACCAAATAATTGAACTATATTCCAGCTATAATCTTAGATGAATATGTGGAAAAACTGTACACTGTGTTGAATGAAAATACCTATAAAAATGAATAAGAAGTGAAGTACTCGTATACTATTTTTGTTATGTTATTATGTTATACTATTGTTAATAACTGTTTGTGGATTTAGTTATTTTAGTAAAATACAATTTATTGGAAGCTAAGTATGGAACTGGCAAAAGAAGGATGAATGTAGAATAAATGCAGTAGAAATGAGATCTTCAAGACGATTGTGTAGAAAATCTGTGTATGATAGAGTATCGAATGAACTTATAAGAAGTAAATGCAGTGCGAATGAAACAAAATAATGATAAAATCATTAAGATGTTTTGGACACGTGGAAAGAATACGTGAAGAAAGAATGGTAAAAAAAATTATATATTAACGATGTAAATGTAAGTAGAATAAAGGAAGACCGAGGAAAACGTGGCATGATCAAATAAATCAAATATTGAATGTGGGAAATGTGAGGAGTCGGAGAAATCGACGTGCGTGCATGACACGATTTTTGAATGTTGAGGAAACGAGATAAGCGTGTCAGGAAAGAAATGTGTGGCAGTCTATTCTTTCTTTAGTTAGTTTACGAACTTTGGCCATTTTCAGATCGTGAAAAGTGATTATTTAGAGTTCAAGGGGTAAACTATTTCTGTTATTACATATACGTTTCAATTTATAAGTATAAAGATTTTTTTTGTTAAAATAACCAAAAATTTACATATTTTAAAACCAACGACAATTTTTATTTGGAAATTTACGTTTTTTCGAACCAAAGTGACTTACCATATATGTTTTTTTATGTACTCGTATTTTAATAATTGAAAAATCATAAAATTAGGAGAATCGTGCTACTTCTTGATTTTTTGTAATAATATAAAAACTTAATACATTTTCCTACCATAAATACAGCCGTTTCATTCCGGTTATCACGTGGTCATCTGAATCAGCCATTTCTGTGCACCACACGTTCGGGGATATTCCTACAGTCAGTGTTGCCCGTGAAATGGGAAAGAAATTGAACAAAAAAGGAAGAATAGAACAGAACATGTTACACAAAATCATCCCTCCCAGAAAGTATGAAGAAAAAATGGTTTACATTAAAGAAAGTTCAAAGCTAAAATATGAATAATAATTATAACGTTTACTATTATATATAAACTCTTGGACAGTCATTTGAAGACTAACGAAGAAACAATAAATTGTAAACTAATTAACTAACTAACCATCACTTCGTCTCCCCGAAGGGGTAGGCAGAAATAATAAACCGCCACACTGTTATTTCTGACGCACGTCGATTTCTCGGACTTCTCACGTCCAACATTCAATATTTGATTTATTTGATCGTGTTATGTTTTCTTCGGTCTTCCTCTATGTATAGTTTCGTTTACATCGTGAACATATATTTTTTTACGATTTTTTTCTTCATTTATTGTTTACATGTGTCCAAACCATCCTTATGTTCCTTTCATTATTTTGCTCTGCATTTACTTTTTATATTTTAATTCGACTAACTAACTAACTAACCATCACGCCGTCTTCCCAAAAGGGTAGGCAGAAAGAATGGACTGTCACACTTTAACCGATGCAGCACTCCATCCTTCTCTTTTCGCCCCGTGGGAGTCGCGGTGTGATGGGTTGCGGACCTCACTCTATCATATTCAGATCCTCTACACATTTGTCTTAGAGATCTCATTTCTACTGCATTTATTCAACTTTCACCAAATTTTGCGCCAATGAATTTTATTTTACTAAAATAATTCATCTCCACAAGTGGTTAATAACAATATTACGAGAATATACTTGACAGACTACTTCATGGCAGAGAGGCAACGGTTGTGACTTTCACAGCGAAGGTTTCGGGTTCGATTCCTGGTGATGATATTGTGAAATAAATCATGCTGGTTTGGTAGAATTTTCGTGATGACAAAAATAGTGATAGACCAGCTATCTTTCACATGTCATAATAATCATTGGCGGAAAATTGTATGCAGCGTTTGTGTATAAATAACCTATTGCTTACAAAAATGTGGGAAACTTCTACATTATAGGCCCAAATGGCATCTCTAGAAACAGAAAAATATGGAATATCTCTAGGATGACACATAAAAAAGCTTGAATATGTATAAATATTTTTCTAGAGATTTTTGAAAATTATTCACAGACCGCCACTGATACATTACATACACGTTCGTATTATGATTCTACAAGTAGGTACATTCAACCCTTTAGCTGAGGTGGGTAGGCACTTGAATCTCCTTCTCCGCCCCTTCTCTTAGGTCCAGTTTTAGTACGAAGAAAAAATAGAATCCATAAAGGCACATACGGCATATTATGGGCCATCGTCCGGGTAAAGGTTACATATTGTCATACATATAAAGTGGTTCAAATGCCAACCCTTTTTCTATGACTTGTTTATGCATTTTTATTTTATTGTTTCTACGAGGATACTACAACTATATTTATTTTCTACCTCATATTAATGAAAACACCCGTTTTCTAGAATCTTTAATTTTTATTTAATTTATTTTTTAACGAACCCAATTGCGTTATATGGATACATTTTAAGCTCTTACTTTTAATTATGAATTGTTTCAGGTATTTTTTAAATTGAGTTGTAGTGAGACTCCTTGTGTCTTTTGGTAGTTCATTGTAAAGTTTCAGTCCATTGTTCAATATCCTTGATTGTCCTGTCTTAGTTCGTGCATTCGGTAAGTGAAATCTGTCACAGTTCCTAGTCCAGTGTCTGTGTATGTCTGAATTTTTAGTTAATTTGTAGCTGCTGTCTGTTGCCTCTTCCATGGTCACTCTGTATACAATTTTAAAGGTCTCAAATTTGGACAGGTCTGATAGGTCCATTTGTTTTGTTTGTCTGTATACTTGTATGGTTGGGGTAAGATAGTTAATGTTATAAGCTAATTTTATTATTTTATTTTGTTGCTTTTGGAGTCTGGACATGTCCTTTTGGTTTCCTGTCTCCCAGAAGGGAATCATGTATGTCAGTCGGTTTTTAACATATGCTTCGTACATCATAAGTGGAAGTGATATATTTTGCATTAATAGGCCATTGCCAAACGTAATATAGCTACTTCTTTTTATGGTGTCATGTCAGGTCTTCACGACGATGTCAATTACTGAATCAAAAAAAAACCAATAATTTAACCGTTAAAATTAATAATACTGTTATGATATCACAATTTTGATTATTCACTTGAGTGTCGCGACAGCTGTTTCGCCAAACCAATGTTTGCATCATCAGATGTTACAAACAACTTGTTGTTTGTGTTTGCTGTTCATAATATCTAACGATGGTTAGCAACCATCGGTTGGCGAAACAGCTGTCGCGACACTCAAGTGAATAATAAAATTTGTGATATCATAACAATGTTTTAAATTTTAACAGTTAATAGAAGTGTTTCTTAAAAAAATGTTCTATCAATAATATTTGCAAATCAAACACGTATATGCAACTAATGATTTTAAATTTGTATAAATTCCTTCTATATTCGCCATACTTGGTGTTGCTATGATGCTTTATTTCTCTTTTTCTTTTTTATATACTTTGCATATACAACACTTATATCAAAGAAATAAAATTACATAGACATAGAAGAATGTTTCTATGTAATTTTATTTTTATAATATAAGTGTTGTATACATAAGTGTATAAAAAAGAAAAAGAGAAATAATGTATAAATTTATTTAATTATTATAGATTTTTCTTCTGCTGCAGCAGAAAGCGAGCTACTGAAACCGGTCAAGACTAGAAGAAAATAAAACGAATGAAACGGAATATTTCTTATAAAGATTTTTTTTCAATTCATTTGAATTATTTATCATGTACGAAACTTTGCATTTAATCTGAAATTGAAATATATAAATTATTACTAACAATAATGGCGAAATCTTTTGAAAAATGACATCTAGTACAATCTTAAATAAAACTAAAAAATGAAGTAATTAATAATTGCAAGCAATTATGTAAATAAAAAATAGTCCCAAATATTTTGGGAGGCATTCCTTATCGCCCTTGGATCAGGATGGAAATATAATCAGCATGTTTATTGGTCATACTTTTGGATAACATAACCGTAATAATTTCTGTCCTCCTTTTCCCCCCTCCCCACGTTTCCAACGTATCCTCCGCGACTTAACCTCCAACTTCCTACTTTTGGATCGTTTCAAAAATTGGAGACCGTTTCCTACTGCCAGAACCTTTTAGGGGTCCAACTCACAGTGGCCTTTTTTATCGCCGCAAATTGTTAATATCACCAATAATTTGGAATTCAATACCAAAGGGTCAGAATCGAGCGTGTTTCATGAATATTTATTCATATTTTAAATTATTACTGGACCATTCTCTTAACGCCCTATAAATAAGGTAAATTGGAACACAAATTACATGTAAATATTTTAATATAGAGAAGTTTCTATATTTTAATATCGAGAATATGTTTCTACACAAGCTTATAAAACGATATTTGAATAATGAAAATCTGTCCTTATTTTAAAACCTAGAAGGTTTGAGAACATGGAAGGAATTTATAACCATAGTATATAATATACGATGGTTTTATTATATACTACAGTTTATGGATCATTAAGATGGTTTGGACATATGGAAAGAATGAAGGAAGAAAGAATGGTAAAAAAATTATATGTTAATGATGTAAGTGGAACCAGAAATAGAGAAAGACTGAGGAAAACGTGGCACGATCAAAAAAATCAAATATTGAATGTCGGCCATGTGAGGAGTCAGAGAAATCGACGCGCGTGCATGACACGATGTATGAATGTTCCCCTTCGGGGAGACGGCGTGATGGTTAGTTAGTTAGTTAGTTTTATAATATAAACTCTGGATAGGGTCGGCTGGAGAAACTTTTTGGAGGCGGCTAAGGTCCACCCAGGACTGTAGAGCCAGAGAGAAGAAGAAGAAGTACAAAATATAATGAACTGTATTGGCATATGGATGTGAGGCGCACCGGTGATTCGAAAGATTCGAAAGAAAAATATTGCGACGAATCTGTGGACCCGTGAGAGAAGATAATCAATGGCGCATTAGAAACAATTAAGAACTGTACAGCATATTCAAGGTCCCTAGCATCTCAGCACACATGAAACAGAGGATTCCAGACTCCAGACAGGTGGAAGGTGGCTAATTTAGAGGGAGAGAGAGAGGGAGAGAGAGAGAGAGAGAGGGAGAGAGGGAGAGAGAGAAAGAGGATTTTTTCAAAACATGAAAATAAAATGAATAGTTTTTTTATATAATAAATTCAATTATGTAGTCTTCATATTTAAAAATTAATAAGAATGAAAACATATGCTTTCTAGAAGTTTTATTATAATTTATGGGAATGACATGTTTCGCCTTTCTAAACCATTGTTATACTCTCATTTGATAATGCCGAAAATTATTTAGAAAAGTGAAATATGTTATTCCCATAAATTACAATAAATGAATCTAGAAAACAGACGTTTTCATTCGTACTGATTACAAAAAAAAACAATAAATCAAAGTGGGTAGGTACATTTATGTGTAGTTTTAAAAAGTTCCATATTTTGAATTCGATTTCATTCGAACGGGTTTCGAAAATATATTCCGATGACAGTGTGAGTAAAAAGTTCCTCCGCATTCCTCACGGGACGAGTTATATTTAAAATTGCGCGAATAGCCTCGTCATCTCTTCGGGGCGTGATTTATTCATTCCGTATTCTTCCCTTCATTTCTGAAACACTCCGCGCCCCTCCCGCCCCAGCAAATTCTTCTCCAAAATCACCGCGACATGTATTCCCCGGAGGACGCTTAGTGATGTGCGTGGCAGAATAGTGTAATGGAGTGAAAAATGGTAATAAAATTTGTCAATCTGCCTGATATTCGCATGAAAATATTTCCGCAGAAATATTTCTTTTTCCTCGCACAGGATTTATGTTTCTTACCTACAGATGTATGATTCGGATAAAGTTCTGAATATATAATGCAAGCCAAGAAGTAACATATAAATCGTAACCAGTTTCATTTTTTGAAGACTTTAGAGTGAGACAGTATTTTAAATTATTATATAATTAACACTACACTGATGAAGGGCTTCTGTGTCCGAAACTTGTTTGTGTTAAGAAAATCAAATGATTTTACTAAATTTCTTGATGAAAGTTCATTTTAAATAATAATTAATATAACATTTTTTTTCCTTGTATACAACAGGTCGTTTGAACCCAATAACTATTTACAATTTTTTTAAGCTAAATTATTGATTCTCATGAAAAGTTAAAGGTAGCTGACATAGCTACCCAAATGATTCTTTGCCGGCGACTCAAATTCAAACACCGAGTTGAGCAGAATCTCTGGTTAAACCATATTCTGCTCCATTGACTAGTGCCTATAAACAGCAACGAGCTGAAATATTGCCACATTTGATACTGCCTTAGTAGGGCAAAATAAGTCATTTCCATAAAATATAATAAAACTTCTAGAAAACTGACGTTTTCATTCGTATTAATTACCTAAGAGTATTTGTAAAAATACCAAACAATGTTTTCAAGAGATTAAACGGTTCTAAATTTTGTACATTATAGTTCTTAATTAAATTTACATATTTGTGATATTATTCAAGATATCTTTTTACGTTTCTAATAAAATCTCGTGTGGTTCTTGTTTGTATCCAGAGTAAAATACTTGCATGAATAGCTCCATCTTCAAAGTACAAAGTTAATAAAACTTCCTTCGGGTATTATCGCCAGGGGCAAACAAGAACATTCGCGATGTTATATCGAACCCCAGTAAAAATTCCCAATAATTTTTTTGTTGTTTGACCAATGTCTAAAACTCCCTAATCAATTTATATTAGAAAAAATGTTGATATTTTAATTTGAAATTTCTTAGTAGGAGTTCATAGTAAATAAAGAAAAAAAAATCCTTTATAATATAAATAGGTGTATTTAGTATATTTCCACTTGATTTTAAGGCTTCGATCGGTTTCGGCAACTTGCTGCCATCTTCTGGTCTTGTTAGTATTAAATATGTTTTTTAACATATTACATATTTTTTTGTATCAGGTTTCACCTAACAAGGGTACTATAAAAAACGGAGGGAATTAAACCATTATCAGCTAATTTAGTAGGATTAAAATAACAAATGAACAAGTCATGCGATTCACTTACCTAGGCATACAGATCGGTAGCTACAGTGACCCATATGACGAGGTGCGAGCACAAACTAACAAAGCGACAGCCGTGGCTGACTGCTTGCGCGATACCATATGGAGGAACAAATACATGTTAACGTAAAGTTAACAAATACAAGTTAACTTAAAGTCAAAATATGCAAGGCATGCGTTCGCTTCATCACGAGGTATGTAATAGAGGTCAGAGCTGATACCAATAGAACTACGAACCTTCTAAGGGTAGCAGAAATGCAAACCCTACGCTCCATCGTAGGCAAAACCCTCAGTTATCGGATTAGAAATGAAACGATAAGGTCTGTCTGTGGTGTTGAGGACAGACCACGTGGGCCGCATGGAGAATACAAGGACATCAGGCTGGACATCATCATCCCAGGACAGCCCACCGTTACAAACAGGTCATAGGACCTAAACTAAGAGGAAGAAGAATAAGAAAATAACAAAGTTATTCCATGAATTATGAGAATTGCTGTAAGAAACTTGTTGGGCGTTAGTCTCTGTGATAAAATTTGAAATGAGAAGATACGACGTCAAACAAAGGTTACCGATATTCCAGAAAACAGCAAAGCTAAAATGGCAGTGAGTGGGGCATGTGGCGAGATAGGATGAGCTCAGATGGTCATCTAGAATCCAGAAGTTGAGACCTTGGAACTGCAGAAAAGGCATATGAAGACGACATAAGAGGTTAACGGGTGATGTGTATTATGCAACTTGTGGGTCGTATGTGACAACAGATAGTCCAAGATAAAAAAGAGTAAAATTGACTGAAAATAATAAGAAAAAATAAATAAATAAAAATATTGATAAATTGTAAAAAAATCTTATTTTTGAAATCCAGCCCTGTTTACTGGCCTATCATAACTCTAGCAGCGGAGATAAAATAAGAGTAAGATGGTTTGATACCAAAAGTGCATTAAATATGCATTGGAACCCGGTACCTGATTATGTGAGAGGAAACTTGCTAGACCAATCTTTTATGAGTTCGGCAGGAGTTATATGCTTATCATTCTCCGATGAATATGACTTTCGAGGACAGGTGAGGCGGAAGTAATCCCTTGGCTTACCGTGAGAGATTGGAATACTTACTCACTTTACTTTTCTTAATTAAATTAGTATTTTTATTTTTAAATCATATTTATGTATCTTTTACTTTTTTCCACATGTAAATTTATAACAACAACAACAAACCATCCCGCCGTTTCCCCGTTGGGGTAGGCAGTGAGAATGGACCGCCAAACTAATCTATCCTGGCACACCTATCTAGATTCCTCCACATTCATACAGCGAGTCACACACGCTCGTTAATTTTTCCGACTTGTAACATGGTTAACCTTTAAAATTGAATTAATTTATAAGTGGTAATTGAGGTTCGCAACCTATCACACCGCGTCTCTCGCGATGGCGAAAAGAGAAGGATGGAGTGCCGCATCGATAGCTGTCTTTCTCGACCGACGTTTCGGAGATCGTTGCAGTCTTTTTATTCAGGGTAATAATAATAAAAATATTAATAATAATAAGTTAAATTTTAAAGCACCGTTTTTGTGATGTAATTAAATCAAATCAAATCAGATCAGTTTATTTCATCAACAGACATTACAAATTTAATTTTTAAGGCATCTATTGAGAACAGGTAAACTAATATATTGTGTATAGCATACTACCAGACACGCATGAGAGATGGTTCAACATTAGGAAGACAGGATACTCTCCAGAATTAATATATACTCTCCGAGTATTTGCTTTCTGATCGTACTCTCACTAATATGAAAGATGTCGATCTCCGAGGAGACCGCGTTCAGCAGATTAATGGCTCTGTAATCACCCCAAGGGCGCATTAAGACGTGTTTTAAATATAAACATTTAAATATTAACACTGCATTTGATATTCGTGATCGGTTAGAAAGTATAATAGAACAAAAAAAGGTAGTTATGTGTCATCCAAAAGTATTTGTGAAGAGTGTTTTGAAAATGTGTATCGATCACGATATCGAAGAATAATTGACGTGTATGCATAAGACGATGCGTGCATATTGAGGAGTCTAGATAAGTATGACAGGATAAAGCGATATGGCGATCTTACTCTTTCGGGCAAATTGCGTAATGGTTAGTTAGATTTTTTATAAACCTAAGGCATTAAGATTGTGGAATTTATTTATTCTATTGGAATTATTTAATTTGAATGAAGACATATTTTTCAGAACTTCTATTATATTTTATGGAGACAATATATTTCGTCCATTTGAAAATACCTTAGCAAGGTGAATCTTGTATTTCCATGAAATATAATAAAACTTCTAGAAAACAGCCGTTTTTATTCATATTATCATAATTACCATGGGATTCCATAACGATGAATTTTCGAAGGTTTTACACTTTCATCACCAGACGAACGATATTAACTCTCTATAAAAAACTTTTTATAACTGTCTCCCGATGATGAAGGTATCAAACCTTTGAATCGTGTTGAAAAAAAGAAACTCGATAGTGGAAAAAGAGTTTTAATTCATGAAAATTTATTAAAAAAAAATACTGTTGGAATTCTTGTTACTGTGTGTATAAATATCCAAAGCAACTACCATTTTATGATAACAAATATTCATAACATAAAGCCAGAATGAATAAAATAGTTATAACCTAGACTGTCAAGATTAAGCAGTATCTTCTTTACGTTGTAACGTCTACGGTGTATGAAATAGAGCCTGGGGCCGGGTCTCAAGGGAAGCAAAATTCGCGATCGAGGGGTGGGTCGACACCTATAAGTGGCGAAACCATGCTTAGAGTGCGTAAGGAGATCAAAACGATAATTCACACCACATAAAACAGGATTATGATTCAATGTGTGGGATAATAGAATTCAAACAATTTAATTTTTAATAATTTAAGGATATTAATATTATGAAACTCTGTAATATTGATTTTTTTCTATCATAATACAGTTTCACTCATATGTGACTAATATTTTTTTCTAGATATTTTAAAGATATTATATCAGTTAAAAAGATTCGTTATCTCAAAGATGAAAGCTTTGATATACTTTCATCATTGGGAGAACGTTTTTTTTTAATTTTTCTTCTTCTTCACTTTTGATAGACTCAGGAGTCTGTTATTTCAGGCGGGTCCTCTTGAGACGCTGAACTCCAGCTTTCTCTCCACCGTTTCGGGGGTCTTTCTGGTCGGCGTTGTCCGTTTGGCGTTCCATGGCGAGCTATGTATGGTATCCTATTTGAGCTCATTCTTTCTACATGTTGATGCCAGTATCGCCGTCTTTGACGTCCCCATTTGACCACATCTTCAACATCTTGTCTTGCAAGCTATGGCGCGGAGTGTTTTCATCTCGGTTGTCCTGAGCATGCTCTTTGTCTTGACAGTGTCTGCTCTCGATTCAATGCCATATGTGAGGATTGGTCGCATACAGGTCTTATAAATGCGTACCTTGCTGTCAGTCCTCATGTCCTTGTTTCTCCATTTGCCATCTTTCAAGCAGCCTGCAATCGCTGCAGCCTTATCTAACTCTGACCTTACTTCTCTGGGGAGGTCATTAGAGCTGGTTACTTCTTCTCTGTAATCTGAATTGGTCTACCTATTCAATTTTTTCTTGGCGTACGGAGATTTCGCATCTTAGTTGGTATGTTTTTTGATAAAAAAAAATTAAACAAATTTCTTGATAGAAGTTCATTTTAAATAATGAAAAATAAAAATAACATAAAATTTCTTTATGATTAAATATTTAGTAGGCTTCCACTTGCGTTTAATAACACTGTTAGTCACCAGAAGATGGCAGCAATCTGCCGAAACCGATCGGCGTTAAACACAAGTGGAAGCCCTGAATATATAATAATAAAGAAAGTTTGTCTTACATTTTTTTATTTTGCAAATTTTTTGGATGATGAGAGTACAATTTATTAATTAAAAATTTATTGAACACATAAATCTGTTAGGGCTTTTCTAGTGGGATGATTTCAGATACCTATACTGAAAAAAATGTTTTTGTCAGATATACTGAAATAACTTAAAATGCCATTTGAATATGCCAAACTCATGTTAGTAACTTAACTTTTCATTGCTTTTCATCAGAAGTTTATAAAAAGTTATTTTCGATTCCAGTGCGTTCCGTGTTTTAGATGCAATATCAGGTCATGCTCACAGGTTATTCTAAGTAGTACTTATTTTCGACTATACCTACTTGTTCTATAAGCGATATTTCAAAGGGGTTTGTACATCATTGTTTGTTTAATTTGAAACACTGTTATGATACGTATCATAGATAAGAGATAAGATATTGTTGTCGCGATAGCTGTTTCGTCAACGTACGTTGGCATCATCAGGTATTACAAAGAACCATTTCTTATGTTTCGTTTAACCAGTGTTTCGGCCAAAACAATGGATGATATAATCTAATTCAATATTTTTACTAGCAGTATAAATTAAAATATCATTCTTGATACCGAAGTGTTTTACTATTCAAGTGATTAATGCAATGTGATATTTATAACTATTGAAAATGACATTTATATATAAAAAAGTCAATTACTCCAGCCATATTACCTATAACCACTACAGAATGAGATATTTGAGAGTTCAAGATGAAAAAAAAAAACGATTTTCATTTTTAGTACGGAAAATTGAATGTAAAAGGGATGAGGAAAACGATTTTTTGTACTTGCAGGGAGCAGCAAATCATTTGGAATCGTAAACGAGATAGATATCGAACTCTTAATAATGCTTTATTAAGTCGTAATTCAAATTTTATGATCATCTCAGAAAACCCCGAAATGAAAAATGGAAATTTATTTTGCACGGAATCGGCCGGAATAATATATTGGATGCCACTCATAAACTATGATCTTAGCACATTTATTGAATCAATCGATTTGGGAGTCATAAATCGTACCCTCGCATTTGTTTCCATGCCCGGGCATAGTTTATTTACCGGTGGAAGGTCAACATGCTTTATTCTTTTCGGAATATATTCGCATCCGATCATAAATCTTCTCGAATGGGAAAACTGGGTAAGCGTGGAGATAACTACATTAAAGGAGTAATATGTAGGCCTGATCTGTATGGCTACTTAATGAATTTAACATTTTTTGTGCGACTAGCTTCATTTGCAGTAAAATGATCTCGAATTGCGGTTGGCTACATTTACAGTTCGGACTGAGCCGACTGACAGCATTTCATCATAATATTACATATATTTACTAATAAGTAGGTATATGTTAACGATGTGAATGGAACTAGAAATATAGGAAGATCGAGGAAAACGTGGAAAACGAGGAAAACGATAAAATAAATCAAATATTGAATGTCGGCCACGTGAGGAGTCAGAGAAATCTACGCGTGTGCATGACACGATGTATGAATGTTGAGGAAGCGAGAGAAATATGCCAGGAAAGAAATGTGTGGTAGTCCATTATTTCTGCCTTCGAGGAGACGGCGTGATAGCTAGTTAGTTTACTAGTAAGTAACTAAAGTAAACATATTTTCAAAATAAAAAATACGAGCGAAAACGTCAGTTTTCTGAAGTTTCATTATATTATATTTTAAGGGAATGACATGTTTCGCCCTTCTAAGGCATTATCAAATGTGGCGAAATTTCAGCTCGTTGCTGTTTATGTACACTCATAAATGGAGCAGAATATGGTATTTCACCTTAACCTATTGGACCCATTAGAAATTAATAGGCATACCAAAAATCCTAATTTAACTTTAACCAATGAACAAACTAACATATATTCATCCCCACTCCTTAATGTAGTTCCGATTTATAATAAGATTCAAAGAACTTTTGATTCTGTAGTGTCTTTATTTTACATTTCAGATGCAGAAGAGAAGAATACATTTTTGATTCTACGCACGCAGAAAGGCGATTTTAAATATAATACTTAGAATCATTAGTCTCCTTGAAATATGTAAAATCTTTGTAAATAATTTGTAAAAATATGTTTTTCTTAGAAACACTTTATTTTGTTTTACCACAAATAGCTTTTTTTGGTGTATATAAGGCTCTTTAATATTCCTTAACTATGTAATCATTGTCATAAAATTTCTTAATGAGTTCCAAAAAACACTTTCCGGTATCTCTGGGCCTACCCAAATTACTATTTGTTAAAAATGTATAAAGCCACATCAATTTTCGTTAATTACGATATTCTGTTTTATTCACTAGTGTATATAAACAGCAACGAGCTGATATTTCGCTACATTTGATAATGCCTTAGAAAGACGAAACACGTCATTCCCAAGATATATATTAAAACGTCAAGAAAACTAACGTTTTCTTTCGTATTAATTATTTAATATGGAGTTTTACATCATTGTTCAAGAAACAACAAATAATTTTTAAGGTACATTAAAACATGGGTTTAACCCCAATGCCTCAAGCCCAAAGTTTTCAGCCAGTGCGTCTTACTAGCCATGCATTATGGAGCCATAACGTGGATACTGATAGGGGTCTGGTGTACAAGTTCCAGGTCGCCCAGCGCGCCATGGAAAGAGCTATATTTCGAAAAAAAAACTTTGGGGACAGTATTCAAAACGAATTTATTCGACAACAAACCAAGGTAAGGTAACTAAGGTGACTCCAAGGATAGGTAGACTCGAGTGCGATAGGCTGGTCATTTTCGTAGTAGGATGATAGTGGCGATGGATAGGGGGCATTGTCGTGCTTTGGTAGAGGTATACGTTCAGCATTAGATGGTTGATAAGTAATTAAGTTAGTAAATATGAGCAACAAATGTAGACTACCGCAGTTCGTAACTATTTTTAGTGCAAATGTAGCCAGTCGCGCAATAGGGGTTAACACTCTTTCATTTCAACAGCAGTGTACGAGTACTTACACAGCGAATAAGCGCGCAGGCATATTCTTATCTTCTGCAAAGATTTTTATGCGTCTTCGTTATGTCTTTTCATTTCAATGACGTTTATGGTCCTCCGGCGAAGGTTAATACGAATATCGACAAAAGGATTTCGTATTGCAAGTTAAAACATCCTAATCTTTAATAAATTTGGTCACAATATTAGTACGGCTACAAAAACAGGCTTCGTGAAGGACATCGTAAAAGCGTTATAGAAAATCGATTTTTGTCAATTTCTTTAGTATTACCGATAAACAGCATGTTTCAGTCATTCAGACTAAAATAATTGTAAGTTATCTAAAACGGGTGAAAAATCTCTGATTATTATTTTAAAAACGATTAATGAAATTTTTTTTTTAATATAATATAATTTTTTGGTTATCATCAGTTGTGTGCATAATAACATTGCTTCCAATATGCTCTATACTAAAAAAGAAACAAAATAGAATTAGTTTCTACATTCAATTGAAAACCTTTAAAATTAAAAAAATAGAATTAAACACTTAAAACGTTGTATAGAACCACTTTATTTTGAGTCAGGAGGGCCAACCGGTTTCACCCTGTAACTAGCTTCGTTAGGGCTAGACGGAGCTCGTTACAGAGTGAAACCGGTTGGAACTCCTGACTCAAAATAAAGTGTTTTTATACAACGTTTTAAAAGTCTTTTATTTTAATTTTAAATATGTCAAACCACCAATTAATGCTTCTTTCCAAACCTTTAAAATTGTTTAAACATAAAATGATGACGTTCGTGGCGCAGTGGCAACAGATATGACTGCCATACCAAAGGCCCAGAGTTCGATTCCCGGCGATGATAGTATGATTCTCAGACTGTCTTTGGTCTGGTGAAGAATTCACGTGACGTTATGAGAATCAACATATTAACTATACCATTTACATCGATTTGACTAGCGCTGTAATAATTTAATGAACTATTCAATAAAATAATCATAATAATAAGACCAGTCTGTCGATGCCAGCGAGCCTGGCGAAACCGGTCGCTGTCAAAATAAAGACAAAAGTGGAAGTAGTTCAAAATATCATTTTATTTAAATATTCATAATAAAAATATAATAATAATCTTAATTATATAAAGGTAAAAACTCGAATGTAGTCAAGAAAGCTCACGAGAATATTTTGAATACAAGAGAGCGATAAAGCAATACTTCAATTCTCTCCGAAAGTAATTCGAAATGCACATGGTGCACATGTTCGAGAACGTTTCTGAATTATTTTGAATTTTGTTCTGATAATTGTTGCATTGTTATTTCCCATAAACGAGCAAACTGGATCGGCCCGGCGACATAAGGTACCCGGGCCTGCTTATTACTATGTATACAATGGGAATGGTCGAGGGCAGGAATTGCAGAGGCTGCCCAAGGGACGCCTATATGGACCAGGTGATTAGGGACATGCGCTGTGGCAGCTACACAGAGATGAAGAGACCGGCTGGAGACAGCACTGAGTGGAAGAAACGAGTGAAGCTTCTTGCAGACCAATCCTCAGGATTGTAACCATGAAGAAGAATAATACAAATAAATGGAACATATTGATTAATAATAAAGCGGCCACATTCGAAGTCGGAACAATCGACGTGCGTGCATGGTACTATATATGGATGTAGAGGAAGCTCAAGAGGTATGCCAGGACAGGCCAGTGTGGCGATCCATCCTCTCTGCCTACCCCTCCAGGGAAATGGCGTGATGGTTAGTTAGTTAGTTAGTTAGTTGGAACATATTGGCTATGCTATTTTTTTAATTTTTTTTTTTCAATTACGAAACCATTTAAAAATACCAATATCAATATGAAATAGCGCTAGTTCAGGCTAACTTACTCAGAAGAAGATTTTGAGAAAATGAAATGAACCATTTTTTTTTGCTTTTACACCAAAATTTAAACTGCAAACGGTAATTACATTATTTTCTTCTAAATATTACGTTAGTTCAATTTCAATGTTCGTATTGATTTGTATATTAATGAATCCCTTTGTATATTAATAAGCCCCGAAGTCAATTCACGAAATTTTCAAATAAACCGTCAATTGATACGCGCGTAATCTTCACAATGGGTTATCGATCACTTTGTATAACAGTAGTGCAGAAAACATATGGAGAACAAATTGATATTGTTAAATGTGAATTTTTTAATGTGTGTGAAAAAAAACTTATTATGTTTACGATGGTACAGTGAACCAAGTTTTTAATGAGTAGAAAATCTTTACTTCCGTAAATATTTCAAGGACTGCGACAAGTTATAATAATAATAACCGATACTCGTAAATTGACCGTAGGAAGATTTACGATCAAAATACAAAAACAATTTCACAGCAGAGAAAACGATAAGATCTTTTTCAAATAAAACGTGTCACCGGTCATTTGATACCTACAAAATATAGGAGCAATTGTTTTCTTTTAAAAACGGCGGACCGAATTGTAACAAACACCGGGTAGATGTATCAATTTCACGTCTTAAGAATTCCTTTCTTTGGGTCAGGCAAACGATTGGGACGTGCCCACGATATAAATATTTGCCGGGCTATTTCCATTTTATTTCACGCCAGTTTTTCCTACGTGAAAAGACTTACAGCCCGGGCGAGCGCGCCGAAAGGCCGAAAATTACTCGAATGCCGAACTCTGAAAGGCGGACCTCTGGTGGACGCACCTCGCCGGTAATTGTTCTGTCGAGCTCAAGACCTCTTTCACGTTCACCAAAATACGTAAAATATTGTGTACTTCAAAGCTGCCATTTTGTTATATCTATTTAAAGTTTAAAAAAATTACTGAAACATTGTGCTGGCTTAAATCCTTTGGACTTTAATTATTGTTAATGGTATTTTCTTAACTCTAACCACTGTATCAACAAAACTGATGATTAATTCGATTGTTGACAAAAAAATATAAAAATTGGTTATATAATAAAATCTCTATCATAAATATTTGATTCATGAGCATAGAGACGGCGGAAGGATAAATTATTTCAAATAACAATTTTGTAAGGTTTTAAATGTTATGTGCATAATTCTGCACTTTACTTGAACTCACTTTACTGGTTTGAAGGGGTTAAATAACAACACAAACAAAAACAAACCATTAAGTCATTTCCCCGCATAACCTAACCTAACTTAACCTAACCTAACCACTTTCACTACCAAACTGATGATAAATTCGATTGTTGACAAAAAAAAATATCAAAATTGTTTATATAATAAAATCTTTACCATAAATATTTGATTCATGAGCAAAGAGACGGCGAAAGGATAAATTATTTTGAATAACTATTTTGTAAGGTTTCAAGTGTTATGTGCATAATTCTGCACAGGAGGTCTGATCTAACCTAACTTAACCTAACCTAACCCCTTTCACAACAAAACTGATGATAAATTCGATTGTCGACAAAAAAAATATCAAAATTGTTTATATAATAAATTCTACATCATAAATATTTTATTCATGAGCATAGAGACGGCGGAAGGATAAATTATTTCAAATAACAATTTTGTAAGGTTTCAAATGTTATGTGCATAATTCTGCACAGGGTGTCTAAAGGGGTTAAATAACAACACAAACAAAAATAAATCATCACGCCGTTTCTCCGCAGGAGTAGACAGAGAGAATGGACCTGAGTCCTGCCTATTGCCATTTTAGAGTCACCACCCAGTGGATGATGTCAGTGACCTTTGTTTTTTCTCTCACCGAATCGCTTCTGACTCTGTCTCTTAGGCTTATTCCTAACATGGCTCTTTGGGTCACTCGTAGTTTCTTGGCACTTTGTTTGGATAATGTAACAGTTTCAAGGCCATAAGTACCAACTGGCAGAACGCAGGCTTCATAGACTTTTCGTTTCAGGTTGATCGGTATTTTCCGGTTTTTAACTATTTATATCTTAAATCAGACTATTTGTATCTTACAATGTATATTTTTTTTATCTGTGAACGATCTGAGCAGTTTAGAAATATTAATAAATCAGTATTTTATATACTGGAGTGGGCGAGATTCGGTCTGGCCGTCTGATTTGTGCCGTTCTATACCAAGTGTGAGGCGGGCGGAAGTGATCTGCAGATGTCCGGAGCGGATAAAAGCGAGTATACACATAACTATAAACGATCGTATTGTATTTGGTCTTTTAAATAAGGTTTTTGAATCAAATGCCATCTCAATTTATGGAACGGAAGTCATATTTGATTCGGAAAAATGATTTTTTAAGACACACTTTCCTTATTAAATCGAGTGAGGAATCTTTTCATTATGGATTTTTTAAGTAATAGACTAAAAAATGCTAAAGAAAAATGGTTAATGCTATAATAATGAATTAAAATTTTATCGCTGGACAATCATTGTTTTAAATAAATAAAAATATTAGAATTTTTTTTTTGACAATATTGTGTATTCAAAAAACTTTTTTTTGTTCATTCACATAAATTTAACTTTAAGTCCAATAATTGATTTGTTCCCTCTGTCCCATAATTCTTACTAATTAACAATTAAGTCTTCGTCTAGACTTAACTCCTTTCACAATCCCCCTTTTTATTATTTATTATTTAGGTTGTATATAACGGCATTGCCTCTTTTTATTGTTTAATAAATATTATTATTTTTTAAATTATTTTTGTAATTTATACAAAATTTATTAATAACGATTTTAAGAAAACATGTATAAACAATTTTATTTATTTATTTTCGTTTCTCTTAATTTCCTTATAAAGAAAGTTTTTGTGCTAAGGACAGGAGCATTTGGTGGATTTCTCTTGAATGTCACTAAATATTTCTCTTGAATGTCACTAAATATTCTTGAATGTCACTAAATATTTTTTATATTATAGAAAAGTTGTGCAAAACTTCACAAACAAGTTCTCTAAAAAGAACTTGTTTGTGAAGAGGGCAAAAAAGCTGAAAAGGCTTGTGAATGAATTTTCATAGTCAGGAGGTTTCAACTCTTGGACAATCATAATCTTTTAGGGGTGGAATGATAGGTCTTGATGCAAAATCCTCCTCAGTGAGCGGTCAGCAATGCCCAATGCAATTGCATGCTTCCGGGCAGAGGGTCGAGGTGACAGTTCAATAGCTTCTCTCACTCTCGTTAAATTTTCGGGTGTTCTTACGGTTTTGGATCTTCCTAAACCCCTAGGTCTTCGTGTGGAACCAGTTACTTCTCATGTATGCACCCAAGTCACGATTAAATTACGGTGAGGGACGGTATCGCGACGCTCAAGATTGAAGTGCAGCCGAAAGGCCCGCTGGGCGGCGATGACAGAACGGCCAATTTCAAGAAACGTGCGGAGGGCAAAGCCCCGGTATTGTCCGGACCAAACCATGGCAACAACTGAAAACGGCAAGACCTTCCCGATACAATGAGACCACTCCCAGGTTCCTACCCCCACCACACGGGATGTACCGGCCTTTCAAAACTGCACCTTTGCCGCATCTTGTACAAGATTTCCAAAAAATTCTTCACTTGTGAATCCACAACACAATTATTAATGGTTAATATAGACGAAAAAATATAATGTTTATCTTTAATTTAAAAAAAAACCAGCTAATGTATTTAGACACTTCAGAATGGATGTGAGATCCTTGTGCCAAATTCCGTTAAAATTATGTTCATTGAAAAACTTGTTGAAACGCAAAGCAACTCGCGCACATCGCTGATAGCGTTGCCGGATACTACGGGAATTGAATTATGTGCACTTAGGTAGTCGTGAACAGCAAAACTTTGTATTGAAGCCCTGCATCATGGCGGAGGTAATCGTTCCGGATGGATAACCGGCTAATTAATATCTGACTCAGCCGCAATGGTTTTGGCACAGGTATTTAGGAAGTGTATCAAGCAAACTAGACTAGTGATTTCAAATATTTAGAGAAACGAAAAATATTTTATACCCATTTTTCTATATCCATATTCCCTTTCTTGCTTACTATTGGGGACTGGGATATTCAGCAGACGGACCAAAATGCAAATATACAAAACTATGCAAGAGCTGAAAGGGTTGGAAGCAGGTGCGAAAATGAAAGATGTGTCAGTAAGCTGTTTGTTGTATGCGGACGACGCTGTGCTACTTGCAGACAACGAGCATGAACTACAAGCACTGGTGTCTAGTATGTATGTATGAGGTATGCAAGCGATACGATTTGATGATGAATGTGGATAAGTCCAAGGTAATGGGTTGCGAACCTCATCGCCACCAATAGGCATCTCCCGTGTGATCTAATTTCTACGGCATTTATCCAACTTTCATCAACTCCAAGCTTCACTTCCATGCATAAGGGTTGGCACTAGAATTCCATTTGTGGCTAAATTAATTAAATACAGTAAAGAGATGTTAGAATGTGATATTGATATTATGTTTTAGGGATACAGAACCAATTTCAAGTGTCAACTCATAATAAATTAATACATTTATTATCTGAAGATCTGAAGTTCAGATCCGATGATGTGATCATTGCCGATTACCTTCGAGTCCTGGGATCCTACTAATACATCCACGGAGAAGATTCTGATCAAAAGCCAGAAACTAATCCTCTTACAGACTAACCATCACGCCGTTTCTCCGATGGGGCAGGCAGAAATAATACAAACACTATTCTTTCCGGAATGGAAGGAGGAAGGCACCTGCTCAGGACCTTGTCCGAAAAGCGTGCAAGATGGATCGGCCATGTAATACGACAAGAAGTAATACCCATCACACCGCGTCTTCCGCGGGGCGAAAAGAGAAGGATGGAGTGCCGCATCGGTTAAAGTGTGACAGTTCATTCTTTCTGCCTACCCTTTCGGGGAGACGGCGTGATGGTTAGTTAGTTAGTTTTTCCAAGGTAATGATTTTCAAAAAAGAAGGTAACATGACAGTCTGCAACATTAGTGTCAACGGTGAAAATCTGGAAAGAGTGGATGAATTTGTTTATTTAGGAAGTATGTTTACGAAGGATGGGAGAGTGGAGAAGGATATTGAAAGAAGGATTGGGGCAGGCAATAGAGTAAATGGTGCACATAAAGTTGTCATCGCAAACAAAAGCCTATCCAAAAAAGCTAAGATGGCAGTGCATAATGGTGTTCTTGTGCCGACCCTTATGTATGGAAGTGAAGCATGGAACTGGCGTAAGAAGGATGAAAGTCGAATAAATGCAGTAGAAATGAGATCTCTAAGACGAATGTGTGGTAAATCTGTATATGATAGTATCAAATGCAAGAATAATAAGTGAATGCGGTGCGAACGAATGTAGAGGAAGCGAGAGAAGTATGTCTGGACAGAACAGTGTTGCGTTCCATTATTTCTGCCTACCCCTTCGGAGAGACGGCGTGATAGTTAGTTAGTTAGTTTACAAAACTATCTTAAAACCGGTAGTCACTCACGCCTGTGAATAGTACAATTGGATTTACAGAGCGTCGAATTATCTGAAAAGCGTTGTAGAAAATGTTCCATTCTATGATATAGTTAAAAATAAACATATTTAGCATGAGGGCTGCACTTGACGGAGTCGATCAATATTTACCATGCAACGCTTTAAAGATCGTTCAACAGAACTTGTATTATATTTTATCTGGACATATTGGTCATTGAAGCTCCTTAAGATGCTGTGTTATATGATAACTCTTCGGCACTACCTTTATCAGTCTTGCTGCTGCATTGACATGATCTTAAATGCAGAGAGAAGAAAGCAAGCTATCATTTTTTGAAAAGAAGATTCCGAGGAAAATATTTGAACATACGCTGGAGGATGGGACTTACAGAATCAAAAGAAATTTTGAGCTAGAAGTAATATTAACCGGGAAACATTGGTGAGATTCTGTAAGTCTCAACGCCTATGGTAGACTAGCTGTGTAGAAAGAATGCCAGAGGACAGAACAATGTAGACTATGTCCAAATGCGTACCGCATAAAAAGAGACCAAGTGGCAGACCAAGAAAGAGATGGACGGACTGGGTGGAAGAGGACTGGAGCAAACTCTAAAGACCCGGAAAATGGAAAGGGATAGCGTGCATGCATAACATTTTAGAACAATCGGAGAGTCGGAGAAATCAAGGTGCACGCATGACACGGTGTATAAATGTTAAGGTGGTGACAAAAGAATGTCGGGCATGAATAGTGGTGGTATATTCTTCACGTCTATCCTCCGAAAACGGCGTAATGGTTAGTTATTTTGTTTATTCTATAATCGCTTTCACTTCGTGTTTAGGTTTCATATTTGAATAAATATAGTTATACTTTGTATTACAACACTTTTTATTTCTACTGATTACATCTCTTCTCTCCTCAATCCTAATAATACCCCTTCCAATTTTATACATAACTTAATCTCCATTTAGTATATAAGTGACCGCTCTGTTTTATTTGACTGTTAAAATTGTATACATTGATGAAGGATACTTGTAACCGAAACATGTCTGAGTTCAGTAAAAATAAAAAGTGTTGTAATACAAAGTATAACTATATTTATTCGAAAGTTGTTTTTTTAGTTATCCTTAATTCATTTTCCGATTTTGTATACTTTTTTTGATATTATATTTGAATTCTTAAATACTCATTTAATATTTTTGATAAATTTACGGCGTTAACACTGTGGAATTTTCCATAATGAAAATTTTATTAATGAAATAAAACACTTTTTTATATCGTTCTCCCTATGATGAAGATGTAAAACCTTCGAAACATCTCGAGAAAAACAAATTCGAATGTGGAAACAACAGTGTTTTTCTGAATTTAAAAAGTAAAAACTATTTTAAAATACTGTTAAGAATATACTGGACATGGCATACACCTATTGCAGTCTATATGTAATAATTTAATATTCTGACTCATGGATTGTTTATTAGATGATGACTAGGCGAAAATCGATAGTAGGTATTATTATCAAAGTTGCTTCTTAATAGGTTCTAAACTTTAACGCCAACGTTGTACATTAATATTATCATGTAAATGTTTGATACGTTTACGGAAATTAACATATTTATAGCACATGTCATGAATTGTAATGAAGATAGCAAGCAAACATTAAAGATATTAAAGATATACTATACAATCAATTATTGAATTCTTGTGCATAATGTTCTTAAGAAACTTCATAATTCGAAAATTAATGATTTGTAAACTATATATTTACTTAACTTGAGCATTTACTAAGATCAGAACTAGATATAATTTTTCATTAGGGATGCTCACAGCTTGTAAAGTTATAGCGACCATGTTGTCTTTTTTATATACTTTGTATATACAACACTAACATTAAAAAAATTAAATTACGCATCAGACATGTTTCGGACAACCAGTCCTTCTTCAGTGATACATATTCAAGATATTCTAAAATTGTTTACATACATGATAAGTTTTGACAGATGTTATAAAGAATTCAAAATAAATTTTTATGTATTGTACATCTGCATTACTGACCCTATCGGTCCACGGTATACGGAGCATTCTGCGGTATATTCACATCTCGAGCGCTTTCAACCGGTTCATTACATTCACTTTCAGCGTCCAGGTTTTGCAGCCATATAGTAGAATGGACCATATTTAACATTTAATAATTCTTTGTCGGAGTTTCAAGTTAAGATTATCGTTGGAAAATAATGTTCTCATTTTATTAAAGTGTTAATAATAAATAATAATTTATTTAACAATTGAAATTAACAAGACTGGAGGGAAGACGCAACGTGGGGAGACCGTGCCTTCAATTGCTTGACGGTGTTCTGAAAGCCCTGCAATTGTTAGGAATTAGACCTGAAGAGTGGAAGTCGAGAATTTAGATTAGGGTCGTCTAGATAAACTTTTTGAAGGCGGCCGAGGTCCACCCAGGACTGTAGAGCCAGAGAGAAGAAGAAGAAGAATTTAATATAAATATACTCACTTAATACACACCTGCAAAACAATACGATACAATATGCGACCCTTATCGTAAACATGTTAGGTGTGGGTATTTTTGAATTCGGAAATATAATTAAAGCCGAAAATTTATTATGTCCAATTTAGAAGGGACAAGAGGACATAAATATTATTACGTTAAGGCCAAGCACCTTTATTTAGTTTGCGTTTAATTAAATTTTAAGTTGATACATAAATAGTTCGGCGGGGCCTCGCCACATTGTTCCGAGGGAACCACTTGACACATGCCCCTCGCGAGGAGTTCCTCTCAAACTATAGACGTCCCTGTTCCGCCCCCAGCTTATCTCGCCCGATCTCCGCTCGCCTCTCGCTCTCTTCTCTCGTGGGATATCCACAATGAAACAACAAACTCGTCGCAAATATGCACTTACTAGAATCATGGACCACTACGTTAGTGGGATTTCAGGCTGTTCCAATAGCATATTTAATAAACAACAATTTAAATTTTTTCTTTGTTCGCTATACTTTGTGTTGTAGATGCTTTATTTGTCTTTTTCTTTTTTATATACTTTGTATATACAACACCAACATTAAAAAAAATTACATATCAGACATGTTTCGGACGACCAGTCTTTCTTCAGTGATACATATTTAAAATATTATAAAATTGTTTACAAATATGATAAATTTTGACAGATGTTGATTTGACAGAAAGATTTATTTTGGAACGTTTAGGTTTTTGTTATAACAAATATTTTGAATCAATTAAATTTTAAAATAATAATTTAAAGTTCTTTAAATTATTATTAATCTTTAAATTATTATTAAGTTGTTGGAAGAATCAACGTGCGTGTATGACTAGCTGTATGAATGTGGAAGAATTTAGAGAGGTGTGCCAGGATAGAGTAGTGTGGCGGTCCATTCTATCTACCTGCGTGATGGTTTGTTGTTGTTAAATTATTATTTTAAATTGATTCAAAATATTTGTAATAACAAAAACCTAAACGTTCCAAAATAAATCTTTATGATATCTGTCAAAACTGATACCATTTGTAAACAATTTTATAATATTTTAAATATGTATCTTTATAATATGTATCAATGAAGAAAGACTGGTCGTCCGAAACATGTTTGATATGTAATTTTTTTTTTAAAGTTAGTGTTGTATATACAAAGTATATAAAAAAAGAAAAAGACAAATAAAAGTTTCAATATTTCTTGAACACAATTTATTCATTTAATACTACTAAATGTAATTATTGAAATCATTAAATTTTACGACGTTTTTAAGGACTGAGAAATGAAAATGCTGAGGTGGGCCGCTGAGATTACGATGCTAGATAAAGCTAAGAATGAGCGCATCAGAGGTAGCCTAAAAGTCGCTCCCATGGCGGAAAAGGCTAGAGAACGTCGTCGTCGTCGTGATGGAAGGAGGGAACCGGTTCTGCCTCCTGCAACGTGGATGTCCACAGTCAGAAACGACCTGAAGACGCTGAGACTGGACAGCCAGATGACCCTGGATCGCGAGACTTGGCGGAGGCGTATTGGGAGAGCCCACCCCAAATAACGGGAAATGGCCAGGCGAAAGAAGGTGTGACAACAAAAAAAATATTTGATACGAAATTACTTTATTATTATATATTTGGTGTGCTTCCACTTGTGTTTATCGTCGACCTGTTTCGGCAGCTTGCTGCCATCTACTAGTTAACATGGCAGCAAGCTACCGAAACCGGTCGACGATAAACACAAATGGAATCACACTAAATATGTAATAATAAAGAAATATTGTATAATTTGAAAGAATATCTTTTTTAAGAACTACTTCCACTGTGAATTTATTTCGATAGCGACCGGTTTCGTCAGACTCGCTGGCATCGACAGACTGGTATACAGCTGTGTATTTAACATTAAAAAAATAAAATTTTGTCATTTAAATTTCATGTAAGAAGTTCATTGTTAAAATGAAAAAAAAAAGTTTTTTAAAAAAAATATACATTTGATTAAATTCAACTTAGGGTTATGACTTCGACCGGTTTGATAGCTCGCCCCGAAGTTGGCTACGAGCTGCCGAAACCGGATGATGCCATAACCGTATGTGGAATTTTACTAAATATATATATTTAAATAAAAAAATATTAGTTTTTATTGTCATTATACTCGTATAATCTAACATGTCGAAGAATATTGATAACAAAATATTTAATAATGAAAATTAAAAAATATATATTCTTCAGACTAGAAGATGGCAGCAAGCTGCCAAAAACGATCGAAGCCATAAAATTAAGTAGAATCAAACCGAATTAATGATAAAGGAATAATATTTTTTTCATTTTTAACATTGACTTTCTACCAAGATTTTTTTAATAACATCATTTGATGTGGAGAGAGTTGCAAAATTCAAGTATCTCGGCAGTATCCTAACAGAAAATCTCGACCCAGATGTTGAAATCAAATGCAAAATTGAAGCAGCTCGTGCTGCCTTTAATAAGATGAGAACTATTTTCTGCGATGATAATATTAATTTGAAATTATGACAAAGAATGGTCAGATGCTATGTTTGGTCAGTGCTGTTATACGGGGTAGAATCATGGACCCTTAAAGTCAATGTTATGAACTGATTAGAGGCCTTTGAGATGTGGATATACCGAAGGATGTTACGCATCTTCTGGACTGACATGGTCAACAACACCAACGTTCTCCATAGAGCCAGAGTTGACAGAGAGTTGCTGAGCAATATCAAAGTACGTAAGGTGTCCTACTTGGGCCATGTTCTGAGAGTCGAAAAGTACGCACTGTTACATCTGATCTTGGAGGGTAGGATTGAGGGTCGACGAGGTGTTGGGAGAAGGAGGGATTCCTGGTTAAGGAACATCTGAGAGTGAACGGGGATGAGGTCCGTGGGGGAGCTGTTCCGAGCTGCCCAGGACAGGGAGGCCTACTCAAGGGTGATAGTCAACGTTGGGGAGACCTGACAGGACACGGGAAGAAGAAGAAGAAATAATTATAATAATTACTTACGGTTGCGATGTGTCGCTTATGGAACGTCTCGTTTTAAAGCGTCTGTCCGCCATTACATGTCCATTTGCGTCTGGAGGGTTGCATTTAATTGGGAGTGTTTAGTGTACCTATCCCGGGTCCCAATATCCTCCAGGGCCCGCCCGAGCTGCTCGCCACTCACTGCAATAGGTATTACTATTGTCGCACTGCAAACACGTAATAATAATTGAGAGAGATGTACAATTTCATTTTATCTACGACTAAAATCCTCCTAAGGTCTTTACGACGGGAAACAAGGTTTTGAAGTGTGTGTCAGGTTTGGAATTTTCATTAATTTTGAGCTGTACTGTAATTTTGTCGCTTTGTTTCTAAATAATGCCAATCTGAGAATATGGAACGAATGGATGAGAGACTTTATTGATCTGGACAAAGCATTTGATAGAATTCCCAGAGAATTTGTGTGTCAATCTATCAGGTTTCGAAAAATTCCCGAAATCTATGTGGATGTGATAAAAAAGATGTACAAAGTTTCAACCACAATGGTGTGAAGCCCAGCTGCCACAGGCCCCCCTTTTGTTGTAAATGCGGGAGTGCACCAGGGATCAGCTCTGAACCCACTTCTCTTTAACCCGGTCATGGACCACCTCACTGCATGTATCCAATAGCTAGTCTCATGAAACGTGCTCAAATAATAGACATATTTATATTATACAGCTATTTATCCAGGGGCTGGAGAATACCGAGCGCAGTGGACGACGAGATTTAAGACTTTGCTGCAAACCAATCTCGATGATTAAAACTGCGAAGAAGACTTCTAGGTTTGTTTATAATATAAAATGCTATTGAACTCATCCCGATTGATATAATATATTTAAAAGGATTCGAAATTAGAATGATGAATATTCATTGAAATACGAAGAAGGATGTTTCAGGATCAGAGCGTTACATCACAGTAATTAAGGCAATGAGTAAACGTCTGAACCGACATGGAGGGGAAAGCAAATCACTTCATTTTCTTGCATTGACTGCAGCATTATTTATTCTTGAATGCACCCCTTAACTCGGAAGATCTACTCGTATATGTCTATATATGTATTGTACGTATGTACATATATAAATAACCCACGTATGACTATTTATACGCAAAAAGTTAAAACGTAGTACACGTGCAGAAATATTTATTTTATTTTACTTTTTACTTATTATTAATATTATTTAAACTATTGTGCGCTCTGTTTAAAAAAAAAAGTTTAGATTTTTACCGAGTCCTGACGTATCGCCACGCGTCAGGGCGACATTTAATATTTACTTGATTAGATCGTGCCACGTTTTCCTCGGTCTTTATCTCTTTCTTGTTTCGTTTAAAATATTATTTTTCTTTCCTTGTGTCCAAATTATCTAAATGTCTCTCTCATTATTTTGATAATAACACTTTCATTCTGTTTATTTATTTATTATTACATACTGTACATTCGATTTAAAAAGCTATCTTCAGGAAGTGAACGGTAATTGGTGCAATGTTGGTGTTATTTGCACGTCATACTCAAACTTATTTATGTGTCTCAGGGGATTGAAATAGAAAAAGTGGTAGGGGTAGTATGAAGGCAAAGGGGGAGGGGCGGCAATGGCCAAGAAGACAATTTCGTGTCTCGTGTACAGAGAATATTACGCTTCTCAAATATGGGGACACAATTTACAGGGAATAAACTGTAACATCTAATACGAAAACAGATTTCAACAACGCACCAAAATGGGAACAGAACAAATATACATTTATATAAGAATACATAATTTAATCTCATGATCTGAATATCAAAGCATGGTTAGATACAAATTAAATACATTATTTGTAAACCTCGATTTATAAAAAATATTTTTTCATCACTTTGTGATAAAATTTTTTATTTCAACACGTTAAATTAAATAACTTGGTTTTATATATCAATTGTGATATATAAAACAAAGTTATTTAATTTAACAGTTTACTATGACAATTTTGAAACATTCTTATTTTGCGTATCACAATTCAATTGTAATTTGTGATGTGAACATATAATAATAGTGTTTTAAACATTTAATAAATTTAATACTGTTAAACATCAGAAGTTCTTCTGAAAGTTTTTATGTAATAAATACGAATGAAAATGTCTGTTTTCTAGAAGTTTTATTAAATTTTATGTGAATGAATGACATATTTCACCGTCGAAAGCATTTATCAATTGCCATTCATATGAATATAAAAAAAATTCTAGAAAACAGACGATTTAATTCGTATTAATTATTTTAAATGGAGTTTTGCATCATTGTTCAAGAAACAATAAATAAGTTATATTTAATTGGAGTGACATATTTCACCCTTTGATAATATTACAGGAGATGGAACGTGTAATTTTCATAAATTATAATAAAACTTCCATATATTTCCATATAAAATTATATTTCATTTTTAATTATTCATTATTACTAATACTACTAGTTTTCTCTTTAACTGATCAAAGTGTTACTTTATTATTGTTATATATTTAACCTTATGTCAGTACTTTATTATTCTTATATTAAATATTTGTGGTAGCATGTAATTGGCCTTGTTTTGTTGTCTCTGTGTGTTTATACTCATATACTGTAATTACTGTTTGTTACCCTCAATAATAAAAAAATAAAAAAAATAAAAATATTGAAATAAAAATTGAGTTTGTAAAAAAACTTTTTATAAATAACGTTCAAATCATATAATAACTTACAAATATTACAAATATCTTCAATGGAGATTTTACCTTAATGAAACTAATTTATCATTACATCTTAGGTCCCGGATGGATATTATGTGTAATGCATTATTTGAAGACTATTATACTAAACCAAAATAAGAATTAAACGTATATTTAAGTTACTGGTGAAACATTTTTTGGGTGAAAAAAATATCTTTATATTATCCGAAATATTTATATATTATTTTTTCAATAAACAAAATGGTTATTCGTAAACTATGATATTATATTTTTCTGATTAAAAATGCTTGGGGTGTAAAGTTAGAGAATCTTGAGAATAGGCCAGGATGTACAACCGCCGAGGGGATGAGAGGAAAGTGGCGCTTAGGAGGTACTCGCAACACCTTAAATTTATGGTTTTATGATGGTAGAAATTGCATGATGAAAATTACAAAAGGCAGCCAACTACAAATAAATTTAGTTTTAGTATCAACTGTTTAAAACAATAGGTAATACTTATTGTGGATTATGCATCGTCCTCTTAGATTATAAAGAGTAAATAGAGCCGATCGACCACCACATTTTCCTACCTTGACATATTTTTATAGATTCTAGAACACCCATAGTTAAGATTTGATTGATTTGCTGATTCCATGTTTACCTCGGCGAGATGTGTGAGATCGCTCGCCATTCACAGCGTTAATATATGCTTTTTGGTTATACAAAGAAATAATAAAATTTTAGTTATATTAAGTAATAATAAATTTTAGTTATATTAAGTAAAAACAAATTTTAGTTATATTAACCGCACTACTTTTGGGTTATTTTCCGAGAAACGTGCAGAAAAAAGCAGTTTTTTTATTAATGAAATTTAATTATACAATAATTTAACTTTTTTAAATTCCGAAACGTCAAATACTCGGCCGCACACTTTGCCTGCCCCTTGTAAAACTATCATATTTATGAAGACTTGTACTCAAGTGTTGTTGGCACACGCGCGTATCCCTATCAGTTTGTACATTTTAGATACATTACTTTTTCTGAAGCGTGTACGTGATACGGGATAGCGCAGAATGGTACAGTCACAGTGAACGTAACATGTACGTTCAAATACGTACGGTGGTTAAGTCCTTATAAAACACCAGGCTAGCTGGCATCGACATGCTGGATGCTAGCTAGCTTGGCGAAACCGGTCGCTGATAAAATAAAGGCAACAAGTTGAATCAGTTATTAAAAATATCGTTTTATTAAGAGATTTTAGCAAAATCATTAGTTATATTAATATTGCTGAATATTAAAAAGAAAGTTTTCACTAAATTTTTTAAAGAATACTTTATTTAATGATGCGTATCACAAAAATAATAATGCCTGAGCATGACGAAACATGTCATGTCTATAAAATATACTAAAACTTCTATAAAACAGACGCTTTCATCCTTATTCATTATTTAATATGGAGTTGTACATCATTGTTCAAGAAACAATAAATATATAGTTGGTGGTTTCGTTTATTTTTTACTTTAATTTATTAAATAAGAATTGAAGGGCTTTCAAATCAAGTAGAGGATTGAATAATTAAGGATTCATAGGGGTAAAAAAATCAATTAGGTAGTCAGTAGTCTTAGTAATAAAATATTCATTGAGCCATAAATTTACTGAAGATAGCTTTCATTACGTACACGCTTCATATAACTGCGCTTATGTACTTCAATAAATGTAATATTTCATACCAAAGAGCTCTTAGAATTTCAAAATTTCATTTCTGCGAAGAGGCACCTTTTAATATTTTTTCCTACTAGGCAAATGTAAATTTAAATACACGGCAAAGTATCATGAATTGGAAATGTAATTTTCCCCCGACACCCTCAAATTCCTTCGCAAACAATAAGTTTCCCGTGGGATATCTTGTTCTCCAAAAAATGCTTAAGTTTTACGATAACGATTATTCCCGTCGGGAGAGGCAAGACACGGAATTAAATTGACAATAATATTTGTGTATTACGACATATTGTTAGAGAGGTCCTGTTTTAAATTCCAGGAACGCTCCGGGAAGATTACCTACATAGAAAGTTCTGGACGACGCTAATTGAAAATATTACTTAACTTTACAACTAAAGATTTTGAAACGAAGAGATGTTTACAGCGTTTAATTGTATACCTTATTGTATACTTAGATCTTGGTATTATACGAAAGGATTCAATATTGTGTTGTTGGCGTAATTGGTATAGCGTAACTTTATGTCATTTGTAATAAAAAAAAGATTGAAAATAATTCAAAACTATTTATGAATCATCAACGAAAGTAAGGCTTAATCAAGACCTCTCTAATCAATTCCAAACACATTGCACGCTTAATAGTAAACTGACCGATTATGGTTTAGGTCATGATTGAGTTAAAATTAGACAGAGGCTTGTGTTAACGCTATCCATCTATTTTTCAGAATGTTAACGCTATCCATTCGTAGTACGATAATCGTTCAAAACGTGAACGCTATCCATTCGTACGTGTTTTTCGACTGTTTTTGTTAAAACACCGACTCATGTCAGATTAAGCAAAACTTGCTTTTTTGAGATAAGCCAGTGTTCAATTAAGTGTGGGACATAACGGTCAACGACAGGAAGATGCGTTAGCATGCCTCCTGTTCAATGTAGCCTTAGAAGAAGTGATCCGGGATTCAAACATAGATACTAGGGATCTCTTCAAGTCTGTTCAGATGCTCGCCTACACGGAGGATATTGACATTATCGGAAGATCACTCGAAGCTACCCGTGAAGCGTCCATAGCATTGGAACAGAAGGCAAAGGTTATGGGACTCATCATCAACGAAGCAAAACAAAATTCTGGTGATTGCCTCTAACACACAGTACAATTCCCCAATTTACGGTGGGATATTACAGTTTTGAAGTGATAAAAGAGTTCTCATAAATAGGCTCCATAATTACTTGTAACAATGATATAGGAGAGGAAGTCAGAAGGAGGATGATGGCCGCGAGCCACTGTTATTATGGACTTCAGAAGCAGTTAAAGTCCAAGCTGGTCAGAAGAAACACCAAAATTCTATTGTACAAGATTAAGCCAGTCCAGACACATGTCTCTGAAACCTGGGTAATATGAAAAGGAGCTTCGATAGGGTTACAAAATTAACTGTTTATTTTGTTATCCACATGGAGCTCCGGGGGATGGTTTTGACAAAAGTGCTGTAAAAACTAGTAAAAGTTAAATCAAAATGTTGAATTAATTTTCTATTATTTCTATTGCATTATCGATAAAGTCAATGTATGCAATGTCGACAAACTATTTATCTCACATTCGTTTCTACTATGCTAATTTTGATTAGTTGTTTATTCCTTGTAAACCTTCGAATGCAGTCGTCTCGCGAAGAAGTCACGGAGCCGTTAAAACTGAAGTCTTTCATTGGCGGTGTTGGTAACGCCGTTAATCAATAAACTTTAGGATTATTAATTAACGCCGTTAGAACAGGCGACCGTTTCAATGGAGGCCTCAAGAGGCGACGGCTGAACCCAATTACCCCCGACCCCTCCCCAAACCACCTTACTTCATTCCCAGCCCATCCCTCACACCCCCTACGGTGAGCCTTCGACAAGACAGGGATGATTAGACCTCGCTATGAGAGAGTTGAAATTTTTTAAAATTAATGTCAAAATTTGACATCGGTACTTGAATACTTCATATTAAATAATTGTTTTTTCTTTTCAACATGTTTCAATTGGACTTTGACATGGAATTTCACAGTTTTAATTTGATTAAAATATGTACATAAAACTCTATATAAAATGAAAATTTGCTTTTTAATACATGCAGTTTATCCATTTTTATGATTGTCTTCTTAAGCGGTATTTCATCCCGGAAGTAATTTGTTATAAAATTGAAGATTCCGGATATTCCACACTTCAGAATTTTAATGAATTTAGAATTTTTTTTCGACATTTTGATTTATTTTTCTAAAAGTATTTCGAAAATATTACACCTTCGTTATTTGATGAATGTTTATAGATTAAGGTAAAGTACGTTGATTTGTAGAGAAAATAAATTTCATAAATGGAAAAACGGTGTTTTTATTAAGTTAATCATAATTTTAATTTTAATTTTCTAATTTTAAGATAACTACGAAAATACAGTTGAATCGAAACCGATTGGTTGTAGATAAACTTCTTACTTACTTCATATGGCCGTAGAAATCTTGAAGAGTTTCAGGTTCCTTGATGATTTGATTCCAAGTTCGTCGATCCTGCGTCTTTTGCTTCCAGCAGTCCGTTTCGCTCAACCTAGCCAGGAAAAGAAAGTGAAAAAAAAAATAGAGTGATGTTTTTTTTGACAAGTTTCATTTTTTTAAATTATCTTGGTACGAGTACAAGGAACCTGAAACTCAACAGGTCGTTTGAACCCTATTACTGTATACAATTTATTTTTTAGCTATTATATTGATTCTCGTGACATGTGATGATAGGTAGCCAATCTATCGCCCATTTTATTGTCACGTGAATTCTACACCAGACCAAAGACAGTGTGACAATCACACTACCATCGCCGGGAATCATCTTAATATAATAAAAACTAGTTTATAAAATTAGACAAGTACTTAAAGATTAAATCGTTTAAGATAAGATTGCTTTTAAATGTGAAAGTCAATCCACGATCTTAGATTGTGTAAAAATAGCATATTAGATGTGTTATCTCATCACGTTGTTTTGTATGCTTTATCACGCTTACAACATTTTGATACATTGATCAATGACTGATTATTACAATAATGTGGCGATTCTATTTTTGTTCACCAGTTTTTAATCAATCATGCTTAATGTGGGTATGTTCAGGTAATGTTACGAGAAATGACATGCCTACTTTATGACGAAGCAAGCTTTTCATTTCAATTATACGAGCACAACAACAAAAACTGCGCCAATCGTTAAATTTTAGTCAAGATATGGATATATAATTTCATATCAAGGTTCCATTATCTTAGCATTTACGTACAATAGACGAGATAAACTACTTTCACGTTATATTTTCACATTATGCACTCAATTTATGGTGTGGTATTTTTAAAAATAATATAAAAACAATAGTGTGAAATATTTTTTTGTAATAAAACTATGTATGACACAGATGTTTTCATACATCGTTCTAACAAGTATACGTATACGTCTTATAAATAATACTAAATAAAAAAAACGGGTTCTGGTTTCATGAACCTGATTCTGTAGAGTTGGACGTCCCCCTGTTCGCTGGACCGACGATGTTATAAATCAAATCAAATCAAATCAAATAAAATAAAATTATTAGGAATTAATTGTATCTCAATAGAGACGAAGATGTAAATTATTTGGAAACAGAATATGGTGGTTGAGGCGTTTACAGTACTTATGATCTGTCATTGGTTGGGTTAAGCGATCGCTTTATGTAATACAAATTCCCTATTCCGCCCTTCTTACGAACACCACGTCTGACAATTATTTTTTGAAAGTTGTATATATGCTATCATGTTGAGAAACATTTCACATATTTTAGTTCAATCTTCACTAACGCCATCCATTGAGACTAGATGTAAGCATTAAGCAGAAAATCTTTATTAATGTAATGTGAAAGGCTATAAACCCAATTATCACACATAAGTCTTGGTAGACAACGCCTGGAGAAAACTCTCCAATTGTCTACAAGTATTTGTATACATTAAAAAACAAAATATTGTATAAAAACTGATCAAAGTTAAAAGCATATAAAAATTGGTCGGTAAAACAATCTATGCTGTCGCTGTTGGAGATATCTATCAAGGACAAAAAGCCGAACACCTCCAGCACGGCCGAGTTCCTGAAATATCCCTTGAGTTATCTAAAGAAATGGGTAATGAGATGCCCATCTCTTCGATATTTAATAAATTAAACGCTGATATAAGAAAGGAATGTAGAGCGGAAGAAGGTATAATGAACAAAATTATGAAAGGATCGCTGCGTTGGTTCGGACATATGGAACGCATGGATGGAGAAAGAATGGTTAAGAAAGTATACGTTAATGATGTAAATGGGGTACGAAGTCGAGGCAGACCGAGGAAAACATGGCATGACCAAATTAATCAAATTTTAAAGGTTGGTCATGTTAGAAGTCGGAGGAATCGACGTGCGTGTATGACTCGTTGTATGAATGTGGAGGAAGCTAGAGAGGTTTGCCAGGATAGAGTAGTGTGGCAGTCCATTTTCTCTGCCTACCCCTGCGGGAAAACGGCGTGATGGTTTGTTGTTGTTGTTGTTGTTAAAAGTGGAACATAAACAGCGTTGTTTTAAAATTCCAAAGTTTTTGAAATGGAATTCCACAGTGTTTCACGCTTGAACTTTAAAAAATATATATTTGATTGATTTGATCGTGCTACGTTTTCTTCGGCCTTCCTCTATTTTTGGTCCGTTCACGTCGTTTACATATATCTCCTTCACTCATTCTTTCCATGTGTCCAAACCATCTTATCCATCCTATCATTATTTTATTCATAACAATTTTATTAGCACCATATTCATTTCTTTTATTAGCATTTGACATTCTATTTTAGATATCCCATTTGTAATGAATTTATTCTACTTTTATCCTTCCTTTTCCAGTCTATTCTGCACTTCCATACATAAGGGTCGCACAATATCACCCTTGTGCACTGCCATAAGTAAGTAAGTAAGAAATTAAGTATAAGTAAATAAAAAATATGTTATCAACTATCAAGGTTCGAAAGATCTCATATTTGGGTCATATACTGCGCGGGGAAAAGTACCACCTTCTCCAACTGATATTGGAGGGAAAAATTGAGGGACGCCGAGGGCCCGGAAGGAGACAATTGTCCTGGCTGCGAAACGTGAGGGAGTGGACCGGCATCCGAAGTGTTGAGGAGCTGTTCCGAGCGGCGCAGGACAGGGACAGGTTCGCCGAGGTGATCGCCAACGTTGGGGGGACCCGACAGGGCACTTGAAGAAGAAGAAGAAATAAAAATAAAAATCTAAAATATATAATATAAGACGATAGCAGGCAAGACACTGAGAGATCGCGCGAGGAACACCAGAATAAGAGAGATATGTGAGTTTGAGGATATTATAACATGGAGCAGACAGCGATAAAGGGACTGGTACGGTCATGTTCAAAGAATGGACACCACCAGACTCCACTATATTGCATTGCATAACCAGCCTCATGGGACTCGACCTCGTGGAAGACCTAAAAGATGGAAGGACAGCTGTTAATCTACCTCACAAGAGGAGCAACACTCTGGAGAACAGACCACATAGGTCTACTACAAGGAAGAAGAAGAAATAAAATCGACGAATGGATAATAAATAAAAGTCCTGAGAAAATTTGTTATTAATGAAATATTTAATAGCCCTGCTTACAGCGGCTCAGACTGGTGTACAATGTACAGACAGTATAGTTCACTAGTATGAAAACTCACTGCCGCTGAAAAATATCACGAGGCGCGACTGAGACCTGACCTGGGAGAGGGGAGGAAGGCGCGGTAGCGGTTCAACCGAGTTTTGTGAATCTCCCTTTCATGCATACACACCCCTTATCCGGCAACACTCTGCTTCCGGTGCACCCTTGACGCTGGTCTTCCTAATGATGATACATTTGATTATGCAGGTTTTCCTCATTACCGACCGTAGCCTGTGTAAGACACGAATCTTCGCGTCTGAAATTTTAACTCAAAGAAATAAATTGAGGTTGAAATTTTGATAATAAAAATATAGTTATAAAATAACGAATTCAAAATTCTTTATGGAAATAAAACAACTCGTTATGTATTCAAATATTACATAAATAAATAATACAAATGTAAACGTCTGTTTCTTTTTTTATATACTTGGTATACAAACACTCACTTTATTTAAAAAAATAAAATTAAATACCAAACATTTTCCTGACACACAAGCCCTTCTTCAGTGATATAATATAAATATAACATAAATATTAATTATATATTTTTTTCATAATTGAGGTCAGTTTTGACAGATATAATTTTTTTAATGTATGTCAAAACTGACCTTTTAATATTTATACTTATATAATATCACTGATGAAGGGCTTGTGTGTCCGAAACATGTTTGGTACGTAATTTTTTATTATTTAATATTTACAAGATTATTTTAAATTGACATATTCTGCTCGATGTATCTCGGATACAAATGAAACTTGCGTTCAATTGTAATTAACTTTGGTCAAAATACACTTTTTTTCTATAATTATAAATACTTATATATGGCTGTAAACGATGCTGACCAATTGCTTAATCATTAAGATGAATTACCGCCCAAAAAAAATCTTAAGACTTTTTGTGAAAATCAATATTTTTCATTCGTTTGATAATTGCATACGATTTTTATTGCAGAAATAATTACACGAATGTGTACGGTATAAGTAAAATAATAATAATTATAAGCTTGAAGTTCTTGGTATCAATTTCATTATAATTATTATATATATATTATCTTGCATCCAATCTTAATAGATGGCGCTAGTGTAGATTGAACTAAAAAATGTGAAGTGTTTTCCAACATTGTAGCATATATACATTTTCCAAAATTTTGGCAGACGTGGTGGTCGTTAGAAGGGCGCAATGGGGAATGTTGTATTACGTAAAGCGTGCGTTTAATCCAACCAATGACAGGTCATAAGTCCTGTAAACGCCTCGACCACCATATTCCGTTTCCAATTTACATCTTCGTCTCAATTGAGATACAATTGAGGCCACTAGGACAAGAGTGGTCTAACCAACATTTTTTGAAAAATTGAGTTACTGGTCTAACCCACACCTATTTGTGACCTACTATTAAAGAAAAATTAATCTAACCACCATTTCCAAGTGGAAACATAGATATCGCCATAAATACTTCTTTTTCTCTGACAAAAAATCAAAATATATGGAGTCAAATGTGGTCTATTATAAGTAACCATCAAAAATATCCTTAAACTTTATATTTCCCAATATTTCAAAATACTATTCTAAAGACATTCACCAAACAAACAAGGTTTATCACTAAAGAAGACCCTAACACATATAGTTTTAAAAAAAATGGGGAAAAAACGTCAAATTTTCAATCGCACTTATCTCCATTGTCTAAATTTGGGGTAAGACCACTCTTGCCCTTCTTCTTCTTCTTCAAGTGCCCTGTTGGGTCCCCCCAACGTTGGCGATCACCTCGGCGAACCTGTCCCTCTCCTGTGCCGCTCGGAACAGCTCCTCAACAGTTCGGATGCCGGTCCACTCCCTCACGTTTCGCAGCCAGGACATTTGTCTCCTTCTGGGCCCTCGGCGTCCCTCAATTTTTCCCTCCAATATCAGTTGGAGAAGGTGTTACTTTTCCCCACGCAGTATATGACCCAGATATGAGATCTTTCGAGCCTTGATAGTTGATAACAATTCCCTGTCAACTCTAGCTCGCCTCAGGACTTCGGTATTGGTAACCATGTCTGTCCAGGGAATTCTGAGCATTCGGCGATAGAGCCACATTTTAAATGCTTCCAGTCTGTTCATTGAGTGCAACTCTTTAACTCTTGCCCTAGCGGCCTCAATTTATCCTTAAAAATGATAACCCGCAATGGGAAAAATCCAGTATTCGTTTACAAGTATTTGTATAAATTACAAAAAAAAATACATTATTTTTTCTGATAAACGGAAATTGAAAATAGTTTTTGGGAGTTGCGAAACATTTCTTTAAATTTATCCGCCCTCTCTCGCAATGGCTCCCATTTTGCCACGAAATGAGATCTTTATTCTCGCGAGGAGATAAATATATCCAACAATAAATGACTGGCGTATTTGACACAATTTCCGCGGCTACGTTTCGCGATTTTCCGTTCTGCTCAAGCAAAAGATAAAAAGAAAAACCGCGACAAATAATGTGGTAGAATAAAAAGGAGCGGAATGGAAGAAGAGACGTACGAGGCTGTGGGAATATCATTAAAATGTTCCAGCCGGGAATGTCCTTCCTCTTGGAAATATACGTGTTACGTCTCCTCTAAGGAGTCCCACTGCTTTATGTGTGAATTCAGTCGCTAAGCCAAAGGAAATTCGATATAAAAACGAATGTGTCGGATAATTATCAACTTGTAGGAGGGAATGTCTTTTTGTGCTAAACATTTGAAAAATGTGTGGGATAATGGTATATTTATACGTTTGTTAATTTAAGCCCCTTAAGTTCAGATTATCTGGAACAAGTGGATGAATTTGTTTATTTAGGAAGTATGTTTACAAAGGATGGGAGGGTGGAGAAGGATATTGAAAGAAGGGTTGGGGCAGGCAACAGAATAAATGGTGCACTTAAAGTTGTCATCGCAAACAAAAGCCTATCCAAAAAAGCTAAGATGCAGTGCACAATGGTGTTCTTGTGCCGACCCATAAGGGTAATACATAAGTATGGAAGTAAAGCATGGAACTGGCAAAAGAAGGATGAAAGTAGAATAAATGCAGTATAAATGAGATCTCTAAGACGAATGTGTAGTAAATCTGTATATGATAGAGTGACAAATGCAAGTATAAGAAGTGAATGTGGTGCGAATGAAAGTGTTATGAACAAAATAAGGAAAGAGTCATTAAGATGGTTTGGACACATGGAAAGAATGAATGAAGACATAATGGTAAAGAAGGTAATGTAAACGGGGTGAACGGAGCTAGAAATAGAGGAAAACGTGGCACGATCAAATTAATCAAATATTGAATGTCGGTCACGTGAGGAGTCGACGTGCATGCATGACAAGATGTATGAATGTAGAGGAATCGAGAAAAGTATGTCAGGACAGAACAGTGTGGCGTTCCATTCTTTCTGCCTACCCCTCCGGGGAGACGGCGTGATGGTAAGTTAAGTTAGTTAGTAAGTTCAGATTATAATGGAAACCTAAAAAATTATTCATGGATATAAATAAAAATTCTCAATTACTTTACAAAATACAATCTTCGAATGAATTCATGTTTCCTGTAGAAATACATACGAGATTGGAACGAGTATATCTCGAAATCGATCATTGTTTAATTACAGGGTGATTTTTTTTAGAGATTTGGTTTTTAAACTGGCAACAGACTGTCAATTTGACAGTTGACAGTTGATTAGTAGTCAGTACATTTTGTCATTTCACCATGAAAAGACTGACGTCAGAACAGCGTTTGCAAATTTTGCAAATTAATTTTGAAAATCATGGTTCGGTTCGCCAAAATTATTGTGCAATACGTCCATTTTACGGTCGACATAATCGTCCATCGGAGCAAGTTATTCGGAAGACCATGGATCGTTTTCGCACTACGTACACTCTTGTGGATAATACGCATCCACAAAGACAATTGTCGAAAATTGGATTTCACGATTGCGCTTCATTCGAGCTAGCCGTGGCGCTCATATGCCCGAAATCATATTGAAACAATAATGGCATAAAATTATCTATTAAATAAAGCCAATATCATATACATTAACAATATTTTAATGCGTTTTTTTTTTCATTTTGAATATGTATTGTACGAGGTCTGTTCAAAAAGTATCGCGAATTTTATATTTTTTCAAAAAGTATTTATTTATTCATGAATATCTATTTTGTCCCCTTCAAAGTAATTCCCCTCGGATATAATACATTTATGCCAACGTTTTTTCAATCCTCGAAGCACTTAAAAAAATCATTTTTTGTGATCTTGTTCAGCTCCTCCTTCGATGCCGTCTTTATCTCCTCAATCGTGGCGTAGCGTCGTCCTTTCATGGGCCTCTTCAGTTTTGGAAACAGGAAAAAGTCACAGGGGGCCAGGTCTGGGGAATACGGTGGCTGCGGCACCATTACTGTGTTGTTTTTGGCCAAATATTCGCGCACAAGCAACGATGTGTGAGCAGGGGCGTTATCATGGTGCAAAAGCCAGTTTTTGTTCTTCCACAAATCCGGGCGTTTCTGGCGGATTGCTTCGCGCAAATTGCGCATAACTTGTAACGTAAAAAACATCCTATAGATGCTATGATATAAAAATAAATATGCAATTTCTTATTCTTCTTATAAGTCTGAAAAGCTGTTTTTGGTTACATCTCCATCCTCCTAGGAAGTGGACCGCCTGCTATCACGTCATCTTTTCGGTGGTCGGCCGCGTGTTCGGGAACACTTTGGTAGACTGTGGCGAGCTGTCTTTGGGATTCTATTTGAGACATGCTCGTTCTAGTATCTTCTCCTTTGGCGTCCCCATCTGACAGTGTCTTCAACCTCGCAGATTCAAGGGATTTCTGTATTTCTTATTCGGTCACGAAGGCTTTTGCCGGCTATACATCGTAGTACTCTGAGGGTGCGCTGTTTTCCAGCTGGGAGAGGGAGGTTGCCCCTCTGTGACGGGTCTCGTTCCTCTCCCTGTTGGCCATAATAATAATTTGTGCAGTGGTTTTATTTATTTATTTAATATTATGAAATGCTTCCTTAACCTCGTCCTTTGTCCTACATGCCAAAAACTGTACTCTACGTTATTATTATTATTTTTTTCCCCCATCCCGCATTTGTCTCTTCTGCCTCTCCTGTTCTTCCCGCTGTATATTCCTGCGGTGTATATCTTATCTTTTATGAAATGTTCATGTATTATATATTATGCTTATTTATTTATTCAATAAAGTACAGCGGAGCATAGAAGTGAAATTGAGTAGATTAAATGTGGTCTGGCACCCCCTTGTTGTTGCCGTATTTAAATGTAAGTCCCGGATGGACCGGGGACAGGCCCAGGGAGTGTACGAGCGAGGCTGATAAAAGGGCGCCGCTACGCCCTATAACAGCCTCGGGTATGTGGCGGGAACTTCTATGTTCCTATTAAAAAAAAAAAAAAAAAAAACATCGTAGTACTTTCATCTCGTTGACGCGCAGGAGTTGCTTGGTTCGAGCTTTGTCGGTTCTGGATTCTATTGCGTTTGTTAAGATAGGTCTGACACAGGTTTTGTACATCTTCACTTTATCCTTGATGCTAATTTTTTCAGATGGTTTACCTTAGACAGCCCGATATTGATTATGATTATTATTGATCAAGTTAAAGCCCTAAGACGTATGTGTGGTAGAACGATATATGACAGAATCTCAAATGCTGATATAAGGAAGGAATGTAGTGCGGAAGAAGGTATTATGAACAAAATTATGAAAGGATCGCTGCGTTGGTTCGGACATATGGAACGCATGGATGGAGAAATAATGGTTAAGAAAGTATACGTTAATGATGTAAATGAGGTACGGAATCGAGGCAGACCGAGCAAAACATGGCATGACCTAATTAATCGAATTTTAAAGGTTGGTCATGTTAGAAGTCGGAGGAATCGACGTTGTATGAATGTGGAGGAATCTAGAGAAGTTTGTCAGGATAGAGTAGTGTGGTGGTCCATTCTCTCAGCCTACCCCTACGGGGAAAAGGCGTGATGGTTTGTATTGTATTGTATTAAAAATAAATTACATTACTTTTATGATATAATTACAAAGAAAACGATTGTTAAAAAATATATTTTCCAATTTGCATTTCAAAGAGTTTTACTTATTTGTTAGATGAATGTGTGAAAACACAGTGTACGATATTAGTATTCTTAATAAAATCATGATAGGTACTCAAATAATTTTAAACGTTGTAAAAGCTGTATACAAGCAGTAGAAATATAACATAAGTTAAATTAAAATATTTTATTCAATTAAGGTAAATTAAAATAAACATTGATTTTTCCACTTTTGGGTTTATTTTTATCGACATGTAAAGTCTTCCAAATCAAAAAAAAATTCAATAAAAAGTAGAAAGAACGGTGTTTTAATTCAAATTTAATTGTATCTCAATAGAGACGAAGACGCAAACTGAATATGGATGATCAAGGTGTTTACAGGACTTATGACCTGTCATTGGTTGGGTTAAGCGCGCAAAAATTTGTCATGCATGATCATAACAAAGGTGGAATGGGGAATGTTGTAATTACATAAAGCGTGCGCTTAACCCAACCAATGACAGGTCATAAGTCCTGTAAACACCTTGATCATCCATATTCAGTTTGCGTCTTCGTCTCTATTGAGATACAATTAAATTTGAATTGACCACCCTTTGGTGAAAATCCAGAATTTCGTATACAAGTATAAGTATACATTCACAAAAATAGGTGTTTTAATTCTTAAAAAAATGTATTAATTATAAAAATTAAAACGAAAAAAAAGTTTTCGAATTTTAATGCATCTAATATTTTTACGACTACTAGATATTTTTAATTACAAGGACTTCTTCAATTATAAGTTTAGTCTCTTCTAATTATATTTTCACGCTGGATCAGAAGGGAATAGGGAGTTTATTATTCGTGAGACAACTTAACAAGAAACTTAAACATTGCAGAGAAAATTGACATAAAATTGCAATCAACGTGCGGTGAGAGGCATTATTTAACAACTCGGCGGCTGAAACAGAAGACGACCCCGCGAGGAGGGCGAAAGAGACGCGGATATGCAAGATAGGGACGGAAGGAGGTTCTATCTAACAGCTGCCGGAGATTGACTTCCTTTCACAGACTCAAATGAGTTCCTTTGACAAGTTAGATCTCTACTTACCGCTCGGCAGGGTGATGAATCGCTCCGCACTAGTTATATGCTCCCGTCAACTGCTCCGCGCTGAGTCCTCGCAATCCGCAAGGTCGGCCCAACTATTTCGATACAATCCTAATCCCTTTTCTGGTAGCTCAATCTATAAGAAACAATTTTGTTATTAATAATTACATCACTATTTGTTACAGTTTAAGTGTTGTTTTTATCCATTATAAAAAAAGGCGTTTTATTCGTCATCACTTTCTGTTGTGGATTCACAGTTTTTATTATTATTATTATTTTTTTTTACTATTTTTAATTTTTTAATTTTACATGTTATAACAATAATTTGCCAAAAAAGTTTATGGACTGTAGTTGTCACACTAGGCATGGCCTGTATCGTGACAACTACATAAAATAGGATGTTAGTAGCATTGTTAGTAAAATGGCGGTTTGTTAGTAAAATGGCGGTTGTTAGTAATCTTATGCTAACATTGGTAATCACAATTTGAAGACATAATTAAAATTACTAAATCTAAAAGAAAAAAGTTTTTTCTACGTCTAAGGTTGACCCCTTTATATATTTGGTTAGAGCACGTTTAAAATTCTTAGTGTCGTTAATTAATTTAAGATTCTCAGGAAGACGATTGAAAATATTTAAACTTAATATTTTCAGGATTTTCATTGACACCATTTTCGATACCACATTTTTAAATCAATGATAACATTACTATTTATTTATCGCTTCTTGAACAATGACGTTAAAATCCACATTAAATGATTAATACGAACTTTTGATGATGTCTTATCAGGGCGAAATATGTCCTTCCCATTAAATATAAAAAAAAATCACGAAAAAAAACTTTTTATTATTATTAACATCACTATTTATTTCAGATTTGAAACCTGTTGTATTAATATAAATTAAATTTAAATGCAGTTTTTCCACATTTGAAAAACAGTCTTTATTCGGCATAATTTTGTTTTGTGTTCCACATTTGAACATTTATTAATAAACTTTATATTTGCAAAACAATTTTTGACACTTTTCATAAATTTGTTTCCAATCAACTTACCATTAAAATTAAGAAAATATTCTAAATATTTTTTTAAATTAAATATTTTTTTTTATATTTAATATATATTTAATATATACCATATATCCAATGCCCTCCAATACTAATTGAATAACATTTATCGCAATACCTTAAGGTAATTTTACCCCCTTTTTTTATTTGATTGTTAATTCTCACTCTGAAGGATTATAAGTACTCGTACAATCCGTAACATTTGGGAAGACTGACAAAAAGTGTTGTGAAGATATTATGCAATGTTATTTCAAAAGTTATTCAACAGCGTTTTTGTATAATACATTAAATAATAAAACGTATTTTTTCCAATATCGTATTTTAATATTTATATGGTTTTGGCCTTCGTCAGGAGTGGTACCGCCAAGTTTATCAACATAAAAACAATTTATTTATATTTTGTAAACTATTAGTAGGTTTTATAGGGTTGACGACTTCACCATTATTATTTTGTTGAATAAATGTTGACACCAATGCAGTACATGCCAAATCGATGCATGCATGCACTATATAAATATATACGAGAAAAAAAATATACCGAAAATTATAATTTCTACATTTTTAAGGCATTTAAATTCCAATGAACAGCGTTCATATGCTTTGAAAAAAAATAAAACTTAAGTTTTATTTAACTTAAGTTTATATGAAATTATAATACTCGCAAATAAAATGTATCTTATTATGAAACGAAAGTTTAGATTTACGTTTTATGAAAATATTATGAAGCTTTGCAATTGTTATTAAATCAGCAAAGAGATGAACCAATCATCAATGAATCCATTCCTATTATTATGGTCATTTCTCTTACTGCTGAAGATTATGATTTTCGGAAGAATCAGGTTAACAAAGTCTTAAAATTTCGATCGCCACTTTGAAGGTTTATTTGAATTAAGGTATGTTCATTAAAAGGTTATGTTTTCTAATCAAAATACATTTTTATGTAAATCACAATATTTACAATCTTTAAATTATCGTGACTATCATTACAAGTTCCTAAAGTGAATTGAAACAGGAGGTCAATTAAAATCATAAAATAATACAATTTGACAATTTATGGGAGGTTCAGTTACTTACAATAGATGTTTCAATCATGCTCCAACTTATTTGTTGCAGTCCATTACGTAACACCAATTCAATCCAGAATCATTATATTTTATGTTATTAACGAATTGATGTGAGTGACACATTTCTTCACTCGTTTGTTTATAAATTACTGTATTATTTAACACCAAGCTACTGCACGAAGAGGTGGATTTACATCGACTGTTCTCTAATAAAGGTATGAATATAGACTCACTAACAAAATTATTACTTGCGTACAAGACAGAAACAACAAACTCGAAATGTTGTTGTTACAATCCTATGCGTAACATGAAAGTTTTTCTAGCGATCTGATTGGTGTTACGGTGGAATCCATCACCAAGTTATCGGCTGTGTCCGCCATGTTGTGGTACTTCCGCCCGGTTCGTATTATTCATGCCGGCACTACGGGAGTCAAATCAGGTGGTGGTCTAGGAGACAGAACGCTTCGTTCCTGATGAAATTGTACGCAAAATTCTAATACCATTTCACATCATTCCGTAGGGATAGAGACAGCTGCGGAAGAGGCACTCATTGCTTTTCGCAGCATCTTAGAGTTATTTCAACTGATTGCCGGCCGTATACGTAACTTGGATATTTTAAGTGTTGTACGAAAACCTTCGTCAAAGACATCATATTCCTACAATATTTACGCGATAATTTTATTTAATATTATTACATTATTTTACTTTCAAACTAATAATCAGGATAGAGAACTTACCTAGTAGGATGACTATAGTTTTTTTTTGTTTTAATTCATGGCTGTATCTAATTAAATTATTTGAGACACAATAGAATTAAATTTCTTACAACTAATATACAACATTGTAAATACAACACATATGCGTAATAAATATTAAAATATATAATATAAAACATAAAGGCAGAAAACACACAAAGAAATAATTTGATCAAAAAACCCTTAAAAAAGTTATCTGACTTACACTATATATTGTTTAGGGCATTTGTGATTATTTTCAGAGTCCTTCATAACTTGCATGTCTAGTAAAAATCTATGTTCGGATCCCCCTGAAAATGTTCTATAGATTCTAAAATTTGTATTGTTTCTCGTTGGGTGCCCATGTACTTCATAGTTATAAGCAACCTGGTTACACATATATTTCGGAAGAAAACCACCCCTCAATTTATAAGCAAAGATAAGCGTATTTAAAATTACCCTCTGTTCAACTGATAACATTTTGATCAAAATGATAACATATTATAAAATGAAATACTTGAAACTGTGTGCCGACCCTGGCGGATAAGTTGCCTTCGGAAGTTTAGAGCACGTTACCTCTTGCTTCCTTAAACTTGCGCCACTGCTCTGGCGGAATGCTTTATTGAAAAAGATACAACCTTTTACCGTCACTGGATCCGGAGACATCGGACCTTTTATTTGTTTCCGTGATTGGAGCCATTCTTTCAGAACATTCTTCCACGGAATACATTTAATGACGGAAAACGGGAATATCGAAGAAACTTTTCTATACTATCGATATTGTCAAAGCTTTAGGTTTAAACAAGAATACTATTATTAATATTGCCGATTTTGTAATAGTTGTGGATTTTGAACAATTAACGATTTTGTCAAAGTTATAGTTTATGGGAATGACTTGTTTCGCCTATCTGTGGCATTTCATAGATTCTTAGATAGGCGAAACATATCTTCTTCTTCTTCTTCCTCATCCTATTCCCGTGCACTCCTAGAAAAAGGCCTCCTCCATTCGCTTCCATGTCACTCTGTCCTGTGCAGACTGCATCCAGGTTATTCCGACGTGTCTGTTCAGATGATCATTTCACTGTAGTTGCAGTCGCCCTGCACTTCTCTTTGCCGTCCACGGTCTCCAAGTCAGCAGTCTTCTTGTCCACTTTTTGTCTGAGCTTCTGGCTATGTGACCTGCCCATTGCCATTTTAGAGTCGTCACTCGGTGGATGATGTCAGTGACCTTTGTTTTTTCTCTCACCGTATCGTTTCTGACTATGTCTCTTAGGCTTATTCCTAACATGGCTCTTTCCATGGCTCTTTGGGTCACTCGTTGTTTCTCGGCACTTTGTTTGGACAGTGTAACAGTTTCCAGACCATACGTATTTCCAATAAAATATAATAAAACTTCTAGAAAACAGACGTTATTTATTTTTTTAATATCGAGTTTTACTTAAATGTTTAAGAAACAATTAAAAAGTAACATTTTTAAGAAACAATACACTACATTAAACATAATTGGTTTTGCGATACAAGAATTTTTAGTAACGAACGTATAACATAGTAAAATAATCCAAACAGTTTATTCTAATAACATAAGTTGAATAACCTTGTTTTCGTAATGATGAAGGTATATTACCCTCGTGTTAAGTGATAAAGTATAAATTATTAATTTTAAAACGAAAAATGGTCAAAAATTCAATTAAAAAACACAAGGTAAATAAAGAAGATATAATAATCACATAAAATATCGCTTCATGTGTGCCTTAGGGGAGTTCAAATTTAACTAATATGTATAATACTCTTAAATCCAAATGTTAATATTAAAAAAAAAACTATTCTCAAATGGGTAGTAGTTTTTGTGAAAGCCGATTTAAAACATGAGCTCTTTACTTTGTCAGGAACTCAAATACACTAGAAAATTGCCTCGTTTCAATTAGGTTTAATGTTCAACAAATAAAAGTAAAATACATTTTTCCATGAAAAGCGTTTGTACAACTCTACGGAATTATTCTGATGGGATTCGCATTCTCCATTTCGTGGTGATTAGGTCTCCCCTCAGCTTTTAATATGCATTTATTACAGCGCGGAATATGAGCGAATGGGAGGAAAAAAGAGTAGCCTTTTGGTTTGAAAGCCTCCCAATGGAGCGCTTTGATCCCGCCGCTGATTTCACGTTGATTGGCGAAAAGCTCCTACCAGCCGGGCCGCCCACCGCCGACGCCATTGTGGATTTTGCTAAAACTTATTTTCGTGTATTCCCGCCAAGTGAATGTTCATGACTACTCTTACGATCATCCTACAAAAGCGAACGAGCATTCAGAAGAACATCTGAAAAACAAATTTTTATATTCAGTCAATGTTCACGATTTCCTATTGTAATGTGTGTGTTTAGATATCTTACGGATATTTTCTGTCAGCCTGATGATCAAATCAAATCAAATCAATTCAAAACAGTTTATTTTCGCAAAAGATATTACAAATAAAGATGATAGTTAAAGGCATCTATTGAGGACTGGTAAACATAAGATATATGATACCAGATACGCATGAGAGAAAAAAAATACTCTCTAAAGCCAAGAGTATTTGTCTTCTGAACTTACTTTTACTAATATGAAAGACGTCGGCCTCTGAACCGATCATGTTCAGCAGTTTGCTCTCCAGAGGCAGGTTGGGGATGATATGTAAAATTGAGGGTCGATGAGGTATTGAGAGAAGGCGGGTTTCCTGGCTGAGGAACATCCGAGAGTGGACGGTACCGAGGACCGTGGGGCAGCTGTTTCGAGCTGCCCAGGACGGGGAGGCCTACTCAAGGGTGATAGTCAACGTTGGGGAGACCTGACAGGACACGGAAAGAAGAATTGAAATAAATCTTATATACTAACTTAAACAACCGTCGCCAAACAGCCAGCTGGACATAGGCCTCCCCCATACTTCTCCACGTATTCCTGTTTTGTACCTTTCGCATCTAACCACCAGCAAAATTTCTAATATCATCGGACCATCGTGTGGGGGGTCTTCCTCCAAGAACCTTCTGGTCCATCTATCGTCTACCGATCTGGCAACATGACCATTTGAGCTTAGCCATCCTTTTGACGATATCCGTTACTCTCGAACTTTTACGTATTAAAATATTTCTTATTCGGTCTGAGATTCTAACATGTAACATGGCTTCTTTGTGCTACACAAAAATATTAAAAATTAAATATATCTTATATTATAAAAAAAAAAAAACTTTAAAAAGGAAAATTCAATTCACAACATTCATATTTATTTATTAGGTTTCATTTCGTCCAAGATTTAAGCTCACTCGCTTCACGGTTGCATGAACGGATTATTATAATGACGTTTCACGCTTTATTCTCCAGTGTGCAACTTTGCATAATTTTCATAATATTTCTTAATTCGAATACATATTCATTGCGTTAAAAACATTTCATTTATCAGAGAGCAATTCATTGTTTCGTTTCTTTAAGTGAATTTTAAACGAAAATTAAAAGATTAATCAAATCTCTTTACCTTTTTCGGTAGCTTTTGTAAATTTTTGTATTTTTATATAAACGTATTGCTAATAGTATTCTCTGATCATCGCAATTTATATAAAATACAAATTGAAATAAATTTCTATGTCATTTATTAATATTCCCCAAAGTGAAAATTTAAAGAAAAAAAAATGTATGAAATTTTGATCTTTATCATTTATTTCTTCTTCTTATCGATTATATTATATAATATTAATATATTTCGATGTCAGATTTGGTCTCCACAACAGTAGTTCTCCACTGGCTCCTATACCTGGCCATCCCTCTCAATACTCTAGGTCTTTCTAGTTCCCTATCTGTGTCCCGCTTTCCTCATACTATTTATATTAGGATCATCATCATCATCAGCCGTTTGTTATCCACTCAGTCACCTCGGTTTGTTGTAGAATAAATTCGTTTCTTAATCTGTCCCTCAAGGTTATTTCAAGCATGGCTCTTTCCATGGCGCGTTGGACGACCTTGAATCTGTAGATTAGACTTTTTGTCAGTGTCCACGTCTCGGCTCCGTTAGTCATGACTGGCAAGACGCGCTGGTGGAAGTTGACACAGCCAGGATCAATCAATTTTTGAGGATACTGAGGATGATAGAAGACAGGACAATGAGAGATCGCGCGAGGAAAGCCAAAATACGAGAGATATGTGAGGCAGATGATATTATATAGTAAGATGAAGTAGACAGCAAAGTACGGACTGGTACTGTCATGTCCAAAGATTGGACACCACCAGACTCCCCTATATTCACTACATAATCAGCCTCATGGGACTCGCCCTCGTTAAAAACCTCCTCAAATATGAAATAACGGCTGAAAATCCACACCACACGGAGAGCAACCCTCTAGAGAACAGACTACAAAGGTCTACAGCAAAAAAATGAGAAGAAGACAACATTACAATGTTTATATTGCATTTTAACAATTTGAAGTTCATGAATCACAAAAATGACTTGGCAGCTCCAACTGTTAATGTATCTTTACGATATCCCGGGGCCAAATTCTGTAGCCAGGCCGCCCGAACGTGTTGTGTGTGGCCCCGGAGTGGGTATTACTACGGGCGTTCATTACGTATGTAAAGTGATGATTGTCTCCCCGGTTATGTGTGCGTCCCGGGGCGGTCTCGACGGGAGGGGCGCCGCGACGCCCGCGGGCTTTTGAAAGATTTTCCTTGTTATTGTTCTGGTAATATACTTATTTTTGATGGATTTTGTACAACACATTTGATGTATCGCTTGTTTTGTATCTAAATATACACATTTTCATTAACATTGGTTTAATTTAACAATCGATAGAAAAGGTCGTGGTTTCACAGTGTCACTGAATATTTTGTCATGTGTTCCTGGTAATTTGTTTGTAATGTTTGGAACATAATTTGAAAAAAAATACATTTACAACAAATGTTTATTTTGTTATGCCAGTGTTTCTAAAAGTAACGGGTAATAAAAACAATTAAGAAACTGAGGTATGTTGATAAATAATAGTAAATTTTGGTGAAAAACAGGAAAAAAAGGAAGATTTTCATGAAAAAGGAAGTTTCAATTTATCTAGCTACAAATTAAAAATTTTATAATTTACGTTTTTTTTATCCCAATAGACTTTTTATTACGTTTTTTATGAATTGTAACACTGTTTTTTCCACTTTTGAGTTTGCAAGAGTTTTATCTAAGATATTTTATTTATAATAAAAAAGTATATGTTTACGATGTAAATGGAACTAGAAATAGAGGAAGATTGACGAAAATATCAAATAAATCAAATATTTAATGTCGGCCACGTGAGGAGTCAGAGAAATCGACGCACGTGCATGACACGATGTATAAATGTTGAGAAAGCGAGAGAAATATGTCAGGAAAAAAAGGGTGGCAATCCATTCTTTCTGCCTACCCCTTCGGGAGACGGCATGATGGTTGGTTAGTTTATAAAATAGAATTATTACTAACTTAAAGTCAATTTGTTTTCGCAAATGTTGGCATTAGAAATTAGCCTCTTTAGATGCAGCTATAATGAATTGACTGCTTTTATACGACTTATGAACATTTCATATCTCATATATTCATTATATATCCATCCACTCATTCTTATTGAACATCTCTTAATTTAATAATCTTGCTATCTGCTTTTGTTTAATTAGTTTAATTGAAGTTTTGAGGAAACAATTTAGTTTTTATTGGTAATATTATTATATAAAACGTTCACAGGAACGTCAAATGAACTACGTGTTATATATTATAATTTAAGTTTGGAATTTAAGCACTCTAGGTATAGATTAACTGAGAAGTCCGTAACTAAGTTGGGTAAGCTATTAGTACGGAAGATAGCCCGCGGAAGGTATAGTAGAGCTTCGTATTGAAATCGCCAACTTTGGTATTGCCGCGTAAGCTTGATTGTTTATATTGTGTTGTGGGAATTCAGCCACAGAATGTTCAGGAATATCTTGCAATATTATAGATTAACAAACGGTTCACACGCAACAAACCTTTGATAGTCAACCATACGATCTCTTAGATAAGACTCTGGAAAAAATCATGTATTTCCACGGCACCAATAAGCTCCATATTTAAATAATCCATTGTTATAGCCTAAACACTATGATACCTTAACATTTAAAACTGTTATTGAATTAAATTTGTTTTTTGTATCACAATTGTATTTTATTTTACGCAACAGCTATTTCATCAACCAATGTTGACATCATCAGGTGTTACAATAATATATTAAATGTCAAGTATTCGTGATTTTTCGAATCTTTATGTGTGTTTGTACTTTTTTGTATTTCACCTTTAATATTTTCTCCTATAAAAAGTAACTAAGCGTTTTTTTAATTAAAATATTTAGGTACCTAACTCAAATCTAGCAAGAACTTCAAAATTATATTAAAGATATTATTCAAATTGACATAGGAACAAATACAAATAAAGATTCGAAAAATCACGAAAATTTTACATCTGATATATTATTGTAACACCTGATGATGTCAACATTGGTTGATGAAACAGCTGTCGCGTAAAATAAAATACAATTGCGATACAAAAACAGAAGTTTATTCATTAACATTTAAGGTTCATATTTAGTAGATCATGATTTTGGATTCGCATTTCAAGCGGTGTGGAAACAAATCTTCTTCTTTTTTGGATGTCATGCAGGTCCTCCCGACGTTTACTATCGCTTAAGCATAGGCGTCTCTGTCTCTGGCCGCTTGAAATGGATCATCAACGTTTTTTTATGGCAGTACAATCCCTTTTGTTTTGGAGCTAGGAGATGAGCCTCCTGCTAACACCTCGACCCTCTATTTTACCCTCAATGATCAGATGTGTAAAAGCAATTTATATTTTTTCCAAATTTTTATTAATTATATTTTTTCCAAATTTTTTCAGATTGTTAAATTATATTTGCAAATTATATTTGCAATCATCATGCATTATTATTATATAATATTATTATTAAAAAAAATTATAAGTAATTATAACAAATAGCCCAGGTTAATTTTTAAAATTGAATTATTGTATCGAATTGTAATGCGTTTTTATACTATAATAGTTTTTCTTTGTTTAGTTTTTATTATATTTTTACACCTGAAGATGGAGGTATTCTTCGAAACATGTCGTGTTTTTAAAAATTTTGTGGATTAAACAATGTTATTTTCAATTTCCTAAGTATATTATAATAGAATTCCACAGTGTTATTGCCTTAGCGTTCCATATTTTTATTGTTAGGTGAATTCTACCAGATCACAAACAGCGTTTTTTTCCTCACACTGTCATCGCCGGGAATCAAAATCGGAACCTTCGACAGTTTTAGCCATTGCCACTTTACCACGAATACTGTCGTCATAATAATATAATTTTGTAAATACACTTTATCAAGTATCATTTTCTGTCACCCTGTGGTTCGTCAGAGTCTGCGAGTATTTGCGAGACAAATTCGTCGCTTGTCGGTTTCCACGTCTGGAAAATGGATTCATTGCGCGGGAACAACTGTTATGTGAAATTTATTCAATGGAATTGCCTTCCTGAATATTGTTTAACGCCGGTTGCCGAAGACAATTCCGGAGTCGCCATCTTGAATGACGAGAATCCCGCGCGCCTAGCTGCACCGGATGAAAGGGCGGCTAACGAAGCGTCATAAGATTCGTAATGAGTACTGATTTACCTACGCTGTGCCGCTTCTTCGATAATCAAGTACTTTCATTGATATTCAAATACAAAATTATTTAAAAAAAATCGTATAATGTGAAAAAAGTGTAAGAATATAATGCGAAGGAAAATCCTCCGTAGAATCCCTTGACCTATTAAAGATGGTCAACCATGAAGACAAACATACAACACGGAGCTCTACGATCTATACCAGAATATAAGCGTGGTCAAGATTATTAAACATAACAGATTACGCTGGTTAGGTTATTTGCACCGCATGAGAGATTTGAAGCCCTTCAAACAAGTGATGTTTAACAACCTTAAAGGTCGAAAAAGTGGCGGCAGGCCTAGACTACGGTGGTCGGATGGCGTCGTTGCTCACTATTAGGCTCTTAGGCAGCAAGACGGCCAGAGATAGGACAGGATAGAGTCGTTTCTCGAAGGAATCTAAGACCCCCTAAGTGTAACGCTGAAGATAATGATGATGATATAATCTAAATAAGTCCAAGGTGATGTGTCAGAGTAAATGTCGTTCTCACAGCCCAATTTGATATAAACAGGGATCAAGCAGGGTTGTTTAGTTCTTTTTATCTAAATATGGACAAATGTAAGAGTTTAAAGGGTTGGATGCAGGGGCCAAAATAAGTTGAGCGGCGGTAAGACCTCTGTTGTATGCGGACGACGTTTTTCTACATGTGGACGGCGAGCATAAACTATATAAGTCATGTTGGTATATGGTATATGATATATGCTTGCGATACGATTTGATGATGAATACGAGTATATATATTTAGATATATTTATTTAAATAGTCCATTGTTTTGTCCGAAACACTATGATATTTCAACATTATTAATTTTTTACATAATAACACTGTTGTGAAATTACAATTTTTTGGGAGTGTTGCAACAGCTATTTCGCCAGCCACCAAAAACTTAGTTGTTTGTAATATCTGTTGGCGAAACAGCTGTCGCGATACTCCCAAAATGTGAATAGTAAAAAATTGTGATATCATAAAAGTGTTACAAATTTTACCAGTTAATTCCATAATAAATATTTATTAACGAATGCGACAAGATCTTTTTATCTATTAAATTATCTGTATGGATTTAGAAGTGAATGATAGATCCAGCAATGTTACAGGAAAAACTACATGTGTGTTCGCATGTATGGGTGTATGTTAATTTCTGTATGCCCCGGAGACGTAATAAGAACAATTTTAACTATTTCATAAACCCTTCAGCAAACCGTTAGATTATGCGGAGTGTTGGACCCGCCATGCCACCCCACCCCTTTTAACATTATGTGCGAACATTTGCGATGCACACTCGGGGCGCTCCAAAAGTTTTGTCCCTGTTATTCAAATTAAACCAGTCGATTTTCACGAAAATTTCATCGTTTCGAAAGAACTTTCGGTATGTACTCGTACCTACCGATGTTTCATGACAAATACGTGTAAACTAACAGACAAACAGACATTTCATTTAAGCTTATTTCATACATAATATACCGGGAACAAGTAAGGTGCAAGCGCGTGTGATGTTACAACTACATATAACACCTGGCCCTCATGGAAACCATACAAAGTCGGCCAAATCTTCCACCGCAGTAGCAAGAGAATAGCAAAGATGAGGCATATTTAAGGCCACCTCATAATGTTGGATTAATTCTAAGTTCATGAAATTCCTTTAAAATTGCTTGCATCGATAATTGTAATAAATCTATTTTAGAATTTGTTATTTTTTTGTATACAAATACTTGTAGACAAATACTGGATTTTTACCCATTGCGGGTTAATCATTTTTTAAACATAAAGTGAATTTTCCAAATAATTTACATCTCCGTCTCTATTGAGATACAATTAATTCTTAAAAAATGTATTTTAGTATTTAAAAACAAATAACAACAACTACAACAAACCATCACACCCTTTCCTCGCTAACACCTGTTAACGAAACAGCTGTCGCGATAAAATATAATAAATGGTGATATTTATAATAAAGTTTTTTTATTTAAATAGTTAATAATGTTGAAATATCAAAGTGTTTCCGCTAAAACAATGGATTTTCTAAAATTATTACTGATAATAATGTTGAAGTATCATAGTATCTGTTATATTTATTCAAAATCATCTTTAAATAAACATAACAGCACTTTATATTACCAAACTTTATTTTACTTATCACAGACATGTTATGTTATAATATAATCTTTTCAAATGTACAAAATTTTAAAATTAAATATTTTTAATTAAAAATTACTGCAACACTACTACCAAGTCCAACTCATTAGCGTCCTCGAGTGGTCTCTCAGGCCCCACGAACCCCGGGCAATGTGGCCACTGACATTACCATCAGTGTCATAGCGGATAATGAGTGGGCGAATGGCGAATGTCCGGCGCCATAAAGCCGGACCCCCCCAGCTAAGGGAAGGTGACCCCTACAGAAAAACCCATCAGAGAAGGCAACGGGAAACCACTCTGATTACCTTTTCCCAGGATATTCACTATGGCGAGAAACACAACAATGGCCCCTAGTCCCGGGCAGCCCTTCGATGGGCAGGGGGTGCGAAGAATCTCCCGACTCAAAATAGTGAAAGTGCATTGAAGTGTTGAGGAGCTGTTCCAAGCGGCGCAGGACAGGGACAGGTTCGCCGAGGTGATCGCCAACGTTGGGGGGACCCGACAGGGCACTTGAAGAAGAAGAATTAAAAATTTGTGCATTGAAATAGGTTATGTATGTTAATAACCGAAATATGTCTGTGATATATGAAATAATGTGTTGTTATACGAAGTGCAGCTTTATTTATTCAAATATGAATCCACAACACAAAGTAAAGGCGAGTTCCATATAGAAGAAAAATATATCTTTTTATTATTTTTCAAATACATATAACATGTACCTTGAATTTACGACAAGTTGTTATTAAAACTTACGAAAAATATTGTCAAAAGCAGACCACAGACAATAAATTATAATATGCATTATTTAACAATACACAGAGGTTAATTTTACAAGGGAGATTGGGCTAACTTTTGAGTAGCTCTCGTGTTCTGGTGACGCACAATGTAAAATCCCATTTTCACCACAGTGCACACGTACAGCGTTACGGTATACTAAAATCAACTGAAATTCATGATGGTTTCAATATATTTAGAATTACTATATTTAAACGGTGGATACGTGTAACATTAATTAAATAAACACAAAAGTCCGGATCATCCATGTCAACATGTACAACATCGAAAAAAACATTATGTGTTATTACATTACGTGCTAAATTAAAAAAATGGTGGATTCGTGGAACATAAATTAAATAGACAATATGTGCACCATCTAAAAAGAACATTTTGTGTTAAATTATTTTTATTTTGTTATTTTATTTTACATCATTGTATTTTATATTATTTGTTTTAGATTTATTTTGTGTGTGTTGGACGATCGAAGTGTGCGCGGCAGATGCCTATTGGTGGCGATGAGGCTCGCAACCCATCACACCGAGTCTCCCGCGGAGCGAAAAGAGAAGGATGGAGTGCCGCATCAGTAAAAGTGTGACAGTCCATTCTTTCTGCCTACCCTTTCGGAGAGACGCGTGATGGTTAGTTAGTTAGTTAGTTAGTTAAACGGTTATTGGAAACAAGAATTTAAATATAAACGCAAAAATGTCAGTTCATAATGGAGTTCTAGTTTCTACTAAAAAGAAGAGACCCCCTAGACCAATGATACTCAACCTTTTTTGTCTTCGGGCCACATACATAATATTTGTAAAGCTACACAGGCCGCAACACTATACTGGTATGAAGTAAAAAATCATGAACCCCCCCCCCCCATTTTTGGAAAACAATTTGAGATTTAAAAAATTATAAACTAAAACAGAATAATAATAGTACATATCACTTATCATTATCAGCATACGGTTCCTTAAAAATTACAATAGTGAAAAAAGTAAAACTCAAAAGTAACACGTATCAAGGCGTTTATTTCGAAATTAGTGTGATTTTTGACATTGAAATAAATTTTCTACAATTTTGACAAATCGGGTTTATAATTGCTGCATGCTACCCTCAATACGTCATTAAGGTGAGAATCCGTAAGTCGATTCCTGTATACGTTTTTTGCATATTTCATTTTGGAATATGATGATTCACAAATATATGTTGATGCAAACAACGTGAGGAGCAGGAAAGCACAATTTTTTACAGTCTAGTATTTTTAAGAAACTAATTTCCAAAAATGGATGTACTTCTTTCCTTCTCTTCTTTCTTCAAAAACAGCTTTCAGATTTGTATCGTTCATGTATCAAGATATACGAAATATAGAATGCCAGATTTTGTAAATCATGTCCCTGTTAAAAAATGTGTTTAGGGCCGCACAAAAAAGCTTGGTGGGCCGCAGGTTGAGTATGGTTGCCGTAGACCAATGTGTGATAAAACGATGTACGACAGAATATCAAGTGATGATATAAGAAAGGAATGAAGAGCGGAAGAAAGTGATACATAATTTTGAATGGAGCACTGCGTTGGTTTGTAAACATGGAACGCATTGATTAAGAAATAATGGTTAAGAAAGTACACGTTAACGGTGTCAATGGAGCAGAGAGTCGAGAGAGATCTTAGAAAACATAGCATAACCAAAGTAATCAACTTTTAAATTTCGGTTATGATAGAAGTTGGAAGAATCGTCGTGCATGTATGACTCACTCGAGGAATATAGAGAGGTGTGTTAGAGCAAGGGAGGATGGCGGTCCATGCTCTCTTCCCACCCTTCCAGAAACGGCGTGATGGTTGGTTGTTGTTGTTTTGTTATAGAATTATTTTTAAATAATTTCAAAACACTTCTGAACATATTTTTTCACCACTTTATTTTATTTTATCAAACCATCCGGTTTTGCTTCCGTTGGAGCTTCGTCAGGGTAACAAAAAAAAAACTGTTGTTTTGAAATTTATTTTGTAACACTGACTTAAAATTAAAGCGGTGAAAAAACGGGAAGAAAATGTTTTTTTTTTAATAATGCCCACCACAAATTAAATGTGTTATACGAAAGTATATTAAATTATTTGATTTAATTCCGAACGACGAAATAAGGAAGAAATGCAAGGCAGATGATTGCACCATAAGTAAAATTAAAAATCGATGCCTGAGATGGTTTTGACATATGGAAAAAATGGATGAGAGAAGAATGGTTAAATTGTTGTACACAAGCAGTGTAAGTGAAAAGAGAAGCTATGGAAGACCAATAATGACGACCTTTGTGGCTGAGTGGTAAGAGCTCTGACTGCCATACTGAAGGTCCCGGGTTCGATTCTCGGCGTGAGATTGTCACACTGTCTTTGGTCTGGTGTAGAATTCACATGACAATAAAATGGCGATAGACTAGCTACCTATCACATGTCTCGAGAATCAGTATAATAACTAAAAAATAATTGTACATATACAGTAATTGGGTTCAAATGACGTGTTATATACAAAATAAAAAGAATAGCATTGCATGTCCAAATTAATTTGAAGTCGGAAAAATCGACGAGCGTGCATGTTACGAAGTATGAGTGTAGAGGTAAGTCAGGGCAGAGCAGAAGGGCGGTCCACCACGTTTACCTAACCCTGCTCTGAATCGGCATGATGGTTAGTTAGTTAGTTTTTTAAACTGTTAAATTAAATAACTTTGGTTTTTGTATCACAATTGTATTTTATTTTACGCGACAGCTGTTTCATCAACTTATGTTAACATCATCAGGTGTTACAATACTACGTGTAATTGTTCCTTCTAATTACTGTATTTATTATAATTATTATTTTATTTTTATTACATTTTCCACCTTAAATATTATTTCTCCTATTATTATTAACTAACCGTTCTTTAAATTAAAATATTTAGGTACCTAACTCAATTTCAGCAAGAACTTCAACAAAGTTAGGAACAAATACACAAAGATTCGAAAAATCACGAAAATTTGACATTTGATATATTATTTTAACACCTGATGATGTCAATATAGGTTGATGAAACAGCTGTCGCGTAAAATAAAATACAATTTTGATGCAAAAAACAAAAGTTATTTAATTTAACAGTTTAAAATGTTAAGGTATCATAGTGTTTCGGCCAAAACAATAGTTAGTTTTTTTACTATTTTCAGCTAGGCTTTTGGTTGAGCTATTTGTACCGCGACGCTTTGAGCAGGGGTGTAGTCTAATTGTGCGGGTCTCCCTCAGAAGCACGAAAGTTATCTCCACGCTGCCGAAACTAGCAATAAAACGAATTTGCATATGAATAGAGGCTGTAAGCCCCGGGCAGGCGCGGCCGGTAGCCAGTTTTCTCACTTCGCCCAGCAATTATTATCGCACAACTCTGCATGATTGAGATTAGGTAAATGTGTCAAATGAAATGCAGGTTGTGTTTCGTACAAATTTAATGGGATTCCACGGCAGTGAGTAACGTGTTCATTTGCATTTAAAGCGGAGTTATTTTACGATGCTCGTACCGCTAAACTAACAATGGATTTTCGTTTAGATTATTTGGAAGTGTGTGATTAAGTACACCTCTCACACCATATAAACAAATCAAATTTCACTTAACCATTAAACAGTGCTTATTTTAATCAATAAGTCTAAGAGCGAGGTCGACAGCCGTATACATCAGGCTAGGCTTGCATTTAATAAAAGGTCGAAAATAATAGAGTCAAATAATATAGACCTAAAACTGAGAATACTCCTCATCAAGACCTATGTATGGAGTGTCTTGATGTACGGCTGTGAGACATGGTGCCTATCCGAAAGGGATAAGCGGAGACTAGAGGCTTTTGAGATGTGGTCCTATAGAAGACTCTTTGGAATTTCCTGGAGAGACCACATCACGAATGAGGAAGTTCTTCAAGGAATCGAAGGAGGAAGGCACCTGCTCAGGACCTTGTCCGAAAGGCGTGCAAGATGGATCGGCCATGTAATACGTCAAGAAGGTCTCTTGCATGCCATAATGGAGGGTATGATCGAGGGGACAAACTCTAGGGGACGCCCACGCCGAGAGTACCTGGAGGACCTGTTAGTGGACGTGCGCTGCTCATCATATGCAGATCTCAAAAGAGCCGCACAAGACAGGGAAAAATGGAAGAGAATAATGGAGGAAATTGCTGCAAACCAATCCCAGGATTGAAACCAGAGAAGAAGATTTTAATCAGCGATTATTATGCATGTTGCAAAATTAATATGAACGAAAATGTCTCTATTTTAGAAGTCTAACTATATTTTATGTGAATGTCTAAGGCAGCGGTTTTCAACCTGTATGCTACTGCGCCTCCACGAAAAAAAAATTTTTTTTTGCGCCTCCCTGTATATATTTTTAAATAATTATTATATATTAATATAGACACAATTTCAATAGTATTAACTTGTTGATTAAAAAAAATGTAATGCACAATTAACAGAATAAAAGCAAAGTTATGCTGAAAAAACGTGAAAAAAATAAACATTCATTAACAAAATTTTTACTCTTGCGTTACGTCTTTCATATGAGTCAAGGTACGTTCAGGAGACAAATACCTACTCTTGACTTTAGAAAGTATTTTGTCTTCCTAATGTTAAACCATCTCTAATGCGTTCCTGGTACTATGTTGTATTTTTATAATATTTTACCTGTACTCAATAGATGCCTTAAACATTTTCCTGTTTGTAATGTCTTCTGAGTTAATAAACTGATTTGATTGATTTGATTTGATTTGATAAACTTCAAATAAAACTTCACATCATAACGGTATATGAAGTGTTATTTATTTGTAGATATTATGGTATAAACACTTTCATTATTAAATATTTTTGGCACCTTCCCAGGCAATAGCCCGCGCCTCCCAGGTTGGAAACCATTGGTCTAAGACATTATCAAATGTAGCGAAAAGTAAACGCATTGTTGTTTTTAAACACGAGTTAAAGGAGAAGAATACGATAATTTAGGGAATCGATGAGGCCCAATACACTGTTGAAACGATAAAGGGATAAACGCAAGAATGCCGGAAAGAATTAATTGGAACTAGTTAAATGTATTAATGTATTCATTCCAGGTAATTATTGTACTTTTGACGTATTTCGAAGGTATTAAAATTTCTTCATTGGAAGAGGAATATACGCTATCATCGTTGATATTAGTACCTATATATCGTTCTTCTGAGAATGTGAATAACATTCGAAACATATAGCGAAAATTAACTCAAAAGTTGAAAAATTGGATTTTATTAATTATTCTTGAATTCTACGGTGTTAAGCTTATAATGATTTACAATTAATGAGAATTATAATGTTTATCTTTGTGAAAGAAAAAAACATTACATCTACGAGTATAATAGTAACGGTTAATAATGTTCCCTTGACGTCACAAAAAAAATCATCTAAATATTATTTTACTCGCTAACGGTGATTATGAAATAATATTATATTAAAAATATTATTTACAGCTTTGTTAACTTAAAAGTAAAAAAAATAAACACCTACTAATTATCTTATGAGAGAAATACTTAAAAAAGTTTAATATTAACTTACAAGTATGTAGCGAAAATCGCTTCTGCAAATAATATTCTGTAGGGTGTTATCTGACGGGGTTCCAGGCATTCAGTTGTTTATTTGCGCCTCTTCGGGCTGCGGCCGGTGGCGGTAGGGGCGCATGCAGGACTCCGCTAAGTCGACAGGGCCCCGTATCACGGGGGCCAGTCCACGGTCAGTTGGCCGCCCGGCGAAGATAGTGTCGCTGGGAGAATAAATACTCGCAGCTGACATCAGACAGGGTGACCATAATTGTAGTGCAAAATATTTACTTGAAAACTAGCATTTATATAAAAAAGATTAATTTATTACTGAATAATTGTATAAAATGAGATACAAATTTCCAATGAATTTAAATCCAAGACAAGATCTGAAATAAACATGGTATTGAAATTTTTTGATAATCTCAAAATCTCAAATCTCAAAACCGTATAATATTAGAAACAAATGACAAATACAAAACACTGTATTATATTTTTCAATTAAAAATGATTTCGGCTTGTGATATTGCAAAATTAAATTTGTTTTTGGAGACCGTGGAAGATAGCAGGCAAGACACTGAGGGATCGTGTGAGGAACACCAGAATTAGAGAAATATGTGAGGTTGAGGATATTATAAGATGGAGCAGACAGCGAAAAAGGGACCGGTACGGTCATGTTCAAAGAATGGACACCACCAGACTCCCCTATATTGCATTGCATAATTAACCTTATGGGACTCGTCCCCGTGGAAGACCTCCTAAAAGATGGAAGGACAGCTGGGAATCTACCTCACAGAAGGAGCAACCCTCTATAGAACAGACCACATAGGTATACAATAAGGAAGAAGAAGAAGAAGAAGAAGAAATATATATTTTTTGACCTACAGGTAAAATTTACGTACATAATATTATAAACTTTTAATTACCATGATGAAATTTTCAAATGTAATTCATAATAAAGCTACAATTTGTTTAAAATTATGTTATGTCAAATAATAATTGCCTCCTGTATATTGAGTAAAATATTTCTTTAGGTTTTTTATATTAAAACAATATCTAAAATATTTATTTAAATCTGTTAAATTAAAACCTTCAAAAGCATAACAGTTAAATGATCAAACTTTGGTAAAAAAATATAGTGTTTTCAAGTTTTCACGATGACGATGTTTGTAATAAACCCAAGCAAGTCGTCTTTGAGATCTGTTTCCTTGAGGTTAATTATGCATTGCTGTTCTTAAGGCCTTCAATTCTTCTATTGTCTTAGTGTTCTTATATTCTCAGATATTTTTTATCACAACTGGTCACCCTAAATACTGAACTAACTATATTTCTAATAAGTATGGTATTCTATATTTTATGTCTCTTACTTACTATAGGCAGCATTAACTTGAATATATTACTTATGCGTATGGCACTGTTGATTTTCTGATTTCTTATCCATGCCTTTTATATGCATAAATCAACACAGTGATCCTTTTATCATAATACACTACTTGACATTCCTTCCCGATATTAGCATTTAAAATTCTGTCATCTGATGAAACTCATACATCGTTTTACTATTCACATGGGGGTCTAAGCGATTTTACTCCAACAGCATTTATTCTGCTCTTATACCGTAATAGGAAGGAAATCATTTCATTATTACATGTGCGTAATTACACTGCATTGCTCAGGATGCACTAGACTGGTACCCTATGGGGGAAAGAGGATGCGGGGCAGACCTAGAGCCACCTGGAGAAGAGCCCTGCAGAACGAGGTGAAAGCAGCAGGGCTCACTTGGGATGATGGTAGGCATCAGGCATGCAATAGAGTCGGCTGAAAAAGATTCCTTGAGGCCCTATGCACCACGGAGGTGTGGCAGTACAATAAGAAGAAGAATCACACAACATGTTGAGTTTTATACATGCTGGACTGTAATAAGGAGGAAATCATTTCATGAGTACATGTAATTAATTACACAATATGTTGAACTTTATACATGCTGGACTGTAATAGTGAGGAAATCTTTCATTATTACATGTTTTATAATTAATTACCCAACATGTTGAATTGTATACATGCTGGACTGTAATATGGAGGAAATCTTTCATTATTACATGTATTATAATAAATCACACAACATGTTGAATTATATACATGCTGGACTGTAATAGGGAGGAAATCATTTCATTAGTACATGGTATGTATTTAATTACACAACATGTTGAATTTTATACATGCTGGACTGTAATAGGGAGGAAATCATTTCATTATTATACAATATGTAATTAATTACACAACATGTTGAATTTTATACATGCCGGACTGTAATAGGGAGTAAATCTTTCGTTACACAACATGTTGATTTTTATACATGCTGGACTGTAATAGTGGGGAAATCTTACGTTATTACATGTATTATAATTAATTACACAACATGTTGAATTGTATACGTGCTGGACTGTAATAGGGAGGAAATCTTTAATTATTTTATGTAATTAATTACACAATATATTGAATTTTATACATGCTGGACTGTAATAGTGAGAAAATCTTTCATTATTACCTGTTTTATAATTTATTACACAACATGTTGAATTTTAAATATGCTGGACTGTAATAAGGAGGAAATCATTCCATTATTATATGTAATTAATTACACAACACGTAGAATTTTTTTGAAGAATATTTTAAATATCTCCCGTCATTGTCTATTGTACACGTATTCATTGTTCGGCTTTAAGACATCTTTTCAACTTCTTTATAATAGGAATTCTTCGTTAAGAGCATCGCCTCTTCGATTATAGGGTTTGAAAAATCCGCATTTTCTTCTCCCTTATAGAGGGGCCCGAATGAGAGAATAATGAATCCTACTCAATGCGCACTTTACATTTTTCAAAAGGAATTGCATTGTCTTAATTCAGAATCGAAATTCGTTCCGCAAAAAAATTGAAGAATCTCATAATGAATATTGTCCACACCATGAAAGCTTTAATTGCCGCCGTTGCTAAGCAGATCTAGAGATATTAAAAAAAGTACCTATATAGATATTCAAAGCTCTATTGCAAAACCTATGCCTGCCCGTAAAAGTAGTGGAAAAATAGCAGTAGCAATTTTTTTATATTTATACTATTTAACTAACTAACTACCTAACCATAACCAACCAAAGAATGGACTGCCACACTGTTCTTTCCTGACATAATTCTTTTGCTTTTCAACATTCATACATCGTGTCATGAACGCGCGTCGATTTCTCTGACTCCTCACATGTCCGACATTCATTATTTGATTTTTTTGATCATGCCAAGTTTTCCTCGGTCTTTCTCTATTTCTGGTTTCATTTACATCGTTAACATATACTTTTTTTACCATTCTTTCTTCATCCATTCTTTCCATATGTCCAAACCATCTTAATGATCCTTTCATTATTTTGTTCATAACACCATTATTCGCACCGCATTCACTGTCAATTGTCAAATTGACAGTCTGTAGAAACAATTTCGCTAGTTTGAAAACCAAACCTCTAAAAAAAACATACTATATTTGAGAGGAAATTACTCAAAAAAATGACAATCATAAAATTAAATTAATTAACATAAATTAAAAAAAATAATAAATAAATGCGTAATCCATTAGTTTATTATAAAAATACGTAATATTCTCATTACACGTTAATCATGTATACAGTATTAAATAATACATCATATCAGCTTAAAATATTTTCACACAATTGTTAGAGATTACAGAAGTCAATATTGCAGTCTTCAGTGGCCTTTAAGAAGTCCTTCAAGTATTCCCATGAGCAAAGTCCTTTCGGGCATCCATCAAGTTCCATCGGCCTCTCGTTTATGAAGAATTGGACTTCATAATCATCAGAACTGCACCTTTTAATATAAACAAAATTAAGTTGTAAATCAAGACATACGAGTATTAATATGAAAAAAATATCTGGTTAAACTTGGATAACAGCCGTTACAATGTTATGTATTGAATCATGCTTTGTACGAGTATAATATATTATACAATTAAAAATAAATTATCGGTTTGTAAAATAACCCCCGATTTTGCTTATGCTTATTTTTAAACGCAAAATAAGGCCAATTTCTAAACAATCGTGAAGTTTTGAATTCGGAATAAGAAAACTGTTTTTATTTTTTAATGTCTATGAGTGTCGCATGGCATCATTACTAAAATAAAAAATCGTTATGAAGCAAATGTAGTGTCTCTAAAAAATACATAAAGGTATTGCCAATTTTATGTTATTGCAAATGTATGTATTTTAGAAAATTCATTACATTCTCTGGGAATATTCATTATCTAACAATTTGGCTAAAACGTTGTGATACTTCAACTGTATACATTAACCATCACGCCGTTTCCCCGGAGGGGTAGGCAGAGAGGATGGATCGCCACATTGTTCTATCCTGGCATAATTCTCGCGACTTTTCTACATTCCCACATCGTGACATGCACGCTCGTCGATTGTTCCTACTTCGAACATGGCCGCCTTTCAGTAATTGATTAATTTGGTCATGCCATGTCTTCCTTGGCCTTCTTCGACTTCTTTTCCCATTCACACTACTTGTATATATATTTTTAACCATTCTTCCAAACCAAACCATCTAAGTGACCCTTTCTTGATTTTATTCATCACGCATTCATCCGCCTTACATTCCTTTCTTACTTCATCATTAGATATTCTATCATACATTGTTTTTCTGCACATTCTTCTTAGTGACCTCATTTATACGGCATTTATCCTACTTTCATCCTTCTTCTGCCAAGTCCAAGCTTCACTTCCATACATAAGTGTCGGGACTAGAACTCCAATGTGCACTGCCATCTTTAATGTGCGGTAATGACTTTGAGTGCACCATTTATTTATAGAATTAATAAAAAAAAAAGTTATCCATAATAATTTATGTGCCATTGTTGAATATAACATGATTATATAAATAAACTTACTCATGAAGAATTGCCACTATATTCCCTGCGAAAGGACTGTTCAAACTACTTCTGAATTTCCGGTTCACCATCAGATCCTGGTAATCAGTTCCCATCAGAGGGTTGTCATCTTTTCCAAACTGTAGAGTCGTGAACATCATGTTGAGCAGAGTGTCATGTGAAAACATGGACACCACTCTTGGTTTTGCTTCTTTATCTGAAACTGTCTTTTTAAACGTCTCCATCATGTGTTTGAGCGGCATGCATCCAAGCTTAGGATGGAATTCATGACTGAACCCACTCTTGTAGAATGTGGCCAGATCTTCGTAGTATTCCATGAGAAAGAGTTCGGTTTTGGAGAACACGGAACACCACGGAGAAATCTTGGTCGGATTGAGGGACTTGTCGTAGCGACAGTTGTCGTACATTATGTCGATGTCGTCATGTTTCAATTTCTTTGAAAAGCCTAGTCTCTTAGTAACATCAGTCAAAAGCTGGAAACATATCATTATTAATGACTGATGTTATTTATTTTGTTTTAATGTTATTGAAAAACAATTTTAATTTTATTCTTAAAACCAACATAATCAAATACTAACTAACTAACCATCACGCCGTCTCCCCGAAGGGGTAGGCAGAAAGAATGGACTGCCACACTTTTCTTTCCTGACATATTTCTCTCGCTTCCTCAACATTCATACATCGTGCCATGCACGCGCGTCGATTTCTCAGACTCCTCACATGGCCGACATTCAATATTTGATTTATTTGATCGTGCCACGTTTTCCTCGGTCTTCCTCTATTTCTGGTTCCATTTATATCATTAACATATAATTTTTTTACCATTCTTTCTTCATTCATTCTTTTCATATGTCCAAACCATCTTAATGATCCTTTCATTATTTTGTTCATGACACCATCATTCGCACCGCATTCAATTCGCATGAGTGGTAAGAGCTCTGACTTCCATACAGAAGGTCCCGGGTTCGATTCCCGGCGATGGCAGTGTGATTGTTACACTGTCTTTGGTCTGGTGTAGAATTCACGTGACAATAAAATGTCGATAGATTGGCTACCTATCACATGTCATAAGATTCAATATAATAGTTAAAATAAATTGTATACAGTAATTGGGTTCAAACAACCTGTTGCATGCAAGAAAAAAAAAAAAAAAGGAAAATTCACTTCTTATATTTTCATTCGACACTCTATCATACACAGAGTATCCACACAATTGTCTAAGAGATCTCATTTCTACTGCATTTATTCTACTTTCATCCTTCTTTTGCCAGTTAGTTCCATGCTTCGCTTCCATACTTCCATACTATAAATATAATAATACCTTTTGATAATCTTCTTCCGACCTGAAGATTCGTTTTTGTTCTTTCTTGAAGTCGTCGTTGTCGTCTACCGCTATAGACCACGCGGGGCACATATCGTATGGCTAAAATATGAAATTCATTTTTATAAAGTGTGTATGAGTAAGGTGCTGATATAAAAAATATCCTATTACCATCGACTATTTTTCTTAAATGAAAATGCTAACTCCTACAAACGCTGTATTGAAAATATCTTAATTTCAGGAAATAGTTTTTTTTACAGCATATAATAAAATGGAATAGACAGCGAGGAAGGGACTAGTGCAGTCATATTCAAAGAATTCGCTATATTCGACGACCTTCGTGGCAGAGTGGTAAGAGCTCTGATTCCCATTCCGAAGGTTCCGGGTTCGATTCCCGGCGATGACAGTGTGATTGTCACACTGTCTTTGGTCTGGCGTAGAATTCTCGTGATAATAAAATGGTGATATACTAGCTACCTATCACATGTCACGAGAATCAATATATCAGCTTAAAAACAAATTTTATACTGTAATTGGGTTCAAGCGACCTGTTGTATACGTAAAAAAAATAGACACTACCAAAGTGCTCTATATTGTACTATATAACCAATCAGCTGGGAATCCATCTCACAGGATGAGCAATCGTCTGGAGAACAGACCACATAGGTCTATAGGAAGAAAGAATAAGAAGGTTAAACATAGGAAAAATGTTTCTATATTTGATATACAGTAAACCAGATAGTTGAAATGAAAACATTTTTTAGACTTACCCTTATAACTTCATCATCTTCTCTGGGTTCTTCAATTTTAACGTTTTCAAACGATCCAAACAGTCCTTCAACAAAAGCCCTGCAGCTGTCGTGTGTCCTATTTTCGATAGTATGTCTGAAGTAAAACTGATCTTCAGAATAATTCATCAATAGTTCAGGGTACTTCTTCTGGTATCTTTGGGCTATTTGCTTCAATTCTTCCCACCCAACAGACGTCAGCATGTTGCCTTGATCTTCGATGGATTCGTCCCACTTCCATTCTGTTAGAGCTAATAAATCGGAAGCACATAGTCTGTCTTCTGTGGCGACTGCCCCAGATGCGTAGTTTTCAAGGATGCTAGTTTGAAGATCTATCGCCAGTTTCATCTCCAGGAGATCTGCGGCTTTGGCATAGCGGGATCCATGGCGATTAAGTGCCCAAAATTGTATTGGTTTACATTCTGAAATAGACTGTTTATTAACTAAAGACAATAATTAAATAATAAAGATTTACTAAAGACAACTTCAATAAATATTTATTTATTTATTATTTCTGACCCCAGAGTTAGAAGTTAAAAATATATTGTTAAGAAAATGGAATAATGGTTTTTGATTTGAATAAGAAATTTTAAAAATTTCTTAAAATTAAAATAATCAAAACTAATTTAGACAAATGAAAACGTCTATTTTCAAGAAGTTTAATCATTTGAATATTTAAAAGAAATGACATGTTTTGTCGCGCTAAGGCACAATTAAATCTCTTAGCAAGGCGAAACATGTCCTTCCCATAAAATAACATATTTTTTTTTAGATAGCAGACGTTTTTAATCGTATTAATTTATAAATATAGAGTTTTTATCATACTTCTTGAAATAATTAATAACTACAAAAATGCATAAATACTGGGATGAGTACACAAAACTACGTTCGATACTCTTTAACGAGCGAATAAATACGATTTCTTAATGAATTATAACACTGTTTTTTCCACTTTTTAGTAGATCTTTTTCAACACGTTTCGAAGGTTTAACACCTTTATCATCAGGAGAATGATATACAATATATAAATACTTAAGAAATAATTATAACGTACATTTCAATATTCTTTAACTCTTTACCAAGACAAAAAATAAGTAAATAAGAATATCATTAATATTAAAAATGTATTATTCACCTGATTCTGACCCAATTGTGCCTCTTACGCGTTCATAATTAGTTTTGGTACTAAATAACAAGTAGGGATTTGAATCAGTTGCCAAACAATAATTTAAGGGTTCTCCCAGATATTTTTTACCATTTACCAAAACTAAAACAAGCACAAACGCGATTGCTCCTTTGAGAGAAATCATTATATACGTAATGTAAAAAAACGCTAAGACTTGAAATGTGTTGAAGAATAAAAATGCAGGGCAATTTATACAGTTGAATTTCTAAGTACTTAAATATGGAAGCCTATCAATTAAGATATCACGTGGTAGATTATATAGTCTGGCAATCAAGATTGCCGATATGACTCAATACAATTTTATGTAAATAATAAAAATAAAGTAATGATTGTAAAAAAAATCATCGTAATATTTTAATTCACTTAATATCCACTGATGTTTGTGTCTTCGACCAGTTTCGGCAGCTCGCTGCCTCTTCTGGTCTAGAATTTAAAATTAAAAAAAAAAACAATATAAATTTTTTACCAATTTTATTTTATACAAGAAAATATTATGGTCAATAAGATCTTTTTAAGCTTATATTTTTTCTTTTCTTATACCCTTCGAACGTGTTTTATATAATACTTTGATAAACTTAAGGCATTAAAATTATGCTATTTCACAGTGATGATTTGCTTTGTAATTTAAAACAGTTTTCGTTTTTACTTTTGAGTTTATTTTTCGAGAGATTTTGCTTAGATTTTGTATCTTCATAATCGGTAAAACAAACGTAATAAAAAATATTTCAAATATAAGAAAAAATCCAAAAGATGTAATATGTACTAAATAAAATTAAATATATGACCAGGGATTGAAAAATAATACGAACATATTGGTTTAACATTTAATGTTTAAAATATTATTTGTTTCATTCATGTCGTGATGAAGGTATAAAAAAACCTTCAAAACATGTCAAAAAAATAAACACTAACGTATAAAAACAGTGTTTCAATTAATAAAAATAAAATCGAACTACAACTTCTGATACAAGGAAGACTTGCAATGTCATAGATGTTTCGTGATGAGGACAATTAAAAGGACCTCACTGGAGAGATCGATTGGAGATAGCGTGTTCTGAAAGAATGATGAGTTAAAGTCGGTTTGCTGACTTGCAGGAAGATCACCTTTAATATAAAAAGACAGCTGGATACTTTAATACCAGCAACTGTCTCTGACAAATCATAGGACACAGTCATAAAGACTACAACATTACTCATTTTTTTTTTCCAATTTCCAATTTACCAATTAACGAATCACAAACGTTTAATTAATTCTAGTTGCAATCCGTGAAATATTTTCCCGGAAGTAATTAATTCCTATCTTTAAAATCTTGGTTATTTATACAATCGTGATCAGTTATAAATTCTAACATTTAATATAAACCTTTTCTTTCACAAGCGTTAAAAACTTCACAATTATGTAACAACACCAAAGTGTTGTTAATTGTGATTTTTTTGCAACTCACAATGCACTTACCACTCGGCCACAACCTTCGTGGCCGAGTGGTAAGTGCATTGACAGCTCCGCCGAAGGTTCCGGGTTCGATTCCCTGCGAAGGCAGTGTGATTATCACACTGTCTTTGGTCTGGTGTAAAATTCACGTGACAATAAAATGGCGATAGATTAGCTACCTATCACACGTCACGAGAATCACTATGATAGCTATAATACCCTATACATCGATTTGCCTCATGCTGTCATGATGTAAAGAGCGATTCAACAAAATAAAAAAAATAATAAAAGTGTTATATTTTTGTTTTCTACACTACATTCGAACAACAATAATCAAATAATCCAAAAACGTTCTTGATCATGCGCATCATGTGTATTTTGTAAAAAATATTCTTCTCTCGATCTCTCGTATTCAAAATATTCTCGTACTCTATCTTGACGAATTTCGAGTTTTTGCCTATTTATAAATATTATTAGCGAGGAAAACGTGGCACGATCAAATTAATCAAATATTGAATGTCGGCCATGTGAAGAGTCAGAGAAATCAACGCGCGTGCATGACACGATGTATGAATGTTGAGGAGGCGAGAGAAATATGTCAGGAAAGAAAAGTGTGGCAGTCCATTCTTTCTGCCTACCCCTTCGGGGAGGCGGCGTGATGGTTAGTTAGTTAGTTAGTTATAAATATTATGATTTATCGAAGTAGCTATATTGTCGTACTATATATAATATAAGTGTTCATCCAAAATTACAAGTGATTTAAAGATATCTTCTCAAGTGGTGATAAATGACACACCACTGATGATTGCATGATTTATAACAAATTATAGCGTGGGATAATAAATGTTCACAGACACAATAACACGCGAGACTCAGTGAACATACACACGCATATAATTGAGTTAAAAAACGAATATACAATAGTTGTATATGATAAGTATTAAATTATTTTTATGCCATGTAATGTCAAATTTATTTATTTTTAACTCAATTTCAAGTAGAAACCTATTAATTTTTAACAAAAAATCGAGATACGCTTCCATCTTGAATTACCTTAAATTATGAATGTGAATAAGTCCAAGGCAGTGATTCTTAACGGGGGCGCCAGCGCCCCCTTGTGTGCGTTTTAGAGGTCTGGAGGGGCGCTTATAAATTTTTAGAATTTAGGGGGCGCTGCAGGAGTTCCAGTGGGCGTTATGTCGAAATAAAAAAATAAGGTATGCACAATTGGTGCGTGCACTGCACACACCATCACTGTATATCATCGTGTACACAATCGCGAATAAAATGTTGTGATCGGGTTACCATATTGGGTAGTTTTATTTATTGTAGGAAATCGATTTCATAAAATACATACGTGGAGAAAAGTGTAAATTTTGAATTTCGCATGTTGTGTGTGCTGGGGCGCTGGATAATGATCCAAGGTTATGATTTTTGAAAAATAAGAAATAATGAATATTGGCTGAAGTGTTAGTCTTTCTGTGAGGTAGACTCCCAGCTGTCCTTCCATCTTTTAGGAGGTCTTCCACGAGGACGAGTCCCATGAGGCTGATTATGTAGTGCAATATAGGGGAATCTGGTAATATCCATTCTTTGAACATGTCCGTACCAGTCCCATTTTCGCTGTCTGCTCCATCTTACAATACCCTCAACCTCACATATCTTGCTAATTCTGGCGTTCCTCACGCGATCTCTCAGTGTCTTGCCTGCTATCGTCCTAAGTGTCTTCATCCCGGAAGTCCGGAAGAATTAAAATACAATATTAAAAAATAATAATAAAGTATTTTGTATGATATTAGAGTGTGTTAAGTAAACTAACATACGTAAAATTATCATATTTAACCAATTTTTTTCAATATTTACGGATGGTCCGGATATATTGATATATATTTCACCTTCTTGATGGATCCAAGTGTTTGTGGAAAGTATTCAGATTATTATGAGATCACAGTCATTCTCAAGGGTTCAACCACACTTGGTCACCAATTCTTAGTATCACGTAACAAGATCATATAAGGCGGTTCCTTATCTTTTCCAGCATGGTTGCCTTCTCAAATGAACTTCGAACAAACTTATTTCATGATCATTCGTTTGTTTGTTTGGTCTTTGACCATTGAGTCGAGTCGATACGTTTGTTGATATTCTTTTTGGACCACCACGTTAATATGACATGAGAATAGTAACACGCTTTTATGTATTTGTTAATTGTGTGATTAAGATTTTATTTATTTATTTATTTATTTATAAACATACAATAGATAAAAATAGTTTACTGCCATTAGTATCTGATAATGTCTTGGCGAGGCTAAATATGTTACCATATAAAATTTCTAGATAAAGGATGTTTTCTAACTAACCATCACCCCGTCCCTTCGAAGGGGTAGGCAGAAATAATGGACTGCCACACTTTTCTTTCCTGACATACTTCTTTAGCTTTCTCATCATTCATTCATCGTGTCATGCACGCACGTCGATTTATCAGACTTCGAGCGTGGCCGACATTTAATATTTGATTCCGAGTCTCACTTCAACAAGTCAAAAGATCCAAGTCCAAGCTTTCCTTCAACTGCAATATTAAAATTACTTAACGACAAACGTCCTACGACCTCGGGGATTGGAATTTTTCTGGTTCTTGGGATGCCACTTGGGCATTTTAATGTGGTAGTTTCCTATTGCTTTCCACATTTGTATACAGCAGGTTATTTGAACCCAATTACTGTATGAAACATTTTAGCTATTAATTCTCATGACGTGTGTTAGGTAGCTAATCTATCGCCAATAATCTATAGTCCAAAAAATAACACTGTAACCGGGAATAACCGGGTATAACCGGGAATCGAACCCGGGACCTTCGGTGTGAGAGTCATAGCTCTTGCCACTCTGCCACAAAGGTCGTCCTACGATACATTGCATATATTCGGAAGAATTGACAAATCTTTAAACAGATAATTATGAATATTTGTGAAATGTATACTTATATCTGTATACGAATCCTGGATTTTCACCTGTGGGTGGTTAATTTAAATTTTTAATTGTATCTCAATCATTACATTATTGACAACAAATGTTGGAGGCGGTAGCCTCTTCGCATTGTGTTAATAAAGTAGTTTGCTAAATGCTAAAACAATCATTCTTCATAGATGGCGTTAGTGGGTGGATTGTATAGATTAATCTTAAAAAATTAATTAGTACAATCAAATCTACATAGATGGCTAACTGGAACTGACACGTGAAGATAGGTATGGATTTGGAGTATATATACAACTTCCAAAAATGTATCATGCATGATCATAATAACAATGGTGGAATGGGGAATGTTGTAATTACATAAAGCGTGCGCTTAACCCAACCAATGACAGGTCATAAGTCCTGTAAACACCTTGATCATCCATATTCAGTTTCCAGTTTCCAGTTTGTTTCTTCGACTCTATTGAGATACAATTAAAATTTTTGATAATTATGATTTAATATTACTCAACAAAATGTTATTTTGAAACACCCACTCATAAAAGTACAAGAAAACATTATTTACTCGTTATTATTTCCTCAGCCTATTCCCGTCACTCCTGGACAAAGGCCTCCTCCATTTGCTTCCATGTCATTCTGTTCTGTGCAGACTGCATCCAGGCTTCATAGACTTTCGTTTCAGGTTGATCGGTATTTTCCGGTTTTTAAGGATGTAGCTCAGGTTTCCGAAAGCTGCCCAGCTTAGTCCAATTCTTCTTTTTAGCTCTGCGGTTTGGTTATCTCGGCCCAATCAAATATTGTGTCCCAGGTATATATCGTCGGTTCAAAGGTAAAACTCATTAAGTGACATTTTAAAATTTTCTTTTTTTTTTGCAATTTCTGTATCAGACTTGTGAATTCTACGTCAGAAAATAATCACCAAGTGTTTTTATTAAAGAATAACTGTTATTCTTCAATAAATACACTTGGTGATTATTTTCTGAGGTAGAATTCACAAGTCTGATACAGAAATTGCAAAAAAAAAGAAAAATTTAAAATGTCACTTAATGAGTTTTACCTTTGAACCGACGATATATTCTTGGACATTCTCAATTCTGTTGCCGCCCACGCTGATTTCAAGCCTTTCCGTGCCCATCACCTTGGTCTTTGCTAGGTTCATATTCAAACCTACAGATTTGGATACATCGTTTAGTTCTATCAGCATTTCAGCTAGTTCGATACCCATATTATAACTAACTAACTAACCATCACGCCGTCTCCCCGAAGGGGTAGGCAGAAAGAATGGACTGCCACACCTTTCTTTTCTGACATATTTCTCTCGCTTCCTCAACATTCATACATCGTGTCATGCATGCGCGTCGATTTCTCTGACTCCTCACATGGCCGACATTCAATATTTGATTTATTTGATCGTGCCACGTTTTCCTCGGTCTTCCTCTATTTCTGGTACCATTTACATCATTAACATATAATTTTTTTACCATTCTTTCTTCATTCATTCTTTCCATATGTCCAAACCATCTTAATGATCCTTTCATTATTTTGTTCATGACACCATCATTCGCACCGCATTCACTTCTTATACTTTCATTCGACACTTTATCATACACAGAATATCCACACATTCGTCTAAGAGATCTCATTTCTACTATTATATAATACATAAATTTTTCGCACATTCGTCCGATAGACGTCATTTCTACTGATTTTATTCTATGATTATTTTCATCAATATTTAATACATAAACAACGTTTTATAATGAATTCGTTATAACTGTATCTAAAGAGGTCTATCCCCATGCCACCTCGTTTAGAAGAACGGAAAAACTTCGAAGCCCCTATGGATGCAATTTGGGACATACAATAAGATGTGCTCCTTTACTCTGCTAAGGCGGTAGGACATTTCTCATTAATATACTGTTACTACACTTAAGTTTCCTTTAAAAAATGTAATTGTGAGTTGTTTTTACTAAATTATGGCAATGAGGTGTTAGGGAATATGAGAACAAAATGAGATGTATGGTTTTAACTAACAGATTTTAAACTCATATTGCACGAAGCTGATTTCAAATATTGATACGTAATTTTTTTCATTAGATTAAACAAGCCAATAGTTTTTATGCCAAGTTATTATGATTAAAAAATTGTTTTTGTATTTTTCATTTGTTCAAATATCTACCCCAGATACTATTAGGTAAAGTGTAAGGAATCATAAAAAAATACACAAAAGAAATAAAAAATAAACATAATTTATTCAATGACTACATTAAAAATTAAAAAAATATAAAAAAACCTTAAAATAACTAGACAAATTTTCATCAGAACTTAGCTATGATGATAAAATGCATAATAAAATATCACATTTGATTTATTTTCAGAGATTACAGAAGTCGATGTTACAGTCTTCAGTTACTTTTAAGAAGTTCTTGAGGTACTCCCAGGTGCAGAGTCCCTTTGGGCATCCATCAATTTCCATCGGCCTCTCGTTTATGAAGAACTGGACTTCATATTCACCAGAACTGCACCTGTGGATTTAACAAATTGATTGGTGGAAAATCGACTATCGAAGAATCTAAATTTAAAAAAGAATTACGCAAATGTGAAAACTAATGTTTTGTTAAGAGTTTAACAGCATTATACAAGTAACAATAACATTAAGTTCACAATGGAGTTTTTGTTTCAACCCTTATGCATGGAAGCGAAGCAAACTGGCAGAAGAAAGATGATGGCAGAGAGATGAGATCCCTTAGACGTATGTTTGATAAAACAATGTATGACAGAATTTCAATCAGGAAGGAATGTTGAGCAGATTAAAATATTAGGAACAAAATAATGACAAGATCATTGCGTAATTTGGACATATGGAATGCATGGATGAAGAAAAATTGGTTAAGAAAGTATACAAGTAAATTAAGGATGTGAATCGAAAATGGAGTCGAGGAAGACAAAGGAAAACATGGCATGACCAAATTAAATAAATGAAAACCACCAAATGACCAAATTATAAAAGTCCGCCATGTTAGAAGTCAGAAGAATCGATGTGCGTCTATGACTCGCTGTATGGATGTGAAGGAATCTATAGAAGTGTATCAGGATACCGTATTATGACGGCCCATTATCACTACCTATTCTGCCAGAAAAACAGCGTGATGGTTTGTTGTTTATGTCATTGTGAAACAAAATTTGACCATATATAAATATACGTACTCGTGAAGAATTGCCACAATATTTCCGGCAAATGGACTATTCAGGCTGCTCCTGAATTTTCTGTTCACCATCAGGTCATGATAATCTGTTCCCTTTAGAGGATAGTCGTCTTTTCCAAACTGCAGCGTAGTGAACATCATGTTGAGAAGAGTATCATGAGAGAACATAGATACAACCCTTGGTTTCGCCACTTTATCTTCAACTGTCTTTTTAAACGTCTCCATCATGTGCTTGAGAGGCATGCATCCAAGCTTAGGATGGAATTCGTGACCATATCCACTCTTGTAGAAAGTAGCCAGATCTTCATAGTATTCCATGAGGAGGAGTTCAGGTTTGGTGAACACAGAACACCACGGAGAAGTCTTGGTCGGGTAGAGGGATCTGTCATAGCGGCAGTTGTCATACATTGTATCGATGTCATCGTGTTTGAGTTTTTTGGAGAAGCCAAGCCTCTTGGTAACGTCTGTTAGAAGCTGAAAATATGAAAATTATTTTAATTCATACAAGCAGGTAATTATTTTCGAAAACCAAAATTTTAAATGAGACATATTGTTTGAATAAATAAAATTACACTTTCCATTTTTACAATAGCTTATTTCACTTATGACTGACATGATTAGATTTTAACACTAGATTTGACTTTTTTAAATCCCCAAGTTTTAACAATTTAGGTTAAAATTTGTGAATCGAAGAACATTGTGTTACAACTAAAATATGTTTACGATAAGTGAAATAATGTGTTGTGAAAAGTGTAATTATATTTTTTAAAATATGAATTCTCATATAATTTTTAATTTCTTCTATATTCACTTACACAAAGCGAATATAGAAGAAATAATAGAAATCATTATGATTGCATTAGATATATCTAATTAGGATTTATTGTTTAAAGTACATTTTGATAATCGTCCTCCTGTCTGAAGATTCGCTTTTCTTCTTTTTTAAAGTCATCATTGTCATCCACTGCAACGGACCAAGCTGGGCACATGGCGTATGGCTGAAATAATTAATAAAAAAGTGTTATTGATGATTTGGTTATTACATAATATTATTTATGATTAAAAAGACAAATAATTATTTGTATTATTAACTTATGTCAAATGTGTGCGTCATGCTAAACGTAAATTGTTTGGCTGATGCTAAACGTAAAATATATGTTTGGGTGGAAAAACAGTGTTTCTTATAATATATATTTTAAACTTATTAACTACAATAAAATTATAAAAAAAAAATTATTACGGTTATATATTTAAGACATTTGTTACAAAAATTTATGTTGGTATATCTTATATGTCACAATTAACTTCTTAAAAATTATCATTAAAAAAAAAGACTAACACCAAGGACTTAAATCAATGATATTAGAATTTATTTGACAATCTTCAATATGAGCAGAAAATAGCTCATTATTATATGAAGATAGAATCTGGTCGTGTCCAGGATCGAACCCAAGTCCCCTGGATCAGTAGCCAAGCGTTCTATCCCCTAGACCACCACCCGATTAAAAACATATATTTTAGTAATAAAAAAAACTATAATATTTATCGCATAATTTTATTGAAACGCCTAAATATGCAAATAACGGTTAGTATTATTGAATGTTTTTCAATACGAATAATCGCGATAGATTTTTTTCTAAATGAGGGTAAGATACATTCAATTTGAATATTTAAATAAATTTAACAGAAAATTTAATTTTATAAAACAATTACATTAACTTGATATTCAAAAGAATTTTTTGGAACTATGTAATTCTATGACTTTTAATAATTTTGTTTATCGGCTTATTAATTGCACACTACATAATTAATATATTTTTTTAATGTAAGCTCTAATATGTTTTGGATTAAAATAGCAAATATTATACTTACTCTAATAACCTCATCATTTTCCAAAGGCTCTTCGATTTTTATATTTTCAAATGACCCAAAGAGACCTTCGATATGAGCTCTGATGCTGTCGTAAGTCCTCTCCTCAATGGTGTGTCTAAAGTAAAACTGGTCCTCCGTATAATTAGTTAATAGTTCCGGATACCTTCTCTGGTACCTCTGAGCGATTTCTTTGACTTCGTTCCACCCCACGGTTGTGAGCATATTTGCATGGTCTTCCATGGACTCGTCCCATTTCCAGTTCGTTAGCGCCTGCAGATCTGACGCGCACAGACCGTCTTCTGCGGTGACAGCTCCCGAAGCGTAATTTTCTAATATACTTGTTTGTATATCTATAGCCAGTTTCATATCCACCAAGTCACTAGGTGATCCAATGCGAGAGCCATGGCGGTTAAGGGCCCAGTACTGTTTTGGTTTACATTCTGAAAAATCAAGATAAATTTTGGGTTTTAATTGCACTAAATACTTTTTCAATTAGATATTTTCGACTAATACATATTAGGTAAGATCGGTAAGTTAAAATACTTATTTTTTTATGTTATTGCATGGAAGGCAAGTATGCAACTGCCAAAAGAAGGATGAAGGTAGAATACATGCAATAGAAATGAGATATCCTAGACGAATATGTGGAAAATCTGTATATGAAATAGTATCAAATGCAAATATAAGAAGTGAATGCGGTGCGAATAAAAATGTCATAAACAAAATAATGAAAGGATCATTAAGATACTTTCGACACATGGAAATAATGTGTCCAAAAACCTATCCAAAAATGCTAAAATGGCAGTGCACAATGGTGTTCTTGTAACGACCCTTATGTATGAAAGCGAAGCATGGAACTGGCAAAAAAGATGAAAGTAGAATAAATGCAGTAAAAATTAGATCTCTTAGACGAATGTGTGGATACTCTGTGTATGATGCACTCTGTGAGTGTCGAATGGAAAAATAAGAAGTGAATGCGGTGCGAATGATGGTGTTATGGACTAACAAATGAAAGGATCATTTAGATGGTTTGGACACATGGAAAGAACGAATGAAGAAAGAATGGTAAAAAACACGTAAATGACGTAAACGCAACTAGAAGGAGAAGAAGACCATAGAAAACGTGGCACGATTAAATCGATCAAATCTTTAATGTCGGCCACGTGAGGAGTAGAAAAAAATCGACGAGCGTGCATGACACGACGTACGAATTTTGAAAAACGAGAAAAATATCTCAGAAAAGAAGAGTGTGGCGATTTATTCTTTCTGCCTATCCCATCGGCGAGACGGTGTGATGGTTAGTTAGTTAGTTGATAGCTTTATTGATATAAAGTCAAATGACTTTTAAATATTATGAACGCGTTGCTCACCTGAATCCGATCCTGCTGTACCTCTAGCCTGTTCGTAAGAAGTCTTGGAACAAAATAATAAATACGGATTTGAATCCGAGTCCAGGCAATAATTTAATGGTTCTCCCAGATATTTTTTTCCACTTGCCAAAACCAAAACTAACATAAACAAGAATGCCTCTCTCAGGACCAGCATTGTGTTTGATTTTCGAATAAACTCAATTCCAAAACTATTTTTAGACAGGATGGCGCGAATTGGAATTGGAAAAACAAAATGTGTCAAGATCTCGATTGGTCGGCTATTTTATACTCGAAATGATGAGTATCTCAAGTAATAGATAACATGAAGTGGTGATTAATTACATATCAGTGCAATCCAATGCTTCATAAGACATAATATCAAGATAAAATGATATTATATTATTAAGACATCCTGAAAAAATGGGACAATATATATCCTTTTTTTCCTTGGATGGCCGACATTTAATATTGGATTAATTTGATCGTGCCGCGTTTTCCTCGGTATTCCTCATTTTCTAATTCCATTTGCATCGTTTATATATATACTTTTTTTACCATTCTTTTTTCGTTAATTTTTCCATTCGACACTTTATCATACACAGATTTTCAACACATTCTTCTAAGAGAATTACATCACATCTCATTTATACTGCATTTCGTATCTATTCTATTTTACCCTTCTACATTCTTCTTTTGCCAGTTCCATTATTTGCTTCCATACATAGGGGTCGGTACATGGACACCATTGTGCACTGCCATTTTAGCTTTTTTTCAATATCCCTCTCCACTCGCCTATCCTTTGTAAACACAAAACTTAAATATACAATCTCATCAACATCATCCAGATTTTCATAATTCACGCTAATGGTTCAGACTTTCATATTTTTTTCTTTTTCGAAACACTAGACTTATTCATAATCATCAGATCATTTTGTAAGTATATTTCAAACATACTAGCCACCAGGACTTGTAGTGCATGCTCGTTGTATGCAAGTAGAACAGCGTCATCCATATACAATAGATAGCTTACTGACTGATTTTGGCACCTACGTAATAAATGTTCTTGAAAGTGCACTCATTAATAGGTACGTAAAGGTCTAAATAGGTACGTAAATTACATACAAAAATGATTTTCTTAAAATTAACTCTAGATCGATCGCACGATTTGTGTTCAATGACTGTTGCTAGTGGATAGGAATACGATAACGTAAACATTTGATTGATTTTCGATCAGTTTAAGCAGATAAGAGTCTCACTCATGGTCCATGCCTCTCTCACAGTGGTTCTGGGTTTAGGCTTATCAGAGAGTACGCAAGCGCTGTGAACTGATAACATTTTCCACGTTTTAAAAATAAATGTTTTTGTTGATCGATATCAAATGATGATTAAGGATTTCATGTTTCTTGCAAACTTTACATTATTAAATGTTAATTTTGCTTAAAATTTCTTGAATATGTGGACTTAACTAATATACTGATTAATTCGCGTACGTATGATTTTGTTAATAGTTCATAATTTGTAGTCATTTGATTATAATGAAATTAAAAAACATGAAAATATTCTTTTTAGAATATGCTTTTTAGTTCAAGTTACCCCAGAAGCTGTCGAAGCCATAAACCTAAGCGGAATTGAACTGAATATATACTATAATTTTTTTTTTATTATTTGCAATGAATTATACGACTATGAAATTTCAATTACCAAGAAAATTCGGTCCGTTTTTTTAAATGAAAATCGCGTTAATTTGAAAGGTTAAATAAAAAATACATCAATCAAAATATTGTCCCTCGATACCCGTTACTTTTTCTCATCTTTCTGGCAATATACGAAACCCGCGTCGAAGAAACGCCTCGTCTTTTGAGACGTGTTTCAGATGGTAGTTACCCTTCCTCGGTGTATAAATCTTAAGCAAGTTGAATTGAAGTTTTTAAATGTTCATTGCAGTTTTGATTTGTCGCATCGTTCTTCGCCATCGTTATGGCGATACATTTTTTGATTCGATAAATTTTTTGAGAATGATCAAATGCATTTAAATGTGAGCTGCAAATGCAGTCTGCTGCAATTCGAAACCAATTTTTTTAGAGTGCTATTGTAGCCAGCCGCACAATAGGGGTTTATAAGACTATACATTTTAAAAGATCTTCAGCCGTCATTATATAATTGAAACGGCATTATGTTTATATCATTGTGTAAGGAAATGCATGTACATAAATTGAGATAATTGAATTGTATTCACTGAGATGGACGAAGGTTTTAAAGATGCATTGTGTGACTATAATACGAGCCATTGTCTTTAAGTGTATTAATTACGTTTTAGAAAAAATAACGTATGTCCATTGTTGTGTTGTGATTGCGTTTCCTTAAAAATCTAACATATATACGTTTATGCACGTGATGTGTTTATCCTATTTTTGGTTCATTTAAAACATAGCTCATCATTTTATTTATTAATTTATTTATTTTACAAATGAGACATAAAAACAAACTAAATTTAGTCCACTCAATTAGATCAAAGCAGTGTAACAAATATGTATAAAATAAACAATATGAAATTTTACAGAACACACTAACATGATAAGAATCAGCATATCCCAGAAACAACAACAAACACACGTCTCTATCTTCCACCATATTCATACAGCATTTCTGAGAAATGAAGACGCTCGGAAACATACCTGGATATATTAGGAACTCAAGGATAAGGGAAATATTGGACGTCGATGATGTCGTGGATTGGGAGAGGCAAAGGAGAAATAATTGGTATGCACACGTGAGAAGAATGGATGCATCCAGACTCCCTTTCATTGTGTTGCAAGGCCAACTCCAAGGTACACGCCCACCGGGGAGACCACAAAATTGATAGTTCGACAGTCGACCTCGCAGGAGGCCAATTACTTTTAAGAAATAGGCCACATAGTCTACACAAATAATATGAAGAATAAGAAGATATCACCCAGTATGACATAAATAATTCTTAAATAATTATATAAATAAAACAACTTTGTATTTAACCACGGTAGGGTTATTATATTGATGCCAACTAGTTTCGCTGGGACCCAAGATTCATCATATAACGTTAATGTATATTTCCGACTAATTTGCTATTTTCGAACATTTTTATTTACATTTTTATTTATTTTTTAGAATATTGCTATTTCAAAGGTAAACATTTGTTCCAATTATCCCTTTCCTTCTCGTACCCCCTACTCTGATTTCACTGTTTGTTATTATATACACACCTAAGAATTTTATGTTTGTTTAGTTATTATACTGCCCTGATGAAGCTTGGGTCCAAGCGAAACTAGTTGGCATCAATATAATAACCATACCGTGGTTAATTACAAAGTTGTTTTTATTTATATAATTTATTAAAATGTCTAACCATAAAGTGAGTGCTTTATATGAAGAATTTAAATAATTCTTAAACCCGGGATGGGTATAGACTTCCTGCATGTATTCTCTTCACCGGTATATATGAAATATATTTCAAACTTTCTTTAGTCTGGTGAAGAATTTACGTGACAATCAAATGGTGATAGATAAGCTATCTATCATATTTCATGAGAATCAAATCTTTTGGTCGCTTTTACACAGATTTTATTTACATAAAAATACTAATATAATTTTTTAATTATTATTTCTATTTAAAATAAAATAAAACAAAAACACTGCACTTTGTTTTTCACTACTTTGCGGTAATTTTAATTGTCGACTAGTTTCGCTTGTACCCAAGGCTTCGTAATAACAGGTTACGTATTATTACGAAGCCCTGAGGAAGCTTGGGTACAAGCGAAACTACTCGGCAATTAAAATAACCGCATAGTGGTGAAAAACAAAGTGCAGTATTTATTTTTGTTTTATTTAAATACAAATAATAAAAAAATTAAAATGTCTTACCACAAAGTGAATGCTTCATAGGAAAAATATTAATATTTGTTTCGCCTTGCGAGATCATTCTCAAACCTTTTGAGAATGCCCTCGATAAGCAAAACAAATTTGGAACAAGTATTTACATTTCTATTTTTCTTTTTTATGCACTTTATATATACAACACTGATATTAAAAAAAAATAATTACACAGACATGTTTTGGACAAATAGTTCTTCTTCAGTAAAGATACACATTCATGAAAATATTATAAAATTGTTGTTGTTAACATGATCTATCTTTACTGAAGAAGGACTGTTTGTCCGAAACATGTCTATATAATGTTATTTTTTTAATATCAGTGTTGTATATACAAAGTGTATAAAAAAAAAGGAAAAATGAAAAAATTCACAAGTGCAACCAAATCTACATAGATGGCTGACTGAAACTGCTACGTGAAGATAAATATGGATTTTGAAGTATATATACATCTTCCAAAAAATTTGTCATGCATGATCACAAATAACAAAAGGTGGAATGGGGAATGTTGTAATTACATAAAGCGTGCGCTTAACCCAACCAATGACAGGTCATAAGTCCTGTAAACACCTTGATCATCCATGTTCAGTTTCCAGTTTACGTCTTCGTCTCTATTGAGATACAATTAAAATTTAAAAATATAAATAAACCATCATAACAACATAAAGTATGGCGTACATATAAGAAAGTATTTATAGCTTCATTTAAATAAAAATCTCCGTAAAACCGACAAAACAATCGCCTTTCCTTTTTTACCGACCGACGAAACAATTTACAATTTATAATGGAGTTTTACAAAATGAAAACCACAGCTATCAATATTTTAATAATGGCTTTACCATTTACATCGATTTGGCTTTGTAATGATGTAAGGAGCTATTCAACAAAATAAGAAATGAATAAATTACAAACAGATTTAATAAACAGAAAACAATTTATTACATTATGTATTTTTATTCAATAAATTAAAACCAACTCACACAGCGATTTAAAACAACCACATACCCAAAAGCAACGTTTTGTTATGCATAGGTAAGCATACACATAGTCTAAATTTTAATTTCGTTCTATTTATGTCCTCGGCTTTTTCGAGTGGAGCATCCGGTCACCTGTTGAGTACTCACTCACGGGTCTCTTGATATCAATTTTAAATGTATTACAGTCACGAACGATATCTTTTATCACAGATATCTATAGAAGCTTTTATTTTTACAAAAATCAAGGTTGCAGTAAGGTGTGAACCATAACAGTTTCTGGAGTTGTTCCCACGAACAGAGTCCTGAAGGGCATCCAAGAAGCGGCATCGGTCTCTCATTTAAGAAGAACTGTACTTGGTAATCGCCCCAACTGCATCTGTAAAAAAATATATTTAAAAATTATTTATTGTTTTTTGAACAATGATGTAAAACTTCATATTAAATAATTAATACGAATGAAAACGTCAGTTTTCTAGAAGTTTTATTATATTTTAGTTGACGAAACAGCTGTTGCGTAAAATAAAAATACAATTGTGATTCATAAAACAAAGTTTTTTTTTTAAATTTAACAGTTTATAATGTTAAACTATCATAGTGTCTCGACCAAAACAATGGACTACTTATTAATTCTTATGTGACATTTAACAAAATAACTGAAAACACTTATATTTTGTTGTAATGCTGTGTTATTTTCAACTACCAACTAGTTTTGCTCCAACGGAGTTAAACAGCAAAATTAAATAATGAAAAAAATCTATACAACATTTTGAATGTATACAAATACTTGTAGACGAATACTGGATTTTATTTACCCATTGCGGGTTATCAATTCAAGGATTAATTTTATCTCAATAGAGACGAAGATGCAAACTGGAAGATGCAAACTGGACTGGACTCAATAGAGACGAAGATGCAAACGCTTAACCCAACCAATGAGAGGTCATAAGTCCTGTAAACACCTCGATCACAATATGCAGTATCCAGTTTGCATCTTCGTCTCTATTGAAATAAAATTAATCCTTGAAAAAAATCTATATTTAATTTATACTGTAATCAGCGCTACCTATCGGATTTCGTTCAAACCACGCTCAATATCCCGATACTAATGATAACATGTATTTATTTACTTGAAATAGTACACATGTACACAACACATGTTCTAATAAAAATAATTAAACGTTCAATTATAATAATAAGGTAACAATATAAGGTTACATATTGTTTACATATTTATTTAATTCTATTCAAAAAAAAATTATGCTCTGCACACTTTTGACATTCTTCAGTATATCTTCATAAATTTTAAATGCTTTATACATAAGATATACTATCAAATATACTTTTGATAATATCTTAGAATTTTTTTTAAATAAAACTCCTAGAAGACAGACGTTTTCATTTATTGTTTTTAAAAAATTATGTCTTCTTTTATTTATATCTTCATTGTAAATTTATGTCTTCTAGAAGTTTTATAAAATTTTATATGGAATGACATGTTTCGCCCTTCTAAGGCATTATCAAAAAAACTGATAAAAAAAATATTTATTTAATATTGAGTTTTACATCATTGATCAAGAAACAACAAATAAGTTTTATTATGTTTAAGGGAGAGATGTTTAATTATGCTCACCGAGGTAAACATTTCGCTTATTTTTTTGATACAGATAATCTACTATTTTTAATTTTACCGAATAATAAAAAAGCTTATCAATCAATCATAAATTGAAAACGTATTTTTCTGATATAGGCAAATTGAAAAAGAAACCAATTAATAACTGAGGCGCATAAAAAAATAATTGAAGAAATGTTTTCTTATGAAGCCCATTAAAAACTTTTTAAATTGAAAATCTGATTGCATTGATTAATTAAACATTGATGACAAAACATAATTAGATAGAACAGCATACGTTTTATTACAGAAATTTAACTTTTCATTTGTGTAGATTAGATTGTTGTAGTATTTAACAGACTTTACACGTGTCTATATACCGAATAAGTAATTTTATTTAAATATATAACACATTTTTAAATTTATTAAACACTTATGAAATGTATCACGAACCCCGAAGGGGTAGGGAGAAATAATGGACTACAACACTTTTCTTTCCCGACATATTTCTCTCGCTTCCTCAACATTCATACATCGTGTCATGCACGCGCGTCGATTTCTCTGACTCCTCACATGGCCGACATTTAATATTTGATTTATTTGATCAAAATTTGTATTCTATATTTGTATTCTATATATTGCTACTATATAGAGCGCCAGAAATGCCTCCCTAGAATGGGTCACCCCAGTTGGGAGGTATCCATGTTCTCGATAGATTATTATTATTATTATTACTATTTTATTGAATCGCTCTTGACATCATGACAGCATGAGCCAAATCGATGTCAAGGGTATTTATAGCTAACATAGTGATTCTCGTGACATGTGATAGGTAGCTAATCTATCGCCATTTTATTGTCACGTGAATTCTACATCAGACCAAAGACAGTGTGACAATCACACTGCCCTCGCCGGCATCGAACCCGGAACCTTCGGGGTGGCAGTCAATGCACCTACCACGAAGTTCGTGGCCGAGTGGTCGTGGCCGAGTCGATCTATATGTAAATGTAAAATTTTATATGTACATATAAAAACATTAAACCTGGCAAGTTGTATTGAGGTTAGTCTTTAGATTTAACACTCTGGTTATCAATAAATATTAAAATATTAAATAACACTTACTCGTGAAGAATTATGGCAATATTGGCAGAAAACGGAACATTGAAACTGCTCCTAAAATTTCGTCTAAATATCAAGTTCCTGTAGTTCGTACCCATCAGCGGTTTATAATCTCTTCCATAGTTGAGGGCAGACAGTATCAGATTGATGAGCGTATCATGAGAGAACAGTCCAATAACCCTGGGAGACTTCTGTTTGTTGATTGTTCTTTGGAACATTTCCATCATATACTTCAGGGGCATGCAACCGAGTTTCGGGTGGAACTCGTGACTGAAACCTGCTTTGTAGAACTGCTCCAAGTCTTCAATATATTCCATTACTATAAGGTCAGCAGCAGAGAAGACAGCACACCAGGGGGATACCTCGGAAGGATACCAACTCTTGTCGTACCTACAGTTATCGTACATAAGACGTATTTGATGGTCATTCAGCAGGTTTGTAAATCCAAGTCGTTTTGACACATCGGAGACGACCTGTTACAAACGAAAAAAATATTTATTATTTGTATCTTGAACAATTATGTAAAACTAAATATATAAAGTAATTAATACAAAAACAACAACAACAACAACGGATCATTAAGCCACTTCCCCGGATGTGTGATCTGAGGGAATGGATCGCCACACCACAGCACTCTAGATACCTCCACATTCATACACACACGTCGATTATTTCTACTTCGAACAAAACAGTCATTTAAAATTTGATTGCATGCAATTCAAAAAGTATTATATTTTTTATTTATTTTAAGATAAGAGAAACGATGTCAATGTAGTTTAAAAAAAAAATTGGCCTTTTCAAAATTTAGCTTTGACATAAACAGTATTTAAGTTGGTTATCAGAGTATGCAGTAATAATTCAAACATGCAACCACAAATTAATGTAGATCATATACATAACCACCCCACAATATTCAATGCGGAAAACAAGTCTTTAAAACAATTCATGAATTTCTGAATTTCGGTTACAATTCAAATATGTCTCTGTTTAAATATCTCAAATACGCGAGAGTATTTGCATTTTAATAATGTTTTAGTAAATCATATTATTTCTATTTTGAAAATATTATTTTTTTAAATATAATTGATGTACTCACTCGCTTATAGTCCGGCTGTTTTTTAAATATTTTTCTTTCTGTTTCTCTAAAATCATAATTTTTTTCAACTTCATCATCCCAAGCGGAACAATCTTCATATGGCTGTAACATAAAATAACACTAATTTCAGTACCTAGAGAAGTTAATCTCTTATTGTCACTAATAATTAAATAAATAATGTTCAGGATCCCATGGACAGACGGAGTGACGAATACAGAAGTCCTGAATCGTGCAAGAATAAATAGAGAGCTGCTGACATTGATCAAAGTCCGTAAGATTTCATATCTGGGTCACGTTCTACGAGGAGAGAAATATCGCTTGCTGCATCTGATTTTGAAGGGAAAAGTGGAGGGCCGCAGGGGGGCAGGGCGAAGGCGGATCGCAATGTGAGGGAATGGACGGGAATCGAAACTGTGGAGGAGCTATTCCGGACAGCGCAGGATAGGGACGAGATTACCAGAGTGATCGCCAACGTCGCGTCGGGGGGACCTGATAGGGCATGTTAAGAATTAAAAAAAAAAATAAAACGTTGTTTTTTTTATGTACTTCCACATTTGTCTAAAAATATTTGATTAAAAATAAATGTATTTTTAAAAGTAAATTCATTATTTTTCAAACATTATTTTTAGATACATAAGCTGTGATCGGGTTCAATTCCATTATTCTGTAAAATAATTCTACTGAAATAACTTGAATATCAATTTTTAAATTCAGTAAATTTTACATAAGAATTTTAATATTATTCTTGTATAGAATCATGTCTGCCAGCCCTGATCTATCTGAATGGCAGTGTCACTAGTCTGTCAATGCCAGCAAGCCAGGCGAAACCGGTAACAAACGTGGAAGTAGTTAAAAAAAATCGTTTTATTTAATTATTACTTAAAATGAACTTCAAGCAAGAGATTTCAGTCAAATCATTTAATTATCTTATTGTCACTTCTAATACCATTATTATGAAGTCCGGAGAAACCATTTAAATGCTTAAATAGATTGCCTAACAATGAGCAAACTGGATAGGCCATACCATTTAGCATCCAGGCCTGTTTAATTCTATCGCAGAGGGAATGATTAAAAAAAGAGGTCGCTCAAGGCCTATATAGACCAATTGATAAGAGACATGCGTTGTAGCAGCTACACAGAGAAGAAAAAACTGACTGAAGACAGGACCGAGTGGAGGGAACGAGTGAGGCTTGTTGCAGACCAATCTGCAGGATTGTAATCATGAAGAATAATATAAAATATAGGGTAGGGAGAGTTCGATGTTCTAGGAGATAAAAGGGGGCCAAAACTGAAACTGTGCCTCCCTCGTCTTAATTAAGCTTAGACTATTATGTTGTTCTCTGCGAAAATCTGATTTGTATGAAAGCACATCCGTTTTAATATATTATATAACTAACTAACTAACTACCATCACGCCGTCTCCCCGAAGGGGTAGGCAGAAAGAATGGACTGCCACACTTTTCTTTCCTGACATATTTCTCTCGATTCCTCAACATTCATACATCGTGTCATGCACGCGCGTCGATTTCTCTGACTCCTCACATGCCGACATTCAATATTTGATTTATTTGATCGTGCCACGTTTTCCTCGGTCTTCCTCTATTTCTGGTTCCATTTACATCATTAGCATATAATTATTTTACCATTCTTTCTTCATTCATTCTTTTCATATGTCCAAACCATCTTAATGATCCTTTCATTATTTTGTTCATGTCACCATCATTCGCACTGCATTCACTTTTTATATTTTCATTCGGCACTCTATCATACACATAGTATCCACACATTCGTCTAAGAAATCTCATTTCTACTGCATTTATTCTACTTTCATCCTTCTTTTGCCAGTTCCATGCTTCGCTTCCATTCATAAGGGTCGGTAGAAGAACACCATTGTGCACTGCCATTCTAGCTTTTTTGGATAGGTTTTTGTTTGCGATGACAACTTTATGTGCACCATTCACTTTGTTGCATGCCCCAACCCTTCTTTCAATATCCCTCTCCACTCGCCCATCTCTTGTAAACATACTACCTAAATACACAAACTCAACTACTATATATTACCTTTATTATGTTATCATTATCTATGGGTTCTTCGATTTTAACATTGTAGTAGGAACCCAGCGCCCCTTCAATAAAAGCTCTACAACTTGCCCAAGTTCTTTGAGTGTTAGTGTGTCTGAAGTAAAAATCATCTTCAGAATAATCAGAAAACAGTTCGGGATATTTTTTCTTGTATCTCTGTCCGATTTCCCACAATTCTCTCCATCCCTCCGCGTGTAACTGGTAGGCATAATCTTCTATTGTGGAATTCCATCTCCACGTGGATAAAGCATCCAAATCAGCTTGACAGAGGCCCCCAGTCTTCGGACTCTGGCCAGTGGCATAGTTGTTTATGATCTGCTCTTGCAGTTCTGGAATAAGTTTCATTGTACGCAAATCTCTTGGAGACGGGAATCGCGTTCCGTGCCGGTTTATCGTCAAGAATTGTATCGGTTTGCATACTAGAAAAAAAAATACGTTAAATATCATCAGCAAAGTAGAATTCTATATTTCTGAAAATATTATGTTGGAAAAACATTTTGATCGGCGCACTCAGTAGTGGAAAATACAGTGACATTAATGTTTTTAGTATTTATCATTGTTTATATTATTCTATTAATGAAATAGATAAACTATCTTCGATTCTATAATAACAAAATAAAATAAAGTCAATTGTTTTGGCCGAAAGACTATAATATTTAAACATTTTATAACTGTTAATTTAAAAACTTTGTTTTATATCACAAATTGTATTTGATCAATGAAAAAGTTCATTACACCTGATGATGTCAACATTGGTTGATGAAACAGCTGTCGTAAAGTAAAATAAATACAATTTGTGATATAAAACAAAGTTTTTGAATTAACAGTTATAAAACAAAATATAATCAGTTTTTTATTTATTTGAGTGCAACGTATAATCAGATAAATTAAATGAATAAACAATAATTAATACAAAAGAAATCGTCTCTCTTCGATTAGTTTTATTATATTTTACGGGAATAACATGTTTTGTCCTGCTTTATCAAATGTTTTCAATACTGCCTTTAGAAAGGCGTAACCTGTTATTCTCATAAAATAAAAAACGGACTTTTTCATTCGTTTTACTAATATTATATAATATAGAGTTTCACACCATTGTTCAAGAAACAATGAATAATTGATGATTAACTTTAGCATGAAGTACATATTTTCTGGGATAATCTTATTTTTATAAATACTTGATTAAACACTATTTTTGTAATACTCTCTAACGGTTTCAATGTAAATGTCAGACTTTAGATCGAAACTTAAAACACACCTTTTCAAATTATCCTAAATGATGATGTAAATGTTGATCGACTGCGTCAGGTGCAGCCCTCATACTAAATATGCTTATTTTAACTGGTTCATTAAACGAATAATTTTTTATTGCGCCCTTGAGATGAGTAATGAATAAAAATGCCGTTCTATAAATTATCCGAGTTATTATTATTTTATATAATTCCAATGATTTACAATAAAACTTCTAGAAAACAGACGTTTTCTTTCATTTTCTTTATTTAATATGGAGTTTAACATCATTATTCAAAGATACAGTAAATTCATATTAAAGATAATGAAACCAGACGTTTTCCTTCGTATTAACACTTCATAGATGTTGATGAATCTAGAGAAATACATAAGAGATGATACTATGCTCATCCAATTCGTTTGCAAAGTTTTAAAATCAGATTAATTTCGTATTAATCAAATAAAAAATATTTCTGTATTTGTTCAGATTATGGCAATGCATAATTTATTAGTTTGATTTTAAATATATTAAACATAATTTAAAACTAAATATTGAAAAAGGTGGCATGTCTCTGTTTTCAGAATATTTCTTAGCATGAGCAGTCTTAAATATATTTACATAATCAAATATTTTAATGAGCAATAAGAAATAAATTATTTCTGCAATGTTTCAATGAAACATGCTGTAACTTAATTTTTGTTTTGAAATAATTATTCGAATTATTATAAAAATAAACGGATGGATTGAATAACATGTTTGCATTGAGACAAATTGAGCCGTTATCTTTACTATGAAAGAGGTGTACATTTATGCAAAATTGTTTCCTTATAAAACGATGAAATTTTTACAACTCAAGATGATAAGATATGAAATATGTATGAATGTAAAAATGTTAAACTGATAAATTTGGAGCAAGATGTTAGGTGATGTCACTTGATATCATGATTGAATAGGTGTCATTAAAAATATTGACACTTTGTCAGAAAATTAGCGCCCCTCCTATTTTTGACAGAGACTATACGAGTACATAACTGATATATTTGGTTCATAAAATTGAAGAAAAACATTGATTTGAAAAATAGTAAAACACCTTTGTAAAAACTCCATTTGTGAGATAAAACTGCATTTCGTGATACTTCAAACTGTTATTATAGTGCTCCGATTGTGAATATTCAATTGAACACATTTTATAGGCATTAACATTACGTTGGTATTTTGGATTTGGTATTTTCAATTGGCATAAAAACGATGTCATAAAAATGAGAAAGTATTAAATTTCGTTGTATTTTAAAGTTTGAATTCTGCTTTTATTGTGTTTTTATACAAATGCGTTTTTAACAAAATAAAGTGCGAGTGAATCCAGTGAGAGGGGATCCGTTAACCCCTATAGTGCGACTTGCTTCATTTGGAGTAAAAAAAAATGGTCTCGAACTGCGACTGCATTTGCAGAATAATTAAACTCATATTTTATGGTAAGGAACTAGAGTAAAAAGGTTCATAAAATACATTCATACATGAGCTGCAAATGTAGCCTGCTGCAGTTCAATCTCATTTTATTTAGACTGCAAATGTAGTCAGACGCACAATGGGGGTTAATATTTAAGAATATTGTTAATATTTAAAATAATAAGTTTACATTTTGTTTCAATGATTTTGTTCATCTATATTTTCTTTAAAACACTTACTTTTGTAATTAAAAAAAACTTTATTCTATCCGAATTATCTCCTGGGATCCTGGGACGAGAGAAAAACGGTAAAAATGTTGTATACAAGCAATGTGAGTGGAAAAAGTGCCGCGGAATTCCAAGAAAATCACGGAATGATTAATGATTAATGATTAATGAAAACATAAAAGGCGGCCACCTTCCAAGTCGGAAAAATGTGACGAGCGTACATGTTACGATGTATGAATGTAGATAAATCTAAAGAAGTATGTCAGGACGGAGCAGTAGGCGGTCCATACTCTTTGGAGAAACAGCGTGATGGTTAGTTATAGTACATATTTTAAAATGATAAATGTAATAAGCATGTAAAATAAAAATTATGGGCATTAATTAAAAAACAGTATAATTTATATATTATATATTATACAATAAATTTTTTTTTTTACATGTGTTCATTATATTTGACCGTTTTTGTTTTCGATTTTCAGTGAAATAAAAAAAAAACATTTAATAGTATATGTAATTAATAACAGGCCAAATATATATTTTTAATCACGTAAAATGATTCAACCTACGTTTAATATCCAAAGCTAATAGATTTGTAATGTCGAGTTTAAATGAACTCTATACGATCGTTTTTTGTTATAAATACTCGTATATAGAAAATAAACGTATTTTTATTCCTCGCCACTGTTATTTACGATAAAAAACACGTACTGTGATAACGTAAGTTAATTAATGAGAACAGAATTCACAACGATTTCCGCAAACTATGTCAAATTAACCAAATAACGTGTCTCGATGTAACGGTATTGTTTTTTTTTCAATTTCCGTCATTGTAGTCGAACACAAGTTGACTCACTTAGCAGGAACTAATGAAAAAAGAATCATTAAAATTGCATTCGTACGAAATATTGCTTGCTCATGTAGATAGTTAACTCCCTGTATACGATGTTTTAAACTGTTAAATTAAATAACTTTGTTTTATGTATCACATTTGCATTTTATTTTACGCGACAGCTGTTTTGTCAACCTATGTTGACATCATCAGGTGTTACAAAAATAAATCAAATGTCAAATTTTCAAACCTTCATGTGTATTTGTTCCTATGTCAATTTGAATAATTTCTTTGATATCATCTTGAATTTCTTGGTAGAGTTGAGTTAGGTACCTAAATATTTTAATTAAAAGAACTGTTAGTTACTATTTCTAGGAGAAAATATTAAAGGTGAAAATTATAATAATAAAACAAAAAATAATAAAAACAGTAATTAGAAGGAACAATTACACATAATATAGAGTCAAACATAATAAATTAAAGACGATAAACGACAAACGAAAGTAGATTACATTAATTTTTTTATGTTTAAAGCATTAACACTATAGAATTCCATAATGACGAGTTTTTTTATGAAATAAAACACTGTTTTTTCCACATGTGAGTTTATTTTTCTCGACATGTTTCGATGCAGCATCGATTTTTAATCGTTCTCCGGATGATGGTGCAAAGCCTTTGAAATATGCCGGAGAAAAATAAACTTAAAAGTGGAAAAATAATTGATTTTATTAATAAAAAAAACGTTATTGTGGAATTCTACAGCAATAACGGTTTAGTTAATTAGTTTTTAGATAATAGTTATTAAGTGTCATTATGTTTTTTTTATGCTTCATGTATTCAGAAATTGTGTAAAACAAAAGATTTTGTGATGAAATGTAATGACAGTGAATGCTATTTGAGATGCGGTCTCATTGTTGATGTTTGATTTTCGGAAACATGTATTCGAATTCGCTATTTCGTATTTCATGGCATAGAAAGATGGGGAAGAAGCAGAAGGCGCTTTTAAAGAGACCAAGTGGACCACATGGAGAATACAAGAATTGCAAAAATTGTTAAAGATGAAAACCCAAGCAGCAATAGATTAATCGGTAGGCTGCCAAAAGATGGAAAGATGGCTGGACATCATCATCCCAGGACAGCCCACCGTCATAAACATGTCATACGACCTAGCTAATCTTTAAAAAAAATTGCAATTATTGTATTCTCCATGTGGTCCACGTGGTCCTTCCAAAAGCACCTTCTGCTTCTTCTCTATATTACTATGTCCTTTACACCAAGACAGACCTTACGTTTCATTTCTGATTCGATTTCTGAGGGTATCTGCGATGGAGCGTAGGGTTCGCATTAAGCTATGTTGGTTTTAATTATTATTATCATTCCGTTCGCATTTATGATAGTTGGTTTTAATTATTATATTATAACCATTTCCATCGTGGTTAAAATACATGCGTATCTATTCTCTTTTGTTTATTTATAAATTTAAAATGTAAAGTAAAAACGAGTGCTTAATATGAAATTTAATATTGTACGTTTATTATACAGTATTCTAGATTTTAACATAAGAGTCATAATGGGGTGTGCCGTTATATTTCACATACTATACGAATATACGAGTATGTTACGGGGAATATTTCCATAGATTTTAATTAGCGTTTTTATTTATTTTCTGAATCATTCTAACATATACAAGATATACGATACAAAATTATTAGGCTTTTACATTTAATTCACGGAGTTTAATAACCCATTAATTTATTATTGAATTATTTTCTATGGTACAATGGATTTTCAACTCGAGAATTCAGCACACAATAGAATTATGAAAGAGTTTCACATCATACAAAACACGAAGATGTATAAAATTGTTTTTATATTATGACGATTATGCAATATTTATTATATTTTCCAATTGCATCGACTTTATTTATTTGAATATTTCTGTATTCAAATGAATTTAAAGAAAACAATAATGCAGCAGAGATGAGATCCCTTAGACGAATTTGTGCTAACATGATGCATGACAGAATTTAAAATGCTGATATAAGGAAGGAATGTAGAGCGGAAGAAAGTGTAATAAACAAAATTATGAAAGTATCACTGCATTGGTTTGGACATATGGAACGTATTGATAAAGTTATAACGAGTAAGAAATGATATGAATGAGAATCGAGGAAAATATAGGATGACCAAATTGATAAATTATTTAAGGTCGGTTTGAAGAATCGACGTGCGTGCATAACTCGTCAAATGAATGTGGAGGAAGCTCAAGAGGTGTGTCAGGATTAAGAAGTATGCTGATTCATTCTCCCTACCTAACCTTTCGGAGAAACAGTAGGATGGTTTATTGCTTGTTCCATAAAATAATTTTTGACTTTTATAGTTAATTGTAGTTACCAGGAATATGTATAAAAAATAGGAGGTAGGTATATTTACCGCATTGTCTTGCATTTCTAAAGTGACACTTATTTGACATTATATTTGAAAAAATCCAGAACGTATTTTACCATTTTACAAGTTTTTTATGCGTTTTCTTTTTCAAGATAATATATTCTTAAATTATATAATACATTGTGTGGAAAACGAAACATGTCTTATTTATAAAACATTAGATTTCTATGAAACTGGCATTTTCATCATCGTTAATAAAGCAGAAAATGATAATTTAAAATGGATCTTGCACGAATTATACACTTTTCCTAGTTAATTAATACTATTTTTTTTAAATTAATGAATATTTATATAAGAAAATAAACAATATATTGTTGAACCCTACAACTGCAAACAATTTTTTTAAACTATTATATTGATTCTCATGACATGTAATATGTAGTCAATCTATCGCCATTTCATTGTCACGTGAATTCTACATCAGACCAAAGACAGCGTGACAATCACAATGCCTACGACGGGAATTGACCCTGGGACCTTCGGTGTGACAGCCATAGCTCACGTAACTCTGTTACGGAGGTCGTCTTTGTATATTAACCAAGCAATTGTAACGAACTAACTAACCATTACTCCATGTCCCAAGAGGGGTAGAGAGGATGGTCCGCCGTTCTGTCCTGACATACCTCTCTAGATTCCTCCAAATTCATACACGCTTGTCGATTTTCCCGACTTCGAGTGTGGCCGCCTCCTAGGATTTGATTAATTTGGTCATGCCATGCATTCGTTCGATATGTCTAAACCATCTCACGGATCCTTTTTTAATTTTACTTATGATAAAATCATCTGCCTTACATTTCTTCCTTATTTCGTCGTACGGTATTCTATAATATATCGTTTTCTCACACATTTTTCTCAGTGATCTGATTTCTACTGGTATGTATACAATTACGTGGTATAAATATATACACAGTGTTTATTTTATTATGTCTATTTATCAAATTAAAATGTCTAACACCAAAGAAAATTCTTCGTATAAAAAAAGTCTTTTTAATAATTTTATCATTGTATTCATTGTACTTCAATAGGTATTTATTGATAAAAATCATACCGTGAGCGTATATTTTTAAGTGAGTATTATAGATATTACGTGAGAAACAATGAAGTAATGAATGTGAAACAATCCATTTATAGCGTATGTGAGAAATTTAAGATGCTGGTGATTAGACATGGCAATAAGTTTATAATTTCATATAAATTTCGTAAGAATAAATACTTTTATTACAATCTACGTATTTTAAACAGTTCTATTTTTTGTGAATTCCGGTGTAGACATCACGTGACAATAAAATGGCGATTAATTAGCTACCCATCACATGTCATGAGAATCAAGAGCTAAAAAGTTGAACACAAGTAATTGGGTTAAAATAACCTGCTGTATAAAAATGTGAAAGCAATGGAAAAATACTGCATTAAAGGTCTAAGTACATTCTTAGAATCAGTAAAAATGTTATATTTTGTGTTGTAGATGATTTAATTGTCTTAGTCTTTTTTATATACTTTCATAAAAAAATGTATACATAAAAAAAATAGAAAATACATATCAGCCATGTTTCGGACAGCCGGTCCTTCTTCAGTAATACGTATTATAAAGATAGATAGTTCCAAAAAAAAATCTTTATAGCGTCTGTCAAAATTGATCATATTTGTAAACAATTTTATAATACATATTTTAAATATGTATCTTTATAATAATTTTTATTATTATTTTGTTGAATCGCTCTTTATGAGCCAAATCGATGTAAAGAGTATTATAGCTATCATAGGGATTCTCATGACATGTGATAGGTAGCTAATCTATCGCCATTTTATTGTCGCGTGAATTCTACACCAGACCAAAGACAGTGTGACAATCACACTGCCCTCGCCGGGAATCGAACCCGGAACCTTTCGGGTGGCAGTCAATGTACTTACCACTCGGCCACAAAGGTCAATATGTATCACTGAAGAAGGACCGGTTGTCCGAAACATGTCTGATGTGTAATTAAATTATTTTTAAAAAATTAGTGTTGTATATACAAAATGTTATATTTTGTTGAAAACCAATCCCTTGGATTGAAACGAGCGTAGGTGATTTTATTTTCTTCGTGCTAACGTTGACTAACAAACGATCCTATTTATTTATTGACAATGAAAATAGACGTTATTAAGATATCTGCAGATGTTTGAATATTACTACCTTTTTAAGTAAAAAATATGATTTAATCATTATTATTATTGTTTTGTTGAATAGCTCCGTCCAGCGTGAGCCAAACTATGTAAAGGTCATAACGCATATATTAATTCTCATGACATGTGATAGGTAACTAAGCAATCGCGATTTTATTGTCACATGAGAATTCACCAGATCAAAGACAGTGTGAAAATCAGGCTGTCATCGCGTGTGGTAGTCATAGCAGTTCCCACTCTGACCAAAATATTGTCATATGCAAATCTATATAATTGCTTTATCTTATTCTTTGTGATTTGAGTCTAGATAAACCTTCGAACCATGTCGAGAAAAATAAACTCAAAAGTGGAAAAAAACAGTGTTTTAATTCATAAAAATTGGTCTTTACTATTTGATGCAACTCTTGAATCAGAAATAACCATAAAGTGTTAAAAATTATTTGTCACTGTTTTCGAAGTATGCTGTAAAGAATTTTTTTTATTGTTATGAGCCTATATGGAAATAGATAACAATAATGAGAATTTGAATAAGATAATTAAATTCGAAATGTTTTGGATATTGTAATTACATGCTATGAAAACATTGACGTGCATGCTGGCAAGTTGGAAAAAATAAAAATATTTTACTGTTAACCAAATAGAATAATATAGACTTAAAACTGAGAATACTCCTCATCAAGAGTATGGAGTATCTTGATGTACGGTTGCGAGACATAGTGCCTATCCGAAAGAGATAAACGGAGACTTGAGGCTTTTGAGATGTGGTCCTATAGAAGACTATTAGGAATTTTCTGGAGAGACCCCATAACAAATGAGGAGGTTTTCCAAAGAATCTAAGGAGGAAGGCACCTGCTTAGGACCTTGTCCGAAAGACGTGCAAGATGGATCGGTCATGTAATACGACAGGAGGGCCTCTTGCATGCCATAATGGAGGGTATGACCAAAGGGACAAACTCTAGGGAACGCCCACGCTGAGAGTATCTGGAGGACCTGTTGGTGGACGTGCGCTGCTCACCATATGCAGATTTCAAAAGAGCCGCACAAGACAGGGAAGAATGGAAGAGAAGTATAGAGGATATTGCTGCAAACCAATCCCAGGATTGAAACCAGAGAAGAACCAAATAAAAATTTCTAGACTTTTAAATCTAATATATATTATAATGCACAATAGATATATCTATACATTTATGTGATTATTTCACTGCTATGATATTACATAATTATAATATAATACATTCATTTTAGATGTTTGTTAATATTCGTGTATTCAATTAGCGAGATATAAGTATGTGAGGTTTTGGCGTTTAATTTGTTTTACACCATTAGCATATTGTTTAGCAATCAGGATTTTTATATTAAATTATTGACTGTCTACACGTAAATACATTTTATCATTTGGAATTTCATGGTAGAAGTACAATATGAATTAAAAAAATAATATTATATTGTAAAGAACTTTTTTAAATTCATTTAAAAAAAAGTTTTAACTTTTTCAAATTTATTTTATTTATTTATAAAAAAATCACAAACATTACAGACATATAATTCCAGATCGTTTGCAATTACATTATAAGAGATTAAAAGAGAAGCATACAAAAAATTAAGCTTAAGAAATAGAAAAAAATCATAACATTGATTTTACGAGTATTTTTGATTTCATTATTAATATGTAAATTTATTAAAAAAATCACCTGAAAAAGACACTGCATTTCCTCTTATGACATCGTAAGAGGTTTTAGTACTAAACAAAAGATAAGGATTGCCTTCCGATTGATAACAAACATTTCGAGCAGGATTTGATATTATTACACCTTCAACTAGAGCCAACAGCAACACTATCAAGCACGTTTCACTACACATCAACATTTTGTTTGTTGGGACGTAGAACTAGGAGGAGGTGTATTAATACTGTTTTATCGTATAGTCCACATGTTAAGAACTACTAACAAACTCTCCACCCGAAACAGAAATGAGCAAGCTATAATGCAGCCCAGTTATATAACAGCTCAACACTAACACATTACCGCCCGGACACGTAATTTAATTATAATATTTTTATTTTATACAACAACATCAACAACAAAAACAAACCATCACGCCGTTTACCCGTAGGGGTAGGCAGAGAGAATGGACCGCCATACTACTCTATCCTGGCACATCTCTCTAACTTCCTCCACATTCATACAGCGAGTCATACACGTACGTCGATTCTTCCGATTTCTAACATGACCAACCTTTAAAATTTGATTAATTTGGTCATGCCATGTTTTCCTCGGTCTGCCTCGATTCCGTACTTTCTTAACATGCGCTCCATTTGTCCGAACCAATGCAGCGATCTTTTCATAATTTTGTTCATAATACCTTCTTCCGCTCAACATTCCTTTCTTATATCAGCATTTAAGATTCTGTCGTATATCGTTCTACCACACATACATCTTACGGACCTCGTCTCTACCGTATTTATTTTGCTTTCATCCTTCTTCTACCAGTTCCATGCTTCGCTTCCATACACAAGGGTTGGGACCAGAACTCCATTTTATTATTTTAAATTTATTGTAAAAGCTAAATAAAATGAGATTGAAAATAATCAAATCTATTGAAAATATGCATGAAAATATGAGTTTTTTTTTTAATTCTGTATATGTTGTAATCACGTAAGAAAAGCTTTGACTATCGCCATTTTATCATCACGTCAATTCTACACCAAACTAAAGACACTTGACAATCACACTGCCATTGCCGGGAATCGAGTACGGGACCTTCGGAATGGAAGTCAGAGCTCTAATCTCTCTGCCGCGAAGGTTGCCAATTGACTTTTTCACTTACAACTTATTTTTGATTTATATAACATCATTTAGTATCCTCTAACTATGTAATCTTTGTCATAAAATTTCTTAATGAGTTCCAAGAAAAACTTTAAAATATTTCTGGACCCACCCAAATAATTATTTGTTAAAAATGTACAAAGTCACATCAATTTTCCTTAATTACCAATTATGCTCCATTTACTAGTGTAATAAACTGCAACGAGTAGAATTTTCGTCACATTTGATGATGCCTTAGAATGACGAAACATGTCATTCCCATAAAATATAATAATACTTCTAGAAAACTGACGTTTTTATTCGTATTAATTACATAAAATATAGAAAACTATTATCTGATTGCTGGTGTCTGATGACTTTAAACATTTTCAAAGTGCCCTTGAGGTGAGTTATTCAAGAAAACGTCGCTACACAAATTTACCTAATTATGACATTATTATTTAGTACAGATTACTTATTATGATTTTTAAATAAACATGTATTAAACATTTTAAATAAGCTGTCAGTAAAACTGTGGTGTTAAATAATGTCGATGTTTGTATGAATTTAAACACTGTTTTCTCCACTATTGAGTTTATTTTTTGTAGACATGTTTCAAAGGTTTTATACCTTAATCGCGGGTAGAACAATATAAACTCATTTCATATCGTTCTCCTGATGATGAAGGTGTGAAAGAGAAAAAAAAACGGGTTCATAAAAATCGACATATTTTAAATATTTATTGAATTAAAAAGTCAGAAATAAATTTTTAAGTATTTTGTAAAATACCGGAACCTTGAAAACGCAAAATGTTGGCCAAATCTTCCACCGCAATGGCAAGAGAAATACGAAATACAATGTCTTTTCTAGGATCATATCTTCAATATATTTATATAAATAGCTACTCATTGACAAAAATAAGAAGTTGTTAAGAAATTATGATGCAGAGTTCTTTTAAATGTCATTTTGCAAGAATTATGATTTTGCTTTATTTCTATAATATTAACAATAAAAATGTTCTAAAAAAATCTTCTCAAAATGCAGCTCAATATCTAAAAATAATATTTATGTTTAACATACTCGTATTATGGGTATAATTAAAAATAAGGGTATATAAAAAAAACACAGTTAAACTGCTTATTTAATCTGAAGAGATGAGGAATAGCTCATTTTCAAAATATATAATTCTTCTGTACGGGCGTATGTAGTTAAATTTATCCTAAGCGGCTGGACCGATTTAGATGAAATATTTTGTTTTTGTTTGTGTGGGTTGCTGGATCGTTTAGATTTACAATTCGACCTGGTAGATGACCGTCAAAATCTGATGGAAAGTTCATGAATAATTGACCTTCTGAGAATAATTCATAGTTATGCTTGTTTACCATAGATGGCGCTGACATCGAATTCTGTGTTGAAGCATTCACAATGCACACATCACTTGCTTTGTAGCATGGCGTAGATTTAAAATTCAAGCTCAAGTGTCATTTAGTATACAGTTTATAGAAAATACAAATATCGAAAAAACGTTTGCTGAACCAGTTAAAATAACAGACAAGCCAAAGTTATTGCAAAACAACGTCTGTCGGGTCATATATAAATTTCTTCTTCTTCTTTTAATAGATCTGACGATCTGTGACACAGAAATCATGTCTCGTCGGATGATGAGGTCCAGCTGTCTCTCCATCTCTTAGGCGGTCTTTAAGATGGGCGGTGTCTGGAGGGGATTTCATAGTCGGCTGTATATGCAATTCTGTCACCATCCATTCGGGCTATAAATATGGTCCCTCCAGTATCTTCTTTTGGATCTACTCCACGGAATTATATCCTCTATTTCGTAGGTTTTCTTATGTCTACGTTGCGGATACGATCTTGGAGAGTTTTTCGAGTAATTAATCTTAGGACTTTCATCTTCGATGTTGTTAGTAGTCCCTTGGTTCAAGCACATGCTTATCGACTGCAAGATCAGAATTTATAAATCACCACCTCAGATATCTTATCACCAGCAGACTCCCCTATATTGCATGACATAATCAACCTCAAAGCACTCGTCGTCGTGAAAGACCTCCTAAAATATGGAAGGACAGCTGGGAATCTACCTCACAGGAGGAGCAACACTCTGGAGAACAGACCACATAGGCCTACAATAAAGAATAAGTATTTTATATTATTTTGTCATTTGCGCAAAGAGCTCTTGACAATAAGTTGCATTATTTACAATTAATGTTAAGTCCAGTAAAATATATTTATATTTGACGGGCCATAAGTGTTGAGTGGTTACAGAGTCACTTTATTGTATTGTTTTTAATGACACTAACTATCTAATTTAATGACTACATCGGAATTCCTCGACAAATGATAGTGTAGGAACGAATATTATATTATAATTAATAATTTATAATACAATACATTCTACCGGAACTTGGTAAGTAATTTGTTTTAATAAAAAACGTAAGAAGTTAAATTATTTCTTCATTTCAATTTCTTATCACATTGCCAATTATTGCCATGCATGCGATACGCTTCGGTTAGTACACCGCAAAAAGTTAATATTACAATAAAAAAAAAGTTTAAACCGTTTTGGCAAATATTTCACGAGTATAAAATTTTGTTTTGATATATTTTACTGCGAGTTTGTACAGAATTATCAAGGCTATTAGAATAAAACCGAGTTTTCGAAAAATCACTTGAACATTCCTACGGTAGACATAAAAGTAACAGTCAATAACCCATTCGATTTCTATTCGATTAAATGGAGTAGAGATAGATAATGTATTGAATAGCATTGAATGAATTAAGTTTCAACATTTATTTCAAGAAATCGATAAATTTTTCTTTGAATTGAGAATAGTAAACAATAAATAAAAATAGTTTTTGTACGAGTATCATTTGTGAAAAAAAAAAGACTGCACCAAGAATCTTTAGAGTTTATTGATTAAGTTTTGTAATTCAATGATCGTTTTTATTGTTATATACATTTTTTATTAAACAAAAATGAAATTATGGCTTTGTATATGAATTATAACTTGCATTGAGTTGATTGGTATAAACTTGAAGAATAATACATTTAACTTTAACAGAATAAAACTAATTCTCACATGAAAATATTGAATTGAAGCAATAATAAACTTTGGAATGAAGCTATGTGGTTTGACATATTTAAAATTAGAATTAAACACTTTTAAAACGTTGTATAAAACCACTTTATTTTGGTTAGTTTTGTGTATAGAATATACAGTTTGTATATATAAAGTTTATAAACAATATATACAGTTTGTGTATAGCCCCGACGAAGCTTGTTACAGAGTGAAACCGGTTGGCGCTCCTGACTAAAAAAAATGGTTTTATACAACGTTTTAAAAGTGCTTAATTCTAATTTTTGAAGCAATATTAATAAAAAGTTCTAACGAGGAATAAGATATCCAAGTATGAGCCTAAATAAAAAATGTAAATAGGTCTTTTAGCCTCCTCTCGTTATCATTTGTAAATGATTGTTAAAACCTCTTTTAACAATCATTTACAAATATATATGTTATTGGTTTTACATATTTAAAATCAAATATTAAAGATTCTATGAGCTTCATGTTGCGGTAGACTCAATCGGTGTGTTTTTCTTGTCTGTATCTGCAATATGAAGAAATTCATAATAAAACATTATAGAAAGCAGACGTTTGCATTCGTATTAATTAGATTTAGTGTTTCGAGTAACAAAAAATAATGGAAGAAAATTATATCTATTAAACAAAAAAGGGATTAATATGCAATCATTCTATCGGATTCAGCAGCTGCGTCGCCATTGTTAGCATCATTATATCCTACTGACATTGACGGTAGAGTTATGTATAAAAAAATAACAAACCAAGTGATTTTAATAACTATTGGCAAAGTATTATACAAATACGTATATAGTAGTATTTGAAAAACACTTTGTATGTTCTATTTGTTTTTGTTTGTTAAATCATCAAACTTAAATTATTGTAATACTCGTATATCATGAAAACTAGTTACATTTCACTTATTTAAGTTTGATGATATAATATTATAAAAAAAAGAGTTAAGTGTTTTTCATAAATCCAATATTAGAACATCTTCAATCTTTAGGTTTAACTAATATAATATTAATGTAGAATAATAGAACTCTACAACTGAATGGTGCGAATGTTGAAATGGTCGACTAATTTAAATACCTTGACAGCATTATCACTTAAGCGCTTGACCCAAACATTGAAATAAAATGCAGAATTAAAGTTGCATTTAATAAATGAGAACATTCTTTTGCGACGATAATCTTAACTTGAATCTCCGACAAAGAATGATTAAATGTTATATATGGTCTGTTCTACTGTATGGCTGCGAAATCTGGACTCTGAAAGTGAATGTAATGAACCGGTTGGATGCGTTCGAGTTTGTTTTGTTACTAAATATTTATTAAAGAATAGAATACGAATAGAAACAAGAGCTGACACTATCAGAACAAAAAGTCTCCTAAGAAATGAAGACTCTCCGATCCGTTGCGGGAACGATACTCCGAGACAGAATAAGAAATTCTGAAATAAGAAAGATCTGCAATGTGAAAGATGTCGTGCGATGGGGAAGACTGAGAAGACGCTACTGGAAAGATCGTGTAGAAAAAGAATGTTTTGAAAGAGAGATCAATTTAGCCGCAAATAAAGTACCAACAGGAAATCGACCGACAGGAAGACCACCTAAAAGATGGCGAGACAGTTGGACATCTGTATCTCAGGAACAGGCTCCGAGAAATAACAGGGCAAAGTCCTAAATAAAATAAATGAAGAAGAAGAAGATATTTATTATACATCATTAAAACAACATTTACTGCCAAATCATGAATTTTTGTTTATTAATATTAATACATATTAGATATTGAATTAAAAATGACTATGAACTTTTAAATAATTATGAGATTTTGAAAAATGTATAACTCTTCCACTTTTATTGTTCAGTAAACTATACACATGTAAAAACTACAATTCTTGTAAGATAGATAACATGTATCTGTAACCTGTGCATACCACTGTCACATAAAGCAATTGTCTCTATTTACCTATTACATGGTATGAAAATACAGTGGTTATTTGAATCAATTAAACTTGACCTTGGGTATGGGATGCTTATTATAAGTCTAACAAGGCCCAGAGGATGAGACCAAAACATTATTATCTCTATTGATAAATTACGGTTTGTTAGTATAACGGCGATTCTTAAGTGATTGTAAATCCGGTGCGACAAACACAACGCCTCTGCGTATTGTTCATATTGAACTACTAATCTCGTTTAAACACACGCGGGTATATGTTAGAATAAGACTTCGAATTGCCAGAAAGTTAAACACGCGTACCTTAAAAAAAAAAAAAAACGTTTTGGTGCTTACCAGAAGTACTTAATTTTACCTCGCATACGACGTGCTCTATTATAAAAATAATTTGTGTGGATCGTCTTATATCTTATAAATCTAATGTATCTTAGACAATCCATTGTTTTGGCCGATACATTACGATCTCTGATGCCGTAGTATTTATGTATTTTGTTATTTAAAATTATTTTTATTTTGAAAATATGTATATCTAATCATGTGATTTTGAGGTTGCACACGACTTGGACGCATCTGTAATGTTTGTAATCTTTATAAATAAATAAATGAAATGAAATGAAATACTTCAAATTTATAAAATGTTTATATTTAGAACACTGTTATTATGTATCACGATTTATTTAAATGAGTTCGTCGTGACAGCTGTTTCGTCAACCTATATTAGCATCATCAGGTGTTAAAAGAGTTGTTTGAAATACCTGATGATGCCAACATAGGTTGACGAAACAGCTGTCGCGACAAACTCATTAAAATAAATCGCGATTCGTAATAACAGTGTTCAAAATTTAAACATTTTATACAATTTTAACTAATTTAATGCGAAATATAACATAACACGTCATTGGTTGGGTTAAGCGCACGCTTTATGTAATACAACATTCCCCATTCCACCTTTCTTACGACCACCATGTCTGACAAATTTTTGCAAGTTGTATATATGTTAATCTGTATCATATATACAACTTCCAAAAATTTGTCAGACATGGTGGTCGTAAGAAAAGTGGAATGGGGAATGTTGTATTACATAAAGCGTGCGCTTAACCCAACCAATGACAGGTCATAAATCCTGTAAACACCTCGATCACCATATTCTGTTTCCAATTTGCATCTTCGTCTCTATTGAGATAGAATTAATCCTTGAATTGATAACCCGCAATGGGTAAAATCCAGTATTCGTCTACAAGTATTTGTATACATTCAAAATGTTACATAACACGTTATTACTTACGATTGAAATAAATATTGTATGCGTACGTGTTATGGTGCGTCACGAATTAAATCATCATAAGATTTGTTCAAATTATGTAGATTGTATTATTTTTGTATGAAGCATGATGCAGTTTATTGTACGAGGCATGACGCTCTTCACATGGCTTAATAAAGTAAAATAAAAATCTCCACACAAGCCTTCTATTATGAAGTCTAAGAACTAGTATAATTGACAATCGAAATTGGAGTTTTTCCTCTGAGATGTAATGAACGCTGAGCCAATCAGGGCTCTGATTCTTTTTCGCTCTATTCTTGCAAAGATAAGGCGCAAAACCTCTGGGATTTTTTCGTGAGATTCTGGCGCCATCTGCCGGTGATGTGAAAAACACCGAGTTATTGTTTTCCCAGAACAGTGTATTATATCGCGTTTTCATTTCTCTCTCACCCGTTCGCTAAATTTTTTTCGTTGCTTTGCCATTTTTTTCTGAAATTAAATGTTCACATTCTCGGCATCTGCTGCGCGTATAAAAATGATATTATGAAGAACGAATGCATTGATTAAAATAAAACTTACATATTTTATTCGGATTGTTGATTTTTAAAATTTATTTATTAAGGGTAACATACAGCGATATCAATAACATATATATAATAAAACATTTATAATAATTAAAATAAGGCCAATTACATGGTACCACAAATATGAAATAATAGTTAACAAATGATAGTGTGAAACGAGATTGAAGTTAAACTAAGACAAAATGAGGTATACATAATATTTAAGAGTAAAAAAAATAAAAGAAATTGAAATAAAAAATAAAATTAAGATAAATAAAAAAAAAAGTAATATACGAGTATTTTAATATAATGTAACATCGTGGTCACATCCACGCCGAAATGTTGCTCCGATAATTTTCTTAAAATTTCGCTCAATCACATTAAAATCATCAATGTCTCCAAAATGCTTGTTTTAGTTGTCACAGATTCGATACAATTTATACAGATAATGAAAACAATGATTATATTACGATAATAAAAAATTTACTTAAAATATGTATAATTCATAAAATTGATTCGAGTTTAAGATTTTAAAATCATCTTCTTCATACTCGTATCAATGGCTAGAAAACTTTATGTATCGCAAAAGTTTTATTTTTCATCATTTTCTTGCCATTGTGGTGGAAAGTTTGGCCGGCTTTGTGTCGTTTTTAGGGAATCGGGTGTAAAAACTAACTATCTAACTAACCATCACGCCGTCTCCCCGTAGGGGTAGGCAGAAAGAATGGACTGCCACACTTTTCCTTCCGATCCGTATAATGATCCAGCAGCCCCTTTTAACGAGCACTGTGAGAGCCGGTCGCTTATCATGGATTGAGCACATATGCCAAGCCGGAGAGACCAGAGCAATCAAGACCCCGTAAGCGTCATATACTATATTATAACTTATACACAAAAACCTATCCAAAAAAGCTAAAATGGCAGTGCACAATGGGGTTCTTCTACCGACCCTTATGTATGGAAGTATGAAATTGGCAAAAGAAGGATGAAAGTAGAATAAATGCATTAGAAATGAGATCTCTTAGGCGAATGTGTAGATACTCTGTGTATGATAGAGTGTCGAATGAAAATATAAGAAGTGAATGCGGTGCGAATGATGGTGTTATGAACAAAATAATGAAAGGATCATTAAGATGGTTTGGACATATGGAAAGAATGGTAAAAAAATTATATGTTAACGATGTAAATGGAATCAGAAATAGAGGAAGACCGAGGAAAACGTGGCACGATTAAATAAATCAAATATTGAATGTCGGCCGTGTGAGGAGTCAGATAAATCGACGCGCGTGCATGACACGATGTATGAATGTTGAGGAAGCGAGAGAAATATGTCAGGAAAGAAAAGTGTGGCAATCCATTCTTTCTGCTTACTGGTAGGTTAGTAATTTCATTTAAAAAAAATAGCTTCAAATATAATTCATAAAATTGATTCGAGTTTAAGATTTTTAAATCATCTTCTTCATACTCGTATCATCCGCAAGAAAGCTTTATGTATCGCAACGTTTTATTTTTTGCATAGGGATATATTACTATTGTTAAATTTACGATCAAAATTATTTTAGAAAATAAGAGTTTAATTGCATGAGAAAATATATGCTACTGGATTGTATTGCCACTGTAAAATAAACTTGGAAAATTCGTTTAATAGTTACGATGTTACGTTTCTTGTAAGAAATGGGGCACATCGAGTCTTCAAATCCAATTATAAAGGATCCAGTCCCCGGCGCGCTTTCATTATTCAACTCTTTCATCCCTCACGCTCCCGCACCCCGTCTCCGCGCCTCATCATCTGTTCTATTAGTATTAGCAGCATCATTATAATCAGCGGGAGGTGACTCTAACGAAGTCTGCACTCGACATATTTTGTCGCTCACAAAAGGAATAGCGACTCCTGACTCCCTTGTTAGGCGAAAGCCCAAATCTAACCTATTAGGCAGAATCGTGGGTGAATATTGTCACATTCAATATTATATTGATGTACGTAACATTTATGTGAGTATTGAATACAGTTAAACATTTTTGGAACATAAACAAAATTATATTTTTTCTCTTATGTTCGCCATACTTTGTTTTGTAGATTTGTCTTTTTCTTTTTTATATACTTTGTTAACAACACTAACATTAAAAAAAAAATTAAATATCAGAAATGTTTCGTTCACTTCCTCAGTAATATTATAAAGATATTTATAAAAATATCTATATGTAAATTGAATACACATTAATTTGTTAAAACCACTTTTATTTTTGAGTTCGTCGACCGGTTTCGCTCACAACCGAGCTTCCTCAGGACTGATTAATAACTGTTATTAATCAGTCCTGAGGAAGCTCGGTTGTGAGCGAAACCGGTCGACGAACTCAAAAATAAAAGTGGTTTTAACAAATTAATGTGTATTCAATTTAAATATTGATAACTTCACAAAGTGATGGCTTCATACCAAAATATATCTATATGTACCTATATATTATAAAAATATCTTTATATTATTATTATTTTTGAATCGCTTTTTACATCATGACAGCAAGAGCCAAATCGATGTAAAGGTTATTATAGCTATCAAAGTGATTCTCGTGACATGTGATAGGTAGCTTATTTATCGCCATTTTATTGTCACGTGAATTCTACACCAGACCAAAGACAGTGTGACAATCACACTGCCCGGATAAAATAAATACTTTGTATATTAATTTCGGTATTATCACTATATTTGGCGCCAGCTAGTTTGACTCTTAGTTTTAATGCCATAATGAAGTATGGGTACAAGCGATACTAGTTTGAGTCAAATATAATAGAACTCTGTGGTTTATATGTATATTTATTAAATTATCATATTAAAAAAATTCTAATCAAGGGTAAACTTTACAAAAAGAAAGTGCGAATGAAAGTGTTTTGAACAAAATAACGTAATGATTATTAAGATGGTTTTGGTACATGGTAAGAATGAATGAAGAAAGAATTGTAAAAAATGTTTATGTTAACGATGTAAACTGAATTAGATACAAAGGAAGACCGAGGAAAACGTGACATGAGTCAAATCAAGATAATTTATAAAGTGGCCAAATGAGGAATCGAAGAAATCGACGTGCATGCATAACACATATCATGAAAGAGCAGTGTGATGGTTGATTATCTCTGTGTACCCCTTCGATGAGACGTTGTGATAGTTAGTTATATAAGTATTAGTTTGTTTACGTGTATTTGAAAGGGGATAATTGATAGGCTATCTATGTCCCTATTCACTCGTAACTAACGCTATCGCCTTACGTGTACGGGATTCGCATGCAAAAGGGCGCTAAAGCTCATTATATGCCGTTTTCATAAAGTTTTGAGTCTCCAACAAGAAAAGACCATAACAGAAAACAGTAGCGGAGAATAACGACGTCGGGCACTGGAGTGTGAAGATAAAAGTTAGCTGCAGTACACCCGCCCGGTTAGGGTGCTAGGGTTGCGTAAACAAAAAAAAACAATTAATAATGAAATAAAACGATTTTTTTTAACTACTTCCGCTTTTGTCTTTATTTCGACACCTGCCGGTTTCGCCAGACCAGTCCATCGATGCCAGTGAGCCTGGCGAAACCGGTCGCTGTCGAAATAAAGACAAAAGTGGAAGTAGTTAAAAAACATCGTTTTATTAAAAATGAACTTCCTCAAGAGATTTCTGTAAAATCATTTGATTATCTTAAAAAAAAATCTTTTTTAAAGTTAAAACAGTAAAAAATTAATAAAGTATTTAACATTTTTTTATTCAACTAAATAACTAACCATCACAGTGTCTCCTCGAAGTGAAAATAATAAATAATGGACTGCCACACTGTTATTTCCCGACAAAATGCCTCGATTCCTCAACATATACGCAGTGTTATGCATGCACGTCGATTTCTGACACGTACATATTTTCGGCCGATATTCATATATATTATGGCTGACATTAGACACTTTATTTATATGTTTTTATATTTCATATAATTAAAAATCTAAAAAACAAACTGTATCATATAAACTGCCTTAGAAGGGCGAAACATGTCATTCCCATAAAATATAGTAAAACTTCTAGAAAACTGACTTTTTCATTCGTATTCATTATTTAATATTAAGTTTTACATCATTATTCAAGAAAAAAATAATAAATATAAAAATATGTAGCATATTATATTTGTTAGTTTAATAAGTATTAATAATTTCATAATTAAAAGCAGATTAATGTTCGAGAATATGAGTAAGCTCCAAGACAACTTACATGAAATCCGGTAATACCATGTTTTCTTCAGGCTTCCTCGACGCCTCGGCTAGAATGAATATTTTATTAAACATTATTTCTTCATCCATGCATTGCTTATGTCCAAATTAACGCAGTAATCATATCATAACTTTGTTCATAATACTTTCTTCCTCTCTACATTCCTACCTGATATTAGCATTTAAAATTCTGTCGTACAACTTTTGAACATTTAGACATGCATCTAATAACTAATATTATTTATATTTTCAAATTAAGCTCTCACTTTGTGGTTAGACATTTTAAACTTATGGATATAAAATAAAACACTTTCTATGTAATCACGGTATGCAAATGAACAAACAAACAAACCATCACGCCGTCTGCATTACTGACCCTATCGGTCCACGGTATACGGAGCATTCTGCAGTATATCCACATCTCGAACGCTTCCAACCGGCTATAACATACCATATATAACATTTAATCTTTCTTTGTCGGAGTTTCAAGTTAAGATTACCGTTGCAAAATAATGTTCTCATTTTATTAAATGCAGCTCGTGTAACTTCAATATATAATAATCATCTTCTTCTTCTTTCGGTGCCGTGTCAGGTTCCCCCAAAGTTTGGCGATCACTACAGCAAAAGCATCTCTATCCTGCGCCATTTGGAACAGGTTCTGAACTCTTGTTATTCGCCATAGTGATTCCTGGGAAAAGGTGACCAAAGTGGTATCCTGTTGCCTTCTCTGGTAATTTTTTCTGTCGGGATTACCTTCCCTTAGCTGGTTGGATCTGGTTTGCAGGCGCCAGAAACTCACCTTTCATCCCCTTGTTATCTGCTGTGATCACACGGTTATGAGTGTGATCTCATTGCCCGGGGTTCGCGACAGGGACGCTAACGAGTTGGACTAGTCAGTAGTGTTGCCGGTGGAATGCAACTGGGCGTTTCGCAGTATTTTATAGAACCACACCCTCCAGCAAGATGTGACTCGCCGCGACCCTACTGACAATTCGAACCCCATAATAATTATACCGTGGTTAAATACAAAGTGCTTTATTGTATATCTATAAGCTTATTATTTATGTGTTTTGGAAACCCTGAATCCAATGGACCCCTGAAGTAGCTCCTAGAGCGGCAATATATATCCGAGGATTACGGTGTAAGTATAGATTCCTGCCTTATGATTAGATCTAGCACGGGCCATAGGGCAAGGGAGAATCAATGGCGCCTGAAAACTGGATTGAGTATCCGGAGAAGAGCCCGTACGATCTTTATGACCTCCCGCTCGACCCTGGACCCACGCCGTACACTTTGGGCGATATATTTTATTCTCTAATAAAATACATTTTAATAAGCAGTAAACTAACGTTTTGGACTGGCTGTATTGAATTTGTGATATTTTATTTGTGCTAGTATTCGTAAACAAATATACGGTCATTTGTTTTATTATATTGACCACGTAGAAGTTATTTATCTCTATATATTGACGAAATGAAAAATATACTTTATTTACGCAGACCAAAAATAATCAACATTTATTCGAGTTTACCAATTTGACCTGAGTAGCAATAGGAATGAACAGACTGGAAACATTTAAAATGTGGGTCCATCGCCAAATGCTCAGATTTCCCTGGTCAGACATGGTTACCAATACCGAAGTCCTGAGGCGAGCTAGAGTTGACAGGGAACTGTTATGAACTATTAAGGTTCGTAAGATTTCACATCTGGGTCATATACTGCACGGGGAAAAGTACTACCTTCTCCATTTGATATTGGAGGGGGAAATTGAGGGACGGCGAGGACCCGGTAGGAGACAAATGTCCTGGCTGCGAAACGTGAGGGAGTGGACCGGAATCTGAAGTGTGGGGGAGCTGTTCCGAGCGGCGCAGGACAGGGACAGGTTCGTCGAGGTGATCGCCTACGTTGGGAGGACCCGACAGGGAACTTGAAGGAGAAGAAGCAATAGGAAGGCCTAGACAGCGTCTAATGGAGAATGTTCTGGCTGATCTGGCTAGGTAATGCAAATTGGACTGCTGGCAGCAAAAAGCGCAGGATCGAGGACCATGGAAGAAAATCATCAAGAAGGCTAAAACTCTTTAAGATATGTATGGCCATAGGAAGCAAGTAAGTAAGTTTGGGCTTATGCGGGAGGAGCAGTACCTTTTTACTGAGATGATCCCATCTGCTGAAATAAAGATGGTCACGATACACTGGTCTCCACCGGGTTGTCAGCTCTTTGTGACATCTCCTGGACACTGTCCCGTACAAGTGAGGAAGGCCAGATATACCGAAACCTAACAACGGGCAGCAAAGCTGTTAGTATTGTACATAGGCCATATCCAATAGGAGACAGACAAAAAATAGTTGGTTCTCTGCAATGCGGAAGGCCTCGGAAAACCAGATGTAGCGAACCCTACAACTGTTGGAACTATACGTAGCCCTAAGATCATTGATAGTCGGATGTTATTGGAGACAGACGGAACAGGGGCGAAACACTTCAGCTTTACAATTTTTACGAACACTTCAAAACAATGAAAAATATAGCCATTACATTGTCCAACCTCCGAAAAAATAGTAATATAAAAATATATTTATACAATTTGTTACAAAACAATAATTTCTATTCATTTAAGCTGATATAATATAAACAAAGTAAAAATAAAATAACTTTTTTTTGGGAGAGAGAGAGAAATTTGGGAACCATCAGTTCTTCTTCTTCTTCTTCTTCCTCAGCCTATTTCCGTCCACTCCTGGACAAAAGCCTCCTCCATTCGCTTCCATGTCACTCTGTCCTGTGCAGACTGCATTCAGATTATTCCGACGTGTCTGTTCGGATCATCCTTACACCGTAGTTGCGGTCGCACTGCATTTCTCTTTGCCGTCCACGGTCTCCAAGTCAGCAGTCTTCTTGTCAACTTTTCATCTGAGCTTCTGGCTACGTGACCTGCCCATTGCCATTTCAGAGTCGCCATCCGGTGGGTGATGTCAGTGACCTTTGTTTTTTCTCTCACCGTATCGTTTCTGACTCTGTCACTTAGGCTTATTGTGTTCATACATTTGATAAACGTTAATCAAAATAAAATATAAATAATGCTTTCAAATAACATGGCGAAACATGTGATTCTCATAAAATAATATAACTACTAGAAAATAACGTTTTTATTCGAATTAATTAGAAAACGCGTTTTTTTTAATTCGGATCTAATATTGAATCGGTAATCGCAAATTTCTTGATTATTACACGCAATACGATTGCGATTAATTGTTGCCAGGCAATTGCTATATATAAATTATATACATTAAAAAAACGAGTTCTTTTGTTCAAATAGGCTTATTAATGAAAATTATATACTGACATCAGTTAATGCATGATATTTAATGTCGGTGGCTTGAACATACAAAATGAAATGACGTTTTGTGTGCAAAGTATTGTTTTATTAATTGAAAAATGTCAACAATTGGGTCATCTACCCAATTGTTTTGAGTGCAAAAGTGTGGTATCATTCTTGGCAAATGTTTGATTGTGAAGAATTGAGTAAATGATCGCATACACGTTCATCAAACACATTAATCACAAACCGCAGTTGTCAATAAACGTCACCCAATAACGGCATTCGTTTAAAATATAAGTTGAATCGACTATTTTTAATAGAATGATTTATTATTATTTATTTTATGAACCTGCGAATAGACAGTAAATGGAAAATAAATAACTATACTAAGTAAATGAATATATGTACGAAAATGTGTCATTGTAAACGTGAATAACTTCTATTAAAATCGCTACTAAATTCTCGTATGGACTGAAGATTGAAACCGATTGTTTTTCCGTATGATACTGAAAATATGCTCGAAAATTTGTGCTGGGATCATTTACAATTACAAAAGTAAAAAAAAAAAACATAAAAATATAAATAAATGGAGGGAAAAAACTTATTTGTCTTTTTCTTTTTTATATATTTTGTATAGTATACAACACTAACTTAAATTTTTTTAAATTACAAATCAGACATGTTTCGGACAACCGATCCTTCTTCATTGACACATATTATAAAGATACATATTTAAAATATTATAAAATTGTTTACAAATATGATGTATACAACATTTTAACAATAATATGTCCTAACCCTCTCAGTGATACTTTTTTATTTTTACTTATGATGTATTAATCTGCATTTCTTCAATATTTCATCGTTCGGTATTCTATCAATATCGTTTATCGCACATTCTTTTCAGTGAGCTCATTTTAGTTGCATGCTTATCGGTCTCTCGATGCCATCAGGCCTGGCGAAACCGGTCGCTGTCGAAATAAATAAAAATGTGGAAGAAGTTAAAGAACATAGTTTTATTCAATTATTATTTAATATGAACTTCCATCAAGAGATATTAGTAAAATCATTTGATTATATTAATTTATTATTATTATCAAAAAATAATTATGTTATTTGTAATTTATTTGTAGAAGTTCATTGTAAATAATGAGCATATACATTTTCTTGTAATAAATATTTTGAAATTGTATTGTATTGTATATTAAGTTAAAATCTACTAATGTTTGTGTCTTTTGTCGCAGCCATTTTCTGGTCAGAAAAATATTTTTTTGGAATTATTATTTTATTTTCAATATATCGTAGATTTTAAAGAGGGTTTTACATATTTGTTCAAGAAACAAATCAATTCACGTTCATTGTGTTTCAAGTCTTGTAACAGTTCCGAGAAAATACACATAATTATGTCAATAACATTTGAGAGATCCGAAATAATTTCATCCCGTGTTCCTATACGTGTCAGACGTGACAAAATGTTCGGGAATTTTATTTGTCTAAGGCTGTTATTTGTTGTTTCTTTCTGATACAACTTCCGGTGCTTCAAATGAGGACAATAATACTCACAGACACGAAACAATTCGATAACACACAGCTCTGCTCCGCAAATAAAAAAATCTATTCGAGGTGTAAAAATCTTATTTCATTCACAGAATACGATTCTAAGAATATACTATCAAATAATATTTACGACCGATGAAATCAGATTACACTTATAAACAAATTAAATGTATGTAAATAGTAAATAGTAGTAAAAAAATAACGACCTTTGTGGCCGAGTGGTAAGTGCATTAACTGGCACCCCGAAGGTTCCGGGTTCGATTCCCGGCGAGGGCAGTATGATTGTTACACTGTCTTTGGTCTGGTGTAGAATTCACGTAACAATAAAATGGCGACAGATTAGCTACCTACCACATGTCACGAGAATCACTATGATTGCTATAATACCCTTTACATCGATTTGGCTCATGCTGTTATGATGTAAAGAGCGATTCAACAAAATAATAATAATAACTTTTCCTTCATCTTTTTTTTCTACTTCTTTTCGGTTTAGGTCGGATGACCTGTTTATGACGGTGAGCTGTCCTGGGATGAAGATGCCCAGCCATCTTTCCATCTCCTCAGCGGCTTTTCTAGTAATCTATTGCTGTTGGGGTTTTCATTTTTGAATTTTTTTGAAATTCGTGTATCACATGACCTTACTATGTCCCAAACACCACAATGAGAGCTTATCGTCTCATTATGATCCTCTGAGGATTCTGCTTGCGATGAAGCGTACGGTTAATTCTTCCTAATTTCCCAAAATAAAATAGTTTATGAATTTATGAAATAGAAAGTATGAATTAAGTAAAAAGAAAAATAATTTAACACGCTGATTTTGTTTTTAACCAGTTTATTTTGTTTTCTCCAACCAACCGGGTTCGCTCCTTCAAAAGATGCGTTAGTGTAACAAAATATACTGTTTGGCAACTAATTTGGAATAAAAAAGTTGGAGCGAAACTGGTTGGTTCGATAAAACAAAACAAAAGGTTTTAAAGTTTTTTGTAATAACGTCACACCCCAAATTATGTCATATGAAAGAAATAAAAATAATTATGAGGAATATAACACTCTCTTAAACGATTTTTTTTGTCGAAGTGTTAATCTTTATTTTAATATTTAAAAATAAAATCAAAATGGTGAAAAACGATGTATCCTATAAAATGTCATTAAATTGAATATGGTGATTTTTTTTATAAAACAGACGTTTTTATTCGTATTCATTTTTAAATCAAATCAAATCAGTTTGTTAACTCAAAAGACATTACAAACATGAAAATGTTTAAGGCATCTATTGAGTACAGGTAAAATATTATAAAAATACAACAAAGTACCAGGAACGCATTAGAGATGGTTCGACATTAGGAAGACAAGATACTTTCTAAAGTCAAGAGTATTTGTCCCCTGAACGTCCCTTCACTAATATAAAATACGTCGATCTCCGAGGAGACCGAGTTCAGCAGACTAATTGCTCTTCCCACCAGTGTCACCAGAGGCAGATTGGTTAAATCTGGTGGTTAACATCATAGTTCAAGAAACAACAAATAATGATGGAATTGTTGGCACTGTATTTACTTCTCATATCTGAATTTGGCACTCTATCACATGCAAACATTCCACACGTTCGTCAGAGTGATCTAAATTCCATTGAATATATTCTACTTTTATCCCTCTTTTGCCAGTTACTTATCTTCGATGCATACAGTTTGTGTCTAACAAATCACAATAATACATTTTAATGAATATAAAAATGATGTCTAAATAAATAATAAGTTGTGTCATTGCTACTGAATAGCTTAGGTGTGAAATAAGACACTTTTGCCTCAGTACGTATCGAAGGAACCACACAATATAGAGAAGGAACCACCCAACAATTCGCACTACTCCCTTTAAAACCTATTAAATCGTAAATCGTACACGTCTCTTCGATCCGTCCTGATTCCATTCTCTCTTTTCGCCTCTCCTGGAAGACTGCTAACCGAGCGTATTAAAAACGAGGGAATATTAACCTTTTATGGTACGAATTCCCGAAAAGAATTTAATCAGAACCGAAGAAAGGATGTGTGGGAGATATGAGTGCGGCCCCTTTCATCCCTTCTACAGGGGGGGGCTCAGGCTTTCCGGCGCTTCAAATCATTTTCTCACACAAAATGGCGTCAATGAGTTGTTAATATTTATAAAATATTTTTTATTTTCTTTGATACTAAATAAAACGTGTTTTTATTTTCGTAAAAAGCAACCTCCTTTTTACCTATTTACAGATTCTTGGGAAAAGGTGTATAACTTTATATTACATATTTAATATAAACATTTATGAAAACATCAGTTTTCTAGAAGTTTTTTGCCTTTACCAAAAATTACATTTGATATTGCAAAAAAATTTAAATGCAAGGTAAAACATGTTTCCCCTAAAAATGTGATTAATTTTCCGTAATATAAAACGATATCATGAGTTTCTTTTATATATGCTATCATTTTGTGTTGTGGTATCATATTTTTTTTCTAAAAATTATATTTTACAATATTTCTTCTCACAAAAAGTGTTTTGAAAATGCAATGTTTTCAAAAAAATCACAACAAAAATCTAATTGATTTTTAATTTGGAATAGAAATGACAACATTGTATAACACTATTGTTAATTCTATTCCAAATCACAATCAAATAGTGTTAACGACTTATCCTTCAATAATTGAGTTTGATATGACATAGTCCCAAATAAATTTTTTTGTTAGGACTATTGTAATATATCATATTTGAAACTCTGTACTTATTTTTTTCATCGTTCACCTATAAATTTCTTTAAGATTGCAGTTTTATTCATGATCGTTGATTATTGCAGTTACTATTATAAAATTTCATCTTTTTTATGAGCATTATATAAAATATTTATTTTATTTGATTTATGAGGAACAGTTTTATTAACTAATATTAATACGAATTTTTATGAATTAAAACAGTGTTTTGTTTCCACTTTTGAGTTTATTTTTCTCAACATGTTTCGAAGGCTTACACCTTCATCGTCGGGAGAACGATATACGAGTATCATTCTCCCGATACAGTTTATGTCGTTCTCTCGATGATGAAGGTGTAAGTCTTCGAAACATGCCGAGAAAAATAAACTGAAAAGTAGAAAAAAGAGTGTTTTAATTTATAACTATTCGTTATTGTAGAATTATACAGTGTTAACGCTTTAAGTTTATCTAAAATGAATATTAAAACGAATGAAAACATTAATCAAATGTTACAATTTGATAATGGCTTAGACTGGCGAAACATATCATTCACATAAAATATAATAAAGCAAACATACGTTTTCATTTGTATTAATGATTTAATATTGAGTTTTACATTATAATTTAATATTTTACACCAGCGCTGTTTAGGAAGGTCGAAGTGAGAAATATCAAATTTTCCTTCATTTCATAAATAACCTGGAAACTTGCTGTGTTTTTCTTTTGTAGCAATAGGCAGAGGATCATAATCAAAGGGCATAACTCACGCTTATCTCAAGTTATTGCCGCCAGGAGATATCCGACCAGAACATGGGAATACTTTTAAGGTAGTATAATGTATGGAGTGGCGTCACTCAGGACGGTATACTGGCATAAGCCACACCTACGCCGGAATCAGCCCCATCCTGTAATTGAGCATGCAGATTTATGAATCGGGGCCGAGATGAAAGTGTCAGCTTCAATTTTATCTCGATAGATGGCGGCGTTCTGGCGCGTGGTCCTACGCAAAGATTTTTTTATTTAGGGACTGTTGAATAATGGAAATGAATGGTTTTAAAGCAACCGCCCTTGAGTGGGTAGGCTGCGGCTTGCGGAATATTTCATTTAAGTAAATAGTCTCTTCAAGAAATTTTACTTAAAAGTATTGACTTTGAATACTGTATTCCAGGATGACATCCGAATTAACATAATAATAAGAGTCCATTGTTTTGGCCGAAATACTATGATACTTTAACATTATAAACGGTTAAATAAAAAAAAACTTTGTTTTATGTACGATATCACAATTGTCTCGTATCACAATTGTATTTTTATTTTTCGCGACAACTATTTCGTCAACCTATGGCATCATCTGGTATTACAATAATATATTATATGTAATTTTTTTATTTTCAATTTTTTTTTCATTTCAAAAATTACATTTGATATATTATTGTAACATCAGAATCTGATGATGTCAACATAGGTTCACGAAATAGCTGTCGCCTAAAATAAAAATACAATTGTGATACATAAAACAATTTTTATTTAATTTAACAGTTTATAATAATAATACATCAAAATTGATAGTACCCACTTCTGTCTCTTTACGTAAAATTTTATATCAAGTATTATATAATACCTATAATGATCGTGTATCCATGATAGATCACAAAATATAATGTCTTTTAATGTGCCGCATTCGATGCGAGCAAATTTAAATAATATGCGCTCCGTACAGTCAAATGAAAAAAAAACCCAAAATAATATTATAGTAATAAAGTAGTTAACAAAGCCATTAAGGAAAGTCAGATGTGAAGGAGGAGATACGACACAGAGTTCTACAATAAATACCAGGACGTCAGCGTGGTCAAGTTTGTAAAGATTAACAGACTGTGCTGGCTAGGGCACTTGCACCATGGGGGATCTGGAGCTTTCCAAAAGAAAGAAATGACTCCATAGAACGGGTTACTCCAGTTGGAAGGTACTTAAATCAATTTGGTAAATGAGCAATAAATAAATAAACACGAATGATTTTAAAAATAGGAATAACGTATGTATTAATTCGTCTGACTGTGCTTGCACTGTGCCAAAGGAATAGCACAAAGAATTGTCACGGATCGTTAAATTTTAAGAATATGTATTGCGAGCCAATTAAACTCGCGCCGTCGGCTATAATCATGTTTCATATTATTTCAAAAGGGTGTATCTTTATCGACATTAATTTTCTGTAAAAAAAGTATATTTCTGATGCATCTATGGAAAATAATGAATCGAATAGATGAATGAAGAATGGAAACATAAGTCGAGGAAGGCTAAGAAAAACATGGTATGACCGATTTATGAATTACTGAAAGGTGGCCATGTTCTAAGTCGGAACAATCGACGAGCGTATATGTTACAAGAGATGCGAAAGTTGTGTCAGGACAGAATAGCGATACATTCTCTCAGCCTAATCCTCAGGGGAAAAGCGAGATGGATGGTTAGTTGATTATGAACCCATGTTATTTAATTCATTTACTTACTTACTTATATAGCTGATCTCTTCCAATGCTGGACACAGGTCTCCCTCACATTTATGTTTTGGGACCTTCGCATACAGTCACCACCACTGTCATCAGACCATTGTGCGACAGGTCTTTTTCGCTTCTTTTACCTTCGCGAGGTCTCTACTCCACCACCTTCTGGTCCATCTTTGGTCTACTAAAAAATAATAATTGTATATTATTTAACAAGGAAACAATTAATTTGTGGTGTGGCATTATTAAAAATAATAAAAACATACTTTTATTAAATAATGAATACGAATGAAAACGTTAGTAGGGAAAACGTACACTTGTTAGTGTCTTTTGTTACCCTGACGAAATTCCGGCGAGAGCGAAACCGGTTGGTTTTAACGTTAAAACTTATAAAAGTGTGTTAACATCCTTTTTATTAAATCATTCCTATTAATATTTTTAATTGAAATTTCTTGGTAAGAGGTAATTTTAACTAATGAAAATATAAAAAATCTCTATTATTATATATTTAGTGAGTTTTTATTTGTGTTTAACTTCGACCGGTTTCGGCAGCTTGCTGCCATATTCTGATCCAGAAGAAGACTGATAAGGGGTGTGCCAAAGAGTTGTCACATAACACAGCATCTTAAGGAGCTCCACTGGCTGAAATGTCCAGAAAGGATACAATACAAGCTTAGCTGGACGGTATATAATATAAGGCGTTGCATGGAATGGCACCAGCTTATATATCTGAACTCTGCATCAACGAGAACCTGAATGCTAGACAGTCTACATTGCGATCAGCTAAGTCTTCTGCGATCGGTAGATTGACTGTGCCAAAACGCTGTCCAAGCACAAACTTTGGCGACCGAGCCTTCGCGGTACCCGGCCCTTCAGCCTGGAACAGTCTTCCAGCAGACGTTAAGTGCATTGAGAATCAATCAGAATTTAGATCGAGACTCAAAACGCACCTTTTCAAATTATCATTTCCTGACAGGAAGGGCTGATCGATTTCGTCGGGTGCAGCCCTCATACTAAATATGTTTATATATATTTTTATCATTATTATTATTATTATTATCTAGTTGATAAAACGGAGCATCTTCTACAGCGCCCTTGAGATGAGCAATTCATAAAAATGGCGCTTTATAAATTATCCAATTTATTATTATATATTATTATGGCAGCAAGCTGTCGAATAGGTCGACGTTAAACACCACTAAATATATAGTTATAAATAAATTTTGAAACTTTCGTATGAAGCACTTAATGTGTGGTGTGATATTATTAAATAAAATAATAATACACTTATAGTAATTTGCATGAACACCACTTTATTTGGTAATACCAACCGGTTTCGCTCCCGCCGAAGCTTCGTCAGGGTGAGAGAATAAACTGACTCTTTTCACTCTTTTTTTACTCTCTCACCCTGACGAAGCTCCGGAGGGAGCAAAACCGGTTGGTGTTACCAAATAAAGTGGTGTTAATACAAATTACTAAAAGCGTATTAATATTTTATTTAAATAAATTTTGTATCATTTTTATTTTTATTTTCATTATTCATTCCAGTGAGTCTGAAAAATATTGTCATATTTTTTTAAAATATATGTTATCATTATAATATTTTATTCCATTACGTCCCATTGTTAATACACAGATACACAAATTAACGTATCATACAAGCACGAAAAAAAGTTTTAATAAGTTTTCCAGTTGAATTCCATATTTGCCTAACAAATTGCTAATTGATTGGCGTCATAATGAAACTGTTTGTAAATATTCATTTTGAAATTAAAATTTATTTCTGTTTATGTTCATTTATCACGTAATACTCGTACATACTATTTGGACGTAATTATTTATGAACCATTTTCGTGTAAAGTATTTAATTAAAACATTTGATTTATTTGCCATACGGGGTGAAGGAGGGGGTGAGTTTCGACTGGGGGCTGTTTGACATTCGGCGGGAGATGTTATTTACTATGGCTAGTGGTGAGTATTTAGTGAGGGGATAGTTTAACTGTAGGGGGTACCCTCTTACCGGTATCATGTTTATGGTTGAGAGTAATAATTACAAATAAATCTAAGCTAAAGAGTTTTAGCTAAATTTTTTTACTCATAAACTCACTAACGAACAATCGCCCCGTCTCCCCTTAGGGGTAGACAAAAAAATGGATCCTCACACTGCTCTTTTCTGACATACTTCTCTCTTTTTCTCAAATCTTCATACATCGTGTCATTCACGCACGTCGATTTCTCCGACTCCTCACGTGGCTGACATTCAATATTTAATTGATTTGATCATGCCACGTTTTTATCGGTCTTTTTCTTTATCTGTTTGCTCATTGAATTTTAAAAGCCAGTAAGGTGATTTTTTAATTAAAGGTAAAGGATTGTATAACGTGTCATGATATATGATTGTAGAAAAAATTTAAAAATGTATATTTCGACATATTACAGCGTAGCAGTCTTTTTACTATCCCCACCCTTCTGGGGAAATGGCGTTATAGATAATTATGATTTATATTACAACATTAATTTTTAGGAAATTGAAAATAATCCACAAAATATTAAAAAACACAAAAACAAAAAAACATTAATAATAAGTATTATATATTGCGATGGAATTCCACAGTGTTAATGCCTTAGCGTTCAATAAGTTAAATATTAATTTTCATATTCTATTTAAAGTATAATAACATATCCAATATTAGCCATAACTTTGTGTTTCTTTTTAAATATACTTTGTTTACAATACACACTTTACTAAAATAATAAAAATTCAAAACAAAAATGTTTCGGACACACGAGCCCTTCATCAGTGATATTATATAAATAACAAAATAATATAAAAACAAATCACTAATGTGGTCAGTTTTGACAGATATTAAAATGATTTGAAATATTAAAATGACGTTTTATTATGTCATAACTGACCACATTTGTACTTTTATTATTTTTTTATTATTATTTATATTGTATAATACCACTGATAATGGGCTTGTGTGTCCGAAAACTGTTTGGTTTTTTATTTTTATTTTTTCATAAAGTGTGTGTTATGTATACCTTGTATACATTATATATAAAAAATAAGACGTTTTAAACAATTACATGCTTATCCAACATTATTAAAAAATACATTTTTTATTACAAGTTAGCAGTATTTTTGAATTGCGCAGATTAAATAAGTTATTGTACATAAATATACAATTTTTAAATTCAGCCAACAAACTTCAAACCGTTTAAAAACATTAGTATGAAATTGACCTTAAGTCTAGTATTTTGGCATAGCTTGGGTAACGGCCATTTTCACACTTCATTGTTTCATTCAGCGTAGTTTTTGCAGTGTCACCTTAACCTTTGTAAAACTGTCTAATCAGCAAAAATACAATTATAGATATTTGATGGCTGATTACACGACAGTTATAAATATTTGATGGCTGATTGTTTATAAATACACATGTGATTCATGTGATTTTCATGTGATTTAGTGGTCCATAATTTTTTTTTATTATTTAACAAAAAAGACTAATATCAAGGATTTAAATCAATGATATTAGAATTTATTTTTACAATCTTCAATGTGAGCATAAAATAGCTCATTATTATGAAGAAGGAATCTGGTCGTGTCCAGGCTTGAACCCAAGTCCCCTGGATCAGGAGCCAAGCGTTCTATCTCCTAGACCACCACGCGATTATATATTACACGATGTATACGATGTATGATAAATTAATATAAGAAGTGAATGCGGTGAGAATGATGGTGTGATGAACAAAATAATGAAAGGATCATTAAGATAGTTTGGACACATGAAAATAATGAATGAAGAAAGAATGGTAAAAAGTATATGTTAATGATGTAAATGGAACTAGAAATAGAGGAAGACATATATTGAATGTCGAATAAATCAAATATTGAATGTCGGCCACTTGAGGAGTCAGAGAAATAGACGCGCGTGCAAGACACGATGAATGAATGTTGAGGAATCGAGAGAAATATGTCAGGAAAGAAAAGTGTGGCAGTCCATTCTTTCTGCCTACCCCTTCGGGGAGACGACGTGATGGTTAGTTAGTTATGATAAATTAATGTTTTATTTATTATTTTTTGTATATTCGCCATAACTTTGATTAATTTTTAAAAATTTATTTATAGTTTCTTTAACGCTGATGTAAGCGTTTATGTTATAATTAATGTAAAAAATTAATTTAAATATTTAGTTAACTTAGGTTTATGGCTTCGACCGGCTTAGGCAGCTCGCTGCCAACTTCTGGTATAGTTAATCAAAGTAAATTATCATTTCATATATAAGCTTAACAAATTTTGATGTAGGTACCAGAAGATGGTAGCGAGCTGCTTAAAACGATAATAAAGTGGAATTAATCTAAATATGTACTATGAAATTTAATTGTATCTCAATAGAGACGAAGTTGCAAACTTGAAACTGAATATGGTCGATCAAGGTGTTTACAAGATTTTTGACCTGTCATTGGTTGGGTTAAGCGCACGCTTTATGTAATTACAACATTCCCCATTCCACCTATTTCTTTACCTATTTCACCCACCATGGGTGAAATCCAGTATTCGTATACTAGTATAAGTATACATTCACAAAAAATATAAATATATACTATTCAATAGTAACAGTAATTACCTGGAAAATATGTGTTACTGGAATAGTTTCCCGTTACGTTCTTCGTAGATTTTATGTTGAGGTTATCTTTCCTTAGCTGGTGGGACTAAGTTTTGTGGAGCTGAAGATATGCCATGTGCCCTCTTTCTTTCTGCTATGTCATTGATCACATTTTCCGGGAATCGCAGGATCACAAGGTCTAATCTCAAGACGCTAGGGGGTCAAAAAATATACGACAGTTTAAAATATAAGAAGTGTGTAGTAACATGACAATTAGTTTCCCCTACTTGTAAAAAATCATACAAAAAACAATGACGTTAATGGAACCTTGCCATTCTATTTTAAGACATTGAATTCACCGTTAAGTTACTGTGAGAAAACGCTGCATTGCGATATAAAAGTTACGCAAAAACAAAAAATAATCTGTGAAGTACAAAATAAATGCTCTAATTGTCACAGTTCTAAGTGATGCGTATAATTGCTTTAGATTTACACGGATCAATTGGTCATAAATTCGATTTCTTTTCGCAAAGACAATTTATAAATATTGTACATACTCCTTAATTATACAATAAAATCATTTTATATTATTGTATAAGATTTGTGCTCTTATTCAAAACAACGAATTATTATTTTAAGACACTGCGAGATAGAATAAGGAACACAAAGATAAGGAAGATAAGCAAGGTCGAGGATGTCGTTAGGCGGGGAAGGCAAAGGAGAAGATACTGGTGAAGTGTGGCACAAGTGAAGATAATACATACATCCAGACTCACCCTCATTTTGTTGCACGGCCAACCTCAAGGTAGACGACCCCCTGACAGATCAGCAAAGAGATGGACAGAGAGCTGAGAGTCAACCTCGCAGGAGGCTCAATTTAATTTCAATTCCTCTTAAGAAACAGGCCACAAGGCCTACGCTAAAAATAATAATAATAATAATAAGTTAAAGATTAAGAGCCCCCGCTGATTGTTACAAAATGTCACAGTAACATTTTGTCGCCGAGTCAAGTGCTATGGAGGTAAATGAGAGTGCGCTCACTGTGGCGACGTGACAATACGGTAACAAAAAGTTCCAGCGGCCGGCGACATTAGCGTGACGTGACTATCACCCGGCCTGTACATTGGTATGGGAGTGCGCTCACTAGAAACTTTTTGTCACTCTGCCGGGAGGCGCCTACCGAAAGGACGTGTGTTGCGAATTTTTCAGTCCATAAGATGGCGGCTTCTCTGCGAGAAGATGATATTGACAATGAGTTGTTAATAGAAAAGATTGAGAAAAGGCCAGCAATGTATACAAAAAAATTAAAGGAATTTTCGGATATTCATTTAAAAAGGAAATTGTGGGAGGAGATTTCTATTCAATTATTTCCAGCAACAACTTTAACAAGTCGTCGAAACTGTTCATTGACATACGAAAATAATTTAAAAACTTAAGAGGATATTGACGTAATTCAGAATACAGGGTGTAAAATTTTCCTTTTAATAATCGTTCGTTATATATGGGATGTACCCAGTAGCGTTTCTTTCGCTTAATTTTCCTTCTGCGTAATTCAAGAGCGCAATTCACTGCGACCTCTTCGAAATCCATCGCTTAAATGAACATTTTGTCACCAGTAGTGAGCGCATCCACGGTGACACAACGTGACAGTTACAAAAAGTTACGGCAACAAAAAGTCACAGTCAGCGCCTAGCCTAACAACATATTGAGAGTGAATTTTTAAATTTCATGAAGTGTTACTACTCTCACATGGCCATTTACCGTTCTTCCTCCAAGTTCTTTGTCATTTTGGAAGCATATCTCAGGGATAGTTTATACAGATAATAATGTTTGGGGACGTCGATGCAACAGGCAACTATACATAATTTACATCTACTAGGTGGCGTTTGTGGCAGAGTGTTAACAGCTATGGCTACCGCACTGAAGTTTACGGGTTCGATTCCCGACGATGAGAGTGAATTTTTTTCTACTCACGCTGTCTGTGGTCTGGTATAATTCACGTGACAGCAAAAATTGTGAGAGACTGGCTACATATCATATGTCATGAGAATCAATATTCAGTAATTGAGTTCAAATAACCTGTTGTATTCAAATATGTGGAAAGCAACGGGAAACTACATATGTTATGATAATCAATATTCAGTAATTGAGTTCAAATAATCTGTTGTATTCAAATATGTGGAAAGCAACAGGAAACTACATAGGACATAGAAGACATAGAGGATAACCACCGCTTATGGTGCCTTTCGTCAGCTTCGCTCATTCAGTCTCTAAGTCCGTCACTCCTCCATGCGGGACTAACTAACTAACTAACTAACCATCACGCCGTCTCCCCGAAGGGGTAGGCAGAAAGAATGGACTGCCACACCTTTCTTTCCTGACATATTTCTCTCGCTTCCTCAACATTCATACATCGTGTCATGCACGCGCGTCGATTTCTCTGACTCCTCACATGGCCGACATTCAATATTTGATTTATTTGATCGTGCCACGTTTTCCTCGGTCTTCCTCTATTTCTGGTACCATTTACATCATTAACATATAATTTTTTTACCATTCTTTCTTCATTCATTCTTTCCATATGTCCAAACCATCTTAATGATCCTTTAATTATTTTGTTCATGACACCATCATTCGCACCGCATTCACTTCTTATATTTTCATTCGACACTCTATCATACACAGAATATCCACACATTCGTCTAGAGATCTCATTTCTACTGCATTTATTCTACTTTCATCCTTCTTTTGCCAGTTCCATGCTTCGCTTCCATACATAAGGGTCGGTAGAAGAACACCATTGTGCACTGCCATTCTAGCTTTTTTGGATAGGTTTTTGTTTGCGATGACAACTTTAAGTGCACCATTCACTTTGTTGCCTGCCCCAACCCTTCTTTCAATATCCCTCTCCACTCTCCCATCTCTTGTAAACATACTACCTAAATACACAAACTCAGCTACTTGCTCCAAGTTTTCACCATTCACGCTAATGTTGCAGACTGTCGTGGTTTCTTCCTTTTCAAAAATCATTACCTTGGACTTATTAACATTCATCATCAGATCATTTCGCATTGCGGGACTAACGTTAGAAAAATAAATATATGTTAGAAATCATATAGCAAATTACTAGTAAACATATAGCAAATTACTAGAAACTGCATAGAAGCTGACATACAAGAATGGAGAAGACTTCTGGATTCAGCCAAAGTCTGCAAACGTGGAACGACAAAGGTATGTGTGGGTATACGTGTGATATTTCTTCCATTATGAAGCACCATGAAAACAATAAACCACCCACGGCAATATACAGGTTATACATGAATTTTTTTTAAACCATGTCATGTTCCGTACTACTAAAACTATGGGCAAAATGCAAAGAAATTACATTTTTATAAGAAATTTCAACTGACAGCGTGTCCACGGACGCCATCTTGTTACGACACAACGTTATACTAACATGAAATATATATTTTTAAACAAATACGCTTGGGATAACAAAATCCGTTCCTCTGTAATTTAAAAATAAAAGATTTAATAACGATTATTTAAATCCCTGAACAATTAAAAAAAAAGTAAAACAAGCTTTAATTTAATGAAATTCTAAGTTTTAAAAATAAATATGAATGAACAATACAAAGTAAGAACGAATAAAGAAGATAAGGGAAAAAATATTAGAAATTTCTTTATAGTAAATATTTAGTTAAATTCCACATAGGTTCATGGTTTTGACTAGTTCTGGCAGCTCGGTGCCGATGGAGAAGATGATCAATATTTACTATGAACTTCTACAGGAAATTTCGATTAACAACGAAATTTATATTTTAAATACAGAAGAGATTGCATTTAAAAAACATTATTGAAAAAAAAAATTGATACCAAATTTCTTTATTATTATAAAATATATTAAGTGGCCTCCTACTTGTGTTTAACGTCAACCGGTTTCGGCAGCTTGCTGCCATCTTTTGGTTCAAGCTGCCGAAACCGGTCGACGATAAATACAAGTGGAAGCCCACTAAATAATATAATAATAAAGAATTTTTGTTTTTTATTTTTATTATTTAGATTGTATTTAATTTGTAGAGCTTATTTTTTTATTGTAAATATATTTCATAATAGTATTAAAAAACTAATCATTAATATATTAAAAAAAATCTGTTTTCTAGAAGTTTTATGTTTAACGGGAATGACATATTTCGCATTGCTAAGACATTATTAAATGTAGAGACATCGTATTTCTTTTTTATTGTGGAATTTTACATAATAGTTCAAGAAACAACATATAATAAAATAAATTAATAGATATAGCAATGCTAAAGGGTTTTTAACTTTAGAAGTGCATTATATAACCGTGAAATTCACATGCATTTTCTTTAGTCCACTGCCAGGCGTGAAGTCTGTTATTAGCAGCGTGCGAGCGGCAAATGGTCTAACTAACGAACCCATTGGAAATGACTGCCCACGTGGCTGGCGGAAACGCATCTCCCGCGCCGCCGAGCACACGTGTCCATAATATCAGTCATTATTGTCATTAGCATGCTGGCTCCAGTGGTTGGGTAAATACTAGCATTGTAGATTGACAGAATTAAAAATGCGCAAGGGTACATGAGATCGCCGAACGTGTGCAGCGTCGCTCGTCATACGTGTAATTGGAAGCGATTAGATGTGTTTAGAAGTGATATTCTTACTAAAAGAATCTAAGGGAGGGTTTATGAAATATTGGTACATAAATCTAATGTTTTCATTAAATATTCTTATATTATTGGTAAATAAATCTAATGTTTTCATTAAATATTCTTACATTAAATAGTCTCTTTTACTGTGTAAAATAATATTTAAAGATATTAACAGAAACATCTTTTTGTAAATGGCCAATCATTGTATGAATTTTGACCATCATTTCGAGACCAAAAACACAAGATTTTTACACATAGATTTTTACACATATAGCAAACAATCCTAAAAAATTAGGGAAATTAGAAAATTTAGAAATTTTAAAGGCCAAAAAATGGAAACTAAATGTTATAAATAACCAAATTCCTTCTTATTAGTATATAGTACATTAAAAACTTTTCCCTGTACAATCTAGCTAAAAAATAATAATACTACCTTAAACATTTATCACCTTTCCTATTAATGTAATCTATGTACTTCCTGTTATTGTTTATCGTTTTTAATTTATTTTATTTAATCGTTTTTGACTCTATATTATGTGTAATTGTTCCTTCTAATTAGTGTTTTTATTATAATTATTATTATATTTTCCACCTTTAATATTTTCTCCTATAAATATTAACTAGCCGTTCTATTAATTATTATATTTAGGTACCTAACTCAATTTCAGCAAGAATTTCAAAATTATATCAAAGAAATTCAGAACACTCACATCAAATTGACAATTAATACATTAAGACTAGAAAAATCACGAAAATTTGACAATTGATATATTATTGTAACACCTGATGATGTTAACATTGGCTGATGAAACAGCTGTCGCGTTAAATAAAATACAATTGTGATACAAAAAAAAACAAAGTTTATTCATTAACAGTTTAAGATATTTCTTAATTTAAGATTCCTCGCAGTTACCAAAATAAATGGTGCACATAAAATCACTACTGTAAATAGAAATATATCGACTGAAGTAAAGATGGGAGTGCACAATGGATTTCTTGTGCCAATCCTTAGGTATGGAAGGGATACTTCGAGTAGGCAAAAGAAGGTTGAATGTAGGATAAATGCCGTAGAAATAAGGTCACCAAGAAGAATGTACAGAAAAACTATGTTTGATATAAAACCTAATGATGAAGTAAGAAAGAAATTTAAGGCGAATGAATGCGTCCTAAATAAATTTAAGAAAGGGTCACTAAGATGGTTTGGACATATGGAAATAATGGATGGGGGAAAATATTTATAAAGGTGTATACAAGAAGTGTGAATGGATAAAGAAGTCGAGGCAGGCCAAAAAAGACATGTCATGACCAAATCAATCAAGTACTGAAAGGCGGCCATGTTCGAAGTTAGAATAATTTAAGCGTGTTAAACCGAAATTATATTATAAAGGATTTTTAATTATTATTATTTACAATGTGCTTCAACCAAGAAACTTCGAAAAACAAGTTTAATATTTTATATTATGGAATTCTACAAAACTAAATACCAGTTATTTAAAAGAAATTGTGAAACTTACTAACTACTAACTAATCATCACGCCATTTCCACGGAATTTCCATTTCCAAAAGACGGGCAAGTGTAGTGATGAACAAGTGATGATGTCAAGATAAAGTGGAGAAATGACGTGATGGTTGGTTCTTCTTCTTCTTCAAGTGCCCTGTCGGGTCCCCCCCAACGTTGGTGATCACCTCGGCGAACCTGTCTCTGTCTTGCGCCGCTCGGAACAGCCCCTCCACACTTTAGCCGCCAGCCAGGACATCAATTTTCCCTCAATTTTCCCTTCTAATATCAGTTGGAGAAGGTGATATTCTTCCCCAAGCAGTGCATGACCCAGATGTAAAATCTTCCGAACCTTGGTAGTTGACAACAGCTCCCTGTGAACTCTAGCTCACCTTAGGACGGTATTGGTGACCATGCCTGTCCAGGGAATTCTAAGCATTCGCCGATAGAGCCACATTTCAAATGCTTTCAGTCTGTTTATTGAATTGACTTTTAAGGTCCAAGATTGGATGGTTAATAAGATTGATTGATTGATTGGAGTTAGAATTTCTTTTACAATCTTCAATATAAGCAGAAAATATCTCATTATTATGAAGAAGAAATCTGTTCATGTCCTAGTCCCCTGGATCAGGAGCCAAGCCTACTATCCCCTAGACCACCACCGGATTTTGACCCTGATAAAGCTCTGGTGCAAAGAGCGAAACCGGTTTGTTTGACTAAATGAAAGTGGTGTAACAAGTAAAAGCGTTTTAAATTTATTTTTTATTTAAATAATACTATAAAATACCACAGGAGTAAGCCGACTTACTTTGGAGGAGATTATCATAAATCGCGTCCAATTGCCAATTCAGCGGATAATGCCAACTATGTGGGTTTTTCTATGAACACTTTCTAGGATCCGCGTTGGATTGTGACGATAATGAAATCCGATCAAATGCTGTATTTGCGGCGTCTGGGGAATCGGGAAGGGGGCACCGCACGGAAGGGGCCTAATCCGTCAGGTGACAAGGGGGCCCCGCCTAATTGGGGATCAGATCCGCCGTGCTCGGGGGATTCAATTACATTTTAATAACCGTATGTGGATTTGTCAACTCTCAGCCGGTCTCCGGAGGAAGTATTATTCGAAAGTGAAAATTGAGAGAGGGGTATAAAATTTCAGACATATTCACCTCTGGGTTGAACATTTTTATAATAAATCCTAATTCCCTTTTCATCAGGCCACAGGGGGATGAATTGCCACTCGTTTATTTCGCATTAGGGGACTTGATCATTAATGCCTGTTCAGAAAGCCAGTGTTCAAAGTTTGATGTCAAAGGATTACCCGCTGTCCGGCAAGCTGGCTATTTCTCTGATCCAAAGCAAACTATTTGTGTATCAAAAATCTATTATGTTACCCAATTATGAGTTAAAATGTTGAGGGAGTTTTTATTAGTTCTATGGCAATTTTGTTTATGTGCATTGTTATTCTAACATCATTCATTCATTTCTCGGTGCTACATCCCGGTGTGAGACTTGGCCTCCTCCACAACGGTCCTTCATTGACTTTTGTCTTTGGCCATCTCTCTCAATTCCCCAGTTCCTTCCATTTTCTCCCAATCTTCTTCCACGCTATCCGCCCATCTTTTCCTCGTGGTCTCTTTTCCCGGGGCACCCATCTTGATATAATTTGTGGTGTTCTACCCTCTGGCATTCTTTCCATATGGCCAGCCCACCGTAGGCGTTGAAACTGAGAATTTCGCCAACTAATAACAATAATACCTGTACATACATGCATTAGAAATGGTAAAAAAAAAATACTCCAGAATTTACTCTGATGCTATCAATAGATAAAAAAATAATTTGTTGCAATCCACCGGAATAGGACATCCAGCCCAGTTCTTAATTCTATTATTTATCAAAAAATGTGTGTAATTAAACCTTAAATAATCCTTGAATATGTTAAAATAAACCCGTGGATTGCATGTTTGAATGAAAAAAAAATTAAACAAATGTTACTGTTAAAATTCAAAACACTGTTATAATATCACAATTTATTTTTATTCACTGAGAGTGTCGCGACAGCTGTTTCGCCATTCGATGTTGGCATCATCAGGTGTTATAATAAACTGGCGATACTAGTTTATTGTAACACCTGATGATGCCAACATCGGTTGGCGAAAAAGCTGTCGCGACAATCTCAGTGTATAAAAAGATATTGTGATATTATAACAGTGTTTTAAATTTTAACAGTAATAATGTTGAAGTTTCATAGTGTTTCGGCCAAAACAATGGACTATTTAATTAAACAAATGTGTTTTGTTTAATATATTATATTATATTATGCAATATATTATACTTATATAAAATATTTTTAATATTCATAGAAATTGTGATCTTAACAATAAGTTACTTATTGTGTATGTAATGAAGCTGCAACGTATACACTAAGTCGTCTAGGCATAGAAGGTGCCCCTTTATCCACCCGTATTGTGAGATTTCGCGCCCTAGCGAGGTGATGGAGCAGACCACAGAACGATTTATGGACACCCAAATTGAGGAAATACCAAAATGGCACATTGTAATGTATCGCTAGTGTAAAGGGCTCGGTGCTTTAATGTGCGGATATCTCTCAGCCCTGCTTTATGGGCTACAGAGAAAAAAATCTTCACTCTATTTATGAAGATCCCAGGTAAACCGCACGAGAATCTGCATAAGGAAGGGGTTCAGTACCTTAGCACGAGAGAGCCACGTATACGAGTATATTAAATGTAATTGAAGTTGTTACAATTGTTAGATAGATTGCTAAAGATAATCTTTATATAAATATTCTTCTTCCTATAGTGCTGTGTCACATCTTTCCGACGTTGGCAAAACAAAACTGAACTTGTTTCAAACGTACAAACGTAAATGCAACGTTTTCCTCGATCTTCCTCTATTTCTAATTCCATTGACATCGTTAACTTATACTTTTTTTTACCATTATTTCTTCATTCATTCTTTCCATGAGTCCAATCCATCTTAATGATCCTTTCATTATTTTATTCGTAACACCATAATTTCCGCCGCATTCCCTTTTTCTATTTTCATTCGACACATTCGTCTAAGAGATCTCATTTCAACTGCACTTATTCTACTCTCATCCTTCTTTTGCCAGCTCATATATAAGGGTCGGTACATGAACACCATTGTGCGCTTTCAAAACATTTTAGTAAGTCAAAAGATGATATATATTAGTATACATCGCACCTTCAGGACGAAAACGACTCAACTCGAAAAATCATATTGTTGGGAAATCACAAAAAAAGAATGCAAATTGTGACACTTTCGTATTATTTCTTCGATTGTTTCGATTTCTTTAAAGTAATCGCAGTGTACTTACTTTAAATAAATCGAAACAATCGAAGAAATAATACGAAAGTGTCACAATTTACAATCTTCTTTTGCGATTTCCCAACAATATAATTTTTCGAGTTGAGTCGTTTTCGTCCTGAAGGTGCGACATATAAAGATATAATATTTAAAATCTTTACGTTATTAGTAGTACAGTTGTTTATAAAAGCATATGTTCCGGGGTGCGATTATGGTTTATGATACCCCGCACTCATATTTATGGCGAGTGAACTTTGGCCGCGACCGTAATCCATTAATTTCTCGTAAAGACGGTTAGGGGTGAGGTACAAAATATTTTTTAATAGGGAACATTCGTTTGTCGTACGTACATCTATATCTAATGGGCGCATGAACTCCAAGAGCCGCTTATCAGTGGTAGTAGGTGGTGTGATTTTAAAAATAAAAAATAAAAATTTTATTTGTAAAGAAATATGTTGAATCATACAAAAGAACAGGTTCGCAACATTTTTTAGACTATCCATATTTAATATTTGGTATACCTATTTGGTATAGTATTTGGTGACGCTGCACCAGGCTTGCTGACGTCATGGACCGAGTGGCAAAATTGAAATGGCAATGGGCTGAACACTTGGCTAGACAGGGTGACACAGATGGGCACCCAGGATACTCAGTTGGAGACCATGGGCAAATAGGCAAAGTATCGCAAGGCCACCGATGAGATGAACCGATAATATTGTCAAAAGGGTTGAAAAATCTTAGTTACAAAGGGGGTAGGATAGAAACGAGTGGAGGAAATTGGAAGAGGCCTATATCCAGCAGTGGAGGGAAGAAGGCTGGCAAAGAAGAAGAAGAAGAAAAAGATAAAATTCTATTTTTAAAAAGTACTAGACAACGGATAGGTAAATCAATATTAAATAACAAATACAGAGTAATTATAAGTTTTCTAAATACAATAAAAAAACATTTGCGTTATTTTAATGTTTCGAAAGTACGTATATTAAGAATATATTACAATAACAATAACAGGTATAATATTCCTAATCGAAAGGTACATGGTATTTCAGAATGAGAACATTTCTTGCTTGCTAATAAATGGTCAATCGTTTTAGAAGGAGATTAAAAGTCAATCGTTTGAGGATAAGCTTTTCAAATTAAAAAAAATATTTAATGCAAATATTGTGCCACGAATGTTTATTTAGGGTGATTATGGCAAGATTAGATTCACGACCTCTGAATTTGAAATATTTTTACACTTAACATCTGAGAAAAATCAGTTCTGAAATAAGAAAGATCTGCAATGTGGAAGAAGTCGTGCGATGGGGAAAACTGAGAAGGCGCTACTGGAGAGATCATGTGGAAAGAGCATGTTCTGAAAGAGTAATAAATAAAGTCGCAAATAAAGTATCAACAGGAAATCGACCTCCAGGAATAACACCCAATAGATGGCGATGCAGTTGGACATCTGCATCCCAGAAACAGGCTACGAGAAATTACAGGACGCAGTCCTAGATAAAGCAGAATAAGAAGAAGACATCAGTGAATAATGTTCTTATTCTTCTTATAAGTCTGATATCCAGTTTTTGGTTGCATCTTCGTTCAATTGGGGTGTGGACTGCTAACTATCTTGTCACCTTTTCGGTGTTGAGGAACCGTTTGGTATATTGTGTCAGGCTATTTTTGGAAACCAATTTTCTGGCATACAGGAGACATAATGTTATTATTCCAGTATTTTCTCCTTTGGCAACACTATCAAACAATCACTTTAAATTTGCGAATTCTTCGAATTTCGCATTTCTTTAGTATGTACGTGATGTAATTCTCCTTCTCACTTTTGTTATTGTAAACACAAACGAAATATTTTCAATCAGAATTTTTCAGAACATGTGATAATTTTTCGATTGTATAATTTAAATTGAATGTGTCGTAGATTCACCATGTTTCGTGAAGTGTCTTATAATTTGGGAACACCGAGTACGTGGCAGTTCGGGTAGGTACAAAGGGTTACACTGTACACTAGTCTCAGCATGTGTTTGGCGCATATGTTGGTAGGTTTATCTACCGTGCGGTGTCGGAAATAAACTTTGAGGAGGGTTTCGAAGTTAAAAACAATATGGCGTTGTGCGTAGTTAATTTATATGAGCGTTTGGTCGGACGTGTTGCCTTTGGGAAGGCAGTAAACAAGTCCCCAGACCACAGGCCAGATGGATGGGGGCGCTAACCGCGTGCTGGGATGCACTGCAGAAGAATTGGCGGGAAGATTCCTGATTTACGGCTGGGATTCTTATTTTAAACAGTTTGAAACCGTTGTTTTTCCAATAAGTTTTTGTAAAAAAATATTTGTTTTTGTAACTTCCATTGTGTATTTTCTTTTTATATGAGTGCATAGTTTTTGAATTGTTATTAAAAAACATATACGAGTATAAAGGAAATGCAATGTTTTAAATTACCATTTGAAATATTTTTATTGAACGCTAAGGCATTCTTCTTCTTCTTCTTCTTCCTCAGCCTATTCCCGTCCACTCCTGGACAAAGGCCTCCTCCATTTGCTTCCATGTCATTCTGTCCTATGCAGACTGCATACAAGTTATTCTAACGTGTCTGTTTAGAGCATCCTTCCACCGTAGTTGCGGTCGCCCTGCACTTCTCTTCACCGCCAACGGTCTCCAAGTCAGCAGTCTTCTTGTCCATTTTTCATCTGAGCTTCTGGCTACGTGACCCACCCATTGCCATTTTAGAGTCGCCACCCGGTGGATGATATCAGTGACCTTTGTTTTCTCTCTCACCGTATCGTTTCTGACTCTGTCTCTTAGGCTTATTCCTAACGTGGCTCTTTCCATGGCTCTTTGGGTCACTCGCAGTTTCTCGGCACTTTTTTTGGACAATGTAATAGTTTCAAGACCATAAGTACCAACTGGCTGAACGCAGGCTTAACACTGTGGAATTCCATAGTTATGTACTGAGGAAATTGAAAATAACTTTCTTTAATCCACAAAATATTAAAAACACTACATGTTTCGGAGGAAACCTCCACCTTATATACATCATTATATTTTCAACTTAACTCATCTCCATGGAGTTATCCTCCGAAATATGTCGTGTTTTTTAATATAATTAATTCCGAAATATTTTAAGCTTTTTTTTGTAAAATTATCACAACAAACCAATTTAGATTGTTTTTAATAAATCTAATCTGTTTATTTTTCTCAAAAGACATTACAAATATATTTGCAGTGTAAGACATCTATTTGAGAAAAGGTAAAATACCAGGAAGGCATGAGATACGGTTCGACTTTAGAAAAAACTCATTAAAATTAAGAGTTTTTGTATTCTATATATGTTTTATATATAGACAAGGTTAATACATTTTTATAATAATGAGCTGTCACTAGAATTATTTTTTTTGAAACTCAAATGCTAGCTGAAATCATTTCAACCATTACAAATAAAGTCAATCCCAGAAGTCTTTAGAATTGAATTTAATACCTTGCACCAGAAGCCAAGCATTATACGAGTATTCTTAAAATTATCTCAATCTTTTTAGTTTATCTGAGACAAGTTTTATAAACGCCTTGTTTGATTTCTCATGGTTCATGCAATATTGTAGTTTGAATGTTGGTATTAAGTGGAACTAACTTCAAATATCCTATATTATAGAACAGTTTAAAAAGGAAATTGACGTGCATGCATAACACGATGTATGAATCCCTTAATGACGTAAATAGACAATAATAAATATAAAAAAATATAATAATGAATGTTGAAGACGTCAGGAATGAAAAGTGTGTCTCTCTATCCTTTTTGCTTACTCCTGCGGGAATACAACCTAATTGTGAGTTAGTTTTGCTTATTTTCTATTCTTCTTTTTTTTAAATTGATCTGACGATCTGTGACACAGAAATCATGTCTCGTCGGATGATGAGATCCAGCTGTCCTTCCAACTCTTAGGCGGCCTTCCAGGTGGGTGGCGTCCGGATTTCACAAGCGGCTGTATATGCAAGTCTGTCACCATCCATTCGGGATACATGGTTCCTCCAGTATCTTCTTCTGGATCTACTCCTCTGAACGATATCCTCTATTTCGCAAGTTTTTCTTATGGCAACGTTGCGGGCACGATCTCGGAGAGTTTATCCAGTAATTGATTAAATAAAGAAAATATTTATATATTTTTAATATTATTATTTTTATTCTTTTGTTGAATCGCTCTATACACCATTACATAGTGAGCCAAATCGATGTAAAGGGTATTATAGCTATCATATACTTCTCATGACATATGATAGGTAGCTAATCTATCGCCATTTTATTGCCACGTGAAATCTACACCAGACCAAAGAGAGTGTGACAATCACATTTCCCTCGCCGGGAATCTAACCCGGAACCTTCGGGGTGGCAGTCAATGCACTTACAACTCGGCCACGAAGGTCGTATCAAATAGGTAGTGTATTGGCTTCACATTATTTGTACTTAAACATGAAATATTTAATAAAATGCCGCTGCATTGAAATGAAAACACTATTAAAATATGGAAATTCGTATAATTTTAAATTGGGACATATAAACCAACGGCTTGGCGGAGCAATACTAGTTTTACTGCAAAGTATCCTTTACGATACTTCAGGATACAGACACTCCGAGAATAGTTTATGTAAATATATGCCCGTGTACTAAATGGTAGAGGAGCGAAGAGATGGAGGGGAGTGGAGGAGGGGAGCGGAGCGGCGGGGGCATTCCGGGTTCCGGGCGGGTTCCTTGAAGTGTCCATAATTCGAGTAAGCTCTGGAAACCTCTGCGCACTCCAAACTTGAGCCACTTAGCGTTTCATACATGATTATTTGACATTTTCCCAGGCCTGTGAGATTAAATTTGAGGTTATTAATATGCATGTTATTTAGATATGAGTGTTACAGTAAATAGGATTGAGTGACCGTGTTCTTTAGATATTAACATAAATTTAGAAACACACAAAGATAGATAGGTGAAGTAGAACAAATTAAAATTTGGGTATTTGGCGATGAACTCAGAAACACTGAGCTACGTAGAAGGTCAGGAGGAACGAAACCTTCCGAACGAGGTACGGAATTAAACAAAAACCCCAACACGATGTTTGATGATATAAATAAAATTGCTGGTGACTGAATGCAGGAAGCACGGGAACCCGAGTCCTTTGGATTGGGAGCCAAACGTTTTGTGATCTAGACCACCATCTTATTGTGACAATGATTGTCTTTTAAATTGATCATTTAACAAAAGCAAGATTTTTTTAGTACAAGAAATGTGGCAAACAATGTACCAACACATGGTGAGACAGTTGGACATCTACATCCTATGAACAGGCTCCGAGAAATAACAAGACACAGTCCTAAAAAAATTAGAAAAATATTAAAATAAGATAGATTTTTATAATAAATAACAAGTTTAATATGTTTAATTATAAAAGCAAAATCGAAAGCTTTTTTTTAAATCATTTTATTTGGGATTGTGACAATTGTAAACGAAATCGTTCAAACCAAAATTGACTATATTTTTAAATAGTCCATTGTTTTGGCCGAAACACTATGATACTTCTACATTATTACTGTTAATATTAATAACACTTATTTATTTTTCATTTTTATTATTCAATAAATCGATATTTATAAACAATTTCATTTACTTATATAAATACCAAGAAGCGCAAAACAATGTAAATAAAAGGTTTTTTAAATATATGTACAAAAAATTACAACCATAAAAAAACAAATAATAACATCGCAGAATGACTTCATAATATAAATTTAATTGCTTCACATAATATTTTTGTTTTAATTTCGTAGAGAGATTATAAGTAATAAAACCCCTCCTTCATAACACGCAAACAAATTTTGACTATATTTCCTAATTACCAACATACAAAACACACTTGTAAAGTTTCATTTCCGTACGGTGAAAATTTTAATAAGCACAACCATTTTCGTATTCTGGTTTACAGCGTCAACTCTGTCCCGGCAAAAAAGTGTTTTAGCAAATGTATGCTGAAATTCTCTCAAGGCTTCCTCTAAGTGAACCAATTTAAAATAACGGTTATACTTTCAAATATAACAATCAACGAGCAAAATAAATACAAAGCACTTTGAAACTTTCTGGTTCATTATAATTATTTTAACGCCGGTATCACAACCTTCGCTTCACAAATTTAAAGCTGACGTTGGCAATGTTCTAAGATATGTCTCATTCATTTTATTTTATCTTAAACAATTGTTTGTATTGATAAATTACTTCTTGTTTCTTGACTTACTTCGTGGCAGAGTAGTAAGAGCTATGACTAAAACACCGAAGGTCCCGGGATCGAATCTCGGCGATGGAAATGTGGTTGTCCAGTCTTTGATCTGTTGTAGAATTCACGTGACAACGATATGGCGAAATATTAACTACCTATCACATAACATGAAAATCAATATAATAGCTATATATTTTTTTCTTGAAAAATGCTGTTTTCAAAAGCATAATTAAATGCCTTAGGCAGGCGAAACATATCATTCGTACAGATTATCATATCATGAGGATCAATAGCTAATAAGTTGTCACATTCGTAGGGGAGAGGGGGGCAAAGCGGGGTCCCGGGGCAAAGAGGGGTACCCATGTTATTGGACAAATTAACGGTCGCATCTAAATTCAAATGACGCTCGGTGATTGGTCTGTAGTCGGTTCATACCCTTGACCGCTGTCGCACGCTGCCGCAAGCCGGATTTTCTTGTTTTCGGTGATTTATTGTAAAATTGCATTTTGGTTAAAAGTGTCGTCTAAATTCAGCGTGGAATCATTTTGGGATGTAGTGCTGTGATCGAGGTGAAATATCACTGGTTAATTCGGTGAACTCTATCAGATTAATCGCCTCAACTTCAGAGTTTCTGATAAACGAAAGTAAAATGGCGCTATCCGTGTTTTGTGTTTTGTTGTTCAAGGCGATTGGGGCAAAGTGGGGTACTACTGAAATAAGGTACCCACTTTGCGTCTTATTATTTTCTGAATTTAATAATCATGTTATTACATCAATGTATATGTTTGTTACAGACCAAATGGTTCGGAATTGTAAAAAATCCATAAACCAACAATCTTGGTCTCCATAATCCATGAAAAAAGCAATACAGAGTGTTGTATCGAGAAAAATGGAATAAATAAATTATGGAAAAAAGCATCAAAGGTCCATGGCGTTCCGCAAACAACCCTTGAACGATATGTTCGTCAGAACCGGAGTAACCCTGATAATAATATTTTTTAGGAAAAGCTGAACCGTTATAAAACTGTATTTTCTAAAAAAACAAGAAGAAAAACTGCTTCATATACAAAAACGGTTGAAGGGAGGTTTCATGGTCCGACATCCTTTTAACTGAGAAGGTTCACGTACGAGGTCGCAGAAAAAAATTGTATACAGATAAAACTCTAGCAGGAGTAGACTGGCTCTGAAGGGTTTCTTGAAGAGGCACCTCCGCAAAGAGAGCTATGGGTTTTAATAGAGAGGTTTTTGGAAAATATTACGAGCTTTTGGAGGAGGTTTATGACAAACATAAACAAATGCACATCGTGTATCCAATGTAAATGAAACAGATGTTTCTACAGTTCCCAAAAGCCACTCCAAAATTCTTGCTTCCACCGGTAAACGACAGGTGGGAACTTAAACATCTGCAGAAAGAGGAAAATTGATGACTGATTAAAAAAATCAAAAGGAAAACAGAAAAAACAGTAAAGCCTTATAAAGAAAATTTGACTCCAAATACATCCTCATGAATGGAGATGTTAATTGCATTTACTGTGGCTATCTATGGTCTCAGTCATCAGAGGGATGGACCAAGTGCAATCTATGGTCTCCCTGCTCTTGAGCAGGGGAGGATGAAGAGGATGATGAAGCGACTCATATATGTGCTATGTGCGTTGTTAAATAGTCATTAGATTCTGATTTTCATTTCAATTGTTATAACTGGTAATTTTAATAAATAAATATTTCTTTTTTTAAAATCCAGTGTTTTGCTTAATCATTAATTGTATACCCCACTCTGCCCCTCTTGCTACTCCGCTTTGCCCCACATACCGGGGCAAACCGGGGCAAATGCCACTTTTCATAAAATTGCTCATAGAGACAAAATTCACAATATTAAAATGAAAGTTTATATGCAAAATTATACATCAGATATCAAACTATAAATTTCAGCTTAAATGGGATATGTAGATCTTCAATAGCCGATTTTAAGAGTCACCAAACCTTAAGGACCCCACTTTGCCCCCCCCCCCTCCCCTACATTAATTGGGTTCGAATTACTTGCTGTATAAAAATGTGGAAAGGAACTTGGAAACAAATTCTTAATTTTTTAAGCTCGAAAAGTTCTAATAAGAAATCTTAATCAATTTACTGCTGATATTCATTATTTTGACTAATGAGCTTGTCGATAGAAGAGAAATCAATAACTTATATCGGGGAGATCTGACATGATACTGAGAGAATTAGAAAAATTTGGTTATTCGACTAAAAATTTGGTTATTACTATACTTCTTCTTCTTTAAGACCTCTGGTCTGTTCCTGTAGTCAGGATGGCCTCTCTTGGGAGTTTGATTCCCAGCTGTCTCTCCATCTCTTTGGCGGTCTTCCGGGGGGACGATAACCAACAGGATTCTGATGTGCCGCAACGTGTGGGATTCTGGAGGGATCCATCCTCTGCACGTGCACATTCCAGTATCTTCTGCGTTGTCTGCCTCATTTTACGATATCTTCTACTAACTAACTAACTAACTAACCATCACGCCGTCTCCCCGGAGGGGTAGGCAGAAATGATGGAACGCCACACTGAGAATTTGCTTCTTTCGCTTCCTCTACATTCATACATCTAGTTATGCACGCGCGTCGATTTCTCCGACTTCTCACGTGACGGATATTTAATATTTGATTGATTTGATCTTCTTCTTCACCATTTTATTATTCTTTCATTATTTTGATCATAATGCTTTCATTCGCACCGCATTCACTTCTTATACTTGCATTTGACACTCTATCATATACAGATTTACTACACATTCGTCTTAGAGATCTCATTTCCACTGCATTTATTCTACTTTCATCCTTCTTTTTCCAGTTCCATGCTTTACTTCCATACATACGAGGTCCGTTCAAAAAGTATCGCGAATTTTGTGTTTTTTCAAAAATTATTTATATATTCATGAATTTCTATTTTGTCCCCTGCAAAGTAATCCCAACCAGATATTATACACTTGTGCCAACGTTTTTTTCAATCCTCGAAGCACCCCAAAAAATCATTTTTGTGATCTTGTTCAGCTCCTCCTTCGATGCCGTCTTTATCTCCTCAATCGTAGCCTAGCGTCGTCCTTTCATGGGCCTCTTCAGTTTCGGGAACAAGAAAAAGTCACAGGGGGTCAGATCTGAGGAATACGGTGGCTGCGGCATTATTGGTGTGTTTTTTGGCCAAAAATTCGCGCACAAGCAGATGCGAAATTGAGCAATTTTGGTACGAATTTCGCGGCGACTGATCTCATGCCCAAATCATTGGTAAAAATCGAATGACACGAGCCAAGCGATATGTTTAAGTCCTCAGCAACTTCTCTAGCGGTGATTCGACGATTGGCCAATACTATGTTATTCACTTCATCAATGTTTTCGTCTGTTGTTGACGTGCTCGGGCGTCCGGCAGGCTCTTTTTCGTTCACATCTTCTCGGTCCTCTGAGAACATTTTGTACCACCGATAAACGCTGCTTTGGTCCAAGGACTTAATTTTGTTTTTCACTCAAAATTTGATACAGATTCATTGATCCATTTTTTTGGAGTGTGCAAAAATCGAAGACGAGCCAAAACACGTGCAAGCAAAGTGGCTCTCAAAAATTAACTGAACATTCAAACTGGCCGAACTTATCGGCATAAGTGAGAGACCTGAGTACCAACATAACGCCCAAAAAAAATCAAAAATCGAATATACGTAACCGGCGGAAATTCAAAATTCGCGATACTTTTTGAACATACCTCGTAAGAGTCGGCACAAGAATACTATTATGCACTGGCATCTTCAGATTTCATGGATAGCCGTGTTCCTCACCTATTTCGAAGAATCTTGCCTGCTATTATCCTCAGTACATTACTGTATGTTATCTTTTTATCACTTCATTTAATTAAACTGTTAATTAATTAATTTTAACAATTTATTTTACTTTTACGGTATTTTATACAGTAGCAAAATAGAACTAACTCAATTTAAATGTATTGAAATATTAACAGTTACAAGTACGCAATGAAAAGAAAAGAAAACAATCATGACCGTGATATTGTGATGTCAAATGGAACCATGTCATTTTATGAATTATAAAAGCCGTTTCGCGTTTCACAAGAGGTAGAGTAGCGTTGTCAAAAAGTGGACGACAATTGAAAATTATGCTAAAATCCAACACATTTCAAGAGCTAAAAGTAATTATATGTAAGTCATTTGGCGTTTTCCGCAATTTAATATTGCCGCAGTAGCGATTCATATATGTTTACATATTAATTTAGTTTATTTAAAAAAATATATATAATACATATAAAGTTACGCTGTTTAGTAATTTTGAATTTAATGATGATTTTGTTGAATTTTTTTGAAATATATTTATAACGATGTGCCGTCAAATGATTTTTTAAAATATTTATAGTTTTTTGAACAATGATGTAAAACTTCGTATTAAATAATTAATACGAATGAAAAAACTTTTGCTTTTCTAGAAGTTTTATTATATTTTTTGGAGGATTTCTGGGCGATTTGGGGGAAATTTCATAATGAGTTCCAGGATACACTTTCTATTTTCTGGACTCCCCAATAATTATCTTTTCCATTGTATAAAGCCACATCATTGTTAATTTGCCATACTATGCTCCTCTCAATAGAGTATATAAAGAGTAACACGCCCAAGTATAGACACATTTGATATGCCTTAGAAGGGCGAAACAGGAAGAGAACATAAGAAAGAAATGTAAGGCAGATGACTGCATCATGAATAAAATTAAAAAAAAGATCCCTGAGATGGTTTGGACATATGGAACGAATGAATGAGAGTAGAATGGTTAAAAAGTTGTACACAAGCAGCGTGAGTGGGAAAAGAAGCCGAGGATGACCGAGGAAAATATGGCATGATCAAATTAATCAATTACTAAAAGGCGGCCACATTCGAAGTAGGAATAATCGACGTGCGTGCATAGTACGATGTATGAATGTAAATGAAACCCGAGAGGTATGCCAGGACATAGAATTGTGGCGATCCATCTTCTCTGCCTACCCCTCCGGGGAAATGGCGTGATGGTTAGTTAGTTAGTTAGGGCGAAACATGTCATCCCCAAAAAATATAATAAAATTTCTAGAAAAACATAAGTTTTTTCATTCGTATTAATGATTTTTGTAAAGCCTACCGTGTCGTTTCGCAGAACTCTGCTTAGTGGTGGCGGGCTCAAAAGAGTTACACATTTCACGGTGAGGTGCTTCCACCTTGGAAGTTTTCCCATGATTCTAGAGATTTTTACGAAATGAAATCCAGCCAGCGAGTCGCTAATCGCTCTTTGAGCATATTCCTGAAATATTCCCAGAGTGAATGTTAAACTTCTTTTTGTGTGTTGGGTATGGTACGGCGAAACTCTAGCGTCGAATCTGCAAACTTCACCTGCTTCGAGAGGGCAATTACTTTGAGCGTTTCAATACTGAAGATTTTTCAGAATTCGCCACAACCATTTTGGTTATATTGGGATACGGAAACCAAACTCAAAAACTTTAAGATTTTTAAGCGCTTAAAAATATAAATGAATAACTAAAGTAAAAAAATGGTCGAACTAACTAACTAACTAACTAACCATCACGCCGTCTCCCCGAAGGGGTAGGCAGAAAGAATGGACTGCCACACTTTTCTTTTCTGACATATTTCTCTCGCTTCCTCAACATTCTTACATCGTGTCATGCACGCGCGTCGATTTCTCTCACATGGCCGACATTAAATATTTGATTTATTTGATCGTGCCACGTTTTCCTTGGTCTTCCACTATTTCTGGTTCCATTTACATCGTAAATATATACTTTCTTTAACCATTCTTTCTTCATTCATTCTTTCCATATGTCCAAACCATCTTAATGATCCTTTCATTATTTTGATCATAACACCATCATTCGCACCGCATTCACTTATTATATTTTCATTCGACACTCTATCATACACAGAGTATCCACACATTCGTCTAAGAGATCATGATAAAAAAATGATCTAAGTACTAAAAATAAAAATAAAAATATTTGGAGTTTCGGTCTATATCAAAACTACTTAATCAGTTTTTTTAGTACTTAGTGCTTATTTAACTTCAACCATACAATGATATTTTTCGACTTTAACGGCCTTTATGGTAAAGTGGCAACAGCGATAACTGCCTCACCGATGATCCCGGGTTCGATTCCTGGAGATTCGTGACTGCAAAATTCTCACGCTTTCTTTGGCTTGATAGAATTCACATAAAAATTGTAGGTAAATTTTTTAAAATTGCAATAGAATAACTACCTATCACAGCTCATGAGAATTAATAGCTAAAAGTTGTATATAGTTATTGAGTTTAAATAACCTAATGTATACAAATAATGTAGAAAGCACCGGGAAACTACCATATTAAAGTACCGTAAAAAACTATTGTATCCCAAGAGCAAGTAAAAATAGTATATATACTACAAACCAATCCTAATTTCAATAGGATTGAAACTGAAAAAAACAACTTATAGTGTTAAAAAAAATCACATGTCGCAAGATTTTTTAGGGTTTCTATTCGTATTTTGGGTTCAATCATTGATGTTTTTTACTTCCAACCCAGAGTACGCGCAAAGAGACTTACGTGCGTTGAGACGTCCGAGGCCATAGTTGGACTGTTGTCTATGTTGTAATGGAGATGATACTAAATACAATATTAATCAATTTGCAGGCGCTATTTTAATACAATTCTATTTTTGTTTATTTATTAATCGAAAATTTAGTGCAGTGGTTTTACTGTATATCATATGCCTTTTAAATATTGCTTTATAAGAGCGACAGGTGAATGCATTTTCATTATCAATCTCCTCTAGACCATGATTAATCAATCGAGCGTAAGCTGAGATAACCCAAGAAGTGTTTAAATAGCTAAGTGCGAACATCGGTGCTGTTTCAACCATAGTTTGTATTGTAGTCAGGAGATATTTTCGTATTCAAAAGGGAGAAGAAATCTTCCGCTTGGCCGGCACAGAAAACGAAGCCGCGTATCGCTTTTAAGCACATACATTTCTCACCAACAAACATCGGGCAGGTCCCTAAACATTTGTCCAACGTGATAAAAATACAAAGCCTTCATTCCCCGCGAATAAATACCCTTATCTTTGGGTTAACATGGTGGCTGGGCGAAACAGGCGCGGAATTATCCCACCGAAACACCGCGAGGGAAATAAATCCAACCGCAACGCACGAAAACATAAAAATCTACCACCAAACTTAATACACTTTGTAATAGTTCGAGACGATTGCCGGGCTTAACTCGTGCATTGTAGGTTTAAAAAATACTTTTTGCAGTAGAACCCGTTTACGTTCTTATATGTTTTTTTTCCTGTGAAAACGTGATTTAAATAATGGTTGGCGTTCGAATCAGTTAACATATTGTGCTTAGTTTTAGTGCTTTATCTGAATGCTCGTTTATTAGAGATTACAAAATGCAGATTCAATTCGCCAAATGTAACATCTTCCTCTTCTTCTTTTCAGCCAATCCACTGCTGGATAAAGGTCTCTTCTAAACTCTTCCTTTATTAATTTTAGATAAGTAGTTAACCCTGTGGAATTCCATAATGGCAATTTTTACATGAATTAAAACATCGTTTTTTCCACTTTTGAGTTTATTTTTCTCGACATGTTTCTCGACATCTTGGTTAAATCATTCAATTAGGTAGAAACGATTTCGAGAAAGAAGCCGACCGAAGAATTCAGTTGGGTTGGGCGGCCTTTGGAAAATAACGTCATGTTCTCACATCTAAAATACCACAATACCTCAAGACTTAAGTCTTTAACCCGTGCGTCTTGCCAGTCATGACATACGAAGCCGAGACTTGGACACTGACAATAGGTCTAGTCTACAGATTCAAGGTCGCCATGGAAAGATCCATGCTTGGAATAACCTTGAGGGACAAATTTAAAAACGAATTTATTCGTCAACAAACCAAGGTGACTGAGGTGGCTCTGAGGATGGGCGGGCTGAAGTGGCGATGGGTTGGCCATATCTGTCGGAGAACCGAGGGCCGATGGGGGAGACGTGTTCTGGAGTGGAGACCGCGTACAGGATTCCACAGGACTTGCCCGATGGACCAACGATCTAAAGAGGATTGCTAGACATAGATGGATGGGAGCGGCAATGGATAGGGGGCGGTGGCGTGCTTTGGGAGAGGCCTGCATTCAGCAGTGGATGACGGACGGCTGATATTATGATGATGACATGTTACTTCATCATCATATAAACAAACCAAAATTATTACAAATTACAAAATGTATGCAAAAACCAAAGAACATACTCGTATGGGTTTAATTTTGGAAAGAATTTTTTGAACGGAAGTTTTGAGTAGAGGTCTCCACGTCAAAACTCTGGGTGCCCATCTCTTTGTTTGCTGTCTGGCGACATGTCCTGCCCATTTTCACTTCAGTTTGGCAAACGGTCCATTATAGTAGTTCACTGTATTGGGTATTTTGTCTCTCAGATTTATGCTAAGCATTTGTCTTTTCTTAGCCCGTTGTGCACATTTCAGCTTCTAAATGGTATTGGTCGTTTGTAAGAATATAAAAGTTTTCTGATCCGAATGTAATCACCAGGAGGATGCATGTCTCATAGACTTTTCTTTTGAGATTCACGGGAATGTCTATGGCCTAAAGGCCTAGTTTTCCAAAAGTGAAAGCAAGCATATGGTAAAAAAATAATAAAACAATGTTGGTTTTCTATGAATTATAAAAATAACGAACTTTTTTTATATTTGTGAAATGTATACTTAATATGTTAATAATTAATGTGTTAATAAAGTAGTTTGCTAAATGCTAAACAATCATTCTTCATAGATGGCGTTAGTGGGTGGATTGTATAGATTAATCTTAAAAAATTAATTAGTACAATCAAATCTACATAGATGGCTAACTGGAACTGACACGTGAAGATAGGTATGGATTTGGAGTATATATACAACTTCCAAAAATGTATCATGCATGATCATAATAACAATGGTGGAATGTGGAATGTTGTAATTACATGAAGCGTGCGCTTAACCCAACCAATGACAGGTCATAAGTCCTGTAAACACCTTGATCATCCATATTCAGTTTCCAGTTTGTTTCTTCGTCTCTATTGAGATACAATTAAAAATTTAAAATAACGAACTTTATTTAAAAAAAAAAAATAGAGATATCGCAGGAGATCTTTTTCGTCGAGCTAAAAGTGCACTTCAAATCTTTTTCTTTAGTAAAAGAAAAAAAATCGTTCTAAATATTATGTAAATTCAATAATTATAACATCTAGGTTATTAGAAAATTACGCTTTTGAAATATAAAAATATTTTTTATTAATTAAAAAAAACGCCTTTTTTTATTCGAGCTTAAAAAAACTAATCCTAGATTCATAGAGGATTTAAAGCCGAATCAGCCGGAGCAGAAATATCCCTATAATGTGTTTTCCTTGTACAGTCTTCCGCACAAACTGTTAGCTGTAAGTGGAGGGTCCAAGTCCTGTAAACACCCCTCAGGACCAGATGAGTGATGCTATGTGCTGTATGAAATGTATCGGTTTAGGAGCCGTATCATCCTCTTCTACCGCTAGGGGCGGTTTTTAAAAATATTTTTCCGATCCATAATATGAATCACAAAAATTCTTATATCATGTTCAGTAAACCGTTTTAAAATAATATTGGTTGCTAAAATTTTTGATGTAAATTCATTGTAAATAATTAAAAAGAAAATTGTCACAATGAACAATGTTTGGTTTTATTTAATTGTTTATATGTACTCTAGGAGCACGTGGAATAAAACTAAACGTTGCACTACAATATATTTATATTTCAGTTTTCATACGAAGCACTCGCTTTGTGATTAAACATTTTCTTCTTATTCTTCTTCTTCTTCTTCCTCAGCCTATTCCCGTCCACTCCTGGACAAAGGCCTCTTCCATTCGCTTCCATGTCACTCTGTCTTTTGCAGACTGCATCCTGGTTATTCTGATGAGTCTGTTCAGATCATCCTTCCACCGTAGTTGCGGTCGCCCTGGACTTCTCTTTGCCGTCCACGGTCTCCAAGTCAGCAGTCTTCTTGTCCATTTTTCATCTGAGCTTCTGGCTAAGTGACTTGCCCATTGCCATTTTAGAGTCGCCACCCGGTGGATGATGTCAATGATCTTTGTTTTTTTTCTCACCGTATCGTTTCTGACTCTGTCTCTTAGGCTTATCCTAACATGGCTCTTTGGGTCACTCGCAGTTTCTCGGCACTTTGTTTGGACAATGTTACAGTTTCAAGACCATAAGTACCAACTGGCAGAACACAGGCTTCATAGACTTTTCGTTTCAGGTTGATCGGAATTTTTTGGTTTTTAAGGATACCCAGTTGTTTCGAAAGCTGCCCAGCTTCGTCCAATTTTTCTCTTGAGCTCTGCGGTTTGGTTATCTTGGCCCAATAGAATATTGTGCCCCAGGTATGTATATTATTTAACATTCTCGGACCCTCCAAACAAATATGAAAATGTCGAATTTTAAACATTTTATGTTTATATATGTAAAAAAAATAATGAAAATACTTTGTACTTAACCACGGAATGCTAATTACATTTGAAGTCTACTTGATTCTTACTTACTTCTTTACTAAAGTATGAAGCTAGTTTTGCTTAGATTAAATGCCAACATTATCAACATTGAAGTTTCGTAACTAGGCAATATGAAGAAATTTTATTAAAATATAAAACTGCACAGGAGTTGGCATCTTGGACCATTGATACATATACGGGAGAGTGTATTGTTATTCTATTTCTTTATCAGCCGTGGTTGGTTCAATACTGGAAATGGGCCACCATCATGGCTTTCCATTTGTTTCAATACTGAGTTCATTGTTGCAAGCTACTTGCCACATGTTTATAACATCCGATAACTTTTTATAGGGTCTTCCGACTAGTATGAAAAAACTTCTTGGTCCCTATGCCATTAACCGCTTTATCCATCAGTCAACTGGTTGGATTGCATCACCAAGTCCATTTCCAGTTCAAGTCTGTATTTGTCTTTATTATATTTATCAGAAACTTTGGTGGGTTCCCTGATCCTAACATTGTACTTAAGATTTCATTAGACTTACATCTAGCGTGCTCCATTGATGTCTGGTCTACATGCAAATTGTTTGCATATTGGACGGTAAGTTTCAGATTTCCGCTCCGTACGTAAAAACATGTAAGATGGACATATTAAATTCTTTTGGCTTTAAGTTGAGAGATGTTTTTAAAGTTTTGAATTAGTCAGCGCTGGATATAGAGGCTTCAGAGGTGATGTAAGTCTGATGCAAAACGTAAGTTTAAACAATCTCAAGTATTTATTTGTATAGTCAAGGTATTTAATCAAAACAAATCAAATTGAATCTATTTATTTTCTCAAAAGATATCACAAATAACAATTATAATTTAAGACATCTATTGAGAACAGGTGAAACATAAAAAAATATATAATATCAGGAACACATGAGAGATTGTTTGACATTAGAAATACAAGATACTCTCCAAAGCCTCGATTTCCGAGCAAAGACGTCGATTTCCGAAGCGATCATGTTCAGCAGTTTGATTGCTCTCCCCACCGGCATCACCAGAGGCAGGTTGGTTCTGTATGCTGGGAGATAAAACAGTCTGTGCTGACGCTGTCGAAGATAACCATCTGGAATATAAATATGGATAGCCTCCAAGATAACGGAGTTCTCAAAGAATCCCCTGATAAGTTTGAAGAAATGGGTAAACGTGCACCCATCTCTTCTTATCTGCAAACTATTGGTCTCCAGCATGCCCACGAGGAATGCAGTGGGATAAAGCCACGGATAGCTACCAAATTATCTCATGTAGAGATATCTCAGAAATATTTTCTGAGCCCTCTCTAACATGAGCGAGTATCTCGCCTCATGGGGACTCCATATCACTGAACCACATAAAATTTGCTACCTGAAAAAAGGAATTCATACTCAACTTAAACATAATAATTAACCATTTGACTATTTTATTACAAGTTGAAATAATTGGATTGAGTCAGTTTTAAAAAAAAATATCAATAAAAACATTAAAAAGCATACTTAAGGTGAGTTTCCTGTCTGAGGAACATCCGAGAGTGGACAGGGCTGAGGACCGTGGGGGAGCTGTTCCGAGCTGCCCAGGACAGGGAGGCCTACTCAAGGGTGATAGTCAACGTTGGGGAAACCTGACAGGACACGGAAAGATGAAGAAGAAACAATACAAGCTATTTTAATACTCTTACATGAACACATAAATAAATAAAAAAATATTAAAACTAGTTGAAAATGTATTAACGATATGAATGACCATTGATCTTAGAACATCAGACTTCTAAATGTTCACAAAACTAAATTAACGTTAACTAATAAACATGGATATTATTGAAGTCGTTAAGAAGGTGGAATGTGGCTTAACATCACGGCAAGCATCAAGGAGTGCTTAAAGCGCGCCATTACAACAGCTACGAGGCGCCCACAGCGGCATAATGCTCCACCCTGAAGTGAGCCGCAGGATACAGGACGCTCCTTGGAACCTTGGAAGATTAAACTCGCAATGTAAAACCGAGCCTAATCCGGATAAGGGCCCGAACTCGTTCAACTTGCGAATAGCAACTCAATAGCCGCCCTGGGAGGGGAATTTCATTTAATGTGTTGATTCAACTTGCAGGCTTCCAGAGATTTCGATGGTTTCATTAAGTACTTCCAAAGTCGATTACAGTATGCCGGGCTCGCCTAAAATGAAGCCAAAGCGAACTCGCGAGAAATTAATTTGGATACGGCGAGACAATACACTACCTATTTTTGTTTCAAAAATAAAATTCGCATTCGCGTTCTTACCTGTAAAATAATGTATTCAAAGCTGCCAATTAATTAATCTATTTCTTTAACTAACTAACTAACCATCACGCCGTCTCCCCGAAAGGGTAGGCAGAAAGAATGGACTGTCACACTTTTACTGATGCGGCACTCCATCCTTCTCTTTTCGCCCCGCGGGAGACGCGGTGTGATGGGTTGCGAACCTCATCGCCACCAATAGGCATCTCCCGCGCACACTTCGATCTTCCAACATCCACAAAATAAATCTAAAACAAATAATATAAAAATACAATGATATAAAATAAAATAACAAAATAAAAATAATTTAATACAAAATGTTATTTTTAGATGGTGCACATTTGTCTATTTAATTTATGTTCCACGAATCCACCGTTCTTTAAATTTAGCACATAATGTAATAACACATAATGTTTTTTCGATGTTGCACATGTTGACATGGACGATCCGGACTTTTGTGTTTATTTAATTTATGTTACACGTATCCACCGTTTTTTTTAAATTAGCTGTTATATGATTTAATTAATGTTCCACGTATCCCCTTGTTTTTTTTGGCAGTAATTAGGCACTTAAAACCAACCAACGCCAGCAAGAACTTTAAAAGAATATTGAAGAAATTATTCAAATTGTCATTGGAACAAATGAAAAATTTATTTTTACACCTGTCAAAATTCTTTATATAAACGAAAAAAACTTATCTATTATAATCTATTTCTAATCTTTTTCTTTATGTGTGCAAAATGATTTTTTTCATTTACGTGCTAGTGAAAAGCGACAAGGTTTCATATATGAATTTATTTAACTGAAATTAAATTACGGATATTCAAGAACTAAACAAAAACACAGAATTACACGAATATATAATAGATATTCGTGGAATAAGAGGCGGTGAGTGAGGTAAAGGAATATGTGAAAAATAAATGTAAACTTGATATAATATATTATATTTTAAGGATTAATTGTATCTCAATAGAGACGAAGATGTAAATATATATTTTTTTGGAAACAGAATATGGTAGTCGAGGCGTTTACAGGGCTTATGACCTGTCATTGGTTGGGTTAAGCGATCACTTAATGTCAACAACATACCTCATTCCGCCCTTCTTACGACCAGTATTTGTCTACAAGTGTTTGTATACATTCAAAAAACAAAATATATTATATTGTTTACGTAGTAGGTTGATAATTTCATTAATTTGTTTTTCAGAAAAACAATTACCTATTTGTATCTTAACTAACTAAATAACCACTACGCCGCCTCCTCGAAGGGGTCACTCTGAAAAAGCTGTGTATGACACTCTATCATTCAAAGTTTCACACATTCGTCTAAGAGATCTTATTAGCTTTACTCAGAATTACCCAATTTTTTATACTATTCTCACTTAATTACTTGCTTATATAGCCGATGTTGTCCACTGCTGGACATAAGCTTCATCCATACTTCTCCAAATATTCCTACCAGGGCACCCAAAAAGGCTATGAAATACAATACTATGATAAGACTACGAAATATACGATAAACAATAGTATACTACGCAAATACTGCGAAATACAATACAACGAAAAGGCTACGAAATACAATACTATGAAAAGACTACGAAATATACAATATAGTATACTACGCAAATACTACGAAATATAATACTACGAAAAGGCTACAAAATACAACACTATAAAAAGACAACGAAAAAATTTGTATAATATAATTCTCGAAAAACGAAATACCCCATTAGGTATACGGTAATTTTAAAGAATTGGCGCGAAGGTGTTTAATATTTTTTAGAAAGCAAAAGTTCCACTAATACTTCCATTCCTACAAAGCAGAATAGAGGGCAAGTATTCAGATGATACATGCTGTAGAATCAACTTTTTATAGGCGGTACAGTAACAAGTTTTAGACTGTCTGCCACCGGCTGATAAAAACTTTTTTCGGTTTAACCTAAACCAATTTTCGTGGGATTCCATACGTTTTTTAGAAAAAAGAGATAGCACTTTGGGAAGCCACTTCGTCATATTTTGGATATAAAAAACTCTAATAAGCATTTACGTTTTTCGTGAAATTTACCAACGTATTTTGTAAAAAAGGCATTATGTGCTTTGGAAAATGCTGTTCAATTTATTTGCACCAATATTTTTCTGAAGATTCATGAAAAGATTTTATTCAAACATATACAAACATACTTTTTACAAAGATTATATATTTTTGAAATATTTTCTATAAACGTTTTCTATAAAATTAGTTTTTATAATGATATATTGTATTATTTAATACGTGTTTTAAAATAATACATATCTTTAATAGTCTCAAATGTGCGTAGAAATGATAGCTCATTATGATGTAGAAACCGGATAATGTCCAGGATTGAACCCATATCACGTAGTCAGGAGCCAAGTGTTTTGCTCACTATACGACCATCTAGATCAATATTTTTTATTAGTTATTTCTTATTAGTGTGAACAAGTATATTGGAAATATGTATAATAGATATAAAACTTATATTATAGATCTTATTTCAAAATACAGAAATGTAAAAATTAAGGAGATGGATTTTTAATGTCGCCCTGTGAATTAAAAAAAATAATGAATGGTAATCTATAGTCAAAATGAATGATAGCTATACCATTTACACCGATTTGGCTGGCGCCGTAATATGATGTAAAGAGTGATTCAACAAAAATAATAATAATAGTTTATAAGAGAATGCAAGGCTTTGAGATCCTGGGTATATTCGTGTCTTTCGGTCTTATCTTTGACCGACGTTTTAGATATCATGGCATTTAAAATACTTAAAATTTAAACAATAAATTATTCCATTATTAATTTTTTTTATAATAGATACATTTTAAAAATGCTATCTTGAGCATTATCAAATGACAGGTGAAAAATCTCATTCCCATAAATTATAATAAAATTTCTAGAAAACAGACGTTTTAATTTGTATTAATTAAGTAAATACATGTTAAATAGTCCATTGTTTTGGCCAAAACACAATGATACTTTAACATTATAAACTGATGAAGTAAAAAACTTTATTTTATGTAACAATTGTATTTTTATTAAAGTTTTTTAATTTAATAATATGTTTAAAAAAATGTTTCTTATTTTTATTTAATATCGAGAATAAAATATTTATTTAAAAATAAATGTATTATACAATGTTACAAAATATAAAATAAAAGTCTTAAATAACTAAATGTTAGCGAAATAATATGATGAGATGAAATAAAACGTAAACATTTACACGTATTAGGAGAATTTTCTCATTTTCATACAGTAAAATTCTTATTTACAGACTATTATAGAACGGAGGCGATACTTAAGTGCTTTCTTGTTTGCTGAAAAATGAGAAGAAAAGACATTAAAATGTGCTTTATTTGCCGTTAGCTGAAAGGGAATTGTTTTTCGCACCCTTAAATTGTGTGCGGGAGATGTATTGTTGGGATCCTTCTGCGTGAATTCATCACTCAACGATCAAGTTTTTATTTTTAAATAATTTTGGCACCCATATTAGAATGCGTTCTTTATTTTTTAAATCATACATATTTTATTGAAAGTTAAGGTGTTAACACTGTGTAATTCCATTGTAAATTGGAATTTGATACACAACACCGTATATTTTCCAGCTAGCAGTTCGAAGAAATCGATAAATTTATCTTTTTTGAAATATAGTAGTACCTACCTACATTAATAATATTGATTACATATTAAAATATCGTAACAGTATTAAATAAGTGGAAAAAACCTCAATTTCTCTAATTTAATTAACATTGGAATAGAATATTGATTTTCTTTACGAATGCCTGTTTTCTAGAAAATTTATTATAATTTATGGGATTGACATGCTTCGCCTTTCTAACGCATTATGAAATGTAGCGAAAATAAAATGCATTGTTGTTTTAATACACGAGTTAGAGTTAAACGAACCTAATACGGTAATTAAGGTTATTAATGTGGCTTAATATATTGTTGAAAATAATTAAGATAATAAACCCAAGAACACTAGCAAGTATTACCTGGAACCAGGTAAAAATATGACTTTTGAGAATATAATGTTAATAAAAGTAATGAATATAAAATGACTTTATATAAATCAGAAAGGTGTTTTAGTGTTCAAAATAAAGCGTTTTTAAGATTTTTTTAAATGATTATTTACAAATTATTATGTAATGATTTTACATATTTCAAATTTATCAATGGTTCTTAGTATATCATAGCGTTGCGTAGACTTAATGGGTGTGTTATTTTCATCTGTCTCTGTAATATGATGCCTTATTCTATCAAACATTTTTTCGAAATTGATATTTTATGCATTTACTTAATAAACACAGTTTTGATTGGAAATATATGATTGAAACAAGATGTAAAATAAATCCCTTTAAATTAAGTTTTCTCCACCTTAAAATAATAAATTATATTGTTATCTTTTTACTTGTTTTATCTTTATAGTTGTGAGGATTACATCTCCCGTTTTAGTAACACCATCATTTTGACACAAATGTGTTGGAACTTTGAAACTGTTCCCAGATTGGAAGGCAAAATATATTCTCACCTTTTTCATACAGATGATTGATGGCTTGCAAAAAATAAACCTTTTAAACACGTATATAGTGGAAGTATAGACAACTTTAACGTATTACCCCTAATTTCAGAGGAAGATAAAGTTTTGAAAGCATTTACTGCCTTGTCATGGCTTAATTCAATATTTAGTTTAAATTCAATATACAAAAAAAATATTACCTAGGTAAATTTTGATGTAAAATTATGATTAGTCTAGAGATATAATGTGTTTCGCCTTCCTTGATCATTATCAAATGACATATTATAATAACCTGTAAAACGAAACATTTAACTCCCATTAAATATATGAATACTTTTGGAAAATGTCGAAAGAAAAAAAGTCTCACAATATCTAGACAACCTACAAGTTGTAAGCTGAATGTTGATGATATACCTATGGAGCAAGTAATGTGGTTCAGATATTTGTAAATAGAGTTCAGCAATCATTGTGATCTTTAGACTGAACTAAGAGAACAAGTCAAGGTGTTTAAAAATAAGTGCCTTCGCTCAATATTCAAGATCTATTGGCCCCAAACAGTGTCAAATGCCGCTCTGTGGACCATGACAGGCAAAAAGCCAATCAGAGAACAAGTCGCTAGAAGCAAATAGCTGTGGATCGGTCACACTCTGAGACGGAACCCAGCCTGAAACGCTCAGGGCGCACTAGACTGGTCTCCTATGGGGGGAAAGTAGAAGCGGGACAAACCTAGAGACACCTGGAGAAGAGCCCTCCTGGACGAGGTCAAAGCAGCAGGCCTCACTTGGAATGATGTTAGACATCAGGCATGTTATAGAGTTGAGTAGAGAAGGCTCCTTGGGGCCCTATGCACCACGAAGGTGTGACAGGACAGAAAGAAGTAGACGAGAACAAGTCAATAAAACCTCTGCCGTGTCAGGATGTCTGAAGAATCTGGTCTGGAAGAACAAGCATATGCGTATCAACAGCAGGGTCAGAATTTACAAGACGTGTGTGCGACTTATCATGACGTATGCTATAGAAACAACGCGGGCCAACACTATATGAATCATGGGTCTGCTAAAAACATTTGAGATGAATGCCCTAAGATCCAATACTAGGAAAACTCTCCGATATCGTGTCCGTAAAAAAACTTGCAAAACAGAGGATATCTTTCGGTGAAGTAGATTCAGAAGAAGATACGGGAGGAACCATGTAGCCAGAATCGATAGTGAGAGAATCGCATATATAGCCGCTTACGAAATCTTCTCCGGACGCCGCCTATCTGGAAAACTACCTAAGAGATAGAGGGACAGCTGGTTCTCATCATCTTGGGAGACATGATTTTTGTGCCACAGCTCGTCAGATCTATTAAAAGAAAAAGAAAAAGGAGAATAAAACCGTCGATTTTCAAAATATTAAATAATTTATACGAAGTTTGGCATCATTGTTATTACTAATAAATTAAGGTTTTTCGACATTGTAAACAAAGATATCCTTTTTATGGAAACAAAATTGAATAACCGTTTTCTTAGAAAAAATTACACTGTAAAACTCCGACTTGTACGATTAAAATATAATTCCTATATTTGAATTTAAAATAAGGAAAAGAAAGATAAAAATATTTTAATTTATAGAATGAAAGAAAAGATCATTTTATTATATTTAATTATTATTTTTTGTAATATTCATAAACTATTAATTGGACAGGTGTTAAATGGGTTAACCAACTGTCATTTTATTATTTTGAATATCTTGTTCTGTAATAAATGTAATCAATGTAGTGCAAATAAAACCTTTGACCAATTGGCCCGCGCTTCCCCCTGAATATTTGCCCGTGTCCAATTGAAGAAAAGCCAGTTAGCGTCAGGAAGGGGAGAGAGGGTGACAGCGTGACCATCCGTTCTTCGCTGACCGGTCTACTCATAATTGAGGGGCTCGGGGGACACGTGATAAAGGGCTGATTTAAAAATGTTTAATATATAAACATTCTATTTATTAAATCAATCTTGTTTATTAACCCCCTTAATTAAAAATAATTGAAGACAAAAATTATAACAATTGAGATTTATTTGCTAAAAACATTATAAAAACACATGGCAACACTCACGGAACGGGCATAGGTCTACTCTGGTTGCAAGCCCGATAGCTACTGCCGGCGGCAGTGAGAACATTGAGCTTCTCGCGCTTCCACAGTGAAGTATGCAAGAGTGAGATGCGAATATAGTGTCGCGCACTCACAGCGCTGTTTATACCCGAATTAATTCCGATGTTCACAAAATACCTTCGATGTACCCGATAAATTCTGATTATTTTTAATATTATTTTTTATATCAAGGCATAAATATATTGTGGAGGAATACCTAAAATCTTAATCTTGGATTTATTATATTTATAGAGATATTGATAGTTATTAGAAGCGACGTGTAGATGATATCCATCATAGGGAAGGGAGGGTTAAATAAATATAGGTTTATTTTTGCATAAGATTCTCCAGTTCTATTCAAAAAGTCAAATTTCATTATTATTCAATGCAGATATGGCTAAATTCATCGTTAAAAGAGCCAAGAATCGCTCTATCAACTCTAGTCTTCTTCTTCTTAGAAGAACTCTTTATGACTAAGGGTCGTGTCCATGTCAAGATATTACGTATTACGATTTATTTAAATAAGACAAACTTATTTAAATAAATCGTAATCGTCAAAACAGTGTTGCACAGCAATAAAAAAATTATAAAAAAAACAAATTATAACAAGTATACCATATAAGTTTGGACCAATTTAAACTGATTAAGTATAAATAATTGCAACCCGTGAAATATATACGAAAATAAAGATATTTTATACTTTTAAAACTTGGTTCACTGTACAGTCGTAATCGGTAATGTGTTATAACTTTTAATGTTAATCATTTTTTTTACAAACGATAAATTTTTCACAATTAACAAAACTAAATTGTTCTACACTATTGTCGTATAACAATAGTTGGAACAAAATTCAAAATACTCCAGGAACATTCTTGTCCATGCGCGTCGTGTGCATTTCGAATTACTTTTGGAGAGAATAAAGGTGTTCCTCTCTCGCTATCTTATATTCAACATATTCTTGTACTCTTTCTTGAAGGCATCCAGGTTTTGGCCTATTTATATTCTTCTTCTTCTTCTTCCTAGCCTTCCCTCCACTGCTGGATGTAGGCCTCTTCCATCTGTCTCCATTTTTCTCTATCCTGTGACGCTTCAATCCATTTTTTCCCGGCGACCACAACAATATCGTCAGCCCATCTCTTCTGTGGCCGATCGACACCCCTTTTGTTTTCCCATGGCCTTCACTTAAAGACTTTGGGAGTCCATCTTGAGCTTGGCTGTCTGGCTACGTGTCCTGCCCATTGACATTTCAATTTTGCGATCCGATCCATGATATCCGCGACTTTTGTTCGGCGTCTGATTGCTGTACTCGTATTTGTAATTCTATCACTCAGACTTATGCCCAACATTTGCCGCTCCATGGATCGTTGCGCGCATTTCAATTTGTTGACAGTATTTATGGTCAGGGACATTGTTTCCAAACCATATGTCATCACAGGCAAGATTTGATGATTTTTAAATTAATGGGGATATCCTTGTTTCTCATTATATGACTGAGCTTTCCGATGGCTACCCAACCAAGTCCAATTCTTCTGGGTATTTCTGCCACCTGGTTTTCTTTTCCCATTTTTAATTTATGTCCGAGGTAGACGTATTATTCAACAGTTTCAATTATTTTGTCATAAATTTTTATATTTCGGTTAGACGGAATCATGATTTTGGTTTTGCTGTGGTTCATTTCTAACCCAAACCTCAGGAAAGCGTCATGGAGATCTTTAATCATGATTCTTAGTTCTTCCAGGTCGTTGCTATTTATATTATGATGATACAAATCTTGAGCAATAAAATAAGTTTAGAATATTAATGCGATCGGTATTCTCCTCGACTTTAATTTTGTGTGCCGTGGCAATTTTCCCTCCCGCGTCCGCCAGACGGGCAATCGCCGCGCGGGTCGCGCCGTGTTGATACAAAGGATTTGCGATCGCAAACAGTTTGTTCTCGCAGTTCGACAGTCAAACGGACAAATCAAATGTGGACGGTCCGATCGATAGGTACGTCAACGAGCTGCATCTTTTATTTGTCACACTTCAAATTTTACGAGGAAGCAATGAAATATCAAGAAGGCACGCGAGGATGTAAAATTGCCACCTTGCAAATATTTCCTTCAAAGTTTTCATTTTTCTTATCTTTTAAATAGTAAAATACATATTCGAAATGTTTGTGGTTTTTGTTATTTATTTACTCATTATTCAAAAGTTAACTAATTAACTAATTCAAAGTCGATTTTTCGACTTTGAATGTGACGGCCTTTTAGTATTTGATATATTTGATAATGCCTTGATTTTCTTGGTCTTCCACGGCTTCACCGATTGCATACATAATTTAACCATCCTTCTCTCATCCATTCGTTCCATATATCATATAACTATCTTTTTTGTTTAATCTTCCAGCGTGCAGAACCAACCTGCCTCTGGTGATGCCGATGGGGAGAGCAATCAAACTGCTGAACATAATCGCTTCGGAGGTCGACGTCTTTCATATTCGTGAAAGTACGTTCAGAAGACAAATACTCTTGACTTTGGAGAGTATTGTGTATTCCTAATGTCGAACCATCTCTCATGCGTTCCTGGTATTATATATTTTTATGTTTTACCTGTTCTCAATAGATGACTTAAACTATAATTTTTGTTTGTAATATCTTTTGAGAAAATAAACTGATTTGATTTGATATGATTTGATTTGATTGATCTCAGGGAACCTTTTTTTAAAAACTCATTTTTTTTAAAGACTAATACCAAGGATTTAAATCAATGATATTAGAATTTATTATTACAATCTTCAATGTGAGCAGAAAATAGCTCATTATTATGAAGAAGGAATCTGGTCATGTCCAGGCTTGAACCCAAGTCCCCTGGATCAGGAGCCAAGCGTTCCATCAGAATATCAGCCCGGCCATCAGAATATAGAAGGCAAGCTATTCGCTAAGTAGTGGCAAAATTAAAAAAAAAACATATATTATTTAAGTTGCTTATAAATATAAGAAACAATGAATAGTATTAAGGCTTTTTCCTAGAATTTGGCTGGCTATTGCGTTTATTACTTTGAACATTGATGACTATTAGGGGGTACTACAATTCTGAACAATCCGAATCCGAATTCAATTTCTATGTCGTACCCTCATTTTTAGATACACACGAATTTTATAAGGTGTAATTAAATCTGATCTCTTTGTAAGAGTACCATGGCTTCACCGCGTGTTTTTTTCATTTGCAGCTAGATGTAATTTAGCACTCGCCATAATAAAGACAAATAAAATTTAACATAAAATAATAAATTTGCATGATTTGCATTAGGAGACAAATGTAAAATACCCGCAGATGGCGGATTCGTAATATAAAATAGAAACAACTGAAAAATAACAGCAAATAACGAGAACATTAAAACATTTTTTTGCTTCCGAATGTAAATTTTCTTTTAAATTGTGGTAGGCTTGTGCTTGTGCTGTGTAAATGAACATTCACGTGAACGTAACGCGAGGAAGCAAAGTAAAACGTTTGAACGGTGCTCTGTGCAAATATGTCCTGTGAAATTGAATAAAAATTCTTGCAAATTAATTTACAAACAGAGTTTGCATTTATTTAATTAATTTAAATTGGAGTTTGTTTTGGACAGTAATCAGATAAATCAAAATGCATTTGTTTAACAAATAGGATTTCAAGAATCAATTTTATCTCAATAGAGACGAAGATGTAAATTGGAAACAGAATATGGTTGATCGAGGTGTTTACAGGACTTATGACCTGTCATTGGTTGGGTTAAGCGCACGCTTTATGTAATACAACATTCCACATTCCGCCTTTTTTCTTATGACCACCATGTCTGACAAATCTTTGGAAGTTGTGTATATGTTAATCTGTAATACCACCCTTTACATGGTAGTTTTTGCAATCTACACACTAACGCCATTTATGAAGATTGTATTTTTTTAAGTAAATAGGATTTCTTTTGTCAAGATTATTTTTTTAAGATAATCAAATGATTTTACTGAAATCTCTTGATGGAAGTTCATTTTAAATAATAATTAAATAAAACGATGTTTTTTAATTACTTCCACTTTTGTCTTTATGCCAGCGAGCCTGGCGAAACCGGTCGCTGTCTAAATAAAGACAAAAGTGGAAGTAGTTAAAAAACATCGTTTTATTTAATTATTATCTAGATTATTTATTTTATTTTTAAACATAAAAATTTAACTATATCCTTTATGTGAAAATAAGATATCGAAAATATTTCATATTTATTATTATTATTATAAAAAATATTTTATTTTTATTATTATTATTATAAAAGTACCACCTTCTCCAACTGATATTGGAGGGGAAAATTGAGGGACGCCGAGGGCCCGGAAGGAGACAAATGTCCTGGTTGCGAAACGTGAGGGAGTGGACCGGCATCCGAAGTGTGAAGGAGCTGTTCCGAGTGGCGCTGGACAGGGATACGTTCGCCGAGGTGATCGCCAACGTTGGGGGGATCCGGCAGGGCACTTGAAAAATAAGAATAAGTTTATTATTACTTTTTTTAATCGTTCTTTACATCTCAGCGCGAGCCAAATCCGAAGTTCCGTTTTCACATTAATAAGATATAATTTCAGTTTATATTGGAGATTGTATATTAATTTCTTTTTAATTCAAAATATTTTCTTATAATATGAACAAGATTATTTTTGTATAGACATTCTACTTGAAAATCCCAGTCAGGGGATGGTGAAATCTAGAGTTCCATTTGAAGTGTATCAAAATAAGACTTTCATATTGAGTTATGTAGCTATAATTTACACGGTATTTTCTGAAAGAAAACAAAAGAAAACACAAAGGTTTTTATTTTATGAATTACAACACGTTCTTTTCCAATTTTAAATTTATTTTTCTTGAAATGTTAAGAAGTTTTTATACCTTCATCTTTAGGAGAACGAACGATTTCCCAATTATTAACCTGTAAAAACTTTTAAACATGTCGAGAAGTAAGAACTCAAAAGTGTATAATTCATAAAACGAAAAAGCTTTAAATATGATAGCAGTTTTAGTTTAAAAAAAACATTTAAGCTTTATAACATTGAATAGTCCATTGCTTTGGCCGAAACACTATGACACTTCAATATTATTAACCTTTAAAATGCGCACAGGATTCCGTAGAGTTGGACGTCCCCCTGCCCGCTGGACCGACGATCTGAAGAGGATTGCTGGACATGGATGGATGGGAGCGGCAATGGATAGAGGGCGGTGGCGGGCTTTGGGAGAGGCCTACATTCAGCAGTGGATGACAGACGGCTGATGATGATGATGATGAACCTTTAAAATTTACAAGACTGTTATAATAACAAATTATTTATTACTCACTTTCTAAGAATGTCGCGGCAGCTGTTTCTCCAAACGATGTTAGCATAATCAGGTGTAAATAAAAATGTGATATTGTAAGTGTTATAAATTTTAACACCTAATAATATTCATAAATGGGATATATGATATTTTTATTTCTAAATGAGAATATCATAAACTTCTTTTTTTCTTAGACATTGGATTTAAAGAATTTTCATATTTACAATGTCCACTATGAACATTTCTCCCCATTTTGGCTTGCATTATTCATCCCACGACCGCTAGATGGCGGTGCTATGTGAATTAACACGAGTGAAGGTTTTTCAATTTAAAAGTTTTCTCTATTACTAGAATCATTGACTGGAAATACAAGATCTACCAAGTATACCAAAATTTGACGCAATAATTTGCAAAATACGTTACATATTGGTTATAAGCCAAATATAAAATCGAAATTTCTTGTTGTATAAATGCCATGACATACAAATACATTTTTGAAAAGTTGTTTTTTAAAACGTATATACTGTTAAAATTAAAAACACTGTTATAATATCACAATTTCTTTTTATTCACTGATTCGTGACAGCTGTTTCGCCAACCGATGTTGGCATCATCAGGTGTTAAAATAACTTGATGATGAGTGAACTGATAGTTTATTGTAAATCCTGATGATGCCAACATCGGTTGGCGAAACAGCTGTCGCGACACTCTCAGTGAATAAAAATAAATTGTGATATTATAACAGTGTTTTTAATTTTAACAGTTATAGTGTTGAAGTTTCATAGTGTTTCGGCCAAAACAATGGACTAAAATGTATAAATTTTTAAAGATGATTTAAATCCGCAGCATTCAAATTAAATGTACTATCTCCAATATGAGCAATAAGGAAGGAAACGAGTCATGACTAGGCTTGAACTCAAGTCCCCTGGATAAGGAGCCATACGTTTTGAACCTTAGACCACCACCCGTTTTTACCTACCATATTTAATTTGAAAGAACTCCTCATATAATCATTTTATTTATTATAAAACAGTTTATTAGGAAGAAAATTGTGACAGAGTCGCAAGAGCTATGACTGCCTAACGAAAGTCTCGGGTTGGATTTCCGGTGATGGCAGTGTTATTGTCACGCTGTATTCGTAAAATTACCTTTTGCATATCATGAGAATCAAATTCTAAAAAAATTGCATACAGAGTAATTAAGTTATAATTACCTGCTGTATCTTTTACTTTTTGTCCTGTCATACCTCCAAGGTGAATAAAGCCTCAAGGAGCCTTCTCCACTTGGCTCTATCGTCGAACGCAATTGAAATAAACTGTCGCGATAATCTCATAAAAATAAATTGTGATACGTATAATAACAGTGTTTCAAATTATAATGTTGTAAAATTACCGTATTCCGTACAAAATAATGGATTATCAAATTATTCAAAATTTACCATCAATTGTACATACGTTGTAAGGAGGAATGAAACCGTCTACTTTGGGTTTCATTTCCCCATTTTGTCTTGTATGAGATGGCGATACTTTTCCAATATTATCAATATTAAAAAATCTACTCAAAATCATCACAGCAAATGCATGACTGCATTAAATGCGGTGAATTGTTATAGCATCAGTTGCAGTAGTCCATTTCTATGTATACAGGGACGGGGTACACAGGATGACTATTTACCCAATGACGAAGCACGCAGCCGGAATATTGATGAGGGCCCTGGCGGTTAACTTGTGTACTAATTCGGTGAATATTTATTGAAATTGACAGTCGATGGATGCTGACAATACTGACATGTCAAACGTGAACTAGCGCCACGGTGTACGCATTCCGTAACATAAGTGAGGCACGTATTGATGGTGCCACTTTTACGTTGCAATTGAAAAAAAAAAAAAAACCTATTTAATATTTACTTTAGTGTGTGCTTCAGTAAAATAGTAAATCAAAAGTAGGTACTATTAGAATGAATTTAACTGTAATCAGTATTATAAAACTTTATTTTACTTATCAACGACATGTTTGAAATGTTTCCGTTATATCTCCCCTCTTATCAATCCTAATTATACCTCCTCCACCTTTATAAATAACTCTACCCTTTTTAGTAAATAAATGATCACTCTGCATAATTTTTTAGTTAAAATTTGTACATTAAAAATATGATGTTATGTTAAGTGTAAGTTATATTTAAGGCGAATATAAAGATAATAAACTAAAAGAAAAAAAATAGTGAATTTATTATAAATATTTTCATATACGAAATATTTTTATTATTATAACCGTTTGTATGTGAATGGTAAACGTTTCCATCACAAATTATCTATCTTTATAGCATTATTATATTTGGCACTCATATAAATAATATTATGAACTTTTATGTATTCAAATTTTAACTCAAAGTCAAAAAATAAATGTTATGAAAACGTATGTTTTCTATGATAGGGTGATTTCTATGATAGAACGTCGAATGCAAATATAAGAAGTGAATGCGGTGCGAATGATGGTGTTATGAACAAAATAATGAAAGGATCATTACGATGGTTTGGACATATGGAATGAATGAATGAAGAAAGATTGGTAAAAAATTATATGTTAACGATGTAAATGGAACCAGAAATAGAGTAAGACCGAACAAAACGTGGTACGATCAAATAAATCAAATATTGAATGTCGGCCACGTGAGGAGTCAGAGAAATCGACGCACGTGCATGACACGATGTATGAGTGTTGAGGAATTGAGAGAAATATCGATCGATTTCTCTGACTCCTCACATGGCCGATATTCAACATTTGATTTATTTGATCGTGCCACGTTTTCCTCGGTCTTCCTCTATTTCTGGTACCATTTACATCATTAACATATAATTTTTTTACCATTCTTTCTTCATTCATTCTTTCCATATGTCCAAACCATCTTAATGATCCTTTCATTATTTTGTTCATGACACCATCATTCGCACCGCATTCACTTCTTATATTTTCATTCGACACTCTATCATACACAGAATATCCACAGATTCGTCTAAGAGATCTCATTTCTACTGCATTTATTCTACTTTCATCCTTCCTTTGCCAGTTGCATGCTTCGCTTCCATATATAAGGGTCGGTAGAAGAACACCATTGTGCACTGCCATTCTAGCTTTTTTGGATAGGTTTTTGTTTGCGATGACAACTTTAAGTGCACCATTCACTTTGTTGCCTGCCCCAACCCTTCTGTCAATATTCCTCTCCACTCTCCCATCTCTTGTAAACATACTACCTAAATACACAAACTCAACTACTTGCTCCAAATTTTCACCATTCACGCTAATGTTCCGAATGGAATAATTGACTCGTTATCCCGCGATTACGATCCGCCGGATTTCGATATCGGTATTGTTATATTCATCGCGAATCATGGCAATGATGTGTGAAAAGTAGTTGAAACCTTTCGGAAACATTTCGTTGTTGAACAGATTGAAAATAAATTACTTTTGCTTTCCATCAACGGGAAATAATCGAAAAAAAATATTGTTGATTTCTTGAAGAAAAAGCGTTTGGCGAATATCTCGGGGGATTTTTAAAGGGGCCAGGAAAATGTTAGCACATCTTTGTATCAAGAATGAAAGGTTTCTTTTTATATGTAGTCCAAAATAACTTATTCATTGAATACCTACAACTTGCGATACAATCAATCTGTCAATAAAAGTTTTCTTAGAATTACTTTAATAAAAAACACTTTGTACCGAAGCTATTAATCTTCAGTGAAATGAAAACTCCCTGGAGGAAATATGAAACGTTTTTCCTGACAATTTCGTTTCGTGCCTTTGTTCAAGTTTTAAGCAGTTTGTAAGACATTTTATTTTGATAAAACGGCATTCACTGCCGATCATCGCGGACTTTCCATGAAAACATGCATATTGTGTTGGAGAGAAAAGAAAAGTTGTCTTCCCAAGTTGATAAATCATTTTGAATCGAATCATATATTAATAATATATTTTGTAATCGCATTCATATAGTAAACTTTGAACGTTTTCCCCGAAAAATTCAATTACCTAAACATTAACTATCTTTACTTCTTCTCTTCTTCTTTTTTTCCAATGTTAATCTTAACTTGAAACTCCGACAAAGAATGATTGAATGAAACATACGGTTTGTTCTACTATGTGTTTGAAAGTATTATATTTAATAGCTTGCCGCAAATCATGTAGAACTCAGATAATGTTCACATATTCCGTAACCAATATGAATTTTCTTGTTGTTAAATGTCTTCTTTGTGTGTTTTGTGACTATTTGCTATTTTTAAAAATTTGTTTTCATTATAAATTTAACTATTTTGTATTTAAAAATGTCAAATACTAGTTGTAAAAAACATGTAATTTTTCATAACTAAATAAAACAATATAAAAAAAGAAGAGGATTGGAGGTAACTGGGAAAACATGGATAATAAAGAGGAATGACCTGAAGAAGAAAATTTCACACAGGGATGTAGCGCTGAGAAGAGTGAGAGAAAGAAAAATAAGGATTGGCACTAGAACACCGCTATGATGAACACCGCTATTTTATAGTTTGTTCTCGATGACAACAATATATTTTTAAAAATATATATAATAAGCTGAAATTTTAATTGGGGAATTTAATTAATTTTTTAATTAACCAATTCTAGCGTTATCGAAATGACAGACATAAAGAGTGACATTATTTTATTAACGAGGGATTTTCTTATGCAAAGTGCTCTCCCAGCAAATACCGCCAGAGTCTTAACGAAACTCGCAATCGGAGTTGATCGTATCTCAGTTCACCGCAGACCGTAAGATCGCTATTAAGAATTAAAGTATCACAGATCCATTTGCATCTCCCGGCCATACTGTTTCGAAGATTCAAGATAGAATTCAAGAATGGATTAACTACTTTAATTTGCATTTTATAAAATGACTATAGTTATGGCTATATACATTAAGATAAAAGTATCTAAAACTATATCATTTAAATTATTTTGAACGAAATTTTGAATTTTTAAGGAGGGTAACAACATTTTTCTTTGTCACATGGCACGGGGGAGAATGAGAAAAATGTATTGACCCACGAAACGTCGATTTAGAAGAAATACTTACATTCATGTATTAACCAAAAAAAACATGAAATTACAGTGTATTTTAAAATATTTTTAATAAGTAATATTTCTGAGTTGTAAAAAAATAAAAAAAGTATGGTGAGGTATATAATTCTAAAACTATATAACTCTTTGAAAACGAGCCATGTTGGATATCTGCTTGCGGGAAAGAGTCAGTAATGACAAAGGTCTCTGACGTCATCAAGTTGGCCGCAACCCTTAAATGGCGATGGGCGGAACACGTCGCTCGTGATCAGATGAATAGTGAACAAGGCGACAGCCGTGCTTGTGCCCGAAGACGGCAAGGCGTGGAGTCGGGTGCTCACAGGTGCGATGGCGTGACGATATCAGGAAGAGTGGGGGGAGTGACTGGATGCGGATCGCTCAGGATAAAAGGGAGAGGGAGTGGAAAGCACGAGAGGAAGCCTACGTCTAGGGAGTGGACGGCCACGGTAGGCTGAAGAAAAATTCATATGAAATAAAAAATCACATCACTTTATTTGAATTTTGAGTACGAGTAACAAGAAATGACATTGTATGAATTTAACAGTATTTCGTACAGGAGACAAAAAAATTCTGTTCAATTTGATAATGGACGAACTTATAGAGAGGACCCAATCGCTACAACTGGTATATAGGATGGGAGAGCAATTTGTCAATGTGGTCTGTTATGCAGACGTTGCTATAATAAGCAATAATGAGTTACAAAAAATGCTAAAGAAAACAATAATGACTTACAAAAAATGCTAGACAGACTACATCACGCCTGCAAAAAATATAACATGACGATATCTCGCGAAAAAACAAAATGTATGACCTTTTTCAAAACACCCAAAACAAACTAAACTGGTTAAACACCAAAAGTAAACTGGTTATATAAAATCAACCCATACAACAGGTCAGGACCTTCAAGTATCTAGGCATAGACCTGGTGGAAGGAGCTGATCTGCGGGAAGAAATGTAAGCCCAAGTAAACAAGGCAGCTGCAATCTCTGGCGCTCTCAAATCCACAATATGGAAAAACAAAGACATGGCCATTAAGATTAAGATAAGAATCTATAAAGCATGCGTCAGACTATAATAACATCGGCGTCGAAGCAAGGGTAGACACAGTAAGGGCTAAACAAGTTTTGAAGACTTCTGAAATGAAGACACTGAGGACGATAGCACGCAAGGCACTTAGAGATCGCGTGAGGAACACCAGAATAAGAGAGATTTGTGATGTTGAGGATATTATAAGATGGAGCAGACAGCGAAAAAGGGACTGGTACGGTCATGTTCAAAGAATGGACACCACCAGACTCCCCTATATTGCATTGCATAATCAGCCTCATGGGAATCGTCCTCGTGGAAGACCTCCTAAAATATGGAAGGACAGCTTGGAATCTATCTCACAGGAGGAGCAACCCTCCGGAGAACAGACCACATAGGTCTACAACAAGGACGAAGAAGAAGTATTTCGTATAAATACATTAATAATGATATCTGCGTTACTCCTGATGCTCGGCAAAAGACACATCTTGTATGTATGCGTAATTGCCAAACCAATGCAGTAGCATTACTGTGTAATAGAACGAGTATTATACTACTTTTATTTAATTCATAATACAATATTGTTTTTTCGGGTGGCGCACGACAGAGAAGCTTTTACAGTTGTGATTGCCAACGTCGTGGAAACCTGATTATAGCACATGAAGAAGAAGAATTATTATATTGAACTAGAAATATTATGATTATTTAATAAAATCAGTATGGACTATCATATATTGTGATCTTCGTAGTATTTATAGATGAGTTTTATTTAAAAAATAAACACTTTTGTTTTATTGTATTTTAAAAAATAATATATTGTTCAAACTATTAAATCTGTATATATCAAGTCAATCGATTGAAATTATATTTTTCGATTGTTGATTTATTGCGTATTTTGCTTTAAAATACTGAATTGTGAATAAAACCGGTTAGCAAAGGCTAAAATTTAAAGATGTTTTTTTATTAACTACTTCCACATACAGAACAGTCTGTTGATGGTAGCGAGCTTGGTTTTTTAATAAATTATTATTTGAAATGAAATTCCACCAAGAGATTTCAATAAAATCGTTAGATTGTATACCTTACAAGGGGACATACATATATTTAGAGAAATCTCCCCCACTGAAAGAGTTACATCACTGCGTTTCTTTCTAACCCAAATCGCATTAGCATCAAAGAGCGAGATAGGTGTAATTATTCCTCAGGTAAATACTTTCTATGGTAAGTGCTCGATTATTACTCTTCTTAAAAGCAGGAATATGGGAGAGAATGGGACAGACTCAGTCGGCATTACTCTTATCTATTATCTTAGATTTATAAGGGCGCCGAAAGTGGTGGGATTGTGAGGCGCGAGATCACTTCAGTATATTTAATGGCGTGTTCGATTTACAAAATTTACATATCTTTTACTTCTTATATAAGAAGTGATTGCAGTGCAAATGACAGTGTTATGAACAAAATAATGAAATGATCATAAGTTGATTTGACACAAAGTAAAAAAGAATGAAAAAAGAATGGTATATGTGTTAACGGGAGACCATACAATCAAATCGATCAAATAAGTCAAATATAAAATATTGCCCACGTGAGGAGTTAAAGAAATCGACGTGCGTTTGTCAGGAAAGAACAGTATGGTGGTGCATTCTTTATGCCTACCCTTTCGACGAGACGGCGTGATAAGACGTGTAAGTTAGTTATATATATTTTACAAAAAATACACGACATAATACTGGTAGTGTTCAGTGTCTTTTGTAATCTTGACGGAGCTTTGGCGGGAGCGAAACCGGTTGGCGTAAAAATTATATAAGTGTGTTAAAAAAAAATTATAATGCCACACCACACATTAAGTGCTTCGTACAAAAGTATAATATTTGGTGGATAATAATAACGTTTGTCTATCGGAATATGGTTAACATCAAGTAAGTTAAATTAAATTAATTAGTTAATTGATTGTTAATTAACAAATAAATAACAATATATTATATGATATGATAAGCATACATTAACTAAAATAAACGTACTCGTAATAAAAAAAATCTTTCTATTTATTTTAATGTCGTTTTTTTAAATTGATGATACGGACCACATTTGTATAAAAATAAATTACATAGTTCTGTTGATTCTTATTCTTTTTCCAATTTACCAATTCCTTTTTTGGTGAATAAAAATAGTTAATAATTGCACACCGAAAAAACATGAAATCAGCGCACAGGTCGCACAACCACTACGAATGATATTTGCATACATTTCTAGATCCTACTAAGATTGTACATAGACTGAATCTTCTTCGCTCCTCCCCACTTCTCCCCAGATCCTTATAAACGCCTCGAATGTTCCAGAACCTTCACTAATGCGTTGTAATGGATTCCAGGGGGCCATTGTGATAAATCCGCGTAGGTGTACCACGAAATTTCAATATAATAATGTATTATATTGGCTGGTAATTCAAATACTCCCAGTCTAGACTGAGGGCTCGTAAATACGGATTTATAATTGCACTTAAATGTTCCCATCTCGTACTCTTACCGATGAAGGATTGTGAAAGATCAGTAATTAATTAAACTACTCTGCTTTGGTAGAAACCCGATTTATAATTCAAAATTGAATCTAAGTGAAGCAACCATCTTGTTTAATATAAAGATTGAAAAAAGAGTAATAGCCTATTTCTCATATTCTCACTGGTGTAAGAATTATGTGTCCGGGAAACTAATCTTAATGGATGGCGCTAGTGTAGATTAAACTAAAAAAATGTGAAGTGTTCCTGAACATTGTAGCATATATGCATCTTCCAAAAAAAAATTGTCAGACGTGGTGGTCGTAAAAAGGGAGGAATGGGGAATGTTGTTAAACATAAAGTGATTGCTTAACCCAAACAAAGACAGGTCATATGTCTTGTAAGCGCCTCGACCACCATATTCTGTTCCCAGAAAACAATTTACATCTTCGTTTCTATTGAGATACAATTAATCATTATAAAAAATAATTTACCCGCAATGGGTCCAGTATTTGCCTACAATTATTTGTATATATTCAAAATGTTGTATAAAAACTAGTCCAAATTAATAGCATAAAAATTGGAGAGACATCTCCAGGCGTTGTCTAGCACCATTAAAAAAAATAACATAAAAAATATTTGAAAAATACTTTTATACTTTTTTCCACCATTTAATTTTTGTTTTGTCAAAATAACCGGTTTTGCTCCTTCCGGAGCTTCTACAGGGTTACAATACAAATTAAAATAAATGTTTTTGTAAGTTTGTTTTGTATCTCAGACGAAACTCTAATGGAAACGATGCCGATTTTTTTAAGAAAACAAATTAAAGTGGTGAAAAAAATATTTTTAATAACACCACATCATAAATTAAGTAACAAATTGATCTTTCGAATAAAAAATATCATTTTCGTTTTATTACAATTACTCTCGATGTATAGCAAAACACACAGCACGTATGTTGAATTTATTGTGTGTTAAAGGTACTTGGTAAATAATCTGCATAGAATTTAATTTGAAAACGTCTGATAATCTCAACTTCAATTTATAAATCTAAATAAAATTAGTGGTCAATTTTGACTTTCGAAATTGAATTAGCAGTTTCGCCAAATGTTACACACCTATGCAAGAAAATGATAGCTTCTCTTATCTCTTTATATATAATAATAGAACACATGCACATTATTTGACCACAAAACCAAAAATGACACAATCTCAGAGAAGAGAATTATTTTATTGTTTCTTGAGCAATGCTGTGAAATTCCACATCAAAAATTTGATTTGAATACAAACGTCTGTTTTTCTAGAAGTTCACATATGACAAGTCTAATAATTTTGCCATAATCTCTCGATGGAAGTCGATTTAAAATATACAAAGTTGTTTTAAAAGCTACTTTCATTTTGTATTTATTTCGACAGCCACTGGTTTTGGCAAGCTAACTGGCATCGACTGACATCGATCACCAGTTAAAAGTTAAAGACAAAAGTGGATGTTGTTATTAATAAAACTTTGTTTTTGTTTTTAAGGAGTTTTATTATAATATTTATGTATGACATGTTTCGCCCTTCTAAGGCATTATCAAATTTCGCCTTTCTAAGACATTTGATAATGCCTTAGAAGGGCGAAACATGTCATACATAAATATTATAATAAAACTCCTTGAAAACGATAGTTTTTTCATACATATTAATACTTTAATATGGAGTTTTACATCATTGTTCAAGAAACAATAAATAAATATTGTTTTATTTAAGATTAATAAATTATCAACGTCACATGTGAAAATAGACAAATCATGATTTATTATTATTTTCTTTTCTAGTTGGTAACAGTATGGTTATGATTTGATTTCGAAACTAAGAATGCCATTTCCTCATAGTGCAGTGTTATGGCTTATGTAGTGATATCATTGAGCCCGCGACGTAAGAAATCTTATCATGAAACAAAAGTGTATCCATGGTCCTTTCAAGATTATTTATGGTTTATCTAAAATAAATTGACAAAGGCTCGAACGTTCGCCCGAAAGTCACTCGTAAAAATAGTTCAATATTAAATTTTTATGGGTCAAAAGGCATTACTCCTCCATTCAATTTACCGCAATGCACTTGACAAAACCAAGAATGGCAATTTTAAATTGAAAAGGTCAGTCTATTCGGTTAGTCCGGACGGCGGGGGCGCGCTGGCTCGGGGCGAGCCGAGCTAGCTGTACCGGGTGGACCAAATTTGCTCTACGACAGTTTTTAACGTTTAACTGCGGCTATTTTTATCAAGTTTCGATAAAGTAAACGTTTTATTTTGTATTTTACGATCTCCCCGAGACAATAAAACCGCGTTCTTGTATAAAGTTAAAACGAATATTTTAAGAAATAGAAAGTCTGCGGGAGAAAAAAATTTGAATTTAACATTAAATTTGATTTCTTAAGTATGTTAAAGTTTTTGTGTATATTCTTCATCACTTTTTTTCTGAATTCGCAAATCATCTTATTAAAAATGATCATTCGTTTAATAAAGGTACAACGTTGACATTTTACACGTTAATAATAGAAATACAACTTTAGATAACATTTACATTTTAGAAATTAAAAATAAAGAACACATTACAAACAAGGAAATAAACCTAACTTCATATCCAATATTTGATTTGTTTCCACTCTCTCATAATTCTAACTAAATTAATTAATCTCATTTTTTTCTTGTAATTTTTTCAATTTTTTTTCTTGTATATTTTAATATGTAAGAAGCGTTTTAATTTAATTTTGGTGTTAACATTTTTACATTGAAGAAGGGCTTCTGTTTCCTGAAACAATGTGTAAAGTGTATAAAAGTGTTTTAAAAATACAATGTTTTCAAAAATCTGTTTATATTTTACGGATGTTTATTGATATTTCATATTAATTAATATAAATAATGCATATTTTTTCACTTTAGCTCTTCGGTTCTGGGTGGACCTTGGCCTACTCCAAAAAATTTCTCTAGCTGACCCTATCTTGAGCCTTGGACTTCCTCTACTTAGGTCTGACTCACAATAATTGCAGGTCCTTCAAAACACCGTTCAACCAATGAAATCGTGGTATTCTCACGTTGGGTCTTCCCTTCGGTCATGTAATGAATAATGAATACTTGTACTTTTTTAAATATCTATTATATTTAATTTCATTTCACTTGTTCCTCTAAAATCTGTTGGAATCATCAAATGTTAAACAAATTGAAATACTCGATGTTAACATGATAGAAATTGTATATATTTTCCTTAGATTCTTAGTCTTCTTGGTATCAATGGCGATCAAGTCTTGTAAAATAATCCCTATTATGGTGTCATCTTTCTTATTTCTCTTGCTATTGTAGTGGAAGGTTCGGCCGACTTTGTATCGTTTCCAGGGGCGTCGGGTGTTATAGTTATAGTCACACGACATGTGGAAGCATATTCTTAACCCTTTTTTTTTAGTTTGATTATATATTAAAATAAAAGTAAAATTTTTAAACGAAGAATATATTGAACATTTATACAGACTTTTAACCTACACTTAACACTGTAGTAACCACAATTAAGAAGCTTATAAAAGCAATTTTAAAATCGTAAGAGAGATCTTTAGAATTGCAGCTAGGGAGGGTTAAGGGAGTAGGCAGAGGTAAGAACACCCTCCCAAGTAGGGGGAATATCCCGAAAGGAACGCAGAGAACTAGATAAAACCAGAGGGGAGTTGTGAACTCGTGTGTGAAGGGGCGTGATCTGCCTCAAGATTTCAAAAAAGTCTAGCCTTATGAACATCGGCGGGAATTTTTAAATGGAATGTGGTACTTACGTAATACCCATCAATGATTAAATCAATAAATTGATTGTATTTAATTTAATGCTTCTTGGACAATGATGTAAATCTCCATATTAAATAATTCATACGAATGAAAACGTCTATTTTCTAGAAGTTTTATTGTAATTTATAGAAATGACATGTTTCGCCTCTTAAGGCATTATCGAATGTATTTTAAAACATTTATTAATGCCTTAGAAAGGCGAAACAAGTAATTCCCGTAAAATGTATTAAAATTTTAGAAAACAGATGTTTTAATTCGTATAAAATCAGTTAAATTTTTTCTCTACTTTATTGTTACAGAACTATAATACTTATATTGTCACAATAATACACTTCACGTTATTGGAAAACTCCAGGTGTTTATAAATAGGTGCCTTCGCTCAATATTCAAGATCTATTGGCCCCAAACAGTGTCAAAAGCCGTTCTCTGGACCATGGCAGGCGAAAAGCCAATTAGAGAACAAGTCGCTAGACGCAACTGGCAGTGGATCGGCCACACTCTGAGACGGAATCCAGCCTGCATCGCTCAGGGCGCACTGGACTGGTCCAGGGGAAGTAGGAAGCGAGGCAGACCTAGAGCCACCTGGAGAAGAGCCCTGTAGGACGAGGTTAGGGCAGCAGGCTTTATTGGGATGATGTTAGGCATCAGGCATGCGATAGAGTCGGGTGGAGAAGGTTCCTTGAGGCCCTATGCACCATGGAGGTGTGACAGGACAAAACGAATAAGAAGAATGTTGAAACATTAGATAATTAACCAACTAATTAACCAATTCGCCATTTCTCCGAAGGGCATTAAGCAGACATTATAAGGAATGAAAGCAAAATAAATGAGATACCTTAGACGAATGAGTGTAAAGCGATGTACGACAGAATTTTAAATGCGGAATTCAGAATGAATCAACATAAACATCACTGAAATAGTTTGGCCACATGCACCACATGTTGGATTGTTGAAAAAAAGTGTACTTTATTAATGCCTTAGAAAGTCGAAACAAGTAATTCCCGTAAAATGTATTAAAGTTCTAGAAATCATACGTTTTCATTCGTATGAAATCAATAAAAAATTTTCTCCACTTTATTATTACAGAACCAAAATAGTTGTTGGAAGTCCATCACTCCGGAGAAATGGCGTAATATTTTTTTATTTTGTTACGAAAAAGATAGAATATTCATTTATGAATGCAAGTTTAATCTGGGTTAACCTGGACAGATCATGGGCAAAGTGGAAAAAAATTTAATTTTCTCTGGCGACAGTTGGAATAATAAAGTTCTAAGTGTAAATGAATCCTTCTTCAGTGAATCGTGTGTTTTGAATGATCAGATGGAACTTGATTTTTTTCGTAACATCAAAATGACAATACTATTAAATGTTTTATATAATTGTACGTATAGATAAGGTTAGCAAGAACCCTTATTCACGAAAAAAAGTCAAATGTGAAATTTTGTTAGTTGGAACCCTCTTACTCTCAGGTGACGAGTTCATAAATTCGTAAAATAAAATGAAACTACGGCATCACCGTTGGTTTTTTTCATTCCAAGTTTGAATAGAATATTACTCGAATAGAAAACATTTGAAATAGTTTCAGTTTGGACGTCAACGCACCGGCCGAGAGTACAGAGCGAATTACAAAGGTGCGCTGACCATTGCAGTCCAATCAGTCACGGTACCTACCTGCCTGACGAATCGGGGGACCCTCTCTCTCTCATATTCTTTCCTCCCGCTTCTACCCTTCTGGTACTGCATTCCATGGATGGCACGTGAAAAATATGTGTATATTTTAAATCAACATCTTCGCAATATCAAATATAATTGCCGATATTTGATAATCGACGTGAGTATATGACTCGCTGTATGAATATTGAGGAAGATAGAGAGGTGTCTCAGAATTGAGTAGTGTGCTGGTAAATTCTCTCTGACTACCCTTTCGGTGAAATGGCTTGTTGAAACGGGAAATGTTTTGTTATTCTCGATAATCTACAAGTATGGTGAAACTCATCACTTCCATAAAATATAATATTTGACTTCCAGGAAATAAACGGGAGATGCCTATTGGTGGCGATGAGGTTCGCAACCCATCACACCGCGTCTCCCGCAGGGGCGAAAATAGAAGGAAGGATGGCCGCATCTGTTAAAGTGTGGCAGTCCATTCTTTCTGTCTACCCCTTCGGGGAGACAGCGTGATGGTCAGTTAGTTAGTTAATTTTAGTCCAGGAATCATGTGACAATAAAGTTGCGATAGATTGGCTACCTATCACATGTCACGAGAATCAATATAATAGCTAAAAAATAAATTGTTTGCAGTAATTGGGTTCAAACGACCTATTTTATACATAAAAAAAAAATAATAATAAAAAATAATAATAAATGAAAACTTTTTTGCAATGACCAGCTTTCATAGTGCTTTTATTTCTTCTCACAACATCTATCACGTTCTTCGATTATATTTTATTTGCCTTTTTATAAATACGCATTAAAATAAAAGGCACATTGAAATTTCTCTGTTTAGTTATTAAAAAAAAAACATCATAATAATTATCCCTTTGGGAATACTTGGTAAATATATTAAATAAATAAACTATTGTTATCATATATAAAATTCTGTATTACTCTCTTTGTCCGTAATTCGACCTACCCCTGTTTCACCATCCAAACCCACCCCATTTTGTTTCATCTAGTTGCCGTCCACCTCTCTAATCAAAAACACCCCTAAAAGTTCGGCCGCCATTTCACTAACGATGTTCGATGCTTCTCATCGATATTCTATAAAACGGGTTACTTTAATAACTGATTTTATAAAAACTCTTAATCAATACGATTGTCTGATTAGATTGATAAGGGTTGATTTGATTTTCATTATGTTAATTATTTTTTTTAATCTAAGAAACTATTTTATTACGTTAACAGTTTTAGTTTGGTTGAATATATTATTAAATTTAGCATTGTATGAAATAAATATTTGGTATTCAAAATTAAATAAAATCCTGTGTTCATTTATGAAATGTAAATGTAAATGAAAATAAAAACATAGCTATTTTATTAAAAATCTACGTTGATGCTGAATTGAGATAGTAAAAGTTGCTTGGAAAAAAAAATTCCAGTAATTTTTTTATTTGTTTTTTAAGTACGACGACCTTCGTGGCAGAGTGGTAAGAGCTCTGACTTCCATACCGAAGGTCCCGGGTTCGATTCCCAGCGTAGCAGTGTGATTGTCACACTGTCATTGGTCTGGTGTAGAATTCACGTGACAATAATATAAAAAAAAATACATAATGCATTTATTAAAAAGGCAATCTTACGACGATTTCGAGGGTGTAAAGAAAATCCCAATCGTCAAGGTATTCAAGGATTCGGGTATGCTTGTCGAGTGATTTTAGAATGCATAAAACATTTTTGTATCGTGAAACTTGCAGTTTGTCAGCATATACGGATTATCTGGTATTGTTACATGCTCATATTTCAAATGCATTTTTAACTCTAAAGTTCACTCAGATAAACTCGCACCGGGATAAACATACATGCATAATGTTAGTCGAGGGATTAGATATCTAGACGACTTAAAGACCAAAATTTATTACGAAATTTAACATTATATCAACATGAACCGATGATGAAGGTGTAAGCCTTCGAAACATGTCGAGAAAAATAAACTCAAAAGTGGAAAAAACAGTTTTGTAAAATGATCTTTAATAAAAAAATTAAATACAAAAGCTATTTTGAATTCATAATTTAAATTTTTTTTTAAATAGAATTAATGATGACGGAATACACTCTTTGAAATTTAACCGAACCTTTTAAATTATATATTTACGAACCATATGTTTATTTTTAACTCTTTAATCTCTTTTACAGTCATTTCAGGATTCTTCAAAAATTCAATTTGGAAAAACCCTGACATGAAGATCAACAGCAAAGTGAGAATCTATAAGCATTGTGTGCGACCTATCATGACAAATGGAATCGAGTGCAAGGCGGACACCACAATCACATAAAACGCGCCCAGAGTGTCAGAAATGAAGACGCTCAGATATACACTGCAAGAGAGGATAATGAATACGCGGATAAGGGAGATATGCGAGATCGAGGATTTCGTTAGGTGGGGAAGGCAAAGGAGAAGATACTGGTATGCATACGTGAGAAGAATGGATCTATCCAGAATCCCCTTCATTGTGTTGCACGGCCAGTTCCAAGGTCGACGACTCCCGGGCAGACCACCAAAGAAATGGATCGACAGCTGGGAGTCGATTTCGCAGGAGGCCAATCCCTTTTAAGAAGCAGGTCACAGACCTACACTAAGAATAAGAAGAAGAGAAGAAGTTTATTTTAAGAACAGACTAATTAACTTGAGGGACACTGAGTCTGAGGGACTCTGTTTGGGACATTTAAAGCATATGCTAGTGGATAGCAAAGTTAGGATTTATAAAACATGCATCAGGTCCATTTATAATACATGCATCAGGTTCATTCATTAAACAAGCATCAGGACCCTGCGGAATTGAAGCAAGAGCAGACACTGTCAGAAGAAAACATTGTTAGTAGCAGAACTTAAAACAATGAGACCTATTGTTGGTATAAGTCGACCTCCCTAAGAGATATGATACCCAAATAATAAATTCGCAGATCTTGCAAAATTTATGACATTGTGAGATGGAGTAGGCAGAGAAGATGTTTCTGGAGGGACCACATCGAAAAAATAGATTTCTATGATCGTGATGCACGAGACTCGTGCAAGAGGGCCGTCAACCACCAGGACGACCACCGAAGAGATGGAGAGAACCTTGGATATCTTCAACGCAGAAATAAATTTGATAGCTTTGACAGCGTCAACACAAACTGTTTTATCACCCAACATGCAGAACCAACCTGCCTTTGGTGATGCCGGTGGGGAGAGCAATAAAACTTCGCAGATCGACGTCTTTTATATTAGTGATTGTACGTTCAGGATACCAATTCAACTTTAGAGATATCTTGTATTCCTAAAGTCGAACCATCTCTTATGGGTTCCTGGTATTATATAATTATGTTTCACCTCTTATTTTAACATTATTATATTATATTTTACTAGTTCTCAATAGATGCCTTAAACATTAATATTAATTTGTGATATCTTTGAGAAATAAACTGATTTCATTTTATTTGATTAATGCAATAATTACATTCAGTTTAGATTTTTAAAGTTAAAAGATTTATTTTTATTTTATTTCATGATTGAACTGAAAAAATAAAATGGTCTTTACAGCACTCAAGACTCCACTAAAAATATCAGTTTATGTTAATAAATGGCAGGGGTGATAATCCTCTTTACTGCCATCTATTGTTGCAGCCCTTGAACTAGCCGGGGTAGATGGCAGTGAATACTGAACTCGGTCATATGGATTATTAATTAAGGGTTGTGTAAATGCTTTGTGTGAAATGCCGGCGCGGATTTTAAGCCATGAGAGCCTGCCGAGTGCTCATTCTTAAGTGGGTAGTTTTGGTTTCGGGGGAGCGTTGTAATTAAAGCAGAATTAAGATTTGCAAGTACACAACATTTATACTTACAAATACTCTAGTATTGTTCCATTAACAATTAGAAAGAACAAACAATGAAATATTTTTTCGTGGGGAAGCTCAAATCCTTAAATCTGGTGATGCCGGTGGGGAGAGTAATCAAACTGCTGAACATGATCGCTTCGGAGATCGACGTCTTTCATATTCGTGAAAGTACGTTCAGAAAACAAATACTTTTGACTTTGGAGAATCTTGTATTCCTAATCTCAAACCATCTCTCATGCGTTCCTGGTATTATATATTTTTATGTTTTACCTGTTCTCAATAGATGTCTTAAACTAAAATTGTTGTTTGTAATATCTTTTGAGAAAATAAATTGATTTGATTTGATTTGATTTGATCATTTTGTGGACATGTATTGATTGAAAGCGTCCTGTATTGAAAGCGATTCGTCTCTTAAATGAGGTTGCAGAAGAGATAGACCTCTTTGGATGCAATTATGGCGAATTCGTAAATACCCTTATGATAAAGGCAGCAAGCAAATAACTGACTTTTCCTTTTCATAAGGTTCTATGTATATTTCCTTTGATATTCTTTTTTTTCACCCTTTACATCGATTTGGCTTGCGTTGTAATGATGTAAGGAGTTTTTTCAACAAAATAATAATAATAATAATAATATCGTCGAACAAGAAGGGTAGCATATTATAACATCGAACTATTCTCTATTTACCATGCGGGCTAATGACCCTGCATGGTAAAATAAAACATGATTACGAAAACTAACACAATCGCGTCGGAACTGGACTCCCTAATGAACAACGACCTAGGAAAAACATATGCACGAAAGTGGAAATCCTGGAGGAAGATGACCAGGGACAAGAGTTAGTAGAGGACTTATGTGGAGGAGTCTTGTGTCCAAATCCCCACAGCGGGATGTAGCGCTTAGAAGAATAATTAGAAGTAAAATAAATTCGGTAATAAACACTAAGGAAATTCTAAATCATATATTTTTTTTCATATGTAGCACTTAATTTGTGGTTAGACATTTAAAAAATATAAAATAAATAAAAAAACTTTGTATTAAACCACGATATGGTTATTATATTTGATGCCAACTAGTTTCGCTTGGACCCAAGCTTCATGGACGAACTTCGTGGCTAAGTGGATAGTGCATTGACTGCAACCCCGAAGGTTCCGGGTTCGATTCCCGGCGAGAGCAGTGTGATTGTCACAATGTCTTTGGTCTGGTGTGGAATTCACGTGACTATAAAATGGCGATAGATTAGCTACCTATCACATCTCACCAAAATCACTTCTTCGCGAGTTTCAATCCAATGGATTGGTTTGCAGCAAAGTGTAATATTTATTTTGCTGGTTCTTGGGATGCCACATGGGCCTTTAATGTGGTGGTTTCCCGTTGCTTTTCACATTGAGAATCACTATGATAGGTATAATACGCTTTACATCGATTTGGCTCATGCTGTCATGATGTAAAGAGCGATTCAACAAAAAAAAAAAATAATCAGGGAAGTATAACAACTTAAAGTTGTTATACTAACCTGATGAAGCTTGGGTCCAAGTGAAACTAGTTGGCATCAAATATAATAACCATATTGTGGTTAAATACAATGGAGTTCTGGTCCCATCACTAATGTATGAAAGCGAAGCATGGAACTGGCAGAAGAAGGATGAAAGCAGAATAAATGCGGTAGAGATGAGTCCCTAAGACGTATGTGTGTAGAACGACATACGACAGAATATCAAATGCTGATATAAGAAAGGAATGTAGAGCAGAAAAAGGTTTTATGAACAAAATTATGAAAGGATCGCTGCGTTGGAACGCATGGATGGATAAAGAATGGTTAAGAAAGTATACGATAATGATGTATATGGGGTACGGAGTCGAGGCAGATCAAGGAAAACATGGCATGACCAAATTAATCAAATTTTAAAGGTTGGTCATGTTAGAAGTCGGAGGAATCAACGTGCGTGTATGACTCGTTGTATGAATGTGGAGGAATCTAGAGAAGTTTACCAGGATAGAGTAGTGTGGCGGTCCATTCTCTCTGCCTACCCCTGCGGTGAAACTGCATGATGGTTTGTTAGTTTGTTTTTTGTGGTTAAATAGAAAGTTTTTTATTTATTTTATATTCATAAATATTAATAGATTATATATCTTCGTCATTGGGAGAATAATTTAAACATCTTCTGATCATCTCCAAACTTGTTTAATAAATAAACTTAAAGCGTTAAAAACGTAGTCTATTTATTTATAATTCAACACAAAGTCAAGTTAATACTTATTCAGACAAGAACATACCAGGCCCATATAATACTTTTCGCGTATTTTTAAGTATAAAAAATAAATTCTGCTGCGCCCTTAGTTGGGGCTAACAATACGCGACGAGGAGAGATTTTCCATCCTCCGCCTCTCCAATTGTTTATGTATGGATGTATTCAGGCTTAAGGTTGACACTTGATGGGAACACAGACACGTGTTTTGTACAGAACGACTGTTCCTAAATCTCAATGTTCACATCACGAAATTAATGATGTAAAGGTACAAAATACCTTATAGCGCCTACGAAATAAGAAGATTAAAAAACATACGTAAATATATAAGGCTGCCAACTGCTTCCAGTCTATTTGTCTGTCTACAATCACAAAGGTGACATAAGTTGTTGCAGGCGAGGGCTGATGGAGCGCCAAGGTTCTCTATGAACTGTGGACCCATCAAAAAAGAAGAAGACTTTTTTATTATACATATTATAGATAAAAACAGAAAAGCTTTTTTTCCAAACGATAATCAACTTTATAGATACTAGAAGAAAAATATTTATGGCGTCATGTTAATAATTATTAATTTAATGTCATATTGTTTAACAAATTGAACCTCCGTCATTTGGGAAAACGGAAAAAGCATTTATTTATAACATTCTTACTACGAAAAAATTTAAATATATTTGAAACAAGTTTCATAATTACACTTACAATGGTAGCAATATTTAAGTTCATAATAATTGGTTGCCCTGTTAATGAGAATCATCCAAATCATGAATGTGAAAAGTGTAATAAAGTGTTAAAATCATCATCATCATCAGCTTGTATACGTCAACTGTTGGATGAAGACCTCCATCTGTTTCCAAATCTGTCGATCCTGGGCTATATGCATTCATGTCTTACCGACGGCGACGGCCTCTTCGTCATAATTTTTTTAACTTGCTAACTAACTAACTAACCATCACGCTTTCTCTCCAAAGGAGTAGGCAGAAATAATGAACCACCATACATTTCTTTCCTGACATACTTCTCTTACTTCCTTAACATTCATACATCGTGCATGAGCACGCACGTCGAAATATCCAACTCTTCACGTTGCCGACTTTCAATATTTGATTTATTTGATCTTTCAAATAAAAGTTGAGAAATACAATGTTTTTAAATACCCTTAAAAAATTACACAAGTTTGGTAACATATCACTTCATTCTCAAAGAGATGTACTGATTTTTCTCAATCTGGGTGAAATGAAACGATGATCTGCAGCATTGGAAAAAAAAACAAAAAAAAAACAAAATGTTTTTCTTCAATTTGTATCTTGACCAAAGGTACAAGACTTCATATAAAATAATTAATACGATAACAGATGCCTGTTTTTTAGAATAATTATTTTATCTTAAGGGAATGACACATATCGATTTGCAGAGGCATTATAAAGATAGTATCGGATAATACCTCAGTAGAAATACTTTTAAAAAATATACCTTTTTATTCGTATTAATACAACAAACATGTTCAACCCACACAATATACAGAGCAACAGCGAAACAAATGTCGAATGAAAAGTTGTATAATAAAATGTATATTACACTCTATTGATCCAACAAGTATGTAAGCACAATGTGTAAAATGATGTACGTGCACGAAAGAGTCTCAGTCAATTTGCATACACAATTCCGTTTACAAATGGACCTATGGAAAAAATGCAAAATGGAAAAGTTAGCGTCGGGAGCGACAATAAAATTGACAAATTCGCAGTTGATTGTTCCTTTCACAACAAATTGGCGGCCGTCGCGGGGGAAATCGGCCCGGTCCAAAATGTCGCAAAATACTCTATCAAATGTTTTCGAATAATCCCCCAGCGCTTGACTGGCTCGTGTCACGGTTTAGCCCCCCACGTTTTGGATTTGATTTTTCTCGCCGTTGAATATTTTAAATACCTCCGAGACGTCGCTTTCGGTAATAAAGGTCCCTAAAAGTTATTGCCTAATAAAATGTGTGTATGATAAAAAAAAATATAAAAAAAAGTAAATAAAATGTTCTGACGCTTAATATCAATACAAATACAAAAATAATAAATAAATTAATTGTTTCGTATGATGCACTTAATTTATGGTGTGACATTATTAAATAAAATAATATATTTTTTAGATAAACTTAAGGCGTTAAATAATTGCGTAGATTTTCACGGTTGGTACCAATATGTTTGGTGTATTTTTGGGTAACACCGTGTGATATCTCCTTCTCAACCGACGTTTCGGAGATCGTTGCAGTCTCCATCTTCAGGGTAAAATAATATATTAAGGTATAAACTTGAACTGAAGATGGAGACTGCAACGATCTCCGAAACGTCGGTCGAGCAGGAGATATCACACGGTGTTACCCAAAAACACACCAAACATATTAAGGCGTTAACACTGTGGAATTCCATAATGACGAATTTTTATAAATTAAAACACTGTTTTTTCCACTTTTGAGTTTATTTTACTCGACACGTTTCGAAGTCTTACACCTACATCATCGGGAGAACGAAATAAACTTATTTATCGTAAACAGTTCATATCGGTCTCTCGATGATGAAGATGTAAAACGTCGAAACATGTCGAGAAAAAAATTAATAAGTGGAAAAAACAGTGTATTAATTCATAAAAATAATAATAAACATTTAGTAATTTATATAACCACTACTTTATTTGGTAACATCGACCGGTTTTGCTCCCGCCGGAGCTTCGTCAGGGTGAGAGAGTAAACTAAAAGTGTAAACTAACCAACTAACTAACTAACCAACCAAGGGGTAGGCAGAAAGAATTGACTGCCACACCTTCTTTCCTGGCATATTCTCTCGATTCCTTAACATTCATACATCGTGAATTGCACGCGCTTCGATTTCTCGGACTCCTCACATGGCCGAAATTCAATATTTGATTTATTTGAATTACCAAATTAAACTATAATTGGCACTAGCCATGTTTCCCTAGGTCTTTCTCTATTTCTGGTTCCATTTACATCGTTAACATATAATTTTTTTGCTATTCTTTCTTTATTCATTCTTTCCATATGTCCAAACCATCTTAAAGATCCTTTCATTATTCTGTTCATAATACCATCATTCGCACCGCATTCACCATAAGTGTATTATTATTTTATTTAATAAATTGTATTGGTATATTTAGGTTTCAAACTGTTAAATTAAATAACTTTGTTTTATGTATCACAATTGTATTTTATTTTACGCGACAGCTGTTTCGTCAACCTAAATGTCAAATTTTTGTGATTTTTTTAACCTTTATGTGTATTTGTTCCTATGTCAATTTGAATAATTGTGATACCTAAAACAAAGTTATTTAATTTAACAGTTAATTATAAAATTGTTCACATGATCTGACAGATGTTATATGTAATTGAATTTATTTTAATGTCAGTGTTGTATATACAAAGTATATAAAAAAGAAAAAGAGAAATAATAAATAAATTGTTGAAGTGAACTAGGCAAAAAGTACAAAAAAAAGTTTATATGCAGTTTCGTTCTATATCACATATAACATGCAATAGAACGAAACTGCCTCCTTTAGCTTTACTACTTAGTGCTTAGTACCTACCTATTTTACTTCAACCATTTAAATAAATATTTTTAAACACGTTTACCGAATTCGTGCAGATCCTTGTGGTCATGGTATGTAAATCATTCGTGAATAAAAATGTCCTGAATCTAATCCTCTTCTAATTGGCCCAAGTCTTTATGCAGGTGTGGGACAGGGGCGGCGGCAGGTCCGGCGGCCCGGGCACCCTAGAGGCCCTCCAGAGCCGCTTCGGCCCCGCGGGCCGGACAGATTTATACGCCCCTGAATCCTGATTTACGACCCTCCCCGTCCAATACCAACATGACTAATTTTAAATTGTACACGTATCGCCTCCCACCCCGCCAGCGGATTCGGTGTCCGCAAACAAAACTGCTCTATTCGCATGTATATCAGGGCTGCTTGATGGAAACTGAATTATTCAGATATGGCAACATAGTTATCTAGGTGCCAACCCTTGAGATGATCCGAGTATTTTCATAGTAGATTCGATCATCAAACATCAGAGCATTGTAATTTTTTTTATTTTTATATTTTATATTGAGTAAAGTTTATATATTTTTTGGCCAAAACGCTAAGGATACTTCTACATTTATAACTATTTTATTTTTGAAACACTGATATAATTCGTATCAAAATTCATTTTTTATTTTTATTAGATAATTATTATTTACAGTTCTACATATGTTGGTATGCATGTAAAAGGTTTTACTTTATTTTATATTAATGAAATATTTTGCCATCAAACAAACATGTTATTTCCTTAAAATAAATAAGACTCACGTTGACCACATTCTGTAATATCGAAGATGTAAAAATGAATATTTAGTTATTTTCTTAATAGTTATCTCTTGATGTTTATTTACTAAATAGATACATTACCATAGAATAAAAGTGATATCTTTTCGATTCAATGATTTGAAAATAAAATATCATTGGTCAGTGAAATTTAAATAAAAATATAATACGGATCATTTCAAGGACAAATGAATTAATAAAATATATCTTAAATGGCTATGGACAAGTCATATTGCCAGAGATAAAACTAAATAAACACCATAGATAAGATGGAAAGAAGGTATTCGTCAACACGCCAGAAAATAACCAAATACAGATTGCCCATGACAGAATGACATGGGAATAAACGGAGAAGACCTTTGTTCAAGAGTGGACGTCTACGAACAAAAGAAGAATATGAAAAAGGTTACGAATAAAACAATATTGGTGCAGAGTCGTCTATTGTTTGAATCTATTATTTTTAAATATATACTTTAAGTCTTTCGTATTTATGTATGATTTTATTTATTCGTTATGTATGGAAGCGAAGCATGGAACTGACCGAAGAAGGATGAGAGCAGAATAAATGCGGTATAGATGAGGTCCCTTAGACGTATGTATGATAGAACGATGTTCGACAGAATTTCAAACGCTGATATCCAAACGGAAGAAGGTATTATGAATAAAATTATGAAAGGATGGATGCGTTGGTTCAGACATATGAAGCGCATGGATGGAGAATGAATAGTTAAGAAAGAATATTTAACGATGTAAATGGAGTACGGAGACGAGGTTGACCGAGGAAAACATGGCATGACCAAATCAATCAAATTTTAAAGGTTGGTCATGTAAGATGTCGGAAGAATCGACGTGCGTGTATGACTCGTGGTATGAATGTGGAGGGACCTAAAGAGGTGTGTCAGGATAGAGAAATGTATCGGTCCATGGCGTGATGGTTTGTTGTTGTTGTTTTTCTTTTTTATTTCGCATGGCCATTTGCCCCTATTTGAGGTCGGCTCTTCTTATACGGCTCCGTCATCTGGCTGTCCAGTTCCAGCGCCCTCAGGTCTTTTCTAACTGTGAACATTCACGTTGCAGGAGACCGATCTGATCCCCTCCTTCCATCTTTCAGTTGCAGGGCCTTGTGGACGATGTATTTATCGTCCCTCCTGCTCACGTGGTCGTGGTATTAGCCTTTTCCATTGTTGAATATACACATATTATTGAAAAAATTAAGATTATTTACGCGAGCAAGATGACACTTAACCTACGAGTTTTGTTCATAAGCTTCATAAAAGTGAATAAACATTATATGTAATATTTATTCCCAGCCCTCATTATGTGCGAGCAGTGGCGTGTAACGGCCGCTGCAGTCAGCCGCGGGACATTATTTTTGGCAAGCCAATTTATACGGCGGCGCAGGGCGAAAAACCACGTAACGCTACTGAAAATATTGGCTACCAGTGTTGGATCACGATTTTTTTCATTTTTCATTTAAAAAAGGCATATAAATATAATACTTCCTTCCGCTCTAACTTATTTTCAGTTCTTCAGTTTAATCAGTTTATTTACTCAACAAAATATTTATAGTTTAAGGCATCAATTTGAGAATAGTACCAGGAACGCAGGAGACATGGTTCTACTTTAGTAAGTCAAGATACTCTTTATGAAAGCCGCCGATCTCCGGGGTAATCATGTTCAAGAGACTGATTGCTCTTTCTACCGGCTTCACTAGATAGTGGTTGGTTCTTATGGTTGGCAGAAAGAACAATCTATGCTACTGCTGTCGGAGACATCTGTCGGGAACAAAAAATCTCACACCATCCAACATGGCTGAGTTCTCGAAATATCATATTTTTAATCTACTGTGCTATGAGAAAGATGTAGAGAGTTAAACAGTACATTCCTAAAAGAAACGCCGTGGAATAGAGCCATGGATAGCTATCATACACCCTCATAAAAAGATACCTCAGATTTTTTTATTTCTGAACCCTATCCAGCATAAGAACATATCTAATCTTGTGTGGAATCCATATCACAGAAACACTTTCGAGTCTGCACCGAACCAATAAATTGTATAGAGCTCTGAGCATATTGGGATATCTGAAAACTCTTCCGGTCCGAATGACCTGATATGAGCATTTGAAATGCTATTATACGTCGTTTTACCACACATACATCTAAATGATCTCATCTCTACCACATTGATTCTGCTCTCCAAGATAAAAAGTTATTTTTAATAATTACAATTATGGTTAATAATTAAATAAAACGATGTTTTTTTAATTACTTCCACTTTTGTCTTTATTTTGATGGCGACGGATTTTGCCAGGCACGCTGGCATTAAAATATTGATGATCGAAACCGGTCACTGTTGAAATAAAGACAAAAGTTGAAGTAGTTAAAAAAACATCGTTTTCTTGAATTATTTTTTAAATTGAACTTCCATCAAGAGATTTCAGTTAAATCATTTGATTATCTTAAAAACAATTATCGTTAGTAAGTTGTATTTAAATTAATTTGGAACATACCGTATTTTGTCCACCTTAGCCAACGTGCTGTTGATTGTCCGACGTTCATTTCAATTTTTGATCACTTTGAAGGGTAGATAATTTTGCGCGCGACATGCAGGCAAAATTAACGCCGCCTGGGTACGAATGGGGTGGGAAGTAGGCAAAATAAGCGCAGTTTGTCATGTTAACCGTTCGGGTGTATACACTTGTACAGCCAATTACTGTCAATTAAGGGTGACTGTGTGTAAACACAATACCAAATTTTCGATCATTTTAAACAGTGTTCGATTGATAATAAAGGTGGTTAATAATACATAAAAAATGGTTGCCATTCAAACTTTCAATAAAACTTAGAATTCAAACATTTTACAAACAGATCTAAAGAAACGATTTTTTCTCGTTATTTCTGTTGAAAGAAATAATAAAAAAGAAAAGGTAAAGATAGTTAGTTAGATAAAGATCGAGGAATCTTCAAGATCAAATCAATCAAATACGAGAATTATATAGTATGTCAGGTCGAAGTACTTAATTGGATGTTTACAAAGGATGACATAGGAAGTTGAAGGTGAAAGTTTATGGAGGCCAATGCTCGAATAAAAATAAAAATTATACCATATTTATTGTAACTATCCGTTTTAACGACCTTCGTGGCCAAGCGAATTGACTACCATCCCGAAGGTTCCGGGTTCGATTCCCAGCGAGGGCAGTGTGATTGTCAAACTCTCTTTGGTCTGGTGTAAAATTCACCTGACAATAAAATTACGATACATTAGCTACCTATCACATGTAACGAGAATCACTATGATAGCTACAATACCCTTTTATTTGGCTCATGCTGTCATGATGTAAAGAACGATTCAACAAAGTAATAATAATAATAATAATAATATTTTACATATGAAATCAAGTTTTTGTGTACCTATTGCATAGAATCATATTTTTAATTTGATTCAATATGAGAGTGTCGTGAGAGGTCTCTCATTATTAATACCCCACTGTTTATGACATAATTTTAAACATTAGAGTCAGTAACGTAGACTAACTTTACGCATAAAAGAGTTAAGAGTTTTTTTTTTAATTAGTGAAAATTTAAACAAAAACTTACTTAACTTACTTAGTAATTATATATTTCATAGCTAATATATTATAATGGAAATGGAAAGAATGGTTAAAAAAGTATGTATTACGATGTTAATTGAACTACAAATAGAGGAAGACCGAGCAAAACGTGGAACGATCAAATAAATCAAATATTGAATATCGGCCACGCGAGGAGTCTGAGAAATCGACGTGCGTGCATGACACGATGTATGAATGTTGAGGAATCTAAAGAAGTATGTCATGAATGAAAAGTGTGGCAATCCATTTTTTCTGCCTACTCCTTCGGAGAGACGGCCTAATGGTTAGTTAGCTGGTTAGTTTTTAGCATATTATATATCTGATTGCTAGTGTCCGATGCAGCTCTCATAACTAAAACATTGTCAAAGCGCCCTTGAGGTGAGCTATTCACGAAAAAGGCGCTATAAAAAATAGCCGCATTATTATTATTATTATTTTATATCAAATGAAAAAAAATATGTTTTGTTTGTAATATACAAGTGATCGGGTGGTGGTCTAGGGCAGTGTTCCGCAAACGGTGTGCCGTGAGCCGGATAAGGTGTGCCGTGGCCAATGACATTGAGAAAAATAATATTAAGCTATATATCTATATAACATATCTTTTTTTTTATTGTTTTTTTAGGCTATTTAGCTTTTTCATGAAAAAGGTTCGCAGATTTCTACTGGCCGTCCAGATCGAATTTTAGCTTTTGGTGTGCCGCGGAATTCTAGGAAGAACTTAGGTGTGGCGTAGGTGAGAAAACTTTGCGGAATACTGGTCTAAGGGATAGAACGCTTGGTTTCGGATCAAGGGGACATGGGTTCGAGCCTGGACACGACCAGATTCCTTCTTCATAATAATGAGTTATTTTCTGCTCACATTGAATATTGTAAAAAAAATTCTCACATTATTGATTTAAATCTTTGGTGTTAGTCTTTTAAAAAAAAAAAGAGATTTTAAATGTAAAAAAACATTTTTTTTATAATTTACGTTCAGCGTGAGTATGAAGTACGACAAAACCTTTTTTTGCCTTAGATATACACCCTCCAATATATTTTTTGATTGTATGTGTGTACTGTAATGTTTTTCCCTATTACATATGCCGTTTTGTTAATTGAATTAAAATCCGAAATGTAAACAATAAACTTCCCTTTTAGAATCAGAGTGTTCAAACATCGCAATCCGCCGAGTCAAACATCCCGGTCAAACACTGGCCAGTGGCGGAGCGAGGTGTCTGGGCGCCCCCATGCTCGGGCCGTAATCAATTTAACTCAATACAATATTGTCCAGGAGCAGTAATAGGATGATCCGACGGCAGCTTTGTCCGCTAAATGCAGGCCATAATCGAACACGTTTTATCTAAAGGGAATAATCAAATGAATTCGTATTTGCTGATTCGTTTGCCAAATGTGATGGGGCTGTGTGTTTGGTTACTGCTGGAATAATAACTATATGTTATGTACTTTTATACTGCACATGTGTGCATTTGTAACGCATGCGGAATACATAGAAATTTCTTTTTTATTCTTTCTCTAACACATGTTATTTAGGTATCTCTACATGAGAGAGTATGGTAGCTATCCGTGGCTCTATCCCACGGCATTTCTTTTGGGAATGCTCGGAACCAATTCTCTACAGCATCAAAGAGATGGACATCTAATTACCCATTTCTTTAGATTAATTAGGGGATACTTCGAGAACTCGGCCGTACTGGAGGGTGTTCGGCTTTTTGTCCCCGATAGATATCTCCGACAGCGACAGCACATATTGTTTTACCTACCAGCCGCCAGAACCAATCTGCCTCTGGTGACACCGGTGGGTAGAGCAATTAGTCTGCTGAACGCGGTCTCCTCGGAGATCGACGTCTTTCATGTTACTGAAAGTACGTTCAGAAGGCAAATACTCTTAATTCTGGAGAGTATCCTGCCTTCCTAATGTTGAACCATCTCTCATGCGTTTCTGGTAGTATACCGTACACAATATATTATTTTACCTGTTGTCAATAGATGCCTTAAAAATAAATTTTGTAATGTCTGTTGATGAAATAAACTGATTTAATTTGATTTGATCAATTGTGTATCGAGGAAGAGTAACTTAGCTTAAATGTGGTCTGGGTCCCCCTTGGTTGCAAATATACATATATTATTATTATTATTAATTTTTAACGTAAGTCCCGCATGGACGGGGGATGGGTCTAGGGAGTGCACGAGTGAAGCTGACGAAAGGCGCCGCTGCGTCTATAACAGCTTCGGGTAAGCGGAGGGAGCCCTCAATGGCTCGGCCATTACATAGTAATGTTTGCACCTAATAAATGATATACTCGCACGCTTAGAATTTTATTATTGTATTAATTATAAGAAAAAAGTTTAACTAACTAACCATTACGCTGTTTTTACTGAAGGGTTAGGCCGCGAGGCTGGACCTCCATACTAATTGGTGACCTTCGTGGCCAAATGGAAAGTGCTTGGAATGCCATACAGAAGGTCCCGGGTTCGATTCCTGGCGATGGCAGTGTAATTGTCACACTGTCTTTGGTCTGGTGTAGAATTCACGTGACAACAACAAAATGGCGACAGATTAGCTACCTATCACATGTCACGGTAATCAATATGATAGCTTTAATCTTTACATCGATTTGGCTTGCGATGTAATAATGTAAACAAAATAAACATTATAATAATAATAATAATAATAATAATCTGTCCTGACATACGAGATTATATTTACACTGGAAAATCCTCTACATTCATATATCGTACCACGCAAGCACGTCGATTTTGGACACATGAAAGGAATAAATGAAGACAGAATGGTGAAGACAGTATATGTAAAAGACATAAACGGAATCATAAATAGAGGAAGGTCGAGGAAAACGTGGAATGATCAAATGAATAAAATATTAAATTTCGGTCATGTGAGGAGAGTAATATTATATTTTCATTCGACATTCTATCATACACAGAGTATCCACACATTCATTCAAGAGATCGCATTTCTACTGCATTTATTCTAATTTCATCCTTCTTTTGCCAGTTCCATGCTTCACTTCCATACATAAGGGTCGATACAAGAACACCATTGTGCACAGCTTTTTGGATAGGTTTTTGTTTGCGGTAACAACATTAAGTGTACCATTCACTTTGTTGCCTGCCCCAACCCTTCTTTCAATATCCACTCCACTCCACTCGCCCATATCTTTTTCGTATAAACTGCTTTAATAGAAATTTTCAACCATTCTTCCTTCGAACATTCGTTGAGTATTTTTAATTTTTATTTATTTAGGTTGCATTCTGAAAAAAGATTTAAACTTGACTTAAAGTGGATTGATCTGAAGAAGCTTATTTTTATTTTTTTGAAGATTTCATTTTAAACTAATTGTGTTAGAAATGTTATATATTCAGTAAAACTAAAAACTACAAATGATTTCAAATCACAGAACTATAAATATATTATACAAACTAAACATATTTTTGCACTTCATTCCGGGACAGCCGGTATCATGTTCGTTATGAAATTAAACACATTGCCATAGCTAAATGAATTCATTTAAACATCTACACACGACTTGGAATGCATTTACATTACTAACTAACTAGCCGCATATATGTTTCGCCATTGGGATTAGCAAAGAGAACGGGTTATCATCACGGATTACCAGTGTTTCACCATTATCTACTAAAAAATTACCAAATAATATATTTTTAATAACTTCACTTAAATATCAATATTTATATTCACATTTTTATAGACAATATAAAAATAAACATCATAAGAACATTTCTTCTAAGCGATGCAATTTAATCTAAGCGATGGAGATGAAAATATTCCAAGTGTTATAAATATCATACAATGCATCTTTTTTGGTTCTAATTTTGAAAATTTGGTTTGGTTCATCTGGTGCTCCTGTAAATTTGGAGATATTTCGTGTATAAGTGAATTGTTTTGGTCAGTTTGATTGTTGCCGCACTTTATAATAGTTAGTTGTGACACGAAATACGTTGTGACTGTTTTGATGTTAAAATTATATAAGTTTTTTTCGTTTACATAAAGAATTTTGACAGGTGTAAAAATAAATTTTTCGTATGTTCCAATGACAATTTGAATAAATTATTTAATAATATTTTAATGTTCTTGCTAGTGTTGGATTGATTTTAATGCCTAATTACAGTTAATAAAAAATATTGTGGACGTTGGACGATTGAAGTGTGCGCGGGAGATGCCTATTGGTGGGGATGAGGTTCGCAACCCATCACACCGCGTCTCTGGGCGAAAAGAGAAGGGTGGTGTGCCGCATCGGTTAAAGCGTGGCAGTTCATTCTTTCGGGGAGAAGGCGTGATGGTAGAAGAAAGAGATGATTCTTTATTTCAAAAACGGAATTATAAATATTTGATATTCATATAAAAATTTGGTATTAATAAAAAAGGAATATTTCACCGAGATATTTTACTTTCTCCATAATTTTAGGTGAAAAGCCTGCACTGCATTTAATAAATAGAAAACGCAATGCATAGTAGCCAATCTAAAATAATGTATCAAATAATTATTTTATTACATTGCCTTGTATAAATTCAAAGTGGTCAATCCTTACTTTCTCTATGTATAATATATAAAACATCACCCCCCACCACTTACTTCATATATGAACATAAAAAAATAGTTACTAACCCGTTGATTTATGTGGTATTTACAATACTTACTTATACAGCCGATATGGTCCATTGATAAACATAGACCTCCCCTATACATCTCTACATATTCCTATCGTGTGCCCTCCACATTCAGTCACCAATAATTTTTCAGACCATAGTGTGGGGAGTCTCCTTCTGCTTCATCTTTCTATCTAGGTCTCCACTCCACCACCCTTCTGGTCTATCAAACGGTTATTACCCCGGCTGTACCCAACTGATTTCTCGCTGGGTATACTGGACTGCCAATCATTGGAAATTAGACAAACTATCCATTTTTTTTTCAACTGATTCGTAGTCGAATACATAACTATGATATTTTGAATGACTTGACATTGTTTATCCCTGACAATTATCTGCGACAAAGGCAACATGGATTATTTCACCTGCCACTGTGTAGAATAAATCTACCTAAGGTAATGCCCGTGGGCAGGGCAATAATCCTTCTAAACCGTATCTCTTCGGATGTGGACATCTTCCACGATAGTGAGGCTACCCTCAGAACCAATCTCTTATATAATGTATAAAATTGATATTTGCTTCTCTTGTTCTTTTTACTTAATTGTTCTTAATTTTTTAATTATCTTGTGTTTTTTTGTGTTCATGTCTATTGTTTATATTGTATTTTTTTATTTTTTAAATTTCACAATTGTATCTTGTGTTTAAAATAGTTTTTTTGTGTTCTATAGTTCTATAAAACAATTAATGATATGATGTTGCTTCACAAAATCATTCACTTCAAAATAGACAACTCCGAACTTCTTAGTAAATTATTACTGAATACCCCTATGCTTCGCACAAGACACACTGCGAACCAAATATTCCACATTCCTGCTTATCGGACTAACTACGCTCAGAGTGCGGGGGTGTACCGGACGTGCGACACGTACAATAAGTGCTTTAGTAACATCAATGTGTTCCATCTTAAGGAAAGTGATTTTAAAAAAATGGTTGGAGCAACCCTTCGGGGCGAATGAAATTAGTTACTCTATTTTTTTCCTTTTCTTGTCTTTTTCTTTTTTGTACATTTTAAAATTATATTTTATTTTTAATTCATTATTACTAATAGTTTTCTCTTTATCTTATCAAAGTGTTACTTTATTATTCTTATATATTTAACCTTATGTCAGTTGTTATATAATATTTGTGGTAGCATGTAATTGGCCTTGTTTTGTTGTTTCTATGTGTTTATACTCATATACTGTAATTGCTGTTTGTTACCCTCGATAATAAAAAAATAAAAAAAAATAAAAATAAGCGATTTGGTAATATACTGTGATGTTTATGATTTAAAAAAAATTAATTGAAATTGAAATTAAATAAGAAAACTATCATATGTCTAGGTGCTTAGTAATGTAAATGCATTAGGTGCTGACCATACCGGTGATAATATAATAGTTATAAAAAATGTGGGAGAAAATGAACAGTATATAAACATTACATATGGTAAACTCGTATGTAATTTAAGGATTTGAACTACGAAATTTTACGTTTGAAAAATATGAAAAATATATGAATATATTTTGCTAATAGATTTGTCAAGATTCTTTTATTCACTATGTTTTGAAGTAAAATTAACTGCGTATGTACGATATACTCGTAGATTGTGTTAAATAGTTTTTAGGGTACTGCGCAAACGCAAAAGGATTCTTTCGACTCCTTGTAAGAATAGGTGTTTGAAGTATTTTATGAGGCGTTAATAAATTGCAAAATGAAATTCTCCCTACTCACAACTCCGTATACTATCGAAAATGAATTTAATTGTGAAATTCCAACGGAACTCCTTCCACTTTACACCTGAGTTTTTTCGCATTCTTTTGACTACTTCACCTTTCAGCTCACCTTTAATCTCTTATATAAAATATATTTTTTCGCGAGATAAGTGATTTTGTCTCTTTTCTGGAATATTATTTTATATAAAAACTTATTGTACATAAATAATGATATATTTATTGTTTCTTGAACAATAATATGAAACTCCAAATTAAGTATTTGAAATTGATGAAAACGACGACCTTAGTGATAGAGTGGCAACAGCTATTTCTACCACATCGAAAGTCCCGGGTTCGATTCACGGCGATGACAGTGTGAAAAAAAAATCCAACGCTGTTAGAATTCACGTGACAATAAAAAAGGATATTGACTAATTACCTATCACATGTCATGAGAATCAATAAATAAAAAAATTATACGGTAATTGGGTTAAAAGAACACGTTGTTTAGAAAAATGTGGAAAGCAACAGAAATCTACCACATTAAAGACCTAAATGGCATCCTAAGAACCAGCAAAGATATTAGATATTTTTGCCAACCAATTCCTAGGATTGAAATTAAATAAAAATGACGAAAACGTCCGTTTAGTGAAAGTTACATATTATACTTATTTTTTTAAGTTACAGTAGAGTTTATATGGAACGACAAGTTCAACATCAAATATTGAAACTATTTGATAATGTCAAAGCAACCCGCAACATGTCACTTTATTAAAATATACTTTAAAACATATTTCAGAAGACAGATATTTCCATAAATATGTAATTAAATACACAATATAAATGATAAAATAAGATATTCACACTTTAAAAATAATTGAAAATGTTAAAAAAATTTCATACAACATAAAATAGTTTTTGATGGTTTATACAAATGTTCGGATTTCCCCTGAACTGTTCAGATTACTATCATTTAGTGATTAATTTTTGTATAGTCCATTGTTTTTGCCGAAACACTATGATACGAGTACCTTAACAAAATGAAATAACTTTGTTTTTTGTATCACAATTGTATTTTATTTTACGCGACAGCTGTTTCATCAACATATGTTGACATCATCGAGTGTTACAATAATATATCAAATGTCAAATTTTCGTGATTTTTCGAATCTTTGTGTATTTGTTCCTATGTCAATTTGAATTATTTAGGAACAAATATATTATTACAACACCTGATGATGTTAACATAGGTAAATGAAACATCTGCCGCGGAAAATAAAATACAATCGTGATACAAAAAACAAAGTTATTTAATTTAACAGCTTAATTATTGTATAAAAGCCCCAAATATTTTACCACTATAATATTAACTAAATTATGACTAAAGGTAGAAATATACACGATTTATCCAACTTCCGATAGGAGAGGAATAATAAAAATAAGAAAAGGTTATTTTTATTGTTCTGTACATGATCCAGAGAGTTCACTTATCTCGGTACGGTCATGACGGTAGCCAACGATATGCACGCGGAGTTGGAACACAGAGTTCAAAAAGGCCTGCGAGCTGCAGCCTCCTTGTGAACGTTCCGAAAGTCCAAGCTACGTATTTATAACACCATCATTAAGCCAGTGGTGACATATGGTTCTGAGTCATGGACAATTACTCTAAAAGAACAACAAATAATCTACTTGTTTGTGAATAGAATACTTAGAATTATCCTGAGACCAAGACCCGGTGTTGCAGGGGGAACTTGGAGCCATAGGACCAACCAAGAGATCCGTACGATGACTCAGCAGCCCCTTATTACGAGCACCGTGAGAGCCGGTCGCCTAGCATGGATTGGGCACGTATGCCGAGCCGAAGAGACCCAGACCAATCAAGACCATGTACGCGTCTATACCGACTGGAATAAGACCTTTAGGAAGGCTTAGACAGCGCTTAATGGCTTAATGGCGCTTCTGGCTGACTTGGCTAGGTTGGGCGAATCGGACTGCTGGAAGCAAAAGGCGCAGATCGAGGAGCTTGGCGAAAAATCATCAAGGAGGCTAAAACTCTTCAAGAGTTGTATGGCCACAGGAAGTCAAAAGTAAATACATGATCCAGTAAAGTTTAAAAACATTTTTCATATTTCATAAATAAATATTTAAACTAGTGTAAGTAGATTTGTGAAACATGGTTAAAGTACACCACAACTGAACACAATAAGCTTCCCGCTCACATTGCGAACACGTGTTATTCAAGCAGATTAATATAAAAGCTCACATGAAATAACGAATTGCATGAACGTTACGAATGGCCGTGATAATTCACAAAAATACGGTAGGTCATTTTGGGCTGGAGGCGCTTAGTCAGATACTCCGTAAGCAGTGGTAGGCTGTGAACATTATTTTTTAAATAGAAAATAAAAATATTCAAATAAAAAAAAAATACTTTGTGGGGATACGGACGTTGTGCTAGGAAAAAACGAGAATCGAGTAGTTCGCGGAATGACGAGAACACTGGCCTCAGGCGCGTCCCAATGCACGGAGTGAATTATGTGAATTAAGTATGGTGTTATGAACAAAATAATGAAAGGATCATTAAGATGGGTTGGACACATGGAAATAATGAATGAATAAATAATGTTAAAAAAATATATGTTAATGATGTAAATTGAACTAGAAATAGAGGAAGACGATCAAATAAATCAAATATTGAATGTCGGCCACGTGGGAGGAGACAGAGAAATCGACGCGCGTACATGACACGATGTATGAATGTTGAGGAAGCGAGAGAAATATGTCAGGAAAGAAAAGTGTGGCCGTCCATTCCTTCTGCCTACCCCTTCGGAGAGACGGCGTGACAGTTAGTTAGTTAGCTAGTTAGTTATTTCACCTATGGCTTGTGTCTGTCGAAATAAATAAGTAGGTACTTATTTAAACCTACTAAATTGTATTGTAAATTTCATTTATTTATTATAATAATAATTATTATTATTTTGTTGAATCGCTCTTTACACCATTACAGCGCGAGCCAAATTGATGTAAAGGACGCAGCTATCATATTGATTCTCGTGACATGTTAAAGGTAGCTAATCTGTAGCTATTTTATTGTCATGTGAATTCTACACCAGACCCAAAGACAGTGTGACAATCACACTGCCATTGCCTGAAATCGAACCCGGGACCTTCGGGGTGGCAGTCAAAGTTCTTATCACTCGGCCACTAAGGTCGTCGAAGATATTTGTACATAAATTTCGAATGCTAAAAATTAAAATCTAACATTAAGTAAATTTGAAATTTGAAAAATAATAAAAGACATTTGGTTAACATAACGGAAATGTCAGGTCTTCCGCAATTTCGTTTAACATTTACATTATTTTGTTTGCTTTCTTCGCCATTCATTTAATTTAATTATCATAATTTCTATTAGTCTATTTAATCTTTTGATGTTTTAGGTCTTAAGAGTTATGCAGCTGTTGTTAAATCATCTCTCTAAATATTATAAAATATTTTTGGGTCGAGAATACAAAACTTCCACCGGCCGCCCCTGCTGTGAACAGTAGAACCTCTCGATATATTGCAGTGTGTTTAAGCTCCCTGAATATGTCCCGGCGAGCTGTTACCTGAAAAATATTAGCGATTCATTCTCTGAATCACATGAGTTTTTTTGCGAATATTTTTAAACGCATGTGAAACTTGCATTTACCAATATCTGCACTCTCTTTTTTTGCATATTTTTGTATTGATTTTTTACAAAAGGCGATACAAATTAATTTTATATTATTTGGATATTTGACTTAATTTTTCTTCCTGTCCATATCGCACGCTTAATAGTAAACTGACCGAATATGGTTTAGGTCATAATTGAGTTAACATTAGACAGAGGCTTGTTTTAACGCTATCCATCTATTTTTCACAATGTTAACGCTATCTATTTGTAGTATAATAATCGTTCAAAATGTAACCGCTATCCATTTGTACGTGTTTTTCGATTGTTTTTGTTAAAACACCGACTCATGTCAGATTGAGCAAAACTTGTTTTCTTGAGTTAAGCCAGTGTTCTATTCAGCGTACGATATATCGACGGGTTCTGGAGTGGAGACAGCGTACAGGATTCCGCAGAGTTGGAAGTCCTTCTGCCCGCTAGACCGGCGATCTGAAGAGGATTGGTGGACATAGATAGATGAGAGCGGCAATGACAAGGGGCGGTGGCATGCTTTGGGAAAGGCCTACATTCAGCAGTGGAAGACAGACGGCTGATGACGATGATGTCCATATCACGATTCCCCGAAGACGACTAATCGAATGATCAGGAATCATAAGGAATTAAGGAAGAAAATATATTGTAATGTTTAAAAAAAAAACTAATCATCGTACCTTTTCTCTGAAAGGGTAGGCAGAAACGACGGCAAAATTTCTTTCGCTTCCTCAACATTCATATATCATGCAGGCACGTCGATTTGATATATACGATCGTGCTGTCTTAATGATCCTTTCATAATTTTGTTCAGAACGTGATCATTTGCACCGCATTCACTTCTTATATTTTCATTCGACACTTTATCATATACGAGTACAAACTTTCCTTACATTCGTCTTAGGGATCTCATTTCTACTTTACTTTCACATGTAATGTTGTAATAATTCAGAAAACATACAGAAACCATCAAATAAGCAGATTTTTTAATAATATATTATATTTTAAAATGAAGAGAATTGTACTAAAGCCCAAAAATGCTTTAAATAAAACAACGAAACATTATTGCTATTTAATTGCAATTTACGACATTGTTTCAGCAAAAACTTTGTATTTCGGGCCCAAATAACGAAAAAACTTTTAATAATCCCACTCCAACCTTTAACTTCTTCGTGCCTATTCAGAGTCGTATCATTATCTGAACATATTTTTAGATGGACAATGAGAAAAAAACTTTTCTCACATTTTCTGCTGTCTTATTTGATAAGTGTATCATTAAAACCTTGTTTGGTGTTGTTAAAACTTTCCCATTTTCTCCTAATCGCTCTTTCCGATTCCTCCTCTGCCACCCTTCTTCCTTTCCTCGTTTCTTATCTCAGCTTGCGCCAGTAATCGAGAGTAAATTGGATAATCACCTCAGTCTGATAGAAAATAGAGAAACGACCGACCTAAAACAAGGTCTGCTTTATGGCCTACGTGAATGCGCCGGTATCGGAAAATAGCTGCCAAATGATAATGCGGTATTACGGAAAAATACGATTGGCGCTTCGTTAAACCCTCGGGAATTATAGGATAATATTAACAAAGCTTTGTGGTAGTATCGTCATAAATATATTCGATTATAAAAATGACTTCTCAGCTTTTGACGTTTTCAATAATAAACTAAATAGAGTGGTTCCTAACGCGCCACAAATTAATGATTCTTAATTACCAAATAATTAATTATTACAACATCTTTTTATTATTGTCTTTAATTGAAATTTCTTGGTAGGATTTCATTTTAATTAATGAAAACAAAAAAAAAATGTTACAAAATTTATTTATTTTTATGTACGAGTATTTAGTGTGCTTCCACTTGTGTTTATGTTCGACCAGTTTCAGAAGATGGCAGCACGCTGCCGAAACCGGTTGAACATAAACACAAGTAGAAGCACACTAAATACATAATAATAATGTGAATTATTATGTATTTGTGCTATAAAAAACAATGCTAATTTCAAATTCTAATCAGAATGGTTCGAACTTCGAATTCTCATAATTTGTTTCCAAACAAGAATGGCATGTTTAAGATAAAGAGTATCCAAATCATATCTTTGGTATATTTTGATAACTTTAGATACATTAATACAAATGAAAACTTCTGTTTTCTAAAAGTTTTATTATATTTTATATGAATGACGAGAGCTGATACCATCAGAACAAAAAGTCTCCTATGAACCACATAAATGAGGACTCTTCGATCCGTTGAGAGGACGACACTCCGAGAAAGAGTAAGAAATTACGAAATAAGAATGATCTGCAATGTGGAAGATGTCGTGCGATGAGGAAGACTAAAAAGACGCTATTAGAGAGATCATGTAGAGATACTATGTTCTGAAAGAGTGATAAGTTAAGCGGCAAATAAAGTACTAACAAGAAATTAACCTCCAGGAAGACCACCCAAAAGATACCGAGAAAGTTGGACACCTTTATCCCTGTAACAGGCTCCGGGAAATAACAAGACATAATTTTAAATAAAGCAGAATAAGAAAAAGAAGACGAGTGACATTTTGTGCCTTGTTAAGACAATATCAAATGTAAACAATAAAGATATGAAACGATAAATTCCTTAAATAATATAATACAATCAAACAATAAAAACCTCATATGTTTAGTTGAAGCAGTCTGCAGAAAATCAAGCGAAGTAGAAGACGTGATTAAAGACTTTGCTGCAAACCAATCCCTAGGATTTAAACTGCAAAGAAGAAGAAACATCATTAACATTTTGAAAGAAATATATTAAGAAGAATTTACAAAATTATCATTATTATCGCTAATGAGCGAAACGAGTTTCTGTAGCAAAGTTAACACATTTAAAACATAATTTAAAAAAAAATCAACCCTTTTATTAGATCTTTATCAATAAAAAAATATTCAGATTTTTGAGATATATTTCCAATTTATATTTTAGATTCAACTCCCCCTATTTATGACCACCCTATAGTCCAACAAGGATTACCCTCCCCCGTAGTTTACCCCACCGCCGTCTCTAGCCTCCGTATCTATTGGCAGGGGGTTTATTGTGTTTTATACCTTTTTATATTCTATTTCTTATGTTATTGGCTTTTCGTTTCAAGTGGCATACAAAAAAGGGTTCTCGACTTTTATTAAGTGTTCTTATGTTTCTTCAAAAATATCAGATCTTACTAAAGCCGTTTATATACGAAATTAAAGTGGATATTTGTTCTCTTGCGAAAGATAGCATTTAAGCAAGTATTTTCAATATACAGATGTGATTATTAATATTTGATTAACTTTTTTGGGATATTTGATAATTAAAAAAAAAGATAACTATAAACAAACAAACACAAAGAGAACATGTGTTTTGTTTTTACACCCATTTATTCTGTTTTTAAAACTACTAAACTTTACGAGTATATAGTAAGGCAACCTTTATTTTTAAATACATATGTGCTTTACTGAAGATGCAACGGTACAATTTTTTGCATTTCTTCTTCAAGTGCCCTGTCGGGTCCCCCCAACGTTGGCGGTCACCTCGGCGAACCTCTCCCTGTCCTGCGCCACTCGGAACAGCTCCTCCACACTTCGGATGCCGGTACACTCCCTTAAGTTTCGCAGTCAGGACATTTGTCTCCTACCGGGCCTTCGGCGTCCTTCAAATTTCCCCTCTTGGTACTTTTCCCCACGCAGAATATGACCCAGATGTGAAATTTTCCGAACCTTGATAGTTGATAACAGTTTCTTGTCAACTCTAGCTTGCCTCAGGACTTCAGTATTATAGTAAAATATATTATAGTAACCATTTCTATTCAGGGAATTCTGAGCATTCGACGATGGAGCAGTTTTGCATTTGTACAGATATGACTCTTTTTTACGATCGTATAAGTATGGTCAATGATGTAAGGTAACAAAAATAAAATACGATATGTAATAGTTACGGTGAATTATACTAATTTTTATAAAAGAGAATTTTCGTAAAGGTTGGGTAAAAGCAGGATTAAGTAGAGAATGTTTTTAGTATGAATTTACTAGACGGGTTGTGCGCTGTACGTGACTTGGAGTGCACGCAAGTTGACATAGCATTATGCATTGTGCAGCCCTTGCGACTTGTAGGTAAGTCCGAGAATTCTTTCATATGTCACTTACGCCCCTCTACCCTTTGCGGCAAAATCCTCGCCCAAATGGACTGCAGTTCAGCCCAATCTTCTCTATACCAAGCTTCTCAAAGTTTTTCGTTTGTGTAACCTTTATTAGTGCAGTTTATCAAGGTTTTAAACTTAATTATATAATTGTTAAATTATATAATATATTGTGCCTTTGTATTGTATCGTTGTGTTTTTTCTATCTGAAGATATCGTGTTTTTTTTTATAAATATTTTGTGGATTATAAACAAATTAATTTTCAATTTCCTAAGTGTATTACTATGGAGTTCCACAATGTTAATGCCTTAGCTCTCATTAGGTTGATTATATAAATATTAGAACAAATTTTATTGTTTATTTAAATTTAATTTAAAATACAACCATATCTAATTTTTTTAAATATCTGCCAAATCTGACCACATTCATGGAAAAATTGTTAAATTTTTTTTTTGTATTTACAAACAAGAGAAGACGATTCTGGAGGGACCACATCGAAAGAATGCACGAGACTCTAGAGGGCCGTCGACCACCAGGACGACAACCAGAGAGATGGAGAGAAGGCTTGTCGTCTTCGTCACAGGAAGAAAGTTTATATCCTGCATAAACAGATCGCAAGATCTACAAATAGAAGAAAAAGAAGAAGAGGAAGAAGAAGGTATAAAAATACTCACAAAACACTAATAACAGTGTTCCAAATTAAATAGTTAGGCGGATGGCGGAGGCCAAATTAAATTAGTAAGGCGGATGAAATAAAATTAAGATGGTTCACTAAGATGGTTTCGACATATGAAACGATTGGATGAGGGATTGATTCCATTCATACATGTAGTATGAATGAAAAAAATAAATCGAGGAAGGCCAAAGAAAACATGGAATGACTCTATTAATCAATTACTTAAACGCGGCCATGTTTTAAGTCGGAATAGTCGACGAACGTGTGTGTCACGGGGTACGAATGTAGACGAGGCGAGAGAGTTATGTCAGGTTAGAACAGTTTGGTGGTCTCTCCTCCAAGCAATCCCTTTCTTGGAATAGGGCGTGATGGTTAGTTAGTTAGGTGAACTTATTCAGTTGAAAGGTATAAAACGACCGCAGCCCCCATGTTTAGCAACCGCGGCCCAGACGTTTGCGCGGGGATGTTTTTTACGATACGCGTCCCCTGTCCGCCGCATTAATATTTGTCTTTTTCTTCCTGTGCACCGTCAATAAATAATCGAAAGAAATTGTTTCTGAACGAGACTAAAAACGGACGTGGGGCTTGGCCGGTCCGCCGTTTATTTGCGATAGCCTTTTTAACTTTATGGCGGATAAGCGATTCGTGTAGGCGATATATTTTATGGCGTATTCCGTATTCTGCCGTGCGTATCCATGCGTGGCGGGCCTCTCTATAGGGCATAGATTCTAGAAGTATCTTTGGATTTTCCAAGTTTATGGATCGACAAAAAACGTAATCCCCGAGAAGCAATAGCTGATGTATGGGCGATTATTGTATTGAAAGCGTAAGACGGTTTAATGTAAGAGACCATAATGTGCAAAGATCAGCACAAATCTTGAGTACACAGTAGGGTCTCTTTTATAACCTTCCTAAGAATCGTATATAGTTTAGATATTCATTTTAGAAAGCTGAAAATCCATCAAACTAATCTATAAAAAATATATGTTCGTGTTTCAGCAACTGAAGTCATTATTTATTTAATTTGTAATATCACGATTGGTGCAACAAACCTATATTGAAGCAGCAAATTAATGTAATCAAATCAAATCAAATCAAATCAGTTTATTTTCTCAAAAGAAATTACAAATATTTTTTATAGTTTAAGGCATCTATTGAGAACAGGTAAAACATAATAAATATATAATACCAGGAACGCATGAGAGATGGTTTGACATTAGGAATACGAGATACTCTCCAATGTCAAGAGTAATTGTCTTCTGAACGTACTTTCACGAATATGAAAGACGTCGATCTCCGAAGCGATCATGTTCAGCAGTTTGATTGCTCTCCCCACCGGCATCACCAGAGGCAGGTTGGTTCTGCATGCTGGGAGATAAAACAGTCTGTGCTGATGCTGTCGAAGATAACCATCCGGAACATAAAGATGGATAGCCTCCAAGATGACGGAATTCTCAAAGAATCCCCTGATAAGTTTGAAGAAATGGGTAAGTGTGCACCCATCCCTTCTTATCTGTAAACTATTAGTCCCCAGCATGCCCAAGAGGAATGCAGAATGGAGTCGTTGGGCCGGAGAAGTGTCAGGAGACAGCCAACCAGGTGGAGCGATGATAATGTGCGGACGGCGGGAAGGACCTGGAGAACACTGGCGAGAGACCGAGAGAGACGGCGTGGGGCTGGAGAGACTTACGTCCAGCGTTGGATGGAGATAAGCTGACGAAGAGAGAATGGATTCCTATCGAAACCGCTAGGAACAAAACGATAAAAGGATTACAAAGATATTTATTGTTTCTTGAACAATGATATAAAACTCAATAATACGAAACTAATACGAATAAAAACGTCCCTTTTCTAGAAGTTTTATTTATTTGACTACCTCAAAGATTTAATTTTTTTTCTCATATAATTGAGACAATTTAGTTTTGAATATATTTAAATTTATAATTAAGGATTTCCTTGGTGTTAGATACGTAACGTCGGAGTTTCAAGTTAAGATTATCGTTGCAAAATAATGTTCTCATTTTATTAAATGCAGCTCGTGCAACTTCAATTTTGCATTTTATTTCAATGTCTGGGTCAAGCGCTTTAGTGATAATGCTGCCAAGGTATTTAACTATTATTATTTTATTTACCATTATTAATAAATCTTTTATCAAAAAATGCGTAGCCCTAAATTATTGAACATTTTTAGGAGACAAAAATAAATTCAATAAGAAATTGGAAAAAATTGATTTTCGTTTCCTATTTTTTTTGTCGTGTCTTAAAATAGGTACTAAATCCTGATGAGATATTGTACACATTTTAGTTTGCACTGTATAAAAATCTCATACCACTTTTACATCCCTTTAAAAGTTGGTTATTTAAAACTGAGAAAGGGAGCGCGGCCCCCTCGTTAGGATCTCCAACAAAGGAATTAGGTTTTAGATTGGCAACAAAAAATGATCCCCTCGAAATACATGATAAATACTTACAATTACACTTTGGGACAACCGAAATTACACATCCACATATAAACATATTACAGTCAGCTGTTCAGTAGATGTGAACAAAAAAAAACTGCTATAAAAAGAAAAAAATTGTTTTTAGTTTATCAATGGCAATAAAAAGAATAGTATTATATTCGAATAACTTTTAGGTTTATTCATCAACATCTTTTGTATTCATATTATGCTGATGAGTAATTAAGAAAATAAGCTTAACTTTATTTAAAAAAAAATCGTTCTGTTGTTAATTCCTAACTAACTAACTAACCATCACGCCGTCTCCCCGAAGGTGTAGGCAGAAATAATGGACTGCCACACTTTTCTTTCCTGACATATTTCTCTCGATTTCTGAACATTCATACATCGAGTCATGACGCGCGTCGATTTCTCTGACTCCTCACGTGGCCGACATTGAATTTTTGATTTATTTCTCGGTCTTCCTCTATTTATAGTTCCATTTACATCGTCAACTTTTTTAAACATTCTTTCTTCATTAATTTTTTCCATGTGTCCAAACCATTTAAATGATCATTTCATTATTTTGTTCAAAACACCATCATTTGCACCACATTCACTTCTTATATTTTTATTCGATACTATCATACACACAGAGTATCCACACATTCGCCTAAGAAATCTCATTTCTACTGCATTTATTCTACTCTCATCCTTCTTTTGCCAGTTTCATGCTTTCCTTCCATATATAAGGGTCGACACAAGAACACTATTGTGCACTGCCATCCTAGCTTTTTTGGATAGGTTTTTGTTTGCGATGACAACTTTAAGTGCACCATTCACTTTGTTGCCTGCCCCAACCCTTCTTTGCAGACTGTCATTAATTTTTCTTTTTCAAACCTTGGACTTATTAACATTCATAATCAGATCATTTCGCATGCATATCTCATACATACTATACACCAGGACTTGTAGTTCATGCTTGTTACCTGCAAGTAGGATAGCGTCATCCGCACACAAGAGACAGCTTACTGACACTCCGCTCATTTTGGTAGCTACATCCAACCCTTTCAGCTCTTTCACATTATAAAAATTCGGTATAGGAAAAAACGATTTCGTCAACTAAAATTGGAATTATCAGATTTAAATATTATATTAACTGAAATCCATTACAAATCGAAGTGTTGCAACTGATTATCCTTAGTAAAATTAATGGAAAACGATGTGTCGGGAGAAGAAAAAAATCCTACCTAAAACCTTAAAAATAGTTCAGTAGCAGCACAACGTCCCTGTTAAGAGCTGCTGTATTGGTGGATATATCCTTGATCCTGTCCAACCTCCGATATGACACAAACAACGACCTTCGTGGCCGAGTGGTAAGTGCATTGACTGCCACCCCGAAGATTCCGGGTTCTATTCCCGGCGAGGGCAGTGTGATTGTCACACTTTCTTTGGTCTGGTGTAGAATTCACGTAACAATAAAATGGCGATAGATTAGCTACCAATTACATGTCATGAGAATCACTATGTTAGCTATAATACCCGTTACATTAATTTGACTCATGCTGTCATGATGTAAAGAGCGATTCAACAAAAATAATGATATTAATGGACCGCGCCCTTGGTGTGATTACATCACAAAAAACGGCGCTATAAAAGTTAGCATATTATTATTAATAATAATAATAAAAAAAATAAGATCAGCTTTTAATATATTTCTGAGCATACTGGAGTTTATACAATAAATTATTATACCACTGATTCAAATCCTTTGTGAAAATGTTTTTTTACATTAGAAAGTAGACTGTTTTTTTTTTAACAATTCATTGTGATTGCCTAGTTCGGAATTAACAATAGGATATTTTTAAATTATACAGAAATTCTAGAACATATTTTTTTTATATAAAAAAAATCTTTCTAGTCGTGTTCACGACTCACAATTGTTTATTTAGGAGTCGAATATTTTGTCCTCTAGACAACCATTCGCATTGTAAATTTATCTTTCATGGACTTGTTACCCCAGTGACAAAATAATCACAAAATTGTTATACGTTCATCTTTAAATAAGTACTTGCAATGTATGTATGTACACGTATCTACATTGAATTCGAATGCTCTAATATAAATAGCACAAATGTACATCTGTGAGTTTCACTTTTCAAAGGGTGGGTCGAATGATGTGTTACTCTTTGTTGCGAATTAAATGAGCCATATTGCATTTCGAGTGCATTGTTATTTTTTGTGAAAGAACTTTTGTAAAATGAAACCATTGTTGGCGGCGAATTGAAAGGCAATGAGACCAATCATCGAAATTTTAATATTCGACTAATTATATTTTTTGCATTTGTTTTCTATTTGAAACTTGGCTATTTAGTTGTTAGATTTATATTGCCATATTTCACTACTTAAAATAGTCATTATCGAATTAGAATTTTGAAAAAAATAAACTAAGTCAAATAAAATAACGACGAAGTGTAAGCAGTTGAAAAATATCATTTATTTAATTAATAATTAAATAAAACGATGTTTTTTAACTACTTCCACTTTTGTCTTTATTTAGACAGCGACCGGTTTCGCCAGGCTCGCTGGCATCGACAGACTGGTCGATGATTAATTATTATTTAAAATGAACTTCCATCAAGAGATTTCAGTATAATCATTTGATTTATTTAATTATTATTTCAAATAAACTTCCATCAAGAGATTTCAGTAAAATTTTTCGATTAGTCTTTATTTATGGTTTCAGTTATAAGTATTTATAGTTTCTTGAATTATGATTTCTTGAACGTGGTAAAACTGCATAATAAATAATCAATACGATTGAAAACGTTTGATTACAAGAATATTCATTTTGTTTTATAAGAAAGATTATAAAATATACAATGATAATTAAAACATCTATAAAACGTATGTTTTCATTCGTATTAATGTGTAAAATGTGATAAATGGAATTTTCACATTCACAACGATACATGGTATTGAACCATTTAACTAGCAAAAGAAGGATCAAAATCGGTTTAATGTAGTAGTAATACAATAAATAAATGTTAAAACTAACTAACTAACCATCACACCGTCTTTCCGAGGGGGTAGGCAGAAATAATGGACTGCTACACTGTTCTTTTCCGTCTTATTTCTCTCGTTTTCTCAACATACATGCATCGTGTTATGCGCGAACGACTATTTATCCGACTCATTACATGAATTAAATGTATATGATATAGTGTCAAATACCGAAACAATAAGAGACTATATGGCAGATGGTCGCGTATTAAAAACATAAATGTAAGGAGTACTACGATAGTTTGTATCACGCGGTAACAATACACTTCGTTGGATTGGTCACATTAAGCGCATGGATGAAGCAAGAATGGATAGAAAGTATACGTCAACGATGTGAATGGAGAACGGAGTAGATGAAATCCGAGGAAAACGTGGCACGATCAAATAAATCAAATATCGAATGTCGTCCACGTGAGGAGTCAGAGAAATTAGTTAGTTAGTTAGATCATATAATGAGATAAATGTATAATATTATCATTGAAATATAAATCTGTTCAGAATATTATCCACAAAAGTAAACATCGAATCCTGAAATCGTACCCCTGCTTTTTTAACAGGGATCTAGATTTAATCCTCGATCCATTCAACCATAAAATAATTTTTAGGTGACAATAACGGTTGTCAAAATAAACAAATTCAGGGAACATTAAATATAATACATTTTTTGTAAACCAATTTTTTATGCACGTTAATATATATATTTTTTTCATCATAGTTGTTATTTGGTGCTGCCCAAAGAATATCTCATTTGTATTTTTATGTCTTATAGCTATAAAAGTCATTAACGATATTAAATAATGTATTTAGATATAAAAATGGTAAAATAATATGTTTAAAAAACTTAAAAAAAAAAATTATAAATGTTTATTTATTGATCATATATGTATTCACTGATTATATTGATCATATGTATTCACTTAAAAAGAAGAATCGGACTAAGCTTTCGAAAACATAAGTTACATCCTTAAAAACCGGAAAATACCAATCAACCTGAAACGAAAAGTTTATAAACCCTGCTTTCTGCCGGTTGGTACTTATGGTCTTGAAACTGTTACATTGCCCAAACAAAATGCCGAGAAACTACGAGTGACCCAAAGAGCCGTGTTAGGAATAAGCCTAAGAGACAGAGTCAGAAACGATACGGTGAGAGAAAAAACGAAGGTCACTGACATCATCCACCGGGTGGCGACTCTAAAATGGCAATGGGCAGGTCACGTAGCCAGAAGCTCAGATGAAAAGAGGACAAGAAGACTAGGTACTGACTTGGAGACCGTGGACGGTGAAGAGAAGTGCAGGGCGACCGCAACTACGGTTGAAGCATGATCTAATCAGACACGTCGGAATAACCTGAATGCAGTCTGCACAGGACAGAATGACATGGAAGCAAATGGAGGAGGCCTTTGTCCAGGAGTGGACGGGAATAGGCTGAGGATGAAGAAGAAGAAGATGTATTCACTTTAAAAAAATGTATATTAAATAAATATATGTAATATTTTTGAAAACATTTGTTTCCTAGAAGACCTATTTTATTTTATGTGACCGACTATCGATATTTTTTCTCTGACAAGTGTCGATTGTTTTTGAGAAATGTATGTTCGCGTTTATGCGTAACACACTAACGAACTAATTTTTCACACTGTTCTTTCCTGGCATACTTCTCTCATTTATTTAACATTCATACATCATGTCTTGCACAAATCAAATTTTTTATTTGATACATTTGATCGTGCCACGTTTTCCTCGGTCTTCCTCTATTTGATTTTGGTTCCGTTAAGGTCGTTAATATATACTTTCATTATCACTCTTTCTTCATTCTTTCTTTTTACATATCCAAACCGTCTTAATGATCCTTTCAATATTTTGTTCATTACACTTTCATTCGCACTGCATTTATTTCTTATATTAACGTTCGACATTCTTAGACGAATGTGTCGAAAATATGTAGATGTATGTGTATGTGGGCCTATTTCTACTATTTTTTTCTTTTTACATACGTATCATATGACAAAATATGTCCGGTGCGCATGCGCGAGTTGTCCCTCTGTAATTCGTGATGCGCGTGCTCCATAAAAGTGCGCGCGCTTCGTTGGCCGTAATGCGCAAATCTAATTTGACACTGTGTCACCCGAAATTGGCTGCTGGGATTAGCCCGCTCGGGCGATTTCCTATTATGTCGCCGAACTAGTTAAATACGTACTGCCACTGCTAACCGGTGATTATGATCCACCCCATGGGAAAAATAGTGTACAAAAAATAAAAAAATCTTTAACCCACAAGTAAGGGACTGTTATAAACTTTTTTTTTTAAGTTCTGGTTCAAAAGTAAAAAAAACCCACTTATTAATCTTCTTTTTTCTCTCATATCTTACTTACAAAAAAACGTGGCACGATCAAATAAATCAAATATTGAATGTCGGCCATGTGAGGAGTCAGAGAAATCGACGCGCGTGCATGACACGATGTATGAATGTTGAGGAAGCGAGAGAAATATGTCAGGAAAGAAAAGTGTGGCAGTCCATTCTTTCTGCCCATCCCTTCGGGGGGATGGCGTGATGGTTAGTTACTTAGTTAGTTAGTTTATCTTACTTACGTTAACAGCCGTTGTCTTACACTGCTGGACATAGTCCTTCCCCATACTTCTCTGCGTATTCCTGTATTGTGTCTTTCGCATCTAATCGCCAGCAAATCTCCGAATGTCATTGGACCATCGTGTGGCGGGACTCCCTCTGTTTCTTTTATCTTCGCAGATTCTCCACTCAACCACCCTTCTGGTCAATCTATCGTTTTGCCAATCTGGCAACATGTCCCGCAAATGACTATTTAATCTTAGCTACCCTTTTGACGACATCTGTTACTCCCAACCTTCTACGTATTTCAGTATTTCGTATCCGGTCTGAGAGTTTTACGTGTAGCATGGCTTTTTTATCAGGTTGGACAATATCATGGTTATTTCTACCCTTGATGCGTATACATCAGCACTACACTGTGCTGCAACTGAACCATTCTCGAAGATTTTCTAGACCGGATTTTATTCTCCTGACATGTAGTTTTCTGTTAATTTTTCCTTGGATAATCAGAAGCAGCACTTTGTATTTATCGTTTCGTACATTTGATGAACATGATAATTTATTTTCTTCTATATACGCCATATATTTAACGCCATTTGTATAAAAAATGTTGTATAAAAAAACTGGTCCAAGTTAAAGCATAAAAAATGGAGAGCCATCTTCAGGCGTTATCTAGCAATGTAAGATAATTGCGTAGCCTTTCACATTGCATTAATAAAGATTTTTGCTTAATGCTTACACCTTATCTTAATGGATGGCGCTAGTGTAGATTGAACTAAAAAATTTGAAGTGTTTCTCAACATGGTGGCATATATACATCTTCCAAAAAATTTGTCAGACGTGGTGGTCATAAGAAGGGCGGAATGGGGAATGTTGTTAACATAAAGCGATCGCTTAACCCAACCAATGACAGGTCATAAGTCCTGTAAACGCCTCGACTACCATACTCTGTTTCCAAAAAAAAAACTATTTACATCTTCGTCTCTATTGAGATACAGTTAATCCTTAAAAATAAAAATATTTTGCCTTGTGAAGATATTAAAATGAAATTTTAAACACCAGAATCACGTGTAAAGAAAACGCAAATAGTATTCTTTCCTTATTAATATTTTACATTACTTTAACAGAAATATAATAGATAATGATGAAATTGAAATTATTACTATTATTTAAAAACGAAGCATTAATTTCAATGTACTCGTAGAATAAAAATACAAATATATTCCATTGTTTTGGGCGAAACACTATGATACTAATATGATGATGTCAACATAGGTTGACGAAACAGCTGTCGCGAAAAATAAAACTAAAAACTAAACTGTGAAATATAAAAACAGAGATCTATCGTTTATAAGTTTATAAATATAGGTACATATATCAATAAAAAAACAAGTAATTCGTATTTCAGATATGGCAAATAAATGCTTAAAATATAATTTTTACTTAAATTTACAGTAACGTATTTTTATTGTTAACATATTTTATTTTAAGAGCATTAGAAAATTTTGAATGCATGACAAAATAATTTTATTTATTTTTTATATCGTATGGTCTAAAAAAATTGTCAGCTTCTCGTAAAAGTTTTAAATTTTACGCCATCCCCGACGTACAAAATAACGGTCGCCGTTGACGCAATGTGGGCGAACAGTAATTTAGGGGTGACCCACCCCTAAGGATTAGAGAGTTACAATAACAGTCAGGGCTACAATAAATAAACATACATTGTTAACCTGAACCCTAAAATAGGGTCCTAGACAAAAAAAAACCTATTTCCAATTATTATTTTCAATTTAGGTTTGGAAAGTAAATATTCTGTGGATATTTTTAAAATTTACCATTCTTCTATGGATGATATATAATCCGTGTTTGTTTTGCAAGAGCTAGTTTCGTATAAAATTAATAAAGTTGTAGTGTAAACAAAAATATAAATTTTAAAACAATATTCATAAATAAAATAGAGCCCTATCCAATTTGGATTTCACAAGAATTATAGAGATGGAATATAAACGAAGCAGATTATTGAAATAATTGAAACAACGAAACAGAAAAAAATGTTTTGTGATGTTAAGTTTTCTTTATACTGTAAAATACTGATTGTTTAATTCTTTTTTTAAATAACCGCCTTTACTTTGCAAAACTTTTCCACAGTTTTTATTATTCTATGATTAAATCAAAATTAATGTAACAAACTACGTTTTTATTTGTAATAAATCCCGCATTATGGATTTCTGTACATTAAAAACCATTTTTTTTAATACAAACAACAACAACAAACCATCACGCCGTTTCCCCGAAAGGGTAGGCAGAGAGTATGTTTAATCCTGACACATTTCTTAGCTTCCTTCATGTTTATACATGCACGCACGTTGATTCTTTAGACTTCTATCATGGCCGACCTTTAAAATTTGATTTATTTGGTAATGCCAAGTTTCCTCGAACTCTCACGACTCAATTCACACCATTAAACTATACTTTCTTTACTATTCTTCCTTCTTCATTTGTCCATGTTTTCCGTATGTCCAATGTATATACATTGATAACAAATAAAGAGAGAGATAGGTGGGGGGGGGGGGGGATTGTTATTTCCATTAACAAGAATTAGAAGTATTTATTTATTTTAAACATATCTAAAGCATTACAGAATTTTTTTTCCAATACACTAAAGATACAAGTAATAAAGATAGTACTTCCTTCAGATGAGCCAAATTATCACAAAATATGTCAAACTCCGAGGTGATAGGTGGTAAAATATTTACTGAACAAATGATAAACATTTCTTCTATATTCGCCATGACTGTGTTGTGTATTCACATTAGAACAACTTGTTGATATCCTTGTATTATCACAACACTTATTTAATTAAACTTTGTATTATAAATAAGTGTTGTGATAATACAAAGTTATCAACAAGTTGTTCTAATATGATAAACACACTACTTTATTGAGACAGTTGATTGTTTTAATCCTAAAAGGCACAAGGTTGATAATATAACACTCACTAGTAGGTAAAAATATGGCATACACTAGTTCCCATTTATAAATCTTTTTTATGTGTGAAGCGGTTAAAAATCTAATATTAATATTTCCAAAGAAACATGATTGTTCATGTAATCAAAATATATTTATTGCCATACCGCTCCGCTTCAAAGACAGTTAAATAAGTAAAGGATGAATCCGGTTAAGTAGATAAGTTCTTCTCAGATCCCAAAATTTAAAATGAACGTAAGTGGCTTCCTACCGAAGGATAATTATAATAGGAGAAATCGGAAGCCTATTGTAAGGATTTGATGATCGCGAACGTTAATTTGGTTCGTATAATTCCGCCAAGTAGGATGACGAATGGTTACAAAGTAATTTTAAAAGGAATGTTTTTAGGAAGGAGCATCTATCAAAATGGAAAAGAAATATATATATTTATAATATTAATTAAAAATATATTTAATAAGGAAATTATTGCCTTTCATAACAAAAAAAATATATATTTATATTGCAATAGTAAACACGATTGTTTAGTGGTTTTACTTGGATATTATTTATGTAAATAGTGACAAATTTGTTTCCCCTTGCGAGGGCATTCTCAAACTGAACCTAATCGCCAAACAGTGTGTCCTTATATTGATAAGGTTAAGTTGAGAATGCCCTCATAAGGGAAAACGAATTTGCCACTATTTATATAATTTATATAAATTAAATCAAAGTAAAACTACTTAACAATCATGTTCACTATTACAAATTATTAATAGAGTTTTACAAACTTGTACCTCAACCATCAATAATATTATAATTTTGAATTTTCCATAGCTATTGATCAAAAACATGTTCCCGAAAACAGTTATAAGATGTTTATCTCATAATTGGAGGAAGAGTATATTTGTTCTTCAAAAATATTTTTTCAGTACCAATACTTGCAAAATGATTAAATGAAATAAAAAAATATTTCGTTATGTAATGCATTTGTTTGAATGTTAAAATGTCTTTCCAAGCTTTCCTGTTGAAATCATAACTATGAAGTTATTAAGTGTTCAGTACAGAACATGGCTTAACATTGATATGAAGATCAAATCAGGGTCAAAGCTATTTATTATATTTAAAAATAAATATACCGTCAAATGAAGCACCAAGTTTGTGGTGTGGCATATATATGTATAAACAATTAATTATTATATCTGTATAAACAATTAATTATTATGTATAAACAATTATTATAAATTAATTGTATCACAATAGAGACGAATATGTAAATTGTTATTTTGGAAACAGAATACGGTAGTCGAGGCGTTGACAGGACTTATGACCTGTCATTTCAAAAATTTGTCAGACGTGGTGATCGTAAGAAGGGTGGAATAGGGAATGTTGTTAACATAAAGCGATCGCTTAACCCAACCAATGGCAGGTCATAAGTCCTGTAAACGTCTCGACTACCATATTCTGTTTCCAAAAAAACAATTTACATTTCGTCTCTATTGAGATACAATTAATCATTAAAAATGATTAACCCATAATGGGTAAAATCCAGTATTTGTCTACAAGTATTTGTATATATTAAAAAAAACAAACAATTATACTTGTTTTTACGCCACATTATTTTTGTCAAGATGAACAAATAATATTTGAACGATTTTTTGGAAACATTGTATTTTCACAAAACATTTTTTTACACGTTTCATAAACATGTTTTGAATTTGAAAATTCATTAATTCATACACTGAATAAGGGAAGTCTGTGTCCCGGAACATGTTTGTGAAAGGTGTTTAAAAAATGTTTTGTGAAAGGACAATGTTTCCAAAAAGTTATGTAAATGTGAATCCACAACACAAAGCGATGTGATGGCGAATATTGAATATTTTTTTAAATAAATATATATGGTATATGGAATTAGACTGCCTGGTATCTCTTGTACCTCCCTTATAAGGTTTCCATCGCAGACTACAACCCTAATAGGCTTAAAATGGGATTGACAACTTTACTTGGATGTTGTTACTTAAATAATTTTCGAGTTAAATTTTGTGGTACAACTTTATATCAGAACCGAAAATTTAATTACTGCATAGTTATGATTTCACCAGGAAAGCCTGGAAAGTTCTTTTTATATTAACACAAATGCATTATATGATACAATGAAATATTTTTATTTATATTAATTATTATACTTTCGCAAGTAATTGGCTTTGAAGTCAGTTTTTTTGGAAGAGCAAACATCTTCATCTCTTCCTCCAATGGATTAAAAAAAATCTACAAGAAAATGTATATTATATATTGGTTATATGTATTTTATAAACTATGGTAGGGATCCATTAACATTATTTGAGTGAACGTGTGCAAATTAGCCGTTTAAATATAGCCTAAGAAACTCTGTATTAAGAATGGAGAATAATATAGAGTAACAATCATGTTTCTCCATGTTACTTTTTTTTGACAAATATTATTATATATAATTGATTTCATAGGTCAATTTTTTAAAACTAACTAAGCATCACGCTGTCTCCCCGAAGGGGTAGGCAGAAATAATGGACTGCCACACTTTACTTTTCTGACGTATTTCTCTCGCTTCCTCAACATTCATACATCGTGTCATGCACGTGCGTCGATTTCTCTGACTCTTCACATGGCCGACATTTAATATTTGATTTATTTGATTGTGCCACGTTTTCCTCGGTCTTCCCCTATTTCTGGTTCCATTTACATCGTTAATATATCATTTTTTACCATTCTTTCTTCATTCATACTTTCCATATGTCCAAACCATCTTAATGATCCTTTCATTATTTTGTTCATAACACCATCATCCGCACCGCATCCACTTCTTATATTTTCATTCGACACTCTATCATACACAGAGTAATCTCACATTTGTCTAAGATACTATACAAAGTATATAAAAAAGAGAAAGAAAATAAAACACCTACAACAGAAAGTATGGCAAACATAGAATATATATTAATCAATAAATAAATATACCTCTTACTCTTCTTTTTATATAATATTTACATGGTTAAAAAAGTAAAATTCTAAGGTCAACTTAAAAAAACATAGAATAGCATCTCTTAAAAAATAGTGCAGAAATTAAAATAAACTATATCGTGAAAAAATCCCCTTTATGAATGCGTGTTTATTTTGAACAGGGTGCAAGCAGCGTGCCGGTCACGTGACCTATCGATACTTCATTTTCACTTCATAATAGAAAGCTAATACGATTAGCAACGGCTTTATTTGGGCGAAGTCTAACAACAAGAATGTTTTATTCCTGGCTTACACACAAGAGGACAATTCATCAGATAGTAGAGATTTCCTTCTATTTTTGTTATTTATGACGCGTGTGGGTATTTGATTAAGGAAGTCCTATATTCCAATAAGAGATGCGAAAATTCGATATCTCAATCAGACATAAAAAAATATGATTCTGTTTATTTCCCCCTGGAGTGTTGTTTTAACGTTTTATGGCAAAATTATGGGAGAACGTGTGAATATTATAAAATAATATGGGGTGTTACTCGATCAGAAATATGATACGTTTTTAACAAACCCATTTTTTATGTGAAAACAATGTATTATAGAATAGCAGTTCTTATATCATTAACACGTTGACTGCGGAACACTGACCGGGACAGTGGTAGGGAGAGGACTCAAACTGCTGACTCTTGTCTAGGTCAGGCCATATACCGTTCGGTTATAAGTTTGTAGTAACTCATGAACCTTTTTACAAAAAGTATTTTGATATAAAATGGTAAACAAATGAAAAAGTATTTTAATACAATATGATAAAGTAATATTATAATACAATTCGCAAATCCTGCAAAATTGAAGGCATAGCGAGATGGAGTAGGCAGAGAAGACGATTCTGGAGGGACCACATCGAGAGAATGGATCCAGCAAAAATTTCTAAGATCGTGATGCACGAGACTCCAGAGGGCCGTCGACCACCAGGACGACCAGCAAAGAGATGGAAAGAAGGTTGATCGTCTTCATCGCAGGAAGAAAGTTGATATCCTGCATAAAACATATCGCAAGATCTACAATCAGAAAAAGAAGATGAAAAATATGATAAAGTTAACAAATGACACAAGTATTTTAATACAATTTACTGAGGTAAACAATGAAACAAGTATTTTAATTTAATATCATATGATAAAATAAACAAATGAAAAAATATTTCAATACAATATGATAAAGTAAACAAATGAAACAAGTATTTAAAACAATATGATGAAGTAAACAACTATAACTATAATTATATTTTAATATCATATGATAAAGCAAACAAATGAAAAAATATTTTAATACAATATGGCATTGAATCGAGGGCAGACACTGTGGAGACAAAGAGCATGTTAAGGACAACCGAGATGAACACTCCGCGCTATAGCTCGCAAAACCCTACGTGATCGAATTAGGAATACAGCAATCTGAGAAATCTGCGAGGTCGAAGATGTGGTCAGATGGGGACGTTAAAGACGGCGATACTGGCATCAACATGTAGAAAGAATGAGCTCAAATAGGATACCATACATAGCTCTCCATGGAACGCCAAACGGACAACGCCGACCAGGAAGACCCCCGAAACGGTGGAGAGAAAGCTGGAGTTCAGCGTCTCAAGAGGACCCGCCTGAAATAACAGACTTCTGAGTCTACCAAAAGTGAAGAAGAAGAAGAATAATATGATAAAATAAACAAATGAAACTAGTATATTGCCCCTATCTATTTCTAAAATACTCGTACAATAATATTTACCACGAACCTACTCTATGTCTATATCTTGATTGTAATACATTTGGGGACAATTCCGAGGGACCAAATCTAATGTTTGCTAATCTGGTAGCTTTTTAGGGAATTCTTTAAAATCATTTGACTTCCAGAATCAAATGCTGAAACTATATTGAGAAATATTTTCACATCACATTAATCAACTGTAATTGATTTGTTTGGCTGTATCAGCGAACAAATCAAACATGGTTAACTGCACATCTATAATTATACTGAGATGTCTAGACTAGATTGATTTTCATATCTAATTTCAATTAATATCATTGTTAAGATAATCAAAAATTTCCATTAATATAAGATGTTCATAACGGTGTTCATTGACATCATGTGACATTGTTATATTACTCGTATATTAATATTAAATGCAGTAAATTGATTATCGTAATTTGGAAGTTGGGGGAAATGTATCCTTAACCGTCGCGTTGCCATGTGGTAAATTGAGTTTCCACTGCCAATTTAAAGTTGATTTTCTTAAAACCTATGGACCCTAATATTATAAAAAAAATTGTAATCCTCCATTGAAGTGTTTTCAATATTTCGTAATAAAAAAAAAAGCAAAAAATTACTTCCTTCATCCCAAAAAAAAATATTTTCTAAGACTGCCCTCACCTTCATTCGTGTTAAGGTAGAATTTGTTTTGCTAATATTTACAACTTTATCAAAAGTGACAAATACTTACTCGCTGTTTTGAAGTATTATAAATTATATCTTTGGCTTTTTCAATATGTACGTAATAATACCGACTGTAGACGGAAACGCAGGACGCAACTTAATAATATCAGAACTGTGAAAATATTAACACTTTACCAAAAGGGACAAATATTAATACGTACTCGTTGTCTTGAACGTACTATACATTTTGCCTAGGTGCCTTTATCATACGTAAAATCTCGTAAAGTCTAGCCGCGCCGGCCGCCGCGCGGCGCTTGTCTTTACCTGCGTGTCCAGTCATTCTTATGCTATGACGCATTACATATCAGAAATCGCATGGTTCCAGAAAAAAATTAATAATGATATGTTTTTCAAATAATCCATGTATGTTATAGATATCGATCTATTCCTAATGAAATTCCCTACAAGATGACATAAATTAAATTTTGATTAATCTAGTCATATGCTTGATATTTAGATAAAGTTAGCGGTAAACTGAACTTACCACATGGGAGCAAGCGTTTTGTTTTGAACACGGTACGTTAAGGGTTAAAACATGCGTATTAAAAAAATGAACTCACTAACGATTTTAAAATCTAACAAATAGTGAACAATATTTTGAATGTTTACAAATACTTGTAGACAAATACTGGATTTTACCCATTGCAGGTTAATCATTTTTAAGGATTAATTGTATCTCAATAGAGACAAAGATGTATATGTTTTTTTTTTTTTTTGCATTATTAACACATTGCGTTATTAAAGATTTTGTGCTTAATGCTTACACCTAATATTAAGAGATGGCGCTAGTGTAGATTGAACTAAAAAATGTGAAGTATTTCTCAATATTGTAGCATACATACATCTTTCAAAAATTTGTCAGACGTGGTGGTCGTAAGAAGGGGGGAATGGGGAATGTTGTTCACATAAAGCGATCGCTTAACCTAACCAATGACAGGTCACAAGTCCTGTAAACGATTCGACCACCATATTCTGTTTAAAAAAAAAAAACAATTTACATCTTCGTCTTTATCGAGATACAATTAATCCTTAAAAATATAACAGTTTTTGTTCATATTTGAGAATTAATAATACGTTAAACTAACTAACCATCATACCGTCTTCTCAATCGGAGTCGTGGAAATAATGAACGGTCACACTGTTCTTTCCTCATAAATATCTCTTGGTTCCTCAACGCATTCACAGGTCAATTTCTCCGACATCTCACGTGGCCGACATATATTTGATTGTTCTAGGTTTTCCTAAGACTTTCTCTACATCTTGTACCATTTACACTGTTTACATATTGATTCATTATCATTATTTTTTTCCATATTTCAAAACCATCTTAATGTCCCTTTGATGTTTGTTTGTTCATAACACATTCATTTGCATTACATTCATTTCTTATATTTGCTTTCGTATGAAGTACTTAATTTGTGGTGTTGGATTATTAAATAGAATATTAAAACACTTTTAATTTGTTTTACACCACTTTATTCTTAAACAACTAACCGGTTTCGCCCCCGCCGGATCTTCGTCAGGGTTACAAAAGACACTACTACAAAAGACAAAATACACTGTGATTTTTGTAACCCCTACGAAGCTCCAGCGGGAACGAAACCGGTTGGTTGTTAAAAAATAAAGTGGCAGAAAAAATAATATAAGTCTATTATTATCATATTTTTTATATTTGAATTTGTCTCTTTCAGATGTACTGCATTTATTCTACTTTCATCCTTATTTTGCCAGTTTCATGTTTCACTTACTAGTGATAACAATAATAGCCAGAAATGTATGCTTTAGATCTATTTTGAAATCAGAATTACACATAAAATGAAAAGGTTTAATAATAATATCAAAGAAGATACCTTTCAAGAAAAAAACTGACAGGATTTGGAAGGAGGGAGTGTGTAGAAACACATTGGAAAAGTTTATCAGAAAATGGCAGACGTAACAGGGTGTGACAAAGGCTCAGCAGAGGTTGTAAGGAATAACATATTAATTTAAAAACACTTTTATACTTTATATTATATATTTTTTTACATCACTTTATTTGTTTTAACAAACCAACCGGTTTCGCTTACACCAGAAATTCACCAAAATTGCAGAAACCAAAAAGTGGACATTTTGGAAGTTGTAAAAAGTGAGGGAGGGGATAAGAAGTGAGGAGGGTATAAGAAGTGAATGTGGTGCGAATGAAAGTGTTATGAACAAAATAAGGAAAGGGTCATTAAGATGGTTTGGACACATGGAAAGAATGAGTGAAGACAGAATGGTAAAGAAGGTATATGTAAACGGCGTGAACGGAGCTAGAAATAGAGGAAGGCCGAGGAAAACGTGGCACGATCAAATCAATCAAATATTGAATGTCGGTCACGTGAGGAGTCGGAAAATCGACGTGCGTGCATGACAAGATGTATGAATGTAGAGGAAGCGAGAGGCGTATGTCAGGACAGAACAGTGTGGCGTTCCATTCTTTCTGCCTACCCCTCCGGGGAGACGGCGTGATGGTAAGTTAGTTAGTTAGTTTTAGTAAAAAGTGAGCGAAACTAGTTGATTCGTTAAAATAAATATAGTGTTGTCAAAACATAATTTGAACGCATTTTAAATTTATTTTTTATTAAAAATAATTGCTACACCAAAATTTAATTGTGTCATACGAAAGTAAAATTTATAATCAAATTCTTAGTTAACTTGGGAAAAAATCTTACAACAATACATTTTATGTCTCTCATTAATAATATTGTTCTATTATTTGTATCAATATTCATCAATAGTACAATATTTCAATATGTATCTGTAATTTTTTTTAATTCTTCGATAGAAACATATTTAAATCAATTTCTTCATTTTTAAACTTAATGTAATACTTCACTATAAATACATTTTTTTTTATCTAAAAGTAGAGAAACTTTATTTCAAAACCACAAACTCATAGAATTCAAAATGCAGATTTACTTCCAATCATTTTCGTCCATCTATAAAATTTTGAGTGCGGCTATTTCCCTGTGAAAGCGTCCAAAGTGTTCCATTATTTGAATTTATCTCCATTTTGTAAAAGTCCACAAAACGTTTCTAAATTATCCAGATTTTCGCATGAATTCTCCGCAGGACCGGTTACTCATCAATGGCAGTAGCTTCGCAGCCAATTGACAGGTCCAGCGCTCCGGAAGCCCCCTTTCCACCCCTCTCCGGCGCTCAAACCGCCCCCGAACCGCCCGGCCCAACCCCCTGGTAGCACCGTCTGGTTCACGATCTGCGACCTTCCCCTAACAATTCTCAACCCATCTTATTTGAATAGACAAATGTAGCTGCATGTAGAATTATATCTATGAATATATCCTACCTACATAAATATATGAAACACATACATATAAACGTAGGAATTAATATTTATCGTAGGTATTATTTACTGAAAAACACTGTAAAACATTTCTTTATAAGAAATATCTAAATAAATTCTTAGATTCTCTTTCCATTTGATAATGCATTAGAAAGGCGAAACATTTGTTAAATAAATAGAGTATAATTTTTTTTTTAGAAACCAGTATTTTTAATTCATTTTTAGTATAATTAAAGACACCGAAGAAAATAATAAGAGGCTACCAGAGAGAGACATCCAGTTTCTTGGATGTATTATGAATTGTCAAAGTATGAATTCGTGACAATTAGTATCAATATTTGATAATTTAAAAATCGGTATTATTTTTTTTATTGAAAAATGTTTATTATTACTATTTAGCAAACCTATATTTATTTCAAACTGTTACCATACAATCAGATGATATTTCTGGAATCTCTTGATAGAAGTTCATTTTAAATAATCATTAAATAAAACGATGTTTTTTTAACAACTTCCACTTTTGTCTTTGAATTTTTGTATGGAATCATGTTTACCACCTCTGATCTGTATGTATACAAAGGACTCAGTTTTCAATAATGTCACCAGTCTGTCGATGCCAGCGAGCTTGGGGAAACCAGTCGCTCTTGAAATAAAAATAAAAGTGGAAGTAGTTAAAACAACATCGTTTTATTTTATTATTATTACCATATATTTTATAAAATTGTACATTCATTCATGTAGTCACAAGTTAGTTACCCTTCATGTATTTTACCATGCTCGTACGATACTTTATTACGCATAACAATTTTGTTAAAATATTTGTACATATATCATATGGTTCAATATTTGTACATATATCATATTTATGGTTCAATATGATAAATTATAATTAATAACGCAAGTACATTTGTTAAATAACATTTTATTACTGACGACCCCTTCATATTCCGATTGAATGCATATTGTAGGGCGTCTGGACATTGTAACAAGTACCATTCCACCCCTAGAACCCTCTTGGACAAGTGGTTTAAAAATATTCACTTCGTCTTTTCTATTGAACAATTTATTCAAAATAAGAATATTGGACTTTCAAGCATCAAATAATACTAATTTAATAAAAAAAGTACACTACTTTTAAATTCATAATTATTTTGGTTACCCATAAAATTATTAGAACGATATATCGCACGCTTAATAGTAAACTGACCGAATATGGTTTAGGTCATAATTGAGTTAACATAAGATAAAAACTTGTGTTAACGTCATCTATCTATTTTTCACAATGTTAACGCTATCCATTCGTACGTACAATAATCGTTCACAATGTTAACGCTATCCATTCGTACGTGTTTTTCGACTGTATTTGTTAAAACACCGACTCATGTCAGATTGAGCTTAACTTGCTTTTTTGAGTTAAGCCAGTGTTCTATTAAGCGTGCGATATTTACAACACGTTACGAATTTATGCAAATATTAGTAAAATTATGTTTATATTATAATATTATAATGTTGATTGTAACACCTGACGATGCTAACATCGGTAAGCAAACCGATGACATGACAATTTGATTGTGATTTTCTATAACTATGTTTTTAATTAAACAGTTTATTATAATGTTATACCTTAGAAAAGTCCTAAGTTCCATCACTGGAACAACTATTTAAGATGTCCATAACGTGGAAATAATATAAACTTTTGAAATATAAGACATTGTTCAGTGGAGTAGATCCAGAAGAAGATACTGGAGGGAATTGATAGTGACAGGCAAGTGTATATACAATAGATAACAAAACACCTCTGGACTGTGTCCACCTGATAACTCACCCAAGAGATAAAGGGACAGTTGGACCATACCATCTCAAGAAACACAATTTCTGTATCACATTAAAAATATATGAAGACATAACAAAAATATATTCAAATTATTTTTAGAGTGAAGACAAAATATATTTTTGTTATTTGGTATAATAATTTTTTTTTCAAAATAGAATAATTTATCAAAAATATATATAGATCGACAGACTAGTCCAGTCTGTCGATGCCAGCGAGCCTGGCAAAACCTGTCGCTATCGAAATAAAGACAAAAGTGAAAGAAATTAAAAACATCATTTTATTTAATTATTATTTGATGAAGAGATTTCAGTAAAATCAATTAATTATATAATTGAAAATTAAATGTCTGCTAATTGAAAATGTAGATAGATAACCATTATTCATTAAATGATAACAAAGGATGGGAGAATGGAGAAGGATATTAATAAGAAGGGTTGGGACATGCAACAGAGTAAATGGTGCACATAAAGTTGTCATCGCAAACAAAAACCTATCTAAAAAAGCAAGGATGGCAGTGCATAATGGTGTTCTTGTGCCGACCCTTCTGTATGGAAGTGAAGCAAGGAACTAGCAAAAGGAGGATAAAAGTAGAATAAATGCAGTAGAAATGAGATTTCTAAGACAAATGTGTGGTAAACCTGTATATGATAGAGTGTCAAATGCAAGAATAATAAGTGAATGCGGTGCGAATGAAAGTTTTATGAACAAAATAATGAATGGGTCGTTAAGATGGTTTGGACACATGTAAAAATAATGAGTGAAGAGAGAATGGCGAAGAAGGTATATGAAAAGACGTGAACGGAGTTAGAAATAGAGCAAGGCCGAGGAAAACGTGGCACGATCAAATCAACCAAATATTGAATGTCGGTGACGTGAGGAGTCGGAGAAATCTAATATCATTGATTTAAATCCTTGTATAATAAATTTTAATATCATTGATTTAGATCCTTGGCGTATAAAACAAACAAAATGTTGTTTTACATATTTAACATGTATTTATAATACATTTTTAAAATATAAATGTCTTAAACGTTAACCAGAGAATTCATCCTAAAAGAATTCCATACATGGCTCTACATAAAATACCAGAAGGAGGGCGTCCACAAAGAAGAACCCTAAAACGATGGAGAGATAGAGTTTAGCCTCACAGGAGGATAATTTTGCAATAACATCTAAACGACTCTAAAGTCATTAACACGAATGAAATGATTTGTTTTCTAGAAGTTTTATTATATTTTATGTGAGTGACATGTTTTACATGTATAAGACATTAACAAATGTAGCAGCGACTCTAAAGTCTACACTAAAAAGTAAACTAAAGAAGTTAAAGAAGAATAATAAAATGACTGATTATTAAACGATTCTCGTCGATCCTAAATCAAGGAATACGAAAAATTAACACTTTTGTGTAAAATAAATATTTATTTTTAACATGTTAATTAAATTAATTATTAGAGGCATACTTATTGAAGCGATGGATGTTGGTGTGTAACTTCAAAAAGAGAATAAATATATATTTTTAGCTATTTTATAAAATAAATCTGCGCTTCGAGTTATAGTCGGGGCGCCATTGAATAGCCACCCATGGTCCATGGCGCTATTAAAGAGCCAGTTTCGACCTTTTTTATTTCCTGGAATTTTATTTCTCGAGTACCGCGTGACCTGTTAGCGCCGGACAGATTTCCTATGGAAAATTGGGCGTTTGATTCCAATGGCACCATTAGCGTCCACCCAGGGGCCTTTCAGTCTCGAACAGCGTTACGCCAGTGGCAGGCTGTGAAATAAATTTACGTATTAATTAATTAAGTGTTATATTTATCAAGATTAAAGCCCAGTTTCAGATGGTTCATACACAATAAGAAAAAAAAAATGAGATGCAGTTTTAAAAATATGTCACCATATACGTGAAAAAGCATGAACATACTGTTTATTTCAAATGACCTATACCTATAACAATGATTGAAATTCTCGGTAATGTACTTTATTGTGCAATCATCAATGCAAAACAAAATAAAATCTCAATTTATTCTCTTCTCTTCTTCTCTGGTTTCAATCCTAGGATTGGTTTGCAGCAATTTCCTCCATTATTCTCTTCCATTTTTCCCTGTCTTGTGCGGCTCTTTTGAGATCTGCATATGATGAGCAGCGTACGTCCACCAACAGGTCCTCCAGGTACTCTCGGCGTGGGCGTCCCCTAGAGTTTGTCCCCTCGATCATACCCTCCATTATGGCATGCAAGAGACCTTCTTGACGTATTACATGGCCGATCCATCTTGCACGCCTTTCGGACAAGGTCCTGAGCAGGTGCCTTCCTCCTTCGATTCCTTGGAGAACTTCCTCATTCGTGATGTGGTCTCTCCAGGAAATTCCAAAGAGTCTTCTATAGGACCACATCTCAAAAGCCTCTAGTCTCCGCTTATCCCTTTTGGATAGGCACCATGTCTCGCAGCCGTACATCAAGACACTCCATACATAGGTCTTGATGAGGAGTATTCTCAGTTTTATGTCTATATTATTTGATTCTATTATTTTCGACCTCAATTTATTATGAAGAAGAAATCCATGTACTAGGATAAAAGGCCAAGCGTTCCATACCTCCTGATATGGTTGGTTTGCAATGTTTTATATGATGTATTATTATTAAACATCGTGGTTATCAAATATGCGCTGAATGCGATTTAATGCGCCCTTTAGGTAATTGTATAACGAAGATGGTGTTAAATAATTATTTCATTGATTCTCGGAAAGAATTTCTTTTCTTAATCGTCGAATTGTTTTTATTAGAGGACTTTGTGAATTAAAACTTTTTTTATTGTAAATGATTTTTTATGCGAAATTTCAACATGAGCACTTTGAAGTAAGAAACGTTTTCATGTCTTTAAAATATGAGTATATTAAAAGTATACGGTAAAGAGTATACAAATTGTAATATAGGAATTCGTGATAAATCGGTTTAAATATTGAATTTATTTTTTAGTTGTATTTTTGACACATTTCTAATTTTTGTGGGATTGATTAAAATTTTATCACGAGTAACCACTGCGGAATAGTCAATGCATAGGTACATTCGAATTCCCGCACCCTCTTTAGCGCTTCCACCTTTTGGAAAATTTGGGAGATTGCGTGAGATCCGGTACTCCTGTAAAAGTCCAGGTCTGTGCTATTGTGATGGCGGTTCTTCCATATGTAATGGTCGACCCGCAGACGAACGTCTTTATAAGAAAAAAACAGAAACTAAAAAAAAATTGTCAATTAAAAAGACAATTATATAATGTTTACACAAAATTGTCATTACAACCGAAGTAGATTTTGAACATCATAACTATCAAGTACTCGTATTCCTCAGATCAAACAATTAATCATGCCATGTTTTCCTCAGTTCTCTTCCACTAATTCATTCAAATCGTTAAAGTATTCTCTCTTAACCATTATTTATTCATCTTTGTGTTCTATACGTCTTAAGTAACGCAGTTTATCTTTTATAATTTATTCTTTTTTTATATTTATTTATATTTATATTACATATATAATAACATCTGTCAAAACTGAACATATTTGGAAACAATTTTATATTAAGAATCAATTGTATCTCAATAGAGACGAAGATGCAAGTTGGAAACAGAATATGGTTGATCGAGGTGTTTACAAGACTCATGACCTGTCTTTGGTTGGGTTAAGCGCACGCTTTATGTAATACAACATTCCCCATTCCACCTTTTAAAATTATTTTTAACTAACTAAAAAAACGAAAAGAGAATGATGGAGTGCCGCATCGGTTAAAGTGTGACAGTCCATTATTTCTGCCTACCCTTTCGGGGATACGGCGTGATGGTTAGTTATTTAATTATTTTTAATATTCATATAATATCACCGATGAAGGTTAACTAGACTGCTGGTTAGTCTGAAACATGTTTGATATTTAATTTTAATTTTTTTAATAAATGTGAGTGTTGTATACAAAGTATATAAAAGAATGAACTTTCATAAGTCGTTGATAATATTTTCTTCCGCTCTATATTTCTTCCTGATATCAGCACTTGCGTCGGCGTCGGCAGGCCGCAAAAAAGGTGGGCCGACGACATTGCTGCCGTGGGGGGGGAAATGTGGCTGCGGCTGGCAGGAGATAGAGACGAGTGGAAGGGAAGGGAAGAGGCCAATGTCCAGCAGTGGACCGATAAAGGCTGACGAAGAAGAAGAAGAAGATCAGCACTTGTCCTCAAATCCTACATATATAATTTACTATGTAATATGATGTGAAACACCTTATGTGGATGTTAGAATGGAGTATTAAACCACGTGGTAGTGATAAATATGTATAAATAAAACCGCGTAAATTTAAAACGTCGTCGCATAATTTAGTATTGCTAAGGCGCTCTGTTTCACGCGTTGAATTCGAAACTAAAGATTAGTGTTTATGTATCTGTAATTTAAAACAATAAAAGTATATTTTATAGGCGAACATAAAGAGATCCCCTCGTATCCCGGGCAATCCAGACAATCGTATAAAATCAATCACATCTGTAGAGTATAAGCACACGAATCCGAAGACAATCCAATAAAGGCAGTGAAGACAGGTGGAAACATTTTTTTGCGAAACATTCGCTCATTTTCTGCTTTCGCTTGCCTGCCCGTCCTCCATAATCCTTTGTATTATTCTTAGCAATAAGACAAATACCTTTTTAGTTCCCTCCCCCCCGACCCTTTGTTTCTTACCTGTTTCTTTGATCGCCGGTCCATCGCAAGATGGCAGCTCGAGTGTGCAGTGGAAAGAAGATGAGTACTAGCTTCTCTCGACAGGGCCGCATGGAACTCGCAAATCAAATAATTGCAATATGAATGAAGAAATCTCGATCATGGTATCTTGGAGATTTGAAATTTCATATTTTTATTTTTTGAAATTGAGAAAGATTTGATAAAAATCCTGCAAGGTGAAACACAAACGAATAAAATATAATAGGGTAAAAGTGGGATAGATGCCACACTTTTTGAAAAATACAATTTTTCGACAAACTTATGAATTAAACTATCTGATACTTATGTGACGTTTAGTTTATCTATTACATAATATTGTGCATGTGTAAAAAGTATAGTATTTATGGTATTTTTTTTGTAAGAAATTATTTTCGAAATCCCTATGAATGAGGATAGATGCCTACTCTATGGTATAGATGTCTCAATGTTATTTTGACTGGTGGGATAGTTGCCTTATGAAATCAGTTAAAACAATATTTTTAATGTATTATTTTATTTTGTCACAATTATGTCACAATCATTTTTGGCCCTTAAAACTAACATTATTATGTGGATGTTAGAATGGAGTATTTAACCAGTGGTAGTGATAAATATGTATAAATAAAACCGCGTAAATTTAAAACGTCGCATATTCCCATACAAAGTGCAACTTTTGAAGCCACCTCCTGCACATAATACGAGTACATTGTATCCAATCCACCTTAGATTTAGTTTTCCGGTAATTTTCAAAACATTCCACGCATTCATGGTCACTTTCTTCATCTTCATCACTATCTTCTGAAACTTCTCTAGGTCTTTTTTTGACAGTGATGAAGTTATCTGCACTTCAGATAAGGTACGTTGTTTGCTATTTTTGCATAACAAGCGTGGGTTGGCTTTAACTTTATTTTCCTTTGCAGAAATATTTTCTTTAGTGGTCAGTAGGTGCTGCAGCCGATTGCTTCCCTCTCTTGCATAATGGCATATAGCGTTTTTAAGAACATCTTCGGTCCATATGGCTTTTGGTCTTGCTCTTCCAATTTTGCGTACGTATTTGCGTGGCATTGCTGGAAAATAAAAATGCTGAATTAGTATGGGGTAGATGCCCCTAAGGGCAACTATACTCACGAGGACTGGGGCATCTATCCTTTTTGGAGGGGATAGACGCCTTTAAATATATAAAATAAGTTAACTGAAAAAATACTAAATCCCAGTACAATCTTTGTATTTAGTGTATACATTGATCGGAAACATAAAAATATTATCACTTACATCATACGCTCAAAAGTTCCGAGCGAAATGATAAAGTAGGAAATCGAAATCCAGCAATCGTTCGAGCGTAATCACCTATTTAACAAGTTCCTCACTCACACGACCGTCACAACGCGATGCACTGGGCACCCTGGCGGAGAGTGGGGTAGAGCTTTGTTATAAAGTCAAAATCGGCAGTGTAATAGTTATGCATGTCTCGATATGATAATCGTGGCATCTATCCCCCTGCGGCATCTATCCCACTTTTACCCTAAATACTAAGTTTTCCCTGAAACAAAATGTTTTTTTAATTATATATTTTGTTTTCCGTAAAACGATGAAATTTAAAATAGATTTAATATAATTTTAATTTAAAATTAATGAAATTGTTGTCCTCGTTTATTAGCAATAATTAAAAAATTTAAATCTTAATTATCATAAATGAAATCTTTTGTTGTTGTTGGTAAATTAACAAAAAAGCAAGTTTCATTCTTTTGGTAATATTTTTTTATAAATAATAAGATATTAAAAAATAACAACAAAACAACCAAAATACAAAATAAAAATTTACAGAAAATGTTTATAATACAAAAATACTCTCTTTCTCCCTCTCTCTCTCTCTCTCTCTCTGTCTCTCTCTCTCTCTCTCTCTTTATCTCTCTCTCTCTCTTTATCTCTCTCTCTCTCTCTCCCTCTCTCTCTCTCTCTTTCTCTCTCCAATTCTCTTTCTACGATGAGAAAATCAAGCATCATTTTCCCATAACATGTATAGTACCTCCAACTCCGCCCGTCCTCAGCCGCCGTTTTCCAATTTGCCACCTAGAAGAGCTTCCATTCCAATTGACCTCATTCTCCCACCTCAGCCTGGGTTTTCCTATACTTCTCCTTCCAACTTGGTGTTCATTCATTATTCTTTTGGAGACGAGTGAGTCTGGCATACTAGAAAAAATATTAGAGTAATTATAATATTATTAGTCAATATTGGTGGAGTTCAATTAAATTAAAAATTCTGAATAATAAAATTGAAATTATGGATCAACAACAAAGATCACGCCATTTCCACAAAAGCGTAGGCATAGAGAATGGACCGCCACACTGACACACCTCTCTAGTTTTCTCCACATTCATACAGCTAATCATACACGTATTTCTAACAAGGCCGACTTTCTGGATCAACTAAATAAAAATATAAACATTATATTCCTTACGCTGGGCCTGTCGGCCGATAAGTATCCAATAAGGAAGGCGCGTTGAGTTATATTGTAAACGTGTAAGCGGAGCCCGTTTTATTGTACATTTTGTACTATAGGCAATGGGCTTTCTTCAATCACCCCTTTACTAATTCATACAAACGGTAAGATTCGTTGAGTAATTTAAAAAGCACGACCTTTGGGCGTCCCGAGCACTTGACCACCGCTCAACTGTAAACGATAAAGGTTCACGGTGGAATCTCAAACTAAATCAGAATTTATCAAAGACATTTGATTACAATCTAAAGACATGGATTAGTAGGTACTTAAATTATTTTATTTTCTGGACGTTGCCATCAAATGGACGACAATTAATTTGATAAAATACGAAAATCGAAAAACATTTTGTAATAATGAAAATCTAGTTTCATTCTATTACATCAATTTAAATGATTGTACTCAAATCTCTTGATGGAGGTTCATTTTAAATAGTAATTGAACAAAAACGATATAGTTAAACGAAAATGAAATAAAATGCTCAGTCTGTCGATGCCAGCTAGCCTGGCGAAACCGGTCGTAGTCGAAATGAAGACAATAAGTGGAAGTATGGTAGTTAGTAAAAAACATCGTTTTTTTCATTATTATCCATTAAAACGATAGCACTTTTTCCATAAGATATAATGATTATTACAAGTTTATCTAAAATAACGAATGATTGAAACACTATACAAAGATAAATAATAATAAAAAGATACAAAGTTGTTTGCCATCAACTCCATATTAAATAATTAAAACGAATGAAAACTTATCTTTTGTAGAAGATTCATTATACTTTAAGTGAACGATAGACATTTGATAATGCCTCAGAAAGTCGAAACATGGCATTTCCATTTACTATAATTTAATTTTTCTTTTCTATTTTAACGATTTTTGTAAGAATTGTAGAGTCTATAAGAAGTATATACTATATAGCCATATTTTGAGCCAACTAAATTAACTACGAAAAATAACTTTATAAAAACGAAAAAGTTTTATTTTGTTACATTGATCAACTTAGAGCTGAAATAATCGAATCAAAATCAAATGGTTTTTGTATAAAATAATAATTATAAGCAATCAAAAAAACATGCTTTCGAAATTGAATTGTTTTATTTAAAATGTTTTGTGAATTTTAAAAAACTTATACTGAAATTATTTAATAATGATTTTCTATGAATTATAACACATTTTTTTCTTCCAATTTTTGAAATCACCGCCACACCTTTAAAGTAAAAAAACGTATTTAAATAAAATGTTTTGTGAATTAATTTTTCTATTTTTGTCTTTACTTCTAAGTGTTTCACAGAAAACATCGCTTTATTTAAAACGAACTTCCATTAAGAGATTTCAATAACACCATTCCATTATTTGACGTACGTTAAAAAGTTTTTTTTTATGAATTACTATGTATCGTATTTCAAGTTCAACTGAAATTTATATGTTTAAATTTAAAATGAAAAATCCAACCATAAATTTCCATATTCCATCCACGCTTTTCCTTACTTGTTTTAAGCTCGCATACAGAGTACGGGTAAGAAAACGTTTTCCATTCGTTGTTCCGTTTCCTGAATGTGTCCAATAAAGTCTTCAACAAGTCCATTACGATGCAGCGGATTGCATTTCATGCAAGCATTTCAGTCACTTCTTCACAAGTAAATGCACCGTTTCAGCCGGTGTCTTGAGGGGAGATATGCAAACGCATTCCACTTTACAGTTTCTGAAACAGTAACATGTGTATCGTTCTTGAATTTGTTTACGTTTGTTCTTACATTTATATTTAAGCCGGGATTTGAATATGTTTGCAACATTGTAGGTGTAGAGTAAAATTAAATATTCTCAAACAATGTAATAAAAAAGTCCATCGTTTTGGCCGAAACACTTTGATATTTCAACATTATTACTGTTTAAATTTAAAACACTGTTATAATACCTAATTATTTATTATTCATTTTTTAAGAATGTCACGGCAGCTGTTTCTCCAAACGATGTTAACATAATCGGGTGTTAATAAAAATGTAAATAATAAAAATTGTGTATACGTTTTAGTCCATTGTTTTGGCCGAAACACTATGATACTTCAACATTATTACTTTTAAAATTAAAAACACTGTTATGATATCATAATTTATTTTTATTCACCTAGAGCGTCGCAACAGCTGTTTCGCCAACCGATGTCAGCATCATCAGGTGTTACAATAAACTAGTTTATTGTAACACCTGATTCATTTATATAGGTTATAAAAATAATGGCCTGGACCAGAAAAAGGACCCACTTAAGTATGTATTTCAATAATATATAATTTATCATAAAGTACGAGTCCAAAAAATATTTCGGCTCTAGGATCATAGAAATAGGTTCAATCTTGAACTCGACTTTGTTTCTTTTTGCTTTTAAAAAAATATGTTCACTTCTTGTTACGATTTTAACTGAAGAAAATCCTATTTAAATTAAAATTGAAACTGAATGACGGAGAAGGCTGGAGAGTGCGGCATAATGACGAGCTGTACCATATGTACAAAGCTCCCAGTCCCTCCACACAGGTCAGACTTAATATACTGAGATGGGCCGGTCACGTGCAGAGGATGCCGTCATCGCGAACCCCAAAAAGATTGCTGGAGTGGCACCCAGGTGGTAGAAGACCAATTGGACGACCAATGCTGGAGTGGCACCCAGGTGGTAGAAGACCAATTGGACGACCAATGCTGCTGTCGTGACGCTCTGAGTGAATAAAAATAAATTGTGATATCATAACAGTGTTTTTATTTACGAGTGTCAATTGTTACGAAATTGGAGGGTCGAAGCGGAGGACAGGAGGAGTTGGAGGCGAAGATTACTGGAGGCTTAGGCTCGATATGGTCTGAAGGGCCATCGAAAAAGAAGAACAAGACAATTTTATGCATTTCTTTATATAACATAGATCATTCGAATATTCAATAATAATATCAATTTCATATCATTGAACAATTTGCATTTACTTTGTTAACGGACTAAACGAAGTGAATGCAATTCGGACGGACCTCTGAGAAATTTAAATTTAAATATATATCTATTGAAATAATGAAACTGAAGGGTTCGTATAAAATATATCAGCGGTTACCTAGATTGCATTATAAATCTTATTTAACCATCCGTACAAATGGGTTGGTGCCCATTTGAATACGCATAGCTCGTTTTAAGCGTTTTGAAATACAACATGAATTAATTTATGTTCAAAAATTAACATAGTGCAAAAACAAACGCTTCTCCATTAGGGCCTCACGTACACCCCTGGGAGAGAACTTCAGAATATGATAAGAATGCGTAAGTTGCCTTGTCGCAGCAGCTGTGAGCCGCGAGCTGGATTCAGGGGAACGGAGGAAGAAGAGTATTCGATACAGCTTAAAGGAACGTTTTACATTTTTTGTATAAACACATGTGAAGTCATCTTTTATTGTATAAATTTTAAACTCATCTCCCCGAAAAGATAAGTTAAACTAATGAACACACTGTTCCTTCCTGAGACACTTCTGTTGCTTCCTCAACGTTTATACACCGTGTCATGCACGCGCTGCAATTTCTCCGACTCCTCACGTGGCCGACATCAACGTGCAGAAAATATTTTTATTGAAACCCCTATCTTAAGGAGTATGGATATTACCCTTGGCTTTACCTTACTGATTTCTTGCTAGGGATGCTAGGCTACCAGTCACTCAAGAGAAGACGAGACATTGACTTGGGTGATAACTTATCTTCAAATTAAATCAAATGCTAATGGTAAGGGCAACAAGGAGATAACTGGCATATTTATATTCATATTGTTCTATATATATTTCCTTTGATGTTATTTTTTTCGTCCTTTACATCACTTTGACTCGCGCTGTAATGATGTTAAGGGTTTTTCAACAAAATAATTATAATTATAATAATAACTCATAAAAAAATACATGAATATGTGATGTTTTGCAAAGTAAAAAAATCTTTCAATTACAAATCAAATCAGTTTATTTCTAAAAGACATAACAAACATACAATAATGACAGTTTAAAGCACTTTATAATGAACTCTGCACACCAAAAGAACATGTAGTTTGTGAGTTAACTATCACTAGGTTCTGGAAACAATCCCTGATATAGTATAATCATGTGAAGAAAAACGTGATCACTTGTGTTCGGAGTCTAAATGAGAACGGCCATAGATACCATAGCTAAGCCGTTCAGAGTACTCGTCTGGAAAGCTAAAAACTTTGATAAGAGATATTTAAAAGATCTAATCTCAACAATTTTCGGGAATGTTATTCATAAGAATGAATTAATTACAATATTATAATTTAAAAAGTAGTTGATTGCGCAGTACGAGTGCGCAGAATTCTGAGACCTGTGAATGACGGTGAAGGTTGGAGAGTGCGGCATAATGACGAGCTGTACCATATTTACAAAGTTCCCAATCTCTCCACACAGGTCAGACTGAATAGACTGAGATTGGCCGGTCACGTGCAGAGGATGCCGTCATCGCGAACCACAAAAAGATTGCTGGAGTGGCACCCAGGTGGTATAAGACGAATTGGACGACCAAGGCTGCAATGGGACGATGAAGTTGGGAGAGATGGAGCGAAATTTTTACGAGGACAGGAAGAGTTGGAGGCGAAGAATACTGGAGCCTAAGGATCGATATGGGCTGTAGGGCTATCGAAGAAGAAGAAGAAGAAAAAGTCGATTAAGGGCAAAATATAGGGTCGTCGAGTTGTAGGAAGAAGACAGATATGCTGGCTCCGGAACATTCGTGACTGTACTTGGATCGAACAGTCGAGGTACTATTTAGCACTGTGTAAGACATGACCATGCACTCTCAAGTGATAGTCGACATCGGGTGGACCCGACATGACACATGAAGATAAAGAAGGTCTTTAACTTTTTAAACTTCTACTTTTAAATCAAATAATTATTGTTAGTAAAGTTAGAGCTAACTTCTAAAAATCGATATTTGTACATGATAAGATATTACGAGTACATGAACTTTATGAAGGCAAGAGAAATAGACTTCTTCTCCTTCTTCTTGAGAAATATAAATAGAAATAGACTAGGACAGTAAAATTAGGCAGTCTATCATTTTTGTCTACCCTTTCAGAGAAGCGGGGTGTTTAGTTAGATTCAATTTTTTTTATCGATTAACAAAAAAAATCCGTGATGTTCAAATAGAATGACCGTTTTGATTTTCACATGGCATCACTTTTTGACACTTACACTACCTTAAGTTTTATTGAATCTCTTTGAAGAGAACTTTGTTTAGATCGGATTTAACAGAAACAAAAAGTTTCACTCGTTCACACATAAATATATGTATAAGCCTCGCAAAGTTTACGGCGACTGTGTCCTTGTTCCGACTACACCCCTGGGGCGGGGTATGGAGCTCTTCCGGGTGCCGTGCATGTTTATGCGATAACAGTGGTGCATTGTGATGCACCTTTGAGACTTGATAAAAACTTTCATCAAAAACTGTACAAAGGAAATATGGTTTTTACAAAGATTTACAAATAAGAAAAATTTGAGATTTAAAAAAACTTGTCAAATTGATTATATCAGATGATACAATTTAAAATAAATGTTTTATATATTCATTCGAAAAGGTCGCTTTTCAAGAAGTTAATTTTTGCTTTATAGGAATAGCGTTTAGGAATAGCGCAAAGGCCTTATCAAATCTTTAATGAATAAATTATCATTTCAAACTCGTTTTATTGTAACACCTGATGATGCCAACATCGGTTGGCGAAACAGCTGTCGCGACAGTGTTTTACATTTTAACGGTAATATTTTACTTTTGACTAACCTTCCAAAGATTCATATTGATTTTTGTTTAGATGAGCAAGCTGGTCGACTGTTCCTATTTTAAACATGGCCACGTTTAAGAAATTGATTAATTTTACAATTTAAATCATTAGTATTACAGTTTATTATTTATTCTCTAATAAAAGCAAAAAAAGTTTACAATTATGAATAACGTGATCAGGTTTGAACCCGAGTCCCCATTGACCAGGAGTCAAGCGTTCTGTCCCTTATACCAACACTCGTATTTTCCAAATAAAGAAGTGAAGTCTTTCCTTTTAACGGAATATGACATGGAAGTAATGCTTTGGAGGAAAAGTGAGGTATCCCAGTTTCCTGATGCCTGCGGGAGATTTCCCGCCGAAGCGCTCAGCCGTGAAATTGGAAGCTCCGGACGGCAAGTTTATTACGCTGCCAGTTTTTCTTCATACAGTTTGACGTGCACTTCGATTCCATATTGAGTTATATGCAAGGCCGTGGGCCGTGACTCGGTCACGTTAATCGGGGATAAATATTATATTGTAAGATAACCCCCATAAATAATGCGCCGCCACATAGAAATAACACAAATTATTCATATTGCTGTTTGTATATTATTACTGTATACGCGGTCTTATCAGAAATGGGTACATTGTATAGAGAATTATTACAATAATTTATTGAAGGTTAAGGTTGACATAATATAAGGAAACTATATCGATTACTTATAGTAAGTACTTCTATAACACTGCATTGCAAATGGGTATATAGTAACATGGAAAACATTTTTTTTTTAAATAGTCCATTGTTTTGGCCGAAACACTACGATCCTTCAACATTATTACTGTTAAAATTGAAAACACTGTTATAATATCAAAATTTAATTTTATGCACTGAGAAGTTGGGACAGCTGTTTCGCCAACCGATGTTGGTATCATCAGGTGTTACAAAAAAATGTTTGTTTGTAACACCTAATGATGGCAACATCGGTTGGCGAAACAGCTGTCGCGACACTCTCAGTGAATAAAAAGAAATTGTGATATTATAACAATATTATAAATTTTAAGAGCTATTTTTTTACAAAAACTAAATACCACTTCAAAAGATTTCTTTATATAAATGTACAATTTAGAAAGATTAATTAATTTCATTTTATATTTTCATTGTTAACAAAAAATATTTTTTGTATAAGTAAAATTAGACGAAGGTGTAAAAGGCGTTTTTGGAATAGAGGGCCCTTTTGGAGAGATCAAAATGTAGGATACACGAATTGAAAAAAATAATTAAAATGAAAATTTCAGTATTAAGAGATTACCAGAAAGGCCGCCGAGGAAATGGAGAGATGGCTGGAGATCATGATCCCAGGACAGCTCACCATCATAAACAGGTCATACGATCTAAAATAATAATAAGAAGAAGTAGAAATAAAATTAAAAAAATGATACCTGATTCCTCACGTGGCCAACCTTCAATATTTGATTTATTTTATCGTGCCACGTTTTCCTAGGTCTTCCTCTATTTCTAGTTCCATTAACATCGTTAACATATACTTGTTAACAATCTTTCTTTCCATGTATCCATGTTTCTAAACCATTTTAATGTTCCTTTCATTATTTGTTCATAACACTATCATTCGCACCACATTCACTTTTCATATACATATAATTAATATATGCCATTAACACGCTATAAGAGTGGTTATGGAATTGTATATACGAGTATATAATAGTTTAAAGACATTATATTTTTATTATTTATATCATTTATGTTTATTTGTTATTTTATTTTATTTTAAATCATTGTATTTTATATAATTTGTTTTAGATTTATTTTGTAGACGTTGGACGATCGAAGAGTGCGCGGGAGATGCCTATTGGTGGCGATGAGGCGAAAATGGAGTGCCGCATCGATTAAAGTGTGGCAGTCTATTCTTTCTGCCTACCCTCTCGGGGAGACGGCGTGATGGTTAGTTAGTTAGTTTTTTCACTTTTTATATTTTCATTCGACACTATAATATATAGTTTTTCTACGCATTCGTCTAAGAAATGTTATTTCTACTTCATTTATTATACTTACATTTTTCTTTTGCTAGTTCTATGCTTAGCTTCCATACATAAGGGTCAGCGTAAGAACACCATTGTGCATTGCCATTTTAGCATTTGTGTATTTTTTTAGCTAAATGTATCAAGCTGATAAATGTACTATTCCATAATTATGATTCCTTTCAACGGCAAATCCGATCAGAATCCGCTCAAAGTAAATGGGGAAAATTTTTCATATAAAATTATAATAAAAAGGGCTGCAGCGAATGCCACGTGTGGGCGAGGCTTGATTAATGCATCAAGTCTCCTGACGCGAGTGTGGGGTGAACTTTAATTAATGGTTTATGCCTGATTTCGCTACAGGGAAGTCTAAAGTTCAGAGTTCGAAAGGAAAAATAAAACTCGTAATGTGGATACGGTAAGTACCCAAGGCAATTTCAGCGCCAATTTTAAAATACATTGCTTTTTCCACAAAAATGTTACTTAAACATTTTATTTTACAATATAATTATTAAAATAAAATATGTACGTTCATTCTCTCTCTTCTTCTCTTTTTGTCCTGTCACACCTCCGTGGTGGATAGGGCCTCAAGGAATCTTCTCCACCCGACTCTAAAGCATGCCTCGTCCATAACCTCGTCCGGAAGGTTTCTTCTCCAGGTGGCTCTAGGTCTGCCTCGCTTTCTCTTTCTCCCCATAGGGGACCAGTCTAGTGCACCCTGAGCGATGCAGGCTGGGTTCCGTCTCAGAGTGTGACCGATCCACTGCCATTTGCGTCTAGCGACTTGTTTTCTAATTGGCTTTTCGCCTGCCTAAGTGTGGTAAATCTGTACATGATAGAGTTTCAAATGCAAATGTAAGAAGTGAATGCGGTGTGAATTTCAGTGTTATGAACAAAATATTGAATGGATCATTAAGATGGTTTGGACACATGGAAAGAATGAGTGAAGATAGAATGGTGAAAAGGGTTATGTAAACGACGCTAACGGAGGTAGAAATAGAGGAAGGCTGAGGGGATCGTGGCACCATCAAATCAATCAAATTCGGTCACAAGAGGAGTCGGAGAAATCTACGTGCATGCATGGCACGATGTATGAATGTAGAGGAATCGAGAGAAGTTCAGTTTTCAAGAAGTTTTCATTTGAAAATGTAACATGTCATTCTCATAAAATATAATAAAACTTCAAAAAAACTGACGCTTTCATTCGTATTAATAATTTAATATGGAGTTTTACGTCATTGTTAAAGAAACAATAAATACTGTCAAATCACTTAGATTTATTGGATTCTTAAAAACACATAATTTTTCATTTTCTAAATTTACATAAATCTTACATTTTTAATAGAATTGTTCACTACCATCACGTATAGGCTGGAACCGTACACCATTAAGTATATCCAGTGGCGTAGCGGTGGGGTGCTCACCCCCCGTGCCTGATTGAAACAGCTTCATTGCAAACGCAACGGTCCAAGTGCAAGATACGCCCATGGGTACAAATTATAGGCAGTGTACTTCCTAAGTATACATATAATATCCATTGATGGCGTACACTGAAAAATATAGTTATAAAAAAACTAACTAATTGAAATATGCAAAGCACATGAGCGAAATGGAGTTTGAATATTGTAGATAAATGAATTCTAATGCAAATGATCATCTTCTTCCGTAGCCATATCTCCACTGATGGATGTAGGCCTCTTTAAAAGTCAGAAGACATTTATAAAATAGATGTTATTTTTGTTTTTTATGTTTCGTGGCAAAATATATATATATTTTTTTTGTAATTATTAAATTAAAAAAAATACGTTAATATCCCAATCTCAAAACACTGTCTCATTTTTCAACTCCAATTTAAATATTACAATAAAAATCACTAAATAAATATCATTATCTCAATAATTTATTTTTACTCAAGTAAGTAACTAACTAACTAACTAACTAACTAACCATGAGAAGATGGATCGCCACATTGTTCTATCCTGACATAACTCTCGCGCCTCTTCTACATTAACACATCGTGACATGCACGCTCGTCGATTGTTCCTACTTCGAATATGGCCGCCTTTCAGTAATTGATTAATTTGGTCATACCATGTCTTCCTTGGCCTTCCTCGACTTCTTTTTCCATTCACACTACTTGTATATATATTTTTAACCATTCTTCCCTCATCCATTCATTCTATATGTCCAAACCATCTTAGTGACCTTTTCTTGATTTTATTTATCACGCATTCATCCGCTTTACATTAATTTCTTACTTCATCATTAGATATTCTATTATACTTTGTTTTTACGCACATCCTTCTTCGTGACCTTTTTTCTACGGCATTTATCATACTTTCATCCTTCTTTTGTCAACTTCAAGCTTCACTTCCAAACATAAGGGTCGGCACTAGAACACCATTGTGCAATGTCATTTTTTGCTTCAGTCCATATATTTATATTTGCTGTAATGACTTTGAGTGCACCATTTACTCAAGTATATTTGCCTTATTTTAAATGCTTCATTTAAGCTTAAATGGTTCAAACAATTAGAATATTTTTATATTATTTAAAGAATGACGTGTTTTATAAATTCATTTCTTTTATAAAAATAATTATAAAACTTCAAGAAAAGTTTTGTTTTTCAAAATGTATTTAAATGTTTCCTTGATCGTCACCTGAGAGTAAGAGGGTTCCAACTGACAAAAGTAAAAAGCTGAGAAAAATGAAGTCAAAGTTTCTAAGACTTGTATTTTAGTAACGAACCACGATATTTTAATGAAATTTTCTACAAAACCCAAAAAGTTATATATCTTTAATATACATTTAAAAAAATAACTAATTTTTATAGTAAACACTGTTTTTTTAATGTCTTAAAAATCAGATGGAACCCTACTCATCTATTATCGTGACAAAACGTTAGTGAATAAGGGTTCAACAGCAAACGGAACCCTCTTCACTAACTTGCGTATAACAAACCGTCAACTGAGAGTAAGAAGGTTCCAACTGACAAAAGTAAAAGCTGAGAAAAATGATGTCAAAGTTTTTAAGACTTGTATTTTTGTAACGAACTACGATATTTTAATGAAATTTTCTACAAAACCCAAGAAGTTATATATCTTTAATATACATTAAAAAAAAATTTTTTTTAGTTAACACTATTTTTTTATATCTTAAAAATCAGATGGAACGTTACTCATTTATGTTCGTACCAAAACGTTAGTGAATAAGGTTTAACATCAAATGGAACCCTTTTCACTTACGTGCGTATAACAAACGTTGAAATAGATTGACTCTCCATTATTTTGTGATAGCAAATAATAAAAATAAATATTTTATTCTACATTATTTTTGCATTTACCTAAATTATTTTTAAAAAAGATTCAAAATATTATAACTTTAAAAATTATTGTTTTTGCCTAAGGAAAAAGGTTTTCAATTTTTATATTAACACTATACTTAATGATTTAGAAACGGTGAATTAATGAAAAACATAAATCTATAAAGTTGGTATTTATTTAATAATATAGTCATACATAATATAAAGAGTAAAATCGTACCAATAACATATTTTGGAAAAAAGAAAGAAGAACTTAAAGTGTATTTTTTTATTTTACTTTTAGTAGTATTTTAGTAGTATACAAAATAAAAAAAATAAAAACGGGAAAAATGAAAAGAAAGAGAATGAAGTAAGACATCATATGCGGCTTTTTATTTTATTTTTAGTAGTTTTATAATATTGTTGATCTTGAAGAGGCATGTATTTCAGCATCTCTTTTAAATCATAGATTTTTGGAGTAGGTAATGAATCGTTCAATTTTAAAACCTTTGGTTCCAAAAAACTTTCATTTCCGGAAGTCCATTTTATCCGTAATTTTTCGTTGTGAAGGAGATTTACACTATTTACTTTACTGTAATCTCCAAACTCAGTCCAATAATATACCGTATGCAGTGTTTGTATGAATTTTAGTATTTTTACTTGAAGAAAGGGAACTGAGGAGAATTTCAATTTTTTTGATGCAAGTCCAAAGTCTTTAAACTCTCCTTGAGCCATTTGTATTATTCTCAAAGGGTTTTTGGTATTAATTTTTTTTAAACATCTGACCAATCCAATAGGAGAAAATAATTCGATTTTTGAGAGAGCTCTCTCAATCGTGCTATGAGCACTGTCTACTTTTTAGCACGACAGTAATGAAATTCTACATTGGGAAATGAAGATATATGCATTTTGACATCCTCAATAATTTCCTGACGAATACTGTTGCTTGAAGTTTGTCCTCTCATATCTGGCTGTGGAGTATTAGTTCAGCTCTTCTTTTTGTGCACATTATATATAGGCTTTTGAGAAATAGATAACGTCGAGGTATATAATATTTTGCAAACCTGGAATTTATTTTCTTTCACTTTAAAAAAGTACAAGAAAGAAAAGGATTTATATGATTTAACATTTTCATCCTGACGATTTGGTCTTTTCGCCAAACAGCGTGTAGTACTGTTAAGAATAAAATGGTATTTCCCATTTTGATCTAATTTATAGTAATTAGAAAACTAATCCACCCTCTCGTCATGGCTGATTTTAGTGGCGCACTTTTCAATGTTGTAACCTGTGTCTGGCTAACGAGTTTTCCCTGTCTGATTGTATATTGTTTTCCAGTTTAGTGATTTTCCTTCAGTATGGCTGTTTTCCATTTGTTGGTTTCAGCAATATCACAATTAGGATCTTTTGTAACATTTTTCAAATTATAAAACAATTATAGGTTATCAGAATCACTAACGCTCATCATGTCTTCCACTAATTTCCTTATGTTATCTTCCAAACTACATGTTGACAGAAAAAGCGCGCCGGAATCAGAGAACGAAAGAACCAATAATTGATATGAAGTTACATAGATACGTTTTGACACTTTGTTGGTTTCAGGTTTGGAATAAAAGGGTTCCATCTGCAGCAGTTGAAACTCTTTTACCGAGAAGCGTGTAAATTTTTTGGCGACAGTTGGAGTAATAAGGTTCCAACTGTAGATGAATCCTTTTTCACTGAATTTCGTTGTTTGAATGATCAGATGGAACTTGATTCTTTTCGTAACATCATAATGATGATACTATTACATGTTTTTATTTATTGTACGTATAGATAAGGTCAGTAAGAACCCGTTTCACGAAAAAAAGCTATATGTGAAATTTTGTTAGTTGGAACCCTCTTACTCTCAGGTGACGTGATGCTATTTTATTTTCTTTATATGGGAATAGAATGTACGCCCATGGAATATCTGGTCTTTGATTTATCTTCAGTTATTTGTGACCGTGATGTGGAAAAATAAATGATTATGGTGAGCCGAGGTTCACCCTCTTCTGTTCGGGTGCTTTAGTTTTAACTTTCATATTTCACCCCCCGAGGGAGATAAATAATCCATTTGGATGTAGTCACCGTTTCTACTAATCGGATTTTAATGCCCCCTTGAATAAACGAATATTTTTTGTACTTTCACGAGATCATTTGTATTATTTATTTTATAATAAAAGAATGATTAATCATTATAAGAAGTGCGTACTAAATTTATGAGATAAAATAACAAAAGAACTACTTGTATCGTATCGGTCTACGATCGCCGAAAAATCATTAGTGAAATATTTACCCATCATCGCCTACCATTACAAATATAATGTTTGTTTAACACGTTGACTGCGAAACACTGACAGGGACAATGGTAAGGGTAGAACCCAAACGGTGGACCCCTGTCCAGGTCAGGTTTTATACCGTTCAGTTTTAAATCGAACAGTATAGGGCCTGCCCCGAAAAAAATAAACCTGGATGATTTTCTTGGGAGCATTTTATTATTTTTGAGTACATCGTGACTACCTTCTAATCCAACTGCGAGGATATCTCAGGTACTAATGTTGAAATGCTAACGCACGAGTTTAAATGCTTTATATTATTTATTTGATATTTTTAGTAAACGAAATAATATTATTATTTCTATATTCGGCATCACTTTGCGTTGTAGATTTACATTGTTTTGTCACATAACATTTTTTAAAGTGTTGTTAATACTCAACGTTTCAAAAAAATATAAGCCGTATAAAAAATCGTAAATACTTTATACATATTATTCAAATTAAAAAAAAATTCAAAGAAATTATTTAAATTGACATAGGAACAAATACACATGAAGGTTCGAAAAATCGCGAAAATTTGACAGTTTATATAATATTATTGTTGCTCCTGTTGATGTCAACATAGGTTGTCGAAACAGCTGTCGCAAAAAACAAAGATACGATTGTGATACATAAAACAAAGTTTTTTTAATGTAACAGTATATAATATTAAAGTATCATAGTGTTTCGGCCAAAACAGTGTACTTTGCAATATTGTATAGTTAAAATCCCTAAATATTTGTGTCTTTGACCGGTTTCGGCAGTTCGCTATCATATTTTGGGTAACCACCACCAGAAGATGGCAGCAAGCTGCTGAAACAGATAGAAGACACAGACATTAAAAGATTTTATTTGTGTAGATTTTCACGGTTGGCAACAATATGTTTTGTGTGATTTTGGGTAACAACTTATGATTTCTCCTTCTCGACCGACGTTTCGGAGATCGTTGCAGTCTCCATCTTCATGGCTATGTGGTGGTGGTCAATACCACCACATTACCCTGAAGATAGAGACTGCAACAATCTCCAAAACGTCGGTCGAGAAAGAGAAATCACATGTTGTTACTCAAAATCACACAAAACATATTAAATGATTTAAACTAAAAATACATTTAAAAATAATAATAATATTTACAGGGAACTTTTAACATGAAATTCCAAATAATATATATTTTTTAAATAATGAAACACCATTTTACGATAATTTTGATCTGAAAGCAAGTCCCCGTACTTGAACATTCTGTACAGCGAACACTAGACCTTAAATATTTCAGAGATCCACCCCAGTTCGGACACCGTAGAGGGAGGGTAACTCAAAAAAATAATCCTCCAGGAGGGATTATTAAATTTATAGACTTCCTTTGGTGCGCAATGGACCAGAATATAATAGTTTTCCATCGTTTCACGATCAATGACCATTGACTATTGATACATACGATGGATACATGTAGCTAGCTATTAAGGCATAATACGAGTAAATACGAATTCAGCCACCCTAACGTAGTGATGATCCCATTATATTTTCCCGTTTAAAATGCTCATTGTAAAATAGAGTTCGTAATTTCATATCATGTGTTATATAAAAATTTACAAATATTGATTTATTTTTAATTACCTTGTTACAAATCATTCTTCTTCTCCGGCGCTACAACCCTTGATGGGTCTTGGCCTCCTCCAAGAAACGTTTCCATCCCGTCCTGCTTCTGGCCGCCACCTCCCAGTCTTGCTGCTCCAGGACCCGACAATCTGCCACCACCATTCAGCCATCGCAGTATCGGCCTATCGATGCTTTTTCGCCCTGCTGGATTGTCATACAACACTCTTTTGGGGGGCTCCAGATCTCCCATGCAGTGCAAGGGCCCTAGCCAGCGCAGTCTGTTAATCTTTATAAACTTGACCACGCTGACGTCCTGGTATAGATCGTAGAGCTCTGTGTTGTATCTCCTTCTCCACGTCTGGCCATCCTTAATGGGTCCGAAGATTCTGCGGAGGATCTTTCTTTTGTTTTCATCCCGTTTAGTGAGCATCCAAGTCTCCGAAGCATATGTTAAGACTGGTCTAAATCAAACAATTACAAATTCAAACAGTTACAAATCATTCATTTGAATATATTATTAAATAAACAATTTCGCGGAAACCAATAACTTTATATAATATTAATGGTTGAGGCTTTGTTACGAAAAACCCCATTTTGAATTGTTATATGAAACACGATTGTTTGATTGGTTTTAGAATGACTTTATTTGTACATAAACATACATATTGGTTACAAATTTGTATCGCCTTGTTAGCGCATTCTCAAATGCCCTCGTGAGGCGAAACAAATTAATATTATTATAAAATGGACTGAATATATTGTAAATATCTGTTCTCTTATTATAACAAATAAGTGAAGAATGTAAGGCTAGTTGAGTATTTAAGTAATAAATAAACTGATTGATTTATCACTTTGGATAATGAATAAAAAATATATCAATAAACGTTAGTTGCAAATACGAGTATGTTTTACCTAACTAACTTACTAACTAACCATCACGCCGTCTCCTCGAAGGGGTAGCCAGAAAGAATGGACTGCCACACTTTTCATTCCTGACATATTTCTCTCAACCTTCATACATCGTGTCATGCACGCGCGTCGATTTCTCTGACTCCTCACGCGTCCGGCATTCAACATTTGATTTATTTGATCGTGCCACGTTTTCCTCGGTCATCCTCTATTTCTAGTTCCATTTACATCGTTAACATATATATTTTTACCATTCTTTCTTCATTCATTATTTCCATGTGTCCAAATCATCTTAATGATCCTTTCAATATTTTGTTCATAACACCGTCATTCGCACCGCATTCACTTCTTATAATTTCATTCGGCACTCTATTATACACAGAGTATCTACACATTCGTCTAAGAGATCTCATTTCTACTACATTTATTCGGCTTTCATTCTTCTTTTGCCGGTTCCATGCTTTGCTTCCATACATAAGGGTCATTTTGACATTTTAGCTTTTTTGGATAGATTTTTGTTTGCGATGACAACTTTAAGTGCACCATTCACTATGTATGAGTATGGTTTGTAATGTTTAATTGAAAATGATTATGTCATGTTTTGAATATGAAATTCTTGACGCCATAAATATATTGAAAATTGTGTAAATCACTAAAAGTTTTCTATAATTTATCCATTAAAACAATTCACAAAAATGGGTAGGAGTGACTAACACAAACACACAGCGTAAATATTAAAGTTTCCATACTGTTTTATTCAGTTTTTTCGGGAGGAGCCGTCTTTTCCTTCCAAGCCATGAAGCAATGAAAGTAATGGCCAAAGTATGGGAATAAATATAAAATGGTTATTCCCTCACCACCTAATTGAGATATACTACAGAACATCTCGCTGCCTCCAGATTTATAATGCACTTTTAGTAGAGGCGCTCTGTTGAACAGGAACAAGTGTTCTTGGCCTGCCTTTATAAGGATTTCATAAAATCTATATAATAAATTACTCCTTCCTCCTTATCTTAAATCATTCTCAAAAGCGAAAGAGTAAAATCAACAACCAACGAAGTTAAAATAAAATAAATTACATGCTATCATATACGTCAGTGTCAGTATTATGATGGGAAACCCCCGATAATATCAGTTTGTAATCAATATCTCAACACTAGACACTGTTAATTAAGTGATTTGAACATTCATGACATTATGATGCATGATGTGACATTAAAATAAAATAATAATACACTAGTGGTAATTTGTATTAACACCAATTTATTTGGTAACATCAACCGGTTTCGCTCCCGCCGGAGCTTCTTCAGGGTGAGAGAATAAACTTCAAGTGTTATTATTTTATTAAGTCCATTGTTTTGGCCGAAACAATATGATACCTACATTGTTACTGTTAAAATTGACAACATTGCTATAATATCACAATTGCCTTTTTTCACTTCGAGTGTCGCGACAGGTGTTACAATAAACTCAAGTCTATTGTAACATCTGAAGATGCCAACATCGGTTGGCGTAACAGCTGTCGCAATACTCTGAGTGAATAAAAATAAATTGTGATATTCTGACAGGGTTTTAAATTTTAGCAGTAAATATTTTATATAACTGATTTAATTAGTGAAACATGGAACCGGCAAAATAAGGATACAAGTAGAATAAATGGAGTAGAAATGAGATCTGAAATAAAATGTAGAATTGAAGTTGCACGAGCCTCATTTAATAAAATGAGAACATTCTTTTGCAACGATTATCTTAACTTGAAACTCCGACAAAGAATGATCAAATGTTATATATGGTCTGTTTTACTACATGGCTGCGAAACCTGGACTCTGAAAGTGAATTTAATGAACCGGTTGGAAGCGTTCGAGATGTGGATATACCGCAGAATGCTCCGTATACCGATAGGGTCAGTAATGCAGACGTACTGCAGAGAGCCAGAGCCAATAGAGAGCTGTTGTCAAGTGTGAAAATTAGAATGGTCTCATATTTGGGTCATGTGCTAAGGGGAGAAAAATACCACCTATTTCGACTAATATAAATGGAGGGACGTCGGGGAGTTGGTAGAAGGCAGCTGTCCCGGCTGCGGAACATCAAAGAGTGGACAGGAATAACAAGAGTTCAGAACCTGTTCCAAGTGGCGCAGGATAGAGATGCCTTTGCTGTAGTGATCGCCAACGTTGGGGGAACTTGACACGGCACCGAAAGAAGAAGAATAAATTGAAAATAATAGTATTATAAAAATTAAGTTCTTTAGGGCCCAGTTAAGGGTTGATTTCACACTGTATTATGTTAGTAAGCCTCTTTAACTTCTTCCTGGGTTCATGCTCTTATTTTCTACTCTTCCCTAGAGGAGATCAGTTGAGAGTGATGTCGGATAAAGTGCGAAATAAAAGGATTGCATATTAATATATTATTGACGACAGGGGTGTGAAATTTCCCATTCATATTCCAGCTTCCGTTCGCCGTGGGATTCGTACTGATTTAATTCCCTGCATGCACTGGGGCGCCATCTAGCGAAGTGCGCTGCAATAATATGCCGGCCCATCAACGGCTGCAATATTGATGGCGATTATGCAAATAATAGATTGAAACTGCTTTGTTGCGAGGCTGCACTTGTGCCGATTGCGCTGGATGCAATCAACGCATTATGTAATACTTACATTCGAGTAGTCGCTAGTCGGCTCAAACGCTGTTTAAGTTAGTTTTACGTATAAAATGTTAAAAGTAACAAATTTATAGCGGTTTTCCTATATATCTAAAATAACTATTCTGAAAGTGACTATTTCGATCACAAATGTAATTGGAATAATTAATAACAATAAAAACGTGGCTCGTGGCCAGCCACGAGCCACGTTTTTATTGTTGCAAGTTCGTTCGTCAAGCAGCCAGCTGCTTGACGAATGCTGTTTGGAAAAATAAAAATATGCTAAAGGAGAGCAAAATTCGAATCTACAAGACATGCGTACGTCTTATAATGACATATGGAATAGAAACGAGAGCTGACACCATCAGAACAAAAAGTCTCCTAAGAACCACAGAAATGCAGACTCTCCGATCCGTTGCGGGAACGACACTTCGAGACAGAATAAGAAATTCTGAATTAAGAAAGATCTGCAATTTGGAAGATGTCGTGCGATGGGGAAGACTGAAAAGACGCTACTGGAGAGATCATGTGGAAAGAGCATGTTCTAAAATAGTGATATATATATATAGCCGCAAATAAAGTACCAACAGGAAATCGACCTGCAGGTTGACCACCTAAAAGATGGCTAGACAGTTGGACATCTGCATCCCAGGAACAGGCTCCGAGAAATAACAGGACACAGTCCTAAATAAAGCAGAAGAAGAAGAAGAAGAATCAAAACGTCTGGAAAAAATGCCTCCTCCATTCGCTTCCACGCCACTCTGTCTTCTGCAGACTGCATACAATTTATTCCGATATGTCCAGGTCATCCTTCCACCGTAAGAGCAAGGCGAGACATTTCTTCTTCTTCATGTGTCATGTCGGGTCCCCCCGTCGACTATCACTTGAGAGCACATGCTCTTGTTTTGCTCAGTTCTAAATAGTGCCTTGTCTGTTTAAATATCAGCCTAGTCACGAATGTTCTGGATCCAAGAGATTCGTCTTCTCCTCACACCTCGACGACCCTCTATTTTACCCTACTTGTCTCATCTAAGCACATGATCTAGGTAGGACACCTTCCGGGTTTTCGTATCAGTCAGCAATTGTCTATCTATTGCTAACCATATCGGTCCATAGAATGCGTAGCATTTTAGGATGTATGCATAGGTACTTCGATTGATATTTTTCAAAAAAGAGAAAAATATCATTCCTATGGAACATAAAATACATCTACAAAACAGAAGTTAAACTGCACAATCTAAATGGTTCCACACTACTGCAAAACTAAATCCAATACTATTGGTAGTTGTGACTATGTTTGAGCTATAAGCATACGTATCGTGAAGTGCAGAACCTATCTGCACCGTTTTAATGCTGGCTATTGCCTAATTGAAATGTAACGGCATCATTTGTATGTAAATATGATTAAGTTGATTAGCGAATCTACGACAATATTATCTAACGGGCATTTTGCACTGTTGGCATAATTACGGAACTGTCATATTCAGGTACTTAATTAATAAACTTATATAATTGTTCCAAGCGATATATTTTATATAATGTACGTATAATTTTTTATTCATATTTTATTACATTTTTTTTCTCCGGCGCTACAACCCTTGGTGGGTCTCAGCCTCCTCCGAGAAACTAATTTCTTGAAGTGTTCGTAATGTTGGTTGTTTTACGAGGTTAGGTTGATGGCTCTTTTCTAGGAGGACCAGGGTCTTTCTATAGAGGTGTTCTTTCCCTAACTGGGGGTGACCGGTTTTGTGGCGCCGAAAATCAGCATTCGTCCTCTCTCTGTTAGCTGTGGCACATCATCATACGAGTACGTCCAAAATGCCACACCCAGGGTTTGCGGGATCATAAAGATCACACGGGGACGCCAGAGAGTCGGACTAGATGGTAGTGTTGCTGATGTTATGCAACTATGGCGTTTCATGGCATTTACTGGTACACATACCTTCCAGCACAGTATGTCCCCCCACGGCCCTAACCATCCATTCAAATTAATTTTATTGCATTATTGGAATTAAATCAAAATCACTTTAGTGCATTCATTATCATTTTTTATAAAACTTATCATCTGGCCCGCATTACATTCGTATATGGGAGTAAATATATCATACATTTATTTACGATGCATTTTTCTAAGAAATCTTATTTCTATGGTTCTTTTCTTTCTTTACCATTAAAAAAGAAACGCAAGGACTTCTTTTCTCCGAAGTCCGGAAGTTCGTCCCTTATTTGAGTAACTGATTAAATAATTCTAATTCAAATGAATGAACTTCGATGAAAACTTCGACAAAGGGTTAGTGACTTTGGGAGTAATAAAACTTCCTGAAACTACTAACTACATTCCAGATTTTTCATTCTTATTTTTTCTCCGACCCTAATTACTTGATTCAGAAAAGAAGAAAGGACATTGTGTAAAATTACATCTGGTTTGCATTTGGAATTTCAATTACACGTTAGTATAAACGTGAATTCCTGTACTTATTTAAATTTATATATTAACGTTATATCATTAAAATATCAGCAATATAATAACTTGATTAAGAAGGAATAAATTGTATATAACCTTATTCCACTATTCCATAAAAAACATTTTTTTATTAATTTTTCATATGAAGCACTCACTTTGTGGTTAGGCATTATGAAAAAATAAATAAAAACTTTGTATTTCACCACGGTATGGTTATTTTAATTCATGCCAACTAGTTTCGCTTGGACCCAAGGATTCATCAAGGCAGTTGGCTGATGAAGACTTGGGTCCAAGCGAAACTAGTTGGCATCAATTATAATAACCATATCGTGGTTAAATACAAAGTTTTTTTTATGTATTTTATATTTTTAATCTTTTTGTGTATTGCGTCTCGAATAATGACGTACAATTTTATTAAATAAATAAATAACTAAATCATTAATAAATACGAACGAAAACGCAAGTTCCATAATATAATGCATCTACTAGAAAACAGAAGTATTTATTTGTATAATATGATTATTATTTAAAAAATCGTATGATAATATTATTATGTAAATTTGCATTCATTCTGTGTTAAAGATTTACAAATAAATAATCCTTTTTGAAAACATTTATTTATACAAATCTTTAATATACTTCTCAATCGATTTCCTTCATAGGTATACAAGTTTGAATCTATATGTTATTTAAGTAATACTTTTTAGTGTAAACGTTCACATTAGAACGCATATTATGTCAATAAGATCAATTTTATGCTAAGAAATAAAAATAATATAAAATGTATTTTTCCCTTGATCCCTTAAAATAATCGACAAATATACGTTCTAAAATAAGTCGCGCTGTGGTGAAAAGGGAACCATTTGAATCTTCAGAAAAAAACAAATGGAGGTAGTTTACGACCTGTAACCGCCCTACCAAGAAGACATGTCGCTAATAAAAATGACTTTCTCAAAAGAACCAGTCAAAGAAATGCACAGAAGTATTTTGCAGGAGTATAAGATAAGACTCAGACATACATGTCGTGCTTACGGGCACTGTGCGGGATATTTATATGCCACGTGAAAATTCAAAACAAAGTCGAGCCTTATCTGAATATTTTCCAAGGTACGTGATGTGTGCAGCCGCGGCTGAAATACTTTTCATGAATAAATTGCATTAAATTCTAATTTCGTTCCGTGAAATGTCTCAATATCACGGAGAAAAGAGAAAGTCTCCAAATGTTTACATGTTTTCAATTTTTTGTGCCTCGGAAATTCATAACTCTTTTCCTTACTATGTTTACCTATAAAGAAACAAAAAAGCTATTTTAAAAATGAATATTATGTATCCTTATTTTTTTCAAACGCTTTTCAAAAATAAACATATTTTATATTACGACTTTATACTTAGGAAATTGAAAATAGCTTTGTTTAATCCACAAAATATTTAAAGCGTATTAAAAACACGGTATGTTTTGGGGGATACCTCCATTTATACCTTTAGGTGTAATTATAATTATATATATGGGGGATACCTTTAGGTGTAAAAATATAATAAAAACTAAACAAATAAATACTTATATAATAAACCATTTTTAAATTTGAATTATTGTACCGAATTTTAAATGCGTTTTTATATTAAGTCTTTCTTTGTTTAATTTTTTTTTTATATTTTTGCACCTAAAAATGGAGGTATCCTCCGAAACATGTCGTGTTTTTTAATATTTTTAAAAATATTTTGTAGATTAAACAAAGTTATTTTCAATTTCCTAAGTATATTACTATGGGATTCCATTGTGGATATGCCTTAGCGTTCAATACATTATATTATACAACGACAATTCATTTTGAATTCTACTACTTCTTTAGCGAGCATGAGTTGTTCCGGGTGACACAAGTCAGAGAAGCCTTTATAGAAGTAATTACCAACGTCAGGGAGACCTGATATGGTACACGAAGAAGAAGAATATAATTTTTTCTGCATGTGCCGTATCAGGTTTCCTCGATTTGGCCATCACTTTTGCAAAGGCCTCTGATTTACGCCAGCCAGAAAAACTCCTCGACGCTCCATATAGCAGTCCGCTATTTAATGTGGCGGAACCAAGACGTTTCATTCAGCCAGAACCACAGCCACAGCCACGATTTTGCATAAACAAACTGCATTTTTAAGGGGAATGAAGATGTTCACCTTATAATTACTTACTTTACTTTCACAGCAGATGTCGTCCACTGCTGAACATAGGCTTCCCCCATAAGTGAACAATATAGGAATATGCGGAGTTCACTTAATACACTGAAAGATTTGAATAATTTTGAAAATCTTTTAATGATTTTATTTACTTTGAATTAAGATAATGTGCATTTCAAAACATGTTTATTTATATTAAATGAAGTTTTGTGTAAAAAATAGTGTAATTCAACATTATTTAAATATGAAATTACAACACAAAGTGAAGACACACAACACTTTTGAGTAAGATAATCGAATGATTTTACTGAAATCTCTTGATGGAAGTTCATTTTACATGATAATTAAATAAAACGATGTTTTTTTTAACTACTATTTTGTGTAAAAAAATAGTGTATTTCAACATTATTTAAATATGAAATTACAACATAAAGTGAAGACAAACAACACTTTTGAGTATGATAATCGAATGATTTTACTGAAATCTCTTGATGGAAGTTCACTTTACATGATAATTAAATAAAACGATGTTTTTTTAACTACTTTCACTTACAGACCAGTCTGTCGATGCCAGCGAACCTTGGCGAAACCGGTCGCTGTCGAAATAAAGACAAAAGTGGAAGTAGTTAAATAACATCGTTTTATTTAATTATCATTAGCATTACAAATATTTTTTCTAGTGCGAATTTGACTATGATAATTTTAATGTAATACTATAAGTAATAATCAAAAATTACTAGAAAAAAATAATGATTCACATATTTTTTGATTGCGAAATCCAAAATACTGAGTGAATATTTTTGATATAAAAATACATAATGTATTCAACACAGTAAAGGCGAATATTTTTATGTAGAAAATATAAATGAATGTTGTTTTGTTATTTTTTTTTAATACACAAATTCTTATCGTTTTTACTGATCAAACATAGCGTTTGTCCATATTTGTGTATGCATGTTTTCTCCTTAGTTCGCATTAATTTATCATTTGCAAATAAACGCGGAAATGAACAGAATAATTCAGATGCTCTGAAGGTCTATTAAAAAATATTTATGTCGGCATTTGTTTCGATTCGCAGCAAGTTTCCCGCTTGCTAAAGGGGGTAGAGATTTATAGCCCGAAAATATAATTAAAATATTGTTTATGAGAACCAGTTCACGGAAAGTAAAGGGTGAGTCACTATCTGTGCGGAATTTACTTAAATAACAAACTGTTATGAATATTTACATACAGTACAATTTGGATAATGCAAAAATAAAAGTTACATTTTGATAAACCTAAGTCATTTCATAATGACATTATTTTTTTATGAATGAAAACACCGATTTATCCACTTTTGAGTTTATTTTTCTCGACATATTTCAAATCGAATCAAATCAAATCAGTTTATTTACTCAAAAGACATTACAAACAGCATTAATGTTTAAGGCATCTATTGAGTACAGGTAAGATATTGTACACATACAACATAATACCAGGAACGCATTAGTGATGGTTAGACATTAGGAAGACAAGATACTTTCCAAAGTCAAGAGTATTTGTCCCCTGAACGTACTTTCACTAACATGAAAGACGTTGATCTCCGAGGAGACCGCGTTCAGCAGACTAATTGCTCTTCCCACCGGTGTCACCAGAGGCAGATTGGTTCTGGCGGCCGGTAGGTAAAACAATCTGTGCTGTCGCTGTCGGAGATATCTATCGGGGACAAAAATACCAACATCCTTCAGGAAGGCCGAGTTCTCGAAGTATGCCCTTATTAATCTAGTTTCGAAGGTTTTACACCTTTATCATCGGGAAAATGATATAAAGTTGAACGATAAAGCGATATAAACTACACATAGGTGTAAAATCTTTGAAACCTGTCGAGAAACATAAACTCAACAACAATAGAAACAGAATTCTTCGCTACACTCCCCGATCCATCGCCAACATTCTTCAGTTAGTAAAACCAATTGCCTTGAGGTCCTCCTCCACACCATCAACCCTCCTCAGTTTTGGTCTTCCCACACTTTGGATTTGTTTGCTTTATATCTGATCGAGTATTGAGGATCTTCCCCGGGATTCGATATTCTCCCATTCTCTGGAGGTATCTCAATCATTTAAGACGCTTTATTTTTAGAAACTTCACTATGTCGGACTCGTTATAAAGTCTTTCTAGCTACTGGTTATACCTCACATCTACACTCCACCTTCATGGAGAGGCCCAAAGATTTCTCTCAAGACCTTCCTTACAAAGACTAGCAGCGCATTTTCGTCCCTTTTGTTCAGTACCCAACACTCAGCACCATGTATAAGAACTGGTTTCAACAATGTTTTATACAGTTATTTATTTATTTATTTATTTTACACGTTATAACAATAATTTGCCAAAAAAGTTTATGGACTGTAGTTGTCACACTAGGCATGGCCTGTATCGTGACTACTACATAGTTTGGTGTTTCGTGTTTAGGTGAAAAATAAACTAAAGGGTAGAAAAAACAGTGTTACTATGTTTTCAAATGAAGCACGTAATTTGCGGTGTGGCATTATTAAATATAATTAAATAAACGTTCGAACCATATTGGACAAGCGAGACTAACCATGGTTATAAGAAAAGCTGATTAATATATAAATTTGAAATAATTGGTGTTTCTTGAATAATGATGTAAAATTCCTAACTAAAATGTTAATAATATGATAAATATATGATAAATCTAAGTGAAAAGTATTACATCCATTAAATATATCAAAACTACTGGAATTCTATCAAATAATTTATTTATAAGGTTACAAACCGTGTTAAAAATACATTATAGAAACTATAAAATAAGGCCATTTATATGCTACCACAGATGTAAATGAATAGATTTTTTAACAGTACATACTAATGAAATAAAATCGAGGTTTAACAAAAACTAAAAAACTAACTAACCATCACGCCGAAGGGGTAGGCAGAAAGAATTGACTGCCACACTTTTCTTTCCTGACATATTTCTCTCGCTTCCTCAACATTCATACATCGTGTCATGCACACGCGTCGATTTCTCTGACTCCTCACATGGCCGACATTCAATATTTGATTTATTTGATCGTGCCACGTTTTCCTCGGTCTTCCTCTATTTCTGGTTCCATTTACATCATTAACATATATTTTTTTTACCATTCTTTCTTCATTCATTCTTTCCATATGTCCAAACCATCTTAATGATCCTTCCATTATTTTGTTCATGACACCATCATTCGCACCGCATTCACTTATTATATTTTCATTCGACACTTTATCATACACAGAGTATCCACACATTCGTCTAAGAGATAGATTTAACAAATACGCACAAAATATTTTAAAAAGTAAATAAATGGAATAAAAAAAATATCCATTTATTTTTATTATGCGTAATATGATTTCGCTAAAGTTTTAAGCTTTATACACAAACAAATGGGCAAATATAAAGATTTCACAATTTTCCAATAATTCACAAGAGTTTAAAAACATTTGTTTAATGGAATTTATCGAATCTAATATGTTCTAACTGTTAACGTGAACATTATGTATTAATTTATATTAATATTGTGTATGCAATCACAAAGCAAGATTCTGAACCAAAACGTTTTCAAATAAAATGTTTCGAGTAGCAATCGCTAGATGGTGCACGATCGTTTATTTCACGTTAAACTTTCAACGCTGTAACGTGATGGGAGCAGCCTCGCTGTCTCTCTCGCTCCCTTGCGAAATGATCCCAATAGCTTGCGCGAGCAATATCCTCATCCCGAACCCACAATAAATCTTTTAGCATTTGCGCGAACCTAATCATTTGAGAATGAATTTCGCGTATTAAGCCAAGAAAACTCCCAAATTGTAGAAGCGAATTGAAAATTTAATCGTTACAAGCGGAATTATTTTATTTTAGAGAGGGTATTTTTTTATTGGGTTTTGGTTCTGTAGACGCCGTGGACTGTCAGGGTTTATTTCGTCTACCGTGGAGAGGGTTATAGGTTTGCTCTTGGTGGAACGAGCCTGTTGGAGTTAGTTTGGAATCGCATCCCCGACGCTTCGGACGAGAAAGCTTTTACGGAGCTTTTGGCGTCCCGGCGAAAGCTCGCAATTCCGACCGGCGCATATTCTGTCTATGGAAACTTCACTGATAAATGAGATGTTGGTTCTGTCCTCAGAAATATACCTTGTATAAAATCCATGAATGTTGCTATTATTCCAAAGACAATAAAAGGAACAAGTTTTGCAAAAAAATAACTCTTTTCATAAACAAGGTCTTTTATTTTATGTACTGTGTTTGTCTACTCAATTGATATCTTCAAAAACATTTATTTATAATACAACAATTTCGTAACCTAGTAACTACAATAGTTTTAACCAAGTAGTCTTTGATATTAATATTAATTTAATCTTTAATGTTTTCAAAAACTAATTAGAATTAATCCTTCAATATCTCTTATACATATTAAATAATCATTAGATTACGTTATAGACTCTCCATAATTATAATATACAAGAACTAGTTTTAAATATAACTTCTAGAATAAACTAAATTGTAGTATAAATCATTTAAAGTAGAGATTTTAATATTAACAAGTACTCTTTTGTTATTATTAACAATAGTTTGTGTTGTGTGTCGTGTTTGTGATATATTTCATCTGTGTTTATTGTATTATATACTTGTAGAAGAAAATAAACATTTGAAATATCAAGACTACTTTCATTCTCGATTTGGCAACAAAGGTAAGTAAATATTATATATAATGATTAATTGTATCTCAATAGAGACGAAGATGTAAATTGTTTTCTGGGAACAGAATATGGTGGCCGAGACGCTTACAGGACTTTTGACCTGTCATTGGTTGGGTTGAGCGATCGCTTTATGTTTAACAACATTCCCCATTTCGCCCTTCTTACGACCATCACGTCTGACAAATTTTTGGAAGTTGTATATATGCTAGTATTTTTGCTTTATTTACACGAAAAACTAATTTTAAGTATATTGAAACGAATTAGTTTCAAATTGGTATAAGAAAACCTAACGTATGAATGACTCATTTATTAGTAACATATAAATAGTATGTTACTGTTTTAATGTAAAGGGAATTATAGTTTAACTTAGTTCCATATACAGGGTGGCCCATTTGATATGCATTACAAATATTTTCTTCTTCTTCTTCTTCCTCTTAGTTTAGGTGGTATGACCTGTTTGTGACTGTGGGCTGTCCTGGGATGAGGATGTCCAACTATCTCTCCATCTCTTCGGTAATCTCTTGCTGCTTGGATTTTCATCTCTAACAATTTTTGCAATTCTTGTATTCTTCTTGCGGTCCACGTGACCTCTCCAAAAGCGCCTTCTGCTTCTTCCCCATCTCACTATGTCTTCAACACCACAGACAGACCTTATCGTTTCATTTCTGATCCGATCTCTGAGGGTTTTGCCTGCGATGGAGCGTAGGGTTCGCATTTCTGCTACATTACAAATATTATATGTTTTAATAATAATAATAAGTTTTACTTTTGTATAGCGATCCGTTTTAATTAATCTCAATAAATTCCGATGATAAATATCCAAGATTGGTATTGCCAAATTAAAAAAAAGGGATATTCATTTTAGTAACAACCTTCGTGGCAGATTGGCAAGAACTATGTTATGACTGCCACACCGAAGGTCCCGAGTTTGATTATTTGCGGTGGCGACAGTCACAATGTTTTCGATCTGGTGTAAAATTCACGTGATGATAAAATAGCTATAGATTAACTACCGATCACATATTATGAGAATCAAAACAATAGTTAAAAACAAATTACATCAATTAATTGGATTCAAATGACTTGTTGCATACAAGAAAATAATTGTCGTGCCTGATCAAATCAAATCAAATCAAATCAGTTAGTTTTCTCAAAAGATATAAGAAACAACAATTATAGTTTAGGGCATCTATTGAGAACAGGTAAAACATAACATAGCATACCAGGAACGCATGAGAGATGGTTCGACATTATGAATACATAATACTCTCCAAAGTCGAGAGTATTTGTCATTTGAACGTACTTTCACGAATATGAAAGACGTCAATCTCCGAAGCTATCATTTTCAGCAGTTTGATTGCTCTCCTCACCGGCATCACCAAAAGCAGGTTGGTTCTGCATGCTGGGAGATAAAACAGTCTTTGCTGACGCTGTCGAAGATAACCATCGGAACTGATCCTAGAATCAAAATGATACCTATAGTATAAAGGGTATAGCTATTATTTTGATTCTCGTGATGTGATAGGTAGCTAATCTTGCGTCATTTTATTGTCACATGAGTTCTACATCAGGCTAAAGATGAATCCATGACGACCTTTGTGGCAGAGTGGTTACGAGCTCTGACTTCCATGCCGAAGGTCCTGGGTTCGATTCCCGGCGATGGCAGTGTGATTGTCACACTGTCTTTGGTCTGGTGTAGAATTCACGTGACAATAATATGGCGATAGATTGGCTAACTATCACATGTCACGAGAATCAACATAATAGCTTAAAAAATAAAAAAAAGTGTACACAGTAATTGGGTCCAAACGACCTGTTGTGTACATAAAAAAAAATAAGACAGTATAATAATCACACTGTCATCCCTCGGAATCGAATCCGGGACCTTCTGAATGGCAATCAAAGCACTAACCCCTTTATTACCGACAAAGGTCGCCGTAATGTATATGTAATGTATCAAATGTCTCATAGAATGTCTACATGTATTTTGCGTACTATAATTTAATAAATATTTTAAGGTAAACCGCTGATACTTCACTCAAATTCCACAATTCTAGGCTTGAAAGATGAATATATATTTCATGAATTATTTATAAGGCGGTAGGTATATAAGCCTCTCAAACTTTTCACATTTGAACGTAACGGTGAAGTGCTTACGTTTCCATTAGCCATGTTTTTAAATATAACAGTTTCTTATCTGCCTTTTTTAAAAATAAATAATTCAAAAGATTCAACTTAAAGTTGTGAATAAAATTTTCATTCTGATAAACATTGGTATTTTAAGAGTCTAAGAACTTCCTGAATTTTAAATGTATTTTTTTTAACTATTGGAGATTTTGGGCTTATGTTAATAGTTTATTATTATTATGAAGTACTTTAAGTTGTGTACAGGATCGAACTCAGGCAATGAAGCGCCCAGAAGTTTTAATACTAAGATTTTTTATTTAACTGAGATCACTTTTATTATAAAACGTTTTATGAAAACGGAAGAGAATATCTAACAATACTTAATACTTATTTTTAAGGAATAATATATATTACTTCATTGATGACCTTAACGAAGAGGCATCAGTCTCGAAACCGGTCAGTAGTAAACGTGCTTTTAACAACAACAAAAAAGTGATTATATAAATTGTAATGATGTGTAAAAATTAAGGTTTAAATTATAAAAAGTATGTAGTGTCTTGAACAATGCTGTAAAACTCAAAATTATTTTTAAATGTTAATTTTTTTTTGTATGAGATTTTTGCGACAGCTGTTTCGCCTATCTATGTTGGTGGAATGGCTGTCGCTACAATCTCATAAAATACATTGTGATATGTATAATAATAGTGTCTCAAATATAAACTGTTATATTAATGTTTAAGTATCATAATCCAAAACAATATATTTTCAAATTTAATTATTAACGTGAATTAAAACGCCCGTTTTCTAAAAGTTTTATTATAATGCTAAGGCATTATCAAATTTTATGTTTTAAGTGTAATTCCTATGAAAATCAATAAAACTTAACTAAAACTAGAAAACAGACGTATATTTTAGTATCAAGGAATCAAAGTAAAAATATGTATTTTTCAGTAAAAATTAAGCCAAACATTTTCAATTAAAAAATAATTCCGAAGCAGGCAGTCGGCGCGAGAAACAAGTAGGGAAATGTATACAGTGGGATTTTTCCATTTAACGACAATTTCCGTCAGACGGCCTTCCATCGAAGCGAGTTCATTTAACTTCTGCGGTTAAACACACGCAGAGTTAATAAACATTTCTATTAAGTAAAGCAATAAAAGCTAATATGCAAATTCCCGGGGGAGTAAAAAGGGATAAAAAAAAGCGGCAAGGAAAATCTCCAACGCTGGTAATTGAAGAGTGTTTAAAAAGTTTGCAGCGCTTCAAGTATGGAAGTCGCTCCAGCGATGTAATTTGCATTTCTATTATAAAAAAAGGAAAATATAAACCTCCCCGCGAGTTAGGGCGGGTGGTTTAGGTGTACCTGAGGGCGTGGGTGGTCCAAAATTCTCCATTCACGCTTCGTTTTGACAATTGACACTCGACATTGTATGACTGTAACATTATAGCCTTACTGATGATTTGATGCGAAAGGCACAAAACAAGAATACGTGGAAACGTATGGAGAAGGCCAATGTCCACCAGTGAACGATAACGGCTGTTTAAGTAAGTAAGTAACAAGTAATTAACACAGTAAGTAAGTAATTAACCGTCGCGTTGCCATGTGGTAAATTGAGTTTCCACTGCCAATTTAAAGTTGATTTTCTTAAAACCTATGGACCCTAATATTATAAAAAAAAATTGTAATCCTCCATTGAAGTGTTTTCAATATTTCGTAATAAAAAAAAAAGCAAAAAATTACTTCCTTCATCCCAAAAAAAATATTTTCTAAGACTGCCCTCACCTTCATTCGTGTTAAGGTAGAATTTGTTTTGCTAATATTTACAACTTTATCAAAGTGACAAATACTTACTCGCTGTTTTGAACGTATTATAAATTATATCTTTGACCTTTTCAATATGTACGTAATAATACCACTGTGGACGGAAACGTAGGACGCAACTTAATAATATCAGAACTGTGAAAATATTAACACTTTACCAAAAGGGACAAATATTAATAGGTACTCGTTGTCTTGAACGTACTATACATTTTGCCTAGGTGCCTTTATCCTCGCCCCGCCGGCCGCGGCGCGCAGACAAGTTTATACCCGATGTCCATTCGCCCGTATGCTGTGACGCATTACATATCAGAAATCGCATGGTTCCAGAAAAAAATTAATAATGATATGTTTTTCAAATAATCCATGTATGTTATAGATATAGATCTATTTCTAATGAAATTCCCTACAAGATGACATAAATTAAATTTTGATTCATCTAGTCATATGCTTGATATTTAGATAAAGTTAGCGGTAAACTGAACTTACCACATGGGAGCGAGCGTTTTGTTTTGAACACGGTACGTTAAGGGTTAACACATAGTACCACAGTTTAACACAGAGTACCATGGTCTCGAATCAAGAAGAAAATGTACATTGATGATCTTAGGATTTAAAATACTCCATAGCCTCATTGATAGCCTATACCTCTTAGAGTGTTATGGCTTCAATGCACTGGAGAGGTATGCTCGCGCTAGAAGACACGATCTGTTGTGCATACCGCATAGCAGAACAAATGTCATGGCGCAGCATACAATGACCCGGGGTATGGTGCTCTTGAAAGAGGTGTCATTCGATGTGGACATTCTCCAAATGACTTATGCGTCCATTAAGGATCATATAGGTACATACCACATTTGCTGTTATATGTGTATTATTATGTATGTCTCAAAAGAGACAAGCATCAAAGTGAATGGTGCACTTAAAGTTGTCATCGCAAACAAGTCTATATAAAAACACAAAGTTCGCAGTGCTCAATGGTGGTGTTGTACCTTATATAACCTTATATATATAGAAGCGTAGCATGGAGATTTCAAAACAAGAATGAAAGTAGAATAAATGTAGTAAAAATGAGATCTCTTAGAAGGATGTGTTGTAAAAATCGGTATGTGATTGTCAAATTTTATAAATGCAAATACAAGAAATGAATATAGTGCGAATTATATTGTTATGAACAAAATAATTAACTTAGAATGAGATGATATTATATGAAGACATGAATATTATATATAAAAATATTGGTAAGGAAGGTTTATTCTAACGGTGTAAACGGAACAAGAAATAAAGGAAGACTGGTGAAAACGTGGCATGATCAGACCAATCAAATATTGAATGTCACGGTCACGTTCACGGCGGGAAAATGCGTGCGTGCTTACATGATACATGTACTTACAGGATACGAAGTATGGATCTTGAGAAATCGAGAGAAGTGCGTCAAGAGAGAACAGTGTGGCAGTCCCTTCTTTCTGCCTATCTATTTGGAGAGATGGCGTGTTGCTTTGTTTTTTAGTTTTTTTTATTGAATATAATCCTAATTTTTAAAAAACACTTCATTCTAATAAAATATAATAAAACATCTAGAAAACAGATATTTGCATTCGTATTAATGGTAGATTTTTTTTCAATTCAGTTTTTTTCATCCTGATGAAAAAGGTATAAACGAGAAAAGAATAGTACTTTTATAAACAAAAAATATAGTCCATTGTTTTGGCCGAAACGCTATTTATTATACTATAACATAATAAACTGTTAACTTAAAAAAAACTTTGTTTTATGTATCACAATTGTATTTTTACTTTACGCGACCGCTGTTTCGTCAATCTATGTTGACATCATCAGGTGTTATAATAATATATCAAAAATTTGATATATTATTGTAACACCTGATGATGTCAACATGGGTTGACGAAACAGCTGTCGCGTAAAATATAAGTACAATTGTGATACATAAAACAAAGTTTTTTTTTAAATTTAACAATAAAAAATATAGTTCAAAATTGTATAATCAGACAACAAAAATCGTTTTACAAGGATCCATAACGTGCAAAGGGAGGAGGATAGCGAATATGTTAGTGAAAATCATCCCTTATTATTGTCTTAGCACTAACAGGTTCCGGTAGAATTCTGTGCCTAACCTGGGCTGTTTATCGGTGTTTATAATTAATTAACGGAAGGTCGCGGTCCATTACCATTGCCGATATAATGCCGCGGGTAATTTATTACAGCCACCTTTTAATCCTTCCTCGGTCTAGTCGCTTACCTTATCTGCGGAGAGACAAATGAACGGACACACGGCGTGGGCGGTCATTAATCTTGCGTGTCGAAAAATAATTTGTTTAAACTGTTACCGAATCACTGGCAGGGGCGGATGACATCATTATATAATTCAGTTTAAAACTGTACTAATTAAATCAATGACCAAACTACTATTCACTTAAATTAAAAAAAAAAAAACATCAACCAATCTAAATTCCCGTTTTTTATGGTTCCTTTTACCTATTTACAGGTATATAATACGATCATTACGGTTAATATTCAAAACACTTATAATATCACAATTTCTTTTTATTCATTGAGAGTGTGGCGACAGCTGTTTCGCCAACCGGTGTTGGCATCATCAGGTATTACAATAAACTCTGAGTTTATTGTAACACCTGATGAGGCCAACATCGGTTGGCGAAACAGCTGTCGCGACACTCTCAGTTAATAAAAAGAAATTGTAATATTATAATAGTGTTTTAAATATTAACAGTAATAATGTTGAAGTGTCATAGTGTTTCAGCCAAAACAATGGATTATATGTATCAAATTCTGAATAATTAATACGAATGAAAGCGTCTGTTTTCTAGAAGTTATTATATTTTAATCGAATGACATGTTCCAAATCTGTCTAAGGCATTATGAAATGTGACATTTGATAATGCCTTAAACAGGCGAAGCATGTTAATAAATATAAATATAATAAAACTTTAAGACGACAGACGTTTACATCGTTGTTCACATCGTTGTTCAAGAAACAATAAATAATAACAATTGAGATTTAAATACAAGAAAGCTACGATGGACTTTAATTTCATGAAAATATTCAGAATATTTTTTTTAATTTAAGTAATGTTATAATTGCGTTTCTTAAGGACATTAAAATCTCCTTAAGGCATTGATCAATGTATAATACAAGCGCAGCTTAAAGCATAAGTGAAGATATTGATTAATAATTTTAATATATAAATGCAATTAACACCACACCACGTAAATAATGTCAAAATTACTCTTTATAAGACAATCATTCGAACAGTGGTGTCCCATGGACGTGAGCCCTGGACATATACAGTGAAATCCGCAAAGCTGCTGGATACTTTTAAGAGAAGGGTTTTGCGTAGAATCCCGGGATCTGTGAATCACGGTGAAAGCTGGAGAATACGCGATAATGACGAGTTGTACTATATTTACAAAGTTCCCAATCTCTTCACAATGGTATAACTGAATAAAAAAAGATGGACAGGTCACGTAGAGAAGTTTTCGTCACCGGGAACCCCAAAAGGGATGCTAAAGGGACGCCCAGGTGGCGGAAGATCGATTGAACGATCAAGGCTGCGATGGGAGGATGAAGTTGGAGAGATGGAGCGAAATTACTGCGAGTGTTAAGTTGGAAGGTCGCATTACACAAGAGGAGTTTTAGACGACGGCTAATGGAGGCCAATGCGATATGAGCTGTAGTGCCATCGGAAAAGAAGAACAATTATCACTTTATACCAATGTATTATATAATAAATTAATTTTATTAAACGCTAAGGTATTAACACTGTGGAATTCCATAGTATTATACTTAGGAAATTAAAAAACTTTGTTGAATCCACCATTTAAAAAAAAAATTAAAAAACACATGTTTCGGGTGTTAAAATATAATAAAAACTAAACTAATAAAAAACGCATTTAAAATTCGATACAATAATACATATTTAAAAATTAACCTGTGCTATTTAACAATTATTTTTTTACAGTAAGAATTAATTATTAATATTAAATAATAATAATACATGATGACAATATAAAAAAAAATTGTAATTTAGAAAAAAACATACATTTGAAAAGACATAATTCATATAACATTTCTATATAAATTATGTCTTTTTAAATGTATGTTTTTTCAAAATTCAATTTTTTTTTAATATTTTTTATATTATCATCATGTATTATAAAATAAATAAATAATAACCATCCGAAGGGGTAGGCAGAAAGAATGGACTGCCACACTTTTCTTTCCTGACATATTTCTCTCGATTCCTCAACGTCGTGTCATGCAAGCGCGTCGATTTCTCTGATATGGCCGACATTCAATATTATTATTATGTATTATTATTATTTAATATTATTTATTAGTTCTTAATGTTAAAAAATAATTGTTAGTACCTACTTATAACAAAAAACACAGGTTAATTTTTAAATTTGAATTATTGTATGAGAATTTTAAATACGTTTTTATTAGTCTTCATTTATTTAGTTTTTATTATATTTTTACAATGTATAATAATATTACAAACACTTTGTAGCTTACAACTTTTGGCATTTATTACATTTTGAAATACGTTCATTATATTGTGTTAAACTTAAAAATAATAAGTCACGTTAATTATTAATAAATATATTTCATTGATTACCATCTTCAACAAATTTTGTAAAAGAACTGAGAATTACTAATTTGATTTACTTTACTTAATACTTGCGATGCAAGGCAGTAACGCTTCGTAGCAAATTTCTCACCACAGCGAGCTTTTGCGCCCGGCCGAGGGCGAAAGCTCCCGCGCTTTGAGCTTGAGAGATAATATGATAAAAGCTTCAGACTAAAGCGAGGTCTTCCCTATCTCGATCCGATGGTAACCCCAGATTGGATAAAATATAATCCACATCGTTTTTAATAGCTTTTAAAAGGATTATTAATTCAATATACCGATCCCTCTAAATATCGTATTCGAATGGAAATAATACCTTCCCAAGGAACTTAAAATGAATGATATAAAGTCGTTTTTTATGTTGGTTTTTCTGTTTAATTTCGTCTTTATTTTACGTCGCAAATATTTTTATGAATGAAATAAAAGAAGAACCTTATTTCACGAATAATCGACATTTTATATTATTTCGTTCTATATTCGCCATAACTTTGTGTTGTAGATGTTTAAGGTTTATTTTTTTATGTATACTTAGTATACAATACTGACTTTATTAAAAATGATTAAAATTAAATACTGAATATGTTTCGGATACACAAGCCCTTCATCAAATCATTTTAACATCTGTCAAAACTGACCACATTTGTGAATTTTTAAATATTTTTTTAATTATTTATATTTATATAATACCACTAATGAAGGGCTTGTGTGTACGAAACACGTTTGGGATTTAATTATTATTATTTTAATAAAGTGAGTGTTGTTACTATTATAAGTTAAGAGACATTTTATAAAAGTTTCTCTTTTTGTATTTTTTATACATTTTGTTTATACAACACTTATATTACAAAATTAAATGATATTGACTTGTTCCGGACAACCAGTCTTTCTTCAGTAATACATGTTATAAATATACATATTTCAAAATAATATAAAATTGGTTTAAACAATTTTATATTATTTTGAAATATGTATATTTATAAAATGTATTATTGAAGAAGGACTGGTTGCCCGAAACATGTCAATGCATTTATTTTTATTTTTATATAAGTGTTGTATAAACAAAGTGTATAAAAAATGAAAAAGAGAAATAAAGCAATAACAACACAAAGTATGGCTCGTAGAAGAAATTTTATAAAGGTGTTTGTATTTTACATAGACATGAGTCATAACTGAAAGACTGCAAAATGACGACGTGAAAGAGAATTATGTAAATATTTTTAATAAGAGAATGAGCAAAGTATGAGATTAATGAATTAAGTGTGGATTATAAATGGAGCCATCTGAAAAAAAGTATATATGAAGTTGCGAAAGAAGCATACGGGACGTGCAAGCAAAAAAAAAGAATGGTGACGCTTGGTGGGATGAAGAAAATAAAAATCTCTTTAATAAAATTGGAAGAATTTGTTTGCGGTAGTTGTGACAGTGAAACGTATGTTAGAGCGAAAAAATACATGATATTTGTAAAAATAATGTAAAAGTGGTAAAATAGAGGAAGGTGAACCGTAGAAAAGAAGGAGGAGAAAAAATTACCCACCACATCCAGGAAATATAAAAATGTTCTGGATGGAGGTTAAAAAATAGTGGAACTCTTCGAAAAACAGACATGTGTGAAAGCAATATTTTGGGAGAAGACAAAAGAAGTGCAAGATGGATGAATTATTTTAAATTAATGTATGGTAGCGACGTAAAAGTTAATAAAGATGCCAGAGAAAATGTAAGTGCGGTAGACAGATATGAGGTAAGTAGCATTGAAGAAATAAGCATGAATGAAATTAAGATTGCCTTAAAAAATAATGGAAAATGGTAAAGCAGGTATTATTGCGTTCTCAAAGAGTTTGTCAAGGTGGCTAGGTAGTTCTTGCGTAGCTATTCAAACTCCTTAACCAATGTGTGGATAAGAGATATACTCCGCTAGATTGGATGAGAGTGATTATCATGCCTCTATACAAGGGTAAGGGATCCCCTCTGAACTGTAGAAACTACAGGGCTATCAGTCTGCTGAGCTCCGTTGCCAGACTGTCAGCCAGGTTACTCGTAGAAATGTTTGGGCATTGGAACAAATGAACGATAGAATAATGGTTAAAATGTTGATTACAGGATTAAGAATTGTAAAATTGTGGAAAACCAAGGAAAACTTGGCATGACCAAATTAATCAAATTCTAAAATAGACGTGGGATAGAGTTACGGATAGCTACAATAATATAAGTGTTCAGTAAACGAATGTTGATGGCTTTATGGTTGTCAATTGTAAAATGTAGTTTTGTAAATTGATTGGTAAGGGCCCGTGAAAATCGCTAAGATTTTCTTTCCCTTCGCCCGCGCCGTCCGCTCTGCACTGGGGCGACGCGAGCGCGGTTCCACTACGGGCAGAAATTTAATTGGGTCCGTGCTCTGCATACTTGATTGCACCGCGATTATACTCCGCGCCGAGTGCGTGGGCACTGCGCCGCTCTACCGCTAGCCTACTTCCGTCCCATTTTTAGGCGCTTAGTATTGACGTGCTTGAATTCACAATCTACGGAAACATTAATTTGCTCTCGAGACTCGACAAATACGCGTGTAGTGGTGTTTGTTGTAAGGCGCAACGTAACGATTTTGCGTGAAATCTTATTATCACCATGAGTTTGACGATTACGTGGCTAAAAGCTTTCTAATAATAGGCGCAGTATATAATATTGTTAATTATATTGTTAACTAAAGTCACAGTAATCAAACACAACTCTAGTGCGTTATTCTATCTTTTCGAGAGCCTTGAGAACGTTGTATTATAGATACACAATGAAAAACAAGCAGCTAGCACATGTATCTACGATGAGATATCTCGGAATCATCTATGAGTGTAGGCTGACTTTTCATGCTCATATTGAGAGGAATCGTGACATTGCACGGAAGATTTTGGGCTTCATAATTCGGGATTTAAAAGTGGATCTGTGATATGGTGCCCTAGTGAAGTGAGATGTTCCGCATTAGCATTCCAGCATTAGCTGGAGAGGGTTCAAAAAAATCTAAGGTGGCTATCCGTGGCTCTAGAAATGTTGGGGACCAGCTCTCCGTTGCTTCAAAGAGATCGGCATCTCATAACACGTTTCTTTAGAGATACTGATTTTATTGAATTTTTATAAGTTAACACAGCATCTAAAATTTTGTCTTAACAAATGATAAAGACGCAATCTCATTATTTTTAATATACCTGTGGTAAATATTATTCTATATAAAAACAACAAAAAATCAAGGGTAGGCACAGATACCACACCACTCTATCCCGACAGACATCTCTAGATTCCTCTACATTCAAATAGCCAGTCATACATCCAAGTGTCAGAGTAAATGGGGATCTTACAGCCTGGTTTGATATCAATAAAGGTGTAAAACAGGGGTGTGTAATGTCTCCATGGTTGTTTAATCTATATATGGACAAGTGTATGAAAGAGCTGAAAGGGTTGGAAGCAGGTGCAAAAATGAACGGTGTGTCAGTAAGCTGTTTGTTGTATGCGGACGACGCTGTGCTACTTGCAGACAATGAGCACGAACTGCAAGCCCTGGTGTCTAGTATGTATGAGGTATGCAAGCGATACGATTTGATGATGAATGTGAATAAGTCCAAGGTAATGATTTTCGAAAAAGAAGGAAGACGGAAGAAGATAACAGTCTGCAACATTAGTGTAAACGGTGAAAATCTGGAACAAGTGGATGAATTTGTTTATTTAGGAAGTATGTTTACAAAGGATGGGAGGGTGGAGAAAGATATTGAAAGAAGGGTTGGGGCAGGCAACAGAATAAATGGTGCACTTAAAGTTGTCATCGCAAACAAAAGCCTATCCAAAAAAGCCAAGATGGCAGTTCACAATGGTGTTCTTGTGCCGACCCTTATGTATGGAAGTGAAGCATGGAACTGGCAAAAGAAGGATGAAAGTAGAATAAATGCAGTAGAAATGAGATCTCTAAGACGAATGTGTGGCAAATCTGTATATGATAGAGTGACAAATGCAAGTATAAGTATAAGTGAATGTGGTGCGAATGAAAGTGTTATGAACAAAATAAGGAAAGGGTCATTAAGATGGTTTGGACACATGGAAAGAATGAGTGAAGACAGAATGGTAAAGAAGTTATATGTAAACGGCGTGAACGGAGCTAGAAATAGAGGAAGGCCGAGGAAAACGTGGCGCGATCAAATCAATCAAATATTGAATGTCGGACACGTGAGGAGTCGGAGAAATCGACGTGCGTGCATGACAAGATGTATGAATGTAGAGGAAGCGAGAGAAGTGTGTCAGGACAGAACAGTGTGGCGTTCCATTCTTTCTGCGTACCCCTCCGGGGAGACGGCGTGATGGTTAGTTAGTTAGTTACATCCAAGTACATTTTTCCGACTTCTTACATGGGGGACGCATACTTTTGTGGGGACGTATACATTTCATTTGTTTAAACCAATGCAATGATCATTTCATAATTTTGCTTTTAATATTTTCTGCCGATCTACAATCCTTTCTAATCAGCATTTGGAACCCATCATAATTCGTTTTATTGCATATACGTCTTAGGGACGTCATCTCTACCGCATTTACATAAGTATTGACTCTGTAGCCATTATAACAGCACTAAAAAATAAAGTTTCACACTCTAGTATATATTGAGTGATGGATATAAACTATTAATCGAAGTGTAAATAAAATACGACAGACTCTTTAGCAAAATATTTCCTGCAAATGAATTCTTTTCACAAAGTCGAATAATGAGTTGTACATGCCATTTCAACCACAAGTGAGCTTAGTGCGACTGTGACGTGTGTGTATTTTTCCAGACTTCAATGGCTGTCATACGGTGGAAGTCTGTTGAAAAGTGTGCTCAATGCATTGCGAGCTCTCTCGATGTATGCGATGGGAGTACTGACACATCCCCGCTCGTGTGTACCCTATCAAACAATCAATTCGGGGAGTGCTCTTCAGGCGAGGTTGCAACAGCCATAAACTATTAATTCAGAAATCGTGTAATTTTTCTGTATTTACTATATTATGTTTTATTTTTATTTTTACTAGCCTTGGCTCATACCCATGACCTTTCGTCTTATTCAGTTCTGTACTCAAGTCTAACCTGCCCGTACCCATGGCCACTCCTTGCCACCGTCCTTCGGTCACCTCTCCACATTATTTTCTGCCCAGGTAGTCAGGTTCAAATGTCGGATCCAATCCCCCACATCATCCAAGAAAGAAATTTCTAACTCTCGAGAATACAATTAACAAAATAAAAAAGCGCTGATAACTTTCGGAGATTTTAGATTTGAAACAAGCGAAAGTTTACATTTTTATTTATATATCTTCTTCTTCTTTCTGTGTCCTGTCAGGTCTCTCTAACGTCGACTATCACCCTTAAGTAGGCCTTCCTGTCCTGAGCAGCTCGGTCTTCATAGTGATGACCTGGGGAAAAATATCCAGAGTGGTATCCCCATGCCTTCTCTGGAGGATTTTCTGTCGGGGTTACCTTTCCTTAGCTGGGTGAATCCAGTTTTATGGCGCTGGAATGTCGCCATTTGTCATCTCTCTATCTGCTATGGCACTAAGTAATATGTGCCACATTACCCGGGGTTTGCGGGGTCTTTAAAAAGACCTCTCGTGGATGCTAGAGAGTTGGATTTGATAGTAGTGTTGCTGTTGTAAATGCAACATGGCGCTTTACGACATTTTGTAGAGGCATACTTTCCAGCAAAACATTCCCATCGTAGCCCTACTACCCTTTTGAACCCTTTTTATTATTATTTATATGTACATATATTTATTTATTCACGCACGTATTCGAATGCAACGTTGTGTCAAATTTCAAAGCAATCGGAAAATAACTTTAAAAGATTCAAGATTAATTTCCTTTTTTTATTTATGTATTATAGATAAAATTTCATTTCAATGATTTTCTATTTTGGAGGTTAAATATGTCTTTATGTTTTTATGATGTTGGGAAAATCCATGTTACTTGTCTTTTTAGACCGATGTTTCGGGGATCGTTGCAGTCTCAATCAACAATGTAGTTGCAGTACTTTGAAGCACAGCGCAAGTAAGAAGCTGCAGTTGGAGGAGGAGAAAGGAGAGACCATCAAAAGACGGTGGCGGCTCCACTGCCAGTGCCTTCCCCAGTTCTAGATGCCCAAGAGTGTGTGGGTTCAGGATTGACATCTTTGTGGACCCACAACCGTGAAGGGCAGTCTTCTTCGGACACAAGAAACATCTGATGACGATGATGATGATATCTCCAAAACATGTTATGTGTATAATTTTTATTCTTCTTCGCAGTTTCAATCCTAATGATTGGTTTCTAACAAAGTCTTCACCCTCGTCCTCCACTCCGCTTGGTCTTCAGCAACCCTTTACAACTACTCAATTCATATCATCGCACACCAGTTTAGATATTCGCGTCTCCATATATATTTAAATAAATAATGTTGTACACTACTTAAAATTATTCCTTCAAATTAAAAATACAATTTCATAGTGATCATATCTTAATAATGAAAAAAAAAATACATTTTTAAAAACAAATGTACAATATAACTAACTTACTAAACTAACTAACAATCACGCCGTCTCCCGAAGGGATAAGCAGAAAGAATGGACTGCCACACTTTTTTCTCTGACATATTTATCTCGCTTCCTCAACATTCATACATCGTGTAATGCACGCGCGTCAATTTCTCTGACTCCTCACGTGGCCGATATTCAAAATTTGATTTATTTGATCGTGCCACGTTTTCCTCGGTCTACCTCTATTTCTAGTTCCATTTACATCGCTAACATATACTTTTCTTACCATTATTTCTTCACTAATTTTTTTCATGTGTCCAAACTAAGAAGATTCGAACGATCCTTTCATTATTTTGTTCAAAACACCATCATTCGCACCACATTCACTTCTTATACTTTTATTCGACACTCTATCATACACAGAGTATCCACACATTCGTCTAAGAGATCTCATTTCTACTGAATTTATTCTACTTTCATCCTTCTTTTGCCAGTTCCATGCTTTGCTTCCATACATAAAGATTTATGTACAATATATTGAGATGAGGTTCGCAACCCATCACACGGCGTCTCCGGCGGGGCGAAAAGAGAAGGATGGAGTGCCGCATCGGTTAAAGTGTGACAGTCCATTCATTCTGCCTACCCTTTCGGAGAGACGGCATGATGGTTAGTTAGTTAGTTAGTTTATTTAGTTAAAAAAACTATTGTTTGTGTCTTTGATCGGTTTCGGCAACTTGCTGCCATCTTCTGGTGGAAGATTGACCAGAAATATCAAATATTAGAATTTTTTTTTCACACCATAATTTTTAATAAATATAAATTTTATTATAAGATTTATTACAAATCATACATGAATGTGTATCTCACTTTATTTAACTCACAATACCGCGGATGTGGGTGCGGGATTCTACGTTTTATTATCGCGAGAAATAGGAATAGCCAGCCCATACAACTGGGATCCAGTAACCCACATTTGCCTTCTATTATCAGCCCATATAACCAGGGAGACGCGCTCGTATTGTGTTTTCTCCCAGAGGCACTATACCGCTATTCTCCATACTTGGGATGATTTGGGCAACACAATATTTTCCAATATTATTTTTGTAGGAAGGAATAAAATCGCTTTGGGAAATTTATATTAGGTTGATGTGGTTCTGATAACCCGAATTCGGTTGAATTTAGTTAAATATTTTGGACTACAAACTGTTCTATCCTACCCCTGAAGAGAAATTCGCATTAGAACGTAAACTAAATAGGCTTGTATTTTTCCGGAAACACTGTGATGTTTCAACATTATTAACTGTTCCATTAGAAAAACTTATTTTTCATTTTCGATTTATTTGAAAAAAAATTCTCAAATACTTCAGATACATTAATTTACAATTATAAGAACAAAAAAACGTTAATGCCCAAGATATTATATTATTTTAAAGCCACACCACTAGTCAAGTGCTTTATACTAAAATTGTGAAAGGAGAAAAATCAAACAATAGAAATTTCAAAGTGATGAGTCATATAAAATTAAACATTTATAAAGAAACAAACAACAATTCTAAGAAAGCGAACTACGAGTATAATAGCTATATGGTATTAATAAGAAAGAGGAAATATTATTACGGTTTTGTAGAATTATACAATGAAATTTTATTGAATGTTATTATGTATTTAAAATGAATGGGCATGAATTTCGTTGTTTATCACTATTTTTATTATTATTATTTACATTATTTATTGTTTCTTGAACAATGATGAAAAACTCCATATTAAATAATTCATACGAATGAAAACGTCAGTTTTCTAGAAAATTTATTATATTTTTTGGGAATGACATGTTTCGCCCTTCTTAGGCATTATCAAATGTTTACGACATTTGATAATGCCATAAAATATAATAAAACTTCTAGAAAACTGACGTTTTAATTCGTATTAATTATTATACAAAAAGAAAAAATCCCAAATGTCTTCATGAAAGAGTACGATAATATTTTGAGTTCAAGCGAGCAAGAGAAGAGTACTTTGATTCCCTTCGAAAATAATTCGAAATGTACACGATGCGCACGCCCGAAAACGTTTCTGGATAATTTTGAAATTTGTTCTGATTGTTGTTTTATGAAAGAAATGTAGAAAACAAAATGAGAATTTGATAATGTTAATTGAGATATTTTTAACGTGTGCAAAAAAATATTTATTTTTCATTTCTGATTACGATTGTAGAGTGAGCTAATTTTTTATTGGGAAGAAAATCTTTAATTATCATAAAAAAAACAATCACTACGATTTTAGTCAATGTATATAGAATCTCAATAGTATTGCGGTGTTTTCGAATCAGTTGGAAAAATACAATTTAAAATCACAAAAGTGTAATTAATTGCATTGGTTCAATTGTGTGAAATAATGGATTTCCTTCGCCCCACATAATGGTCGTACTCGGTCAGTGGAACGGACAATGGAATTCGAAGATAAAAGGAAAACGACGCATTGAGGGCAACCTCAGTCTCCACTATTCCGACACCCGAGCTGTAGAACCATCTTATAAATGTGTTAGTACATATAATATGTACAAATTATGAATGCTCAATACATAAAGATCGAGTTGATACATTATCAGAAGATCAAATAAAACAGTTTTAAACATAAAAAAGCACAAAAATATCACGTTTGCTTAAAAAAATAATCAAATGATTTTACTGAAATCTCTTTTCAGGTTCATTTGAAATGATAATTAAATAACGGTGAAAATCTGGAACAAGTGGATGAATTTGTTTATTTAGGAAGTATGTTTACAAAGGATGGGAGGGTGGAGAAGGATATTGAAAGAAGGGTTGGGGCAGGCAACAGAATAAATGGTGCACTTAAAGTTGTCATCGCAAACAAAAGCCTATCCAAAAAAGCTAAGATGGCAGTGCACAATGGTGTTCTTGTGCCGACCCTTATGTATGGAAGTGAAGCATGGAACTGGCAAAAGAAGGATGAAAGTAGAATAAATGCAGTAGAAATGAGATCTCTAAGACGAATGTGTGCCAAATCTGTTTATGATAGAGTGACAAATGCAAGTATAAGAAGTGAATGTGGTGCGAATGAAAGTGTTATGAACAAAATAAGGAAAGGGTCATTAAGATGGTTTGGACACATGGAAAGAATGAGTGAAGACAGAATGGTAAAGAAGGTATATGTAAACGGCGTGAACGGAGCTAGAAATAGAGGAAGGCCGAGGAAAACGTGGCACGATCAAATCAATCAAATATTCAATGTCGGTCACGTGAGGAATCGGAAAAATCGACGTGCGTGCATGACAAGATGTATGAATGTAGAGGAAGCGAGAGACGTATGTCAGGACAGAACAGTGTGGCGTTCCATTCTTTCTGCCTACCCCTCCGGGGAGACGGTGTGATGGTAAGTTAGTTAGTTAGTTAAGTCCTTCCACTTTTGTCTTTATTTCGACAGCGAACGGTTTCGCCAGGCTCGCTGGCAATGATAGACTGGTGACACTATTGTGACTTAGTCGTTTATACACATACAGTACAGCACATTAAATATGTAAAATTTACTGAATTTAAACAAAAACGACGATTTTATTGAAATATGGGACCACAATATTAATGCTTACGATTTTTTTATGATTAATAATGAAATAAAACAATCTTTTTTTGACTACTTCCACTTTTGTCTTTATTTCGACAGCGACCGCTTTCGGTGACACTATTGCAAACTATTACAAATAACTGTAATAGCAATATTTAAATTCAGTAAATTTACCATAATTATATTAAGATTATTTTTGTATGTTAACCACCCCTGTTCTGTATGTAAAGGACTCAGTTTGCAATAGTGACACTAGTCTGTCGAAGCCAGCGAGCCTGGCGAAACCAGTCGCTGTCGAAATAATGGCAAAAGTGGGAGTAGTTAAAAAACATCGTTTTATTTCATTATTAAAAAAAATTACATTAATATTAGTAATTTCATGCTAGAAATTCATTGTGAATAATGAAAATGACAAAAAAAAAAGAATTTTAAATAATAATTTTTTTTTTACAACCGAAAGGTAAATTTTTATTTACGTGTAGAAGTTTTGTATTTTGTTTGATGTATTCTGATACAAAATGCTGATGTGTTATTCATAATCACAGGTGGGTCAAATCTAAAATTATTGTCCTTTCCAGAATTCGAGTGCAACTATCGGTGTTAGAAGGGTGTAGTCTGCTCGGGGATGCGTTGTTTCGGAGTAACATTCAACAAGGAATTTCAATTAGCCATAATACGTTACTCTACGACTGAACGGGGTTTACAGGGTCTCATACAGGTGAGTTAGTTCATATGAGACGTACTTTATAATAGAGTAATACAGTGCATATCCGTGCGTTTTTGTTACAGTTTTCATCCAACTGCATATATTTTGTACATATGTCTTATAATAATAAATACAAGGTGCTGCAACTGATTATCTAAAGCACACAGAAGTTTCGAGAGAATCTGACTAAAATACCTACAAACAACGTTCAGTTCCAGCACAATCTCACTTTAGAGTTGCTGTATCAAAAATAAAAATGGTCAAGATGTTGTCTAACCTCCGATTGTAAAAGACAATAAGAAGAATATGAAAGGGTTGTGGGTGATCTTAAAATTTGCTTGTAATTTCTCCCAAAAACTAAATTACTAAATAACACACTGTGTTCTTTTAACATCATAACAAAAATCAAAGTTATTTAATTAAACAGTTTAAAATGTTAAGGCATCGTAGTGTTTCGGCCAAAACAATGGACTATTTCATTAAAACTAAATACATCAAATTACTGTTCTGTCTTAAATGCATTTATTCAGCAAATCGTGAATGCATCTCAAGTATTTTTTACGTCTTAGATAGTCCCAATATTAAAGTAAATTTTTTTAATGTCAATTAAAGTTTTTTTTAAATGTTTTTTTTTTAAATAGTCCATTGTTTTGGCAGAAACACCTTAACATTTTAAACTGTGAAATTTAATAACTTTGTTTTATGTATCACAATTGTATTTTATTTTACGCGACAGCTGTTTCGTCAAACTATGTTGACATCATCAGGTGTTTCTTTTTTATATACTTTTACACGACACACACAGTGTTGGAAAATCATTTTAAGTAAATCTGTATACATCTTTGAAGTTGTTATAATAATCAATAGATTTATTATAACAAATGATAACATGGCATGGTATGACCAAGTTAACTTCAATCATGTTTGAAGTAGAATTAAATGATGACAGTGATTGTCACGAAGTGTGAGTGTAGAAGAGGCGCGAGAGTTATGTCATGATAGAACAGAGTGGTGGAAACGGTGTGATGGTTAGTTAGAATGTTAGTTATGAATCTTCTTCTCCGGTCTCAATCTAATGATTGGTCTGCAGCAAGACGACGCATTTCCTTTTCCACTCCGCTCGGTCCTCGGTAACTCTTTTAAACTCCACATAAGAGGTGCAGCCCATATCTCGGCAAATGTGGTCTAGGTACTCTTGGCGAGGTCGTCCTCTGCCAATCGATCCCTCGACCATTCCCTCCAACACATTATGCAGGAAACATTCGTGTCGCAACACATGACTAATCCATCTTGCGCGCCTCTCCGCTATGGTGTTCAACATGTGCCTACTCTACTCCAGTTATCAATAGATAAATCAAAATTTATTATAAGTTAGGTTATGTAAGGTAAGGTAGGTCCAACCCTGTTGGAATATCGCAGACTCGATCGTGAAACGTATAACTATCTTATAATACTGCGAAATGATCCCCCTCGGAACCCGTCGGCTGCATTCAGTTTGCTCAGCAAACATCACTCGGATAATGTAATTACTCTAAAAGCTTGGCTAACGTTTATTTAAAATGCGGGCAGTACTCGCCTCTATCGGCGAGTATCATATCGGGGCTCGCTGGAGCGGGCAATTTTCTAAGTCGATAACGCAGATTCATTTAATCAGGCGATTGTAATTGGCCGTTCCATTGTTATTCGATAAGCACTTTCCGCTAATTAATAGACGGCCTATTTCATATTGAAATCCGTTGTTAAGGTTTTTGAGCCGATTGCTAATGGGGGCAAATAATGACGGTATATCAATGAAATCATTGACAATACTGCTCCGGAACGGAAGACGAATTTACATATTTGTTAAAACAAAATTTAATTTTAGATTAACCTAAGGTAATCCATTGTTTTGGCGGAAACATTTTGATATTTCAACATTATTAACCGTTTAATTAAAATACTGTTATTACTCGTATATCACAATTGATCTAATTTCTATAAAATTGTCGCGGCAGCTGTTTCGCTAAACAATGTTAGCGTTATCAGGTGTTTCAATCAACTAAACTAACACCCGTAGACTGGAATTTCATCTGAAATCATATACTCGTATTTTTAGTTTTATCAATATTTTATTGTAAGCATTAATAATTATTTGTGGCCTGCCTCATAAATCAGTTAACTCTACAGTATATTAAATATTAAAGTATCATTTAATTTCTTTTCTTGGATATAAATAAGTTGATTTGGGGTTAAATTATAGGGATAAATTATGATATTTCAGTAATATACAGGATATCCTTGACAATAATACACAAGATAATATTTCAGTAATATACAAGATATCACATTGACAAGTCTAAATGAGGGAGTGTGGTAGTTATCCGTGGCTCTATCCTACGGCATTTCTTTAAAAATGCTCGGAACCAAATGTCTACAGCTTCGAAGAGATGGACATCAAAATAATCCATTTATTTAGATTAATCAGGGGATGTTATGAGAACTCGGCCGTGCTGGAGGATGTTGTTTTTTTTGTCCCCGATAGATATCTCCGACAGCGACAGCACAGATTGTTTTACCTACCGGTCACCAAAACCAATCTGCCTCTGGTGACACCGATGAGAAGAGCAATTAGTCTGCTGAACGCGGTCTCTCTTAGACATTACTGCACTAATATATTTCTAATAATAATTAAGTTTATTGCGTTTCGTCATATCGTCACCTGAGAGTAAAAAGGTTCCAACTGACAAAAGTAAAAAGCTGATAAAAATCAAGTGAAAGTTTTGTTGGTTTCGGGTGTGTATCTTGAAATAAAGGGGTTTTATTCCAATTTCCAGCGATTATTTTACCGAGAAACGTAAAAATTTTGTCTGGCAACAGTTGGAATAATAAAGTTATAAGTTTAAATTAATCCTTCTTCAGTGAATCGTGTGTTTTGAATGATCAGATGGAACTAGATTATTTTCGTTACATCAAAATGACGATACTTTTACATGTTTTTTTTAATTGTACCTATAGATAAGGTTAGTAAGAACCCTTTTCACGAAAAAAAGTCAAATGTGAAATTTTGTTAGTTGGAACCATCTTATTCTCAGGTGACGATATGAATAATTCATTCGCAAGTCCAGTTATTTAGCATATACTTTAGACTTAAGGAATGTTTAATATGTTTAGTATCATCACGATCGTCCATCCATCCCCCGGCGTTTCGCGAACTCGAGGGACGCTCGTAATCACTTAAACTCGGGAGTTGTCTATTTACAGAGCCGCCGACCGACATCGCCGATCGCTGCCCGGCAACCCGGGAACCCGGGAACCCGGGACCACCCCCGGGATTCTGGGATAAACCGAAACGTCTTGTGAGATTGTCTGACTTCTGAAGCAGAAATTAAATTCATTGTCGAATTCTTCCTTTGAACACGTGTACCACAAAAGTGAAAATATTCGTATTTTCACATTTACTTTCTCACATTTTACTATTTTTATCAACTATGATTACCACCCGAAACGTTTTTGTGAGAAAATATAATGCTCTTAATGTAATGATTTTTGAAAAATAAGAAATCATGACAGTCAGCAACAAGATGTTCGTGTAGTCAAGTAGATGAGTTCGTATATTTAGGTAGTATGTTTACAAGAGATATTGAAAGAAGGGTCGGGGCAGGCAACAAAGTGAATGGTGCACTTAAAGTTGTCATCGCAAACAAAAATCTATCCAAAAAAGCTAGAATGGCAGTGCACAATGGTGTTCTTCTACCGACCCTTGTGTATGGAAGCGAAGCATGGAACTGGCTAAAGAAGGATGAAAGTAGAATAAATGCAGTAGAAATGAAATCTCTTGTTGAATGAGAGAAGTGAATGCGGTGCGAATGATGGTGTTTTAAACAAAATAATGAAAAGATCATCAAGATGGTTTGGACATATGGAAAGCAAGAATCGTAAAAAAATATATGTTTTCTATGTAAATGGAACCAGAAAAAGCGGAAGACCGAGGAAAACGTGGCACGATCAAATAAATCAAATATTGAATGTCGGCCATGTGAGGAGTCAGAGAAATCGACGCGCGTGCATGACACGATGTATGAATGTTGAGAAAGCAAGAGTAATATGTCAGGAAAAAAATGTGTGACAGTCCATTCTTTCTGCCTACCCCTTCGGGGAGACGACGTGATGGTTAGTTAGTTAGTGAGTTAGAATGCTCTTAATTTTTTTATTTATTCATAAAGCTTTCTTTCGCACTTCTTATATATGCATTTATTTTATTACAATTTGTTAAATGTTATGTGATGAATTGAAATAGTTAATATCTACTTCGCATGCATAAAATCTATTAAAAAATTATAATACATCAATTATCGTGTCATTGCTATCAGATATCACACAATCCTTTGTAGTTATTGTAAATAAGTGCCATAGCAGTAATTCTGTTGAGCCGAATGTATCGCTTTTGTTGAGCCACACGCTATCGACATTATACTGAACTATTAATATTAAAGACAACCTATTACTGACTTACTCCATTAAAATATTCACCAATCCATGATTATTATCGTTTTCTTTGGTAACTGATTTGTCTTGAATCTACTCCAAATTATTATATATGACAATTTTAAAACAATTTCCAATGATACTCGCACTTCAAATTCTTGTCAAATCAAGTTTTATAATAAAATTTAAACTCTCTGTTATATTGAACAGTTATCAAATATAATATTTACTCATAATTTATATGAACGAAAACATCTGTTTTCTAGAAATTTTAATATATTTTATGGGAATGACGTGTTTTGTCTTGCTAAGGCATTATCAAATGTGACATGCAGTTGATCACACCTATTTATTACTAGCTTAGTAAAGCGAAATATGTAATTCACATAAAATATATTGAAACTTCTAAAAAATACGTTTTTATTCGCATTAATTATTTACTATGGAATAATTAATACGAATGAAAACGTCAGTTTTCTAGAAGTTTTACTATATTTAATGGGAATGACACGTTTCGCCCTTCGAAGGCATTGTCAAATGTGACGAAACTTCAACTCGTTGTAGTTTATATACACTAGTAAATGGAATAGAATATGGTAATTAACGAAAATTGATGAGACTTTAACACTTTACAAATGATTCCATATTTGATTGATTTGTTCGTGCCACGTTTTCCTCGGCTTAACTCTATTTCTAGCTCCGTTCACGCCGTTTACACATACCATCTTTACCATTCTGTCTTTTCTCATTCTTTCCTTGTGTCCAAACCATCTTAATAACCTTTTCCTTATTTTGTTCATTATTTATTTATTTATTATTATGATGATTTGTATTTTAAGTGCGCCGTTTTGTAAAATTAATTACTCCAAAGGTGCACTAGGAAATGACTGACCGAACAGATGTTTCTTAAATTTAACGTCACTATCCTCATACTTAATACTAACATGGAGGCTATTCCACGCCAACGGACCCGCAACGCTGAACAACAATAAAAACATGCTTTATTGGCTCTGACTGGAATCGCTATGTTGTTTGCACTTGTTTCTACTGATCGGAGTGAACGTTGCCTTTCCGTTGGCATGGGTGTCACGCAGAGGTCCGATATATACGCTGGCGCTCTCTGGTGTCGAGCCTTAAACACTGTCAAACACAATTTATATTTTACTCGCTCTCGGATTTTAAGCCAATGAAGGTCCTTCAGGAGCGGCGTGATATGACAGTATTTTTGTTGCCCCATAATCAATCGGGAAGCAGCATTAAATACGCTTTGTATTCTGCTTAATTGATTATTTGGCAATCCAGCGCACATTCCGTTGCAATAATCTAACCGTGACACTACAAAAGAATTTACGAGGGTCCTAGCTTCACCAACAGGTAAACATCTCCGTATGTGCTTTAGCTGTCTCAGTTGGAAGAAACCAGACTTAACAAGCCCTGATATGTGCGTATTGTAAGACAGATTGCCATCTAAATGAACACCTAGAAACTTTAAACTCTTTGAAGGAGATATTTCTATCCCTCCTATTTTCAAAGAGTCAGAATCTAGAAGATGTTGTCGCCGAGGAGAGGCCACCCACATGAGTTCTGTTTTTGTGGGATTTATATTAAGTTTATTCTCGGCCATCCATTCTGAAACTCGGTCAATACATCGCACAGTATCAGCCGTTGTTTTGTCTTTCTCGTTGAAATCGCACAATTTATAGATTAAACGGTCATCTGCATAACCAAATGATTCAAATCCCTCTGTCTGGATGACTTTATCAATATTATTTATGTATAAAAGGAAGAGCAATGGCCCAAGAACTGATCCCTGGGGGACCCCACACTTCATTTCGTTTTCAGAAGATTTAGAATCACTTAGACCTACAAATTCACGTCTCTCCGAGAGGTAGGATCTCATCCATCCAAGAGCTGTTCCTCCGATACCGAAATCATATTTCAACTTCCTAAGTAGTATATCATGATCTACAGTATCAAAAGCTGCGCTCATATCTAAAACAGACACCAAAACAATTTTCCCGTTCATAACACTTTCATTCGCACCACATTCACTTCTTATACTTTTTCACTCTATAATATACAGATTTGCCATACATTCGTCTTAGAGATATCATTTCTACTGCATTTTTTCTACTTTCATCCTTCTTGCCAGTTCCATGCTTCACTTCCATACATAAGGGTCGGCACAAGAACACCATTATGCACTGCCATCTTAGCTTTTTTTTTATAAATTCTGAATATTTTTTCTTCTTCTTCTGATACCGTGTCAGGTCCGCCCAACATTGGCGATCATTGCAGCGAAAACTTGTTTGTCCTGTGTGTCATTGCCTCTCATTGTAAATAATAAAAATAAAAATTGACATTTTCTTCAATTTCTATAATTTGTGTTTAAAATATTATGCTAAATTTTGCTTTGGTTTATGGAAGAAGATGACAGCGGACTGCTGTTTTTAAGAATTTGTTTATATCGGCATATCTCGAAAAACTTTTTTTAATGGAGAAACACTAGGATTTGAAAAACATTTAACAAATTTTATAATCTGGACTAAAAAATAACCTTATCTTATGGAAGAAACGTCGTCCTTTTTAATTATCAGATATAAAAAAAATTTATGTATTAGAAAATGTGTTATTTGATAATGCTTTTTTATTATTATTATTTTATTTTTATTTATTATTATTATTATTATTATTATTAGAAATGTTATTATTATTATTATTATTACAAATAAATCAAATATTGAATGTCGGCCATGTGACGAGTCAGAGAAATCGATGCGCGTGCATAACACGGTGTATGAATATTGAGAAAGCGAGAGAAATATGTCAGGAAAGAAATGTGTGGCAGTCCATTCTTTCTGCCTACCCCTTAGGAGAGACGTCGTGATGGTTAGTTAGTTAGTTAATTATTATTATTATTATTATTTTTATTATTATTATTATTATTATTATTATGATTATTATTATTATTATTATTATTAGTAGTAGTAGTATTATTATTACTATTATTAGTATTATGTTAGTTCATACATACAGAAGTCCATTCTCTCCACTCCACACCCTTCCGACAAAAGCTCTCTCTCTGAATAAAAATATTGTTATTAAAATGTTTTAATGAATCTAAACTATAAATTTTATTTTCACCATTCCGTATAGCGTGGGATTATACCAGTTAATTAAATTGGAATTAATCCGATTTCAGAAATATTAAATAATTAGTATTATGAGTCGGAATGATTTTCAGTTAGATTTTTTACAAATCAGACCCCCGTCGGAAGGGTGTCTGGAGGCAAGGTCAACTTTATGATTAATTCATTAGGCAAAGTAAAAGCTGATTATATAGAATTGGCTGTACGAATAACGACACGGATAAATTTAATTAAGTCTCCGAAATGAGATTTATATCAGAGGTAATTTATAACAATTCAGTCTCCATTGTCTCCTGGCCCTAGAACATGTCTGGATTAATACCCCAGAGATGCTTTAATTCAGTATAAAATAGTATCTACTTGTCAGACTTTAATATTCTTCTTGTAAATAAACAGCAGTGTCGAAACTAAAAGTAATGGAATATAAATTTAAACGTTTCTATCCAAACTTCACGTCATTTTAGATTTAGAATTCATAGCGTTTTATTAACACATTGTTTAACTTGTATTCCAATCAAGTCTTCCAATGTATTGAAAACTCCAGCCTGAGAGTGAAGGTTAATGGGCTTATTGTTAATAACATCAGGTATACTGATGACACAGTTATTTTAGCTACATAATTGTATACCCGATCTTCAAGAACTCCTTAATAAAATTGATATAGCAGGAGAGGATCTGGGCTTGAAAATCAACGCCCAGAAGACCAAATGGATGACATTTGGGCGACTTAACTATTCTTTATCCACTCTGCAACTGAATGGTGTGAATGTTGAAATAGTCGACCAATTTAAATACCTTGGCAGCATTATCACTTAAGCGCTTGACCCGGACATTGAAATAAAATACAGAATTGAAGTTGCACGAGCTACATTTAATAAAACGAGAACATTCTTTTACAACGATAATCTTAACTTGAAACTCCGACAAAGAATGATCAAATGTTATATGTATATGGTCTGTTCTACTATATGGCTGCGAAACCTGGATTCTAAAAGTGAATGTAATGAACCGGTTGGAAGCGTTCGAGATGTGGATATAACCCAGAATGCACCGTATACCGTGGACCGATAGGGTCAGTACGCAGACGTACTACAGACAGCCAGAGCCAATAGAGAGCTGTTGTTGAGTGTGAAAATTACAATGGTCTCATATTTGAGTCATGTGCTAAGGGGAGAAAAATACCACCTCCTTTGACTGATATTACGATGGTAAAATGGAGGGACGTCGGGGAGTTGGTAGAAGGCAGCTGTCATGGTCGCGGAACATCAAAGAGTGGACATGAATAACAAGAGTTCAGAACTTATTCCAAGTGGCGCAGGATAGAAATGCCTTTGCTACGGACCTGACACGGTACCGAAAGAAGAAGAAAAAGCGTTTTTATTAAGTCTAAAAACAAAGAAAAATACATTTTAAAATTTAGGCGTTCCCACTGTAGAATTATAAATTAACATTTTTTTTAAACTGAAACCTAGTGAGTTTATATATTTCAATGATGTAGATATAACATTTTCGAAACATATCGAGAATAATTAATAAGTAATATGTAGTTAAATTATTATAATTATTCGTTAGTGACATCAAAATTAACGTCCGAACACAAAAAAATCAGACAATGTAAATATCGGTTAGCGAAACAGCTCTTGTGACAATTTCGAAAAAAATATAATCAATTTTGATATTTTATAACAGTGTTTATATTAAATGATAAATATTAAAAAAAAAAATATTTTAATTATCGCAAAAAAGCTTGGAGTTAAATAAATATGGAAATAATTGGATAATATAGAACTAATAATAATCATAATTGATGATTGATGAACATAAATGAACACAATTCAATACAAATTCTACTAACATTGATTCTAATCTTAGGTAAAAAATATCCTCGTTGGTGACAATATAACTCACATAATTATTAGGTTATACCTATACAATATTTGCAAACATATGATTATTACGTCACTATCGCAAAGCTGCCTGTGTTAAAAAAAATTAAAGACAACGTGAATTAAAATTATTTTTATAATACGATATATGTATAAATTCCCAACCGAAATAAAATATTTTTGATCAAAAACAAGTTTGATTTTTTAAATACACATTTATGACGTAAAAACTTGGGTCAGAGCTTACAATTTCAATGTTATTTATTATAGATCAATATATTTAATTATAGATCAACGTTATCTTGTGATGTGAATGTTAAAATATGAATAGTATCACAATTGGATGATAAATATATTCTATCTAGCACAAACTTATCGCTAAATTTTCACACTCCTGGCAGTAAGACATAAAACTAAGGTTTTTACAATCCATAAAATTTTCTAAATTAACCGGTTGAGTTGAAAATCTACGGGGTAATTTTCAAAATCAATTGGGCATCGAAAATAAATCCGACTCAACGGTCGAAATCCTCGGCCGAATCAGAACAATGTGAAATTTGAATATAGTTATAAATTTACACCAAAAGGGCAACATCATTATGAAGTCTGAAATATGAAAATGAATGAATATGATAAAACCCTTTTTGTTGCTTGGTTTTCTGTTCCTTGAAATTTGGGAATCGCTTGGTAAAAGTAAGAGGCTGGAAGGCGTTTTACCTTTGGGAAATCGGCAATCAGCCTCCGTTTGATACATGGAGGGGAGATGGTCCATGGAGGGGCGGAGAGGGGAATAGGGAGGATGGGTGGGAAAGTTTTCCCGGTGGGGGAAATGCCCGGCCATTGATTGCCGTTTACAAATTTTTACGATCCCTTCGAATGATAACTTTGATATTTCCGTGATTCCAATTTGAAAGAAAACGTTCCTACATATATGGCGTAATAGTGGAAGAAAATCCAATGTGTAAGATTTAGAAAATTAAGATTGAGTGTATTTGTCCTGACTCCGATATTGTCTTTATCTCCGACAGCTACGGCATAGATTGTTTTACCTATCGGCTGCCAGAACCAACCTGCTTCTGGTGACACCGGTGGGAAGAACAATTAATCTGCTGAACGCGGTCTCCTCGGAGATCGACGTCTTTCATATTAGTGAAAGTACGTTCAGAAGGCAAATATTCTTGATTTTGGAGAGTATCTTGTCTTCTTATGTTGAACCATCTTTCATGCGTTTCTGGTAGTATACTATACGAGTATAAAATATACTCGTATTATTTTACCTGTTTTCAACGATCACACTGCCATAGCCGGGAATCGAACCCGGGATCTTCGGTATGGATGTCAGAGCTCTTACCACTATGCCACGAAGGTTGACAATTAATTATAGCAAAATATGTCATTTTATAAAAATATCATAACGCAACCGATAACTACTCGTATATCGATATACCTTTGTTGAAATTTGGGCCATTGTTTTAAAAAAAATTATAATTACAGATGGCTTTTCTTTTCTCATTTTTATTTGTCGAAAAAAAATCTTAACGCGTACGTTATGTTTAGTGTGTAATTAAGAGACGGAAACTAATATTCTACGTTATTCTTGCCGTAATGTAAAAGAGTAATGTAACATGGTGTTTTCCCATCCGAATTTGTTGTAAATTGTCATAATTTATGATTTCACATATAACTCGTGATTCCATTATGGCCCAGGAAACGCTCGGAGCAATAAAACAGTGGCACACAAGTCGGGCTAATTTATTAATTTATGATAATTGTTACATGGTAAAGAAATTGTCCAAACTGCCGGGCCATGCCCCAGGCGGTAATCAGGGACAATCGTCCTGTATTCCGGTACAGGCGTCCCTTATTACAGGACAGGCGATGTTTAGCATTTATCTTGCCCTTGTAGCTCGGACATTATTTCCGTTGTTGTTGTTCAGTTGTTGTTGAGATGGCCCCGACCTGCCATAAAATAGGCCCAGCTTATCAGGGGACGCAAAGTTTTACAAATGTCAGAACACATAAGTTCGCTGTCCCAATGATCCGGACAAACTTCGAATTGATTCTCTATTGAATGGGAAAACTTGCGAATTGCCAAGGGTTAATGCTATTTTTTTTGTTACCTAATTATTACGTACACATGTTTGTTATCAAAAACTAACTAACTTACCATTACACCGTCTCTCCTAAGGGCTAAGGGAGAAATAATCGACTAGCATACTTTCTTTTCTTTTCTCATATACTTTTCTCGATTTCCCAACATTCGTACATCGTGTCACGCACGTCGATTTCTCTGACTCCTCACGTGGCCTACATTTAATAGGTATTTGATTTGATTTTCCTTCCTTTATTTCTATTTCCATTTACATCGTTCGCATATACATTTTAACCATTATTTCTTCATTCATTCTTTCCATGTGTCCAATAAATATATCCATCTTGAACACCTATTTTTTTTTTAAACATTTTCATTCGCACCGCATTCACTTCTTCACTTTTATTTGATTCAACAGTTTATCATACAGAGATTTTCTCCACATTCGTCAAAGATATCTCATTTCTACTGCATTTATTCTTATTTTATCCTTCTTTAGCCAGTTCCATGCTGTGCTTCCATACACAGGAGTTGGTGCAAGAATACCATTGTGCACTGCCATTTTAGCATTTGTTATCAAGTTTCTCATCATAATATTTTCCTGGTTTACTGTTAACTTTTTTATTTAAATATACTTTAAATTTTATTAAATTTGCATTGGTTATGAAACATTGCCTTGTTATAAAAAATACAATTTTATTAACTTACCGACACGCCGTTTCTTCTGTGATGTAGGCAGAGAGAATGTGATCCTAACATACTTCTCGAGTTTCCTCTTTATATGATACAATCATGACACGCAAGCCCGTTAGTTTACTTACGTATATATTAGTGAAAATTTACAAAAATAACATTTAAAAAAAATTTAATATGACTTAAATATAACAAATAGAAATAAGTTTAAGGAAAATTTTACAATTAATACAAATTACATGAAAAATTATCTTAAATTAATTTAATTACTTTTATTTTAAATATTTTAATTTTTCATCATTATATCTACTCTTCTTCTTCTTTTTCTTCTTCTCCTCCTTATAGGCCTTTGGTCTGTTCCTGAAATCAGGCTGGCCTCTCTTGGGAGGTTGACTCCCAGCCATCTCTTCATCTCTTTGGCGGTCTTCCGAGGGGACGGTAGCCGGCAGGAATCTGATGCGCCGCAGCGTGTAGCATTCTGGTAGGATCCAACCACTGCACGTGCGCATTCCAGTATCTTCTGCGTTGTCTGCCCCCTCTCACAACATCCTCCACCTTGCAGATCTCGCGGATAGCCATCATAATATAATTATTATTATTATGAATTTTTCGTGACAGCTGTTCCACCAACCGAACAGTGTTCCAAATTTTACAGCTAATAATGTGATGATGTAATGAAAACCAAACCGCAGAGCTAAACATAAGGAATGGACTAAGCTGGGCAGCTTACGGAAACACGAGTTACATCCTTAAAAACTGGAAAATACCGATCAACCTGAAACGAAAAGTCTATGAAGCCTGCTTTCGGCCAGTTGGTACTTATTATCTTGAAACTGTTACATTATCCAAATAAAGTGCCGAGAAACTACAAGTGACCCAAAGAGCCATGTTAGGAATAAGCCTAAGAGACAGATGCAGAAACGATACGGTGAGAGAAAAAACAAAGGTCACTGATATTTTCCACCGGGTGGTGATTCTAAAATGCCATCGGGCAGGTCACGTAGCCAGAAGCTTACATGAATAGTGGACAAGAAGACTGCTGAGTTGGAGACCGTGGACGGCAAAGATAAGTGCAGGGCGACCGCAACTACGGTGGAAGGATGATCTGAACAGACACGTCGGAATAACCTGGATGCAGTCTGCACAGGACAGAGTGACATGGAAACGAATGGAGGAGGCCTTTGTCCAGGAGTGGACGGGAATAGGCTGAGGAAGAAAAAGAAGAAGAATGTTGATGTATTTAAGTATTTCAGTAAAAAATGGATTATCTATAAGAATACGCCTACATGGCATGTTAGTTTCTGAAACCCAATGACAACCCAAACTAAAGTATAAACACATATTTAATGCAGAAAATACGTACACTATAACCACAAATTAATAATAGTCTCAAACTGACCGCATAAATAGGTCATTCTGCCCTTGTTTTCACTCTAACTTATTCATATCCCCTTGGGTTACTGTGGCTCTATTATTGAGTAACTATTATACAATATATAATACACCATCAAGTTACCGCAGTAATATGTCTCCGTTCCTGAAGTTGAAAATCTTTTGCAAAATGCATTAAGATTAGACTTCAGAACTGGCAGTAGCGATTGTTTTAAAATATTCATTTTTTGAAAACATTTTAAATCAGGTTCACTTTTTAAATTTTTAGTTTCATGACTAGCAAACAAAAGTGTTTTGTACAGTGAATTTATTCTTGCTGACCAAATATTAATTTTTTTATCAAATTATAAATTGTGTGCATATATTTTTTGTATACAACATCGTTTTATTAGGTTGTTTGACCCAATTACTGTTTACAATTTGTCTTTTAGCTATGACATGTGATAGGCAGCTAATCTATCGCCTTTTTATTGCCACGTGAAATCTACATCAGACCAAAGAGAGTGTGACAATCACACTGCCATCGCCGGGAATCGAACCCGGGACCGATATGGCAGTCAGAGCTCTTGCCACTCTGCCACGAAGGTTTTGATAGAATTGAACGTTGAAATGTTTCATGTACATTTATGGATTATTACACTTAATCTTGTATTGCGGATTGCGGTTAAATACGAGTATACATTCAGGTGTATGTGTTATTTTTCTTTTTCAGACTGTTGTTGCCGTCCACTCCTGTACGTAGGCCTTCTCTCGTATTTTCCACTAGGTTCCATCTTGAGCTGTCTGCATCCAGGAAATTCCCCCACTCTTCCGGATAAGGATGCGATAGCGCAGCTGTGGGCGCACAACTCCTCGGTCTGTCGTTATCGGGCACCAGCACAGATATCGCTTTATCCACTTTTTATCTGGGTCTAAATGTCTCACCTATCGAATCATAATAGTTGAAGCCATCTTGATGCAACGCCAGAAAACTGCCAACAAAACAATAAAGCTAGGTTTTGTTTATTTCAGGGCTCCGTAAAATAATTAGTGTTTAAAAAGTGTTCCGTCGCCAAAAAAGTCTGAGAACCGCTGCCATAATACTGACAGAAAACAAGTGTTGAATAAAATACAAAGTTTATATAAAATTTTTGTTATAAATATCAATTCATTATATTTTGTCGCGGCAGCTGTTTCGCTAACCGATGTTAGCATCGTCAGGTCTTACAATCAACTAATATATACATTAGAAAGACTTAGTTTATTTACAAAATTATTAGGAGGTATGTAAACTAAGTCTTTCTGATGTATTTTTAGTTGATTGTAATACCTGACGATGCTTATTTATGTTAGCGAAATAGCTGTAGCGACTAAATAGAATCAATTGCGATATTTATAACAGAGTTTTTTTTATTAAAACAGTTAATAATGTTGAAATATCAAATTGTTTCCGCCAAAACAATGGATTATCTGATATGTAATACATAACATATTTAAAACTGTTAAATTAAATACCTTTGTTTTATGTATCACAATTATATTTTATTTTACGCGACAGCTGTTTCGTCAACCTATGTTGACATCATCAGATGTTACAATCATATATGTGTTTCGGCTAAAACAATGAACTGTAAAATACGACTATTTAGACGTTCTATCCGATACTCTATTTAGAACCAAATTATTATTATTTTCTATTTTTGTTACATAATATTCATTATTTCATTTTCAATAGAGATAACCTAATGATTTCCATCGTAATAAATGTCCTTTAGAAGGAATGAATGAATGAAATGGAGAGGATGTCACACGTGGGTGTCCATAAGATCAAATATGACTTATTCCGGTGGTGGATACATGATTGAAGAGACGCCGGAGCTGTATAATGGCAAGTTGCGAAGTAAAGCCATCAATCACCGGGCACAGTCAGGCAAGGGTAGGCAGAAAGGATAGAGCCGCCAAGTTCGCCGTATCATCCTCCCCGGGTCGGCCGCACCGAAGATTACATCTCTTGATATTATGTAAAACGACGCTCGGGAGAGAGCTAACATAATTAAACACAATGCTATTGTTTAGCTTTAGTTTGGCGATAAATCCAGCGGTGGGTCCCCGATGGGAGATCGGGGGGTGATCATAAGCATCCCCTTCTCGCCCCGCACTACGTCACGACACAGCGGAAGTTAATAAAGCAATACGCAACACTTGTTACACTTAACGAGATTGGAGTCGAGAGTTGCCTTGAATTTGTTTGGAGACTTATAAATCTTGCAATAAGTTGCACGTTTCGCAAATATCAGGCTGCGAAACCTATTAAATTTCGATAAAATTTAATTTAAAATTAGAATCGAATATAATAGATACCCAATCTGGATTCATTAAATATACCATTGTTTTGACCGAAACACTATGATACTACAACATAAATAATTAATATAAACTCTTAAAATTTAAAACACTGTTATGATATCACATATGTATATTTTTATTATCTGTCGCGACAGCTGTTTAGTTGTAACATCTGATGATGCCAATAACGGTTGGCGAATCAGCTGTGGCGACAAATAATAAAAATATTTGTGATATCAAGTAAGTTTCCCTTGAAATGCGTAGATATCGTATAATATTTATAAACTGTTAAATTAAATAACTTTGTTTTATGTATTGACATAGGAACAAATACACATAAAGGTTCGAAAAATCACGAAAATCTGACATTTGATATATTATTGTAACACCTCATGATGTCAACATAGGTTGACGAAACAGCTGTCGCGTAAAATAAAATAAATTGTGATACATAAAACAATTCGTCTCTATTAAGATACAATTAATCCTTATAAAAGTTATTTAAGATAATCAAATGATTTGACTGAAATCTCTTGATGAAAGTTCATTTTAAATGATAATTAAATAAAACGATGTTTTTAAAGTACTTCCACTTTTATCTTTATTTCGACAGCGAGCGGTATTGCCAGTCTCTCTATCGAAATAAAGAAAAAGTGTAGTAGTTAAAAAAACATCGTTTTAATAAATTATTATTCAAAGCTATTTAATTAAACAGTTTAAAATGTTAAGGTATCATAGGGTTTCGGCCAAAGCAATGGACTATACAATATTTATAATTTCATGGACAGAAAGAGTAATAAACGAGGAAGTACGACAGCGAATGAAGAAAGAAAAATAAATTGTCAAGTCCGTAAAGCGCAGGAAACTGTACACACATTATGAGAAACGATAAATAATTTTAGCTGAATTAAAAATACCTACTCTTAATAGATGGCGCTATTGTTAATTGAACAAAAATATGTGAAGTGTTCCCCAACATACTAGCATATATACATCTTTCAAAAATTTGTCAGACGTGGTGGTCGTAAGAAGGGTGGAATGGGGAATGTTGCATTACATAAAGCGATCGTTTAACCCAACCAATCATAGGTCATAAATCCTGTAAACGCCTCGACCACCATATTCTGTTTACAAAAAAACAATTTACATATTATAATTTAGATAAAATTTATCCTTAAGAATTGTAACTGTATTTATTCCACTTTTATTTTTTTAAATTTTTGTACACAACATGTTTCGGAGGTGACCTCCATACTCAAGTTTAAATATACAATATTCTTATGTAAAATATGTCACTCCCTTAAAGTTGAAAGATGTTTTTATATTTAATAATTTATAGTTTATCATTATTCAGGAAAAAAATTAAATTGTTGAAAGTATAATATTTACACATTTCAAAATAGTTGTGTAAAGTGTTCTAAAAATATAACGTTAACAAGTGGTGAAATCTTCCATTTCTCCGTACATTTTGAAGATTCATTAGAACGGCTTGTTAAGTCAATAACTACCCGCTTACTTGTGACTATCAAGGAGCCCCAACGCACATACACTTAATAAATTGTGAACATCGCCTTAGTTCAACTCCCTCACCTCTTGCCTCCTGGGCTGACAACCAAGATAAGGGCGGGAACACACAGAGACCGAATACGACCCAAATTTCCATTAATATTTTAAATACAAAATTGTGTCCTTTATTTTATCACAATATTAATCATTTCTTCTACGAGTATATTCGCCTTCACTTTGTGTTGTGGATTCATATTTGAATAAATATAACTACGTATTACAAAACATTTTATTTTTACTGAATTCAGACATGTTTCGGTTACAAGTATCCTTTTTCAATGTATACTATTTTAACAATCAAATAAAACAGAGAAGTCAGTTATTAACTAAAAGGAGTGTTATTATTTAAAAAACTAAACTAAAAAAAAAACTAAACTATTGATTTAAAAAACTAAAAGGAAGCATGACAGTCTGCAACATTAGTGTAAACGGTGAAAATCTGGAACAAGTGGATGAATTTGTTTATTTAGGAAGTATGTTTACAAAGGATGGGAGGGTGGAGAAGGATATTGAAAGAAGGGTTGGGGCAGACAACAGAATAAATGGTGCACTTAAAGTTGTCATCGCAAACAAAAGCCTATCCAAAAAAGCTAAGATAGCAGTGCACAATGGTGTTCTTGTGCCGACCCTTATGTATGAAAGTGAAGCATGGAACTGGTAAAAGAAGGATGAAAGTAGAATAAATGCAGTAGAAATGAAATCTCTAAGACAAATGTGTGGCAAATCTGTTTATGACAGAGTGACAAATGCAAGTATAAGAAGTGAATGTGGTGCGAATGAAAGTGTTATGAACAAAATAAGGAAAGGGCCATTAAGATGGTTTGGACACATGGAAAGAATGAGTGAAGACAGAATGGTAAAGAAGGTATATGTAAACGGCGTGAACGGAGCTAGAAATAGAGGAAGGCCGAGGAAAACGTGGCACGATCAAATCAATCAAATATTGAATGTCGGTCACGTGAGGAGTCGGAAAAATCGACGTGCGTGCATGACAAGATGTATGAATGTAGAGGAAGCGAGAGACGTATGTCAGGACAGAACAGTGTGGCGTTCCATTCTTTCTGCCTACCCCTCCGGGGAGACGGCGTGATGGTAAGTTAGTTAGTTAGGGTAAAACTATGTATTAAAGTGGGGGGGGGGGGGAGGATTGAGGAGAGGGAAGTTGTAACGGGAACATTTTGAACATAGGAATTGAATATAAATTTAACTAGTGGTTTATTATATTTTTTATGGCTTTTCTAATTTCTAAAATTTCTTGATTGTGAAATATTGTGAAATATAGGTTTTAATTATTAATATTCAAAAATTCAGTACCGTTTTCTTAAAATTAACACGAAAGAAAACGTCAGTTTTCAAGAATTTTTATTATATTTTATGCGAATGGCATGTTTTTCCTAAATAATTATTTGTTAAAACAACATGAATTTTCTTTAATTACCATATTCTGCTCCATTTACTAGTGTATATAAACAGCAACGGGCTGAAATTTCGTCACAGTTGATAATGCTTAAGAAGGGTAAAACATGTCATTCCCAAAAAATATAATAAAACTTCTAGAAAACTGACGTTTTCATTAGTATTAATTATTTAATATGGAGTTTTACAACATTGTCAAAGAAACAATAAAACCGTTATCTTTAATTCTTATCAATTTAATGGTTAGCGAAATCCGAAAAAGTAACATTAGAAAATAATCTTATATGTTCTTTCATTATTATGTTAAAATAACTGGTTTTTCTTGTGTAAAATTATTTTAATTTGTTAAAATGCCACACTTCAATTAGGTGCTTCATACGATAATAGTATACAAAAAAAAAATTTTTTTGGGTTTTACTTTTTTTTTTATGGGAATGAAATATTTTTTTCTTGCTAAGGCATCATCAAATATTTGATAACTCAAAGAGGCGATGATGTTATTCAAATTAAATGAAATAAAATATTTCGAAAACAGACATTTTAATTACCGTTCATTGCTAAGTATGCTTTTCACTTACATAAATAAAAAAATCTTCTTCTTTTTGGTTATTCATTCCGATGTGGGATTTAGCTTATTCTTCAACAGTTCTTCACTGGTTTCTATTCCTGGTCATGCTTCTCCATTTTCCAGATCTTCCTAGCTTCCTTCAGTCTTTTTCTCGGTTTCCCTTTTGGTCTCTTTACGAACGGATCTGGACATAATCTTCGGTATTCTGTAATCTGTTAATCTTTTTACATGTCTGTGGGGTGAGAGTTTATTTATTGATCATTTACCAAGTACATGGTTTTAATACCTCCCAACTGGGGTAACCCGTTCTAGGGAGAGAGTTATAGAATCTACTAGTGGTTCCTGATCAATCAGTACATTAAGTCAATTTAGTCAATTATTTTCTTCTGTAATTTTCATTCTTTAGCGTAGCATCTGTGTCCCGAAACATGTTTGTGAAAAGTTCAAAATAGTGTTGTGAAAATTCAATGTTTTAAAAAAGTTTTTCAAATGTAAACATACATGTTTTTATTTTATTCTTAATTTGTTTACGCCATTACCTTTTAACCACACTCTGTTACTTAATGATAAATATTTTTGGATTATTAAAATACTTTGATTTTATGGAAAGTATTATAGAGCCCTGTTTCAAATATTTAGTTCTTGTGATATATCATGGAAGAGGTTTAAAAGTTTCAATTTTTTAAAAGTATTATGTATTTGTATTTTATTTCTGAAGAGTATGGAGTATTTTGATTCTGAAGAGTATGGAGATTTCTTAGCTTAACTATTAAAATGCAAGAAGGATTTTTAAACTCAACTTTAAAAAATTTATATATTTCAGCCTGATACAGCTCATTCGATTAACATAAAATAAAAAATTCGCTCATTTACTTTCCATCACACGAAAATAATAAATAGGAATTGCATAAATTGATCAATTGTAGAGGAAAAATAATACTATAAATACATATATCATACAATATATTGTTGTGCGGACCGCGCCAAAGCCAATGTGACTTCAGCGTAAAAGCTCCCTCACCTAACAGGCAGGATAAGGGTTGGTATCATCCCTCGACTAAGCCACCATCCCTCTGCCTCGCCATTATCCACCCCTATTCCTCAGAGTTCCGCTGTGTTCATCTTGGATGTGGTTCTTCGACAAGGAAACTGTTGCAGCGTAAAGAACCGTACACAATGCCACCCTCTTAGCAAGGGTGTACGCAGGGGTTATCAATTTCCCCGGAACTTTAATTACTCTTAAACTTAATAATATTTCTTTGGAACATTCTGATAAGTATTTCAAAATGAATAGTTATATTCGTTAATACAAAATTAACGGATTTTTATTTAGACCAAAATTAAAAAAAATTCTGTATCGTTTGATTTACTATGCTTTTGCATTTAATATATACGAGTATATATATATATTAGGTTGTATTTACGAAGGTACGAAGATCACAAGAGTAAGCCAATAGTCTCATAAATCACGAATTCTGTAGTACGTGTTGACTTTTCATTATTTAATTATTCTTCTTTTTCTTTGGATCAATGGCAAACTTGTTTCGTATAATCCCTAAAATGAGGCACATGTTTTTTTATTGTGTTGTCATAGTGGTGGAAGGTTTGGTTGACTTTATGTCGTTTTTAAGAGTGCAAGATTATAGTAATCAAATCAAATCAAATCAGTTTATTAACTCAACAGACATTACAAAATAAAATTTTAAGGCATGTATTGAGAACAAGTAAAATAATATATTGTGAATAGTTTATTACCAGAAACGCATGAGAGATGGTTGGACATTAGAAAGACAGGATACTCTCCAGAATTAAGAGAATTTTGCTTCTGAACGTACTTTCACTAATATGAAAGACGTCAATCTCCGAGGAGACCGCGTTCAGCAGATTAATTGCTCTTCCCACCGGTGTCACTAGAGGTAGGTTGGTTCTGGCGGCCGGTAGGTAAAACAGTCTATGCTGTCGCTGTCGGAGATATCTATCAGGGATACAAAGCCGAACACCCGCCAGCATGACCGAGGTCTCGAAATATCCCCTGAGTATGCCCATCTCTTCGAAGCTGCAGAGAGTTGGCCCCAAGCATTCCCAATGACGCTCATTATATCGAGATCAGCAAAGCCGTCGTCAAGTTGTCGAAGGAATGAAATATTATAACAAAAAAAAATGTAAATTCAAAAATTATTTATTAATAACATGCAAGATTGATGATTTTAAAACTCTTATTGCAAACATGATATTTATTTTTACTTAATGTGAATGTTTTACTTATATTAATGTTTATTTGATGTATTAGAATGGTTCTTGTTTCCATACGCCGCGCCGTAAGTACCCCTGGCTCGCGGAAACATTGTGCGGAGTGATGTTTGTTGTTTACGTCGTGATTTATTCTTGTTTCCCCGTAGGTATGTCTGGAAGATGTGTACGTATGACGGTGGGAGGTGTATCTTGGCCAACAATACCCAGACTGCTACGTAGCTACACCCCGGGTATTATCATTAAACCTCCGTATATCTTGCCACTTGAGGACCTATTCTCCGTCCCGCCCATGGACTCAATGCCCCGATGCGAGTCGACCAAGTTTATGAAAAGTGTAATTAATAATGGCAGTTAACTTGTCTCTATGGTGAAATGGGTTCCTGTTCTAACGCACACGAGGCCTACGCGTAGAACATCGTAGCTCCGAAAACAATACTGCAATAGTTGTTAAGATAAACAATGAGACTACTTCGGTATTGTCACTACAATTCTCGCATTATACTTACTTTATAATTAGTTACTTTAAAAAAAAAAATGTTTTATAGACTATTTTTTATAACTAACTAACCATCACGCCGTCTCTCCGAAGGGGTAGGCAGAAATAATGGACTGCCACACTTTTCTTTTCTGACATATTTCTCTCGATTCCTCAACATTCATACACGTGTCATACACGCGCGTCGATTTCTCTGACTCCTTACATGGCCGACATTCAATATTTGATTTATTTGACCGTGCCACGTTTTCCTGGGTTTTCCTCTATTTCTGGTTCCATTTACATCGTAAACATATATTTTTTTACCATTCTTTCTTCATTCATTCTTTCCATATGTCCAAATCATCTTAATGATCTTAGGATCCAGATCCAGATCCAGAATCCACGACCGCTGCCTTCTATCAATTCCCCGACGTCCCTCCACTTTACCCATTAATATCAGTCGAAGGATTAGGTATTTTCCCCTCTTAGCACATGACCCAAATATGAGACCTTTCTAATTTTCACACTCGACAACAGCCCTCTATTGGTTCTGGCCCTCTGTAGTACGTCTGCATTACTGACCCTATCCACGGTATACGGAACATTCTGTGGTATATCCACATCTCGAACGCCTCCAACAGGTTTAAAACATTCACTTTTAGAGTTCAGGTTTCGCAGCCATAAAGTAGAGCATACTGTACTCATATATAACATTTAATCATTATTTTCGGTGTTTCAAGTTAATATTGTTTTTGCAAAACAAGGTTCTAATTTTATTAAAAGTAGTTCAATACAAATATGTGGAAAGCAGAAACTATCGCATTAAAGGCCTAAGCGGTATTCTAAGATCCAGTAAAAATATAACATTTTGCTGAAAAACAAATCCCTAGGATTGAAACTTTCATAATTTATCAACAACAACAAAAAATATTTGTTTTATTCTACGTCTAATTTTACCACCTCTCTGGCATCTTCTGATATATGAAGTATCTGGTCTCCACCATTAAAATGGCAATGAACTGCCAAAACCGGTCGATACTAAAATTATAAGTGGAATAAAACTAATTTCATGTTTTATATTTTTATATTATTATTTACAATGTAGAGTTTTCCATTTTTAGTTTTCTAGAATTTCTTTTGCAAGTTATACTTTTGCACGAATGTGTAATTATCAATTGTTCTTTTTTGTATTTCAATTGTGGAAGTAAATTTGATTTTCAATATACGAGTATAATACTTCTAAAATATTCCATAATCTCTTCTATCCTTATGAGCACACATTTGAAGGATTTCAATATCGTTATTTTTCAAGTCAAAGTATTGTGCACTTATATAATGTTACGAAATGATTACTAGCAAATTATTCATTTCCAAAATTTGGTATTCTCCGGGAAATGTATTATTTATTAAATCGGCGAGTATCAATGCGGGATTGTCTTGAATAATGAAGTCGTCCCTTTAAATTTATTCCCTTAAGGAACCTTTTTGATTTCGATTCGGATTTTGAGGATTAGGCCCTTCCCGTTCTCCCAGCTCAGAATTGATGGCCATTAACACGATATCTTAGTGTGTGTACAATTAATTTGGTACAATCTTAAAGCTATAATAAGCTACATGCATACATTCCATTACATAGACTTCACCCATACATTCGTGTTTTGTCTGTGTATATTATGTTGAAGTTAGAACACTAGGATAATAAACTTTTTTAATTGAAATGCATTTCTGAGATACTACCAACAATGAGAAAACTGTATAAAAATCGATAATAAAGGTTGCTTAGTGTCGCCCATGTAATGTTGATGTGAAAAGTGGATATTTTTCAACTTATTAAATTTAAATGCATAATGTATGTATAAGAGATGTATTTTAAATAGTCCATTGTTTTGGCCGAAACACTATGATGATACCTTAATATTTTAAACTGTTAAATTAATTAAATTTATTTTTTGTATCACAATTGTATTTTATTTTACGCGACAGCTGTTTCATTAACCTATGTTGACATCATCAGGCGTATGAAACAGCTGTCGCGTAAAATTAAATTCAATTGTGATACAAAAAACAAAGTCAGTTAATTTAAGATGTATTTTAATACAAAAGCTTCATTTAATACATTTAGTCGATGATGCTTATAAAAAAATATGAATTAAAACACTTTTTTTCCACTTTGAGTTTATTTTTCTCGACATGTTTCGAAAGCATTACACCTTTATCATCGAGAGAACGAGATAAACTGTTTAATGGAGTAAGTTTTAATGTTTTTAAACGTATTTTTGAAAAAGTTTTTTTATTTTAACTAACACAAAACAGGAGGAATGATTAAAATATATTTTAAAACATGCGTTTATTATTTGAATAAATGAAATCGTTAAATTTTGTGAATAATTGAAGTAAAATATGCACAAAGTTAAAAAAAAATTAAGTATGAAGTTTGTTCTATAGGTCATGTAGAACGAAACTGCATATTTGTTTTTTTTTACTCAGTGCCTATTTTACTTCAACGATTTAAGTATTAAGCTATTTGGAAAAGCATAATAGAAATATCTTGTATAATTAAAACTTAACATCTTTGGGGAAGGACTTCCGCTCAAAGTGGGATATGGCAAAGTAAAATATGAATACAAATATAATTTTGATGCATTGACACATTTTTATTTATGGATTTGATAACGACTTTGTAGCCATCCTGTATGTCAAAATGCGTTAGATTGTTTCGGCGTATTGGATCCCATTAATGCTTCTCATTAGTGATTATAATAGCAATGCAAATTGATTGACTCAACGCTTGACACCCTGTATACACACGTTTACATTTATATATACGTAGTAACTCTATGTGGCAATATATGCATATGCAAGTATATACTTATTTGTTCCATACGTTGACAACTTGGACATAATTTCTTCGCTTTCTGTAGATAATTTTTTTAATAAAATTCAAACAAAAATATTGGTATCGAAAATTTTCGTAGAATTTTTAAAATAAGTGTTATAAATTCTTTATACATATATAAATAATATATATTTTTTGTCATTTTTCATTCAAAGCTTATAATCGTAAATTTGTTTTAATCCATTGTATAAATCTTCTTCTTCTTCTTCTTTTTCTTCTTCTTCTACTTCTTCTTCTTCTTCTCCTTCTTCTTCTTCTTCTTCTTCTTCTTCTTGTTCTTCTTCTTGTTCTTCTTCTTCTTCCTGGCGCTATCATAATTCATTGTCTGTGTTGACTGTTGGGGTCGGCTCATCTCGATCTTTGGCTGTACTTACTACGGTTCTGAGTATCGCCTTCACTTAAGCCATTTCTCTGCAAGACGCTATTGCACTGATTCATCCACGTGTTCCTAGGTCCTCCTCTGGATGGTTGACGAAGAAGATTCACAGACTAAGCTCTATTTACTGTGTGGTCTGGTGTATGAATGAATATATTAATATTTATATGTGTGAATACCGCTCAAAATATGAGATTTTGTTCTTATTTTGAAACCATTTTAAAAATACTTAAATAATTATTAGAACCTTTCAGTAAATAACATATGAAGTTGACCATTCAAATTATTATTTTAAGATTAATTGTATAAAATATTAAAATGTTAATCAAATAAATAAACATATTTAAAATACTTCGTCGGTAGCACCGTATTTCAATGAATGATAAAAAAAATCGACATTAAATCAAAAAATTGTCAGACGCGGTGGTCGTAAGAAAGGCGGAATGGGGAATGTTATATTACATGAAGCGATCGCTTAACCGAACCAATGACAGGTCATAAGTCCTGTAAACGCCTTGACCACCATATTCTGTTTCCAAAAAACAATTTACATCTTCGTCTCTATTGAGATAAAATAAATCCTTAAAAACAAAGTTTTGTCCATTTCTATAAATAATTAGAAAAAAATGATCTTATTTTATATTTCATAAACCGATACTATCGTTGAAAGATGGTGATTAAAGTTACAAAAAATACATCTATTAACGCGATAAAACTTACAATGGTGATTGTTCGCAATATATAAGGATATACGAAAATTGTAAACATGACAAAACAAAAGACAGCTGAAGAATGAAAACGATTTCTTTTGTCATGAACTTCCCGCCAAAAAACGAATCTCAGAGCTCGAGCAGAATCTTCAAAAAATATAACCCATTAAACTTGCCGGATAATTTTCCGGTTGTTTATAAAAAGGTAAAATAACGGTGATAGCGTATGTTTGGCAAGTGAAGATATGATAGGGTCACTCTGGTGTGGGGCCGTTCGGTCTGAATAATTTATGCAGTTCCGAGTTCGGTTACGTTGGAGGGAAAACTTATTCTTCTCAATTCATAATGCTGTCATTCATAAAGGCCCCGGACAGGAACGGTGACAGATTTATTTCGGTCAGATTGAAATAAATGAGCGCCGCTCGTGACGAGAGTATTTTGCGGGAATTTGTCGTCCCGCTTGTGTATTTTGCCGCCCATTTGTCCCGCTTCCCGCCGGACTTCCGCGCCAGGGCCGGCCGGCCATCTTCCCGGACCTCTTAACACTCGAAATACGGTATCGGTCATTTGACGGCTACATAACTAGCTAACTAACCATCACACCATTTCCCGGGAAGGGTAGGCAGAGAGGATGAATCGCCACAATGCTCTGTCCTGGCATACCACTCGGGCTTCCTCTACATTCATACATCGTACCATGCACTTTCTTTTCTTCTATAACAGCCGTTGTCGTCCACTGCTGGACATACGCCTCCCCCATACTTCTCCATGTATGACATGTCATACGGGGGGTGGTTGGCATTACAACGCCACGCTTGCCATGCACGCACGTCGATTATTCCGACTTCGAATGTGACCGTCATTTAGTAATTGATTAATTTGGTCATGCCATGTTTTCTTTGGTCGTCCTCGGCTTCTTTTTCCACTCACGCTGCTTGTTTTTACCATTCTACTCTCATCCATTCGTTCCATATGTCCAAACCATCTCAGGGCTTCTTTTTTAATTTTATCCATGATGCAGTCATCTGCCTTTGACGGCTACATCTTATCATTTTTCTCATCAAAATGTTGATATTAACAATCTTCTTCTTATTTTTGTCCTGTCACACCTCCGTGGTGCATAGGGCCTCAAGAAACCTTCTCCACCCGACTCTATCGCATGCCTGATGTCTAACTTCATCCCAAGTGAGGCCTGCTGCCTTAACCTCGTCCTGCAGGGCTCTTCTCCAGGTGGCTCGAGGTCTCCCTCGCTTTCTCTTTCTCTCCATAGGGGACCAGTCTAGTGCGCCCTGAGCGATGCAGGCTGGGTTCCGTCTCATAGTGTGACCGATCCACTGCCATTTGCGTCTAGCGACTTGTTGACTGACATCAACAATAAATTATCTTATTTATTGTTTCTTGAATTTTGAAGTAAAACCCCCACCATTTTTGTCTTAATTTCGACATTACAAGAAAAACTGAAAGAAGTCATTAACAAAAAAAGATTTTTATCACGAATTTCCATTGAAATTTCAGTAAAATTGGATAATCGTTACACGACATGTTAAAAAAAATAATCCCAAATGAAAATGCTCGTTTTATAGAAGTTTTATATTTAAAATGTTTTATAGAAGTGACATGTTTTGCTTGCTAAGGCATCACAGTTAGTAGAATCAAACGCAGATTTATACGACCTTCGTGGCCGAGTGGTAAGTGCTTTGACTGCCACCCCGAAGGTCCCGGGTTCGATTTCCAGCGATAGCAGTATGTAGTCACACTGTCTTTGGTCTGGTGCTAATTCAAGTGACAATAAAATGGCGATAGATAAGCAACCTATCACGTGTGATGAGAATCAAAACGATAGCTATACCCTTTACATTGATTTGGTAATGTAATGATGTAAAGAGCGATTCAACAAAATAATAATAATAATAATAATAATATTCATAATATATGTAAAACTTTATATTTAATAATTTATTTGAATGAGGACGTATGTTTTTTAGAATTTTAATTGAATTTTTGAGAAAGCATGCCTTGCTATTTTAACTTATAATACCTTAGCAAGCTAAAACACGTACGAGTACATCTTAAGAAAACTCGTACATCTTAAGAAAATATACGCTTTCATTATTCAAAAAAACAATGAATAGAATTGTGGTTTGTGAGAAAAATTTAAATAAATAGCCAGCATTTAAGTAATGTTTGATTAATGGAAATAATTTCGTATTTAGTTGATTGTATCTATAATGCATGCATTTAAAAATTTATACTTTTTATCACGAATAAAAAAACGATACTATTCAAATTAACTGAATAATAAGATCATACTCGTATTAGAAGTATGGAGGTCTTTTGACCGCTCGCCGTCTTTTTTATAAATGAATCATGGAAATTGTTGTAGCAAGTTGTAGTGTTAATAATAAATGCGCACGCGGGATGGATATTGTCCCCGTGATGGATGGACGCCGCACGTTTATTGTCTTGATGGCTGCGAGTCTCGCAACTGCCCTCTCTGGAGAGACAAAATCATAATAAATATTATTTCCGTTACATTTACATCATCGCCACGACTGATAAGAGATCGTAAAATAAATGACGCGGAAATTACAAAACGACAGTTTTTATACTTTAAAAGACCATTTTTTAACTTACCTAAGTACTTTGTGACGTCATCATCCACGTTGACTGAATAACACAATGATTTTTAGATCTTCAGTAGAATAACACTACCTATATTTTTTAAATAATCTGAAAAATATTGAAATACTGAAATTATTAAAAATCGAAAATAACAGATTATGTAATTCATAAAATAGTATGAAGTTTTTTTTCTTCTAACATTTTCTCAGTCACGCTTCGCTTTAAACATTAAAAACATTTTTAATTTTTACATAACATAAAATAATTAATGGAATGAAATGTTTGATCTCGCTAAAGCATTATCAAATAATTTATTATATTTCGCCTTAGCATTCCCAAAGACTATTATAAATCTTCTAGAAAACAGACGTTTTCCTTAATATAAAAATTAAATAATACGTTTCACATCATCTTTTAAAAAACAATAAATCGATCTATTTTGTATTTTAAACACAAAATTGGTTAATTTTAGTTTATCATTTAGGGTTTGCCAGTTATCAACACAGTTATTTCCAAAGGTCATTCACCGGGAAAATATTGAACATTATTATTTAGGTTTATGCCGAATTTAATGGCCACGAACAGAAAATAAAAAAAATCCATAAAGATTCAAAGAATTCTTCTATAACCCGCTGCCCTATTGACCGAATGATAGGTGGGTGACCCAAAAGAAACTAGCGTTTTATTAAAAAAACAAAAAGGATTAATATTAATAAAGAAATATTATGATTGGTATCAGATCTTTACATTTTTTAAAATAAACCGGAATTCAAATAATTTAATACGGAATAAAATACGTTTTTGACTTCTACACATTCCTTTTTTTCTTCGTGTGTATGTAATAAGCGAAAAATAACAACATATAAAAAATACAGCAACTATTAAATCAATAAAATTCTTACTCATCACTACATCGGATAATATATCTTTACATCGCGAGGATGTTAAAAACCATAGGTAAGTTGGAATTAATTAATTTAGTAATTACATGTATGGAAGCGAAGCATGGAACTGGCAAAAGGAGAATGAAAGTAGAATAAATACAGTAGAAATGAGATCTCTTGAGAAATGTGCGGATACTCTGTGTATGGTATGATAGAGTGTCGAATGAAAATATAAGAAGAGAATGCGGTGCGAATGATGGTGTCATGAACAAAATAATGAAAGGATCATTAAGATGGTTTGGACATATGGAAAGAATGAATGAAGAAAGAATGGTAAAAAAATTATATGTCAATGATGTAAATGGAACCAGAAATAGAGGAAGACCGAGGAAAACGTGGCACGATCAAAGAAATCAAATATTGAATGTCGGCCATGTGAGGAGTCAGAGAAATCGACGCGACCGCGCATGACACGATGTATGAATGTTGAGGAATCGAGAGAAATATGCCAGGAAAGAAAAGTGTGGCAGTCCATTCTTTCTGCCTACCCCTTCGGGGAGACGGCGTGATGGTTAGTTAGTTAGTTTAGTAACTACATGAAAATACGAGTATAAAAGTGCAAATGGTTTGATTTGATAAAAATAACGATTATTTAATAACCTGTCTGCTAATTAAAGCCGTATAATTAATTTACCAAGTCTCTAAGAAACATTAATTATGATTAAAAACAAAGAACAGTGTTTTGATTAACGAAGTGAAAAAAAACACGATAATTTATACGGTTTAAATTTGATAAACAAAACATCTTTTACAATTTTAATTATGCTTATTGACTAATAACTAATAACTCACGCCGCTTACATTTTATTTTTTGGGTTAGAAAATGTAATTTGTCGTAATTGGCGTCTGATAGAATCAGCATGTTTTAACCACCCTGTGCACACAGCATTTCTTCCACCGACCCCATGGAATTCCAACGAAATTCTTCAGGTCCGGACTGGGTCACGCACGTGGGCAGTAGAAGGGGAAGGGTCTACCGGAAATGCAAATTATCCACTCTTATTGTACTTATGAAAAATGAGGACATTTTTATTAACATCCCCTCACTCCGTCCAGAATACAAAAATGCATTAAAATGGTCAAACCTACTGATCATTATTTTTTAATTTTAACTCACATTGAGTTTACAAACAGAAAATGTAATATATTTTTTTTAATAATTAAAAGCATTTCGTTTGTAATATTTTTTTTTCCTTTAGGTTTTATGTAATCAAAATATTTTGTTAAACCTAATGCTTTAACACTGTGGAATTTCATGATGAATACTAATAACACTGGAAATTATTAATTAAACTGAAGAAATTATACGTTTTTTTTCTACTTACATTTCATTTTTCTCGATATGTATTGGAGGTTTAATCTTGGAGTTTAATCTCTTTTAATCTAGGTTTTAAATAACATTTTAAACGTAATTTAAAACCAAAGGACAACGTTTGATGATTAAAATTTGACAGAGAATTAGGTTCATAATTATGTTTTTGTGAGAGTTTTTTGAGTGAATGGGTGAAAACTATTGATTTAGCAAAGGCTTGTTTATACTTATTTTGTTAAAACATTATCAAAACTGTTAACACATTTTAAAATGAAAAAATTTACCATTTGTTTTTATTAAAATTGTTTAATAACTGTTAATGCAAAAACTTTGTTTTATATCAAAATTGTATTTATTTTACGACAGCTGTTTCATTAACCAATGTTGACATCATCAGGTGTTACAAAAATATGAAAAAAAAAATACATTTGATATATTTTTGTAACACCTGATGATGTCAACATTGGTTGATGAAACAGCTGTCGTAAAATAAATACAATTTTGATATAAAACAAAGTTTTTGCATTAACAGTTATAAAAATGTTAAAATATCCTAGTGTTTCGTCCAAAAGAATGGACTATTTAAAATTGTTTAAGGTTATTCAAAAATTGACCTGTTTAATTATTAAAACAAATTATAATTTTCTAGTTACAGGTATACGCGATAGGAATCTGAAATATTTCTCCAACATCGCGATGGTTGAATTGTAAAAGGGAGTTTCATAGAAGAATGCTTTTATTATCTCTTCTATTGTATGTTCATGATGTCATCCTTCTCTTTCAACATCAGCCATAAAAAGACGAAAACGCAGAGATAATCTGGAAGGAAATACTTTACTTTGTGGAAAACAACATATTGTAAATTTATATTGACATAAAATAAATTATCATTAGATGGTTCGGAGATACAGTCCACATTTAGATGTAACTATAAAATAAACATGTATTTGAAAAATTTCTTGAAAATTTATAATGGAATTTTACTGTGTTAAATAGTTAGGCTTAAAAATATGTATGAATATAAATTTGTTAGTTTATTAAAAGCGTAAAAAAACGGTAACTTTTATTTATTTACCGATGATGAAAGGTGATTAAATAATGATTTGTATATTTTGGAAGATATTCTCGTTTTAAAGTCTGTGTAATTGATATTTTCTGAATGTTTAAAAATTATGGTATATTTAAATAATCCTTTTTGTCCAATACTGAGTTGTCTACTCATGAAAATTTATTTTAAGGTATGTTGTACATTTATTAACTTCTTCCTCTTTTAATTTATATTTATATTTATATTTATTTATATTTATATTTATATTTATTTATATTTATTTATTTATATATAATATTATACACAAATGAGACATTACAAACGATAAAACATTTAGGCGACTCATTTGGACACAAAACAGTATTACAAAGATAAAATAAAACAAAACAACATGAGACCAAAAAAATCATACATATCAGAAGGAATCCAAATATGTCGACGTCAGTGAGGCAGTACCTACTCTTTCCAGAATTTGCAATATTTTTTTATGAATACTGCCTCACTGACATTGAAAATGTCCAAATCCGAGATGATTAGATTCAGCGTCCGAATTGCTCTTCCTTCTGTGGATCTGTTTTTATGGCGTCGAGGTCTCCTGGGACACAGATCTCCAACTGTTTCGCCATCTCTTCGCAGGTCTTCCGGGTTGGCGAGTTCCCATTGGCACATTGTTTGCGGCTGCTTGGGGGAGTCTATCGTCGCTCATTCGTTCTACGTGGTCGCGTCAGAAGCGTCTTCTTTCCCTTCCCCATCTGACAATATCTTCGGTATCGCAGGTCTCACGTATTACTGTGTTTCTGATTCTGTCCCTCAGTGTTTTGCCCAGAATAGCGCGGAGTGTCTTCATCATTAAATATTGTAAATAAATAAAAACATTTTATTTCATCTATCCTTTCGAAATATTTTGTTAAGTTGACAATTGAAATATTGATGTACTAAAAACGTTAATTTAAAAAAATATCTATTTGGTTTGTTTTGCTTGCCTTCGTTAATGTGTGATTTAAAAAAAATACAATATAATATATTTTATGTCATTTTGGTTGCTTAGTATCCATGCTCCTGTCTATCAAACACAAAATACATTTGGGATAATTTTTCATAAATTCTTTAGTGTAAGAGAAATCTTTCTATTGTAGTAGCAACGAACAACTGAATTATATTTTGTTTTGTTTAATATGAGAACATTGAAAGACATATATTTATGTCATAGAAACACGGTTTGGGCAACGTTTCAAACAATACTATTCGCTTCGTTACTCTTGTAACAAATGTTTTCATTAATTATAACCTCAGATATTACTAATTCATAGATATTCATCCACTCTATTTTTTTTATTCATCACTCCTTACTTCACTCCTTCTTTACATTAAATCAAATCAAATCAGTTAATTTTTGGTAAAAGGCATTACAAAAATATTTATATTTATGGTGTCTTGACCAATGATGTAGAACTCGAAATTAAATATCTAATTTGAATGGAAACGTTCGTGTTCTAGGAGTTTTATTATATTTTAGTTGAATTGGCATATTTCGCTCTTCTAAGGCATTTGATAATGCCTTAGAAGGACGAAACGTGTCATTCTATCTAAAATATAATAAAACTCCAAGGAAACAGGCGTTCATTCATATTAATTAACATATGTTACAAACAGTTTGTGGAAATTATTTGAGAACAGGAAAACACCATGAGCTCAAGAGAAATCTAAGACAAGAGTATTTGTCTTCTCAAAGTACTTCCACTACCATGAAACACGTCGCTCTCCGAGGATATGGTGTTCAGCAGTCTTTCCACCATTAACAGTAAAATCATATTTTCAAAATATCGTAAATAATAATTTCGTTGGCCCAGCATATTAACTATTTAACTAATCATCGCACTGTTTTCTAGAGGGATAGGCAGAGACGATGGATTGCTACACTGTTCTATCCTGACAAACTTCTAGAAATTCATATATCGTAACGAGCATGATCGACATCGCATGACTTCGAACGTAGCCGCGTTTAAGTGATTGATTACCTCTCATCCATTATTGCCATATGTCTAAACCTACTAAGCGACCCTTTTTTTAATTTTATTTAGAACACATTCATCTGCGTTACATGAGGATGGATCAATTGAAGCGGACATAACCAACCAAACATTATGTGGATGGAATAAATGGTGAACGCTGATTGGAATTCTGCGTGATCCGAAAATGCCAATAACGACAAAGGGCAAGATTTATAAAACAGCTGTATGACCGGCATTACTATACAGATGTGAAGTATGGGCAGCTAAAACGATATATGAACAAAAACTCCATACAACAGAAACGCGTCGGGAGGAGTCACATTGGAAGATAAGGTGCGCAACGAATCACGTGATGAGGAGACCTCACGACCATGTCGTGAAAAAGTGTCTTTCCGTGACTAGTAGGAGAGAGAGAGTAAGACCTCAAACCACATGGCTGAAGAATGTACATAGGGACATGAAGGCACTAGGCCTTTAGGAGGAAGCTGCTTACGAAAGAAATACCTGGCGCCAAACGGGAAGAGTTGAGGGGAAAGAAGAAGAAGATTCATCTGGGTTACATTCCTTCCTTAAATCATGGTTCTGTATTCTGTCATACATTGTTTTTCTTCACATTCTTAACTCTAATTGGTTATCGACAATAAAGGAACTTTATTACATGTTATGCGCGTTAAAAATTAAAGAATAAGCGGATTACCAACATTCTAGGGTTATAAAACGGTGACTAGTATTCTTATTTTTGTGAGATATACCGTTTAAATTCTAGTTTAGTGACATAGTTTTTTGAGAATCGTATGTGTTTTTTTTAATGGCAACATCGAATGATGCATTAAATTATCATTAGGTTCATGTTAAACCACATTATTAAGGGTAAGTCTTGCCGCTCTCGTCCGCAGAATCCGAGATTAGAGGTCAACCATTATAAATCTACCCTACAGCATCAAGTTGCTGTAGCACCAAGAGATTATCTTGATAAATAGCCGACTGCACTACAGAGGCACAAAAAATGCAAGTAAAGTCTTTTATTTATAGTCTCATTAAAATAACAAGCTGAGGTTCTAATAAAATAACAACAATTAAGATGTAACCGGAAAAGTTCTTAAGTTAGAAATATTAAGAAGATTATCTATTTGAGAGAATTTTTATTGAATCAGAAAGTGTTTATTTTATTATTATTAATTTTTTTTATTGATTTAAAGACTTTTGAATCAGAAAAAAATATTGAAAGCATATTTCGGTCTGATTTGATTAATGTTTGAATATTTTTATTTTTCATAATTAGATCATAGTTTTATACTATATGATTAATAAGGGGATATTTCGAGAACTCAGCCGTGCTGGAAGATGTTGGTCTTTTTGTCCCTGATAGATATCTCCGACAGCGACAGCACATTCTGTTTTACCTACCTGCCACCAGAACCAATCTGCCTCTGGTGACACTGGTGGGAATAGCAATAAGTCTGCTGAACGCGGTCTCCTCAGAGATCGACGTCTTTCATATTAGTGAAGGTACGTCCAGGAGACAAATGCTCTCGACTTTAGAGAGTATCTTGTCTGCCTAATGCGTTCTTGGTATTATGTAGTATGTATATAATATTAAACCTGTATTCAATAGATGCCTTGAACATTTTTGCTGTTTGTAATGTCTTTTGATTAAATAAACTGATTGGATTTGATTGATAATCTTAAGTTATTTATGTAAAATTTACTGAATAGAAATATTGGTATTAGAGTTGTCTATATTGTTGTTAAAAAGCTATTTTAAGATACATATAATAAACACAAATAACTAATTTTCTTTATCACATGCGATAAAGAAAATTAGCTTCTTACTTTACTAGAGTAAAAAGTTCGAAAGTTCTATTGGAGTAATTAAAAAAAAACTCGATCGTAAACTTGTACCATTAGAAATAATGTTTATAGTGTTACAAGATCATAGTCTCGATTACGGTACAATAATGTTTTGTGTATGTTATTTTGGTGACAAACTCAAAATAGTTTTATTGTTTCTTTCCAGATATTCGGACGGCGAATTTCTCCCTGCCGAGACTTGCGTGAAGGTAAGTCATTTATTTGATATTTTTATTACGAGCCGTATTTGAGCTTTCGTTCTCGAGTCTCACGTAAAAACGTGTAGAATTCGTATAAATGTTCAAGTTTGATAAGTTATTGCCGAACTTCAAACGTGATGGGATTTGTACATTCCTAAATTATATGCAAACATTACAATATGCTTGAATCTATTTAGCAATCATTGACCCTTAAGTACTAGTATTTTGAAAACTATTTTTTTACAATCGGGTGGTGGTCTAGGGGATAGAACGCTTGGCTCCTGATCCAGGGGACTTGGGTTCAAGCCTGGACACGACCAGATTCCTTCTTCATAATAATGAGCTATTTTCTGCTCACATTGAAGATTGTAATAATAAATTCTAATATCATTGATTTCAATCCTTGGTATTAGTCTTTTTTTTACAAAAAAAAAAAAAAAAATAAAGATGAACGCTTCTATTTAACAGAATAGTAAAATAAAAATAAAAATTTTAAATTGAGGAGAGTTTTGACAGCTGTTATAAATAATTTTTGTGAGTTTTTTTAACCTTTATGTGCATTTGTTCCAATGTTATTTTGAATACTTTCTTTGATAACATTTTTAAGGTCTTGCTGAAGTTGGATTGTTTAAAGTGCTTATTACAGTTGATTAAAAAACGGCGGACGCGTGAAATCTAAAATAAACAAAACAAAAGTCTGGATCGTCCGGCTGGCATGTTCACAATAAAAAATAAAATTATCTGTTATGTTTTATTTTATTTTGTATCAATGTATTTTGTATTATTTGTTTTAGATTTATTTTGTGACCGTTCGACGATCGAAATGTACGCGGGAGATGCCTATTGGTGGCGATGATGTTCGCAACCCATGACACCGCGTCTCCCGCGTGGGCGAAAAGAAACGGATGGAGTGTCACATCGGTTAAAGTGGCAGTCCATTCCTTCTGCGTGATGGTTAGTTAGTTAGTTAGTTAGTAAAATTAAATAAAAAAAGTATTTGTTAACTAATCAATTTACAACACTGTTGTAATATATATTTTTTTAAATCACCCATTTTTTGAGAACTGATGTTGGCGAAACAGCTGTCGCGACATTCTCAAAAGTGTATAATTAAAAATTGTGATATTATAACAGTGTTGTAAATTTAACAGTAATTAATGTTGAAATATTAAAGTGTTTCGGCCAAAACGATGGACTATTTGAATCTAATTTGTCTTATTTCACTTCTTTTTTTTAGTTCTGACCGGTTTCGGCAACTCGCTGCCGTCTTCTAATGCCTACTTTAGAAGATTGCAGCAATTTACCGGGACTGGACGAAATTAGAATAAATGAAATATACAAAAGAATTGTATGGACACTGAAATTCTCTTTATTGTTTCTTTAACCGTTATGTAAAATTCCGTATTAAATAAATTTCCTAATAGTTTTATTAAAACTTTTGCGTTTCTCAAATGTCAACAACACAACAAACCATCAAGCTGAATGAAGCCAATATTTGAACCACCACACTACTCGATCCCGATACACTTCTCTAGAATCCTCCACATTCATACAGAGAATCATACACGTCGATTCTTCCGACTTCTAACATGGTCGACCTTTAAAATTTAATAAATGAGATCATGCCAAGTTTCCCTTCTCCCCTTTTCCACGATAACATACTCCATTTACACCGTTCACGTATTCTTAACCATTTTTTCTTCATCCATGCGTTCCATATATCCAAACCAACGAAGTAATAATAATTGTTCATATTTCTTTTTTCCCCTATACATTACTTTATATCAGCATTTGAAATTCTGCCGTACACCGTTTTATCACATATTATTCTAAGGGATCTCATCAATACCTCATTTATTCATCATCCCTCAAATTCCAGTTCCATGCTTCACTTTTATAAATCAGGGTTGGCACTAAAACTCCATTGTGAAGTGCCATTTTTGCTTTCATAGATACATTTTTGTTTCCAACTATAGTTTTCAAGGCTCCATTCAATTTGTTACCAGCACCAACCATTCATTCGACGTCACTATCCGTTCGGCAATCCGCTGTGAACGTGCTACCTAAATGTCAACATTTTATAATGCCTTAGAAAGGCGAAACATGTCATTTCCATAAATTATAAAAAAAACTTCTGGAAAAAAGGCGTTTTCATTTGTTTTATTTAATGAATGAACCACTACTGAGAAATGTTACGATTAACATTAATATTCGATTAAATTTTTGCTTAAAATAAAAATGCTTGTGCTACTATATGAAATTAAATCAAATCAGTTTATTAATTCAAAAGACATTACAAACAGCAACATTTTTAAGGCATCTATTGAGTACAGGTAAAATATTATAAAAATACAACATAATACCAGGAACACATTAGATATGGTTCGACATAAGGAATACAAGATACTTTCACTAATATGAAAGACGTCGATCTCCGAGGAGACCGCGTTCAGCTGACTAATTGCTCTTCCCACCGGTGTCACAAGAGGCAGATTAGTTCTGGTGGCCGGTAGGTAAAACAATCTATGCTGTCGCTATCGGAGATCGGGCAAAAAGACCAACACCCTCTAGCACGGCGAAATATCTCCTGATTAATTCAAAGAAACGGGTAATGAGATGCCTATCTCTTCGAAGCTGTAAATAATTGGTAATATCATATTTTTCTTCGTCGTGTCAATGGCAAGCTAGTTCTCTTGCCATTGTGGTGGAAGGTTTTGGACGGACGGGCTTTGTATCGTTTCCAGGGGTGCCGAATATTATAGTAACACCACACGTGGATGCACCTAATTTGCGTCCATTCTTTGTTATTATCTATGCTATTTGCAAACACTTAAACGGTATATATTAAAATAACCAAAAATGCGACCAATTCTTGGACTACGCAGTTGCGTTTTGGCGAAAGAAATTAGTTTCCCTTTAAGGGATTGCCAGTTATTCTACGGGAATGTCGGCAGTAAAATCTTTATTGAATACATACCATTCCTTGGCGGGCCAATTTGTTTTACTGCATCACGTGATCCGCCGCTCTCAGCGAGAGTAAATACTAAATAGTTCGCGGATTTATTAACCCATAACTTTTGTATTGTGTCATTAAACCGGTGACGTCAGGCCATCACTGTGACCTGCAAGGATATTTCAAATATTACCCCCAAGGTTTATGATCAAATATTTTTATTCATGAAAATGGCGCAGACATTAATTAACGTAAACAGTTTATGTAGAAACTAGCTGACCCGGCGAACTTTGTACCGCTTCAGAATCAATAAATGTTGTGTAAACCTATTAGTTGAATTGAATTCGGTTTTTTTTTTAAGTTAAAATGAATACTTAACATGAATTAAGTTCAATAAATGTGAAAACGGAAAACGTTTTTTTTTAAATTACATTAATTTGAATGTAATTCACGTGGCAGCAAGGGATTTTCTTTATTCCCTCCCTAACCCTTCTTTCAAACATGTTGAGAAAAATAATCTTAAAAGTGAAAAAATGAGTGTAAAATTCATAAAAAAATAGTCAATAAGGAATTACACAGTGCATTACGTGCCTTTAGTTTATAAAATAAAAATAATGTGAATATTGGTTTGCGTGTGTTCTTTTTCATCTTACAGTCTTCAAAGTTCATGTTTTATTTAGCTTATCTATAGATTTGAAATCTTTGGCATGAACTTGGTGTGATCTGGTGCAGACCTGGGAATGATTAGAGGCGGTTAGCACATGAAAGGGAATCCGTGTACCGATTTGTAGCGGCAATTAGTGCTCCTGGTTCGACCAATGGCCGCCCTGCGACCCCCAGCAAGCAATTGTGTAATTGGTCGATGAGGATTGCTACATGCTAATATGCGAATGTACTTTGGTACCTGCTTAGATGAGCGTCCAAGTACATTTTAGAGAGACCATTTCAAATTCAAATAAAATTTTATTTCTATTTTTCTTTTTAATACACTTTGTATATACAACACTTATATTAAAATAATAAAATAATAGACATGTTTCAGACAAACAGTCTTTTTTCAGTAAAGATACATTTTTAAAGATATTATAAAATTGTTGACACGATCTGACAGATTTTATAAAGATTTATTTTGGATCGTTTATACTTTTGTCATAACCAATATTATGATTCAATTTATTATGATCATGTCAACAATTGAATAATATTTTTAAAAATATATCTTTACTGAAGAAGGACTGTTTGTGAGAAACATGTCTATGTAATTTTATTTTTTTAATTTAATTGTTGTAGATACAAAGTGTATAAAAAATATAAAAATAAATAAACCATCATAACAACACAAAGTATATTAGAAGAAAAACATTTTTAGTTTTCATTTGTTAAGTGTTTTATTTTCTTTATAACGGAATGCCATTTTAATCTTTTAATTTTTCTGTTCAGAAAATACATCAAATTTAGTTCTGTTTTAATGATATCCAACTTATTCACCCGATTCTCCCTCCCTCTTTTTGTGGTCGTCTTGATAGTCAAAGCCCTCTGGAATCTCGTGCATCATAATATTTAAAATCCTCGCTGGGTTCATCCTCTCAACGTGGTCTATCCAGAATTGTCTTTTCTGCCTATTCCATCTCTCAATGTCACAATTTTTCCTGGTTCTGCGTATATCTTTTTACGAATCCTATCTCACAGGGTTGTAACAACCCCTGATTCTTAACTCAACATTAATAATACATATCTTCGACAAAGGGGCCATAGATTGTTTTATCTTCCACGATGCAGAACCACCCTGCCAATGGTTATGCCGATAGGTAGAGCAATATCTTAAACTATCATTTTGTGATAGTTTGGCTCATCTGAGGGAAGTACTATCTTTATTATAATTGTATGGTATATTTATTTTATTAATTTGTCATGCATCCTATGTTTCTCACTCTTTTTATTAATCTATTATGTATTACTTATTATTGTGTATCTCTAACTTGTATCTTTATATATTGGGGAAAAAAATCTGTAATGCTTTATATATACTTAAATAAAATAAATAAATGAAATAATGAAACGACGCCAACGTGACGTTTGAAATAGTTAACATGATCACGTAATTGCGTAGATTTTCACGGTTGGCAGCAATATGTTTGATGTGTTTTCGGGTAACACCGTGTGATAACTCCTTCTCGACCGACGTTTCGGAGATCATCTCCGTCTCCATCTTCAGGGTCATTACCCTGAAGATGTAGACTGCAACGATCTCCGAAACGTCGGTCGAGAAGGAGTTATCACACGGTGTTACCCAAAAACACATCAAACATATTAATATGATCACGTTTACAACCCATATTTATCTATCAGATATAAAAGGGGTTTGATTGGTAAATCTATATTGCAATTATGATTTTTGAATGACAATATTTCATCAAACTTTGAACATAACCATTTTCTTAAATTCATTACTTCATGAAAAATTCTTATCATTTCATTCTGGTCTGAATTTTGTCCTCGAGTTAGAAGGATCAATTAAATTTTCTGGTCGGTCAAAATAAAAGAACAAAATTTGTGTTCTTCTTCATTTTGGATCTTAAAACGAGGTTATGTTTTATTTTATTTAGAAACCGTAATTTATCTCATAATTCAGACTATTCCATTCAAATGGTCCAGAACTAAGTATATAATCATCAAATCTCGACAGGTGTCTTGCCTTCTACAGCTGGCCTCTTAAAATAATTTCAATGTGGCTTGAAAATCTTTGCATTTGCGTTACTCGAAATAAAATTCAAGACCACACACGTGTCTTCTAATACTATCTCTAACCTTCTGTTCAAAAAGATCAAGGGTTACAAATTACAAACACCATTTTACAAAGTATTACTATGAGTCATTGTAATTATTATTTGCCTGAGCAGTGCTGTCAAAACCTGTCACAAAAATGTTTATTCATATTTTCGTATAAAGTACTTATTATGTGCTGTGGCATTATTCAAAATAATTTATAACACTTGCGTCCTTTGTTTTTACACAATACTATTTTGTTTTATCGAACTAACCGGTTTCGAATCTATTGGAGCTTTCTTTAGTGTAACAAAAAGAAAGTTTTTTTTTGAATTTGAGCAATTATTAATATTTTTTTCTATTTTAGTATTTCTAAGTATTGTAGTGTGTGTCTAAGTGTTGTCATACTAAGTGCAGTTATATTTCTTGTTCTTCTTCTTCTTCTCCTTATATACCTTTGGTCTGTTCCTGAAATCAGGCTGGCCTCTCTTGGGAGGTTGACTCCAAACTATCTCTGCATCTTTCGACGGTCTTCAGGGGGCCGGTAGCCGGCATGAATCTGATGCGCCACAGCGTGCGGGATTCTGGTGGGATCCATCCTCTGCACGTGCGCATTCCAGTATCTTCTGCGTTGTCTGCCCCCCACCGTATCTCGAATAGTTCTTCCTGCTATTACCCTCAGCGACCTTATCTCTGCCACCCGTACTTTAGTCTTCGTTCTTGTGGTATCCGCTCTGGTCTCAATGGTATATGTCAGTATAGGCCTTACGCAAGTTTTATATATTGTGACCTTACTGTCAGTTCTCATGTTCTTCTTTTTCCATATTATATCCTTAAGACAACCTGATACCGCCGAAGCCTTGTTGACTTGTCCTATTATTTCACTGACAAGTTATATTTATTAAAAATTGCAGTTATATTTATTCAAACTAATTAATACGATTGAGTGCATCTAAGTTATACGCCCTAATGAAGCTTGGATACAATTGAAACTAGTTGGCTTCAAATATACTAAGGCGATATATATTTAAAATTTAAAATGTCTGAATGTCTCTTATAAACATAAAGCGAAAGCTTCATTTGAAAAACCGAAAAACTTATTGTAAAAATGATATACTAATTTGAACATTAACTAACCCTAACGTGTCCAATGTCACAAATGAAGTAAATTTATTTAAAAAAATAGTATAATGGTCACCATTTAAAAAAAATATTATTTACACAAAGTTTTTTTAGTTTTCTCAGATAGTGACTTTACTGGAAATTAACTAAGGATACACATCATTAATCACTGAAAAATCTACGTTGATATTTGCTTGTTTTATATGTTTCATAGAATATTTAATTTAGAGTGACTGTGTTTTTTAAAATACTTCAGAATACGATTTTAAACATTACGCTATAACAAGACTGGGCAGGTGATAAATATCCATCCAGACACTTGACAATCAAAACTTTTAGTACATAATATTTTGTATCTAAGTTCTGGGCTGGAAATTTGGCAACACTTCCCGGGCTGTTGTATTTCAAAGTTTCATTTTATGCTTTTTGCCCGAGGAAAACTAAATTTTACAGATGTGAAAATAAATCTTATCTTATTTCATATCCGCTTCACAGCTGATACTTGGAAATTATTATATTAATATACCTTCCGTGCCTCAGGCAAAATTTTGGGAGCTGTGACCTCTTCTTCTATCGTGAATGAATATAAAAATAACTTTTATTTCAAGCTGAGCGGATATTTAAATAAGATATTTGATTTATTTTTTGAACAATGATGTATAATAAAGCTCCATATTAATAATTATTACGACTAAAAACGTGTGTTTTCTAACAGTTTTATTATATTTTATAGAAATGATACGTATCGTCTAATTAAGGCAATCTTAATGTGACAAATAATTTATAATGCCCTAAAAATGTGAAACATACCATTCTCATAAAATATAATAAAACTTCTAGAAAACAGACGTTTTCATTCGTATCAATTATGGTATTCGATTTATTATTTCTTGAATAATGATGTAAAACTCCATGAACGCTTAGGCATTAATGAACACTGTGGAATATCATAGTTATATACTTATGAAATTGAATATTTTTTTCTGAGATTGATATCCATTGTATTGAATTTGACCCTAGTTTCGATAAAAATGACACAAAATTTCTACACACAGTTAACAATAGCAATAAATTAAACAAATTTGAAAATTTAGATATCCTCAAGCCGGTGAAATTGGGTAAAAACATAATAAATAATCCGATTCCTCCTTTTACTCCTTTCTCCTTAAATACTTTGCCTACATTTAATCTCTCAAGCTCCCATTCCCAATCAAATCCAAATAAATAATTTATTTATTTCTATATAAATTATGTCCTTTCAAATGTATGTATTTTCTATATTACAAATTTTATACATTATCACATGTATTATTACTATTTAATATTATTTATTAGTTCTTACTGTTAAAAAATAATTGTTAGTACCTACTTATAAGAAATAGCACAGGTTAATTTTTAAATTTGAATTATTGTATCGAATTTTAAATGCGTTTTTTATTAGTCTTTCGTTGTTTAGATTTTATTATATTTTTACACCTGAAGATGGAGGTATCCTCCGAAACATGTCGTGTTTTTAAATATTTTTTATTAAATATTGGATTAAACAAAGTTTTTCAATTTCCTAAGTATATGACTAGGTAATATTCTGTATGTTTTCTGGTTGCTTTACAACGTACGCGTCCGTGTCACCTTTGAAGCTAAAAACAAAGTAGTAATTTGCGTCAATGTCGCGTCTAAGGAAATACCCAATTATGTAAGAAGTGTTCCGGTCTCCCGGCAGCTGTTCCGAGAGCGATCAATTTAAACTGCACAAAAAATAACCCGGTAACGCGGACAGAACTGTTGCTCTTGGAGGGCTGCCACTTGCTACCGACTGCTTATTTTATTTCCGACGATTCTTACATTTAAATAATATATAATACATCATTTAGCAAATACATACGTGATAATCAAGTGACTTTACTTAAAATATGGAAGTTCAATTAAAATATAGCTACTTCCACTTTTGTTTTAAATTTCGACACGACCGGTTTCGCCAGGCTTGCTGGCATCGACGGACTGGTCTTTTTTCTGTTTTAATTCATCATTTATTTTTGGGACTTGGCCTCCTCAACAACGGTCCTCCACTGACTTCTGTCTCTGGCCATCTCTCTCCATTCCCCAGCTCCTTCCATTTTCTCCCAATCTTGTTCCACGCAATCCGCCCATCTTTTCCTCGGTCTACCTCTTGGTCTCTTTTCGCGAGGCACCCATCTGGATATAATTCTTGGTGTTCTACCCTATGGAATTCTTTTCACATGGCCAGCCTACCGTAGCCGTTGAGACTTATAGAATCTCACTACTGTTTCCTGGTTAATTAGTTCTTTAAGTTCAAGGTTTCTTTTAATTCTGTAAGTCCCATCCTCCAGCGTGGGTCCAAACATTTTTCTCAGTATTTTCCTTTCAAAAACTGCCAGCCTGTCTTCCTCTCTCTGTGTTAGAGACCATGTCTTACATCCGCAGGTGACTACCGGTTTTATGATAGTCTTGTATATTAAAAGTTTAAAGTTCTGTTTTAATTAATTACTAATAATGAAAAAAAAAAGTTTTTTAAGAGCTACTTCCACATAGTTCTTTATTTCGGTATCGACTGGTTTCGCCAGGCTCACTGGCTTCGAGGGATTGGTCTGTCGATGCCAGTTAGCTTGGTGATAGCGGTCGCTGTCGATATAAATACAAAAATGTAAGTAGTTCTTAAAATACATCGTTTTATTAGATTATTATATAAAATGAACTTCGCATCAAGAGATTTTAGTAAATTAATTGGGTTATTTCAACTTAAAAACAGTTGATTTTCCTATTTTAAATTTTAAATTTCACTGTAAATAATGAAAAAAATAAAGAAAAAATATTTCTCAAATGTATATATTATTAAGTTAAAATCCACTAAGGATTGTGTTTTTGACCGGTTTCGGCAGCATGCTACCATCTTCTGATCGGTGATTTATTAATACCACCAATCATAATATAAATGCCATATACCAGAAGATGTTAGCGAGCTACCGAAGGTCAAAGACACACATATTTGTGGATTTTATCTAAATATATTATATAAAGCATTAAAATTTTTTTTTTTTTTTTTTCTCGTATATCATCTTTTTTTCACATGGTTTGTCTGTTTTATATCTTTTCTTCTCAGTCGTATTCCTCATGATTGTGGGTCGCGTCCATCCTGTAAACTATTGACCATGGCACGCCATGCGCTCCTGTCACCCGTCAGTCTCCAGGCTGCACCTAATGAGAGTCCAGTCAGATCCCTGATTTGAAATGAGCGGCTCGGTGGTCGTCCTTGTGGTCGCTTTTCCTTCACTTTGCCCATGATGATGAGCTTTTCAAGGTTATCCTGATCTCTTTGGGCTATGTCTCCAAAATATTACAGCACTCTCTGAGAACACATCCGCGAGAGTCTTGCCTTGATACGCTGCTGGTCAATGATTGACTGGTTTGTTCTTCTTTCCGTCCAGGGTATACGCAGCATTCGTCGCCAGCACCACATCTCGAAAGCATCAAGTTAGGACCTCTCTGATGTTCGCATAGTCCAAGACTCGTGACCATAAAGGAATATAGAAAAAACAAGGGTTTGAACCAGTCTCCTGAAGATGGAGGTCTCCTCCAAAACATTTCGTGTTATTAAATATTTTAATGGATAATTAAAAATGTAACTAACTAACTAACCATCACGCCGTCTCCCCGAAGGGGTAAACAGAAAGAATGGACTGATACACTTTTCTTTCCTGACATATTTCTCTCGCTTTCTCAACATTCATATCGTGTCATGCACGCGCGTCGATTTCTCTGACTCCACACATGACCGACATTCAAAATTTGATTTATTTGATCGTGCCAAGTTTATGTTATTTTTCAATTTCTATCATGTCTTTTTGTATAAGTTTTATTATGTTTTATAGAAGTAATACGTTTCGGCTTGCTAGGGCATTATCAAATTTTATGCTTGAAAATGCCTTAGCAATGCGAATCATGTCCCTTCGATTACATATAGGAAAACTTCTCGAAGGAAAAAATGATGTTTTTATAAATGTTAATCACATTACACATAAAAAATTGCTTTATATGAATCCGTAAAACTTTTGTTGAAATCTTATACTTTTCTTATGTTTATTTTTTGTTTGACCCATTTCCCGTTGCTGTGTGAATAATCTTTTTAGCGAGAGATGTCTCTATAATTCATCTTGGAACATTGCCCCGCGACACCTTGGCCGTGACGTCAGAGCCAGTTGATCTCGCAAATGATGAATGATTTGACGTACAAGAGACCTCCTTGCTAACAATATTTACTTGATAAATATAATTTTAAGCGTCAACCTTGAGTGATTTATTGACGGGTTTTGGACGTGACCCAGGAGTCGAGACGCTCCGGCGCATGGGATGAAAGATGAGTGCGAGAGGGACATAGGTTTTTTCGCACTTTCTCTTTCAAGGGTGTTTATATAAAAAAGCACTCTACTGCAGTGTTATGACAAAATTATTTGATTTGTGTAAGAATACTCCAGAAAATCTATGCCGAAAATTTTGTTTGTGCTAATATACTCGTACGTATGTTAAACTTTATTTATTATTATTTTATTATTATATCTTTTTTTATTCATACAACAGGTCGTTTCGAACTCAAGTACTGTAAAAAAATTATATTTTTACCTATTATATTGATTCTCATGACATGTGATTGGTATCCCATCTATCGCTATTTAATTGTCACGTGAATTCCACACCAAACGAAAGACAGTGTGATAATCATACTGCCATAGCCGGGAATCGAACCCGGGATCTTTGGTATGGCAGTCATGGCTCTTTTGTGCATACTCGTATGTACGAGTATATTGGTAATTTTCTAGAATAATTATTATATTAATAATATGCATTGTGCAAATGCATGTTTTATTAAAATTTCATATTTAAATTGGAGTTTAACAATGCAATAAATCATTTTGAAAATATCTATGGACCAACTAACTAACCATCACGCCATCTCCCCGAACGGGGTAGGCTGCAAAATAATGGACTGTCACACTTTTCTTTACTGACATATTTCTCTCGCTTCCTCGACATTCATATATTGTGTCATGCACGCGCGTCGATTTCTCTGACTCCTCACGTGGCCGAAATTCAATATTTGATTTATTTGATCTTGCCACGTTTTCCTCGGTCATCCTCTATTTCTAGTTTCATTTATATCGTTAACATATACCTACCTTTTTACTACTCTTTCTTTATTCATTCTTTCCATGTATCCAAACCACCTAAATGATCCTTTTATTTTTTTTGTTCATTACACCATCATTCGCACCATTATGGACTATGAATATATATAATAACCACGGACTTCAAAATTAAAAAAACAACATTTGAAGCACGTTTTTTGTGGTAAGATATGTTATATGAATAATAATAATGAAAAAAGAAGCCGAGGACAAGCGAGAAAAACATGAAATGACCAAATTACTATAAAGCGGCTACATTTGAAGTCGGAAAAATCGACGAGCGTGCAAGTTACGATGTACGAATATAGAAGATGCCCGAGAGGTATGTCAGCATAGAGCAGTGTGCAGGTCTATCCTTAATGCCAGACCCTCTGAGGAAACGGCTAGACGGTTAGTTAAATATATAAAATTAAATGAACATGCAAGAAATCTGCGAGGTCGAAGATGTGGTCAGATGGGGACGTCAAAGACGGCGATACTGGCATCAACACGTAGAAAGGATGAGCTCAAATAGGATACCACACATAGCTCTCCATGGAACGCCAAACGGACAACGCCGACCAGGAAGACCCGAAACGGTGGAGAGAAAGCTGGAGTTCAGCGTCTCAAGAGAGCCCGCCTGAAATAACAGACTCCTGAGTCTACCAAAAGTAAAGAAGAAGAAGAAGAAATGAACACTTTATATTTCAACCACGGTTTGAAATTACATTTGACGCCAACTAGTTTTTTTATCTACCCAAGCAGGGCAATATAAAAAATACAAAAATATAAAAACAAAGAAATTTTATTTGGCTGGAATGGAAACAATGACGATGTAGTTTATTTATTTCTTCTTAAACACTGATTTAAAACGTCCATTTTCTAGAAGTTATACTACACAGTTTATGGCGATGACATGTTTCACCTTTTCAAGGCAAACATTGGATAATGCTTCAAAAAGGTGAAACACGTTGCTACCATAAACAATAAAAAAACTTCTTGAAACAAACGTTTTCATTCGTATTGTTTAGACAATATAATTTAATTATCACCGGCTTATTTTTTTTTCACCGGTTTTAATTTTTGTTACTTTTGTATTTAATTTTTTTTTCTTGTTTAATGATGTATAACTCCATATTAAATAACATTTTGTTTTGAATGTATACAAATACTTGTAGAAAAATACTGAGTTTTACCAATTGTGGGTTAATCATTTTAATCTAAATAGATGGCGCTAGTGTAGATTGAACTAAAATATTTGAAGTGTTTCTCAACATAGTAGCATATATACATCTTTAAAAAAATTGTCAAACGTGGTGGTCGTAAGAAGGGAGGAATGGGGAATGTTTTATTACATAAAACGATCACTTAACCTAACCAATGATAGGTCATTAGTCCTGTAAACGCCTCGACCACCATACACTGTTTCCAAAACAATTTACAGCTTCGTCTTAATTGAGATACAATTAATCCAAATAAAATAATTAATACGAATAAAAACGTATATTTTCTAAAAGTATTATTATAATTTATGGAAATCAGACGTTTTGCCTTGTTTTTGGCATTATCAAATGTGACGAAATACTAGGCAAATTTGGTAACATATATGTTATTCCTATAAAATATAATAAAACTTATGGAAACCAAACATTTTCATTCGCAATAATTATTCGTATTTTTTAATTTGGAGGTTGTGGGAGCAATTCACGTGGATTGTTTGCTGATATTTTTTTATGAAAATGACCCAGTTCGAGTGGTGAAATTCTGTATTATGTCACGTATTGCACACAGAACAACACAGAACGGGCCAAACTCACCACGGGGCTATTAAAATAATCATGGAATTACCCTAAACGCTGTCCCGGGCAGAGCAGATGTGGAAAATGCTTATCTGAATAAGTGAAAGGGCCAAGTAAATAGTCACGCCGCTGCATGGTACGGCAATTAAAACCTCAAAGGGTTAACTCGATTTGACGATTAATAATTTATGCCCGGTGAAAATTTTATTCGCCGCACGCCCGCTGTAGTTGCTAGGTGTATACATGTCCGAATTAACTGCGCAGTTAATTGAATTGTTTGGATTAATGAATCATTTAATTCATTATACTAATTAAAACATTCGTACAGTTATGAATTTAGATTCTTATAAAATACGCAGTAAATTATACAATAATGCGCACGACGACTGAGTTGCAACAGCTATGATTGCCACGCCAAAAGTCTCGGATTCGTTTCCCGGCAATGACAATGAATCTCACAGTCTTTGGTCTAGTGAAAAATTCACGTGCCAATAAAATGACGATAGTTTAGGTACCTATGAGTCTACATGATATCAGAATCATAGCACAAAATTATGACAAATATAGAAGAAAAAATCCAATATTATTCTTTATGGAAGTGACGAATTGTTAATGTATTGTCCCTGATATTATCTTTATTTGTGTTTCCACATATTATAGACTTAGGTTCTTGTATTTAGTTAAAAACTTTTGGTTAGTTATATAGTTTTCCCGATGATGATTGTGGAAAACCTTTGAAACACGTGGAGAAAAATACACTAAAATGTGGAAAATAGCAGTGTTTTAATTCTTAAAAAATGTAAACTGTGTAAAATGTATCATTACAATATTTAAACACCTGCCAATAATCTTTGTTTAAAAGAACGTCATGTATTACTTAACACTAATAACTCTGGATATAGTATCATATATTTTCAACCCCACCATTAGTTATCCATATATAAGCTTAATACATTTTGATTTAATTGCTAGTAGTTTGAAGAAAGCTACTGAAACTTCAAATTTTTTTATTATTTTTTTTTATTATTATTGTGAATTAAAAAAAAATTGTGTAACCAACATTAATAGTTTAATTAACAAGAGATTTGTTTACAATCTAAGAGATCTTTCTCTCTTAAAATAAATGTAAACTGTTAAATTAAACAACTTTGTTTTTGTATCACAATTATTGTATTTTATTTTACGCGACAGCTGTTTCATCAACCTATGTGGATATCATTAGGTGTTAAAATAATATATCAAATGTCAAATAGTGCATTAAAATAGTACATATTATATTAAAAACTTTTCCCCTCTACAATCTAGCTAAAAAATAATAATACTACCTTCAACTTTTGTCACCTTTCCTATTAATGTAATCTACTTCATGTTATTGTTTATCGTTTTTAATTTATTATGTTTCATCGTTTTTGACTCTAATATATCTAAAATATTAAAGGTGAAAAATAAGATTATAAAAAATATTAATAATATTAAAACAGTAATTAGAAGGAAAAATTACACATAGAAATGTGTAATTTTTCCTTCTAATTACTGTTTTAATATTATTAATATTTTTTATAATCTTATTTTTCACCTTTAATATTTTCTCCTATAAATAGTAACTAACTAATAAAATATTTAGGTACCTAACTCAATTTCAGCAAGAACTGAAAAATGATATCAAAGAAATTAATTATAATTTGAATAATTATCATAATATGAATAATTTCTTCCAGTGACAATTTGAATAATTTCTTCAATATTATTTTAAAGTTCTTGCTGGTTAAGTGCCTAATTACAGCTAATTTAAAAAACGGTAGATACGTGTAACATAAATTAAATAAACACAAAAGTCCGGATCGTCCATGTCAACATGTGCAACATCGAAAAAAACATAATGTATTATTACATTATGTGCTAATCTGTTAAATTATTTTTATTCGTTATTTTATTTTATATCATTGTATTTTATATTATTTGTTTTAGATTTATTTTGTGGGTGTTGGACAATCGAAGTGTGCGCGGGAGATGCCTATTGGTGGCGATTAGGTTCGCAACCCATCACACCGCGTCTCCCGCGGGGCGAAAAGAGAAGGATTGAGTGCCGCATCAGTAAATGTGTGACAGTCCATTCTTTCTGCCTACTCTTTCAGGAAGACGGCGTGATGGTTAGTTAGTTAGTTAGTTAGTTAAGAAATTATTCAAATTAACATAGGAACAAAAACACAAAATGATTCGAAAAATCACGAAAATTTGACATTTGATATATTATTGTAACATCTGATGATGTTAACATAGGTTGATAAAACAGCTGTCGCGTAAAATAAAATACGAGTACATTTGTGATACAAAAACAAAGTTATTTAATTTAACAGTTTTAAGGTATCATAGTGTTTCGGCCAAAACAATGGACTATAAAATAAATGTGTTGTTTACATCAGTACCAGTTGTTCTCTCTGCGGACAATGAATCCCAAAACAGTCCTATTATAATCTCATAATTTTAGTACTGGCCAAACATCTCCAACATTGTCAAACATCTGTAGTATTTGTGTCTAGCTTTGGCGAACAGCGAAATGTTCCATTTCTCCAAGTGTCAAACAATTTTGTCATCCTATGATTAGCACCCCAATAAGTATGCACGCCGCGGTCCTGGAATTAAAGGGATCGGTCATTTGGACGATTGCCTCCCCGGGCGGGTACCTACCCTTCTGCTTTCAACCCTTGCCCCTTGGCCCAACCCTACGGGAGTACACGAGTGACGATTCCAGCCAGTTAATTTTACAGAGAAGGTAACAAAGTTTATAATGGATGTTAGTTATAATAAATTGTTTTACTATTGAACTTCAGAGCTACACCAGTAAATTTTTATATATTCATTTATATTTTCCTGAACCACAGTCTAAACATCTATATTAATAAGTACTGCGAATGATAACAAATGTTTTCTAGATGTTTGAGCCACATCTTAATTATCGTATTTTCTTCCTTTAACTCGGTATATCAACAACAGCGCGCTTTATTCTCTCTATATTTGATGATGTCTTAGCAAAGCGAATAATAATAATATATAGGCTACTTTGTATAGCGCCGTTTTCATGAATAACTCACCTCAAGGGCGCTTTGACAGTGTTTTTAGTCATGAGAGCTGCATGTGATACCAGCAATAAGATAACCGTTGCTTACATTTTATGCGATATTTTGAAAAGGTGGGTTTTTAGGTGAGATTTAAAATCCGTCGGATTGTCAATGCATCTGAGGCGTGCAGAAAGCATATTCCAGGCGGACGGACCTGCCACTGCGAAAGCCCGATCTCCGAAATTTGTCCGGGGGTTGCGCTTTGGCTCAACTAATCTGCCTTTTGCCGAGGAGTTTGCTGATCAAGCGTAGATTGCCGCAAGTTAGGGCTATCAGCAACACAAAGTTCAGATATATAGGCTGGTGCCGATCCGTGAAGCGCTTTAAAAACCGTCCAGCATAGTTTATACTGGATTCTTTCAGGACACTTGAGCCAGTGAAGATATTTGAAGAAGCGAAGCATGGCATTCCCATAAAATATTATTAAACTTCTACGAAACCGACGTTTTCATTCGTTTTAATTATATTTTAGATATAATACAATTTTAACTTTAAATTAACATCTTATAAGCTTTTGACTGTGTGAACAGGGAAATATTTTTTAAATATTGAAAGAAATAGAAGTGTCTCTTTAATTACAGAGACTAAAATGTATCACATTGTCTGAATCTAAAGCTGTAGTAATTGTCCAAAACTTGCTATTGGACGATGTTATGTTTAAATCCGAAGTAAGACATGATGATGATCTCCCTACCATATGATGATATTAAATTAACTGATATTAATGGGTAAAGTGGAGGGACGTCAGGGAGTTAGTAAAAGGCAGTTGTCCTGGCTGCGGAACATTAAAGAGTGGACAGGAATTACAATAGTTCAGAACCTGTTTCAAGTGGCGCAGGACAGAGATGCCTTTGTTACAGTGATCGCTAACGTTGACGGGACCTTACAGGGCACCGTAAGAATAATAAGTTTTTGTTTTATTGATCACACAAAAATAAAAACACTTACACATTATTAATAATATTTGAATTATTCTTCATTATTATTCTAAAGCACTCTGATATGGTATCAAGCTGTATATCTATTTAAAGTCTCCATAAACAATCTATATTGCGATCTTCAAAACCTTCTGCAATAGGTAGATTATTTGAGGGAAATCGCTGATCTCGCACAAATTTTGGCGACTGTGTGTATTGGGCACCCAGCCCTTTAACCTTGATATATCTTCTTTACGATCTCTGGTCTATTGAGATTCTATCAAAATTCTGATTAAGATTAAAAACATTCATCCCTAAGCCATCCTTCCCTTTTTGAAATATAAGTTAACAAAATTAGATGTAAACCTCAAATTAAACTATTTTATAAGTGGATCTAATAAGTTATAGATCAGCACACCGCTTTCGACATGATTTGTTGATGATAATAGTGCTTTATTTTCAATGTCGAGAAATACAATATATTTATATTTGGTTTACCAGCCAATTTGACATATTTTTAAACTGTCTATAAAAAATATATAAAAGTGGTTGTACAGAAAGCTTATATTACGAAATTGTACAATTTACACAATTAAAAATAAAATAAACAAATGTTTATTATAACTTCTTCCAAGATAAATCTTTATAACATCTGTCAGATCATGTAAACGATTTTATAATATTTTTAAAACTGTATCTTTATATGTATCGCTGAAAAAGGACTGTTTGTCCGAAATATGTCTATGTAATTTTATTTGTTTAATATAAGTGTTGTACAAACAAAGTATATTAAAAAGAAAAAGATAAATGAATCTTCCACTATTGTCTGTATTTCAACTGCGACCGGTTTCGCCAGGCTACCTGACCTCAACAGACTGTTCCAGATAAAAAAACATGGTTTTATTTCAAATGAACTTCCACAATAACATGAATTCTCTTTCATTCGCACTTCATTGAATGCAGTGCGAATGAAAGTGTTATGTTCAAAATAATAATAGGATCATTAAGATAGTTTGAACACATGGAAATAAAAAACTAACTAACTTACCATCACGCCGTCTCCCCGGAGGGGTAGGCAGAAAGAATGGAACGCCACACTGTTCTGTCCTGACATACGTCTCTCGCTTCCTCTACATTCATACATCTTGTCATGCACGCACGTCGATTTTTCCGACTCCTCAAGTGACAGACATACAATATTTGATTGATTTGATCGTGCCACGTTTTCCTCGGCCTTCCTCTATTTCTAGCTCCGTTCACGCCGTTTACATATACCTTCTTTACCATTCTGTCTTCCCTCATTCTTTCCATGTGTCCAAACCATCTTAATGACCCTTTCCTTATTTTGTTCATAACACTTTCATTCGCACCACATTCACTTCTTATACTTGCATTTGTCACTCTATCATAAACAGATTTGCCACACATTCGTCTTAGAGATCTCATTTCTACTGCATTTATTCTACTTTCATCCTTCTTTTGCCAGTTCCATGCTTCACTTCCATACATAAGGGAATGGAAATAATAAATGAAGAAATAATGGTTATGAAGTATATATGACCCAGCAGTTCCTTGTAACGAGCACAGTGACATGTACACGTCAAAACCGATCGGGGTAAAACCTCTAGGAATGCCTTGACAGCGCCTAATGGATAATGTTCTGGCTGATCTGGCTAGGTTAAGAGATTCGGATGTAAGAAACAAAAGGCAACTTGGAAGAAAATCATTAAGAAGGCTAAAACTCTTCAAGATTTGTAAGCTCATACGAATTAAGTAATTTTTAAAGATTAATTGTATCTCAATAGAAACGAAGATGTAAATTGTTTTTTGGAAACAGAATATGGTGGTCGAGGCGCTTACAGGACTTATGCAGACGTGGCGGTCGTAAAAAGGGCGGAATGGGGAATGTTGTTAACATAAAGCGATCGCTTAACTCAACCAATGACAGGTCATAAGTCCTGTAAGCGCCCTACCATATTCTGTTTCCAAAAAACAATTGACATCTTCGTCTCTATTGAGATACAATTTATTCTTAAAAATAACTAACCCGCAATGGGTTAAATCCAGTATTTGTGTATAAATATTTGTATACATTAAAAATGTTGTAATTAAGTAATTGTTTAAGAATTCGTATCTATTAGTTTTTTAATGAAAATGCTATAAATAAAAAAAACCTCAATACTTCTTACTTATGTTACGTGGGTGTATACTAGTATTCCAGACGGCTGGCAAAATGTCTTATTTTTTGCATGTGTGCTTAAGTTTTATAACTAAACATTTATTAACTAGAAAAAATTAGAGTTGTGTTGGATTTAACTAGGACCATTGTCTAACAGTTTCCAGAGTTTTATCAAATTTTCTAGCAAATTTTAATGAAAAACTCCCATTTTAAATTTTAATAGAAAATAATAATAAATAATTCAAAATTTCGTTTTGGATGAGTCACACATAATATCTCCGTGGATCTTAAAGCGAATAAAAAACTAAATCAAACCTTTTAAGATTTATTTTTCACAAAGAAATTTCGTAGAAAACGTCTTTTAAATGAATTACGAAAGGTCAAACACAAACATATATAATATTTTAAATTGAGAAATATGAAAAAAAAAACGGTTGGTTGAAAAAATAAAGCGTAGCTCAAAATTATGAAAGTCTGCTGCTTAATTTGAAATTGTAATAATTCGAAATCAGTAATAGAGGTCGAACAGTGCTTGAAACCATAATCCCTTGCACGGTAGTCAAGCCCGTGTCAGGGCTTACCAACCCGGGCCCGGGACCCTTATCACGCGGATCCGTGATAGTTTAGCGAGTGACAGCATTTGACATCCCCATGTCTTTTTGCAGGGTTGTCAAAACGTTTCCGTGCAGAGTCGTTATCTGATTTATAATACAACCATGTTTTTATTGGCTTTTTATTATTATTATTATCAACGTTTGTCAAGAAAGAAACATTAAAATTAAATAAATGAAACAAAAACATTTTTATGTTTTATTCAAATAATCTATTTACTTAGTTTTCTATTTTATTTTATATCATTGTATTTATTTTAGATATATTTTGTGGACGATTTAGTTTCTAACTGTGCGCGGGAGATGCCTATTGGTGGCGATGAGGTTCGCAACTCATCACACCGCGTCTCTCGCGGGGGTAAAAAGAGAATGATGGAGTGCCGCATCGGTTAAAGTGTGGCAGTCCATTCTTTCTGCCTACTCTTTCGGGGAGACGGCGGGATGGTTAGTTAGTTAGTTTAACAAAACATTTTGTAATTTTATAAAAATATGATCTTATCGTGAAACATTTATTTAAGTTTAGGTTAAGTTTAATGACATCTGTGTTCATAAATTACTAAACAATATATAATAATAATAATAATAATAATAATAAAGAAATGAAATCATCATTTTCGCTCCATATATCCGTTGAGTTCGAATAAAGGATTCATAAAACTGTACTCACCTTAAATTTTATAGGACCAACACTAATGCTATTTGTCATCAGACGAGGTATTAGAAAATATTTTATGGTTAAAGAAAAGACAGGTTTTTTAAACTGTTTTTAAAAAAAATTGTAGAAAAAAACAATGTAACTTATCAAAACATTAATAAATATTGCTAATAAATATCATAAAAATGTGAAAAAAAACGTGATTAAATTAAATTTCAAAATGTCCAGAGTTCCATTTTTTTCAATTTGAATCATTGCAAAAATATTTGCCACCCCCTGCAGTAATGTCTTGTATGAGTGTTTTATATTTAGAAATTTTTATCTCACGAAATTTTTCTACATTGTAAAAATCAATCGAATTTTATCATAACGGAAGCGTACCGGTATATTTATTTACTTGGGATAACTAAGTCAGTAAATAATATAGTCCATATATTGTATAAAAACAATAAAATAAGGCCAATTACATGCTACCACAAATTTAAATGATCAGAAGAATTTATAGTATAGACTGATGACTTAAAATTTAAACTGCTTAATTCAAATAATAGTTCACAATATTTTATAGCTATTTATGCGTTCGTCCTATAATGACATATGGAATTGAAACGAGGGCTGACATCATCAGAACAAAAAGTCTCATAAGAACCACAGAAATGAGGGCTCTCCGATCCGTTGCGGGAACGATACTTCGAGCTGGAGTAAGAAATTCCGAAAAAATAAATATCTGCAGTAAAGCCGCAAAGAAGACCACCTAAAAGATGGAAAGACAATGGAATATCTACATTCCAAGAACAGGTTCCGACGTATAACAGGACATAATCCTAAAAAAAGAAGAAAAAGAATAAGAAAACACATGTTTACTAGAAATTTTATTATAATTTATGGGAATGGCATGTTTCTCCTTTCTAAGGCATTATCAAATATCTTCGCTTTCTACATTTAAAAATTTTCAGTGAAACATTTGATAATGACATGACATTGAAATACGCTGTAGAAAAGCGAAACATGTCTTACCCCTCAATTAAAATAAGGCTTTCAGGAAACATATATTTTAATTATAATAAGGAGTTTTATAGGCAACATGGTGGGCCAACATGGAAAAGGAGCTCCAACGCGAGAACCTGACAGTGGAAATGAGTGAAAATAGGAAAGTTTGGCGTTTTCGTACGAGGAGGGCCGACCCCAGATGATGGGAAATGGCAAAGAGAAAGAAGAGAAGTTTTATATCATTGTTCAAGTAATTGCGAGCGTTCAAAACAATATTAGATATGAATGCGGGTACAACAAAATCATGAAGATTGTTAAGATAATGCCTTTGATAGGCGAAACATGTCATTCCCATAATTTATGATAAAATATGCATTTCCATTTGTATTCATTATTTAATCTGGAGTTTTACACCATGGTTCAAAAAACAATAAAACACGTTATAGTGTATATGTACGAGGTTTGATACAAATTTGGTGAAAATTGACTTAGGTTGAATATGAGTACCCAATTGAATGGAAACACAATGCAATAGATTAGCTCTATTATCCCGTGGTGCTGATTCAAACACTATCAAATTATATATTCATCGCTGGGAGGATGCTGCGACAAGGTACCCAGATGTACCCCGCCCCCGGTAGCCCCGCACTGATGCGTCCATGTTTTGCTAGGAGGTATTAATGCAAATCCTCAAACTGGTCGCTCCTAAGCCCTCGCACGCCTGAAGGGTATTTGCATAGGACTGACTGCTGTAACGCCAAAGTTTGATCGTGTCTTCGAGAAATATTCGAGTCGCCCCAACTTACATCGGTATACTTCACCAATTGCATAATCTCCATCAGAGAATTTACATTAAAATTACGACAATCGATTCAAAATAATTGAACATATTTTTTATATTATTGTTAAGAGAACAACGTTGTAAAATTTCATATTTAAATAATAAATACGAATGATTAATTCGAATGAATTTGACAATGGCTTAGAAAAGCGAAAAATGTCATTCCCATAAATTATAATAAAAACAATTGAGCCACATGTGATTTCAAATATTTTTATGATTTTGACTGTAAATAAAATTTAATATTAATTTTTTAAACATACTAGTAATAAGATATTTTATAAGTAGTTAACTAAACCAACTAACCATCACGCCGTCTCCCCGAAAGGGTAGCCAGAAATAATGGACTACCACACTTTTCTTTCGCTCCTCAACATTCATACATAATGTCATGCACGCGCGTCGATATCTCTGACTTCTCACGTGGCCTTCGTTCAATATTTGATTTATTTGATCGTGCCACGTTTTCCTCGGTCTCCCTCTATTTCTAGTTCCAATTACATCGTAAATATATTTTTAATTTACAATTTATTTTTTCATTCATTATTTCCATATCTTCAAACCATCTTCATGATCTTTTCATTATTTTGTTCATAACACCATCATTCGCACCGCATTCACTTTTTATATTTTCATTCGACACTCTATCATACACAGAATATCCACACATTCGTCATTCAATCAAGATATCTCATTTCTACGGCATTTATTCTACTTTTATCCTTCTTTTGCCAGTTCCATGCTTCGCTTCCATACATAAGGGTTGGTAAAAAAACACCATTGTGCACTTTTAAGTAGGTAAAAGATTATATTCGTAATTATTTAATAGATTAAGGCACATTTCATAAATATATTTCGGACTCCATACGCCCTTCCTTAGTGTTAAAATTCCAACACCGGGGAAGAGTTGCCTGTGGCCCGAAACATGTTTGTGCGAGAAAATGTTGTTAAAATACAATGCTTCGAAAAAAAATGTATCAAATAGCAAAGTTTAAGTAATATAAAATGTACATTTATTTTATATTACTTTTACTTTGTGATGTTCTACACTGAATGTAAAAAATATGAATGTTATAAAATAGTAAATAACGACCGAAAACTTTAACAGTTCTCAGAACTAAGATAAAAGCATCAGGATATTACTCTTGTATTTGTTGGTAAAGTTTTTTCAATCCATATGTTTTAGTATATTTTCAAATTCCGGCCTGGAGTCGTGCTCCACTTTAAGAATTTACCCATCAAAGTTCACGAATCATCTTATTTATTCAAATTTCCATTCAGTGGGCTTCATCTGCAAAACAAATTTCATTTTTTGGGCATAACGCCGGCCGCACACCAAATGCGATCTTTCGTCGACACAAGATGCTTTATAGCTCTCAGCGGAATATCATTTAATATATATATATATAATATTATGTTGTTTATTATTTATATGATATTTTAAAGAATTATAATATTATTTTAATATACATAATAATAAAAAAAAACATTTTTTTATTGTAAAATATCATAATAAATAATTAATACGACTGAAAACTTCTATTTTCTATTTGGTAAGACATTGAGGCTAACATGGCAAAAATTGTTGAATAAAAAAAATAATAAAACTTCTAGAAAACGGGCGCTTTCAATTACAAAAGCTTTTAATCTGTTAATATTAATATAAATTTAATTGTGATCCTTTCTTTCATGGGAAGAATGGAAGAGAAGAATAGAGGAAATTGCTGCAAACCAATCCCAGGATTGAAACCAGAGAAGAAGGCTTGTGATATAAATATAAAAAGTTTTTTTAAATTTAACTGTTAAAATTTATTTGAAAATAAATAGATATTTGGTTATAAATTTTAATAACCTTTCGTTGAAGACTTTTCATTGCATAAAATGGAACAAAATAATATTTTTTAATATTGACGAAAACATATAAGTGATGTGTATATTTTCATTCTTATACAGCCGATATCGTCCACTGACATAATGCTATCATGTAAATCTGGGTCATGTACTGCGAGGGAAAAAATACCACCTATTCCAATTGATATTGGAGAGGAAATTTCAGGGACGCCGAGGGCCCGGTAGGAGACAGATGTCCTGGCTGCGAAACATAAGGAAGTGGACCAGCATCCGAAGTGTGCAGGAATTGTTCCGAGTGGCGCAGGGCAAGGACAAGTTCGCCGATGTGATCGCCAGCGTTGAGGGACCCAACAGGGCACATGAAGAAGAAGAAGAAGATAATGTTTTACATTATTGATCAAGAAGCAGAGAAAAAGTTATTGTGACGATCGCGATGCCTGTAACACGTTTCAATACGAAGTGTAACATTTGTTACGAGGTGAGGCCAGCCTAATGGTAAACAAGACATTCAATATTCGACATAGCCTATTGATCAAATTGATATTCAAGTTGTTTTGCTCTTCAAGATCACAAATCACCAATTCGCGAGAGCCTACCTAATCCAGCATCAAGAAAGATGGAATCGGAATATTTGACGTAAGCAAAAAAACCGCCCCTATAAAATTATTTCGGTCCATTTGAGAAATCAAGATATTTGAAGAATCAGCCGCAGAGACCTCGAAATAAGAATTTATCTATTTTTGCTTATGCTGAATTCGCAGTTTTTTACGGAGCCCGCGATGAAAATCCCCCGTCATGTTTGTACAAAAATATATTCCTACAGATGGCTCGTTAAAGTATTTGCTCGAATCTAAATGATTCCAGCATTTATCGCACAAATCTGCGACCTACTTAGATTTTTGCTAGAAATCAGGTCACTTTAAAATTGATGCTTAGAGAGAAATACGAGATTTTTTGATGAAATGAGCGTTTTATATTATGCTTAATTTCTCGATAGAGTTGACAGTAAAGGCGGACAAATACATATAATTTAACGCACTTTCTTATTTATTATTGAAATTTTTATTATCGTATTTAAAAAAAACAGAATAAATAACATTTTTCAATTGAAAAATTCTAAACAAAAAATAGATATATGAAAAAATAGCGGTATATACAAATTAAAATGCAATGATTATAACGCTGTATACCTAGGCCAAACAGGGCGTTCTTTTAAAATGCGTTTTTCGGAATACGTTAGGTCCAACGTACCAATTCCGCTACACATTCATAATAATAGGTATACTCGTACTCTTAAACTATTGGAACAATCAGAAATTAGTAAGCATAACAAAAGTTCTAATTTAACTTTAATTAATGAACAAACTAACGTATATTCATCCCCACTCCTTAATTTAGTATATAATTAGATTAAAAAAACTCTTGATTCTGGACTGTATTTCAGATGCAAAAGAGAAGAATTCATCGATTGAGTCTACGCACGCAGAAAGGCGATTTTATTTTATATATAATACTTAGAATCATCAGTCACCTTGAAATATGTAAAATCATTTGAAAACAATTTGTACAAATATTATTTTCTTGGAAACACTTTATTTCGTCCTACCTCAAAAAACTTATTTATGATTTATATAATATCATTTAGTATTCCCTAACTATGTATTCATTGTCATAAAATTTCTTAACGAGTTCACTTCAACAAGAAACACTTTCTAGTATTTCTGGTCCTACCTGAATAATGATTTGTTAAAAATGTATAAAGTTACATCAATTTTCGTTAATTACCATATTCTGCTTCATTTACTAGTGTAATGATAAATCTTTGGATGGGCAAAATATTCCCATAAATTATCTTAAAACTTCTAGAAAACAGGCGTTTTCTTTTGTATTATTTAATTTGGAGTGTTACTTCATTGTTCAAGATACAAACAAAAAAATCGGATTCTAACGTGTTAGTGGTAGAATCCAAAATGATTTGATTACATATTACCTTTCTGTTACGTAATTTAGCGTAATTAATTGTAGCGTAAAAGTCTTTCTGCAGACTTCAAGTGTATTTTAACCCTTACCACTCCATTATTTTTTGATATTGTTTGTCAACCAACTCTAATTTAAATAATGTCAAAATATTTTTATTTATAAGTAGTTCAAAAAAATCGTTAAAATTTTATTTCAAATGATTTATTCTTCAAATAAGAAAAACCATTTACAAAAAATATTATGGCCTACTTATAGTTTTGCATAGTATGGTACTTTTCAAAACAATCTCCAGGATGGAGACCAGGTTTTCTGGAACAGTTCTCACAAAACCAAACTGTTTTCCGTCTTCCCCCTGGAATCTTTCTGTTACTGCACACAGTACAGTCTTTAGAACCTTTGTCCAGTTTTGCAATGAAGTGGGGCTTGTACTCTAATCGATCCTCTGCATGACGTATCACGCGAAGTTCCAAGGATTGCAAAGATTATTTTATAGTAAAATAAAAACGAAAAACAGTCTAAATTATTAGTTACGCGCGGAATTTTTCAGCACCGTAAGGGAAATATTAAAAGGAGGCAGAGCTCTTGTACGAAAGTAATCGAGTAAAATCAAGATGAACCGTTCCGCATTACGTAATGCCGGGTTGGGCTGCATTTCGGTGGATTTGGCAGCGGTGAGGAATATTGCAGGGCCGTTCCTACGACATTTTGCCAATTTACAATTCGGCATTCGCGTCACGTAGGCACAATGCATCGCCGGCCGGGCCGTAATCAAATGTATGGGCGAGGGAAAAAAAAAAAACTGAATTACCCTGCAGAAGTCTGAATTTGACCCGAAACTGCGCAACTTGCAATAATATCCTTTTAAACCTGGGGCTCGTTTGGCGAAGAAATTTTTGAAAGCTCGGAAAGTTTTTGTAAAATAAATCAAATAAGCTCCATTCGAGGGGAGTCTCATTTATTAAAGTATCGATTGAAAAATGTTATGAGAATATTATAATATGCACATACGTAAAAATGGCACATATTTGCGTGTCGTGAGTGATTCTCGTATTATATTATGAGTGGTATCTAATGAAAATTAGAATTTAATTAATTTAAACTAGTTTTAGTATTAATTCAAACGGTACTCGTATGCTATACCTCTATTTATTATAATTGTAATTGGTGAAGTCATGTGTAAATTTACGTTATTATTTCGAATCGTATGTTCTTTGAACTGTTTTATTCTACGAGTCTAAACGTACTCATTGTGATTTTAAACTTATATATTAAACATTATAGAAAACTTTGGAGGGCTTATATATAACATTATAGAAGACTTTAGAGGGCCCGGAAGGGACAAATGTCCTGGCTGCGAAACGTGAGGGAGTGGACCGGCCTCCGAAGTGTGGAGGATCTGTTCCGAGCGGCGCAGGACAGGGACAGGTTCGCCGAGGTGATCGCCAACGTTGGGGGAACCCATCAGGGCACTTGAAGAAGAATAATATAGAAAACTTTGTATTTTCCAGCTGATATTTGACGACCTTAGTGGGCGAGTGGTAAATGGTATGATTGGCACATTTTAAAGGTTGGTCTTGTTAGAAGTCGGAAGAATCGACGTGCTTGTATGACTCGCTTTATGAATGTGAAGGAAGCTAGAAAGGTGTGCCAGGATAGAGAAGTGTGGCGGACCATTCTCACTGCCTACCCCTACGGGGAACCGGCAGGATGGTTTTGTTGTTGTTGTTGTTGTTGCCACACCGAAGGACCCGGGTTCGATTCCCGGCAATGGCAGTGTGATTGTCACACTGTCTTTGATCTGGTGTAGAATTCACGTGACAATAATATGGCGATAGATTAGCTACCTATCACATGTCACGAGAATCAATATGATAGCCATACCCTTTCCTTTGATTTGGCTTGCGCTGTAATGATGAAAAGAGCGATTAAACAAACTAATAATAATAATAATAATAATAATAATAATAATAATAATGATAATAATAATAATAATAATAATAATAATAATAACAATCACAATAATAATAACAATAATAATGATGATAAAAAAAAATAATAACAATAATAATAATTAAATAAAATAGATAAATAATAATAATGATAATAATAATAATAATATTTATAATGTCTAACCGCAAAGTGGGTGTTTCATATGAACATTACGATTTTATTGATCGAATATAATGATAAATAAATCATCCAATTAAGAAACTGAACGAATAAACCATTTCAAAAATATATCATAAATGTTAATGTAAATTTCGGAATTTATTATATCTTAAAACGCCATTGCAATACTTTTTACTATATCAAAAAGCAGAGCGTTCAAGGGCAAAAAAATCGAACAGACGCCAAACAAAGACCGACCCTTTTAAGATTTCGTATAAGGTATTAATTTAAAATTCCAAAATGGCTCGACAAAAAATTTGATAGTTTTTTACGAAACATTTAGGATGGTTTGTTGAACTCGCGAGAATGATATTTTAAATTTTTAACTTCATCATGGCGATGACCATTTGTTGTCCTCAAGATTTATTGTTTGAAAAACAATTCTTACAAGTCTCTCATTCCTTTAAAAGGAGTAATTGTTAATTTATTTAACTTTTATTTATTTACTTCAAATAGTATAATACATAAGTAGGTATATAAACACACGTTATACTTCAATATAATGATCTCAAATTATTTATGTTGTTGGTTGAAATTTCTTGGTAGAAGTTCATTGTAAATAATGAAAATAAAAAAAATTATTAAGGATTTTTCTATGTTTATTTTTAGTGTAAAATCTACTTATTGATTTTCGTCTTCGACCGTAGACCACAGTAGACCGACGATAGACGACCGTAGACAGTAGACCGCACCAGAAGATAGCAGCAAGCTGCCGAAACCGGTTGAAGACAAAAATCAATAAGTAGATTTGACACTAAAAATAAACATAGAAAAATTCTTAATAAAATATTTTTTATTTTCATTATTTATAATGATCTCAGTCAAAACAACAAAAACCATGACATTTTCAAAAGAACCCTTAGGATGCAGGTTATCCTTAAATGACAGAATGCTGGAACAGGTTGCAAAGATATCTGGGGGTGGATCTGCTCAGTCAAAATGATCTTGTCAGTGAAACAATATGACCAGTCAACCATTCTTTGGCGGTATCAGGTTGTCTCAAGGATATAATATGGAAAAACAAGTATATGAGAACTGACAGTAAGGTCAGAATATATAAAACCTGCGTAAGGCCTATAATGACATAGCATTGAGACCAGAGCGTATACCACAAGAACGAAGGCTAAAGTACGGGTGGCAAGAATGAGGACGCTGAGTATCACAGTTGTATTTTTATTTTTCGCGTCAGCTGTTTCGTCAACCTATGTTGACATCATCAGATGTTACAATAATATATCAACTGTTCAATTTTCGTGATTTTTCGAGCCTTTATGTGTTGATATATTATTGAAAAACCTGATGATGTCAACATAGGCTGACAAAACAGCCATTGCGAAAAATAAAAATAAAATTAAGATACATGAAAACATAGTTTTATAATTTAACAGTTTATTTTTTTAAATAATTTAACATATACTTTTTAAAAGACTTACAAGTACATATAGGGGAATTCTGAGACTTTTTGTTATTTATTTTTATAATTATTAAAAAAGTACGACATGTTTCGGAGGATACCTCCTCATATTCACTATTCAGGTGTAAAAATATAATAAAAACGAAACAAAGAAAGACTAATATAAAAACGCATTTTAAATTCGACATAATAATTCAAATTTAAAAATTAACAGATTCTGTTAAAATTGATCATATTTGTAAACAATTTTATAATATTTTAAATACGTATCTTTAAAATAGGTATGTATCACTGAAGAAGGACTGGTTATCCGAAACATGACTGATATGTAATTTTAATAGTGTTGTATATACAAAGTATATAAAAAAAGAAAATGACAGATATTATAAAATTGTTTACAAATATGATCGGTTTTGACAGATATTATAAAACAACATTTTGAACGTATACAAATTCTTGTAGACAAATACTGGATTTCACCCATTGCGGATAAATTATTTTTGTGGTGGTCTTAACGGCGGAATGGGGAATGTTGTTAAACGTGAAGCGATCGCTCAACCCAACCAATGACAGGTCATAAGTCCTGTAAGCGCCTCGGCCACCACCTTCTGTTCCCAGAAAACAATTTGCATCTTCGTCTCTATTGAGATACAATTAATCCTTGTAAGATATTATAAAGATTTATTTTGAAACGTTTATGCTTTTGTTATAACAAATATTATGAATTAATATACTGTAATCACAATTAAATCATGAATTGATAACCCGCAATGGGTGAAATCCAGTATTCGTATACAAGTATATTTATACATTAAAAAAATAATATTTCTGTAATCGAAACAAAACCTGAAGATTTGTAATATGAATCACCTAGAATTCGTGGTTTCAAATATAATACGTTTTTATAGACATTGGTGGGATGATGTCTGATTATATTATTATGAGTGAACTAATTGTATATATTCAGCTCGGAACTACGTAAAGTTAAACAGTTCTGGCAGATAACAGAAGTCTCCATTCCTGAAATATCTTATCAAAACGTATCATTTAAAATTGTTAAATTTTCTCTCCCACGTTCCCGTCACGACCAACCGTCGACCTACTAGCGGAACAGAAATTTTGATTCATTATCCTTCAGTTCATTAATCAACCCCGTGATGAAATTTAATTCAGAGGCCGCGACAATTTTAGTGTGCCTACTAATAAAGATATCTTTCAAAGTTATGCGAAAATGATCATTACCTAACCTAACCTAACCATCGCGCCGTTTATCTGGAGTAGTAGGCAGATAATGAAAGTGCTTTAAACGAAATAATGAAAGGATTACCGGAAAGTTAGTTGAGACACGTGGAAAAAATGATTGAAGAAAGAATGGTAAAGAGACTAAATAACTATCTAACTATCACGCTGTTTCCCGGAGGAGCAGGGAGAGAGGATGGACCGCCATACTGCTGTGGCCAGACGTATATCTGTATCTTCCTCTGCATTTTTATATCTTGAAATGCACGCTCGTCGATTTTTACCATTTCGAATGAAGCCGTCTTTTAATATATTTCTTATTTGGCCATGCCATGTTTTCCTTGTTCTTTCCACTCTCACTGCTTGTATGCAACAGTTAACCATATTCTCTCATCCATTAGTTCTATACGTCAAAGATCCTTTTTTTATTTATTTGATGATGCGATTATCTGTTTTATAATGTTTTTTATTTCGTTGTTCGATGTTCTAACAAATTTCGTTTTTACGCACATTATTCTGAGTGATCTCATTTCTACGGCATTTATTTTTTCTTTTGTCTTTCTTTTATATACTCGTTTAACTTTTGGTGAAAACAAAACAACAACAAAAATCTAAGTAAAGATATAAAGTAAGAGCCAAAATATTACTCTTATAAGAAAAATTTTCGGTAGTCTTAATGTTTTAAAATATTTTGAGAAGAGACATCTTACACCTTTCTAAGACAATATCAAATTAAATATATGAATCACTTATATACAACAAAATTCTTATAATTATATATAATATTTAACATATTAAAATTAGAATTTATATAATTTAAATCATAATTCATGAAAGTAACATTCTCATTTTAATTATGGAACAATTGCTTAGTGGAAGTTATAGTAATATATTTTGAAGAAATATTATATTATGATTCACACGTCTTTTAGTACGATTTCTTCAAAAAGCTTTCCTATTTATTGTTTCTAGAACAAAGATGTAAAACTCCAAATTAAATTATTTATATGAATGAAAACTTCTGTTTTCTTGAAGTGTTATTACATTTTTAGGGAAATACATTGTTAATCTTTCTAAAGCATTAATAACAGTGCACAATCGATTAAATATAAAATAAAAATAATAATTAAACTATAATGTTATTTGATTGGGACGTCCCCTTGCCCGGTGGACTGACGATCTGAAGAGGATTGCTGGACATGGATGGATGGGAGCGGCAATGGATGGGGGGCGGTGGCGGGCTTTGGGAGAGGCCTACATTCAGCAGTGGATGACAGACGGCTGATGATGATGATGATGATGTTATTTGAATAAAGTAGTTATTATCAAATTTTACCTTTTATAACGCCACGATAATGCCTTTGATAGGTGAAACAGGTCATTCTCATAAATTGTAAAAAAACTTCTAAAAACAGACGTTTTTATTCATAGAAACATTTGTGTTATCAAATAAAAGACAATTTAAAAATTATTTATTTAGTATCTGTACATTGTTTTTACACCAATTTATCCTGTTGTTTTATAGAACCAATCGGTTTCGCTCTCAAAGGGTTACAAAAACAACATTTAAATACAGTAATGCCACACCCCAAATTACGTTCTTCATACGAACGTAATACATTTTGGGAAACATTTCACTCAAAATGTAATAAAACTTCTAAAAAACACATATTTTCACCAATATTAATATGTCTTTAAGTAACATTCATTATTTTCCAAAAAAGCTTTTTGCTCTTAAGAACGACCATCGCAGGAATTTATGATCGAAAACTCGACTAAGTTTTTTTCTCATTACAGCTTCTTTATAAGCAAAAAACAGCTTAAGGTCCCCCAACGTTGGAGATTAAAAATCTTTGATGTGTTTTCATATGTATGGCACCTGTTAGCTCTTAGATAGGGATGTAAAATGTTATTCAAAAGAATTTTTTAAGTACTAAATTTTGTGCAGATTCTTTGAAGACTAAAATGAGATTATATCGATAACGAAATTCATGATAGACGTTATTTTTAGTAATTATGCGACAAGTACACTTTTTTGTCGGTGACGGTTCGCAATGGAGTTACGGTTCCAACCCTTGTATAAATGTATGTATAGAAGCGTGGCATGTAACTGGCATAATGTGAATTTTTTAAATTGTACATTTTTAAATTTTTAATTGTATCTCAATAGAGACGAAGACGCAAACTGGAAACTGAATATGGATGATCAAGGTGTTTACAGGACTTATGACCTGTCATTGGTTGGGTTAAGCGCACGCTTTTTATGTAATTACAACATTCCCCATTCCACCATTGTTATTATGATCATGCATGATACATTTTTGGAAGTTGTATATATACTCCAAATCCATACCTATCTTCACGTGTCAGTTCCAGTCAACCATCTATGTAGATTTGATTGTACTAATTATTTTTTTAAGATCAATCTATACAATCCACCCACTAACGCCATCTATGGAGAATGATTGTTTTTAGCATTTAGCAAACTACTTTAAAAAAAAAAATGTACATTTTTAGTTTATCCGTTTCTCTTACTCTCCTTACGAAGAAATTTTTTTGTGCTAAGGAGAAGAGTATCTGCAAGATTTCTCTTGAATTTCAATAATTTCTTGTTACCGAGTCACAGTTCAACATTTTTTTTAGTTTTTTTAATAAATGCTTTAGAGATTAAGTCCCTTAGCAATATGTGTGGTAAAACGATGCATGATAGAATTTCAAATGCCGATATCAGGAAGGAATGTAGAGCGGATGAAAGCATTACGAATAAAATTATGACATATTGAACGCATGGATGTAGAAATAATGATTTAGAAGGTATACGTTAGTGATGTGGGTAGATTACAAGGTCGATGAAAACTCAGTAAAACGTGGCATCACCAAATTATAATAATCAAATTTTGAAGGTCAACCATTCTAGACGTGGAAAAATAGAAGTGCGTGTATGACTCTCTGTATGAAGTGTCAACAGATACATTTTCTTTGTCTATCCTTCCGGATTCTAATGATTGATAAATTGAAAATACTATATATTATGTATTGCAATTAAAACCAATATAAAAATTACAAACCATGCGTTCTCTTCTCTAGACCACCAGTCGATCTCACAAGATATTTTTTTATCTTCTTCTTCTCAATCCTCTCTTATCAACTTTAAAAAAAATAATGAAAGGAATCTTAGGTTTGCAAGGTTGATTTACGGGTTAAATCTTTCAAAAAACGTGTCATTCAAGAAGGTATATATTTGCTACAATATTTTCACAATTGAATGTGTAATTTTCCATCAAGCAAAGGTCACACTCGCGACGGGGTAGCGACAAAGAAAAGAGTTAGCTTCTCGTCGCCGATATACGGAATATCCATTCTAGTCATTTGCAAGACGTGAATGTGTGAAAAATGAACCGGAAATACCCGCGGAGCGCCCCGCCCACTTGCTAAGTGCTTCCGGTGACGTCACCAACCCGACGTCACATGCCGCTGACATAATTCATTTACGAAATATCAAAACGCTTTGCGCGGGATATCGGAGAAAGACTTTTTTCGCGAAGGAAATTTGCCTTTAATGAAAGTTATCTTGTCTTTTATCAGTGTTTTTTTGTCGCTTGTCAAATGTTTTTTTACTGACGTTTGGATATACTTATATGTTGTGGAATTTCAAACTGATGCACCGTTCAGATTTTCATATTAATTTTATTCAAAGGAATCCAGTAGAGAAGTTAATTTTAAATATTGAACATAGCTAAGAACATGGTAGTGACACATAAATCAAAATAAAAGACTTTAATACAGCACATTTTTATTATTTCTTTAAGCACATATTAATTCACCCAAAGATAAAATGCAGTCACGCAATAACACAATTTTCATTGCGAGAACAGTATTTTTTCTATCAATTATTACTATTTTTATGCATTCTTGTTCATTAAAGCATTAACAAATAAACTGTTAATGAATAAACTTTGTTTTTTGTATCACAATTGTATTTTATTTTACGCGACAGCTGTTTCATCAACCTATGTTGACATCATCAGGTTTTTCAATAATATACCAACACATAAAGGTTCGAAAAATAACGAAATTTGAACAGTTGATATATTATTGTAACATCTGATGATGTCAACATAGGTTGATGAAACAGCTGTCGAGTAAAATAAAATACAATTGTGATACAAAAAACAAAGTTTATTATAATGTTAAGGTATCATAGTGTTTCGGCCAAAATAATGAACTACTTCATTAACAAATAGTTTTATTTTGTTGCTAGCCTAATTTTAATCAAATCAAATACAGCAATTAAACTTGATAAAAATGTATCGTGAAGTATAAATAAATTTTGAATGCGTGAGTTTCGCCTTCCGGGGGATTTTGAAATCATAATTGTTTCTGTTATGGTTATTTAATGAAAACATAAACTCAAAATGGTAGATTTCTGATTAAAATTATTTGTACGTATTTATAACTTCTTCTTCTTCGATGGTCCTACAGCTCATATCGAGCCTTAGCCTCCAGTATTCCTCCTGTCCTCTGCTTCGACCCTCCAATCCGACACTCGTAACAATTTCGCCCCATCTCTCCCAACTTCATCCTCTCATCGCAGTCTTGGTCGTCCACGTATTTATATAACGTTTAAATAAAATTAATCATAATAAATAACTATTTTTAGTAAGACAAAAATCATCCAGAAACGACATTTTTTTTCATTTTATAGAAAATCTCACTATATATTTATCATCTTTTCTTGGCTGCATCTTATATACTCGTATATTTTTAATTGTTGTTTGTTTTATTAAAAATGTTTATTTATTAAATTATATCTGAAAAAACTTGCTAAAAGTATTTTCAATATGTTTAAGTAATTATATCAATTTATTGTTTTTTGAACAATGATGTAAAACTCCACATTAAATAATTAATATGAATGAAAAACTTATGTTTTCTAGAAGTTTTATTATATTTTTTGCGGGTATCACATGTTTCGCCCTTCTAAGGCATTATCAAATTGATAATGCCTTAGAAGGGCGAAACATGTCATACCCCCAAAAAATATAATAAAACTTCTAGAAAAACATAAGTTTTTTCATTGGTATTAATTAATTATAACAAGTTAAACATAATAGAAATAGTGAAATGAGAGATTTGGATAAAACTTTCATATAACCCATTTTTTAAAAGCCTATTGTATTTGAATTAACTGTTGTTTTAGCCATTGAATTAAAAATACAAATCAACGTTATATTGATAAATTCCGATATAAGAAAGGAAAGAAAAAATAAAATGTATGTATTCGTCTGAAAATTTGTATTTTTTAAATATTTAAATAAGAAATAAAATCTCTTCGGGTGAATTTTAAGATAAGATCGTAATGAACCATTGAAAATAATGTAAACTTTTCTTATCTTTTTAAGCGCGTAAAAATCTCGAGCGCTTGTCAGAAAGGAATTCAAAGGTTGAAGAGTAGAAGTACGTGTACCTAAGGGGAAATTTTATTCTAACCCCCAGACAATGGGTTATCGGGCGAAGTAGGAATAAAGCAAAACAGTATGGCAGGCCTAATGGTCAATTTGAAGATTTGGACCCGTACAAATCTGGCTGCAGACGTTTAAGGAGAAAATTGAATACACTTGGATTTCCTTTACGATCTGAGATTGTGTCCATTTCCTAGGTTCGATGCCAGTTACATTTTATGCTACGTTTCAGCGATTCTAAACTTGAGAGCTGCTGGAATTTATAGCATCATACTCTTATCAAATTATTTCTACATTTTTTAAATATATTATATATAACAGATTAATTTAGTCATTCTATGTTTCCTCGGTCTGGCCTCGACTCCATACTCCATTTAAATCATTAACGTATACATTCTCCATCCATTCGCTCCATATGTCCGAACCAGCGCAGCGATCCTTTCATAATTTTGTTCATAATACCTTATTCCGCTCTACATTCCTTTCTTATATCAGCATTTGAGATTCTGTCGTATATCGTTCTACCACACATTTGTCTTAGGGACCTCATCTCTACTGCATTTATTATGCTCTCATCCTTCTTCTTCTAGTTCCATGCTTCGCTTCCATACATTAGGGATGGGACCAGAACTTCATTGTGAACGGCCGTTTTCGCTTTCATTGATAAATTCTTGTTTCCATTAACTATTTTTAAACAACATTCAATTTGTTACCCGCATCAACTCTTCTTTCGACGTCACTATCCGTTCGGCCATCCGCTGCGAACATGCTACCTAAATACTCGTACACAAATTCACTCACCATATATATATACAGAACCGAGTTTTTATCATAAAACATGTTGGGAACCACTGTACCATTCATGAGATCCACAAAAGTGATATAGAGTGTATTGAGCTTATTTATCTGATACGAGAATTGCTAATAGTGTCAATAAGAAAAAGAGGAAATGGAATGTTAACAGAGTGATTTTATGCCAGTTTAAATTTAATGTAACAACCACTTCACTTTATGAGACATAAAATATTATCATAAATGACCACTTGTTCTTACGATTAATAAAGGGTAGGTAAAGATGTTCTGCTTAATGCTTAATAAACAAAAATCTCCATAGATGGCGTTAGTGTGTAGATTATATATAGAGTAATCTTAAAAAGATTAACATATGTAATGAAAATCTTCATAGATGGCACATTGAAACTGACATGTGAAAACTGGCATAGGACTTTAACATATATACAACTTCCAAAAATTTGTCATACATGGTCATAAAAAAAAGGTGGAATGGGGAATGTTGTAATTACATAAAGCGTGTGCTTAACCCAACCAATGACAGGTCATAAGTCCTGTAAACACCTTGATCAACCATATTCAGTTTCCAATTTGCATCTTCGTCTCTATTGAGATACAATTATCATGAAGAAAACAATTGATTTGAATATTTTTTCTAAAGCTCTTCGCAAACTAATGACAAAGAAAATAACATTTTAAAAGGTTTTCAGGTGTTGCAAAATTTGAAGATCGAATAAAATAAATGTCTTAATTAGTTAACTTTACTTCTGCGTATAAAATGAGTCTTAAGTTTAATTTCAAACTGTTAATTGTCAGCGTTTATGTAATTTGAATAGTCTGGCATAATTAATCTTAAAGTATATAAGAAATGACCACATCTTTTAAAGATTTTTATAATGCCATTAAATTCATATTAAAAACATGTGCATTGAAATCAACGAATTGAATTCTATATTAAATTTATTCATATATATTGTTTCTTAAACGAAACTCCATATTAAAAAATTACTACGAATGAAAGCGTCTGTTTTCTAGAATCATTATTATAGTATATGGGAATGACGTGATTTGCCTTTCTAAAGCATTATCAACATTTGATAATGCCGTAGAAAAGCGAACAATACCATATCCATAAACAAGAATAAAATTTCTAGGAAACAGACGTATTCATACATATAAATTCAATTTGTTTCTTCCATAATAATGATGAAATATGATATGTTTATAATGTTAAAACTAACTTAAAATAAAACTATTATATTATAAAATAAACTTTTATAAAATAAAATGCTTTAAACAAAACATTTTAAACATAATTGATAAAACATACCGACTGTTTTCATCGTATTATATTGAATCTTATTAAATAAAATATATTTAAAGTTATGTAAAATACTGTTTGAAATTGAATGTTTTATTATTATTAGGTATTCCCGGAATTCATGTCGTTTTTATAGCAATATTTAATAAATTTTTTTTTTCAATTATTATTATATTTTTTTACAAAGTAATTTCTAGTAATATATACGACTTTTTGCCGTCTATTTACTGGATTGAAATTTCTCATCTTATTAAAAGAGACTCGATTTCAGTGATTCGATTTTACCATTTTTTTGTTCCTAAATTGCGTTTCTAAAGAGAGAAATAAGTGATAGTCGCTAGGTGCAAAGTCCGAAGAATAAGGTTGGTGGTAAAATGAAAATAATATAAAAATATTCAAAAGTGAACATAATATTAAGAATTTCTACAACTTGATTAACTTATCTATTTTATCTGGTTTTAGAAATCTTAATTCTTTATATCAAATCCTTTAACTTAAAATATAACATAATAATACTTTAACAAAATAACGTAAAAAGCACTCCGTCACAAGTTGATGGATTTGAGTTGTGAAACTTATCAAATCTGCGCTAACGTGACGATAAGAACAGATCGCGGAGTATCGATAACCTACGAAATCCTCTCCCGTCTCTTATATCTCTCAAATAACCTAAAAACTTTTTTCAAACTCACTCTCGGGCTGGCGGCCATTGGCGAGGCAGGCCCAGTATCTCAATTACAAAGTCAAAATATTTCCTGTGATTAATCGACCAACTTGCAAGTCTTCCTCTATACTATCTATAGATTCGTCTATTTCACCCCAGAAACATTTTATATACAAACACGATTGATTTTCATAGAACATAATATTTTTTCTGCGGAATACATATCAGCTAAAACGATAAATTTGAACAACAACATTTTGAATGTATACAAATTCTTGTAGACAAATACTGGATTTCACCCATTGCGGATAAATCATTTTTATTTTATAAGGATTAATTGCATCTCAATAGAGACGAAGATGTAAATTGTTTTCTGTGTAATTCTAAAAAATGTAAAGATAGGCGTAGAAACCTACCATATATACAAGTTCCAAAAATTTGTCAGACGTGGTGGTCATAAGGCGGAATCGGGAATGTTGTTAAACGTGAAGCGATCGCTCAACCCAACCAATGACAGGTCATAAGTCCTGTAAGCGCCTCGGCCACCACCTTCTGTTCCCAGAAAACAATTGACATCTTCGTCTCTATTGAGATACAATTAATCCTTATAAGACGACCTTCGTGGCAGAGTGGTAATAGTTCTGACTTCCATACCGAAGGTTCCGGGTTCGATTCCCGGCGATGGCAGTGTGATTGTCACACTGTCTTTGGTCTGGTGTAGAATTCACGTGACAGTAAAATGCCGATAGATTGGCTACCTATCACATGTCACGAGAATCAATATAATAGCTAAAAAATCAATTGTATATAGTAATTGGGTTCAAACAACCTGTTGTATTCATAAAAAAAAATTTTTTTTTGTAATTATGGAACATTTTGACGTTACCAAAAATTGAAAAACATAGGTCTCGTATGTTACATATTATAAAAAATATGAAAATATGAAACAAGAACGAAAAATAAACTAAGGCTCCCATTCAGAAAAAAACGAATCTCAGAATTCTCTTATGTATAAAACATTCAAAATTTATGAAGATATACCGGAGGATGTCAAAAGTGTGCAGAGCATAAAACAATTAAAATATAAATAAATAAATATGTAAACAAAATGTAACCTTATTATTATAATTGAATGTTTCATTGTTTTTATTAGAACATGTGTTGTGTACATGTGTACTATTTCAAGTAAATAAAGAAAAAATCATTAATAATTGCCTAGTAAGAAGAAATTAAGCGTACCTTTCATTAAATATAAAACACTAATAATGAAGTATTGTATCATTGCTAAGCAATATTTCCAGCATAAAAATATTCCTTAGACATCGAAGTTACATACAATTTATTTTTTCAAATATTATATTAGTATTGAAAATGGTAAAAATATTACGTATATCAGATTATCTTACATTATGTTTAAATGTATATATGTGGTCCATCTGATGTTGATGTGTTCTTAAATATTTTTATAAAAGATATTTAAAAATGGGTTTATAATTAATAGAAGATGATTCTGGATAATTATGCAAATTCAAGTTAAGTAAACGGAACATTTAACAAAATGTTTTGATTAATTTTTAAACACCGAAATTACTAGAACAACTTGAAGCAAAGCAATTTTCTCTGGGATATTAGGCAAATTCTTAATAATTAAGACGGATAAAAAATTCAAGTTGGTAAAAGAATTCAACTAGTCACTTAACAAGCAACACCGAGATGGGATTGTCGGCTGTCCAAAGTTTCAGGTGATTTTAATTTTATTCCTTTTTTCGAACATTTTCATAATTTTAATGCGAGAGACATCTCCCGAAGTGAGTCTTTTCGATGTTGTTTTTATTGAAGTTGTTGTTTATCCATTTTTGATGGAAACTTCTGCCGCCCAGGTAAAAAGTTGGCGGGAATATAAATTTGGAAAGTTGGTCGGGCGCCATCTGTGTGCCGCAGATTGTACCGTGAGTCACCGCTCCGCGAGGTAGGACCACAATGATGCTAATTTATTTCTAAATTTGTATAAAATAAGAAAAGCCGCCAGGAAATACGAAAATTTCAAATTTGAGACGGTGATTCTTTTTTATATGGAATAATGAGATTAAAAATGAATTACGAAAAATATGAAGGAGATTTAATTCAATTGCTTTTTTATTCCGCTAAGGGTGAGCGGGAATGGTGAAATATTAATTTAGATTTTCAGCCAAAAATGGCTTGACCAAGATGTCATTAATATACCCTTCAATTATACCACCGAGATATCCACCTGCATTATTTATATTAAATTAAAAAATTCTTCGAAAAATGACTCCTATTCTATTTATTGTTCCTTGAACAATGATGTAAAACTCCATATTAAATAATTAAAACGAATGAAAACGTCAGTTTTCTAGAAGTTTTATTATATTTTATGGGAATGACATGTTTCGCCCTTCTAAGGCATTATTTGATAATGCCTGAGAAGGGCGAAACATGTAATTCCCATAAAATATTATAAAACTTCTAGAAAACCGACGTTTTCTTTTGTATAAATTACTTCTATTCTACTTTTTACACTAGCATTTTCTTGACTCAAATATGCATTAGCTTCAAAATCAGGTTTTGTATGTGGTTTATTTTTTAATAAGTTTCACACCCATGGTGAAAACTACTGTATTTAAATCTGATTCTCACGTAGAAAAATTCCAATATGGGCCAACGATGAGACATAGAAGAGATCGGCCGACGATGTAATTTCAATAGTATGATGTAACCTCAATAGTATGATGTAACCTCAATAGTATGATGTAACCTCAATAGTATGATGTAACCTCAATAGTATGATGTAACCTCAATAGTATGATGTAACCTCAATAGTATGATGTAACCTCAATAGTATGATGTAACTTCAATAGTATGATGTAACCTCAATAGTATTTAAAATGTCTATATCCAGAATTAAAGAGATCATAGCTGAGTAAAAAGAAGAAGCTACAAATAAATAAGTTGATGTTTGTCAATGATGAGATCTAGAAGTCTATATCAGTCTTTAAATAGACACCAATAAGTTTTACGTTAGGAAATGGAATATAACTTAGTTTAATCCACAAAATATTTAAAAAAAAACACGACAAGTTTCGGGGGATACCTCCATCTTCAGGTGTAAAATAATAATAAAAAATTAACAATGAAAGACTAATATAAAAAAACGCATTAAAATATCGATTCAATCATTTAAATTTGAAAATAACTAGGGCTATTTGTTATAAGTACTATAATTCACACAATAGACAATACCAATAAATTAAACAATCTTGAAAATTTAGAAATCCTCAAGTCGGTGAAATTGTGTGAAAACATAATTAATAAACAGATTCCTTTTACTCTTCTCTCCTTAAATACTTTGTCTACTTTTAGTCGCCCAAGCTCCCATTCCCCATCATATGCAAATTAATTTCTATATAAATTATGTCTTTTAAATGTATGTTTATCTAAATAACAATTTAATATTTTTAATATTACTATCATGTATTATTATTGTTTAATGTTAATTATTATTTATTACTGATAAAAGATAATTATTAGTACTTGTAACAAATAGCCCAGGTTAATTTTTAAATTTAAATTACAGTATCGAATTTTCAATGCGTTTTTTTAGGAAAAGTCCAAAGAAATTCTGTTTTCGATGAGCAGTTTGCCAAATAAATCAGTTGCCTCATAATCTTGCCATGTGAGGTTTAAGATCATGCAATGGATCGAGCAGAAGGTTAGTTAGTTACTCAACTTTCGAGAATGTTGTCCCTTGTTTTTTATCTCGGTTAGTCAAGTGGTTGATTTAAGTTTTTTTTTTTAATAACATGTTTTGCCTTATTAATGCATTATCATTTGGTAATGCTTTACCATGGCGAAACGTGTCATTTCCATAAAATATAATAAAACTTCTAGAAAATAGACGTTTTCATTGGTATTCATAATTAACTATGAAGTTTAACATTATTGTTCAAGAACCAATAAAAAAACTGTTGATTTTGTTTAGAGGCTTTTACATCCTGGAATACTCGAATAATAAACTTATTATATCCGGTTCAAAATTTAAACAAAATACTAACTAACTAACTAACTTACCATCACGCCATTTCCCCGGAGGGGTAGGCAGAGAGGATGGATCGCCACAATGGCCTGTCCTGGCATACCTCTCGGGCTTCCTCTACATTCATACAAAATTAATTCGTTAAACAAAATACGATCTTTACAATCAAAATATAATATTTTAATTAAAATATGTTAACGAAATCCACGACAATTCTAATTCCATATTTAAAAACTAAGAAATTTATCATTCGCAAATTTTCGAATCAGAGTACAGAGAGCGACTGAGGGCCCTGGACGGATTGTACTTTACACTCATTTGAATGTATAATTTTCGGTTGGGTGTATTAATTATTTCGACTCAGGAACGACTCCATCTTGATTCGTAGACGAACAAAATTCGTTGAGGCGGACAATCGCTCTCAGTGCTATTGGATTACTCGCGTCCCTTGTTTGTCCTTCCCTACCACCCGCTAAAGGTGATACTCACGCTTCAACAATAATTTGAGCTGCGTAGTTGAATGCGAATATTCTGTTGAACAGCCAGAACTTTTGTATTGATGGTCGTTATTTATTAAGGTAAAAATAAAAAGACTATTAATTGAAATTTCCAAAAACTTGTATTTAACCACGGCAAGGCTATTATAATATAGTACAGTACTCCCATAGAAGCCCTGAAGCCCGGCTTGCATAATAAATTTTGAATCAAAACCCTCAAATCTAAGTAATCATGCATAAACCAGCAACCCACCAAATCACCTTCCAACAATGTTGCCATCAGGCGTTAGAGGAATAGCCACAAGAGCTGAACCATTGTAAGCCAGAAGAGATTTTGAGACATCTTGTCTTCTATGGGAGTACTACCACTGATTATAATTGATGCCAACTAATTTTGTTTGGACCCAAGCTTCATCAGGGCAGTATAATAACCAAATAAAAAAAACAATGGTAACATGTACATAAAATAATATACGGTGGTAAAATCAGAAGAAGGGGTGCGAGAGGGAAAGGGATAATCGAAAAAATATTTATCTTTGAAATAGCATAGCAATTTTCTAGGAAATGCAAAGAAATACTTATAATCTAAAATCAGAGTGGTGTGGGTTAGAGAAAGAATGAAGGGGATAAGCAAATAAAAATGTTTGATATAGAAAATTTCTAGGAAATGTAAATTAATGTATTAGGTAAACATGAATACTAATGTTCAAGTCACAACAAAAAGAAGAAAATACCAGCTTATAAAGAATTACTTTACTTGACTTAAGAATGCGAATTCAGTTTGATGGGGGCTAGAGAAAGAAAGGAAGGGAAATGGAAATAAAAATGTTAGATACAGCAAATTTCTAGAAAATGTAAATTAATGTAATTATGTCTTCTTATTCTTATTTAATGTAGACCTATGTGGTCTGTTCTCCAGAGTATTGCTCCTGCTGTGAGGTAGATTCCCAGCTGTTCTTTCATCTTTTAGGAGGTCTTTCACGAGGACGAGTCCCATTAGACTGATTATGCAATGCAATATAGGGGAGTCTGGTGGTGTCCATTCTTTGAACATGACCATACCAGTCCCTTTTTTGCTATCTGCTCCTTCTTATAATATTCTCAACCTCACATATCTCTCTTATTCTGGTGTTCCTCACGCGACCTCGCGTGTCTTGCCTGCTATCGTTCTCAGTGTCTTCATTTCGGAAGTCCTCAAAACTTGTGTGGTCCTTCCTGTGTCTGCCCTTGCTTCGACGCCATATGTTATTATTGGTCTTACGCATGCTTAATAGATTATCATCTTACTGTGATGATACAAAATTATGTATATTGGGTAAAAATAAATACTAATGCACACGTCACAATTAATTTAAGGAAATACCAGCTCATGAAGCATTACCTAACTTGACTTAAGATTGTTGCCCGTGTAGAAACCTTCCAACCGATTTAAACCAGCTTTCAACTTTCTACACGGACAACAATCTATATTTTTTTTACTAAATTCAAAAGACAAGGAAAACCCTTTAATATACTCTGGCATATATGTATAGATATGGTAAACTGCAATGTGACGATTTTTCAGCATTTTATATCGGTAAAACGTCACGACATGTCAATATTCGAGTCAAAGAGCATCTCAAATGTCTAAAAACATATGGATTCTCTGAATTTGCCAATCACCTTATAGAGTCCGACCATTCGTTCAAATCCGGCATTGAATTAATTAATTAAAAATGGTTTAGGAATTTGATGAAATAATTTAGAAGCCTTAGAAATTAAGAAAGCCATAAACAGCTACCAAAATATTATCAATAATCAAATTTTATCGTTCAGCCCTATTCTTAATTTGTTTCCAGCAAAGCTAAGTGATTCTTCATAATCTGGTATTTCCTTCTATTTGTTGTGACATATTCATTTGTACCTAATACACCTAATAACATTTCCTAGAAATTTGCTATTTCAAACATTTTTATTTGCTTATCCCACTCTGACTTCAAAATATTAGTATTTATTTGTACCTAATAACATTAATTTGCATTTGCTAGAAAATTGCTAAGCTATTTCAAAGGCAAATATTTTTTCGATTATCCCTTTCTCTCTCGCACCCCCTCTGATTTTACCACCGTTTGTTATTATATGTACATATAAAATTTGTGTTTTTTGTTATTACAGTAGAGTCTCGGTTATCCGACCTTCGGTTATCCGACCTTCCGAGTTATCCGACCTACCTATTTCCTTTATCCGGCTGCACGCATTATATTCGCGCGCCAGGCGACAGTCCTCAGTGCTTACGTAGCTCTTTCGCTGAAAGGACGTGTTGCGCATTGTTTCCTTGTTTCGTTTCTGCCGTTTTGTTAGACTGTAAGTTGTGTTTTGATTTGATTAAAAGTTTTCGATGTGCAAATAAAATTAACACATTTTCAATGTCGTTTTTATTATTTTCTGTGTTATCCGACCATTTCGCTTATCCGACCTTGCCTCGCCGGTTTAGGTCGGACAATCGAGACTCTACTGTATATTGTATATTTGAATCGACCATTTCGATTACTATGTTGTCTATTGTTATCTGTTTTGGAGTACGTGCCATAATTTTTATTTTCCCCAAATTCATACATAATCCATCACTTAAATAATGGTACATAATTATGAGAAGAAAAAAAATCTATATACAATCATACAAAATAGACCCTCAAAAGTTATCCCGAAATGATTTCAAACAAATACAATAAAGATAGTAAATTTTAAATTCGCAAGTACAGAATTCCTCTAGGTTTCCATTTTCTCCGACTTTGCATAAGGCGGCGTTGTCACCCCCTACCCCTCCGCCACCCTTCACCGCCCTCTCACCAAAAATCCTCAGCCAGCGCTAAAAGTTTGTTTAAACTTAGAATAAAGTTTTTCTAGCGGCAACAGAGTATTGTTGATTTAAATTTGGCTGCCGGGTCGGCTTAGGTTAGAAGTGTATATTTTTGCGACTACCCGTTGTCTCAACATTCGCCGTCTTGTTTTTTGCCTGAATATAAAATATAGTTTATCTCTTGACATATTGCCATAGTTTTGCTTCGACTTCCTTCTAATATTTGAACACAACTCTTTTTATGATTTTAGATAATATATTTTTGTATTTTATTACCAAAATTATGATCATACAGATTAAAAATATGAAAAAAATAGGTTAAAAAATGCTCAATTCAATGTTATATCACTGCTTACATTATTTTTATATGTTTATTGTAAATATTTATTATTATTAAATATGTTATTGATAAAACAGATAACTAAAAAAACGCATTAAAAATTTACTTAACTTACTAACCATCACGCCGTCTCCCCGAAGAGGTAGGCAGAAAGAATGAACTGTCACACTTTAAACAATGCGGCTCTCCATTCTTCTCTTTTCGCCCTCGCGGGAGACGCGGTGTGATGGGTTGCAAACATCATCGCCACTAATACTAGTATACGTCTCCCGCAAAACTATTAGTTGTTTATTATGTTATAATATCAGTATTTATTTATTGATTTTCGTCATCAGATCATGGTATCTAACTAACACCTGATGTTGTCTATATAGGTTGGCTAAACGGCTTTTTCGACAATTTAATAGAAATTAAAAAAACAAATTGTGATATTACATCAATAATTCAAGTTTATAATATTGTATGTTCATACTGATTCTGTTAAAATAATGGATTACGTTGTTTACAATCAACTAAAACCTTATGATGTCAATATTGGTTACCGAAACATCTTTCCCAAAAATCCCATAGAAATTAAATTAATATATTTTCTTAAATAATTAATTGAAAAATCACAATAATATATTTTTTTAAAACAGTGAATTATGTAGCAAATAATATAATGAGGCATTGGTTTTGTACTATTTACTAAAATAATCAAAATAAATGAATCACTCATCCGATAAAACAGCAGATCCTTTTATCAGGAAGAGAAAACAATAGTGAAGTTGCAAATACAAAACAATTTTTCCTTAATATTTTTTTTCTTTCGAAAATCATAAAAAATAGTTTTCTCGTATTTTACGTTTAACCTACGTGTTTTGAACAACTAGCAGCTCAAAACCGATATTTTTTCTTTTGTCTTCAAAATACACTTGAAACGGAGAAGCTAAAAAGGTAAGTAGATTTTCGTAACTTTAAAAATATGTAAACTCTTAAACTACGATCGGAGCGCATATGCTAATCCGCGGGAAAGTTCAAAGCTTGCGCATCGGATTCCAAATCTTCTGTTAGTAAGATATTCAAATGCTTTCGGGATTATCTTGTAGAATACACATTCTTTACCAATACCAGGCTTTCTCAATATTATCATATTTTTAAGATAGCATCGTATAAAGAATATAAAATATCTGACTTAACTTATTTCTGGTTCTTCGTAAATTTAAGGTCACTGAGAAACAAATTGCATGAAGCGAATTGCTCTAAATTGAGCCGGCACTTAATTTGTCCCCTCTTCTTATTCTTCTTCCTCACCCTTAGCCCGTCCACTTCTGGACAAAGGCCTCCTCCATTCGCTTCCATGTCACTCTGTCCTGTGCAGACTGCATCCAGGTTATTCCGACCTGTCTATTCAGATCATCCTTCCAGCGTAGTTGCGGTCTCCAAGTCAGTAGTCTTCTTGTCCACTTTTCATCTAAGCTACTGGCTACGTGACCTGCCCATTGCCATTTTAGAGTCGCCACCCGGTGGATGATGTCAGTGACCTTATTTTTTTCTCTCAACGTATCGTTTCCGACTGTCTCTTAGGCTTATTCCTAACATGGCTCTTTCCATGGCTCTTTGGGTCACTCATAGTTTCTGTCCCCTGAAGAAGGAAAAAGGAAATATGTGCCAAACCAAAAATCTTTTGAAAAATAATCCATAAAAGCGAAACCAAATATAGGAAAAATAGTTTTTTTTAGTTGAATATGGAATTTTAATGATTATATGCATTTTTATAAGCCTAATTTCATATCACATTTCCCGCTTTTTCAATGCAAAAAAATATTTATTATTTTATCATAAAAATTTGTGCCAACTTAAGCGAAATATTTTTTTGGGTAAAAACATTAAACCCAAATTAATATTATTAAAAAATAAATTGAAAAAAAATGTATCAATGAATTACAAGTGTAGAATTCACGTAACAATAAAATGGCGATAGATTAGCTACCTATCAAACGTCACAAGAATCACGATGATAGCTATAATACCCTTTACATCGATTTGACTTGATGATGTAAAGCGCGAGTCTACAAAATAATAATAATAATAATAATAAAATAAAAATTCATTTGTTTGACCCATGTTTGAATCCAAAAAGCTACGATGGCAGTGTACAACGGTGTTTTTATGACGACCCTTATGTATGGAAGTGAAGCATCGAACTGGCAAAATAAGGATGAAAGTAGAATAAATGCAGTGGAAATTAGATCTCTAAGAAGAATATGTGGTAAATCTGTATATGATAGAGTGTCAAAAGTTTTACATCATTGTTTAAGAAACAATAAATATAACAATCTATTCGAAATCAATAATTCAAATGACAATCCGTTCCAATTCAAAACAAATGACAATTTGTATCAAATCAAAATAAATGGTAAGCTGTTCCAAATCAAAATAAAAAACAAACTGTTCCTAATCAAAACAAATGACTATCTGTTCCAAAATCAAATCAAGTAACAATCTGTTCGAAATCAAAACTTTAAATGACAATCCGTTCTAATTCGAAACAAATAAAAATCTGTACATAATCAATAATTCAAATGACAATCCGTTCCAATTTAAAACAAAGACAATCTTTTCAAATCGAAATAAATGATAAGCAATTCCAAATTAAAATAAATGAAAATATGTTCCTAGTCAAAAAAAATCATAATATGTTATTAATCAAAACAAATGATTAGCTTACACAGTGCATTAATAAAGTGGATAAATTAAAAAAACACAGTGCATAAATTAAAAAAACATATTTTTTCACATTCTTAATGTGTAAATCTTAAGTCTTTTAGAACGTATTTTAATAAAATTATAGATATCCGATGTTTAACTGAAATTTCTTTATGAGTAAGCCCACTTCAACAAAAAAATAAATTCAACCAATTTGCTATTTTTTAACGTCTGTGATTATTACTCCAATAAGAAATTTAATTAATAATCATAAACACCAAATTGAAAAGAGCATTATACAAAAAAATCTAAAACGAGTCCCTATGACTACCATTTGGTTAGTTTTTTTTTGTATTTATAATTCAATGCATTAATAAAATGAGAAATCCACTCATAAATTATTATGACCCTTCTTGCTCTAATATTTCATATATTATAGATATTTTCGAATAATTAACTCTTAGAATCCTATACACTGCATTTGCAGTGGCGAAAAAGCGTGCCCGCGGTCCTTTACACTGCAATTGCAGTGTTAGATCTGTACTTGGTTTTGTCATCATGTAACATCTCTACCAGTTAGTTTAAAACAAAAGTAAAAATGTCATTTCATCAAATATGGTCTTGGCTTCATGTTGGCATTCACAGATTTTTCTTTATACTCAGGGTTTAATTTAAATAAATATTTTTTGTCAGATGTAAATCGTACGGGCTGAACTGGAATACTAACACAGTCACGCGCGGGCTTGAGTGTATGGCGGTACGAGTCAGATTTCAATGTTTTCGTTATCTTTAGGGTGCCCATATGTTATGGACGAGAACCGAGAGCAAGAAACTGTTTAGATTCTTATAAATGGTAAAGTTTGTAATGTATTGCTTGAAAGGATGTGATTTGAAAATATGTGTAATCTGACAGTTTTGGTATTTATAACTACGATTTGTGTTTATTTAAAAAAAATTTAAGCATTAACGTTTTGGATTTCCATTCCATCCAAGACGATTTTTTATGAATTAAAAAAATATTTTTGTTGGTTAATTTTTTTTCGATATGTTTCAAAGAATTCATTGGAAAAAATTATAAACGGTATGAAAAATTATATAATTATATCGATATGTTTCGAAGGTTATATATAGGTATAAATCCATCCAAACATGTCGAGATAAATCAAGTAAGAAGTGGAAAAATTATTGTTTTAATTTATTAAAAATTGATGACTGTGTTATTTCAATAATTTAAATTTTACCAATTGATAATGATGAGATTGAAAGATTTTTCTTAAAAAAATATATTTTTATTATTTGAAATTTCTTGGTTGAAATTGTAAAAAACGAAAAAAAACATTAAGACTAACCGGATGACATTTCTTGCGTAATATTCCCTTGACTCCTAATACAAAAAAAATCGTTGTTCTTGGAATTTTACGTATACGAGAGTATATCACAACGCCCGCCCGAAACAAGTCCAAACACGAACAACGTGTGGTCACCTACTCGTATGTTTACACAGCGCGGCTGCGATAGTGTGTGTGTACGCGGCAATAATTTCGTAGTGTTTATTTAAAAATTCTATAATTAATTACCGAAATAGTAACATGATATTCAAAGGACTCATTGTTTTAGTGAGAAGTACGTTCTCGGGTCTTGTGAAAGAATTTTTACGATAATCCATATCGTTGATTAGATATGAGTGTTTCTTTTTGTGGATGCTGCGTAATATGGTATTTTTTTAGATAAAAACACTTAAAAAAACTTGTTTAAGTACTGAAAGTACATCTTTTATTATTTATAAAGATAGATTATAAGTTAATAGTTCATTTGGCATTTTTATTTTTTCATTGAAAGTCTTATTTTACTCATAATTAATTATTGTGTGAGAGCGTTCGGAATGTCAAAATTTACGCCGTTCCAGGAGGACAGTTATTGAAAATTCGCCCAGTGTCCTAAGGGTTAATCCTTAACTTCTTAATGATTTATTAATTTTCTTTAGATTTTTTTTGCATAATCCCATAAAAAGTCAGAATCTTTTCGTTAATCATATCAAGTAGTGCTTTTTTGTTGTTTATATGGTACTGAGTAAAAATATTGATTATTAATTAAAAAATGTTGATCAAACACAAAATTTTAATTCCACGTTCTGAATACATTAAAACAATACTCAGTTTAGATAAGATTGAGAAAATTTATTAATCATGATACGATTTCAAACAAACCTATTCATAACGCCAACTACCTAATATAAACTTTAAAAAATTGAGGTTAATTTATGTTCATACTAAAGAACATATTCAAAATTTTCCGAAACTCCCTCGACCCAAGTTAAATAGGTTTCATTACAAGTGGAAAATTATTCCGTTTCTAGATATACTTAGGGGTATGAAAGAGCAGCGGCTTGGAACAGAAATATTAAACAGTCTTAGAACACTCACACGAAATACGATTCCCTACCCTGTTATAGTAGACTTGACTAAAACTTAACGGTTTCATGTAACACACGGGTAAGTTTTATGGAATATTTTATGTGGTTTCGAGAATTTATGCAAAGCTCACCCTGCCGCAATGGCAAATCGTAGTTTGGAAGGGTAGGTCTTAACTGCACCGCTCGGGGAGCGAATGGTAAGTTTGTGTGCAAATTAAATTACATTTGATATTGCAGTCATCTTGTTCTAGGAACGCCTGCAATTGTTTGCCTAAACATTACAATTTCTGAATCCGTCTCGGCTCTATAATTATTGTAATTTCGCACAGCACTTCTGACAATACGAATGTTCTGTACTTTACTCGAGTGAAACTTGCTGGTATTAAATTTTTAGGTGATACCTTCATAAAAATTGCAAATTGCCTGCATACAGTCTTTTTATTAGTCTGCTTCTTCTGCTTTATTTAGGACTACATATGTCCTGTTATTTCTAAGAGCCTATTTCTGGGACATAGATGTCCAGGGGTTTCAATATCGTGGTGTTTTATCTTTATCCACATAATCTCTGCTTTCTTTAAGTGTTATGAAGTTATTGTATATTTTTTTACGTAGGCACTATTTAATGTTTACATTTAAAAAATATTTTTTACTGTTTTTTGTATCAAGGGGTTTTCGTCTTCTTTCATCTTCTATCACCGTGACGAATGCTTTCTCGCCACTGTGATTTTCTGGAATGTGTTATTGGAGTGATTTTTTATTTTCTTCTCCAGGGATTTGCTGTAGATGTTAACTTCACTTAGAGGGGCTCGGTTTTGTGACGCTGAAGATATGCCATGCGCTCTATGTCAAGTATTACCAAAGTTTTTTTTAATATTCTTTCAGTTTTTTAGTATGAGTAAAAATAAAAGCTTCAAAAGAGTTGAAAACTAAACATATATCGGTAATACTTATCGAAATTTTTGAATATGACAGGTCATAGCTCTTGCAACTCTGCCATGAAGGCCGTCTTTGCCAGACCAGGCTGTTGATGCCTCCGAGCCTGGAAACACCGATCGCTGACGAAATAAAGACAAAAGGGAAGCAGTAGCAACAGTTTTAAAAATATCATTTTATTTAAAATGAACTTTTTGTAAAGTAAAACATTAGATTATCTTAAAAATCTCGTATGTATTGAATTGATTGCAATTAACATGTTAAAAATGATGTGAAATAATCTTTTTTAATACTTCTAAATTTATCTGTTATGATTATGCTTTTTAAATAAATAAAATAAAATTGAAATTGATATATATTGTTTTGGCCGAAACAGTATGATACTTCAACGTTATTAACCGATGTTGGCGAAACAGCTGTCGCGATACTCAAAAAGTGAATAGTAAAAAATGTGATATTATTATTATTATTATTATTATTATTATTTTGTTGAAAAAACTCTTTACATCATTACAGCGCGAGCCAAATCGATGTAAAGCTTGAAAAAAAAATCACATGATATAATATATACATAGAACCTTATGAATAGGAATATGCCAGATATTTCCTTGCTGCCTTTATCGTAAAGGTATTTACGAATCCGTCATAATTGCATCCAAAGAGGTCTATCTCTTTTGTAACCTCATTTAAAAGACGAATCGCTTTCAATACAGGAGAACTTTGAAGGGCCTATGTGCGGCAATTTGGGGCCTAAAATAATATATACCTCTTTGCTCTGCTATAACTATGGGGAACAGTGCATCATATATCACAACTGTGTTATCAATTTAACAGTTAAGATTACTTAATAATAATTTATGTTACATTATTTATGGCGTCTTCCCGGGTAAGGTTAGGGTAGGTTAGGTAACCTATGTAAAATGCTTAAATAAATTAGACGATCCAGGAAGGAAAACAAACATGGATTGTGTTTTCTATAGCCTCATAAATAAAATCATCGGACTTGCAGAAAAGTCTCTGAACAAATACAGGGGTTGGTTTTCTAGGCAGGAATCTGGATGCAAAAGTTGCGGACAACACATGCTCCCCACGGATAGGTACTTTTATTTTTCACGGACCACGGATTTTCTTTGATGTCATATTCTATTATTTATAAACATTCACATGTCTTCATTTAAGTAAATAATATAATATAAATAATAAATTGTCCATTGTTTTGGCCGAAATACTATGATATAATATAGTATTTCGGCTATAACTGTTAAATTAAAAAACTTTGTTTAATATACAATATCACAATTGTATTTTTATTTTTCGCGACAGCTGTTTTTACTTACCTATCTTTCTTTACATTATCAGGGGTTTACATTATCTACCTATCTTTACATTATCAGGGGTTACAATAATATATCAAATGTCAAATTTTTGTGATTTTTCGAATCTTTATTCAAATTGACATACACATAAAGGTTCGAAAAATTGACATTAAATACATTATTGTAATACCTAACGATGTCAATATAGGTTGACGAAATAGCTGACGCGTAAAATAAAAATACAATTGTGATACATCAAACAATTTTTTTTTAATTTAACAGTTTATAAATAATAAAATTAATTTTTAAGGTAATCTAACGAGAACAACAACAACAACAAACCATCACACCGTTTCTCTGAAAGGGTAGGGAGAGGGAATAGACCGCCACACTTCTCTATCCTGACATACCTCTCTAACTTCCTCCACATTCATACATAGTCGTACGTTTGAGAACGTCAATTTTTCCTACTTCTAACATGGCCGACCTTAAAAATTTGATGGATTTGATCATGTTATGTTTTTTTCTATCTTCCTCGACATCGTACTGACTTATACTTTCTTAATCATTCTTTCTTCATCCATGCGTTCCATGTGACCAAACCGACTTAGTGATTTTCATATTTTTGTTCATACTTTTTCTCCTGCCCTTCCTTATATCAGCATTTGAAACTTTGTCGTACATCGTTTTACCACACATAATTCTAAGGGATCTCATCTCTTTCCTATCATATAAAGAAAAAAAATAATTTTAAAGTTATCTCTGCTTAATACTTACACCTAATTTTAATGTGTAGATTGAACTAAAAAATGTGAAGTGTTTCTCAACATTGTAGCATACATACATCTTCCAAAAAATTGTCAAACGTGGTGGTCGTAAGAAGGGAGAAATGGAGAATGTTGTTGAAGCGATCGCTTAACCCAACCAATGACAGGTCATAAGTCCTGTAAACGCCTCGACCACCATATTCTGTTCCTAGAAAACAATTTACATCTTCGTCTCTTTTGAGATAAAATTAATCCTTATAAAAAAAAAATTTACCTGCAATGGGTAAAATCTAGTATTTGTCTATAAGTATTTGTATACAATCAAAATGTTAATAGGTATATATGATATATATTGATCCCCTTGACATGTGATAGGTAACTAATCTCTCGCCTTTTATTGTCAGGTCAATTCTTCAGTGGACCAAAAACAGTGTGACTATCACATTGCATCACCGGGAATCTAACCCGGGGTCTTCGTCCACGAGATTCGTTAATAATAGGTTAATTTTTGTTTGTAATGTTTATTGAGAAAATCAACTGATTTGATTTGATGTCTTTTTGCGGAACGATTTCCGAAGAGGAGAGTGTTTAAGAAGCATTTTTATAGGTAGAACGGCAGATAACATACTTAGCTACTTCTTGGTCTTAGTTGCCTTCTCGTCGTTATAATATTCTATTCCATGTAATTGTGGCAGAAACCTCAAACTTTAAATTCGGATATGCATTTTGGGTATCCCGTCCGCGATGCATCTCATCAAAGACATGGGAGAGAATCATTAATGTAAATAATCGACTTCGTGAGGGCGAGATCTCGCAGACCGCGAGACGTCTCGGACTGCCATGCCGTGGGCATTCATCACCGATGTGCGAGCGGGTGTGAAATAATCGCCGGAATATTCCGCGGGTGCGGTGGCCGCCTGCGCCCCGTGACGGGGGCTGATTCGTACGGGCGCGGGCGGCGGGAAGCCTACAACAAGGGTGACTTCTTTAATAAATTCATACAGACAAATCGTTTCTCTACAATATAGAAATATAACAAACATTAAAAAAAGACGCGCCTTTTATTATATTTTGAAAAAAACATCACTCATTATTTTTTCATATCACCATTACATTCTCAAAAATAAGATTGCTTTCACATGCCAACACTAAGGCCTTACAGCTTTTGTGAATAACTTAAACTGAGACGACTCAAACCACACAAATTAAAATTTAAATACTTCCAAATTCTTTTTATAATTTAGATAAATTATTTTTATTTGAATGTGGAGGAAGCAATAGAAGTAATGATAGAACAGTGTGGCTGTCTATTTTTTCTACCTACGCTTTCGGAGAGACAGCGTGATCTTTAAAAGTATTATTTCTATTGGAACAACGTTGGCGATCATTGCAGCGAAAGCATCTCTGTTCTGCGCACCTTAGAACAGATTCTCATCTTTGCTCATTCCTGTCCATTATCATGTATTTCGCAGCCAGGACAACTGCCTTTTATCAATTTACCGATGTCCCTCTATTTTGACCATTATTATCAGAAGAAGTCTCTCTGAAGGGGTAGGCAGAAATAATGGACCACCGCACTGTTCTATCCTGAGATTGTTCACTCGATTCCTCAACATTTATACATCGTGTTCAATTAAATCTTCATATAGCTGATTTTTAATATTTAATTGATTTAATCGTGCCAAATTTTCCTCTGTCTTTCTCAATTTTTGTTCTATTTACATTAACATTCATTCTTACCGTGTATCTAAACCATCTTAAAGACACTTTTATTTTGAAATATATAGTTAATATTTTCCGCCAGTGCTATTATTAATATAACGATTGAATAAAATTAGAATCGTGTGATGTGAATAGTGATAATTATTTTAAATCAAACAACTCTAATCCACTCCTGTGCACACTTTCCCACTGTCTCTATTTACCCCAGTCTCTCCTACGTGGCAGAGTACGTAAAAAAGCATTTGTAGAGGAGGGACCTCCTTATGCGGTAATCCCCGGCGGGGGCACGGGGCACAATGTCACGCGGAGGAAACGAAATTTTAAATTTATTGAACACATCTCAGGAGCTGTAACGGTTTTCCATTTTCGCTCCGATGATCAGCTTACACTGAAATTTTTATATCCTCTATTGGTTCCGGGGGTGGAATTGTATTCTGTCTATGTACAACATTTGACAATATGCGAGGCACCAAATTTATGATTTGCGGAAAAAATAGGAAAACGTCGTTCACAGTTTTGGAGTAAATCAAAAATGCATTTGATTTCGGTTATCTATGAAAAGCGGGAATTATTTTTTCTTTTGTTCGAGTATCTTTTATACAAAAAAAAATATACATGTAGGTAGTATATTACATATATTTTTAGTATATATTTTTAAACTGTTAATGAATAAACATTCTTTTTTGTATCACAATTGTTTTTTGTATCACACATAAAGATTCGAAAAATCACGAAAATTTAACATTTGATATACCAGAAGTGTGAACAAAGATAACTTGGAGCAGGAAAGTGATTTTTTGTATTTAGGTAGCATGTTCATCCCGAATGGCCGAACGGCAAGTGATGAAAGAAGGGTTGGTGCGGGTAACAAAGTGAATTAAGCTTTCAAAATAGTTGGAAACAAAAAAAATATCAATAAAAGTAAAAATGGCCTTCACAATGGGGTTCTGGTCCCAACCCGTACGTATGAAAGCGAAGCATGGAACTAGCAGAAGAAGGAAGAGAGCAGGATACACTTGGTACAGATGAGGTCCTTAAGACGCATGTGTGGTAGAACGATTTACGATAGATTTTCAAATGCTGATATAAGAAAGGAATGTAGAGCGGAAGAAGGTATCATGTACAAAATTATGAGAGGATCGCTGAGTTGGTTCGGACATATGGAGCGCATGAATGGAGAAAGAATAGTTCAGAAAGTATACTTTAACGTTGTAAATTGATTACGGAGTCGAGGTAGACCGAGGAAAACATGTCTTGACCAAATTCAAATTTTAAAGGTTGGTCATGTTAGAAATCGGAAGAATCGACGTGCGTATATGACTCGTTGTATGTATGTGGAGGAATCTAGAGAGGTGTGTCAGGATAGAGTGATGTGGCGGGGAAACGGCGTGAAGGTTTGTTGTTGTTGTTGTATATATTTTTACAAACGGTTCAATGAAAACCCAGCATAGGTGTGATTTAGATACAAAAATATATTTCAACATTTATTCATTCTCCTTCCTCTTCTTCTCCTTTTTGTTCCTATCCTATAAGAGATTGGTCAACAGCAAGTTTTTTTACTTGTAATACCCTAGCTCTAAACAGGGATGTTGTGCTGCAACTGATCCAATCTCGATGGTTTTATTTTTGGAGATTTTATTTTTCTCTCGACATTTCGTTTTCCGTTATTTATTCCTTAGATTATCAGATGCTACAACTTAGATAATATAATAAATGAACATCTATATTCCAATCTCTTAATTCACATTTAACATTAATTCGAAACGTAATATAATAAAGATACTTAAGGCTTTTTTGAATAAATATAAGTGCACTTTATATAAACACACTTTATTACACTTAACACAGACATGTTTCGGTTATAATATAAACTTTTTCAATGTACACAATTACATTTAATACCGTACATTGAAAAAGGTTATGTTACAAAAGAAACATGTATGTGATAAGTAAAATAAAGTATTATCATACTAAATGCAGTTAAATTACATATCAGACATGTTTCGGACAACCTATCCTTCTTCAGTGATACATATTATAAAGATACATATTTAAAATATTACAATATTGTTTACAAATATGATAAATTTAGACAGAAAATTTATCATATTTGTAAACAATTTTATAATATTTTAAATGTGTATCTTTATAATATGATCACTGAAGAAGGACAGGTTGTCCGAAACATGTCTGATATGTAATTTTAATAGTATTGTATTATATATACAAAGTATATAAAAAAGAAAAAGACAAATCAGTTGTCACTATTTAAAAAAAAATATTGTATTTATTATATTTAAGTCTACCAGACCAAATTCTCTAAACTAACTAACTAACTTACCATCACGCCGTCTCCCCGGAGGGGTAAGCAGAAAGAATGGAACGCCACACTGTTCTGTCCTGACATACTTCTCTCGCTTCCTCTACATTCATACATCTTGTCATGCACGCACGTCGATTTTTCCGACTCCTCACGTGACCGACATTCAATATTTGATTGATTTGATCGTGCCACGTTTTCCTCGGCCTTCCTCTATTTCTAGCTCCGTTCACGCCGTTTACATATACCTTCTTTACCATTCTGTCTTCACTCATTCTTTCCATGTGTCCAAACCATCTTAATGACCCTTTCCTTATTTTGTTCATAACACTTTCATTCGCACCACATTCACTTCTTATACTTGCATTTGTCACTCTATCATATACAGATTTGCCACACATTCGTCTTAGAGATCTCATTTCTACTGCATTTATTCTACTTTCATCCTTCTTTTGCCAGTTCCATGCTTCACTTCCATACATAAGGGTCGGCACAATAACATCATTGTGCACTGCCATCTTAGCTGACAATGTTTGTATTTTTATATTTAAGTCTAGAAGACCAAATTCTCTGTATCCATAATAATAATCGCTGACGCACGTTGTATTTTGTTCGCAAAATAAATAGAGCATTATTAACTAAGCTAACAGTGTAATCTTGTTAAGTTAAACTTTATTACTAAGCGTGGCAGAAAAACCAAGTTTCCCAAGTACCTTAAATTATATTTATGTGTCGGCTGAAAGAGGAGACAAAGTTTTTGACGGTGGCCGACATAACAATAACTATTATGGAAGAGTACGGGAGGTTTCGGGCCATGAACCGGGACCCTTGCTGTTTGTATACACATCTTATAGTGTTGGAGGTCGCCTAATTCATTATGCAGACCTCTGGGGTCCCGTGAAATGGCTCAGAAAATCCCAACACACTACACTAGTTTTGATGGTAATTGTATCATTTGCTTTTTCCACTTGGTGCCTTCGTTTACTCAAGAAACAAAACTGCCCCAGAAGACAGAATGATTATCTTATTTCATATGCTGAACACATTAAACTTTATACGTTTTTTTATACAACGTGAACTTTTCACTCAGGATAATTACTTCACAAATTAGAAAAGCCATAGGCCTTGACATTTATACAGCATAATTTTAAGCACACGTGTGTTTTAGATATAAGGCAATGATTTCAAATGAAAATACATTCGTTTAAATATAGAAATTCATCAAGCAATTAAGATGTTCCCATACGTGTTTATAAAGAAATATAAAAATTGTTTCAAGGGAGATGATAAATAATTTTTACAGTATAAAAGTATTAAATAAAGCAGCAGGTCTTCGCAAACATCCAGTAATGGATATGCAGCTAGAGAAGACTAGAACAAAACTAACTAACCATCACACCGTCTCCCCGAAGGGGTAGGCAGAAATAATGGACTGCTACACTTTTCTTTCCTGGCATATTTCTCTCGATTCCTCAACATTCATACATCGTGTCATGCACGCGCGTCGATTTCTCTGACTCCTCACATGGCCGACATTCAATATATAGAATATATAGAAGACTAGACATTCAATTTATAGAATACTAGAATTAGTAGGTATGCTATGTATATATATATATATATATATATATATATATATATATATATATATATATATATATATATATATATATATATATATATATATATATATATATATATATATATATATATATATATATATATATATATATAATATATATATATATATATATATATATATATATATATATATATATATATATATATATATATATATATATATATATATATGCTATGCTGCTGCTATATATATATATATAACTGCTATATATATATATATATATATATAATATATAATAATATTAATAATAATTTATAATAAAAATTATTATTATTATTATTGTAATTTTAATATATTTTTATAATTATACATCAAAGCGGAGTAACAAAACAAATCAAAAAAAATATTTATTAAAATATTAATTCACGGTACAAAGTCAAGACGAATATATTGAAGAAGAATATTGTAAATGTTAAGGTATCATAGTGTTTCGGCCAAAACATTCGACTTTTGAAGAAAATGTATTTTATCGGTGTGGAATTATTCGATTTCAAAGTAAATCCTCATAATATAAAATATTAAAATTCATTTCTGTAAAAAAACATTTTTTGCACATTTGCAAAAATGTATTATATTTTAGAAAGAAACCGATATAATAATAAAGGCATTTCAAAACACATGCATAACTAGAGTAGGCCTACTATTATAATTTTGTATTATTTATGCAATTTTAATTTACGAAATATTGTTATTAAACACAATGAAAATGAAATTTCATATATTTCTTTTTTTGACACTTCATTTGGCACGGGTGTATGTAAGAATTGAAAACAGCAACTCGTGCATTTTATATGAAACGTCTGCGTCACGTGGGTGCGTAATTTCGAAATAAATTTCCTTTCATACGTCATACCTTCATGGTCAGTATCGTAGGAGAAATTGAATTTCCTTCAGGTCGCCATTACATAAATGGCCTTTAGTGACAAAGGTATCTTTGAATGTCGGACATTTGTCTTCTTTTCAGATCTCAACTTCTTAAATTATACCCTTGCGAATTTCGAGGACGAAAATATTTCGAGAGGGAAAAAAGGACTCCTAGATAAGGGCTCCTTCGAATTAAACTTTTACAATCCCCAAACAGTCAAAGCTGACATTCTAAATCAAAATTTATCTCGTCCACAGTAAATTCGTGTAGAAGTTTCTAGATCTTTCCGAAGAAGTTCAGGGAATGTTTTCGGAAGGTTGTCTCACCCCTAGGACAATACACACCGATTTGCATACGTGGTGAAAATGATAAATGTCGCCTTTGACTGCTTCCCACGAAAACCTTTCATTCATGCTTCTTTATTTCACACTGTCTTATTTATTAAAAGAGATGAACAATACTACAGTGGAACCTCTCATAACCAGAGTAGTTCGTTCCAGACTCTTACTCGTTATGTCAAATACTTGTTAAGCGAAACAATATATCCCATATAAATCTATGTAAAATACGATAAAGCGTTCCATGCCGAAAAAAACTCGTTTTTTACGTTTATTCAAATAAAAAATCTTATAAATTGTTAAGGAACGTAAGATACGATTTGCAAAAAACAAAAAAAAAAGTTTATTATTTATGAATTTATGAATGAACGAAGGTAAGCCTTCGAAATGTGTCGAGAAAAATAAACTCAAAAGTGGAAAAACAGTGTTTTTAATTCATAAAAATTCTCTTGTATTCTATGTTTTTTTCGGTAATCGTAACGAAGGTAGTGAAATTATAATAATAATGAGTATTATTTTGTTGACAGCATGAGCCAAATTAAAAGGGGTATTAAGCTATAATAGTGATTCTCATGACATTTAATAGGTAGCTAATCTATCGCCATTTTGTTGTCACATTAATTCTACACCAGACCAATGACAGTGTGACAATCGCACTGCCCTCTCCGGGAATCGAACCCAAACAAAGATCTATTGCTACTGCTCTTATGTACTCGTTTTTTATCGTTATATTGCAAATATGATATGCATAGTATTTCAAAAAATCTGAAGAATGTATTTTGTTATCGTATATATATAATCGGTTATAATGTTTCACATGGCTCCAGATCAATATGTGTAAGCCGGGAGCGGCGGAGAGTGTGGTGGGAAGTCCGCAATATTGGAGCTGTCACAACCTTGATTTAGAACCTGTCGCTTAGCGTTGTCACACGCCCCTGCCCTGCAGAGAAATATGTGAAACTGCATTTTATGCATTCGACTGATATTGCGGAATCAAAATTTCGAACGTTCGAAACACGAAAGAAATCATTATTTAATACTATTCAGTTGATTATATATTTATTCATTCGGGGTTATCATTATTTTCTACTGCTTTAGCAGTAGAAAATAATGAAAATACTCTTAAAAAAAATCAAAATACTCTTTAGAGTATTTTGATTTTTTTTGTATAATTTTTTTTTCAACGCAAATGTGCATCTTCGTCAAATTCTCTATGCATATTTTGTTTTGGTTGTGTTTTTAGGTTGATAATCATTAATTATTATATAATATATTTAAGACAAAAAAAATATTTTTTTCGATGAACAACGTTTAGGAAAATACATAAAAATACTAAAATTACTTCTATGTTTGCCATATTTTATGTTGTTGATGTTTTATTTGTCTTTATTATATACTTTGTATATACAACACTAACTCTAAAAAAAAATTACATCCGTATATCAGACATGTTTCGGACAACCGGTCCTTCCTCAGTGATATTATAAAGCTACATATTTAATATATGATAAAATTGTTTACAAATATGATCAGTTTTGATAGATGTTAACTGAAGAAGGACCGGTTGTCCGAAACACGCCTGATTTGTATTTTTTTTTAAAGTTAGTGTTGTATGTACAAAATAAAAAATAAAAAGACGAATACTAAAATTACTTTAAACACATAATTATTTATCGTTAGTTAAGGCGTTAACACTGTGAAATTCCATTGTAATTTGGGATAGAATTAACAGCACTGCTTTTATTTCGCTTCAATATATATAATAATTTTATTAAAAAATATATCAATCACAAGACGTTTCGAAAGTGACCTCCATCATCAGGTGTAAATCAAAATTAACTGTTTTAAGTTGAAAAAAATGTATTTTTATTCATAAAAAATCGCTGTATGGATATTTATCAAAATTAATAAATAAAAAATAATAATTCTACATTTATTCTAATAGTACTGAAATAATAAAACAATAGATTAAAAACAAATCTGCTCTATCCTGAATTTCCGGTTCACCCGGCTTGTGTTGATGGTGTAACGCTTATTAATATTTTAATAATCAATTTTCATTCCGTTGTGCCAAGATTTCAAATAACCAGTCTCCCGCATCCAGCCATTGTTCAAAATTTAATAAACATAATCACCGGATTAATTTATTCCTCGGGATTAACACCCCTTTGTCTTATGCTGAATTAAAATGCAACGCGCCGACACTGGTGATTTTCTACTGCAAACGTGCATTGTAATTAATTAGATTTTTTTACAAGATTTTTTTGAGAGTTTTCTCTCGTTATTCTTTTGTTCACTGTGTATATTTTGTTTTTGGTTGTGTTTTAAGGTTGATATTCTATTAATATTTTATAAAATAATTAAGACACAATATATAATATACCATATTTATGGTGTAAGGCGTCGAGGTGTCTAATAAACAAACATATATTATCAATTCTGCAAAGAGTACTGCCTAAGGTCGACATATTTTGGATAGTTCTCCGAGATATGTTTTGTTTTTCTTAACATTGAAATTGAAAAAAATTATAATAACGCTGTTTATGTTCCACTTTAATTTATTATATACCTATTATTAATATTTTTATTTTATAAAAATATTTAAGAAATTAAAGTGGAACTTAAACAGCATTGTTTCTTTAATTCAAAAGTTATTACAAGGGGATTCAAGGTATTAACTCTCAATAAAGTGTTTTTTCTTATTTTCATATAGATATTGTATTTTTGTTTACCGTTTTGTTTCCAAATAAGACGCCTTAATGTTTTTCGTTTGTTATGTGCACATAAAGTTGTCATCGCAAACAAAAACCTATCTAAAAAAGCTAGAATGGCAGTGCACAATGGTGTTCTTCTACCGACCCTTATGTATGGAAGCGAAGCATGGAACTGGCAAAAGAAGGATGGAAGTAGAATAAATGCAGTAGAAATGAGATCTCTTAGACGAATGTGTGGATACTCTGTGTATGATAGAGTGTCGAATGAAAATATAAGAAGTGAATGCGGTGCGAATGATGGTGTCATGAACAAAATAATGAAAAGATCATTAAGATGGTTTGGACATATGGAAAGAATGAATGAAGAAAGAATGGTAAAAAAATTATATGTTAGTGATGTAAATGGAACCAGAAATAGAGGAAGACCGAGGAAAACGTGGCACGATCAACTAAATCAAATATTGAATGTCGGCCATGTGAGGAGTCAGAGAAATCGACGCGCGTGCATGACACGATGTATGAATGTTGAGGAATCGAGAGAAATATGTCAGGAAAGAAAAGTGTGGGAGTCCATTCTTTCTGCCTACCCCTTCGGGGAGACGGTGTGATGGTTAGTTAGTTAGTTATGAAAAAATAATAATAATAACTGAAGTCTATCAAAATGACTAATATAAATACAAAAATAAAATTTTAATATTTGTTCATTATAAATTAAAAATATATGCTGAAGTAAGAGTAAAAATGATTTTTTAACTGCATATTTTAAATTGGATAGTTTGCGAATGTGTCATTTTTATGTTAATGTGCAATATAATTGAAATACAAATCAATAAATCAAATATTAAATGTCGACCATGTGAGGAGACGGGGAAATCGACTTGTATGCATGGCAAGATGTTTGAAAGGCGAGGAAGCGAGAGAAGTATGTCAGGAAAGAGCAGTCCATTATTTCTGCCTACCCCTTCGGGGAGACGGTGTAATGTTTAGCTATTTAATACTTTTGTTAAATAAATTGTATTTCTTCTATATTCATTTTCACTTTGTGTTGTGGATTAATATTTGAAAAATACAATTATTTATATTTGTAATACAAGACTTTATTAAAATTAAAAACAGAAATTAATTAAAAAAATAAAAACAAAAATGCTTTGGAACACGGAAGCCCATAATCAATATAGTAAAAAAATTCATAAATGCGGTCAGTTTTGATATATGTAAATTTTTTAATGAAAAATACTCTCTTTCAATTATTTTTTAAGCAACTTTATAGGAATATAACATCTCTTATGATTTAAAAAATGTTTAGTACATACACAAATTAAATAAACACAAAAGTCCGGATTGTCCATGTCAACATGTGCAACATCGTAAAAAAACATTATGGGTTATTACATTATGTGCTAAATTAAAAAAACGGTGGATTTGCGGAACATAAATTAATTAGACAATATGTGCACCATCTAAGAAGAACATTTTGTGTTAAATTATTATTATTTTTTTTTGTTATTTTATTTTATATCATTGTATTTTATATTATTTGTGTTAGATTTATTTTGTGGTTGTTGGACGATCGAAGTGTGCGCGAGAGATGCCTATTGGTGGCGATGAGGTTCGCAACCCATCACACCGCGTCTCCCGCGGGGCAAAAAGAGAAGGATGGAGTGCCGCATCAGTAAAAGTGTGACAGTCCATTCTTTCTGCCTACCCTTTCGGCGAGACGGCGTGATGGTTAGTTAGTTAGTTAGTTAGTTAGTTAGTACGTACAGCACCGCGAAGAGCTGATATTTTTAACGCAAAAGAAAGGTTAAACTTGTTTTTCTACGGTGCACTCTTACTTGGTAATTTACATTGTATTTATTAAGTTCCTAACTCTCTAGTGCTATCCTTCAAGTTAAATTATTATCGCGATACTTATAGCTAGCACGCGGATTATAAAGTTTGGCGAGGTGACGCGGAGTGAAGGAATTATAGCGCCTGGATATTAATCTCGCCTACCTTGTTACGGGTTACAGTGTATGTAGAAAGGTGAGGTGATCGGGTGATACCGTGATGAACTACTCAAGACAAACGATTTCATTACAGTAATTAATACGGCTGCATGGTGCTTTACTCATACGAAATAGATAGACGAATTAAATATAACATTTGTTTATCTGGGAAGCATGTTTACAAGATTCGGAAAAAATGAAGAAAGATATCGGAAGAAGAGTTGGAGCTGGAAACAAAATAAATGATCATTACCGCAAATAGAAATAAATTGACTCTAGCAAAAATGGCAGTGCACAATGGAGTTCTAGTGCCGACCCTTATGTATTGAAGTGAAGCTTGGAGTTGGGAGAAATATAATGAAAGTAGGATAAATGTCGTAGAAATGAGGTCACAAGAATGTGCGAAAAGAAAAATAATCTTAAGAAAAGATATATACAAGTAGCGTGAATGGAAAAAGAAGCCGAGGAAGGCCAAGGAAGACATGGCATGACCAAATTAATCAATTACTGAAAGGCGGCCATGTTCGAAGTAGGAACGAGAAATGACCAAAATTAACAGCATGACATTCTTAAAACAACATAAACTGTTTATTGTAACACCTGATGATGCCAACATCGGTTGTCGAAACAGCTGTCACGACACTCTCAGTGAATAAAAAGAAATTGTGATAATTAATACGAATGAAAACTTCAGTTTTTATATATTTTATAGGAATGACATGTTTCTCCCTTCTAAGACATTATCAAACATTTGATAATGCCTTAGAAGAGCGAAACATGCCATTCGTTTTCAGTCGTATTAATTATTAAATATGGATTTTACATCATTATTCAAGAAACAATAAATAAGAAATTGTGATATTATAACAGTGTTTTAAATTTTAAGAATAATTAATTTCTCTAATTTAAATACAAAAAAAAAAAATTAATGACTCTCTTTCAATTTGTTAATGATATTTTCATTCGCACTGTTTTCATGTATTTGCTTTGACACTTTATCATATACAGATTTATTACATATTCGTCTATTAGATCTGATTTCTATTTCATGCATAGTACATTTATGAACATAACTAATGTTCGTATAGCATCTTTATCAGGAGAAGAGTAATAAATTCTGTCTTCTCAGTCGGTTTGAACTTGTATATTTCAGGACCGTTACAGAGATTGGCAAGCGGGAGGAGGGGTGATAAAGAGGCATGCTCCGTGGCCCAGTGGCGTAGCAAACTAATGATGACGTCACCAGAGCCGAATGGGGGCAATTTAACAATGCCCGATCACGTGAATGAGCGCGGTACTCCGGGACGAGACCGGTCGCGTAATGCAAGATAATTGGAGCGGATCCGCATAGATGGATGGCGGGACAAATATCGCCGATTAAACTCACCCGAGAAGAGCAGTCTAGACTCGACTAATACGAGATATCTGTCTTGACAAAAGCGTGTTCGTTTTTTTAATCACATTTTAGATTGTTGACCGTTAGATTGAATAAATTAAGTTAAACTAACTAACTAACCATCACGCCGTCTCCCCGAATGGGTAGGCAGAAATAATGGACTGTCACACTTTAACCGATGCGGCACTCCATCCTTCTCTTTTCGCCCCGCGGGAGACGCGGTGTGATGGGTTGCGAACCTCATCGCCACCAATAGGCATCTCCCGCGCACACTTTGATCGTCCAACATCCACAAAAAATAATATAAAATACAATGATATAAAATAAAATAACACAATAAAAGTAATTTAACACAAAATGTTCTTTTTAGATGATGCACATATTGTCTATTTAATTTATGTTCTACATATCCACAGTTTTTTTTTTTAAATAAGCAGTAATTAGGCACTAACACACCAACACCAGCAAGAACTTTAAAATAGTATTGAAGAAATTATTCAAATTGTCATTGGAACAAATGAAAAATGTATTTTTGCACCTGTCAAATTTTTTTGTATAAACGAAAAAACTCGTACGTTAAGGTAATAATAAATTCGTTTTTTGCATAATTTTGGCATTATCGAGATAAACGACTCACAAATAATCATGTTTTTTATTTAAGCACTCACTTTATGGTACACATTAAATTTATTAATTCATAAAATTAAATACATATTTTGTAAATAGTCCAAAAAACACTGTTTTAATATCACAATTTTTTTTTATTCACTGAGAGTGTCGCAAAAGCTGTTTCGCCAACTAAAGTAACACATAAAATGACTTACTATTTATAGGACAAAAAACTCGTTACTGCGGTTAGTCATAGTAAAAATTATGATATTATAGCAGTGTTTGAAATGAATATAAAGAAATTGTGATATTGTAACAGTTTTTTAAATATTAACAGTTAATATTTTATATTTAACCACGGATGGATATTATACTCGTAATTAAAGCCAGCATAATATAGTCAAGTTTAACGCTTGTATCCAAGCGTCATTAGAATAGTAATATATATATATATATATATATATATATATATATATATATATATATATATATATATATATATATATATATATATATATATATATATATATATATATATATATATATATATATATATATATATATATATATATATATATATATATATATATATATATATATATATATATAGTAATATATATATATATATATATATATATATATATATATATATATATATATATATATATATATATATATATATATATATATATATATATATATATATATATATATATGTATATATATATATATATATATATATATATATATATATATATATATATATATATTATATATATATATATATATATATATATATATATATATATATATATATATAGTATATATATATATATATATATATATATATATATATATATATATATATAACTATATAACTACAAAACTGTTCTTTATATTCAACTGTATTTCATATTATAACGTTAATAACTTTGTGAAAACTACACGTATGTAAACAGTGTTTTATTTATGGAAAAATAATATTTTTATTTTAGGATTTTGGATATATCCGCGATTCGTAGTTTACTCTATATTTAATTTATTCACTTAAAAAATATTCGATTAAAATGTATTAAATTATCTGGTATGACGTGTATTTAAATTGCAATGTTCCGGTTGTAACCACATTTTTGATGTACTTATAAATATTGACTCTAAATTTCATCTAAGACATTTTTCTTTACCAAAAGATTCTTCATGTTCTACTTCTTCTTCTTTAAGATCATCGGTCTGTTCCTGTAGTCTAGCTGGCCTATCTTGGAAGGTTGACTCCCAGCTATCCCTCCATCTCTTTGGCGGTCTTCTGGGGAGATGGTAGCCAACAGGAAACTGATGCGCCATAACATTTGGGATCCTGGAGATTCCATATTGTATTTTCGTTTGGATACAACAGGTCATTTGATCCCAATTATATATTATATTGGTTCTCTGGACATGTCGTAGGTAGCTAATCTATCCTCATTTTATTGTCACGTGAATTCTACATCAGATCAAAGACAGTGTGACAATCACACTGCTGTCGTCGGGAATCAAACCTGGGACCTTCGTTATACCAGTCAGAGCTCTTACCTCTCTCCCACGAAGGTCGTCTTATTCTAAGGTATGGTTTCTTATTTTATATTATTTTGGGAAGTTTGCTGCTATCTTTTAGACTAGAAAAAATAAATATTTGTTTATTTTAATAATAAAATCAGTTTTAAATTTTCCTCGTTTACAACGAATTTCTACAAAAATTTCAATTCAGAACGTTAGATTCCATCGATGAATGGATGAAAACATCGGGCTCATTTTCTCGGGATAAGTATAATTTTCAGAAACTATTCCGGTTTGTATTGCTGTATACTATACGGGACGTATTGGAATAATTAATTAAAACCCTCCCGAATAGCGTAACCTTCAGTGGCTTCATTTTCATAAATACCCTTATCCGCAGTACCTATCTCACTAATTACACAAACACGTGACACGGACAGGAAGCGGGGAGGGAACCGGGGGGTAAAAAGATTTCCGGTCTAATATAACCGGAAATTGAATCGGAAACCTGGCTTATTGGCGGCAACTTTTGAAAGAAGTGATTTTTTCTGTGATTTTTTTCTCATTACTGATTTTCATTACCGTCAAGACTGTTCTCGTAATTTGTTTTTGAGTTCCAAATAAAGATATAAAATATAATGTTTTTGTGTGGACTTCTGCAAAACTTGAACATAAAATATTAAAATATTATTTCACCATTTTATTATTTAAAATTTTATCAACTTCACATTCTACCTAAGCTTTGTAAGGAAAAAAATATTAAGTGGTTTTTTTTAACTTAGAAGCTTCGGTGGGCCGACATACCAATAAAAAAAAATGTTGTGTAAAAACAAAAAAATGTTTTTTGTAATTCCTCATTCATATATTAAATATTTTATATCAGTTGATTTATAATTTGATACCTGCGAATTCAAAAGACACAGTATGGATGTATAATGCTAGTTAGAGTTTTTTTATACTAAGAAAGCATAATAGTTTGGTAATGAAGAATTTATTAATTCGGAATTTTTGTAATTCAAATACTATGTTATACAATTTTTACTGTGGAAAACAGGAGTGGAAAAAAAAGTTTATTTCAAAATTCCCAAAGTTTGCTTAAAAATTCATAGTACATAAAAAAGGTAAAAAAAGCTATTTTTAATTACGTGATAATTTATTCAATGAAAATCGTATATTTGTTCTGCAACAAAAGAATTAAATCTCGAAAATCACATCTTAAACAGCCAAATGTTAAATACTCGTACACCAAATGTTGGAATCTATTACACATTACGAACATATTACCCTCATTAAATCGTACGAGATTTTGTTTACTACTAGGGAGGATAATTTGGTTCGAGAAAGACTATGGAAGGGAAACACAATTATTTATTTTGATAAAATAAAGTTTTCCGCCCTTGTAACTAGTGACGTCCCCCAACACTATTAAACCGGTTCTCATTTTCCATGACTTAGCTATAAAAACCCAAACCTTTTACATTTTTTACACTGAAGAAAGTTGAGAACTATCAAAAACAAACAAACGAATGTACTTAATAATGGTAAAAATTCCAGGTTTTTATCAGGTTCAAATGTGAATCCACATCTTAGAGTATTGGCGAATATTGTATAAATAACACTTAAATTGCTGATTTTAAATAAATTTTTCAGAAAAATTCTTTTGATAATTTTTATATTATTATATGCATATCAGATTAATTTTAGCAGGACACTTCTTTGAAAACGATATATCTAGAACAGTGCTGATATTCATATAAACTTTTGATAAAAATGTACGCTTTAAATGTTTTAATTCCCATATATCTAGAGAATTCTTTCAAATTAAAATAAATTTTCATTTTTTCAAATCTAATATACAAAATAAAAACATTTAAATTTAAATTTAATTTTTTTGTACACGATTAATACATACAATTTATCGATATATCTCATAATATGTTTATATTTTAATTTGATCTATGACATGATTAAATTTCTTATTATGCAGAAAAACGAGTTTCTTGAACGATTTGCGATTCCAAATTAAGTATTTTGTAAAACGTACATTTTTCTAATTATAAAATAACATTTGATTGTAATTTTAATCCACAAGATAGAACCAAATCAGTATTTATATTATAATGCAATATTAACAGTAGATATGTGATTTAGGTTCTTAATTTAACCACCGGTTCGCCTGAATCGGTTCTAACCCATTGGGGGACAACACTACACGTAACCCTCTCTCCCCTCCCACGTCTTCCCCTACCCTTGTAACATCTAGAGCCGAATGTATTTTCGTTGCCATCCAAGTTTTTCTATTACCATTTGTTCTAAATGTTCATCTGTGTTTGTTCGTTCTGCATGGCTAATCAGGTATCCGAACTTTCTTGTTCTCCCACGTATAAACTCACTATGCCAAGCAAATATTGTATAATTGACTTTCAAAGAAGGAATCTGATTTTCGGCAAAAAATAAATACAAAATAAATTAAATCGTTGGGTTGGAAAGAGACCAATAGATATATCTCTTAATGTACCCGTGATCCACCTCTAGTTATCGCACAACTCTGATGGTGGCTTCAAGGACAATGTGTGTCTTCTGAAAAGGGTTTAAATATAGAATAGAAAGAGAGTGAATATACATTTTATGTAATTTGGTTCGATTCAAATAGATTTATTATTAATAATATTTGCATGATTTAATTCATATCCCTTTGTATTAAAATAAATATTAACATCACATTGATATAATTTGTAAATTTTTCATGTATAAATATATTAATTTAAACGCTCGTGCGCCGCGTGCCCTAAAGGTAGCCCACTGCCCAAGCATTTATTGTGAGCCCACTGCCCAAGCAGTCACGCAAATATTGTGAAATATTCGCGTGACTTGAGATCTACGCGTAGCAGTTATAAAAATAATTGTTTTACCAACCGGCCGCCAGAACCAACCTGCCTCTGGTGACACCGGTGGGAAGAGCAATTAATCTGCTGAACGCGGTCTCCTCGGAGATTGACGTCTTTCATATTAGTGAAAAAAACGCTCAGAAGGCAAAAATACTCTTAATTCTGGAGAGTATCCTGTCTTCCTAATGTCGGACCATCTCTCATGTGTTTTCTGGTTGTATACTACACAATATATTATTTTACCTGTTCTCAATAGATGCCTTAAATTAATTTTGTAATGTCTATTGATGAAATAAACTGATTTGATTTGATAATTATATCTCTAAATTAGTCATCCTATTTAGGTAAAAAAAGCATTAACAATATAAAAGATTGTAAATAATATACAAAAGCTTAATTTCTAATTTTTCACATTTTATATAATAACACATAAAAGTTAAACTATTAAAACATTAAAAAATTCAAATATTGAATTGAAACATTTTTTTTCGTATGACAAATTTTAAAACATTTCCTATGCATAGACCTATTTTAAACAGTGGTGTAGATTGTGTGTTTTATACGCATATTCCAAGAGTTGACCTGCTAACGCGGGTGTAAACAGTAAAATTATGCATCATGACAAAAATATTTATCGGAACCGAAAAAAATGAATGGATCGGTATTTCAAGGACATTATTTTTGCAAGTTAATATTCATATTTTGAATACTATTGTCATAAATCAGTGTTATCCGATAGCGAAATGCACAATAATAGGCGGTCCCTTGCGGGACCGTTTGGCATTGAACGACGCAAATCCGCGGTCCCGTACGGGACCATTGGGCGTCTAAAGGTTGATTATGTTATTTTATTTCTAAATACTCATATATAAATATAATTATGGAATTATCCAAGCCGGAATTCTGTGAAAAATCAATATTTTGTTTCCACAACACTTTTAGCAAGCTTGTTTTCGGCCGAAACCACCAATCGGCATATATTTATACAAGCTTCAATCGTTACATATATTCTAAATGGAAGTAGAGAAAAGTTAATTCATAAGGTTGGGGGTAATTGTTATTTAATTAAGATCGTAGAACTTTAGGAACAAATAAATTATTAGATTCTGTCTCAATTCATTGTTAACATTTTTGCACCGACGAAGGGCGTCTGTGATCCGAAATATATTTCTTCGAAATTGTTGTGATAATATTCGAAACATGTTATTCCCATAAAATATAGTAAAACGTCCAGAAAACAGACGTTTTCATTCGTATTAATTATCACAAAGAAACATTTTACTCGTCGCTCTGATAAAATTATAACCTACTTTATTTTAAACAATTGTCTGGCGAATGGTGTCTTGAATTTCCAAAATATATAATAAAGGAATCTTAAATTTCGCGTAAAATTTGACGCTTTTACTTCCTACGCATTGATAAAATTTTACGAGTCAGGTGAAAATAATACTTTTTATGTAAATTATATTATTTCTTAGGATACAAAATCGTTTGTTTTTGTTTATGAGATTTATCACTACGATCTCAACGCTTTCAATTGTGAAATATGAGCATGGACTTTTTTCAACAAACGGAACACTGCAAAAATATTATTATACATATTTTATATAATACATTCTACATATAGCTAAAATGGCAGTGCACATTGGTGTACTTATGCCGACCCTTATGTATGGAAGCAAACTGACAAAAGAAGGATGAAATTTGAATAAAAGCAATGGAAATAAGATATCTTAGACGAATGTGTTAACAATCTGTGTATGATAGAGTGTCGAAAGAAAATATAAGGAGTTAATGAGTATTATGTACAAAATAATGAAAGGAACGTTAAATGGCTTGAACATATGAAAACAAATGAATGAAGAAAGAAGAAATAATGGAAATAATGAATAACATAATATTTTTTGTAACAATGTTAATGGAACTAGATATAGACGAAGAAAACTTGGCACGATCAAATAAATCAAATATTGAATGTCGGCAACGTGAGGAGTCAGAGAAATCGACGTACGTGCATGACACGATGTATGAATATTCAGGAAACCAGAACACATCGCACGCGTAATAGTAAACTGACCGATTATGGTTTAGGTCATAATTGAGTTAACATTAGACAGAGGCTTAAGTTAACGCTATCCATCTATTTTTCACAATGTTAACGCTATCCATTCGTACGTACGATAATCGTTCACAACGTTAACGCTATCCATTTGTACGTGTTTTTCGACTGTTTTTGTTAAAACACCGACTCATGTCAGATTGAGCAAAACTTACTTTTTTGAGTTAAGCCAGTGTTCTATTAAACGTGTGACATATTAAACATACATTTTCATTCGTGTCGATGTTTAAATATGGAATTTCACGTCATTGTTTAAGAAACAATATTTATCTATTGTTTTTGAAAAATAGTATGTTATGAGTGTTTTAAAATATATAAAAACGTACAACAACTTTTATAGAAGTAAAATTAAGTTTAAATTAGTAACAAATTGATACAAATGCGACATTTGATAATGCCTTAGCAAAGCGAATCTTGTCATCCCCTTCAAATATAATATATAATATATAACGAATATTGTAGAAAACGGTCATATTCATAAAAATGAAATAGAATTTTTTTATCAATTTTTTTTATCTATTTTTGTGAAGCAAAATATTTTGAAATGGCTTTCATAAATAACACCCAAAATTATCACCTAAAAGCTTAATTGGCAAAGTTCCTTGTTCAGATGACAGTAATTGCGGGAACTAGTCACGTAAACCTTGAATAATTGTGTAAGTATTAAATATGATATTTAATTCTATATTTAATCGTCTTCTTCTTTTTCATGTGTCGCACCTCTACGGCCCTCTATTTTATTTGTTACCCTTAATGATCAAGTGCAGCAGATCGTACTTTTCTCCTCTAAGAACATGACCAACGTAGGACACCTTCCGGATCTTGATATCAGTCAGCAATTGTATTATATTTAATCAGTATTTTTTCTTATCTGTAACTTCCAATCGTCGGGGAGAAGGAGGAATATTCACTTGGGAGTACACTTCTTTCAGCTGATTGGCGGCCGTGTACATAACTTGCATGTCCTGAGTGATGGATGTCTATTTGTCCTTGATCCTACCTTTGTCAATGACAGCAAATGTTGTTTTATTTCTCGCGCTGCAGAAACAACTTACCAATGGTTATGCCTGTGGGTAGAGCAATCTAATTGCTTACTCGGATCGTGAGTTGCCTCAGGGATGTAATATCATTGTTGTGATTGATATTTCTGATGCGTAATATTTATGTTTTTTTTTTTTTTAAATAATTCATATTATGTAATTGTAAGGTTGCAGACGACTTGGATTGAATGTTTGTGAATTTTGTATATATAAATGAAATGAAATGAAACTCTAACACTTTATTCTTGTAAGTATATCTAGCAATAAATCGCATGCTGAGTAATACCAATTCGCAAAACGTGAGAAATGTGATGTAGCAAAATATAAAATACTTGGCGTAGTCATAAAAACAAATGTTTAGCGAAAAAAAAATCGTCTTAAATTTAAAGCCTTTTTATCTCGCAAACTTAGTTCATAAATCCGCCGCTAAAACTATAATATCACGCAGCCCCCGCCTTTTCTTCTTCTTCTCCCCCCTTTCTTTACATTTCCCCGCGAGAGGCCTTCTTTATTGCCTGAAATATTGCGAGCACTATTTTAAAAGAAGCTTGTTCCTCCAACGGGCTTTCGCGAGAGAAGTAAGCACACTTTACACTTGATCTCTTCTATGTATTATCTCACTGTTTATGACGCTTTTTCTATAAATTTGAAATTCGTCGGAATAAATTATCTGAATTTTTAAGAATACGTCGCACTAAAATTTTCTACATTTAGTTGATTTATTTATATATGCCTCAAGAGCTTTTATATAAAAGCTAAGTAAAATATTCAATATGAGATTAGAAACAAAGCATAATAAACATTTTTTTTAAACAAAGTAAAATTTATCAAATATTATATATAACAACAAAGTAATGGAAATTACATAATAGACTTAAGAAAATTATCAAGTTAAAACATAAATAAAATAATTTAATTAAATTAAAAAAAAATAGCTATGTCAAAACCCAAAAAACGTTTTTTTTTAATGTTGTAAAGAGATTTTTTCCAGTCGGATTTGCAAGCCCGACATATTCAATGATGTTTTTAGTGCGTATAATAAATGCGGTAGAGATGAGATCCGTCAGACGTATGTGTGGTAAAACGATGTACGACAGAAATTCAAATACTGGTATCAGGAAAGAATGTGGATTGGAAGAAAATATTATGATAGGATCACTGTAAGAATCAAGATCACTTTAACTTACAAATGATGCAATTAAAAAACCGAGAGTAGACACAGAAGGATAGACGCATGAAACGCATAGATGATGAAATAATGGTTAAGAAATTATAGATTAACAATGTGAAAGGTGTACGTAGTCGAAGAAGACGGAGGAAAACCTGTTATGACCAAATCAATCAAATAAATGTTCGTCCACCTTGAAACCTGGAAGAATCGACGTGCGGCTTTGATGTCTCAGTATGATATCTCAGGAGAGAGTACTGTGGCGGTGTATTCTTTCTATCTACCCTTCTGGGGAAATTGCATGATAAATTGTAGCTGTTGTTATACAGTTTCTTCATATTTGAATTATGTTTCTATCATATTTTAAATAATAATTTACTAATATTCATTTAAAATAAAATATAAATATAGGCAGTATAAAAAAATATGTGTATGACTTACTGTATGCTTGTGAAGGAATCTAGAGAGGCGTGAGTGAATAGAATATATTTTTTTTGTGTACAACAGGTCGTTTGAATCCAATTACTGTATACAATTTTATAAGCTATTATACTGATTTTCATGACATGTGATATGTAGCTAATCTATCGCCATTTTATTTTCATTTTTGAATTCTACATCAGACCAAAAACAGTGTGAGAATCACACTGCCATCGCCGGGAATCGAACCCAGGATTTTCGGAATGGTAATCGAACTCTGTCACGAAGGTCGTCAAATGCCTATCCTTCCGTAGGTTGAATTGCATACATTTTTTAAACTCTGAGTATAGTGCTTAAAATTACATAATTAATTGCACCATAGCTGTATGTAAAATAAATTCAATTCAATTCAAACGTTACTGAAGTCTCGGGTTTTCTAATTGCATCGTTTGCAAGTTCAAGAATATTCATTATGAAACTGTTCTTAATGAAGCTGAATAGCTCCTTGCAATATTACAATTAGATACTTTGCCAGAGAAGCGACAATTTACGTTTATATCTTTGCTTGGAATGTTCCAGAAACCAAAATTGTTTCCTGGTTATTTAGCGAACACCTTACTGCACAATTAAATGTGGTTAGATTCAACGTTCAAAATGCTCATATTAATTTTGCGGTGATTTAATGCCGTTGCATTTTGCACGATGGGCTTGTAAAACAGTGTAAATTAATTATTTGAAATTGATTAATATAATATTTAACAATAACTACAAATAAATAATTTACTGTTAACAGTAATATGATAACATAACTAATTAAAAAGTTTGTTTTTAAGAAAAAAAAAATATTCAAATAATTTATTTCGTCATGTTTGGAAAATATAAAATGTTATCGGTAATCAATATCGAGAAGCAAATGGGGGGCATTTAGATAGTCTAAATAGATAATTATTTTATAAACTTATCTACTTACTGCCTATGGCCATACAACTCTTGAAGAGTTTTAGCCTCCGTGATGATTTTCGCCAAGCTCCTCGATCCTGCGCCTTTTGCTCTCAGCAGTCCGATTCGCCTAACCTAGCCAGGGCAGCCAGAACATTGTCCATTAGGCGCTGTCTAGGTCTTCCTAGAGGTCTTACTCCAGTCGGTCTAGACGCGTACAGGGTCTTGGTTGCTATGGTCTCTTCGGCTCGGCATACGTGCCTAATCCATGCTAGGCGACCGGCTCTCACGGTGTTCGTTATAAGGGGCTGCTGGGTCATCGTACGGATCTCTTTGTTGGTCCTATGCCTCCAAGTTCCCGCTGCAACACCGGGTCTGGGTCCCAGGATAATTCTAAGTACTCAAACCAGTAGATTCTTTGTGTTCTTTTAGAGTCATTGTCCATGACTCCGAACCATATGTCATCACTGGCTTGATAATGGTGTTATAAATACGCAGCTTGGTGTTTCTGGATAGGAGCTTGGACTTAAGGAACATTCGCAAAGGAGGCTGCAGCTCGTAGGTCTTTTTGAACTCTGTGTTCCAATTCCACGTGCATATCCTTGGCTTACGTCATGGCAGTACCATGACGGAGATTGCTCAATTTTATCTACCTCCGTGTAGTATCTCTCAGTGGTGAGGCTGGGCCATTATTACTCCTGGAAACAATCATCCACTTGGTCTTATGTCGCTACTGTATCCTTCAATTTTTTTATTAACCACCTTATTATTTATTGTTAATTTTTGTGTTATTTTTAATATTTTTCTACCATAATCAATAAACTATTTTAATATTTTGATTCTAAATACAATAATAAAATTAAAATAGAAAATATGAAAACATATTTTAATATAACATGTGGTAAAATTCTGATTTAGGAACTCCTCTGCAATAGGAAGATTTGTTGAGCCGAAGCGTTGCCCTAGTGCAAATTTCGGGGATCGTGCCTTTGCAGTAGCCGGCCCCTTATACAATCTCCCTTCATATCTTAGATGCATAAATGATTCGACAGATTTTAGATCTAAGCTGAAAACCCATCTTATTCATATTTAATACCCAAATCGAAACCAACTAGTACATTTTGTTTTATTATACTTTCTATACGATCGCGAAAATCAGATGCAACATAATGCGCCATTGAGGTGATTACATCACAAAGATGGCGCTTTAAAAGTTATTCTTCTTCTTCCGGTGTCGTGTCAGGTCCCCCCAAAGTTGGCGATCACTGCAGCAAAGGCATCTCTGTCCTGTGCCACTTGGAACAGTTTCTGGACTCTAATCATTCCTGTCCATTATATTATGTTCCGCAGCCAGGACAACTGCCTTCTACCAGCTCCCCGACGTCTCTCTTTTTTACCCTTTTATATCAGTCGAAGGAGGTGGTATTTTTCTCCCCTTAGCACATGACCCAAATATGAGACCTTTCTTATTTTCACACTTGATAACAGCTCTCTATTGGCTCTGGCTCTCTGTAGTACGTCTGCATTACTGACCCTATCACCAAAATCACCAAAAGCACGGTCCACGGTATGGAGCATTCTGCTGTACCTCTCTGACCTTATCACTTACCAAAAGCATAGTCTACGGCATACGGAGCATTCTGCGGTATATTCACAAGTCAAACGCCTCCAACCGGTTCATTATATTACCTTGATTCCAAGTTTCACGGCCATATAGTAGGATAGACCATATATAACATTTAATCATTATTGCCGGAGTTTCAGGTTAAGATTATCGTTCCAAAAGAAGGTTCTGATTTTATTAAACGCAGTTCGTGCAACTTCAATTCTGCAATATATTTCAATATCCGGGTCAATCACTTTAGTTATAATGCTGCCAAGGTATTTAAATTGGTCGACCATTTCGACATACTCACCATTCAGTTGAAACATAGTATATTATTATTATTATTATTATTATCACTATTATTATTATTATAGGGGGGGTTGAAGATTTGTGTTTTTAAAAGTTATTTAAAATGGGCGATAGCATAGAACAAGTTCTTCTTCTTCTTCTTCTTCTTACGATTGTAGATCTTGCGATCTGTTTATGCAGGATATCAACTTTCTTCCTGTGACGAAGACGACCAGCCTTCTCTCCATCTCTTTGGTGGTCGACGTGCATCACAATCTTAGGAATTCTTGCTGGATCCATTCTCTCGATGTGGTCTCTCCAGAATTGTCTTCTCTGCCTACTCCATCTCACTATGATTTCAATTTTGTAAGATTTGCGAATTTCTTCTTTGGGTATCCTATTTCTAAGGCTTCTTCCCACAATAGGTCGCAATGTTCTCATTTCTGCTACTCTTAAGAGATATTTAGTTCTGACAGTGTTTGCTTATGCTTCGATTCCGTAAGTCATTGTGGGCCTAATGCATGTTATATAAATTCTAACTTTGCTTTCCAGTAGCATATGCTTATTGTGCCATACAGTGTCCCTCTGGCAAAATAAAAGTTGTGAACCTATAAATTAAACAAATAAAAATACAAAAAAAATTCGATATGTGACGCGCATGAGTTTTAAATATTCTAAAAAAAGTTTTATTAATAAACTGCATTCGCGAAGTAAGGGGCAACTTTGTAGATGTCGCGTTGCATACCCGTCCGACCATTTCGGCCGCCGTATGAATGCGAATTATACCCGCCCCGCCAGACGGCAGCGGGGGGTTAAATTGTCGCCCGAGTTGGAGTAAATAGGTAACCATGTATTTATGGTTTCAACTACCACCGCCCGACTTGCGCAGTAAATGTTTCTGTTATTGGTAGCCATAATTCAACGCGCCGCCACTGTGCCGCGCTAACTGTGGACCTTAGAACCTGGGTTATTGCAAGGAGCCTACGGAGCGATTCAACTAAATACCGTATCTACGTGTGTGCGAGGAAATGAATAAATACGAACGTATCGCGAGCTTCTGATACGCTTTGCTAACGGGTACAATTGATCATAATAATTTCATACATATTTGAAATTAATATGATCAATTGAAGTGAAGCTTGGAGAAGGCAGTTGTTCTGGCTGTGAAATATAAGGGATTAGACAGGAATGAGGTGTGTTGAGAACCTGTTCCAAGTAGCGCAGTATACAAAAAAGAAGCCGAGGGCGGCTGAGAAAAACATTGCATGATCAAATCAAAACCATTTTTTTTAATTGACGAAGGAAGTATACAGTTCAAAGCATTTCGTATTACTTGAAAAATATTCAAGTATTTCATGACTACTTGTATGTTAAATTTTTACCTACTTTATAAGCATTAGGTGTTAACACTGTGGAATTCTAATGATATTTGGAAATAAAATTTGACACTTTGTAAAAAAAAATAGTCAAAAATATGTGTATTTTTAATATATGCTCATATTTAAATATTACTGTAACTGACTATGTGATTGTTTTATACCTGATGATGGAGTTTATCTCCGAAACCTGTGTAAACATTAGTTCTGAAGAAACCTTGATACTGTGTAAAACCACTATTTTCATATATTTTTTATTGTCAAAAAATAAATATAATTTAACACAGGTTTCGGAGATAAACTCCATCATCAGGTATAACTATAACATAGTCAGTTATTGTTATACCTAAGGGTAACTATATTTTAAAAAATGTTTTATTTTTGACTAACCACGTACGTGATACGTTCACTTTGACTGTACCATTCTGCGCTATCCCGTATCAAGTACGCGCTTGAGAAAAAGTAATGTACCTAAAATGTACAAACTGTTAGGTATACGCGCGTATGACAACAACACTTGACTACAAGTTTTCATAAATATGATAGTTTTACAAGGGGCAGGCGAAGTGTGCGGCCGAGTATTTGAAGTTTTGTAATTTAAAAAAATAAAATTAATATATAATTAAAATTCATTAATAAAAAACCTGCTATTTTTGCACGTTTCTCTGGAAATTACCTGAAGGTAGGGTGGTTAAAAAAAATTACAGTGTTTTTTTAATTTTATTTCCAAATTCCAAAGTGTTAATACCTTATGCTTGAATAAAGTAGGTGAAAATTGTGCATATAAGTAGTCATGAAATACATAAATATTTTCAAGTAATACGAAATGTTTTGAACTGTACACGTCTTTCCTAAATTAAAAAAATGATGGCTGTTTGTGAAAAAAAGTTTGTTTGTTTTTCGAAAGTCATTAAAATTTTCTCAACTTGTTTACCAATTATATAAAATCTAAAACTAGCAAAATAAGAATAAAAATTATATATTTTTTGTAGAAATTTGATAACCACGATTTTGTTATTTTATTTTAATTTTTCTTCTTTGCTTTTCTTCTCGTACTTCATTCAAATTTGCAATAAAGAGTGGTACTTAAGTTTATTGATTTAATAAATTTGTTTTAACACGTATATGACATGTACAATAATACACATACTCCTTCATCACCTCAATTTGGATGCTTTTAAGCTTAAAAGTTTTTCAAAAATTCTCTAAAATTTATACGTTTTCTTATGAAACTTTTGCGTCAAAACAGAATATAAATAAGTCCTTTTTTGATCTACCTCGGAAGGGAGACGATATTGCTCGGTAGGCACCCGACATTAGCGAAGTTCTCGCGAGTTTAATGACTAGTACTGTAAGATATTAACCGAAGCCCTAATGTCTTATTGATACCGCCACAGATAAGTGGGGCCCATACAAACTTAATACTGGGTACCTTCCACATTACCGACGCGTTCATTACAGTAAAAGTAATTTAAGCGCGTTAACAAACGATTTAATGCTTCTCTTTTGTAAGATATTACTCGGGATAGTTAATTTAAATTAATGTTCCCAAGTACTAACATTATGAATTCATGCCTAAAACTCAGCGCTTTTTGAAAATAAATTATTTCACGCTCTTTTATAAACTATTTATCTTGTTTTAACTTGTCAAACTGTTGTTATTTAACTGAACTACTGAGATAAAACGGAATTCATCAATATTTTATTATGGCAACTTTCATTAGTAACGTTACATAAACATATTTATTGTTTCTTGAACAAACATGTAAAATTCCATATTCAATAATTTATATGGATGAAAACTTGTTTTACAGAAGTTTTATTACATTTTATGGGAATGGCTTGTTTCGTCTTGCTAAGAAGTTATCAAATGCATTTGATAATGTCCTAGCAATACGAAATGAGTCATTCCCATAAAATGTAATGAAACTACTAGAAAACTGAAGTTTCCGTTCATATTAAACAATTAATGTGAAGGAAGTTTTTTTAATATATTTTGTGGAAATAACGTGTTTCGGTTTACCAAGGCATTATCGAATGTCTAAGTATTTGATAATGCATCAGAATTAACATTATTCTAGATTGTCCTGTATTTGACGTGCTTTTGGTAAGTGATATCTGTTACAGTTTCTAGTTCATTGGTTGTGTATAAATGAGTTTTTGATTCTATTTTTGTCATCACTTTGAGTTGGGTTTTATACTGGTTTTTTTACGTTTTACTTAGTTTTTTCATTCTTAGTTAATTCGTGTAGTTTCTCAGAGACAAAACTTATTTTTAAATGTGTTTTTGTATTTTTCAAATCAATTTCCATTTTTTTTATTCAACAAACGAATTTGGCATAACGAAACTTGAAATTTACAAATGCCGAATATTAAATTGTCCATTGTTTTTGCCGAATCACTATGAAACTTCAATCGTAACCTATACATTAACAACACTTTTGTAATACTCTTTTGAAATGTTGCGACAGCTGTTTTGCCAACCGAAGTTGGCGTCATCAGGTGTGATTAGTCATAGTTAAAATATAGTTTGCGATATCCGTAGACAATTTTCGCCCCATAAATAGTAAGTCTTTCAATATGTTTGTAGCACCTGATGATGCCATTATCGCTTGGGAAAACATCTGTCGTGACATTCTCAAAAAGTGTGTAGTAAACAAATGTGATATCATAAGATTGTTGTTAATTTAAAAGTTAATAATTTTGAAGTATTATAGTGTTTCGGCCTAAACAATGAACTATTTGGTAAATATTAATTTAGCACTCGATAAATTTAAAATATTTATTAGTTTTGTTCAAGTACAAACAGTGCATTAAAGTTTTCATTGTAAACCATAACTCCGTACGTATACCTAGATAAAACCGTACCGAAATAAATTGGGAAAGTATTAATTAAAACTAGAAGTTCAGCCAAGAACTTATTCTCCAGTCGTGTAATTTAGACTGTTCTAAGCTAAAGACTTTCATCAACCGACAAAACTTTAGTTATCCCAGTCACTCTTAAACTTTGGGATTAGGCGCCATAACCACTGATGATCTAACAATAATAGTCGACAACTTTTCGCCCGTCGTCTGGGGATGCGGCTGTCTGAATTTGCGACGGTTTTGTTATTTTGAGAAGTAATCATCGGGGATGGGTCAATTGAAGTTTAAATACAGCTTATCGATCTTAACTTGAAATCTTTAAAAATGTATTTCTTATGTTTCCAAATAAAAATTATTTATTTGTCTTTTTTACTTATTTATATAGTTTGTATATACAACACTATTAAAATTACATATCTGACATGTTTCGGACAACCAGCCCTTCTTCAGTGATACATATTTTAATGATACATATTTAACATATTGTAAAATTGTTACCAAATATTATCAGTTTTGACAGATGTTATAAAGATTTATGCATCACCGAAGAAGGACAAGTTGAGGCATAAGTTGAAGGCATAAGTAAAAATACTATGCCTTTATTTCGATAGCGACCGGTTTCACCATGCTCGCTGGCATTGATAGACTGGTCGAAATAAAGACAAAAGTAGAAGTAGTTAAAAAAAACATCGTTTAATTTAATTACTATTTAAAATGAACTTCCATCAAGAGATTTCACTAAAATCATTCAAGTATCTTTTAATAGAAATAAAATTGGTATAGAAGAAAAATTGCAATTTTAATATTTTAAGGATTTGATGGATATTAAATGCCTAAATAAAATAAACAATATTCGATTGGGCCAAAATAACCAAACCGCAGAGTTAAAAATAAAAATTGGACTAAGCTGGGCAGCTTTCGGAAACATGAGTTACATCCTTAAAAACCGGAAAATACCGATCAACCTGAAACGAAAAGTCTATGAAGCCTGCGTTCTGCCAGTTGGTATTTGTGGTCTTGAAACTGTTACATTGTCCAAAAAAAGTGCCGAGAAACTACGAGTGACCCAAAGAGCCATGGAAAGAGCCATTTTAGGAATAAGCCTAAGAGACAGAGTCAGAAACGATACGGTGAGAGAAAAAACAAAAGTCACTGACATCACCCACCGGTAGGCGACTCTAAAATGGCAATGGGCAGGTCACGTAGCCAGAAGCTCAGATGAAATGTGGACATAAAGACTGCTGACTTGGAGACCGTGGATGACGAAGAGAAGTGCAGGGCGACCGCAACTACGGTGGAAGGCTGATCTGAACAGACACGTTGGAATAACCTGGATGCAGTATGCACAGGACATAGTGACATGGAAGCAAATGGAGGAGGCCTTTGTCAAATAAAAGAAAAAAAATACATAGAATGGCGTAGATTTTTCGGTTGGCAGCAATATGTTTGATGTGTTTTTGGGTAACACCGTGTTATAACTCCTTCTCGACCTACGTTTTGGAGATCGTTGCAGTCTCCATCTTCAGGGTAATGATTATCCTGAAGATGGAGACTGCAACGATCTCCGAAACGTCGGTCGAGAAGGAGTTATCACACGGTGTTACCCAAAAACGCATCAAACATACATAGAATGGTTTTCAATTGATGGTAAAAAAAATGTTTTACATAAACGTGGCATGATCAAATTAATAAAATAACGAATGTTGAGGAAGGGAGAGAAGTATGTCGGGAAAAAACCGTATTAACAACCTTTGCTTCTAAATTTATTTTTTTATAAAAAGTCGAATTTCGTTTGAAAATTTAAAACATTCACAGTAAACGGTAGCAGATTTGTCACAAAATTTGGCACAGATACACAAAAAATCTAACCGAAAAATTGTCATTTCCCATATATAATATCTTTTTGTTTTTAATACTTACAAACAATTTATGAAATTATTATTTACACAAATTTTGAAGTAGTTTATCTATTTTGTCGTTTTTTTTTTCATGACTTGTGATGGAACTGCACAGTTTGAGGACCTGTGCACCCCCATCGTGCATGCAGCGAAAACTGTCTTGTCTTCGCTCCACCGAGCGCAGAGCCGAGAATAACCATTCCGAATAATGCTCTCACTCTCTTCGTGCAGTACCTTTGTTACAACTTCTTCTTCGGCGGAGTTTATTAATATCTACTTAACCTCAACTAGGTGCAGCCAAATTGAACTTTAAAAATACACTCAAATCTTCAGCCGTCACGCAAGCATGAGCTAAAATTAACATCATACCTAACCACCTTTTAAGTTTTAATTTTTAATTTTAATACATAAAATGTTATAATCTATTGTAAACTGTCACTTGGAGGTTAACCATATCTTACTATGACGTCATTAACCAACTACATAAATAACTTATTCGTCTTTGAATAAATATGATCACATTTTGTATTTTCACCGGAGTTTATTTTTTGATTTGCAGAGATATTTTTCGGTGGTAATACAAATTTGTGCATTGGTGCATATACTCATATATAAATAAACTAACTAACCTATTAACCATACGCCGTCTCCCCGAAGGGGTAGGCTGAAATAATGGACTGCCACATTTTTATTTCCTAACATATTTCTCTCGATTCCTAAACATTCATACATCGTGTCATGCACGCGCATCGATTTCTCTGACTCCTCACGTGGCCGACATTCATTATAAAAATTAATTATGTATTATGTAATTAATACGAATAAAAACGTATGTTTTCTAGAAGCTTCATTTTATATGTAACGGTAAAGATATGTTTTGCCTTGATTTAGGCATTGTCCAATGTAAAATATTGTAAAAACTTCATGAAAACGACATTTTAATTAATTTTATTTTTTTAGTATGCATATTTACATCATTGTTCATAAAACAATAATTAATCTCTCACACAGACAATTGCTGTAGAATATCCATTTTCTACTTTCGCCTAAACATATTAAAAAAAGTGTATCTTTGCATTACACTGCTCGAGATTATACCTACGTGTATCTGAGTATCATTTCATCAGTTCAACCCAACTACACTACCGCTATCTTCACGAAAATTACTTTCAGCTCTGACTTTAGTTTTTACTGCATCTCAGGAACCTCGTTTCACCACTTGCGTTTGCTGGAAAATGTTGCATTTTCGGGATCAATTCATGTTCAGACAGTATAGGTATGGAGCCTGGACACGCCGAGTCGCTTATGCCAATCTGCATCGCAAATGACCCAGGAACGGGCAGCGAGAGGTCAATTAGAATGTACCACAACAACCGAAGGGCCGGCCTTAAATTTATTATGGTCGTATTCATGAATATGGGATTAGGCTAGAGGAGAATTAAAACTTGTTTTTTATATATCACAAAAAACAGTTCTACGTATAAACAATGAAGAATTTTCATATAGAATAATTCATCCAAAAAGGAAAGAATACATACCAAAAATATTAAGCTTAAAATAAATCTATAATATTTGTTCTAATTAATTAACCTACCAGTGTGCCTCTTCGAATGGTGTACTTAAAGTTGTCATCGTAATAAAAACCTATCAAAAAAGCTAAAATGGCAGTGCACAATGGTGTTCTTGTACCGACCCTTATGTATGGAAGCGAAGCATGGAACTGGCAAAAGAAGCATGAAAGTAGAATAATTGCAGTAGAAATGACATCTCTTATACGAATGTGTGGATACTCTGTGTATGATAGAGTGTCGAATGAAAATATAAAAAGTGAATGCGGTGCGAATGATGGTGTTATGAACAAAATAATGAAAGGATCATTATGATGGTTTGGACACATGGAAAGAATGAATGATGAAATAATGGAAAAAAATATATATGTTAATGATGTAAATGGAACTAGAAATAGAGGAAGACCGAGGAAAACGTGGCACAAAAATCAAATATTGAATGTCGGTCATGTGAGGAGTCAGAGAAATCGACGCGACACGATGTATGAATGTTGAGGAATCGAGGGAAATATGTCAAGAAAGAAAATTGTGTCAGTTTATTATTTCTGCCTACCCCTTTGGGGAGACGGCATGATGGTTAGTTAGTTAATTAGTGTTCCTTCTAAGGGGCATGCAGAAAAAAATGTGCCCCACACTTTTCTTTCATGACATACTTTATTTATATTCCTAAGCATTAATGCGATCGGCACTATTATTACACATTCGTCTAAGAGATCTCATTTTCGCTGCATTTATTCTACTTTCATCATTCTTTTGACAGTACCATACATCGCTTCATAAGGGTCGGTAAATGGACACCATTGTGCACTGCTTTAGCTGCAACCTACTTCTCTTACTATGTAGATTAGATACATATTCATCATAGGTGCATTTCCGTGTAAGTACTCGATTCCGCCCGTGTCTCCGCCATATCCACCGGTCCGGAGCACAATAGCAAGATGGTTCCCTCAGGATCGCAATTTGTGGTCACCGCTTGACCGGACTGAGATATTGTTATCTAATTGCTCGGACGACCCGGCAGTTGATGGTGGATGCACTTATCTAAGTGGTCGATGCATCTCTACTGGGGTGACCATGTAATAGCACAATTTTATAAAAACAGTTAATAAAAATATTTATATTGCAGTATAACGTGTTTGCTTGCACGATACAAAGTAATTCATTTAAACTTTCTTAACTATTGTATGGCTCATCTTAAAATCAAATTTTAAAAACGTCAAAAAATGAGGACAGGCGTTTATTAATAATTTTTACAGTAAAAGTGATGTTGAAATCAACTTTAAATATTTTATATTAAGAAAAATAATTGTCTTCTTCTTCTTCGATGGTTCAACAGCCCATATCGAGCCTTAGCCTCCAGTATTCTTCGCCTCCAACTCCTCCTGTCCTCCGCTTCGACCCTTCAATCTGACACTCGTAACAATTTTGCCCCATCTCTCCCAACTTCATCCTTCATCACAGCCTAGGTCGTTCAATTGGTCTTCTACCACATTGGTTCGCGATGACGGCATCCTCTGCACGTGACCGGCCCATCTCAGTTTATTCAGTCTGACCTGTGTGGAGAGACTAGAAGCTTTGTTAATATGGTACAGCTTGCCATTATGCCGCACTTTCCAGCCTTCATCGTCATTCACAGGTTCCAGAATTCTTCGCAGCACCCTTCTCTCAAAAGTATCCAGTTGCTCTGCGGATTTCGCTATCATTGTCCACGCCCCACATCCATAGGTCACTACTGTTCAGATGATTGTTTTATACAGGATGAAGGAAAATGATTGGAAACAACAAAAAGAACTATGTTGATTGAACACTTCCGTTTCCTATTCCCAAACCTGAGGAGAAGAAGAATAAGAAAACAAAAATTTTGTGGTGAATTTAATTATTCATGAAATGCTGGTCTCCCTAATGCGGGATATAATATTGGCCGATAATACCTCCATAATGCAGCGCCTTCATGGTACATTATTGTTTACCTGTAAAACAATATTGTGTATCCATCGGCTTTATAGAGAGGTCAGAGCCCAAGTCAAGGGGTCATTTATAGCGTCCGTGAGGTAATAATACACATTTATATGGCCATTTTGATTGCACACTACAAGTCTCAACACATGAATGCGGTTTGAAAAATTCAAAAATAGAATGGGTTTCTTATGTTTATTTTTAAACAAACATTCATTATTGCTATTTCTTTGCATCTTGTAAAATTACACATCTTAAGATAATCAAACGCATTTACTTTAATCTTTTATTCGAAATCTAATTTTAATTACGTATCGACAGATTGGAATATCGATGAAACCGGTTACAATTAAAAAAATACTTTTAAAATAGTTTAAAATAACGATACGAAATAATAAATAATACGAAACGTGTTTGTGTTAAGTGAAAATAAAAAGTGTTGTGATACAAAGTATAATTATATTCAAATATGAATCCACAACACAAAGTGAAGGCGAATAAAGAAGAAATCCATTAAAAATAATTAAGCTCTGTTATTTCCTCAGACATGTGTGTATTTATAACTAACTAACTAACTTACCATCACGCCGTCTCCCCGAAGGGATAGGCAGAAATAATGGACTGTCACACTTTTCTTTCCTGACATATTTCTCTCGATTCCTCAACATTCATAAATCGTGTCATGCACGCGCGTCGATTTCTCTGACTCCTCACGTGGCCGACATTTAATATTCGATTTATTTGATCGTGCCACGTTTTCCTCGATTTCTAGTTCCATTTACATCGTCAACATATAATTTTTTTTACCATTCTTTCTTCATTCATTATTTTTATATGTCCAAACCATCTCAATTATCCTTTCATTATTTTGTTATGTTATACTATTCACCAGGACTTGTAGTTCATAATCGTTGTCTGCAAGTAGGACAGCGTCATCCGCATACAAGAGACAGCTTATTGCACTCCGCTCATTTTGACACCTACATCCAACTCTTTCAGCTCTTTCATACATTTCATGTATTTATTCCATTTTAAAATTATCTTTGTGAAGATAAACATAATTGAGGGGCAGGCAGAAATAATAGAACGCCGCACTGTTCTGTCTTTAATATTTGATTGATTTGATCGAGCCACGTTTTCCTAGGCCTTCCTCTATGTCTTCCGTTCACGCCTTTTACATGTACCTTCTTCACAATTCTGTCTTCACTCATTTTTTCCATGTGTGCAAACCATCTTAATGACCCTTTCATTGTTTTGTTTAGAACACTTTCATTCGCACCGCATTCACTTCTTATACTATATCATTTCGATTATAATTAACTCGAATGATCGTCTCTTTTCTAGAAGTGTTATTATATTTTATGGGAATGGCGTGTTTTCCAATAGTGAGGCATTATTTAATGCACATTTTATAATGCTTTAGCAAGCAAAACATGTCTTTCCCATTAAATATAATAAAACTTTTAGAAAACCGACGCTTTAATTTTTACGATTAATTTAATATGAAGTATTACAAAAATGTTAAGAAGTAATTTGTTGTATATTATTTCGATTATATTTGGTTATAAATTAGCAATGCAACAAATTTCGTGTTGCTGTACAAAGAAACCAAGCAATGATTTTTAAGTCTAATGACATGTTAGCCATTTTTCCCATACATTTCCTTTGTTAATAAAATATTCCCGTATTGCACTAAAGTATACGTTTCAGTAAATGTTTCTGATGTCTCTCCTTGAAAACGGAATAATTAATGAACCCCTGTACGGTGAAGTGTTGTTTTATAACCAAGTATACAATATTTTCTGTAGAAATGGAAGGGACACACCCCCTAATAATAGATCATCCCTTCTTGCTGTCAAACTGTTCCGTTTCGTACTGACAAGTTTCTCTGATATTGTAATGCAAAGTGTGTAAGTACATTAAAGAGGGTAGACAGTAACTTTAAATGTAGCGTTTGTACCGAAGATAGTTAAATGTTCACAAATAATAAAGGTTATTATTTTTTTGACAAATTTAGGGTGTTAACAGTTCGAAATTCTATAATTATGATATTCTACGTGAAACATTTTTTTTCTTTACATTTTAGATTATTTTTTATGCTTGTTTTATATAAATATTATACTTTTATAATCATTTATATAAACGTTTAAGTAAATTTTTGACGTTTGTCGATCGAAGTATGCGCGGGAGATGCCTATCGGTGGCGATGAGGTTCGCAACCCATCGTATCGCGTCTCCCGCGGGGGCGAAAAGAAAAGAATGGAGTGCCGCATCGTGTAAGTTAGTTAGTTAGTTATATAAACTGTTTTTTATTGTGATCAAGTTGTTGATCTATATTAAAAATATTGTTTTTTCACATTGGAGATTATTCTCGACTTGTTTCGAAGATGATTTCGAAGATACCTTCATCGTCTTAATTCAGTTATATCGTTTTCTAATCATGAATGTGCAATATTTTCCAACTATGCCGTGAAAAGTAAATTGAATAGTTTTTAATGAAAAAAAAAACTTGATTATTAAATTAATTATAAACAATAATCATCTCTCTCGGGAAGACGAATGTTCTACAGCTTCATCACGTATTATGAGTGGACGTCAATTCTTCTGACACCTGTCTTTATTATTATTGCAGGTTTATTAAATTATTTTATAGTTAGAAATAATTACCAAATTACATTTCCAACAACGCAAGACACAAGATTTATTATTATACTATTAAAAATAGCATCTGAAAGTAGGATGTTGCATATTCTCAATTATTTGTTTGGGACTTTTAATGAAAATATACCTGTTGATAATATTGAAAAAAACCATCATAAAATAAAAAAATGTTTTTGTATCACTATAATATGTTTTTATTATTTTTATTTTTAGATAAACTTAAGGCGTTAACACTGTGGAATTCCATGATGGCTTACTTACTCGAATTCAAACATAAAATTGGGTAAAGAATATGTAGATGTGAATATATCGCTATTCAACGCCCGTGAAACTGGGCGGATCTCTGTCCAAACGAAGTTAAGGCGGCGGCTATTTCCCTAAATGCGTTTAAAAGCCAAACGGCCCTACATGGGCGTGCAGGGCCGGCGTTAATGAAACCAATTAGCCAAGTTGACCCGCCCAAATCTACTCTCCGATCTGTTGCCCATAGCGACGCTGCTAGACGGATAAAGGCACTTTTTTTTTAATTTAAATAATAATAAAATAAACTATCCGTCATCCGCACACAAGAGACAGATTAATAAATCTGGCACCTACATCCAACCCTTTCAGCTCTTTCATACACTGGTCAATATATAGACTAATTTACGGGGACATTACGCAAGTCACTGGTAGATATTTTATACGGATGTGTGATACTCTTTGTATGATAGTGTCGAATGCAAATATAACAAGTGAATGCAATGCTAATGATGATGTTATGAACAAAATAAAGAACGCATCATAAAGATGGTTTGGACACATGGAAAGAATGCATGAAGAAAGAATTGTTAAAAAGTGTATGTTAAGGATATATATGGAATTAGAAATAGAGGAACACAGAGGAAAACGTGGCACGATCAATTAAATCAAATATTGAATGTCGGCCAAGTGAGAAATCGAGAAATTGACGTGCGTCCCAAGAAAGAAAAGTGTGGCAGTCCATTCTTTCCGCCTACCCCTTCGGTGAGACGGCGTGATGATTAGTTAATTAGTAAGTTATAAAATAAACTAAAATATTATTTTTTTAACTTCATGTAAATAATTAAATTTCACCGGGAAAGGCAGGTATCTCCACGTCTGGTGTTATTGAAACACCCGGCGCCCCTGGAAACGACACAAAATCTGCCAAATATTCCACCACATAGACAAGATAAGGGACGAATCATTTTGAGGACAATTCTGACAATCTATAAAACTAGTCTGCCATTGATACGAATCAGAAGAAGAAGTTAACACTTTTTTCAAATTGGATAATTTATTGTCGCATATTTGGGAACGAGTATTGCAGGTTTTGTTTTTAAAAACCCTTGTTTTTGTGGAAACAGTATGATACTTCAACATTTTAAACTGTTAAATAATAAAAAAACGCTCTGTTTTTATGTATCACTTTTTAATTTTAATTTTCACGACAGCTGTTTCGTTTGTATGTTGTCATCATCAGGTGTAACAAACATCACCAGCTTATAATACCTGGTGATGTCAACATAGGTTGACGAAAAAGCTTTTGCGAAAAATAAAAATTCATTCGTAATACATAAAAACAAGTTTTTATTAATTTAACAGTTTATATTATGTTTTTTATGTTTATTATTTTACATAAACAATCAATTGATAAGCATATAATTAGCACGTTATTGATAAATTATATTGCACATATTCAATTTCCTATTTAATAATAATTGCAATAATTTTCAAATTCACGTAATCGTTATAATAACTATGGCATATCTGTAATAAGTAATAACATTTCATAGTCGTCTAAGTTTTGCAACTCTGTACAGGAAATAAGGCAAAAAGCTCTAAGTCATGTCACCCTAAAACATCGCGGTAGCTACCCGAGACGTTAAAATGTTTACGAATTAAACTATTCCCCATATTGAATTATACTATTCGTATTTAGTTCTGGTGTGAACTAAGTTATATATTAATCCTAGCAAAACTAATGTGAAAATGAGGAAGGAGTAAGGAATATTATGATATCGTAATTATTGCGCGGGGTTTGTATTCTCTCCCTTTCATTAAAACCACCCTAAGACTTGCAAATTTTGCTGATGTATTTATCATTATCTCACTGAGATAGGGGTTGAAATAAGACATCATATTTAATTTAATAGGGAACTGAATATACGTAGACTTATTATTATTATAGGTTATAATTTTTTTGTTATACCATATTTAACATCTTCTTCTTAAAGTGCCCTGTCTGGTCCTCATGACGTTGGCGATCACTCTGGTAAACTCTTCCCTATCCTGCGGAATAGCTCCTCCACAGTTTCGATTCCCGTCCACTCCCTCACATTGCGCAGCCAAGAGATCTGCCTTCTTCCTGCCCCCTGCGGCCTTCTATTTTTCTCTTCAAAATTAGATGCAGCATGCGATATTTCTTCTTCTTAAAGTGTCCTGTCAGGTCCCCCCGACGTTAGTGATCACTCTGGTAAACTCTTCTCTATCTTGCGCTGTCCGGAATAGTGCATGCGATATTTAACATACGATAATAAATTATTTTTTATGAATCAAATCTATACTAACATCTTTCATATTTAAGACGTTAGAACGACAAAAGTTAGTAAACAAATATTATAAATAATACCGACGTCGTAAATAAAGTCGACCTTCGTGGCAGAGTGGTAAGAGCTCTGACTTCCACACCGACGGTCCCGAGTTCGATTCCCGGCGATCGCAGTTTTATTGTCATACTGTCTTTGGTCTAGTGTAGAATTCACGTGATAATAAAATAGCGATAGATTGGCTACCTATCACATGTCATGAGAATCAATTAATAGCAAAAATAAATTGTATACAGTTAAAAAAATATAAAGAATATATTGTAGGTGTAAATTAATCGTAATATTTTTGTACAGAAAATTAAAAAAAAAACATTCTACTTTGAAAATAAAATAAATGCTTCAAATATAAATATAAATACTTGATACCTGTTATATCCCATCGGAAAAAGCGGGTCTAAAAAAAGGGAATAGCGGGTCTAAAGTTGAAGATTAGAGAACCAGTCGTCAGTCTAAACTGCTCGTTAATTTAGATTTTGCGATAAGTTCTGACGCCAACTGACTGATTTTCTTCTTCTATTGTATTATACCTTAATATTTCAGCTAAAATATTTGATCCACAATTTATATTAATTTAGGTTTCTTGAAATATAGACAATTATATTAAGGTTTATTATTATTACTAACTAACTAACGAACCATCACGCCGTCTCCCCGAAGGGGTAGGCAGAAAGAATGGACTGCCACACTTTTCTTTCCTGACATATTTCTCTCGCTTCTTCAACATTCATACATCGTGTCATGCACGCGCGTCGATTTATCTGACTCCTCACATGGCCGACATTCAATATTTGATTTATTTGATCATGCCACGTTTTCCTCGGTCTTCCTCTATTTCTGGTTCCATTTACATCATGAATAAATAATTTTTTATCATTCTTTCTTTATTCATTCTTTCCATTTGTCCAAACCATCTTAATGATCCTTTCATTATTTTGTTCATGACATCATCATTCGCACCGCATTCACTTCTTATATTTTCATTCGACACTCTATCATACACAGAGTATCTACACAGTCGTCTAAGAGATCTCATTATTATTATTTATATTGAAAATAAAATACTGTACTTTTTTTTCACTACTGTGCGGTTATTTTAATTGCTGACTAGTATCGCTTTCGCTGAGTTTTTACGAAGCCCTGAGGAAGCTTGGGTACAAACGAATCTTGGGTACAAGAATGAGAAGAAAACAAGTAATGTTAAAAATCCCCCTAGGATACATTTCTTTTATGGCATTTGTATTATACATTAAATGAAAAAAGAAATAACATCGTGTTCTATAATATTATATACATATTTTCTTCCCGTTAACAGTTCCAGAAATATATCGTCGACCGTCCAGATAAGTACATTAGTAAGTTCTCAGAATCGTCCTTACTTTTCTCCTTAATGAAGTAGACATATTTTTTTATTCCTTTCACTAATGACTCCTGTCTGCTAGAGAGATATCCCTGTTGGATCTATTCATTTAGACTTTCGTATAGCTTCAAACACAATAATTAAGAATAATTATATTGAAAAATAAAATATGAAATTATGCAATGTTATTATATAATAATGTAAGTAATATTGTAGGAATAGAGAAAGGAAAAATGTTCAATTAATATTATTTGTATAAAATATGTATATTAAATTTTTTGCAAATGGTCAACATTACTATAATTACAGTGCAAAATGGTGTTCTTGTGCCGATCCTTATGTATTGAAGCGAAGTATGGAACTTTCAAAAGAGTAATTAAATATTTGTGAAATGTATACTTATATCTGGATTTGGAGTACATATACAACAGTGGAATGGGGAATGTTGTAATTACATAAAGCGTGCGCTTAACCCAACCAATGACAGGTCATAAGTCCTGTAAACACCTTGATCATCCATATTCAGTTTCCAGTTTGTTTCTTCGTCTCTATTGAGATACAATTAAAAAAAAAGAGTAATTAAAGTATAATAAATGCAGTAAAATTGGGATCTCTTAGACAAATGTGTGGAAAACCTGTGTATGATATGGTGACGAATAAAATATAAGAAGTGAATGCAGTGCAAATGAAAGTGTTATGAGCAAAATAATGGAAGGAACATTAATATGGTTTGGACACATGGAAATAATGAATGAAGAAAGAATGGTGAAAAAAAGTAACGATAAATAGAACTAGAAATAGAGAAACACCGAGGAAAACGTGGCACAAGCAATTAAATCAAATATTGAATGTCGGCCTCGTGAGGAGTCGAAAAAATCTACGTGCGTGCATGACACGATGTATAAATGTTGAGGAATCGATAAAAGTGTCAGTAAATAAAAATGTGGCAGCCCATTCTTTCTTAGTTAGAAAGTTAGACAACAATATAAAAGTTGTTTGAACCTGATGATGCCAACATTTTTTGACGAAACAGCTGTCTCGACAATTTAATAGAGTTTTATTTTATTACATATATTGTGATGTTATTAACAGTATTATTAATTATACGGTAAATAATTCTAATAATATACTCGTGATTACAAAACATATTGGCCATCTTTTATAATGCTAAAGATTTTGTCATTTTGAAGTTAATCTTTTCAAATATAACTAATTGGGACGGCCTTCGTGGTAGAGTGGCAACAACCACAACTGCCACGCCAAAGATACCGGATTCAATTCCCGGCGAAGATAGTGTTAAAAGTTCTGGCTGTTTTTGGTCTGGTAGAATTTACGTGACAATAAAAATGGTGATATATAGTATGTCATGAGAATCAATAGCTAACAAACGTATAGAGCAATTGGGTTTAAAGATCGAGTGGTCTATAGATTGGTTGGTAGTCAAGGGGATAGAAAGCTCGACTACCGATCCAGGGTACTTGAGTTTAAGCCTGGACACTTTCAGATTATTTCTATTACAGATATTTTTTGCTCATATTGAAGATTGTAAAATAAATACTAATTTCATTGATGTAAATCCTTGGTGTGAGTCTTTTTATGTATATAAAATCACTTGTTGAAACTACCATGTTAAATGCCCAAATGGCACCCAAAGAACAAACAAAGATGTAGGTAGACATTGCTGCAAACCAATACTTAATATGAAAATTGTTAATTTTTTTATAACAATTAAATAAAAGGATGTTTTAAACTACTTCCCCTTTTGTCTTTATTTCGGCAGCGACCGGTTTCGCCAGGCTCGCTGCCATTGACAGACCAGTCTGGCGAAAATTGTATCTGTCGAAATAAATACAAAAGTGAAAGTAGTTAAAAATACATTGTTTTATTTAATTATTAATTAAAATGAACTTCCATCAAAAGATTTCAGTAAAATCACTTGATTATGTTAATTTTTTTTTTAATAAATTTACTTCAATTTGGTCGATTGGGGTAAAATGTACTATTTTTGAGTGTTAGTCTGCATGAGGCGGGTTTCACAGACGTGTTTAGCACTGCAGAGTGTCTCACAGTTCGTGGCTTATCTTCTTCCGTCGAGTGCGGGTCAAGTCCCGCGCGTCTTCGAGGGGCTGCTGGGTACTCGGTGGTCTGTGAATATTGAAATATTAGAAGCTCGTGACGTGTTGCGGGATGAGCAAGCTACATTAACGGAATTTCACAGATACATTTGCCGAAACTTTTTTATCGTGCTTAAAATCTTTTCAGTTATCAGGTTTAACTAACTATTATAACTAACTTTTCTGGTATATATTTACAATAGATAAAATATTACAATATTTATTTTTCAAATAGAGTATGATACTTCAACATTTTAACAGTTAAAATTATTAACACTATTATAATATCACAAATGAAGAATGTCGTGACAGCTGTTTCGCCAACCGTTTTGGCATCATCAGGTGTTACAATAAAATAAAATAACTTAACTGATTTAACTAACTACTATAACTAACTTTTCTGGTATACTCGTATATTTACCATAGATAAAATATATATTTTTTTAAAGTCCATTGTTTTGGCCGAAACACCATGAAACTTCAACATTATTACTGTTAAAATTTAAAACAATGTTATAATATCATAATATATTTTTTATTCACTGAGAGTGTCGCGACAGCTGTTTCGCCAACCGAGGTTGGCATCATCAGATGTTACAATAAACTAAAGTAACACCTGATGATGCCAACTTCGGTTGACGAAACAGCTGTCCCGACACTCAACGAATAAAAATAAATTGTGATATTATAACAGTGATTTAAATTTTAACAGTATTTTTTTTATTTTTTATTATTATCATCCACAATAAGTGCTACATTTGAATTATTCTCTATGCCAATTTGTTCGACTTTCAAATAGCTTTTGACACTGTGGACTGTAAAATATTACTTGAGAAACTTCTATGTCAGCTGGTCTCCATCCACTGCTGGACGTAAGCCTCTCCACCCCCACGCCATCTCTCTCGGTCTCTCGCCAGTGTTCTCCAGGCCCTTCCTACCGTCCGCACAATATCATTGCTCCATCTGGTTGGGTGTATCCCGACACCTCTTCAGCCTTATATAAGTGTTACTCAAAAATCCGGAATAGATAGTTATTAGAGCACAATTAAAAAAAAAATGCGGAGTACATCAAGGATCGCTCCTCGGTCCACTACTCTTACTCTTTCTGTACAAAGATGTTGAAATTCCTATATTAATTGAACATATGTTTTCGTCAGTATTTAAAAACAAATTCATAATTGCATTTTACACTATGAGAAACATTTTTTAAGTGCTGTCATATAACACAGCATCTTTAAGAGCTCCATTGGCTGAAATGTCCAGAAAGGATACAATACAAGATCTGCTGGACGGTTTTTAAGGCATTGCATGGAATGGCACCAGCTAATATTCGTTTATCTGAACTCTGCATCAACTTGAATCTGAATGCCCTTTTCTACATTTTTTTTTATAAAAAAGAATAACACTAAATATTTAAATCAACGATATTAGAATTTATATTACAATCCTCAATGTGAGCAGAAAAGAACTCATTATTATTAAGAAGGAATCTGGTCGTGTCCAGGCTTGAACCCAAGTCCCCTAGATCAGGAGACAAGCGTTCTATCCCCTAGACCACCACTCGATTTAATTTTGCTATCAGCAATCAGCACAGTCTTCTGCGATCGATTGATTGACAAAAGTGCCAAAACACTGTCCTTACACAAACTTTGGCGACCGAGCCTTGGCGGTGACCGGTCCTTCAGCCTGAAACAATCTTCTAGTAGACCTCAAGTGGTTTGAGAATCTGTCAGAGTTTAGATTGAAACATAAAACGCACCTTTTTAAATGATCTTTTCCTGATGTATTGTAAATGTTGGTCAACTGCGTCAGGTGCAGCCCTCATACTGAATATGTCTAGTTTTTACTAGTTCATAAAATGGAGCATTTTCTATAGGGTCCTTGAGATGATTAACTCATAAAAATTGCGCTCTATTTTTATCCAATTTATTATTATAAGAGACAAATGAGAAGACATCAAAGAACATATGAACAAATATTATTTTAAGAATTAATTGAATCTCAATAGAGACGAAGATACAAATTGGAAACAGAATATGGTTGATCGAGGTGTTTACAGGACTTATGACCTGTCATTGGTTGGGTTAAGCGCACGCTTTATGTAATACAACATTCCCAATTCCCCCTTTTTTTTATTACCACCTGGTGGTCATAAGAAAAAAGGTGGAATGGGGAATATTGTATTACATAAAGCGTGCGCTTAACCCAACCAATGATAGGTCATAAGTCCTGTAAACACCTCGATCAACCATATTCCGTTTCCAATTTGCATATTCGTCTCTATAGAGATACAATTAAATCTTGAATTGATAACCCGCAATGGGTAAAATCCAGTATTCGTCTACAAGTATTTGTATACATTAAAAAAATGTAGTAAATATTATTTTTCTAATAATTTGGTGTCTCTTTGGTATATAATCGCGCATAAGATTAATAAGACCTTTTTATCTGAACGTGACTTTTGTGTCAATTATTATTCTCGTACACTTGCAACATATGGGACCGTATACAAACTTTGGGGATTGTTGTGACAGAGGATTAAACAAGCCATTGATTTGTGATGTTCCGTTTGCCAGACAAGTTAAAGTTTTTTTTTTGCTTACTACAGATTGCTCGCTTCCCACGGCAATGAAATTATGTTATTTGTTTGTCACATGTGTTAAGATCATAAAGATTAAGTCAATAAACTTAACAAATATGCATGTCTGAATGATATTTATGTATGAAATTTAAATCATAATAACTTATTTTTTATCTATTGAATGGTACATATATCCATTGTATTAGATGAAATTTTTATTAAAAAATTGTTTGAAGAATGGTTTCATGGTTTTGAAACACATTTCCTGACACTAGAAGTAAAAGTGAATCTCATATGAATAACCTTAAGCCACTAGTATCACTGGTTATAATATCTTACGAATTTTGGGGTTCAGTGGTACAATTAAAGTTTTCAATATGTGTTCATTTATATGGACCTATCAAACTCAGTTTTTTTTTGGTCTGTTGTTATCTTTAGTTAGTCCGGCCGTTATTTATCATTGATGCCATCATGTCGCACTTCCGTAACTGGGTGTTTCAGTAAAGGGTAACTTAAATTTACGCTCTTCTTAACGCGTCAAAAGAAGTATGAATATAATTATACGATAATTACTTCATTTTATTTTCCTTTTATTTCAAATATAAATATGTTTTTATCAAAATTATCACGCAATTGGTGTCATTTGCGGCCAATAGTTTAAATATCTCTCTTAGTTGACAGTAGAGTTCGAATACCAATGTTTATGTAAAAAAAACAGATGTCAACATTAAATAAGTATAAATTTAATGATTAATTTACGTATTAAAAAACAAAGTCGTTTTGTTGTCATAAGATGGTTGGGAAGCACCGAAATATACAACAACAAACCATCACGCCGTTTCCTCGAAGGGGTAGACAGTGAGAATGGACCGCCACCCTACTCTCTCTCCTGATACACCTCTCTAGCTTCCTCCACATTCATACGAGTTACGTTCTTCCGTTTTTTTAACATGACCAACTTTTAAAATTTGATTAATTTGGTCATGCCATGTTTTCTCGGTCTGCCTCGACTCCATACTCCATTTACACCATTAAAGTTTTGTTTCTTTTTACGTATTACGAAATAAAAATTCTTGAAAATGTTTGATTTTATGAGATATGGTATGACCATCAATTTTGTTAAAATTTATTATTGTTATGACGATAACCTTCAAGCGCAATATTTATGTAATAACAGACTATCTGTAATATTTTGTGTCATTAAAAGGTAGAGTAAAAAAAAAACTATGTATTATTTTAAAAGATGTTAAAGAATCATCATTAAAAAAGAGTCTCGTTTCGAGTTCTTTTAGTTACATTAAAAAACGGACCATTTTATTTATGACATCGTATTTCATAGCATTCATTGTGTCTTGCATCGAGCCCAGAACCTCGCTATCTTAGATCGGCGCATTTAAACTCAGAGTACGCTTATTTGACCACTTTGGAATATACATTTCTTCTCGTTTTCAAGAAAAACACTCGTGTCGGTTCGGAAATGTTCGCGCACGCTCGTCAAGATTTTTTCCCGCCAACAACGAGCGCTGCGGGCGGGAAAACAAGTGAGTGGGGGTAGCGGCAGAAAGTGTTGGGAAAGTGTAAGACAAAAGATGGAGTAAGTGCTGCCAGGCTAGACTCTGGGCTAGTGAGTTGCCGGGGGTTTAAAGAGAAGTGTAAAATAGTGGTTTATAGCGGAGTTGCTGCTTTGTTTGTACTGCAGAAAATAAAGATTTTGTTTTGGAAATACTCAAGTTCAGCGCTTGCAAAATAAACATTTTTACTCTCTATTGGAGACAATTTATTTCCATATACTCGTATAATACAATTTTCAGCTTTTTCTAAAGACAAATGGAAATTTTTCTCATTTCAAATGTGCTGGTGTTTTTATTTTTGGGTAATTACATTTTTTCTTTATAATTAAATAAAACGAAGATTTTTAAAAATCACTTCCAGTCTTTAATTTGACAGTTACCGGTTTCGTCAGGTTTGCTGTCATCGACAGACCAGTCAGAAGGTCGCTTCCATTTTCTGATTCCACCACTCTGGACCAAGATGAAGGCAGCGAGCTGCTAATGAAATATTAAGAAAACTAACTTACAAACTAACCATCACGTCGTCTCTCCGAAGAGGTAGGCAGAAATAATGGACTGCCACACATTAACCGATGCGGCACTCTACCATTCTCTTTACGCCTCCGCGGGAGACGCGGTGTGATGGGTTGCGAACCTCATCGCCACCGGGAAATTCTAAATACAATTTACTTTTAAAAATTAGGCACCAAGGAAAGGCATCTATGGGCCAGAACATGTTAGTGAAAGGTGCAAAAAAAAAATTGTGAAAATCCAATGTTTTTAAAAAATATTAAAATTTGGATACGTAAGTTTATTTTATAATTATAAGCAATAATTTTTGTTTCTACCGGTTTCTTTGCTTACTTAGATATTTGAATAGTTGAAGTGAAATAGGCACTAAATACAAAAAATAAATCAAACTAAATACGCATTTTTTTTCTATATGCTATATAGAACAAAACTGAATACTTACATTGTTTTTTTATTGGTGTTCAGTTCCTAATTCATTTCCACCATTCATTTGTCTTTGGCTTTATCAATAAAATGGGTAGAATTCATGAATTCATCTGTTTAGGCATATCAAATGACGATTTGGTATTCCTTGGCAAGAAATAATTGTTCATAATATTTAAATATTTTTGACTACTTTACTATTGAACTTAAATTAAAATGTATACGAACATGATAACATCTTTCATTCCATCAAATCAGCAACTTTATTTTTTCTGCAGCCCTGACGACACCAAACATCTTACGTCAATAACTGTCAACTCTATTGATGCCATATCCAAATGGATGGCATCTAACAAACATAAAATAAATCCATCCAAAACGGAATTTCTCTGGACTTCTTCCGCAAAGCGTCAACATCTCTTCAATCATTCCTCAATTTCAACAGCTGACAATGATATCGTTCCCAAAAACTCCACAAAGCTTCTTGGTGTTTATCTTGACGCAAATCTGTCTCTAAAATCCCAAATAAATAACAAGGTCAGCGCTAGTTTCTTCCACCTAAGACGATTGAAATCCGTCAAAAGAGTATTCCCCGTGACACTTTCAAAACTCTTGTAAATTCTTTCGTTGTGTCACGACTTGATTATTGTAATGGAATTTATGCAAACATTCCAAAACAACAAATAAACAAACTTCAATATGCGTTCAATGCAGCAGCAAGACTCATTAAAGGCATTCCAAAAAAGTCCCATAAAACACAACATCTCAAAGAACTTAACTGCCTTAAAAGTCCAGAAAGAATCCAGTATAAACTCTGCTGGACAGTCTTCAAAGCGCTACATGGAATGGCACCAAGTTATATATCTGAACTCTGTATAACGGACAGCCTAAATTCACGGAAATCCACACTTCGCTCGGCGAACTCCTCAGCAATAGGAAGATTAGTTGAGCCGAAGCGTTGCCCCAGTACAAATTTCGGGGATCGAGCGTTCGCGGTAGCCGGTCCATCAGCTTGGAACAATCTCCCTTCACACCTCAGATGCATAAATGATCCGACAGATTTCAGATCTAAACTGAAAACCCATATTTTTCATATTTCATACCCAATTTAAAATTTATACTTTGTTCCACTATACTTTTTAACCGATCGCGAAAATTTTGATTTTTAGATTTAAAACACGTCTTAATGCGCCCTTGAGGTGATAACATCACAAAAACGGCGCTTTAAAAGTTAGCATATTATTATTATTATTATTATTAAATGACGCTAATGCTTCGTCTTTCTCTTTTCTCCTCTGGCTCCTCTCGTGTCTTCTCAAGTGTTCTGAGAGCACACGCGTGTCTAAGTGTGTCAACACGTCAACACTTAATTTTGTTTTGGATCGACATAATTAGGTTTAGCATAGTACATACTTATCTGAAGATTCGTACTAACATATATGATTCTTTAAAAAAATCACTTTTCACTAAAAATAAACTTATAATGACGGTTATAGAGACTGATATCAAATAAACTGAAATTTAAAAACAAAACAATATTTGCACGTTTACTCGTTTGGTCTTTTTAGAGCAAATAAGTAAAAAAATTATGTCAGAGCGGTTGAATGGAGGTCTTTCCAGACGATCATTTGATCTGATATCTGAGAAAAAACAAAGAATTCCTTTTTAAAATTTGATTTTTCCGCTTGGAGCGGAACCCGTTAGTAGCGTTTGATAAAAAACAAAATAAATTGCCATTGAAACAAAATAAATCAGTTGATTTATTTATAAAAACGGCACAGTAAAATTTTTGTGCTTCTTACGAAAGTATTATACGATTTTTTTATTAATTAAAAAATTGTCTTTTGTACTTTTCAGATTATTTTTCGATTGCTGTAAAGCAGGCGTAAACCTCCACGATCGGGAGAATGATATAAACAAGTTTTTTCAATTAAATTTTTCGTTACATGTCGTTACATGACGACCTTCGTGGCAGAGTGGTAAGCTCTGACTTCCATACCGAAGGTCCCGGGTTCGATTCCCGGCGATGGCAGTGTGATTGTCACACTGTCTTTGGTCTGGTGTAGAATTCACGTGATAATAAAATGGCGATAGATTGGTTACCTATCACATGTCACGAGAATCAATAGCTAAAAAAATAAATTGTATACAGTAATTGGGTTCAAACGACCTGTTGTATACATAAAAAAAATAGCATATCGAGAAAAAGAAACTCAAAAGTGATAAATATAATGTTTTTTAATTCATAAAAAAATCGTCATTGGGAAATTCCGCATTGTTAACGCCGTAAAGTTATTAGGAAATATTAAATATTATTTATTTCCCGTAATTACAATTTCCGTTCATAAATCAATTTTAATAAGGAACGTTTAAATGTGTACCAGTTGCGTACGTACGTACGTACCAGTATGTCAATATATTTAATAATTATGGAACATTCCTAGTTGCTTCATAGTTGCTAAGGTAACAGTTAGTTTCACGTCACTGCATTATACAAGCAGCAGAAAAGCTTGTTAACGTAAATTCCGTGTAAGTTTTTTTATTGCTATTATTTATTGCATTGAATAAAATGACTACGCATTCGAATTGACAAATAAATCGAACCTATATATTTACTCCCATATTAGGTAAAATCAAGATTAGGTCCCTTTAGCGGGTACAAGGCGTGTGCAGTCAAACGGGTAGGCGTTCTGTAAGGAGAGAAGGAAAAAATTCTTACGGCAAACGAAGTCGGCGGAATACTTTGACTCCTTTATTTGGGTGCCCGAGCAATGCCTTAACCCTTTCCACTCAAACGTACTTTTTCATAATTTAGTAACTTTTAAAATTTTGTGATTTAACCACCATCGGTTTCGCTGTTATAAGTTTATTTATTTCAACTATTATTAAATATTTTATACGTTCACATCTGGAAAACACAGCACTTATAAGATAACTTTTTTTTATACAGTGATGAAGAATTCTGTTCAAATGAAATATAATTGTAAAAAATAGTATTGTGTTGTTTATTGTTTCTTGAAAATTTTCGTAGATCTCTATTTTAAATAGAAAATATTAAATGAAAGAAAAGAAAATATTAAATACAATAATCTACTGGTTTGAAAATAGAATACTTGGAATGATCCTGGGACCCAGGCCCGGTGTTGCAGCGGGAATTTGGAGGCATAGGACCAACCAAGAGATCCGTACGATATTCAGCTGCCCCTTATAACGAGCACTGTGAGAGACGGTCGCCTAGCATGGTTTGACCCTGTACGCGTCTAGACCGACTGGTGTAAGACCTCTAGGAAGGTCTAGACAGCACCTAATGGGCAATGTTCTGGCTGATCTGGCTAGGTTGGGCGAATCGGACTGCTGGGAGCAAAAGGCGCAGGATCGAGGAGCTTGGCGAAAAATCATCAAGGAGGCTAAAACTCTTCAAGAGTTGTATGGCAATGGGAAGTAAGTAAGTAACGTCACATAATCATGTTCTCATTTTCCACATTTAATTCACATCAGCTCGCGTTGTTTTTATTATTCGAATATAAGTTAGCAAGGAAAGGGTTAAACCCAATTCACATCTGACACGTTGCGCTGCAACTGTATACTGATTTCAACTAAAATTCATCAATCTTCGCATAAGCGAAAATCTAAAGAACACGTTGCCCATACGTGGTCGAGTGGTTTCAATCAAGTCGATTTTTCAGCATTGGCCAAACACGCCCTGAATACGAACTTTGTTATTATTGTTCAACCATTGTGTGTCCCGTATTTATCTTTTCACCGTCTATGGATGCGTATTTACAAAGCCTCCTCAATTTAGCGTAAAATATCTATTTTCCTTTGTCCGCGGCATTTTGTATTTACATTGTTTCATATTTCACATTTGTTGCTTAATGCAGCTGAATTTTGTAGTCACAAGACTGTTAAAAGTGTCTGCGAAATTCTACTTGAAAAAAAAAATTGTGTAATATATATTTTCTCTACTTATTCATACTTAATTCTCTAAAATTCATTGTTTTGGCCGAAACACTATGATAATTCAACATTATTAACTGTTAAATTATAAAAAGCTGTTTTTATGGTATCATAATTTAAATTTTTTTATTTTTCACGACAGCTGTTTCATAGGAAAAAATACACATAAAGGTTCGAAAAATTGTTTAATTAATTTTAATAGTAGAAAAAAATATTTTAACATTTGACGATGTCAACACACTCGTAGAATGACGAAACAGTTGTCGCGAAAAAAAAATATATCATAAAAAACAATGTTTTATAATTTAATAGATAATAAATTCGCTATAATTAAAGGCTGGTTTTAACAAACGTGCTAAGTGATTTAAACATAAAACAAAGAAACAGAGAAAACAGTTTAATGTTATATGTGTTATATACCCGTAGGTGGCATGTTCAGGGTGATGTTTGAACCATACTATAAAATTCAATCACTTCGCACAGTTATCAACCTTTTTGTTCAACATCAATTTGGGATCAAAAAGTCATTTTGGGCTTTTTGATACTCGACATATTTGTAATGATCAACGCAGACATAAAAAAAACTTGCGAAATAGAGCACATCGTTCGGTGGAGTAGATCCAGAAGAAGATACTGGAGGGAGCATGTAGCCCAAATGGATGGTGATAGACTTGCATATACAGCCGCTTATGAAATCCCCTCCGGACACCATCCACCTGAAAGATCACCTAAGAGATGGAGGGTCAGCTGGACCTCATCATCCCACGAGAGATGATTTCTGTGTCATAGATCGTCAGATCTACTAAAAGTGAAGTTTCAAATTTAAGCGCTAAAAAACTTGTTGCTTCCATTTTGGAGTTTATTTTTTTTATATGTTTTGGTGGATTTATACCAAAGGTATCATCGGGAAACGATATTAACGTGTGTTATATTCTCTCGATATAAATATTAAGGTATAAAACCTTCGAAACGTGGCGACATAATAAACTCTAAAGTTGAAAAAAACAGTGTCTTAATTATTTATAAAAATAGCTTTTATTTTAGAATTTCACCGTGTAGTGTCACAGCCTTAAGTTTATAAAAATAAATAAAGTGATAATTAAATTATAGCATTGAAAACTTTCGTCTTTAATATTAAATAATTAATATGGAATAAGAAGTCGTTAACAAAGCGAAATTCCATTTTACGTTTTTTGTAATAAATGAAAAAAAAAATTGCTCTGCATTTAAGCGTTTTTAACTTTAAAGGTATTTTACCTTTATCGGGAGAACGATAAAAACGGGAATTTATATATTTGATTAAAAAAAACACATTTTTATTGTTTAAATTTTAGTTTCACATAATACTTCCAATAGAAGTTGTTTTCCTCCGAGTATTCAATGCATTATTATAACATTTATCTTTGAATTATAAAGTAGCTGAATTTACAAGCAGATGAACATTTCTGAATACAAAGATGAATCTAAAAATTATTTATTTATTTATCTCTATTTGATTCCTTTACTTCGACCGTATATAAGATATCATTTGAATTACGCATTAGCACCGACGGATAATAAATTATTTTGTTTTGCATATAAAATAATCTTAACACAATAGTTTCCAAGCTGCCATTTGGCGTAAAACAAAAATAACGTTTAGGTCTATTGTGGTGTCACCGAGTGCGTTGGTTGGGTCAGTTTTGCATATTTGGAAGGAGGCATTGTATGCATAAGGCTATAGCAAACACAGTCTAAAGAAATAACGAAGGCAGGTCATTGTGGGGAACCGACAATTCTACCACTTATACAGGGTCGTTCAGGAATATGAAACAATAATAATAATTGAAAATACTACTGACTTGACTGCAGACTTGACAACAGTGGGTCAGTATTGCATTTGAACGGCCGTTACGTTGAAAGGGTGGAAACATTTAAATACCTCGGCAGCATATTAACTCAATCTCTTGACCCAGATGTTGAGATAAAATGCAGAATTGAGGCAGCAAGAGCTACGTTTAATAAAATGAAATCACTTTTCTACAATGATAACATTATATTGAAACTCTGCCAGAGAATGATGAAATGCTCTGTGTGGTCTGTTTTATTGTATGGATGTGAAACGTGAACCTTGAAATTCAACTCAATGAACAGACTGGAAGAATTTGAAATGTGGCTCCATCGCCGAATGCTCAGAATTCTCTGGACAGACATGGTTACCAATACCGAAGTCCTGAGGCGAGCTAGAGTTGACAGGGAACTGTTATGTATCAAGGTTCGGAAGATTTCACATCTGGGTCATATACTACGTGGGAAAAAGTACCACCTTCTCTAACTGATATATTGGGGAAAATTGAGGGACGCCGAGCGCCTGGTAGGAGACAAATGTCCTCGGAAGAGCTGTTCCGAGCGGCGCAGGACAGGGACAGGTTCGCCGAGGTGATCGCCAACGTTGGGGGACCCGACATGGCACTTGAAGAAGAAGAAAATAATCCACGAGCTATCTATGTATGTTCCGACATTCGCCTTACAGCTGAGGAAACCGTGGAAAACTTCAATGGGAACATTTAGGGTTTGGCAATGAGGGTAATAAAAAGATGTTAAATTTTTTTTATTATGTAAGAACAATTGTGTACACTTAATGCAGCTTTGGACTATGTGGTTATTCACTTTATTAACAAATATTTAATTTATTTAATGTTTTTAATTTATTAATTATGCTGGTAGCCATTACCCGAAATTCGCATGTTTTGATTATTGAAATAGTGATTGATGTGAGAGATTTACATTGCTGGGGTATTTTCAAATGTCGGACAGTAATGAATCGTAAATGTTTTCATCAAAAACATAATAAGCGTGTTTGAAAATGTGATGAATCCTTTTGAGTCCAAATTTTCAAATTAGTTTTAGAACACCTTATACTGGATTCTAGTTTGGTTTTTGTTTAATTCTAATTCAACAAAACAGTTAACTTTTATACCTTCAATTTCCACCTCGTATTTGTACCCAGGTATGTGCTTTGTATTATTGTGGGCGTACTGACTTCAATTATTACCTACATTTTACAGCATTAAAACGCAAAGGGATGAAGAAGTCAAAAATATTTTACGATTATTTGCGATTCTAGTTCATAAATCGGTTTATGTTTTACTACAAAAACTATGACACTACTCTTCTACACTGTTTTCTCACACATTTCTTGCTTATTTCTGCCCTCTAATGTGAACAACTCAACTGTTTAAATCTGGCGATCGAACAGAATCGGCCAGTATTGGTGAATAGGTGAAGAATCGTGTTTCATCAGGTTAACGTCAGGCCGCACACATCTTTGATGATGCGCAAGAAGCTCCGGGTGCTCGGATTGGATGTTATTATGCATCCACCCTATAACCCGGACCTGGCACCAAGTGACTGCCACCTGTTTCTGTCTATGGCCAACGCGCTTGGGGGTACAAAATTGGCCTCAATAGAAGCCTGTGAAAATTGGTTGTCCAAGTTTTTTGGCAATATGGACAAGGGCTTCTACGAGAGTGGCATAATAAAGTTGGATTCTCGTTGACAACAAGTTATCAAAGCGAACGGCGCATATTTGACCAACGGTTTCGATTTATACGACCGGTTTCGGTAGCTCTCTGCCATCAATTTGCTTAATTTTATTGAAGGTTATGTGTGCTAGTGTGATTCCGCTCACAGTCGCGTTGAGGTTGGCTCGCGCTGTTTGGGAGCTTCTATCGGGCAAGTTCGGACAATGTGCCCCTACCCGCTAATGTCCGCGGCGGCCTGCTGTGTCAATTAGATTAGGCGGCCATTGTCGCCGCTCGCCTGTCCCTTGTGAAAACACCCCCTAGCGGAGGAACTGTTTTGATGACGCGGTCCTGGAAACATAATGAAATTTCGACTAAATTACCAATTATTGTTAACATTGCAAAATATTAAAATACAATTTTAACAAAAAAAAAGAAATCTTGATTGTAATTTCATGGTAGAAATTCATTGTATAATTATTTACTTCTTCTATATTCGCCATCACTTTGTGTTATGGTTTAACTGATGAATAACTATTTTAAAATACTGTATTATCACAACACTTTTTTGAGCTTTTCATAAACATGTTTTGGAAGTTTGTGTAACGGAAGATAATACAAGATAATATTTATAATGTTTCCAAAAAGTCATTTATACATATACATATTTTAAAAAACCTATGTTTAGTTTAAATCCACTAATCCCTGTGTCTTCGAGCTGCCGAAACCGGAGACACACAGACGTTAGTGGATAACATATTTCATTTTCATTATTTTAACATGTTTCTGTAATATTCGCCTTTAATTTGTGTTATTTATTCACATTTGAATAAATATAATAACACTTTGTTTTTTCACAACACTTAATTTTTCGATTTGCAGACGATTTTTGGTTGTAACCCAACCTTTTTACATTATGATAGAATCGTCATATGTATATTTAAAAAGGGGTGGAGTATTGTCTTTGGGTGGGGGTAAATTTTAACTAATTATGATTTAGGGGGGGTAGGATAACGGTACTCCATATAAAATATTATTTATATAACAAATTTCTCTATATATGTTATACGCCATAAATAGAGAAACATTATTTAAAGGATTATTCTGCAAAGCTCATACCTGTATTTAGATTATTGCAGCTAGTAAATTTAGGTTCAATTATTATAAATAAAGCTTATAGGAAACTTACGTATTTTTAGTTAATTATGTATTAATGCAAGCATTTGGAAATATACAATAAATTATACGTACAACCATTTAAATTATTAATATTCAAATTACTCTTTAGAATTCTATTTAAATTAAAGTAAGTTTCATTAAGTCGAGGGTGTGATACTGGAAACACAATTTATTGAACTAATATTACGGGTTATGGGCGATGTGAATGAAAAACGGATATCCCTAAAGGTTCGAAGAATAGCACTTTTATATCTTTGTTACAGCCCATTCGTACAAAACAAGATTTAGCAGAACGGCAAGGTACAATCGACTGGAATTCTTTGGGAAGACTTATGACCTAGAATAAGTTTATTGAATATTGCAGGAGGAGGAATGATTTAGTTTAAGTATACCTCGAAAGAGTGGCTTTCCGCCCCGCGCAATGGTTTTTCAGATAGAAAGCAATATACTTACATACGGTTGCCTTCGTGGTAAAATGTCATAAACCACAAAATTTCGCAGGAAAAAATGTATTTAATAAAGTGTGCATGAAATTGCAGTTTTTTATTACGCTAATGTATTTCATTTTTTTAAATATCAAATATATTATTCACGTTACATAAACATGATTTATGCCCCTGATATATTTATCAGAGAGTAACTGGTTTCGTTCGTGACCGAGCTTGGTAATAAAACGATTTTTTTTTTTAGAAATATCAAATCTAATCAGTTTATTTACTCAAAGGACATTACAAACAGTATAAATAATTAATACGAATGAAAACGTCAGATTTCTAGAAGTTTTATTATATTTTATGGGACTCAAACAAATGTGACGAAATTTCAGTTCGTTGCTATTTATATACCCTAGTAAATGGAGCAGAATTTGGTAACTAACGAAAATCGATGTGACTTCATACATTTTTAACAAATAATTATTTAGGTAGGCCAGGAATGCTAAAAAGAGTTTTTTGGAACTCGTTAATAAATTTTGTGACGATTACTTATGGAATCATAAATAATATTATATAAATAAAAAAAATGTTAATTGTATTTGGTTATATAAAATTTCTAACAAATGTTACGTTTACGGTTTATTACTTTCATGTTAAATGGTAAAAAAAACAGATTTCTTTTTGAGGTTTCATAAACATATTTTTTCATTTTCTCGTGCATTCTCCTCAAAGATTAATAAAATAGTCTTGATCTTCTCTTCTTCGATGACCCTACAGCCGTTATCGAGCCTTAGCCTCCAGTGTTCTTCGCCTCCAACTCCTCCTGTCCTCCGCTTTGACCTTCCAATCTGACACTAGTAACAATTTCGCCCCATCTCTCCCAACTTCATCCTCCCATCACAGTCTTGGTCGTCCAATTGGTCTTCTACCACCTAGGTGTCACTTCATCAATCTTTTTGGGGTTCGCGATGATGGCATCCTCTGCACGTGACCGGCCCATCTCAGTCTATTCAGTCTGACCTGTGTGGAGACGGAGTTTTATAAATATGGTACAGCTTGTCATTATGCCGCACTCTCCAGCCTTCACCGTCATTCACAGGTCCCAGAATTCGGCGCAGCACCCTTCTCTCAAAAGTATTAAGTCGCTCTGCGGAATAAGCTATCATTGTCCACGCCTCACATCCATAGGTCACTACTGTGTGTACCAGTATTGATAATAATATAATAAGTTAGAAATAAATCGATAAAATAAATATAAGGTTACAATAATACATAAATTAATCAGTAAATGGATATTTAAAACGTGGTATAAGGTGGTTCTCCATAGCTGCCTCGAATTGTGTGTGCATCTTCCGCTGAAGCGCTGAGAGAAATGCATTATTGGGCGATTTGGGATTCACATCGGGAGGTGCATAAATAAATCGGGAAGATTGCAGCATTTCTCAAGCGATCTTAGCCGATTCGGATCCCGACGGAGGAATCCGGCCGCCTTCATAATCCCGCCCGGGTGCGCGGCAGACGTATGGATATTATCTCAGCCGGCCCTGTATTACCTATACGGTCGCCAGGGCTAGCAGATAGATTATTATTTCTTTCAATATCGAAATTTTGATGTACTAACCTGACAAATATTTATGACGTTTAAAAATCGAACAATTACGTCATTTTTTGTAACGATTAATATTATCGTTTATTTTAAATATAACTTTAAATAAAAAAGTAAGTCTTTCATATGTACGAAAACATAAGATTAAAAAATCAATTTTTTTACATTTTACATTAGTCATATATTTTGAAAAAAAATGTTAAAAAAAAACGGAAACATAGTAAGTGATATTAAATTTTTGCTCTTTAATACGTGATCGACATTTTTAATACTTGATTCATTTGATGATGTCATGTTTTCCTCGGCTTTCCTCTATTCCTAACTCTGTCCACGCCGTTCAAATATACTTTCATTGCCATTCTGTCTTCATTCACCCTTTCTATGTGTCCAAATCATCTTAATGATCCTTTCATTATTTTGTTCATAACACTTTCATTCACACCGCATTCACTTCTTATAATTGCATTTGACACTCAATCATATACAAATTTACCACGCATTCGTCTTAAATCTTATTTCTACTGCATTTATTCTACTTTCATCCTTTTTTTGCCAGTTTCATACTTCACTTCCATACATAAGGGGCACAATAACACTATTGTACACTGTCTTGTGAGTTTTTTTGATAGGTTTTTGTTTGCCATGACAACTTTAAGTGCACTTGTATCAAATACACACTATATGTATCAAATAATAGCTGATTTGATCAATAATTTATATGAATGAAAATGTATATCTTCTAGGAGTTTTATTATATTTTAGATGGAATGACATGTTTTGTCTTTTTTACGCGATAATGCCTTAGAAGAGCGAAACATGTCATTCCATCTAATATATAATAAAACTCATAATAGACACTCGTTTTAATTCATATTATTTATTTAATATGGAGTTTTCTATCATAGTTCAAGAAACAATAAATGATACATTAACTGTTTAAATGAAAAACTTTGTTACGAGTATCACAATTGATTATATTTAGTCGCGACAGCTGTTTCGCTAACCGATGTTAGCATCATTAGGTCTTACAATCAACTAAAAGATACATCAGAGAGACTTAGTATATTTACAAAATTATTAGGAAGGGAAGAAAGTACACACAATATTGTAAAAAAATATAATAAAATATGGGAAAGAACAGTTACAGAAATTCAATATAGATGAGTCAACAAAATTAGGAAAAATAAACAGGGAAGCAAAGAAACATTAGTAGAAAAGGGGTTCGATAAGTGAAAGACAAGTATATTAATGGTGGAATAACCGTATTTAGATACAGTAGACGCTCTTTTAACCGATGCCACTTTAACCGTCCCACCGCTTTAACCGGCCTCTTCTAGAAAGTCTAGCAGCATAAGGATTCTACTGCAGTAGATTTAATGTTCGTAAAGAAATGGCGTGACTACGCTTTTAAAAAGTCGATTCGACACAAGAGGCAGCAGAAAATAACAGATTTTTTAATCCATTGAAAGCCTGTTTTTAAAAAAATTTTGGAGTGATGTGCGACTTTTTCCTGTACCTAAATATTTTTTACAGTTTGTGAAATGTTAAGTGTAATAATGTGAAAAAGCCGGTTAAGAGAGCGTCTACTGTAATAACCGATGAGTCATATATAATTGAGAAAATAAACAAAGAAGTGAAAACCTAATATCTATATTTTTTCGTTGATTATCTAATAAATGATTTCATCAGTTTATTTTTAAAGCATTTTATATTTTCGTATCCCAACACACATTATCAATACCTCATATATTTCTAGCATCCCTATAACCTAACACCCCGAGAGACCTCTAGCCCTCCCCCTGAGTAAATAACCACCCCCTCAGGCCATAAAGTAGAACGAGTAGTCTCTTCAGTTTCATCTTACAAACCAATTACTTTTATCGCGGCAGATAAAAGTATTGAAAGAAGAGGACACGGTAGAGCGATCACAGAGGCGTGATGCTACTGCTGTATTAACTCATTCTCGGGATCCTGGGTCCACAATCTCCGGAGTCTGCGTCTAGACCCGCGATAGTGGATTTGGTTTATTGAAATACTATATGAATTTTCAGTTTTATAGAATTGATGATATGGAACACTTCTAAAGAAGATTGCAATCTCTTCGTGTTTTATTAGACTATATCAAATCAAAACTTATTACTTAATTTATTTTTCTTCTATGTTCGCCATAACTTTGTGTTGTAGATGTTTAATATTTTTTTTTATTAACTTTGTATAAAACACTCACATTTATTAAAAAAAAAAAATAGATATCAAACATGTTTCGGACTAACCAGCCCTTCATCAGTGATATTATATAAATATGCTATTTTAAATATTTTTTTATAATATCACTGATGAAGGGCTAGTTTGTTTTGAGTAGTTCACGTAATAGTTTATAGAAAATGATTTAGAAATTAAGAACATGAATCCTGCATTTTAAATTAGAGTTGAATTTTTAAAGCTACTAACTAACCATCACGCCGTCTCCCCGGAGAAATATTAGACCGCCACACGGTTCTGTCCTGACATACGAGTACTTCTCTCGTTTCCTTTACATTTATACATATTGTCATGCACGTATGTCAATTTCTCCGACTCCTCACGTGACTCCTGATTCAATATTTGATTAATTTGATCGTGCCGCGTTTTCCTCGGCCTTCTTCTTTTTCTAGTTCCGTTCACGTAGTTTACATATACCTTCGTCACCATTCTCTTTTCACTCATTCTTTCCATGTGTCCAAACTATCTTAACGAACCTTTCATTATTTTGATCATAACACTTTCATTCACACCGTATTCAATTCTTATACTTGCATTTGACACTCTATCATATACAGATTTATCACACATTCGTCTAAGAGATCTCATTTCTACTGTATTTATTCGACTATCATCATTATTTTGCCAGTTATATGCTTCACTTCCATACATAAGGGTCGGCACAAGAACACCATTATAATTTTTTAAAGTAAATAAAGATTTTTTTAAATATGTTCTTATGTCGTGAATCATTTCTTTGTTTTTCGTTTGGGATCAAAGACGCAATAAAGCCCAGAGAAGTTTTCATTTCAGATAGTTACTGGGTCTCATCTTTGTTTACCTCGGAGTAGACTCCCCACGAAGCAATATATTTCAGAGATCGACCCTAATTCCGCGCCGATACAGCTGACATTCCAACTGTAAAGCTTTCCGACATTCCAAGAAAAGTGCAATGCTGATGTGCTTTCCTGTGCATGAGACTGCCTAAGAACACTTTAAGTTTCTTTCTGAAAGATACTCTTCAGTTACTTACACAAAGCTCCGAGAAGAGTTTTTCAAACTAATGTAATTAAAGTTAAGCGGGTATAAAAACGGTTCGTACTTATATCTTAAAGATTTTTCTTACAATGTTTATGTTTACTATTTGACACAGACACACTTAGCATAATATGATACGCACAGACTCAGCATATTATAAAGTGTTCATTTTAATATTTTATAAACATCAACTTGCCGCAGAAATGAGACCAGTTAGGTTATAATTAAATAGCAACTTAATTTAACTTCAAGCTCAATATTCGATATGTTCCCATTTTCTTCATATAGATCAGTGATTCTTAACCGGGGCGCCAACGCTCCTTTGTGGGCGTTTTGGAGGTCAGGCGGGGCGTTATTAAATTTTTAGCATGAAGGGGGCGCTGCAGAATTTCGAGTAGGCATTGTGTCAATATAGAAAAATAATCTCACTCACGAGCTATGCACACTGATACACTTTTACAATTTCTTTATGAGCTTTGGCTTTGTAAGTTCTGTTAAACTGCACTTTCACGCGCATTTTTTTAACGTAGGCATTATACTTAATATCTTTATCTTCTTATAAAATAAAAGCGCATTCAAAATGTTCAAAATATCGCCTATAATTGTAAGTTTTGTACCATCCGAGACTTTGTAGTAGGAAATCTTTTGCATAAAATATATATCCACAATTTTTTTTCATTATTTAAAATTTCGTTTTTTGTTGGAGGGGGGGCGCTGGGAAATTTTACTCTGGTGAAGAGGGGCGATTCTTTCAATACGGTGAAGAAACAATGACGTAAATCGATATTTACAATTATTTAGGATAACTCTGCCTTTGATGCGTGAGCATTGTAGTGTACGAGAAAACGGCTTGATCAAAATTTAATTTTAATAAATTGTATTTTTTTTATATGCATTAAAAATATAAACAAATTTGTACTTGTTTATTGTTCATTTCGGGATCTATCGTTTTTTGTGAGTGCATTCACTAAAGAAACTGTCATTCAATAAAACATTTCATTATGATTATATCAGCATGAATAATGTGTATTATGGCGCCATTTGATATAAAATTAGTTCTGTTTCAACAAATTATCAGTATTGCAAAACCAATTATAAATTACGTTCAATCATGAAACGATCTAAAAAATATAATTATTAATCAGAAAGTACTTATATTTCATAAACAAGAGATAAATTAGAGGATTTATTTACTTTATATAACATTTATAATATTTACATTATGGTCGTACATTATAACAAATCCTTCGTTTATTATCTGAAATAAGTAAATATAAGGTTTCAAAATATTTTCTATACTCGTTTTTGCTTTGTGTTATATTCATATAAAATTTATATCTGAATAAATATATAAAAAATGATATTACATTTCACATCATTTATTTGTTTAAATAGTTGTAATATAATAAATTTAACGTAGGATTCCACCACCCTAAACAGATTTGTTTTAAATGATGAATATGATATTTTATATCATAGTTTTTATGTTACCACCATTTTTAAATTGTTTATTTTTTATACTTAAGACACGTTCTTGGCTGAGAAAAACAATGTTTTCTCTACTTTTTAGTTTATTGTTCTCTAAATGTTTCTGTCCTGTCGCAAAATGTTCCTGACCAGCTTATACCGTTCCTCCGATGAAGATGGTAAAACACCTTCGAAAGGTGTCAAGAAAAATAAACGCAAAAGAATAAATAAATATGTTTTAATTCATAAGAATTATTCGTTATGGAACTTTACTGGTTAACAAAAAAAATCATAAAAAGAGATGTGGGTTTTATTTTGAAATACTTCATTATAAATATTTGTGAAAATGTATACTTATATCTGTATACGAATCCTGGATTTTCACCTGTGGGTGGTTAATTTAAATTTTTAATTGTATCTCAATAGAGACGAAGAAACAAACTGGAAACTGAATATGGATGATCAAGGTGTTTACAGGACTTATGACCTGTCATTGGTTGGGTTAAGCACACGCTTTATGTAATTACAACATTCCCCATTCCACCATTGTTATTATGATCATGTATGATACATTTTTTGGAAGTTGTATATATACTCCAAATTCATACTTATCTTCACGTGGCAGTTCCAGTTAGCCATCTATGTAGATTTGATTGCACTAATTAATTTTTTTAAGATTAATCTATACAATCCATCCACTAACGCCATCTATGAAGAATGATTGTTTAGCATTTAGCAAACTACTTTATTAACACAATGCGAAGAGGCTACCGCCTCCTATCGCACTGTTAGAAGTCGCCTGGAGTATCCACTCCTATTTTATACGCCAAATAATTGACCAGAATATTTACAAATATTTGTGAAAATGTATACTTATATCTGTATACGAATCCTGGATTTTCACCTGTGGGTGGTTAATTTAAATTTTTAATTGTATCTCAATAGAGACGAAGAAACAAACTGGAAACTGAATATGGATATGGATATGGGGAATGTTGTTGAAACCTAACCTAACCTAACCTAACCTAACCTAACCTAACCTAACCTAACCCAACCAATGACAGGTCATAAGTCCTGTAAACACCTTGATCATCCATATTCAGTTTCCAGTTTGTTTCTTCGTCTCTATTGAGATACAATTAAAAAATTTAATTAACCACCCACAGGTGAAAATCCAGGATTCGTATACAGATGTAAGTATAAGTATACATTTCACAAATATTTGTAAATATTCTGGTCAATTATTTGGCGTATAAAATGGGAGTGGATACTCCAGGCGACTTCTAACAGTGCGATAGGAGGCGGTAGCCTCTTCGCATTGTGTTAATAAAGTAGTTTGCTAAATGCTAAACAATCATTCTTCATAGATGGCGTTAGTGGATGGATTGTATAGATTAATATTAAAAAATTAATTAGTACAATCAAATCTACATAGATGGCTAACTGGAACTGCCACGTGAAGATAAGTATGAATTTGGAGTATATATACAACTTCCAAAAAATGTATCATACATGATCATAATGGTGGAATAGGGAATGTTGTAATTACATAAAGCATGCGCTTAACCCAACCAATGACAGGTCATAAGTCCTGTAAACACCTTGATCATCCATATTCAGTTTCCAGTTTGTTTCTTCGTCTCTATTGAGATACAATTAAAAATTTAAATTAACCACCCACAGGTGAAAATCCAGGATTCGTATACAGATGTAAGTATACATTTCACAAACATTGATTTAATTTATAAGAAAATCTTTGGTTAATATTTAATTAAAAAATGGTTAATTAAAAAATCGCTAGACCGATTTATCAGCTCTTGTGTGATTATATGAGATTGAATGATTAAAAAAAATGTAGAACGTTATAGGCTCTATGGTGCTCAGAAGTTTAAAAGAAACTCGGCTGCCAAGAGGGTTTACATATATTTTTTGAACGTATACATTTTTCATGTCCTTCCAGTTCTAATATAATACGCCAGCACAACATTGCGCAGTTTTATCACAAAAAGGAAGTTTTGTCGTAAAGTCCTGAAAGGATAATATCCCCCTGCAGTGTCCGCCATTATGTTATTACGTCCTGCCAACGTAGCCGTCATGTTTGGATCACCCGGTACTTTACCTTGTCATTCTAAAACTATAAAGTTTTAAAAACATAATAAAACTTGTTACTATTTTTTATGCTAACATACCTTGGATTTTTAAAGTAATGACAGTTATCAAATTATTGTTTTTAAAAGTACACATTTGTTTGCAGTAATTACCACACCTTGATGTACTCGTACATGGGAAAACAAAGGGAAGAAGGATGCCTGGAAGACCCCCTAAGAGATGGAATAACTTATGGAAATTCACATCGCAAGGGGCAGCAAACTCTACACAAACAGGCCCTAGCGGTCTCCAACCAGTTAAAGAAGAAGTAGATATTTTTTGCTTCACAAAAAACTTTTAATTTGAATTAGTGGATATACCATTATTTATCATAATGGATGTATCATAATGTTGTCTGATACGTTAACGGTAACTAACTAACTAACCATCACGCCGTTTACACGAAGGGGTAGGCAGAGAGGATGGATCGCCAAATTGTTCAATCCTGACATAACTCTCGCGAATCTTCTACATTCACACATTGTGACATGCACGCTCAACGATTGTTCCTACTTCGAACGTGGCCGCCTTTCAGAAATTGATAATTTGGTCATACCATGTCTTCCTTGGCATCCTACTAATTGCATATATATTTTTACCCATTCTTCCCTCATCCATTCCTTCTATATGTCCAAACCATCTTAGTGACCCTTTCTTGATTTTATGTATCACGCATTCATCCGCTTTATATTCCTTTCTTACTTCATCAATGGAAATTCTATTCATTGTTTTTCCGCATATCCTTCTTGTGACCTCATTTCTACGGCATTACCCTACTTTCATCCTTTTTCTGCCAACTCCAAGCTTCACTTCCATACATATGGGTCGGCACTAGAACTCCATTGTGCACTGCCATCTTTGCTTGAGTCGATATATTTCTATTTGCGGTAATCGGGTGGTGGTCTAGGGGATAGAACGCTTGGCTCCTGATCCAGGGGACATGGGTTCAAGCCTGGACACGACCAGATTCCTTCTTCATAATAATGAGCTATTTTCTGCTCACATTGAAGATTGTAAAATAAATTCTAATATCATTGATATAAATCCTTGATATTAGTCTTTTTTTAAAAAAAAAAAAAAAGAATTTGAGTGCACCATTTATTTTGTTTCCCGCTCCAACCCTTCTTCCGATATCTTTCTCAATGTTTCCATCTCTTGTAAACATGACTCTTGTAACATACGTTTAAATACGCGTAAATCTCAATGGTACTATAAGTGGCTGAGAAAATTTTTCATTAAAACTAATCATTATTTTAAAGGAGGCACAATATGTAAAAAAAATTTGAGAGCCAGTGCTCAAACGTATACAAAACCTGGCGAAACTTTTATTAATATGAGTTCGCCGGTAATTTCCTAGATGAGGCGCATTAAAGAGACGAAGTTTGACAAACTTTTCCTCGTCAGATCACAAATAATAATAACACTGTTGATCTTGGGCAAATACCCCTATTTCATTATGATTGAGTACGTGCTTATTATACATATATATATAGTGCTTGCTGTCTCTGTTTAATTTGTTAGACATATGTTGTATATTGTCTTATTATTCTTATATTAATTAAAACTATGGATTACTTTGAAGGATATCCCTATTTCATTATTGAAAGAATAGTTGGGGCAGGCAACAAAATTAATGGTGCACTTAAAGTTGTATTAGAAGTTTTATTTTATTTTATGGGAATGAGATGTTTCGCCTTGCTAAGACATTATCAAATGTTTTTTCAAGAGCACCATTGCATTATTAAATGTTTTTTTATAATACTATTAATGCATTATTAAATGGGTTTTTTTATAACACCAAACATTTGAAAATGCTCTAGCAAGGTGAAACATGTTATTCCTAAAAAATTAAATAGAATTTCTAGAAAACAGACATTTGCATTCATATAAACCGTTTTAGTAGTGCGTAAATTTTCTGGAATTTTATGTTTTAAATGAAAATTCGTTCATTATTTTTTTCAATTTCGTCTTAAGGGAAGTGTCCAGTTACACGAAAACTTTCGCATGAATTTTTGCACGCATGAAAACTCCCTGCAAGTAGCAAAGCGCATGTTGCTGCAAGTTTTACGAAGTGTTAAAACTTTTGGATGATATTTTAATTTGACCATGATGAATTACTACTTACTAGACCTATGACCATACAACTCTTGATAATTTTTCGCCAAGCTTCTCGATCCTGCGCCTTTTGCTCCCAGCAGTCCGATTCGCCCAACCAAGCCAGATCAGCCAGAACATTGTCCATTAGGCACTGTCTAGGCCTTCCTAGAGGTCTTACTCTAGTCGGTCTAGACGCGTACAGAGTCTTGATTGCTCTGGTCTCGTCACGTGAATTTTGCACCAGACGAAAGACCGTGTGACAATCACACTGCCATCGCCGGAAATCGCCGGAACCTTCGGGGTGGCAGTCAAAGCATAAGCATCAGTTATAAATACCATGATGAATAGATTTTTAAATAAATTTGTTTCTAATTGAAATGCATACTTAATTAAACGTATTGAAATGTGATGAGTATTTACCTAACTGAATACAATTAGTATAAGTCGAGTTTAATGAGGCTTGTGGGCACAGAGCCGTTTTCGCTAACGTGGGAAAGATCAGACCGGTCGATAGGACGAGACGGACTTAATTAATAACAACGGAGAATGTTTGAGTCCGCAGCATCCATGAACAATGATAGCATTCAACGCGGAACACACTGTACTCGGTACATTCCAGGGATGGGTCCGAACTGATAATACAGGACGATCGCAAACTTTGCGGCTAATAGATGAAATTAAAAAAATATCGTCATGTAGAGCATGATCAAATCATGTAGAGCACTTACAGACATAAATTAAATAATTAATATGAAGGAATAACGTGCTTTTTAGTATTTTTTTGCGAATTTTTATAAAAGAAAACATTTTGAATGTATACAAATACTTGTAGACGAATACTGGATTTTACCCATTGCGGGTTATCATTTTTAAGGATTAATTGTATCTCAAAAGAGACGAAGATGCAAATTAAGATATGTAAGAAGGGCGGAATGGGGAATGTTGTATTACATAAAGCGTCATAACTCCTGTAAACGGCTCTACCACCATATTCTGTTTTCAATATGCATCTTCGTCTCTATTGAGATACAATTAATCCTTTATTAAAACACTGTTTTTTCCACTTTTGAGTTTATTTTTCTTGACATGTTTCGAAGCCTTACACCTTCATCATCGGGAGAACGATATATCGTTCGCTTATATGATTATGATAAAGGTGTAAGCCTTCGAAACATGTCGAGAAAAATAAACTCAAAAATGAAAAAAAAAAACAGATAAAACAGTAAATAGATAAAATCTGATTATTTTATGTATCTAAAAAGGTTTAAAAAAGTGTTCTTGTATCAACCCTTATATACCCTTAAATATGTAAGTTAAGCATGGAACTGGCAAAAGAATGATGATAGTAAAATAAATTCTATTGAAATAAAATCTCTTAGATAAATGTTTGGAAAATCTCTGTATGATAGAGTGTCGAATATAGTGCGAATGAAAGTGTAATGAACAAAATAATGGAGGGATCATTAAGATGGTTTGGACACTTAGAAAGAATGTTAAGTCTAACCAGTCTGTCGATGCCAGCGAGCCTGCAAAATCGATCGCTGTCGAAATAAAAACAAAAATTAAAGTAGTTGAACAACATCATTTTATTTAATTATTATTTAATAATGCCTTTAAAAATGGTCAGAGAAATAATTTTTAAAAATACAACACAAAGAAAGAACATCAGCGGTCCGAAACATGTTTGTGAAAAGCTAAAAAGTGTTGCAAAAATATATTTTTTTAAAGCTACTCAAATTTTAAAGTCTGAATATCCACCTGTATATCTCAGCGATATTTTCTTTTGCCCTTTTCTCAAAAATAGGGCGATAAGTGATAAATATTTGAGAAAACAAATGATTGCCCCAACATTTTTTTTTTCAAATTTAAAGATCCAAGCATCATTATGTTGTTAGAAAGAACAATTATTAGGATAGTATTATCTTCGTCTTTTTAATTTTTTTTAACACCCTGTATTGAAGCTGAGTGATCGTTTAACGAAGAAAATTGCACCTTAAAGAAGGTAGCAAAAAGCTGTAAATTGCTTGTCAAGCGGTTGGCAGTTACGCCCTTGCAATTTTTAATTTAATTGTGTACCGAGCTTTGTATTGTGAAAAGGTAATTGTAAAACCCATTCATTACATGGGTGTCCTGGAGCTAAATGAATGAAAGCCTTATGCTTTATGCAAATAAGGACGCAATTAGCGAATCTAATTAAAATCCGCAAGGTTAATAAAGGCGTTTCTTACTTGCTTTCAAGAACATGTATTTTCCCTTATGTAAAATTGAAATAATTACTTCCATTCTTATCATCGAAAAATTATTAAAAAAATATATTTGTGCTGTTGCAGATGCAAAAATTGCCCACGTGGTTGCCCACAAATCTTATATACCTGCCAGGAATACAGCCAAAAAGATTATATCAATAGATAGTTGGTGTTCAACTTTCCAAGAGGATGACCCCCGAAGGACAGATCAATGATCTTCAATAAGATGAAGAAGAATAAGGTATGGTGGTCTACGGCCGATCCTTATGTTTGGAAGTGAAGCATGGAACTGGCAAAAGAAGGATGAAAGTAGAATAAATTCAATCGAGTGGTGGTCTGGGGATAGAACACTTGGCTCCTGATCCAGGGGACTTGGGTTCCAGCCTAGGCACGACCATATTCCTTCTTCATAATAATGAGCTATTTTATGCTCACATTGAAGATAGAAAAATAATTTTTAATATCATTGATTTAAATCCTTGGTAATAAGTCTTTTGTAAAAAGAAAACAAAAATGCCGTAGAAATGAGATCTCTAAGACGAATGTGTGGTAAATCTGTATATGATAGAGTGTCAAATGCAAATATAAGAAGTGAATGCGGTGCGAATGAAAGTGTTCTGAACAAAAAAATTAAGGGTCGTTAAGATGGTTTGGACACATGAAAAGAAAGAGTGAAGACAGAATGGGTAAAAAAGTATATGTAAATGACGTGATCGGAGCCAAAAATAGAGGAAGACCGGTGAAAACGTGAAACGATCAAATCAATTAAATATTAAATATCGGTCACGTGAGGAGTCGACGAAATCGGCGTGCATGTATGACAAGATGAATGTGGAGGAATCGAGAGAAGTATGTCAGGATAGAACAGTGTGGCGGTCCATTCTTTCTGCCTACCCCTCCGGGGAGACGGCGTGATGGTTAGTTAGTTAGTTAGTTGTTCTTAAAGTTGATTAATTTGAATTTTTAGGAAGCATGTTACAAATGATGGAAATACTGGATACGGATCGCTTAAAATAGAAGGAAATTGAAAATACCAAAGGAGGGCTGCATATACTAGTGGACGGCCTGAAAAAGAAGAAGTTACAAAGGATAGGCATGTGGAGAGGGATATTGAAAGAAAGATTGGGATATGTACTTTAATTTGCTATTTTGAATTATGTAAGTTTGTTTGTTTTATCAAGAGATTTATACGATGGAGATGAAATATGATAAAAATTACACCCCATAAAAGGAAGACATTTCAAGTACGCGTGAAGCTATATCTATGAATATTCCTTCGACTCTCACGAACCATAAAATTATCTTTTCTCCATAAACCCCACTTTATGTCCCCAAAATCCAGTCACACAAACGATAAAAACAAATAAGTTTTGCCCTATTATCGGCCAACGAAATATTCTCTACAAGTAGCGCCATCTGTATTTGAATTTTAATATTAAATGAGGCCCGAACATTGACCGGAATAAATTCGTTATTTCAAAAGGGACTCGAGAAATCTTTTTCTGATATGAAGACCAGAAGCGTAACGGGAACATATTGTTTCCCAAACGTATAATACTGTTTTTTTATTATTATAATAAATAATCATTTCTTTTTGCTGAGGGGAGGGGAAATCCTCGTGGACTATGCAGGACTCCTGTCCGTAGGCAAACCTACCAGCTAAAACCCCTCTTTCTTCGTCAGCCTTCATCGGTCTTAACATAGGCCTCTTCCCTTCCTTTCCACTCGTCTCTATTTTATGCCAGCTGCAGCCACATTTCCCCCCCACGGCAGCAATATCGTCGGCCCATCTTTTTTGCGGCCTGCCGACGCTTCTCCTATTTTCTCATGGTCTCCACCTTATTATTTTCTGGGTCCATCTATCCTCAATTTGTCTCGCCACATGACCCGCCTATTGCCACTTCAGTCTCGCTAGTCGTTCCACGATGTCCGTTATTTTTGTACGGCGTCTAATCTCATCATTTCTGACCCCGCTTTAGGTGTTTCCTTCTGCAATGGTAACATCTTTCGCCATTCGTTGGTTTATAACCTTGTCATTGTAGAAGGAATAAACCATGTCTCTCACACATCATCAATTCCTATCCTTCCTTGATTTTCATCTGCCTACATTTAAATTATTATAGTACCATCATATGAAAGAATTAGATGGCATAAACGCTGGTGCGAAGATGAACGATATATCTATTAGCTGTTTGCTATATGCAGACGACGCTGTTTTAATCGCTGACAGTATAAATAAAATTAAGAAAGGGTCACTAAGATGGTTTGGACATGTGGAACGAATGGATGAAGTAAGAAAGGTTAAAAATATATATACAAGGAGTCGAGGAACGCCAAGGAAGACATGGCATGACCAAATTAATCAATTATTGAAAGACGGCCATGTTCGAAAAAGGAACAATCGACGAGCGTGCATGTCACGATGTGTGAATGTAGAAGAGGCGCGAGAATTATGCCAGGATAGAACAATGTGGCGATCCATCCTCTCTGCCTACCCATCTGGAGAAACGGCGTGTTAGTTCGTTAGTTAGTACCATCATTCAATAATAATTAATCTGAGGTCCCAGGTTCAATACCCGGCGACTCCAGTGTGAGTGACTCTCTTTGGCCTGTAGAATTAACGTGACAGTAATATAAAAATAAAATGACGGTAGATCAGCTACCTATCACATGTCATGAAATTCAATAGCTTAAAAGTTATATACACTAATTGGATTCAAATTACCTGCCGTATACAAATGTGGAAAGCCACAGGAAACTACATTTAAAAAAGATCCAAGTGGCACTCCAAGGACCATCAAAAATATTACACTTTACCTCAAAACAAAACCTTGGATTGAAACTAGCAACAACAACACAAACCAGCACACCTCTCTAGCTTCCGCCACATTCATATAGCGAGTCATACACGCACGTTGATTATTCCGACTTCCATCATGACCAAGCTTTAAAATTTGATTAATTTGGTCATGCCATGTTTTTCTCGGTCTGCCTCGAGGTACTTATGGAGCGCATGGATGGAGAAAAAAATATTAAGAAAGTTAACGTTTATGATGTAAATGGAGTACGGAGTCGAGGTAGACCGAGGAAAACATGGCATGACCTAATTTATCAAATTTTAAAGGTTGGTCATGTTAGAAGTCGGAAGAATGGACGTGCGTGTAATTCTCGTTGTATGAATGTGGAGGAATCTAGAGACGTGTGTCATAATAGAGTAGTGTGGAGGTCCATTATCTCTGCCTACCCCTGCGGAGAAAGGGCGTGATGGTTAGTTTGTTTGTTTAATTATCCAATGTGGAATTTTACATGATTGTTCCAGAAACAATAAATCTTCTCCTTTCGGTGCCGTGTCAAGTCCCCCCAACGTTGGTGATCACTACAGCAAAGGCATCTCTATCCTGCGCCATTTGGAACAGGTTTTAAACACTTGTTATTCCTGTCCACTCTTTGATGTTCTGCAACCAGGACAGCTGCCTTCTACCAACCGAGGTGGTATTTTTCTCCCCTTAGCACATGACTATTTACATAATTTTAAATATTATTTACTCGTATCGTTCCATTTTGTACTCGTATATTGCACACTATGAAAACAATCGTAATAATAAATATTAAACAATATTTTTTTAATATACTCACGTACGTTACGATTCTGCTACGCCATAGTTAAGTGGTCAAATGGTAACAAGTCAGAATTCCGAAAACAAGGGCTCGGGTTCGGAACAACAAAAATAAAGGTCCCCTTTGATACCGGTCCATATATTATTCACGGCCTCTCCACTGTTCCTTTTTACTTCCTTTTTATCCCTCCTGGCGGTTTGTGGGGGCACTTATTGGAAAGGGTAGGTCCATTGTATTTTATTAGATTTTGGTATCTTGTTTGATCTAAAATTCAACGAAAGTGCACGGGTTTTTTCCTATGTCGAATGTGTGATGGAAAACGAAATACAAATGAATTGGGTAATGTATCGATCATTTGGTATTCTTGTCAATTTGACTGTAGTATACAACAGATAAATTATAAACTGTTAGAATTTTGAAACACTCTTATAATACACTTAGGAAATTGAAAATAACTTTAGTTAAATTCAGAAAATAGTTAAATTCAGAAAATTTTACAACAATATTTGAAGATTATTTTTGTATAGAATCACGTTTACCACCCCTGATCTGTATGTATATAAAGGACTAAGTTTACAATAGTGTTACCAGTCTGTCGATGCCAGCGAGCCTGGCGAAACCGGTCGCTGTCTAAATAAAGACACAAGTGGAAGTAGTTAAAAAACATCGTTTTATTTAATTATTATTGAAAATAACTTTGTTTATAATCCACAAAAGATAAAAAAAAACGACATGTTTCGGAAGATACCTCCATCTTCAGGTGTAAATATATAATAAAAACTAAACAAGACTAATACAAAAACGCGTTTTTAAATCGATACAATACAAAGGAACAATACATGTAAATTTAAAAAATTAACCTGGGCTAGTTGCTATAAGTACTAATAATTATTTTTTATTAGTAAGAACTTATAAATAATATTAAACAATAATAACACATAATAATAAAATGATAATATAAAATTGTTATTTGGAAAAAAAAATTAACGACATATTTTATATGGAAATTAATAAATGATACATATGCATATGATTGGTAATGGGAGCTAACTAACTAACCATCAGGCAGTCTCCCCGAAGGGGTAGGCAGAAATAATGGACTGCCACACTTTTATTTCCTAACATATTTCTCTTGCTTCCTCAACATTCATACATTGTTCTCCGACTCTTCACGTGATCGACATTTAATATTTGATTGATTTGATCATGCCACGTTTTTCTCGGCCTTCGTCTATTTCTAGCTCCATTCATGTCGTTTACATATACCCACCTTCTTCACCATTCTGTCTTCACTCATTCTTTCCATGTGTCCAAACCATCCTAACGACCCTTTCATTATTTTGTTCATAACACTTTCATTCTCGCCGAATTCACTTCTTATACTTGCATTTGACACTCTATCATATACAGATTTGGCACACAGTCGTCTTAAAGATCTCAGTTTTACTGCATTTATTCTACTTTTATCATTCTTTTACCAGTTCCATGCTTCACTTCCATACATAAGGGTCGGCACAAGAACACCAATATTACCATGGTGGACTTAAAGTTGTCATCGCAAACATAGCCAATCCATCGTTTTACTAAATCAATATTTATTGAAAGTTAAGGCATTAAAGTGCGGGCCACACTGATAAACAAACCGCATAAACACGTGAAATCCATAGGGATTCGTGTTTATTCAAACAGTTATCTATCTCATTCTACGCCGGGTAAAATAATGCGAGGAAGAGAGATAAACGTACCATGTGCAACAAACAAACATGCACAACCAAACATGGTACGTTTATCTCTCTTCCTCGCATTATTTTACCCGGCGTAGAATGAAATAGAAGTCCTATACAACCGATGTTTATCCACAGTGTGGCCCGCCTTTAACACTGTGGAATTCCATAGTAATTTACTTTGGGAATTAAAAAACATTGTTTAAACCACTTTTAAAAAAAAATATATTAAAATACACGACACGTTTCAGAGGATACCTCCATCTTCGGGTGTAAAAATATAACAAAAACTAAACAAAGAAAGATTAATAAAAAACGCATTTAAAATTCGATACAAAAATTCAAAATTAACAAATTATAACAATTGATAACAAATTATAACAATATATATTAACAAATTAAAATAAATTAACAAATAGCCCAACTTAATTTTGAATTTTGAATTTTTGTATCGAATTTTAAATGCGTTTTTTATTAGTCTTTCTTTTTTTGGTTTTTGTTATATTTTTACGCCTGAAGATGGCGGTATCCTCTGTCGTGTATTTTAATATTTATTTATTAAAAAGTGGTTTAAATAATGTTTTTTTTAATTCCCAAAGTAAATTAATATTTCTTTCGTAATATTAAATATTTGCGGTGTACCATTACTAAATATAATATTAAAAGCCTTTTAAGCTCCGGCGGTAGTGAAACCGGTTGGTTGTTAAAAATATAGTGGTGTAAAAACAAATAAAAAGTGCATTAATATTATATCAAATTATTATTAATTATTTATGTTTACTTTGTGATGGTTAGTTTGTTTTTAATAAAAGGAATGCGATTCTCCATACTATAAATAAAGAAGAGGCAGCAGCATTTTACACATTGACGTTTATACAGCTTCGCTTCCAATATCCTTGCAGCTCTCGCCTCGAACATCCTTTTATCCTGTGTACAGAGCCAGGATGGCCGGCGGGCGGGAATCCCCTGAGAGCGATATAAAAACGATTCCCATATTGTATCCTGGCGCTGGGAAATTTACACGCTTCTGGAGCTTCCGCGCTCCACCCATTTCAGACAGCGCTCGTCCCATAAAAATAACTGGCCAAATGTATTATATAAAGCAATACGTACCTCTACGTTATACATACACTTACATAAATTAATATTTTGACGAAAGAATCCATATTAAATCCAATGATTTTAAAGTAAAACTCACATAATGTAAGAGTCACACAAGAACAACGATGTAAAACTCCAAATAACAACAACAACAAACCACCACGCCGCTTCACCGCAGGGGTAGGCAGAGAAAATAGATCGCCACACTACTATATCCTGAAATACCTCTCTAGCTTCCTCCACATTCATACATCGAGTCATACACGCAAGTCGATTCTTCCGGCTTCTGACATGACCAACCTTTAATATTTGATTAATTTGGTCATGCCATGTTTTCCTCGGTCTACCTCGACTCCTTACTCCATTTACATCGTTAACGTATACTTTTTTAACCATTATTTCTTCGCCCATGCGCTCCATATATCCGAACCAAAGCAGCGATCCTTTCATAATTTTGTTCATAATACCTTATTTTGCTCTACATTCCTTCCTCATATCAGCATTTGAGATTCGGTCGTACATCGTTCTACTACACATACGTCTTAGGGACCTCAACTCGACCGCATTTATTCTGCTCTCATCTTTCTTCTGCCAGTTCCATGCTTCGCTTCCATACATAAGGGTTGGGACCAGAACTCCATTGTGAACGGCAATTTTCGCTTTCATTGATAAATTCTTATTTCCAACTATTTTTAAAGTTCCATTCACTTTGTTACAGACAGGAATGGAACTTTAAAAATAGTTGGTTCTGACAGCCTCTCAGATCCAAACTGATTTTAGAAGATATACAAATAGAACAGATCGTGAAGTTCAGATATCTGGGTGTGGAGATACCTAGTAGCAGCGATACATATTATATTATATAATGAAATTAAAGATCATACTAATAAAACAGCAGTTATCTCCGGATGCCTGAGGGACACTGTTTGTGACAATAAGCATATGCTAGTTGAAAGCGATGTAAGGATTTATAAAACACGCATCAGGCCCATAATGGCTTACAGAATCAAAGCAAGAGCAGACACTGTCAGAACCAAACATCTCCTAAGAGTAGCAAAAATAAAAACCCTTAGAGATAAGATAACCAACGAAGAGATTCGCGGATCCTGCAAAATTGATGACATAATGAAATACAGTAGGCAGAGAAGACGATTCTGGATGGACCACATCGAGAGGATGGATCCAGCGAGGATTCCTAAAATCATGATGCACGAGACTCTAGAGAGCTTTTGACGACCAGGACAACCACGAAAGAGATGTAGAGAATGCTGGACTTCTTCATTATAGGAAGAAATTTGATATCCTGTATAAACAGATCGCAAGATCTATAATAAAGAGAAGTAAAGGAAGAATAATAAAATGTCTGTTTTCTGGAAGTTTTATTATATTTTAAGAGATTGACATGTTTCCCCTTGCTAAGACATTATCAAATGTTATTGCTAAAGCTTTAAACTACTTGAGTTTTATATATTACATTATATTTCAGCATGTTATTTTGTTATGTAAATGTAGAACATAAAATATTAATCCCATTCTTGTCCACTTTTTTGAGTAGCAATTTTTTACAGACCCAATTCTCCGGTACACAATATTTTTTTGTGTTTTATCATTTTAGGGGTGTTTTCGGATATTTACTATGTCGTAAATAATTTTTTCATTTTCCAAATGCGCCGATGACCCCAGCGGTGTAACTCGAATCTCATTGGGGGAGGGGGTGGAAATTGTAAATTTACAGTGTCTGACCCGCCACAATGGACGTATTCAGGACTCCCAGGGGTGTATGCCTGATGACCTACCCCCAATACAGTTACTAGTAACCAGAAAATTGACAATAAAAAAGACACTATTCCAAATGCACTTTTTATGTAATATTTTAATATTTCAAAAGAAAATAAACAAAAGTTTTTTAAAAATAGAAGAACTAAAAATTCTATAAGTGATAAGAAATATTCACGACACGTGTTTCGTCTTATGAGGACATCTTCGAATGTTTAATATTTCAGTTTGATCATTTTTTTAATAATGTTTATTACTTTGTAAACAACACTAACTTTATTAAAAATTAATTAAAATACACACAAACATGTTTCGGACACAGAAGCCCTTCATCATTTTTTATTAACTTTTTTTTTTTTGGAATTGTTAAATTTTAATATTATTAATTGAAGTATCTTAGTACAAGAAAATTGTAAATAATGACGAAGAATAAATACTATAATGTATCTTCTTCTTCTTCCTGGCGCTATTCCAACTCATTGTCTGTGTTGACTGTTGGGGTCGGCTATTCTCAATCTCAGGCTGTACTTCTTATAGTTCTGAGTATCGCCTTCGCTCAAGCCATTTCTCTGCAAGACGCTATTGCACTGAATCGTCCACGTGTTCCTAGGTCTTCCTCTGGATGGTTGACGAGGTAGATTCACAGACACCTATTTATTGTGTGGTCTGGTGGTCTCCGTTTTATATGCCCGTACCATCTCACCTGCCTTTCTTCAAGCTTACTATTTATATCAGTAACTCCCAGACTACCCTGAATGCGTGAACTTTTTATTTTGTCTCTCAGCGATACCCCAACGGACCACCTTATATTATTGTATTTCTGACGTTTCCAATTGCCCAGTGAAATTGTTGTACATTGTCCAACACTTGCCGTACATAATTGCAGGTCTGAGAGTAGTTTGGTATGCTTTTCCTTTTAGTTTTAAGTTTTAAATGTATATTTAGTTTTATTCCACTTGATTTTATGGCTTCAGACCGGAAGATGGCAGCGAGCTGCCGAAACTGAGCGAAGCCATAAAATAAGTTAAATGTAAAATGTTAAAATAAAATATTTTGAAATGACATACATTCTGGTACAATTACATTTTGTGTTATTTGAGCATGCAATAAATAAGATAATTTTCATATGAAGCACTCACTTTGTGGTTACACATTTTAAACTTTAAACTAAATAAATATGAATATTAAAAAAAAAAATCACTTTTAAAATAATAAAACATTCCATACTGTGGTTAAATACAAAGTTTTTTATTATTTCATATATAAAATATAAGTTTAATTTTGTTTTACTTTTACTCTAATACTTTGACAGCAAATAAAACTACTCGTATATTGCAATAATATTATTATGTATTGTTTCTTGAACTACCAGGCAAAACACTATATCCAGTATTTCATTTGAATAAAACGTCTGATTTATAAAATTTTATTGGAATGACTGTTTCGCCTTACCGAAGCTTTAGAAATTGGCATTGGATAAGTTATATGTATCCATAAAATACATAATACTTAAAGAAAACGTTAATAATTATTATTACGATGTAAACTGACTGTTGATGATATACCTGTGGAGCTGGTGATGAGTTTCAGGTATTTGGGAGTGGAGATCTGCAGCCAAAGTGACCTTTATACCGAAGTACGTGAACAAGTCAGTAAAGGCTCTGCCGTGTCAGGATGCCTGAAGAATCTGGTCTGGAAAAACAAGCACGTGCGTATCGACAGCAAGATCAGAATCTACAAAACATGCGTGCGACCCATCATGACGTACGCTGTAGAGACGCGGGCTGACACTGTGCGAACCAAGGGACTACTAAGAACATCGGAGATGAAGGTCCTAAGATCAATTACTGGAAAAACCCTCCGAGATCGTGTCCGCAACGCAGACATAAGGAAAACCTGCGAAATAGAGGATATCGTTCAGTGGAGTAGATCCAGAAGAAGATACTGGAGGGACCATGTAGCCCGAATGGATGGTGACAGACTCGCATATACAGCCGCCTATGAAATCCCTTCCGGACACCGCCCACCTGGAAAACCGCCTAAGAGATGGAGGGACAGCTGAATCTCATCATCCGACGAGATATGATTTCTGTGTCACAGATCTTCAGATCTATCAAAAGAAGAAGAAGAAGAAGAAGTTAATAATTAATTCATATTTAATACAATGTGATTGTATTTATTATTAAATAACTCAGACTATAGTATCATTCATTTTCAATCCAAACATTAGAAATACAATAACCTTTTGATGAAGACGAACAAATGGAATAAATATAGATATTTACTATTTTTATATTTTTTATAATCGTAATTTAAAATACAAATTAACCAAGAAAATTTTATTGTTAACATTTATCTTTTTATTCTTTACTGGTAAAAAATACATTATATTATTGCCTGAATTTCCTTTTTTTTTAATATTTATGCTAACGTCAGTTATATAAAAGTTATACTAGATTGTTAGTAAGTGCTTGTAACACATATTTTCGTCTAACTAAATCATTATTAAATGACATTTGATTATGATTTAGCAAGACGAGACATGTCACTCCCATAAAATATAATAAAACTTTGAGAAAACTGTTTGTTTCATAAATATTAAATAACCATAAGCACTTGTGCAGTAATTTCATAATTTAATATGCTCGTAGATGTGATTGTTAAGTTTGATAAATGTTCATGCTTATGAGAACGTCGAAGTCTGCGTACATTCAATATACAGATGAAGAAATCTTCTTTACCGACATACCGGGAGCAAAAAGCTCCTTCAGATTCAAGATGCTGCGTGCTGTAATAAGACAAAGGGTGACATCTGTTAGGCGTTAGACGAACTATAGTGAAAAACGGACTTTTGTTACTGAATTGTTAATTAGAAGATCTTAGATGTGGTCGAATAAAAAATGTACTGCTTTTGTTTATAATTTCTTGAACAATTATGTTAAAGTCCATTTTAAATAATTAATACGAGTAAGTTAAGTCTACGCTAGACCGTTTTATATGCCCGTACCATTTCATTTGAAACATATCATTTCTAAACTAAGTCTAACGTTAGTTATTATAATTTAAGGGAATAAGATTACTATCCAATCACATTTGATAATGTTTTAGACAGGCGAAACACATCATTCCCATAAATTATAATAAAACTTCTAGAAAACAGACGTTTCATTCGTATTAAGTAATGCTGATTCAAGATAGGTATTTGGGGTTATAATTTTTAAATATTGTAGTAAAACCATTTATGTTTTAGACATATGTTTGAAAAGCTTAAAAAAATCAATAAAATGTATCTTAAATAATATTAATAAGTATACTTAATTAATAAAGTAATTTAAAATGACATATTTGGCATCGAATGCGAAATTAACGAATAAAAGGAACTAGAGAGGTGTGTTAATATTAAAGTTTATAGCAATTTATCCTCATCGTCTACTCCATAGTAAATACAGAGTTATAGTTATTTAAGTTGTTTGTTATCTAAAATAAGTATACAACTAACTAACTAGCCATCACACCATCTCCCGAAGGGGTAGACAGAAAGATTGAACCGCCACACTGTTCTTTCTTGACACACTTCTCTCGATTCTTGAACATTCAAATATCGTTACATGCACGCACGTATTTTTCTCTGACTCCTCACGTGACTGATATTTAATATTAGATTTATTTGATAGTGCCACGTTTTTCACAGTTTATTTCTAATTCCAGTTATTTCGGGCGGTGCAAGACAGAGTCACCTTTACAGAGGTGATTGTCAACGTCAGGAAAACCTAATATAGTAAGGGAAGAAGAAGAAGTATCTAAAGGGTGAGTTATATAAATAAACATTTTCCAAAACCCTATTTAATTTCAGCAGATTGTTTGTATATGAAAAGGAAAAAAATATATGTTTTCATATTTTTTGTGGAAAATCAACAATATTTTTCCGAATGGAAAATTCGTATATCTTTTTGTCTTTACATTGTGGAAAATATTTGAAACACAGAAAGCTATGATTACAAATGGAAATGAAAACCTTCGAGTGTTTGAACACGTATATACAAAATCGAAAAAACATATAATATATTTTTTATTAATCACGTTTTAACCCACAAGATGACAAACAAAATAATACATATTTATTTGAAAATAAATTAAATATAAGTAAAAAAAATCGTAGATTTTGCGCAAAACGCAATTGAAAATAAATACACACCATTAAAAATCAAACTCAAATATAACAAACGTGAATGATTTGTCAAAAGTGTGCCTAAACTATTGTTATATCTTTTTTTAATATATATTAGTTTTACAAAAAAAAAAACGTTACGCTATTTATAATACTTATATTTGGATTTGTGTAATTTCTTAAACTTTAAAAATACTCTCTTGTAAAATGCGAAATAATGACACGTGTGATTATACCAATTTGGCACTGCATTGTATTATGTATCACCACATTTAAAAATGCATAATATAATAATAAACAAACACTTTTAAAAAAAATAAGGCAACTAAGTTTATAAAAGCTAGAAAACCTTCGAGAATGGTTCAGTTGCAACATACTATCCCCGTTTAAAACAATAATAATAAGGCTAATTTGTATATTGCTGCTTTCGTGAATGTTTTGTGCTGTTTTAAGTGGTAGAAATAGTCATGTTGTCGAAACTTTGATCAGAGAGGAACAACAACAACAACAAGTGTATAATTTTTTTAATTTAAAAATCGTCATTAATATGATTATTGTGTCTTGAAAAATGATCTGAAACTCCATGTAGTTCTTAAATGTACTTAAAGTTCTATTTTATAATAGCTTAATACCTTTTAGATAACAGACATTTTAATTTGAATTAATTAGTCACTAGGATAGTTTGGACGATCAATGGATGGGTCAATAATGGTTTGAAATTGTTTTATATTTGAAGTGAAATGGAAAAAAGTCCGACGAAAACATGAGATTACCAAAATAATCAACTATTCTGAGGAGGCCTTGTTTTACAGTAATAAAATAAACACATCTGTAACATATGGCCGACCGACTTTCGTGGCCGAGTGGTTAGTGCATTGACTGCTACCCTGAAGGTTCCGGGTTCGATTCCCGGCGAGGCCAGTGTGATTGTCACACTGTCTTTGGTCTGGTGTAGAATTCACGTGACTATAAAATGGCTGCAGATTAGCTACCTATCACATGTCACGAGAATCACTATGTTAGCTATAATACTCGTAATACCCTATACATCGATTTCGCACATGCTGTCATGATGTAAAGAGCGATTCAACAAAATAATAATATGTGTCTTGATGGATTTAAACCAGGGAATCTCGAGAGATATGTTAGGATAGAATTAAGCGATCCATTATTTTAGTCTATCCTTCATAGAAAACGATAAGATGGTTAGTTGGTTAGTAAGTTAAAATACAAATGTTCATACTATACCTCAAAGCTTTCTCCGTTTTGGCAGGGTTAACGTCTGTTTGAGCATACAAAACTAAGCAAAAGGTCGTCTGACCATTTCTCTAATTGCGCACATCTCTTTGATGAATTTCCGTGAATTATTATTATTCGGGTTTTGTGAAAAAATGTTCATCTCCGAATGGTCCATACTCTACCCTCTCCCCAACCTCCCAGCGGCCTTTTCATTATATCTAGGAAGGGAGTTAACCACCCCTAAATTGTACGGTTTAATGATTGTTGTGTATACGAATACTATAAGTTAAATTAAACATAGGAAAAATTATTCAAAGTTACTTAGCAATTACAGAGAAAAAATCTTATTTTTTATTTAAAAGAATGTTAGGGTGGAAACAAGTTCATTTTATAAAAAAATTAAATTTCTGGCATTTGTACGTTTTAGAACAGTGTTGAGCCCTGATGTATGTGTATGCATGGAAGTGAAGCTTGGAGTAGAATAAATGCCGTAGAAATGAGATCACTTAGAATAATGTGCAAAAAAACAATGTATGATTGAATACCCAAATAAATAAATTAGAAAGGAATGTAAGGATCAATGCGTCCTAAATAAAATTAAGAAAGGGTCACTTAGATGGTTTTGACACATGGAACGAATGGATGAGGGAAGAATGGATAAAATGGTATATACAAGTAGTGCAAGTGGAAAAATAAGTCGAGAAAGTGCAAAGGAAAAAAGAGCATTACAAAAATCTAGCTAACTAACTAACTAACCATCACGCCGTCTCCCCGAAGGGGTAGGCAGAAAGAATGAAACGCCGCACTGTTCTGTCCTGACATACTTCTCTCGATTCCTCTACATTCATACATCTTGTCATGCACGCACGTCGATTTCTCCGACTCCTCACGTGACCGACATTCAATATTTGATTGATTTGATCGTGCCACGTTTTCCTCGGCCTTCCTCTATTTCTAGCTTCATTCACGCCGTTTACATATACCTTCTTTACCATTCTGTCTTCACTCATTCTTTCCATGTGTCCAAACCATCTTAATGACCCTTTCCTTATTTTGTTCATAACACTTTCATTCGCACCACATTCACTTCTTATACTTGCATTTGTCACTCTATCATATACAGATTTGCCACACATTCGTCTTAGAGATCTCATTTCTACTGCATTTATTCTACTTTCATCCTTCTTTTGCCAGTTCCATGCTTCACTTCCATACATAAGGGTTGCATTACAAAATTAACCAAATATTCCAAATATTGAAAGGCGACCATGTTCGAAGTAGGAACAATCGACAACCGTGCGTGTCAGGGTGTGTGACAATATACCATAATTATAATCCTTTCTAGTATAATATATAACTGTTTATCACGGAAATGAAATCTGTCTAGGAATTAAAGAGTAGTCTAATGAAAATTTAAAATTGGTTCTTGTCATATTTTATTCGCGTAGATTATGGTTATTTTACAAGATGTTATTTTTTACAATTTTGCATTGGTTTAGACTTGCGCTGAAATGGAGTGAATATTTATTCTAAAAAATGATCATAATATAAATAACACTTATCAGCATTAATGAATTATATACTAAATAACTTCTTCTTCAATATTATTTTCAAGCTCTTGCTGGTTAAGTGCCTAATTACAGCTAATTTAAAAAACGGTAGATACGTGTAACATAAATTAAATAAACACAAAAGTCCGGATCGTCCATGTCAACATGTGCAACATCGAAAAAAAAACATTATGTGTTATTATAATACAAAAAACGGTGGATTCGTGGAACATAAATTAAAAAGACAATATGTGCACCATCTAAAAAGAACATTTTGTTTAGAACATTATTTTTATTTTGTTATTTTATTTTATTTTATATCATTGTATTTTATATTTTTGTTTTAGATTTATTTTGTGGGTGTTGGACGATCGAAGTGTGATGCCTATTGGTGGCAATGAGGTTCGCAACCCATCACACCGCGTCTCCCGCGGAGCGAAAAGAGAAGGATGGAGTGCCGCATCAGTAAAAGTGTGACAGTCCATTCTTTCTGCCTACCCTTTCGGGGAGACGGAGTGATGGTTAGTTAGTTAGTTAGTTAGTTAGTTATAACTAATTAACTAACCATCAGGCCGCCTTCCTGAAGGGGTAGGCAGAAACAATGGACTCCCGCACTTTTCTTTCCGGACATATTTCTCTACTCTGACACCCACGTGGCCGACATTCAATATTTAATTAATAATTTCTTTGGTCTTCCTCCATTTCTAGTTCCATTAACATTGTTAACATGTACTTTTTTACCATACTTTCTCCTTTAATTTTTTCATGTGTCCAAAGCATCGTAATGTCCCTCTCATTATTTTGTTCATAACACCATCATTCGCACCGCATTCACTTCTTATATTTTCATTCGACATTCTATCATACACAGAGTATAATCACATTCGTCTCAGAGATCTCATTTCTACTGCATTTATTCTACTTTCATCCTATTATGAATTATAAAGAAACATAAAACTATGATAACAATTACTACATAAATCGATAACTCATAAACCGTGTACGAAAAAGCTATATTTTATAATACGTAAATATACTCGTATAGATGAAAACGTAGAAATACCTGTATTTCTTATTAAGCAGGGAAGTTAAAACACTATAAGAAAATATTTTTAAACGCATTTTTCTGGCTTAAGTTTTTCTGACCATCAAGCCGAATATCTGAAGGAGAAACCAGAAATTGTACCGATATACTCTTCTTTCCTTACATACTTCTCTCACCTCCTTGATATTCATATACCTTGTCAAGCATGCGCGTCAATTTCTTCGATTAAAATGAGGACGACAGCAGGCAAGACGCTGAGAGATCGCGTGAGGAACACCAGATTAAGAGAGATATGTGAGATTGAGGATATTATAAGATGGAGCAGACAGCGATAAAGGGACTGGTACGGGCATGTTTAAAGAATAGACACCACCAGACTCTCCTATATTGCATTGTATAATCAGCCCCATGGGACTCGTCCTCGTGGAAGACCTCCTAAAATATGGAAGGACAGCTGGGAATCTACCTCACAGGAGGAGCAACACTCCGGAGAACAGACCACATAGATCTATAACAAGGAAGAAGAAGAAGAGTGTAGTAAAACATAAATACGTTTAAAATGCATTGAAACACCTGCAAATGGCAAATAGCACTGCTAGCAAAGGTACACAAAATATGAGATCAAAGGTTTAGTGTTTTATTTCAGTAATATCGGAAGGTCGTGTGATGGCAGCCATGTTTTATTTTAGTTCCGTATCCTGCCGACAACGGCGCTGCGGTTGGCTGACATAGAAAATGCTTCCGGTTCAAGGAGAGGAAAGAAGAAGTGAAAGCGGAAAGATGCAACTCGAATGGAATTAAAAAATACGATTATTGAGAAAACGTTATGTTCCATAGCCTATATTTTAATTCAAATGTTCATGTTGCCTTATTCGCCCGACATTAACTGTTACGTAAAAAAGGAATGTAAAGCGGATGAATGCGTGATAAATAAAATTATGAAATGGTCACTTATATGGTTTGGACATATGGAACGAATGGATGAGGGAAGAATGGTTAAAAATATATATACAAGTAGTGAGAATGGGAAAAGAAGTCAAGAAAGGCCAAGGAAGACACGGCATGACCAAATTAATCAATTACTGAAGGGCGACCATATTCGAAGTAGGAACAATCGATATGTCACGATGTGTGAATGTAGAAGAGGCGCGAGAATTATGCCAGGATAGAACATTGTGGCGATCCATCCTCTCTGCCTACCCCTCCGTGGAAACCGCGTGATGGTTAGTAAGTTAGTTAGTTAATAAACATAATTTTTTATATAATTATTATCATTAATACTTATGACACCAAACACATATTTTTTCTGTATTTGCCTTCACTTTGTGTTGTGAATTCACATTTGATTAAATATTAGAAAACTTTTTTCATTTCTATGCTTAACATATATGTACACGATTAGGGCGAATCGAATTTCAGATGAATCTAATCCATCTTCAGGGTAAAAATCGAGAGAACTAACTAAATAAACTTCAAGGCCAATTTCCACATAGAATCTATATTAAATAACAAATAACTCATACATTTAGACATAACTCCTCTACGTTAATTATACGGTGTTATCCGTATGGTAATTATGTGAGAAAGATTTTTACAATAAAACTTTGTAAAACCTACTGAAACACAGTTAATAAAGAATTATGAAACAACAAAGACTTACAATATTTATTATTACACAAATAAATATTGTAAGTCCATTATTTCTGTCTACCCTTTCGGAGAGATGGCGTTATGGTTAGTTAGTTAATTTTTTTTTCTTGCACAAATAAATATATTTTTTAGACTGAAATATAAAAACACTGTTTTAACATCCCCTTTTATTTTAAACTACCGACCAGTTTCGCTCATCAATGTAACAAAATAAACTGTTTGTTTATTATAATGATGAAGCTTTATTGTAGCGAATCCAATCGGTTATTAAATCAAAATATTTAAGTGATTCGTTTATTTATAAAAAAAATGTCTAAATTCAAATTAAATGCATCATGCAAACTTTTCATTTCTTCTCATTCTTCCTTGCTGCAGACCTATATGGTTCATTCTCCAGAAGGTTTCTCCTCCTGTGAGGTGGATTTCTAGCTCTATTTTAATATTATATAAGGTCTTCCACGAGGAGGCGGATTTGTAGTGGAATATAGGGGAGTCTGATGTCCATTTCTTGGAAATGACCGTGCTAGCTCTTCCTTTGCTGTCTACTCCATCGTATACTTTTCCCAATCTCATGTATCTCTCATTGTTCTGTGTTTTTATATTCCTCACGCAATTTATTTGTGTCTTGCCTATTTTCATCCTCAATGTCTTCATCTAAGGGGACCTCAAAACATTTATGGTCCTGACTGTATCTGCCTTTGCTTCAATGTCTTATGTTATTATTAGCCTTACGTATGCTTTAAAGATTCTCGTCTTACTTTTAATGGCCGTGTCATTGTATTTTCATATTGTAGATTTTAGAACACCAGAGATTGCAACGTATATGACTCGTTGTATGAATATGGAGGAAGGTAGAGAGGTGTGTCAGAATAGAGTGGTGTGGCGGTCCATTCTTTCTGCGGGGGATTTCTCCTACGGAGAAACGGCGTAATGGTTTGTTTGCTTGTTTGAGATTGCAACTATATTGTTAACTCGGACATGTATCATACAAATTAGCTCCACCAAGTTTAATTTAAATTTATATGTTATTGCAAGTATTCACCACGCGCAACTCTTTACCACGCGTCATCATAAAAATACTATATTCTTAAAATTTTATATTTTAAAATGTTTATCTTCCATTGAAAGGATGGTTCTCTTTGACTTGAATGTCCATCCATAGAGTTCATCTGTGGATAAACTCGTAGACCGGAGAGGAATTCTTTTTGTAATTTACCTCGCTTTTCTATCGGTATCAATATTAAGGACGACATTTTTAATATGAGAGCCCGTAGGACTACGAACGGATGCCGTGGGGATAGAGAAAAGAAATAAAATAATATCCGCGGAGTCTACACGACTTACTACTCATAATTAATGCTTTGATGGTACAGACGTTACATCATGGTAAGCCACAGAGCATTTATTAATATGAATGAAAATATCTGTATTCTAGAGTTTTAATTAAATTTTGTATGATTGATATGTTTTGCCTTGCTAAGGCATTATCAAATAAATAAAATAAAACATCTAGGGAACAGACTTTACTTGTGGTATTAATTCATTCTTGTTGTTAAGATGAATAACATACAAAAATAAAATGTATTTTATTCTTCATGTGAAGATTTTAACAGTGAAGATTTTAATTTCAAAGGTTTTCATAAGATTTATTTTTGATACTGTTTTTTTATTTATTTATAAATTTTCGACAAAGACATTTGTAACTAAGTAACAAACTCACCATTATGCTTCCTCTCCAAAGAGGAAGGCAGAAAGAATGGACCGCCATACTCAGTGGCGGTACTCTCATAGAAGCCCAGAAGCCCGATTTGCGTAAGAAATTTTGAATCAAAATTACCAAATCTAAGAAATCGTGCCCCCGCATAAACCAACAATCCACCAAATCACCTTCCAACACTGTCCCCATCACATGTAAGAGAAATAGCCACAAAAGCTGAACCTCGGTAAGCCAGAAGAGGTTTTGATTCAAAATTTCTTACGCAAGCCGGGCTTCTGGGCTTCTATGGGAGTACCACCACTGGTCATACTGTTCTTTCCTGACATACTTCTCTAGAAATAGAGGAAGACCGAGGAAAACGTGGCACGATCAAATAAATAAAATATTGAATGTCAGCCACGTGAGGAGTCAGAGAAATCGACGCGCGTGCATGACACGATGTGTGAATATTGAGGAGGCAAGAGAAATACGTCAGGAAAGAAAAATGTGGCAGGCGTGTTGGTTAGTTAGTTTTTTTACTTCTCGTGACTCTCGTGACTCCTCACGTGGCTCATATTCAATATTTGATTTATTTTATCATTCCACGTTTTCCTACGTCTTCCTCTATTTCAAGTTCCGTTAACATCGTTAACATGAACTTGCTTTCCCGTTCTTTCTTCATTCATTCTTTCTAAACCATCATAATGATCCTTTCATTATTTTGTTCATAAAACATTTATTCGACACTCTATTGTACACAGATTTTTCACACATTCGTCTAACAGATCTAATTTTTAATTTATTTTTAAACTGATTAACTGAGACGGTTTATATAAAAGTAAGTCAGAAAAAACTGTGTGGTAGTCCATTATTTCTGCTTACCCCTTCGGAGAAACGGTGTAATCGTTAGTTAGTTAGTTTTTTTGAAATTTTAAAATATTCCGTAATCGTTTTTTAAGTAAAGAATTGCATGACTCAAACATATTACATATGACGTGTTTTTAGCAGAAAATATAAATGTATTTCAAACGATTTGGAATATATATATGGTGGCAAGTGTATAATTTGTCTATACTACTAATAAATTTAGAATAGCTATAAATACTACAGGATTAAATGCTAACTTTTTTTTATCAAACAGGAATTCCATAAATCATTTGTGCTTCAGATTATACGATAAGTTAACAAAATACGAGTATTATTTAATTTTTTAAATATGCATGCATTATTTTGATGCAAAAATATTCATATAATGTCATAAAACTTAACGGGCTAGCATAAAAGTATTAGCAATGCATTGTTGGTATCGTCAGTATTCATAAAATTAATTTAAATATATATAAAAAAAAATATTTTATATTATGTTCGTTAAAAATAGTATTAATGTCTTGGGTATCATCAAGAATTTATAATGATACAGAGTAATATATCTCCATACAAACAAACAAATATTTTTTATGTACAATTAATACATTACATATAGGTATTGTCTATGATTTTTTTATGCATAGAGATTTATATAATTTTTTTCATGAATGTGGTCAAAACTGATACAATTTTTTTAGTTACAAATTGGTTTTATCGCATTAGTGGTTTCGGTAACTGGCTAGTAACTTCATCTGCTAATCGAAAAATATATTAAAAAAATATATTTTATAATTGATTAAATTAACCAATATTAACGCCAAAACAATTTTAAAAATATAACTAACTAACTAACTAACCATCACGCCGTCTCGCCGAAAGGGTAGGCAGAAAAAATGGACTGTCACACTTTTACTGATGCGGCACTCCATCCTTCTCTTTTCAGCCCGCGGGAGACGCGGTGTGATGGGTTGCGAACCTCATCGCCACCAATAGGCATCTCCCACGTAAATAACGTATAAAAATATACGATAAACAAATTTTGATATTTGGTTAACATAAAACTTTGAATAACTCTGTTTGTTGCACACTGTTTGAACACTTGTTTGTACATTTCATAAATACGTTTCAGGCAGTTTTATCGGAATGACATGTTTCGCCTTGCTAAGGCATTATCAAATGTTAGAAATTATTGTTTGATAATTTATATACTCGTATTATTTAATATTACCTAATTAATACGAACAAAAACGTCTGTTTTATAGAAGTCCTATTAAATTTTATGGGAATGACATGTTTCGCCTTTTTAAGGAATTATCAAATGTTTTGTCTTAATGTTATATTGATATTTTCTCTTTGATAATGCCTTAGAATAGGAGATATATGTCATTCCGATACATTGTAATAAAACTTCTAAAAACAGACGTTTTCATTCATATTAATCATTTTATTTTGAGTTTAATACTATTTTTCATGAAACAATAAATAGTAATATAAAACAACTACCAAATCGCATTTCAACAATGTTTCCTATAGACGTAAGAGGAGTAGCCATTAAAGCTGAACCTCTGTAAGCCAGAAGATCCAAGTCCAAGTCCATTATATATGCAAAATTAACTTGTTCTATATTTAATATTAAATTTTTAACTAACTAACTAACCATCACGTCGTCTCCCCGAAAGGGTAGACAGAAAGAATGGACTGTCACATTTTAACCGATGCGGCACTCTATCCTTCTCTTTTCGCCCCGCGGGTGACGCGGTGTGATGGGTTGCGAAACTCATCGCCAGCAATAGGCATCTCCCACGCACACTTCGATCGTCCAACATCTACAAAATAAATCTAAAACAAATCATTTAAAATACAATGATATAAAATAAAATAAAATAACAAAATACAAATATTTTAACACATAATGTTTATTTTTCATTTTAGATGGTGCACTTGTTGATATGGACGATCCGGACTTTTGTGATTAGTAGATTTACGTTACACGCATCCACCGTTTTTTTAAGTTAAATGCGAATAAGGTATTTATAGCAATCAAACACCAGTAAAACTTAAAAATACTATTGAAGAAATGTTTCAAATTGTCATTGGAACAAATGAAAATTTTATTTTTACACCTGTCAAAATTCTTTATATAAACGAATAAACTAAATTAAAAATTTATGTTACTTGATATCACGTTTTAGGTTTTACATTATAGATTCGATCTTCATAAGTAATTGATTACCGGTAAGGAGCCATTAAATGCGATGACACGTTGTATTTCATTAAATCTTCGACTGAGATGTTAGCATTCTCTGTGTACAACAATACAAGGCGCATGCTTCATTGTCAATACGTCTATCATATTCATCTGTAAATGTTACACGTCGGATTGTGCAAGGGAGATAGCGCCCGACACTGTTACAACACATCACTCAGACGATCTTACAAGCACTTTTGCAATCGAGATGACCCCAACAATCTTATAATAAACAAGAAAACAAATAAAACAAAAAACATTATCAATAGGCATATGTATTGTAAATAATAAAGACAAAAAAAAATCATACAAAATCTCTTTATTATTATATTGTACAATTATATTATACAACCTATCCAAAAAAGCTAGAATGGCAGTGCACAGTGGTGTTCTTCTACCGACCCTTATGTATGGAAGCGAAACATTGAACTGGCAAAAGAAGGATGAAAGTAGAATAAATGCAGTAGAAATGAGATCTCTTAGACGAATGTGTGGATACTCTGTGTATGATAGAGTGTCGAATGAAAATATAAGAAGTGAATGCGGTGCGAATGATGGTGTCATGAACAAAATAATGAAAGGATCATTAAGATGGTTTGGGCATATGGAAAGAATAAATAAAGAAAGAATGGTAAAAAAATTATATGTTAATGATTGAAATGGAACCAGAAATAGAGGATGACCGAGGAAAACGTGGCACGATCAAATAAATCAAATATTGAATGTGTGAGGAGTCAGAGAAATCGACGCGCGTACATGACACGATGTATGAATGTTGAGGAAGCGAGAGAAATATGTCAGGTAAGAAAAGTGTGGTAGTCCATTCTTTCTGCCTACCCCTTCGGGGAGACGGCGGGATGGTTAGTTAGTTAGTTAGTTTTATTTAATGTAGACAAATACTGGATTTTACCAATTGCGGGTTCATCATTTTAAAGGATTAATTGTTTCTCAATAGAGACGAAGATGTAAATTGTTTTTTGGAAACAGAATATGGTAGTCGAGGCGTTTACAGGACTTATGACCTGTCATTGGTTGGGTTAAACGATCGCTTTATGTTTAACAGCATTCACCATTCCACCCTGCTTACGACCACCACGTCTAATTTTTGGAAGATGTAGGAATATGTGCTACTATGTTTTTTATTTTTTAGGTCTATTTACATTAGCGCCATCTATTAAGATTATATTATTAATTATATGCATTAAGCGCAAAAACGCCTCGACTACCATATTCTGTTTCCAAAAAAACAAATTACATCTTCGTCTCTATTGACATACAATTAATCCTTATTATATTATATATTTAGTGTGCTTCCATTTGTGTTTATCATCGACCGGTTTCGGCAGTTTCCTGCCATCTTCTGGTACCTACATCAAAAGTTATTTGGTTTAAATAATAAATGATAGCGGTGGGGGTTAAACTTTTTTTTTCTTTCTGATTCTAAATAATGTATTAGTGTTATTAAGTTGTAAGTTTTGTTGTTTTCTACATAATTGAAATATTTTGACTTAACTAATTCAAACACAAAATTACATAATATAGAATCATTCCAAGAATTAGCTACCCTAGGAATTGCTTTTTAATTATTAAATTATTTAGAATCAGAAAATAAATATTTAACCCCCACCACTGTCATTTATTATATATACCAAATAAATTTTGATGTAGGTACCAGAAGATGGCAATAAGCTGCCGAAACCGGTCGACGATAAACTCAAGTGGAAGCACACTAAATATATAATACTAAAGAAATTTTGTACAAATTTTCTTTTGTTTTCATTATTTAAAATGAACTTCTACCAACAAATTTCAATTACAAATAGTAATTATTTCATATGTATTGTTACTTAAACAATGATATGAAATTTCATATTAAATAATTGATACTAATGAAAACGTATGAGAATCAATGAATCAAGTAAACAAGGCTGCGGTCATTTCAGGGTGTTTGAAGAATTCAATATAGAAAAACCCAGTCATAAAGATTAGCAGCAAAGTGAGAATTTTTAAGACTTCTGTGCGATCCATCATGACATATGGGATCGAAAGCAGGGCGGATACTACAATCACAAAAAAAACACGAACAGAGTGTCAGAAATAAAGACGCTCAGAAACATATCTGGCAAGACACTTCGAGATAGAATAAGGAACTCAAGGATAAGGGAGATATGCAAGGTCGTAGATGTCGTTAGGTGGGGAAGGCAAATGAAAAGATACTGGTATGCACACGTGAGGAGGATGGATCCATGCAGACTCTTAGTCCCCCTCATTGTGTTGCACGGCCAACCCCAAGGTAGACGACTTCCGGGTAGACTACCAAAGAGATGGATCAACAGGTGGAAACCGATCTCGCAGGAGGTCAATTCCTATTAAGCAACAGGCCATAAGGCTTCACTAAGAAGAAGAACATATGGAATAGAAACGAGAGCTGACACCATCAGAACAAAAAGTCTCCTAAGAACCACAGAAATGAAGACTCTCCGATCCGTTGCGGGAACGACACTCCGAGACAGAATAATAAATTCTGATATAAGAAAGATCTGCAATGTAGTAGATGTCGTGCGATTGGAAACACAGAGAAGACGCTACTGGAGAGTTCATGTGGAAAGAGCATGTTCTGAAAGAGTGATAAATATAGCCGCAAATAAAGTACCAACAGGAAATCGATCTGCTTTAAGACCACCTAAAAGATGGCGAGACAGTTGGACATCTGCATCCCAGGAGCAGGCTCCGAGAAATAACAGAGATGAAGAAGAGTGTTTTCTAGAAGTTTTATTTTGCAACTAGTTATTCTCATAAACTATAATATAACTTCTAGCTAACATTAGTTTTCATTCCTATTATTTAATAGTTACATGCTTGAACAAAAAGAGTTATGGGGAATATTGGAAAGAATGAAAGCCAGACGAATGCGACGGTGAAAACTAAAAATATGTGTATTTTGATGTTTTGGAAATTTCTGTGGTTATGGGTGTGACTTTTTCTATTGGTATCCTATTATTTCGACGTTTTTGCGACCATTGCAAAGGCCGGATACAAGCTCATTAGAAATGTTATTAAATCTACCGTATTAGATTTTAGGATGGTAATAACGAAGATAACGAAAGGCACCTTTAATTTTTTTTAATATGTAAAATCTCAAACGTAAAATTCGCGAAGTGTTCCTAATATTACAACATTGTTATGGAAAACATAAAATTTTACAAAGTCGTAAAAAATACGAATTTAATAAAACTTTTTTATCTATACAACTAAATTATCATACAATTTCATTTAGTAGCAATAAAATATAGTATTTTTTCTAAGCATATCTGATTTGCAGAGATTTATCTTATCGGAATACAAAACATTTGATTATATCAAAATTTATGCATTTTTAGGCCTTTTAAGATTTTTTTATTATTTTTTTTTTCAAGTTTATGATATTGAGACATATTTAAGTGGTTATCGCAATAAAAAAATTATTACTCTTAGAAATATTGTGGTAAGCGGTTTACCCTGAAGTAAAATAAGGTAAGACAAAAAAAAAAAAAAAAAAAAACATTTTAACTAACTAACTAACTAACCGTCTTCCCGTGGCCGACATTCAATATTTGATTTATTGTGCCATCTTTTCCTAGGTCTTCCTCTATTTTTAGTTCTGTTTATATCGTTTACATTAACATTTTTTTTAGCATTATTTCTTCATTCATTCTTTCCGTATACCAAAGCCATCTTAATGTTCTTTTCATTATTTTGTTCAAAAATAACTTTTAAGGATGTAATATGTTTAACACTATTAATTGATTCGGTATTTTATACTCATAACATAATTAATAATAATAATATTTTTGACAGTGTTTTTGATAAAATTATGGAATACCGATTGGCTAATTTTATCGTATTGATGAAGAAAAAAAGTATTTTTGATGTAATAATAATCAATAAAATAGTCACTTGGCAACCAACTAGATCTTGATGGTTAAACTTGTAATTTTGGAAGAAAAAAAAAACAGAAATATTTTTTATTTAATGGTTTTGTTAATTTGTTAGGAAACAGTATTAAAAAATATTAATAAAAAAATATTCATAACATTTGTTACAACAAAAGCATAAACCTGACAAAATAAATTATAATAACATATATGTCAAAACTGACCATATTTGTAAACAATTTTATTATATTTTAAATATTTATAAAAATAATATCACTGATGAAAGCCTGGTTAGTCCGAAACATGTTGGATATTTTATTTTTATTTTATTTTTTAATAAATGTGAGTGTTGTATACATAGTATTTAAAATGGAAACATTAAAAAATGTGCGGTTTCATGTTACATGAACAACAAAATCTAACTAGATTTTTTTCAAAATATGGGGTTACCGCAATTTACCTCACAAATCCATATTACATTAACACCTGCATTTGATGTATATCTTATTTTATTTGTTGTTTATTGATTTGTTTATTAATCAATAAACATTATCGTGTTACCTGTGGATGTCCGCACTCTGTTATTGCCCGTCCATAAATCATGATTGACAAATAATAAGGTCATAATGGTGCTGTCTCTAAAGTATGAAGTGCTTAACTGCAAAAATGTGTTAAGTACCAAATAAAATCACACTCTAACAAGCCATTAAAAATCATTCCATAATGGAGAAAAAAAATCTTGTCGAAATATTATGTACGTGTTAGATTTAGTATTTTTTGATGCCTAATTAAGACTTTATGTTGAATTTTAAAGGTATGCGTTTGTGCGTAGGTGTCACACAGGTGAATTCCATATTTTAAATCAATCGCATAAGGAAGAAATAAAAGACAAATGATTGTGTCATCCCTGAGATGGTTTGGACATATGGAACGAATGTACGCGATAAGAATGGTTAAAATATTGTATACTAGCAGTTTGAGCTGAAAGAAAAGCCGCGGAAGACTAAGGAAAGCAAGGCATAACCAGTTTAACCAAATAGAAACAGGCGACCACATTCGAAGTCGGAAAAAATCGACGAGCGTGCATGTTACGATGTATGAATGTAGAGGAATCTAGACAGGTATGTCAAGATCGAGCAGTATGGCGGTCCATTATCTCTACAGTCCCAGTCGTGTATTAAGCTGGGATAGATGGGTTAGTAATTTTTATGCATTTGCTGGGACTTATGTGCGTCCCTACAGGATCAATAGGGTTTAGTTTAAATATAAATATAACGATTTTTTCATGAATTAAAACACTGTTTTTTCCAAATTTGAGTTTATTTTTCTCGGTATGTTTTGAATGCTTTATACCTTCACTATCAGGAGAAAGATAAAGATTGTTTATATCGTTCTCCCAATGACGAAGATGTTCTCCCAATGCTGCACCTCATCATGAAATGGATGATCGAGGGTAGGCGTGATGTGGGAAGACCCCAGATGTCCTGGCTCGAGAATATCAAAGAGTAGACCGGAATTCGGGGGGTGGGGGAGTTGTTCTGTCTGGCGCAGGACAAAGAGGCCTACGCCAGGGTGTTAACTAATGTCAGGGGTAGCTGACATGGCACTCGAAGAAGAAGAAGAAAAATCATGATGATGTAAAGCCTTCGAGAGGAAGTCGAGAAAATTAAACTAAGTAATGGAAAAAATAGTGTTTTAATTCATAAAAAATCGTCATTATTTTTTTTTATTTACTTGAAATCGTAGACATGTACACAACACACTTCTTATAAAACAATTAAACATTCAAATATAATAATTCACATACACATCAATATAAGGTTACATTTTGTTTACATATTTATTTAATTCTATGGAATTCCGTAGTGTTATGTTAGGTTTATCTAAAAAACAAATAAATATATATTTTTATATTTACCTCACTGGAACGGGTTACCCCAGTTAATAACGAGGTATTAAAACCATATACTTGGTAAATGATCAATTATATAAATAAATAAATGTTTACATATATTCAAAGGGGGTCCAAAAGGGTAGTAGGGCTACGATGGGGTATGTTTTGCTGGAAAGCATGCCTCTACAAAATGTCGTAAGTCGCCATGTTGCATTTTCAACAGCAACACTACTATCAAGTCCAACTCTCTAGCATCCATGAGAGGTATTTTTAAAGACCCCGCGAACCCCGGGCAATGTGGCACATATTACTTAGTGCCATAGCAGATAGAAAGAGGACGAATGGCTAGCTTCCAGCGCCAAGGGTGATAGTCAACGTTAGGGAGTCCTAACAGGACACAGAAAGAAGAAGAAGATATAAATTAGAACGTCTGTCTTCTAGGAGTTTTATTAAGTTATATATGGAATGACATGTTTCGCCCTTCTAATGCATTATTAAATGTGTATCAAATGAATATGTATGGGCTGAAAATATTAAATTAATAAACGCACTTTCACAAAATATAATAAATATACTAGATGCTGTATTGGTATTAAATATTTTCTCACAGCAGCGAATCCAGCAACCGGCCCACGGAATAATGCGCAATTCCTAATACCGGTTATTTTAACAATAATGTTTTGTTCTAAAACTTTCTCAAACACCTGATGTTGACAACGGCCCGAGATTTTATATCATAATAAAATTTTAATTTACTGCTCTATCAAATTATGGCCGAACCCGCTCGAACCCGGGCCACCGGGCTTGGGGCCGCTCTCGCGCCATTGGGCAATGGGAATTAGAGTTAGAATTTGAATAACAGGGTGATTATCATCAGTATGCGCCGTTTCGTTATCTTAATTGTCATCTGCAGTGTTGCCCACATTAAAGTTTTAAGCAGTTTATATTGTCATCATCGACATCGTTAGCTTTTCAATTAATGTTATTTCTTACGGTTGCTTCAGCAATTAAGTATATACTATATAATAAAATCAAATCAAATCAAATCAGTTTATTTACTCAAAAGACATTACAAACAGCATAAATGTTTAAGGCATCTATTGAGTACAGGTGCGACACTTCATCCTTCTCTTCCCGCGGGGCGAAAAGAGAAGGATGAAGTGCCGCATCAGTAAAAGTGTGACGGTTCATTATTTCTGCCTACTCTTTCGGGGAGACGGCGTGATGGTTAGTTAGTTAGTTTGAGTACAGGTAAGATATTATACACATAAAACATAATACCAGGAACGCATTAGTGATGGTTCGACATTAGGAAGACTAGATACTTTCCAAAGTCAAGAGTATTTGTCCCCTGAACGAACTTTCACTAACATGAAAGACGTCGATCTCCGAGGAGACCGCGTTCAGCAGACTAATTGCTCTTCCCACTGGTGTCATAAGAGGCAGATTGGTTCTGGCGGCCGGTAGGTAAAACAATCTGTGCTGTCGCTGTCGGAGGTATCTATCGGGGACAAAAAGACCAACATCCTCCAGTACGGCCAAGTTCTCGAAGTATCCCCTAATTAATCTGAAGAAATGGGTTATTATAATATAATAATATAGACCTAAAACTGAGAATACTCCTCTTCAAGACCTATGTATGGAGTATCTTGATGTACGGCTGCGAGACTTGGTGCCTATCCAAAAGAGATAAACGGAGACTAGAGGCTTTTGAGATGTAGTCCTATAGAAGACTAAAAGGAATTTTCTGGAGAGACCACATTACAAATGAGGAGGTTCTCTAAATAATCGAAGGAGGAAGGCACCTGCTCGGACCTTGTCCGAAAGGCGTGCAAGATGAATCGGCCATGTAATACGATAAGAAGGCCTTTTGCATGCCATAATGGAGGGTAAGACCGAGGGGACAAACTCTAGAGGACACCCACGCCGAGAGAACCGGGAAGACCTGTTGTTGGACGTGCGCTGCTCATCATATGCAGATTTCAAAAGAGCCGCAGCCGCTAATAGTAAGTGCTATGACTACCACGCCGAAGGTCCTGGGTTCGATTGTCTGGTGAAGAATTCACGTGACAGTAAAATGGCTATAAATTAGATACCACGTCATGAGAATCATTATGAAATAGCTACATATATACCCTTTATATTTCGCTGGCCAAATCTGTCGGAGAACCAACAGCCGATGGGGAAGACAGGTTCTAGAGTGGAGACCGCGTACAGGATTCCGCAGAGTTGGACGTCCCCCTGCCCGCTGGACCGACGATCTGAAAAGGATTGCTGGACATGGATGGATGGGAGCGGCAATGGATAGGGGGCGGTGGCGTGCTTTAGGAGAGGCCTACGTTCAGCAGTGGATGACAGACGGCTGATAATGATGGTAATGATGATTAATATAAATTATTTAATGATGGCAGGCTGAAGATGATAACAGGCAATACACATAGAGATCGCGTGAGGAAAACTTGAATAAGAGAGATATGTGAGGCTGAGGATATTATAAGATAAAGTAGACAGCGAAGGAAAGATTGGACAATGACCAAAATAATGGACACCACCAGACTCTTCTATATTCTCTTCTTCTTCTTCACAATTGGTAGACTCAGGAGTCTGTTATTTCAGACAAGTTCTCTTGAGACGCTGAACTCCAGCTTTCTCTCCTCCGTATCGGGGGTCTTCCTGGTCAGCGTTGTCCGTTTGGCGTTCCATGGAGAGCTATGTGGGGTATTTTATTTGAGCTCATCCTTTCTACGTGTTGATGCTAGTATCGCCGTCTTTGACGTCCCCATCTGACCACATCTTCGACCTTGCAGATTTCTCGGATTGCTGTATTCCTAACTCGATCACGAAGGGTCTTGCCAGCTATAGCGCGGAGTGTTTTCATCTCGGTTGTCCTGAGCATGCTCTTTGTCTTGACAGTGTCCGCCCTCGATTCAATGCCGTATGTGAGAATTAGTCGCACACAGGTCTTATAGATGCATACCTTGCTGCAACCGCTGCAGCCCTATCCACCTGTGACCTTACTTCTCTATTCTATATTGCATAATATTATTAGGGGAAATGCGGAAATTATGGAATTCGTGCTCGTGGAAGACCCCCTAAGGCTTGGAAGGACAGCTGGAATACCACTTTATAGAACGAGCAACAGTCTGGAGAACAAACCCCAGCAAGGAAAAAGAAGAAATTATTTCAAACGGATTTTAAATCATTGTTCAAGAAACGATATAAAAATTGCAGGCTTCTATTTGTGAACCAATCGCAAACATTTTGTTGCTAATTAATTATTTGATCAAGCCCTATAAATCATTCACATCCGTTCAAAAGTTGGTCTATTCTTTCTTGTCTCCCATTAGCCTAGTTGGTACATTTTTTCTCTTTAAACGACCGTATTAAATATTGTAACGTTGTTACATAAACTTCCAGAACAATATTTAGACAGTGTTTCACATATTACTCGCCCGAGGCGCTTTAAGTTCAGAAGCTTGTCCGTTCGGTTGAAATAGAGATGGTGCTTCGACACAAAGTATCGATTGAGTATTCGATACTCGATCTACATCCTTAATAGGAACACTATACAAATAAACTTTTTTTTAGTCATATCTATAAATAAAATATTTAAATAAAAAAAACTATCTCTTACTAACGATACTTGAACATTATTAACTGTTTATAATTTATAACACCGTAATGATATCGCAATTTTTATAATTCACTTTTAAAGTGTTACGACAGCTGTTTCACCAATCAGTTACTTGCCAGTTGTTTGTAACACCTGATGATGCGAACATCGGTTAGCGAAACAGCTGTTACTGAAAAAGTGAATAATAAAAATTGTTTCTTCTATATACGCCATACTTTGTGTTATTATGATGCTTTATTTCACTTTTTATTTTTTATTTACATTGTATACTCGTATACAACACTTATATTTAAAAAATAAAATAAGATAGACATGTTTCGGACAACCAGTCCTTCTTCAGTGTGATACATAGTGATACAGTATCACTGAAGAAGGACTAGTGGTCCGAAACACGTCTATGTATTTTTTTTTAATAAGTGTTGTATACAAATATATAAAAAAGAAAAAGTCAAATAATAAAAATTGTGATATCATTACAGTATTATTAATTTTAACAGTTAATAAGGTTGAAACATATGTAACCTATTGATTTCGATGGTCTGGTCCATACTTTTATATAGTGTTGAATCCGGGACCTTAAAAGGAAGTATCGTGGGCCGGCTGGAAGAATTTGAAATGTGCCTGTAATGTAAAATATTACGCATTCCCTGGACCAATATGGTCACAATAAAATTTTGACCAATATTAAAGCTCTTGAAATGCCAGGGCATGTAATCAGGGGAGAAGAAAAAGAATCGCTGCACCTTATTATTGAGGGCAAAAGAGAGAGTCTTCGCACCACAGTGGACTGGACTGACTTGAGGAGCATTGAGGAGCTGTTTCGAGATGCCAGGGATAGAGACGCCTACTCTCAAGTCAGGGGGACGGGGAAACGGCGTAATGCTTAGTTGGTTAGTTAGTTTTGACTTTGTATTTGTCATTATCGATTTTATAAAAGAATCAATACTCTCTATCTTTCTTTTTTGTACACAACAGGTCGTTTGGACCCAATTACTGTATACAATTTTTATTTTTTAGCTATTATGTTGATTCTCGTGACATGTGATAGGTAGCCAATCTATCGCCATTTTATTGTCACGTGAATTCCACACCAGACCAAAGACAGTGTGACAATCACACTGCCATCACCGGGAATCGAACCCAGGACCTTCGGCATGGAAGTCAGAGCTCGTAACCACTCTGCTACGAAGGTCATTTCGTCTATCCCTTTGTACTTGTTGACTCTCACTTTAGAATTCACTCTTCTTCATAGTGATGTGATATCCAGAGTGGTTCCCCATTTCCTTTTTCTGATGAAATGTTTTTGTTACGAAAGAGAAATAACATTGAAGTATCCATGCACAGAACATTGATTTTTAAGTATCGATTTGATGAAAGTATCGATACTTTCGTCTATCCCTTTCTACTTGTTGACTATCACTTGAGAGTTGATTATTCTACATAGTGATGAGATATCCAGAGTGGTTTCCCCTTTCCTTTTCTGATGAAAGGTTTTTGTTAGGAATAAGAATATCATTGAAGTATCGACGCACAGAACATTGATTTTTAAGTATCGATTTGATAAAAGTATCGATTGTTTTGTATATCCCTTGCTACGCTCCTCAATCTGGGGCACCATTTAGGCCTTAATGGGCCGCCCCGAGGCCAAAGCATTAACACGTGACTGATTTTAGGAAGCCTAATTGCCCGTTTGATGAATTCATTCACTGAAATTAGCGGCAAGTGAAATTATTTACGTTTGGATTACATTTTTAAGTAATTAATAACTAATTATAGTTTTAACAGTTTTGTTTCTGATGTTTTGGCCGGGGGCTGTTCATAATCATATGGCTGTTAAAAGCTTAATGACCGTTTTATGTGTCAATTAATTACAATATTATAAATGGATTTTTTCTAATTGTGAGTGTATTTTATGGTAACATTTTGACCGGTTTCGATGAAATCACTCTCGTAACTGATCAAATGATCAAAGTAAATACTGAAAGGCTGTTTATGCATACGCTTAAAAATGGAACCCGATTTTACAATTTTTATTATTCCATTTTTTCGTGTGGTGACAGCTGTTTCACCAAACGGTTGCTTACCTTGTAACACTTGATAATGCCAATATCGGTTGGCGAAACAGCTGTCGTGATACTCAAAAAGTAAATAAAAAATGTAATATCATTACTGTATTATACATTTTAACAGTTAATAAGATTGAAATTTATGTTAACCTATTGATTTCGATGATCTGGTCCATGGTGTTGAATTATGGACCTTAAAAGTAGGTATCACGAACCGGCTGGAGGCGTTTGAAATGTAGATGCAACGTAAAATTTTGCGCATTCCCTGGACCAATATGGTCACAATAAATTTTTGCCCAATATTTAAAGCTCTTGAAGTGCCATATTTATGGCATGAAATCAGGGGAGAAAAAAATAAAAACTCCCGAGAATCATATACTCGTACGAGTATATTAAAAAATCTTGATACGCACGTCATTGTTTACTAATTTGATTGGTTTCGCCATGCCATGCTTTCTTTTGCCTTATTTTTTTCATTCAAACTGTTGTATAGATCGTTTAAACTATTTTATAAGTAAAAATTGTGAGGTTTTAATGATGAGAGAACTATTTATTGCTCCTTGAACAATTACACAAAACTCCATATTCCATTATTAATATGAACGAAAACATATGTTTTCTAAAAGTTTTATTAAATCGTATTTTACAGGAATGACATTTCACGTATCTGTAATATACTATCTAAGTCTTGACTCTGACAATTTTTCATTTATGGGTGCAACTTTCCGTATCAAATCAAATTTTTTTTTAGCCAAACATTATATTTTATGTGTTTAACCCGTGTAGTGCGCCAAGCTTCATTTACAGTAGAAAAAAATGATTCTGAAAAATGACTACATTTACAGTATATGTATCATCATATTCAAATAATTATATTCTCGTTTTTTTAAAAACAACTCCAGAGGGGAAGGTAGAGAGAATGGACCGTCATAATACTCGATACTGACACACCTCTCTAGCTTATACGCACGTCAATTCTTCCGACTTCTAGCATGGCATTCTCATATTTTAATGTAACCAATCTTATTAACCTTTGTAATTAAGTTCCTTACCATCTGATTGTACGTAATATCATGATGAACAGGGACTCTCTGTCTGAACTGTAAATGTAGCTAAATACAGTTCGAGACCATTTTTTTACTGCAAATATAGTCGGCGGCACAGTGGGGGTTAAATAGGTGCTCTCTGCTTGAGTAAAATCGTTTTATGTAAACGTAGATACGTGTGTATTATATTAGATGTTGTTTCCTAATTGGTGCACAACGGGTCGGCGTCAATCGTTCCATACACTTGTCACGCAAAGCTCGGGAGCTGCCCTGACTGGCATTTGTCCGGTTAAATGGGCGTGATTAAAATAATTGAGGGGCAGTGGCAGCTCGAGGACACGCGTAATGACGTAGTGATACATAAAAAAATTAAGAAAATTTTTAATGCATAAGTTATACAAAACTTAATCATCACGCCGTTTCTTTGAAAGGATAGACAGAGAAGATGGACCGCCATACTGCTCTGTCCTGGCATACCTCTCTAGCTTTCTCTACATTCATTATCGTACCATGTACGCTCGTCGATTTTTCCGACTTAAAGGCGGGCCACACTGTTTTAAACAAGCTCTCCACATCGGTCTCCACCGGCGGCTTAAAACTGTGTAGACACTTGTTTGAAACCAAAATTCGTGGACGGACGCGCGTTTAAACACGCATTCCACGTATGGAGAGCTTGTTTACAACAGTGTGTGGACGCTACACCAGCCGTGGGCTCCACAGCTCTCCACCAAGGTCACCCCTGTGGAGAGTTTGTTTCAAACAGTGTGGCACGGCTTTCAGAATGCATCATGGCCATGCGATGCTTTCCTCGGTCTTCCACGGTTCTATTTCCTCTCACACTGCTTGTTTACAACATTGTAACCATTCTTCTCTCGTTCATTTGTTCCATATGTCCAAACCATCTCAAGGGTTCGTTTTGAATTTTACTTATGATCCAATCAATTGATGCATTCTTACATTATTTGCTTAACTTTATTATTTAAGTAAATAAAATTTTCCAAAAAGACCTTTCGCTAAAAATATTTATAAATTATATTTTTTGTGCTTTTATATTTGAATTACTGATTGCTTCTTGAACAAATATGTAATACTCTATTTTAAATTATAACTGAAAACGTCCGTTTTCTAAAAGTTTGACCATAAACTTAATTTTGTTATTTGAAATTTCGTGGTAGAAGTTCATATTATCAAAATTTGATAGTGTCTTAGCAAAGCAAAATATGTTTTTCACATATTATAACAAAACTTCTATTAAACAAACATTTACACAATTTCTTTTTGTTTGTTATATAATTTTCAATCAAATTTGGAAAAGTTATATAAAATATACTTTAAACACCCTTAAGACGGAAAAACGGTTTGGAAAAGTTGTATAAAATAAACTTTAAATATTTAAAACATTCACAGAAAAAGCATTTATTTTATGATAAAAGCAAGGTTATATTTCTGGCAAAAATATGTATATAAATGAATAAACAATCTACTGCACTGCATAAATTCTAGCATACTCGTATACTATAAACAGCATACCAGGGGACAATAGTTGATTATTAAGGAACGGTATTTTTCTTATATGTCTTAGTAGAGAAGCAGTGGTGGCGGAGTAATCCTAAGATAGTTATAACATTATACTCTGAAAATCTTAAAGGTGAAAATAATTTATTAAAACCAAGAAATCGAACCGTTGAATACATTGCATTTTATCTGTAACTAACAAATCATTACGATATTTTCTAGAGGATTAAGCAGAACTGTTGGACGGTCACATGCTTGTATCTAATAACATACATAAAGATAATTAATACGAATGAAAACGTTTTCTGGAAATTTTATTATAATTTAAGAGAATGACCCGTCTAAGGAATTATCAATTTTACAGGAATTATTAATGCCTTAGACAGGCGAAACATGTCATTTTCATAAATTATAACAAAACCTCTAGGAAACAGACGTTTTAATTCGTAATAATTGTTAAATATTGAGTTTTACATCATTATTCAGGAAACAATAAATGAAGACTACAGGGGAAAAACAAGGAATGTCAGTTAAAATTCAAAATAAATGTAATAATGCCATCTAGCGGCATTTGCAAGTATCTATCCACAGTAAAATTTTCATATTCAAAAATCATGTGTGTCATCGACTATGGCCAGATAATCGGTTGCTAATTGCTAAGAAATATACAGAATTTGATTAGCTTTATTCTCAATTTATTCAAATTAACCTTCTACTGACGTTCCTTGTTTTTCCCCTGTAGTCTTCAAATGCATATAGATATTTATGTTAGCTTACAACATGACTTACCAACCTCATATGAGTAAGCAGAAAAATAGTTACCACACCGTTCTTTCCCGACATACTCCTCTTGCTTCCTAAACATTTATACATCGTTTCATGCTTTCACGTCGATCTCTCTGACTCTTCACATGGTTAGCATTTATTATAATAAGTGATTTAACGTGCAGCGTTTATAAAAATAGTGATTTAAGTGACGATCTTCGTGGCCGAGTGGTAAGTGCATTGAATGCCACCCCGAAGGTTCCGGGTTCGATTCCCGGCGGGGGCAGTGTTTGTCACACTGCCATTGATCTGGTGCAAAATTCACGTGACAATAAAATGGGGATAGATTAGCTACCTATCATACGTCACGAGAATCACTATGATAGCTATAATACCCTCTACATCGATTTGGCTCATGCTCTCATGATGCGAAGAGCGATTCAACAAAATAATAATAATAATAATAAATATTAATAATGATTGATCATGCCACATTTTCTTCCGTCTTTCTCTATTTAATATTCTGTTCATATCGTTAACGTATATTTAATTTACCATCCCATGTGTCCAAACCAAATTAATATACTTATTTTTAAAACTGTAATGAATAAACTGTGTTTTTGTATCACAATTGTATTTTATTTTATTTTAGGCGACAGCTGTTTCATCAACCTATGTTGACATTGTAACACCTGATTAAGTCAACATTGGTTGATGAAACAGCTGTCGCGTAAAATAAAATAAAATACAATTGTGATACAAAAAACAATGTTTATTCATTAACAGTTTTTCAAATGTTAAGGTATCATCTCGCTTTAATTTCCACCACATTTGGTATTCTATCATTTACAAATTTGAAAACATTTTTTTTTTGTGCTGGAATGAACATTTCATGAATTATTTTGCCATGAACGCCTCTGTATAGCGGTATATAAAGCCGAATGCAAATTCTAGAAACTGCCAGTAGTTAGCAGAATGGCAGCGAAGACTTACTTAGTAATTTTATGTAGTTATGCTCACGTGATGCGATAATTTAATGTCAATTATGTGGCATCTACAGATACACACAAGTGTATGCGTACAGCAAGGATTTTAATACCACATTGGGAGGTATAAAATTAATCAATACTGCTCTATTATCAAAGAATTCTTACTGACTTACTAACCAGCACGCTGTTCTCTAGAGAGGTAGACAGAGATGATGGAACGCCATACTTTCTATCCTATGATAATAAAAATAATATGCTAACATTTAATGCGCCGTTTTTGTGATATAATCACCTCAAGGGTGCATTAAGACGCGTTTTCAATTTAAAAATCTAAAGATGAACGCTGCATCTGATATTCGCGATCGGTTAGAAAGTAAATAAAATAAATTGTACCCGTTGGGTTTTATTTGGATACGAAATATGAAAAAGATAGGTTTTCAGCGTAGATCTGAAATCTGTCTATATATGAGAGAAGCTAACCTCCCAACCCCCCTCTTAATTATAATTGGTATTTATTTGTAAATTGGAATTTGAAACACAACACTATATATTTTCCAGTATAATTAATTCAATATCTTTATAAAATAATAATAAAAATATTACATTATATACAGTTATATACTTATACCTGAAGATGGAGGTCACCTCCGAAACAGTGTCGTGTTTTAATATTTTTATTATTATTTTATAAAGATATTGAATAACCCAAAGTGGAAAATATACAATGTAAATGATACAAAACTTATTTAGGAGCATTCTGTTTTCAATGCAATGGAATTTAAATTGATTACAGCTAATATATTTAAAAATGATATTTGAAAAATTGAAACTTTTGTTTTTAATATTACCGAATTTAAATAAAATATGGAAGGAAAACCCTACAAATATTAAATTATTTAAATATCACCTGTAATCAATTTAAATTCCAGTGAATTGGAAACAGATTGATCATAAATAACCTATTGTAAAATAAATATTTTAATTCAGTAAATTTTACATAATTATTTAAATATTATTTTTGTATAGAATCGTGTTAACGATCAGGACTAACTTTAAAACAGTATCATCACTCTGTCGATGGCAACGAGCCTGGCGAAACCGGTCGCTGTCGAAATAAAGACAAAATCGGAAGTAGTTAAAAACATCGTTTTATTTAATTATATTTATAAGTGTTCGATTAACATAGATTGTTATTAAACGACCAACGGAAAGAGGTAGGGTACTGAGTAGTGAATCGTTTTAAAAACGTTAGTTTAAAACAAATTTTAACTATCACTCCAAATAACTATTAGTTTTATAGGAAACCACTAAACCAAGCTAAGAGTGTTATTTACAGCCCTCTCGCTTGTGAGCGTGATCGGTTATCTAGAGACTCCGGTCCATTATGTTAACTCCGCCCCATAAACCAAAATGTTTTCGGGTCCATTCGGACCGATTGAGATGAGGCAGGGTATCCCTTACCGCGAATCTCCCAGGGAGCGGTATTCCGCGCACGTCTCCCATGGACCACAAATATTTATATTTTATTTTATAGCGAGAGTTTGTTTTATGGACTTCTTTGCAGATTCTATTTTAACATACGTCTATTGCAAAACTGTCTGCTGTATTTTGCTTTGAAATTTCAATTGGCACAAGAATTTCTTCAATTATATATTCGTCATACTTTGTGTTGTAAATGTTTTATTTATCATAAATGTCTACAAATATTGGATTTTACCCATTGCGGGTTAATCATTTTTACGGATTGATTGTATCTCAATAGAGATACAATCAATCCTTAAAAATGAGATTGAGTCAATCCTCTATTGAGAAAAAATCAATCCTAAAAAATTATTAACCCGCAATGGGTAAAATCTAGTATTTGTCTACAAATATTGGTAACATTCAAGAAAAAAATAAAAACTGGTCCAAGTTTAAGCATAAAAAATGTAGAAGTATTCTCCTGGCGTTGTCTAGCAAATGTAGCCGTTCACATTGCATCAATAAAAAGATTTTCTGCTTAATGCTTACACTTATTCTTAATAGATGGCGATAGTGTAGATTGAACTAGTAACATGTGAAGTGTGGTGCAACATAGTAGCATATATACAACTTCCAAAAATTTGTCAGACGTGGTGTGTTCGTAAGAAGGGTGGAATGGGGAATGTTGTTAGCATAAAGCGATCGCTTAACCCAACCAATGACAGGTCATGAGTCCTGTAAACGCCTCGACCACCATATTCTGTTTCCAAAAAACAATTTGCATTTTCATCTCTATTGAGATACAATCAAGCTTTATTTCTCTTTTTCTTTTTTTATATATTCTTAGTATATACAACACTTACATTCAAAAAAATTAAATTACATAGACATGTTTCGGACAACCAGTCCTTCTTCAGTAGTACATACATATTTTTATTATTATTTTATTGTTTTATTGTTTTAATTATAATTTTATTGTTTACATGATCTGACAGATATTATAAATATTTTTATTTATAAATTCTTTATAACATCTATCAGGTCATGTAAACAATTTTATAATATTTTAAATGTGTATCTTTATACTACGTAAATACTTTGAGTATACAACACTATGTTGGTGTTGTATATACAAAGTACATAAAAAAATAAAAAGGGAAATAAGAAGTTTAAATACAACTTAGAAATTTTAGATTTTTTTGAAGATCAATAAAATAAGTAATGAGATAAGATGCCAAAGAGAACAAAGCTAGAGAGGTGTGTCAAAAAAGAGAAGTGTGGCGATCCATTATCTCTGCCCATAAGAAGAAACGACTTGATTGGTTGATGTTGTTTTCTTTAATCAATTAAAAACTAACTAGTTGCAACCCGTGAAATATACACGGAAGTAAAGATTGATAATGTCAACATAGGTTGACGAAACGAATAAAATAAAAATGTGATACATAAAACAAACTTATTTTAATAGTCCCTTGTTTTGGCCGAAACACTATGATACTTCAACATTATTACTGTTAAAATTTAAAACACTGTTATAATATCACAATTTATTTGTATTCACTGAGAGTGTCGCGACAGCTGTTTCGCCAACCGATGTTGGCATCATCAGGTGTTACTATAAACTCAATTTATCGAAACATCTGATGATGCCAACATCGGTTGGCGAAACAGCTGTTGCGACGCTCTCAGTGTATAAAAAAAATTGTGGTATTATAGCAGTGTTTTTAATTTTAACAGTAAAATGTTTTATTTTAATTAACAATTTATAACGATTTTCTACCCTTTAAATACTTGTTCACTCTAAATTCATAATCACCAATAAGTTTGAGCTTTTAATGTAATTTTTTTTCGCACACTTTAAAAATCACAATTAACAAAACCAAATTGTTCTCCTTTCTCAAATCTTTGTTTTCTGCATCACTCTAATACAACAATAATCAGAAGATTATTCAAAATAATCCAGAAACTTCGGGCATGTCCATCATCCTCTTTCGCTCTCTTGTATTCAAAATACTCTCGTACTATTTCTTGTAGACATTCTGGTTTTTGCCTATTTATATTATGATTTAGTATATATTAACGATGTAAATGGAACTAGAAATAAACGTAACGTCTCAATTTAACGTATCATATGTTTCCGAGAAAACAGTGGATTATTTGTGAAGAAAAAAACAATATTCTAAACAACAACAAACCATCACGCCGTTTCCCCGCAGGGGGTAGGCAGAGAGAATGGACCGCCAAACTACTCTATCCTGACACACTTCTCTAGCGTCGATCCTTCTGACTTCTTACATGACCAACCTTTAAAATTTGATTGATTTTTTCATGCTATATTTTCCTCGGTCTACTTCGACTCCGTACTCCATTTACATCGTTAGCGTATACTTTCTAAACATATTGATAAAATAAACTCAACAATGAATGAAGAAAGAATTGTAAAAAAATATATGTTAACGATGTTAATGGAACTAGAAATAGAAGAAGACCGATGAAAACATGGCGCGATCAAATAAATCAAATATTGAATGTCGGCCATGTGAGGAGTCAGATATATCGACGCGCGTACATGACAAGATGTATGAATATTGAGGAATCGAGAGAAATATGTCAGGTGGCAAAGTGTGGCAGTCCATTTTTTACCAGTAAAAAAGTGTGGCAGTCCATTTTTTCTGCCTATCCTTTCGGAGAGACGGCGTGATGATTAGTTTATTAGTAAGTTATATTATTTTGTTGGCGAAACTTTTTATTTTAAAAAGTGTTTTTATTGTATGGAAAAAGTTTTTCAATCGGTATTTTTTATAAATTCCCAGCGCTCCTGAGTCTATGAGAAACCGCGAGCAAACCGGGTAAGGGTGTACCCACTATCCCGCCCCACCCATCGAATAAAACATTGTAAATTGTAATGTACCGCCATCAATACTAAAATTTGGAATTCACAAGAGAGCCCTACGTACCAAAACAGAGAGGAACTTATCTGCGTACGATTCCAATAATACAAAGTGCTTTTTCGAATTTTCCTCTTTATAGACTCACATAAGGACGATTATCGCTTGTTTGTGACCGGCTGCTTGAGCAGAGGCGGCTCGTTTAAAATGAAATACTTAAATACTATTACTATTTTAATAATCTTTAAGAGCTAAAACGCTCGACATTCATATATCGTGTCATGCACGCGCGTCGATTTCTCTGACTTCTCACGTGGCCGACATTCAATATTTGATTTATTTGATCGTGCTACGCTTTCCTCGATCTTCCTCTATTTCTAGTCGTATTTACATCGTTAACATATATACAATTCTTTCTTCATTCATTGTTGAGTTTATTTTATCAATATGTATTAATTTATTTATTATATAATTTATTTAGTATATAATTTATTTATTTTATCAATATGATGTAAATGCAGTACGGAGTCGAAGTAGACCGAGGAAAATATGGCATGAAAAAATCAATCAAATTTTAAAGGTTGGTCATGTAAGAAGTTGGAAGAATCGACGCTTGAAAAGTGTCAGGATATAGTAGTGTGGCGGTCCATTCTCTCTGCCTACCCTTCCGGAGAAACGGCGTGATGGTTTGTTGTTGTTTAGAATATTGTTTTTTTCTTCACAAATAATTCACTGTTTTCTCGGAAACATTAAATTGAGACGATACGTTTGCTGTTTAATTTAAAACACTGTTTTAATATCAAATTTCATTAATTTAGATTCTACGAAATCTTCGTGACAGCTGTTTTGCCAACTTATGTCAGGTATTATAATAAACTAGAGTTGTTTGACAAATTCAAAATATCTAAATTAATAAATGGTGATATTATCACAGTGTTTCAAATTAAACAATTAATATATTTATTGTTTCTTGAACAACGATGTAAAACTCCATATTAAATTATTAATATGTATGAAAAACGATAGTTTTCATGGAGTTTTAATATAATATTTTTGTACGACATGCTTCGCCCTTCTAAGGCATTTTCAAATGTTGTTCATTTTCAAATTCACATTTTGAAAATGCCTTAGAAGGGCGAAACATGTCATACATAAATATTATAATAAAACTACTTGAAAAAAATCGTTTTTCATACATTTTAATAATTAAAACAGTTAATGATATGAAATAAATACACAAAAAATCACTATTTTCATTATTATCGATATAAAAGTTTATTTATAAGTGTAATTTTAAAGAATATTCACGAGAGCCAATGGAATGTACATCCTACCCAAAAGTTAAGGGGCACTAAAACACGTGTATATTCGTATTTGACGAGTTGGAAAAGTTTATATTTTTTTATTTTTACTTTTATGATAACGCGGGGTGAAATTATCCCACTAAGGGATGGGGACCAATATAACTCGGACCACGGTCAGTCGCGGCGGCCGTAAATCCGGAATATCGACGATGAATGCTTTGAGTGCACCAATTTAGAATGTTTACGGGTTATTTTGACCAGCGCCGCACGCCGAGGGTTAAGTGCTTATAAGCGGTAATGTTGCGGCTTTTCGGGTTAAAAACAAGCTAATAACGAATAAAGGCCCTACTTAATACACGCAAGGCGAAAACAAGTTTCTTAGTACAATATTTAATTCGTGTTTAAATATTTTTATGTTTTAAACCAATCGGTCGTGGAGTCTTTCATGGGGGCGCTAACAGCTCCAGAAGGGGCATCCAAATAGAGGGCGTTAATGCAATCAACGGGGGCAACCGTGTCGCACTTATTTAACCCTTAATTGGATCGATGGAAAATATATCCTACTTGATATTAACAATTTTCCCCAGACACAGGTCGATATCACACAAAACATTGTCGATGGAATAAAATTCGAAAGTATTTAAACTTTTTTTTGTCTAATTTTGTCCCTATAGAAAACAACATAATTTATTATAATCGGTTTTCTTGCGCTAAATAAAAGGTTAAGAAATTAATAATAATATTGTAAATAATGAAAACAAAAAAATCTTAATTATTATGTATTTAGTATGCTTCCACCTGTGTTTATGTTCGACCGGTTTCTGCAGCTTGCTGCCATCTTCTGGTCAATTTTGTATAATTTTTTTTTGTTTTCATTATTTAAAATAAACTTCTACCAATAAATCTCAATTAAAAATAATAATTATATTGTATTTGTAACTTTTTGTTAACGCGTAAATAAACTGTTTAAATTTTAAAATATATTTAATTAAGTACTCGTATGTGTAGACCTAATTTCGACGACCGTTTGGTATTGTCGGTGACAAGTATTAGGAAGTTGGTAATCAAAGACGCGATTCACGAAAGAAACTAGCTTCGAAAAGTTGTTAATAAAATATTAAATAATGATTCAACATTTGTTGTAACTATTGTAGAAATGGATTTTCTTGTAAAGGGGGCGGTAATGCAGACAAGTTTGGGAATCTCTGATTAAGAGTTACGATGGCCTATTATAACCTTCATCTATAATAGTTACGAGTAACTGAAAAACTACGAGAAAAACTAAACTAACTGTTGAAATAAAGTATATTTAAAAAATGATCAAATTATTTTAAAAGTATATTTGAATTTGTTTACAAAATAATGAACACGAATATAAAAGCAACCCTTTATAACCCTATGGGTATTATTGAGACTGTACTATTAGAGTGTTGGATGTGCATCGGGGTAGAGAGGGTTGAACTGAGAAATGGGAAGCGCTGTTTGGTGGATAGAAAATTTATTACCGTAGTTATTATTCTTTTCCTGTTTCGTATAACGTACGGCCTTCTCTCGAGTTACAGCGGCAAAGGAAAAAAAAAGTTTTTGTGGATATTACTCTTATGTTCAAGAAATAACATAGAAGAAAATATTTTTAGGAAATTGAGACTCAATGTATTATAATACGCTCTAACAAAAGAAATTCTGAAGAAACTAGTACTCAATTATTTATAAAAAAAAAACTTGTATATTTTGTTAGTGATATGATTCGCATTGCTGAGGAAATATTAAATGTTATTTAATCATACGAAGCACTTAATTTGCGGTACGATATTTTATTTTATAAATATATTATAATAATAACAAAAAGGACCTCTATGTAAGATAATTATATTTTATGTTAAATAGTTCTCCTTGCACCCTAGCTTTATCAGTGCAATATAAATACTTTCTTTGAGAATATGAAAATATACTCCTTCCTTCGTTGTGTCACGACTTGATTATTGTAATGGAATTTATGCAAACATTCCAAAACAACAAATAAACAAACTTCAATCTGCGTTCAATGCAGCAGCAAGGCTCATTAAAGGCATTCCAAAAAAGTCTCATATAACACAACATCTCAAAGAACTTCACTGGCTTAAAAGTCCAGAAAGAATCCAGTATAAACTCTGCTGGACAGTCTTCAAAGCGCTACATGGAATGGCACCAAGTTATATATCTGAACTCTGTATAACGGACAGCCTAAATTCACGGAAATCCACACTTCGCTCGGCGAACTCCTCAGCAATAGGAAGATTAGTTGAGCCGAAGCGTTGCCCCAGTACAAATTTCGGGGATCGAGCGTTCGCGGTAGCCGGTCCATCAGCTTGGAACAATCTCCCTTCACACCTTAGATGCATAAATGATCCGACAGATTTCAGATCTAAATTGAAAACCCATCTTTTTCATATTTCATACCCAATTTAAACATTTATACTTTGTTCTACTATACTTTCAAACCGATCGTTTTTTAAGCGGTCACATTTAGATTTTTAAGATTTAAAACACGTCTTAATGCGCCCTTGAGGTGATTACATCACAAAAACGGCGCTTTAAAAGTTAGCATATTATTATTATTATTATTATTTTACTCAAATAATATGGATTTATTGTTTCTTAAACAATGATGTAAAACTCCATATTAAATAATTAATACGAATGAAAACGTCAGTTTTGTAGAAGTTTTATTATATTTTATGAGAATGACATGTTTCGCCCTTCTAAGGCATTATCAAAAGACATTTGATGATGCCTTAGAAGGGCGAAACATGTCATTCCCATAAAATATAATAAAAACTTTTAGAAAACTGACGTTTTCATTCTTATTAATTATGTATAATATGTATTATAGTTTCATGTATTATTTGATTAGCAGTATAACAAACTTTTAAAAAACGACCCTAAAAAAAAATATTTAATGAATTATTGAATTTCGTTTATTTAATGATACCACGAAAATAAAATATTAAATAAAAAATTTATTAATTTAAAAATATACATTTATATTTCGGGCAAAAGTTTTGTCAAATTTGTGGCGGGAAGACGGTATGGTAAAAAAAAATTAAAAAGTATTCCAGCAATATTCAATATTTCATCTTCCCACCATTACTCGGTCATATTACATGCCTACAAAACTCATATATACGAGTATCTTAACACTATATTACTAGTTGATTGACATTTAAGACATTATTTATGATTATTAATTTTTACATAAAAACATTCGTAATCAAAATGAATAGACATAACAATATTTGAAAATAGAACTCACCTGATCACTCATTACGATAGACTGCATTAAACCACGTGGTTTTCTTTGCGATATCCTGAATTTCTTTGGCTTCTTCATTCATCTGCAACAATATAATTGTTTCGTCACAAACACTTTTTTTAAACAAAGTTTACATAAAGTTTTTTTTTTGCCACAAAATCCAAAACACAAACGATAACAAAAGAAACGCTTTTGTTCGTTATCACAATTGACAGATTTAAAAAAATATGTTTAATTTTGGAATGTTTAACAGTTCTTTTTAAGTTTTCAAAATTTTTGATTTTCGAACACATATGAACGTAACTACGCTCAACAATCTAATGCCATCTTCCTTATCATTTAAATAAAATGTCCCGAAGGCGTTATGTAAATAAGTTATTACCTTATCTATCATTTTATTATTACACGTCTATGTAACCACTGCAAATATCTGAGAAAGCTTGCCAAGGTGTTTCGAAAAAGAAAAAAAATGTAAATGATAATTTTTTTATATTAAGTCATCGTTCATTTTCATTTTCTTCGTTGTCACGTTCATCTGTCGCAGTTTGAATTAAGAACGCGCAATTTGATTTTAAAAATTAACATTTATTTATTTTATTTATACAATTTTGCCGTACTGCCATTATAAATTATTGATAAACTTTAGGCGTTGACAATGTAGAATTTATTTATTAATTTACGTCTAAATTTGAGCTTTAATATAATATAATAAACATCTTCATTATTATTGTAAAATAAAAAACATTAAGCTATTCGGTAGGTAATATGAAAAAAACATTAAATAGAAAAAATAACAAAAACTCAATTTAAACAAAAACAAAGAAAAAATAATGTTCAAAATAAAAACATACCTAAAATAAGTACCTGTATATGAGCATAAGTAATGTATGTACGAGTACAGCAAAAGTATAAAATAATTAATAATACGTATGAAAACGTCTGTTTTATAGAAGTAACATTATATTATACGTGAATGATATGTTTCGCCTTGCTAAGGCACTATCAAACGTAAATTCTTTAAAATGGCGAAACATGTCATTCCCATGAATCAAAAGAAAACTTCTAAAAACAAGCGTTTTCATTCTGATTATTATTAATAATAATAAATACCATTATTTTAGAAACGTTATACAAAATAATAAATAGTCCATTGTTTTGGCCGAAACACTATGATACCTTAACATTTTTAACTGTTCAATCAAACAACTTTGGTTTTGTATCACAATTGTATTTTATTTTAAGCGACAGCTGTTTCATCAATCAATGTTTACATCATCAGGTGTCAACATAGGTTGATGAAACAGATAAACTGTTGAAATTTAAAACACTGTTACGATATCACCATTTTTATTATTATTTTTTTTTTTATTAATTTTAACAGCTGCCAAAACTCTCAACATAATTGATAATTGTATATAATTTCAACATCGAACAGCACAAGCGTATTTTGTAATAAACAGCAAGTTTTTCAATACGTATCTTAAGTTGTTTGTAACACCTGATAATCCCAAAATCGGTTGGCGAAACAGCTGTCGCGACAAATGATTATAAATTGTAATATCAAAACAGTGTTTTAATTTTTAACAGTTAATTTAATATCTATTTTAATTAATGAATTATACTCAGTGTATTTGCATTTTCAAGGTTAGCAAAATTCTTTCTGAAGTGATTCTGATAATATGGAATACAATAGAGAACTTACCAAAGTAAGAATGATAAGGAAATGGGAGAGTCTCCATTGATACAAAACTCAAAACCTAAGTACGTAATTTAAAATGTATCTATATATAGAAAATGGGCGCGTCTGTAAAATTGGCGGCAAAATCAACATGTTAACAATTACTTCCATATATTATTTCTTTATCGAACTTACGAGTAATTATTAATTGGTATCGAAAACGACCTAATTCCAGTCGCGGAAAAAGAGATGGATGAGAATCGCACAGGATAGAGAAAAATGAGAGGCCTACATCCAGCAGAGGAAAGACGATAATAATGAAGAAGAAAAAAAGTCAATTGCTATATCGCATCGATTTGACTCGCGTTTTAACGATGTAAAGAGCTGTTCAACAAAATAATATTTTTTTAAAGATTAATTGTATCTCAATAGAGACGACGTATTTTTTTTTACGACTACCACGTCTGACAAATTTTTGGAACTTGTATATATATATGCTACTATGTTAAATTAACTTTACATTTTTTAGGTCAATCTACACTAGCGCCATCTATTAAGATTATTTGTAAACATTAAATGATTAACCAGCAATGGGTAAAATCCAGTATTTGTCTACAAGTATTTGCATACATTAAAAATAATAATAATATTAATGATTCAAACTCAGATCTCATTTCTATCGTATGTATTTATTATTATAATTTCTTCCTTATGTTGGCAGTTCTATGCTTCACTTGCATACATAAGATCCTCACAGGAACGTCATTATCAAAATATACGTATACAGTATACAAGGAAAATGCAAGCTTTAAGGTGGAATGTGTGTGTAAAATTCGTCGAAAACACATCGATTAGTCATCGCTGAAGATAAAGTAGCCAACATTATTATGGTAACAGATCAATAAAGTGGCTTATCTCTAAGAAGCCGCGCCCCGGACCGTGGCAAGTTGTCTACAAATAAACGGTTCCAATTTTAAATAACAATTATTTTGGGTTCCATTGTAAAACACCCATTCTCAAACATAATATTCGTAATTTGTTTTTGAATGTATACAAATACTTGTAGACAAATACTGGATTTTACCCAATTTAAATAAAGCATAAAAATTGGAGATTGGATCTCCAGGCGTTGTCTAGCAATGTATGATAGTTGCGAAGCCTTTCACATTGCATTAATAAATATTTTTACTTAATGCTTACATATATTCTTAATAGATGGCGCTAGTGTAGATTGACCTAGAAATGTGAAGTGTGTCTCAACATAGTATCATAAACGCCTTGGCCACCATATTCTGTTTCCAAAAAAAAAAAATTACGTCTTCGTCTCTATTGAGATACAATTAATCCTTAATAATATTCGTATTATATATTTTTTTAACCAACCCGTCTGGCAAGCGTGGCGTTGTAATGCCAACCACCCCCCGTATGACATTTCATTTATGGAGAAGTATGGGGGAGGCCTAAGTCCAGCAGTGGACGACAACGGCTGTTAACGAAAAAGAAAAAATATATTTTTAAAATTTATGTTACCGCCCAATATCTAAATATCTAATGTCTTTTGACCACAAACAGTGTCAAATGCCGTACTCTGGGCCATGGTAGGCGATAGGCTAATCAGAGATCAAGTCGCGAATTGCAAATGACTATGAATCTGTCACACCCTTAGATGGAACCCATCCTGCATTGCTCAGGGCGCCCACATTTTATTATTATTTTATATAATATATAGGAAAAAAATCGAGTTAGTTTGAATTAAGAATAAAATACCACATAATATTTCTCTCCAATAAAAACTTTTCCGAATTCGAAAATCATCTCATTGAAATCGTCATTCGGTCAATAAAGATGAAAGCATTGAAATTGTATATGTTTATAAAAGAAATATTGCTTTGAATAATTTTGAAATTTGAGAAATTCGTAAGCAATTAAAATGAAAAAAAAATATTTTAAATAATCAAATAAATTTAACTTCAAGTGTAATAATTGATTTATTTCATTTGTCGTAAGATAATGAAAGTACACCAATTTGAACATTATTTTTTACGATTTATTTAAAATAAATAAATATAAATAAACACATGTCGAAACTGACCATATTTGTGAAAATTTTGCTTAAATATTTATTTTGTATATATAATACGAGTATGTAACTACACTGATGAAGGGCTTCTTTATCGAATGCTCAACACAAAATAATGATTTAAATTTAAAAAAAATATATATATTATTTTTACAATGATAAGAGTTATAAAAGTTAAATCAAATGTTTATACATTGTTTATTTTTGTCAACGTGTTTCTGTAGAGTTAGTTGTATCTGATGATAAAAGTATTAAGCGTTCGAAACATGACGAGAAAAATAAAATCAAAAGTAAAAAAATCGGTTTTAATAAGTTTATTTTAGGCATGTCTAAGTTCATTTCATCAGAAAATACATCGTGCTAAATTTTCGTTCTCCCAATGACGAAAATGTAAAACCTTCAAAATTTGCCGAGAAATATAATATAAATACATAAATTAAAATAAGAGTACATTAAATAATGTTTGAGGTCCTTTGAAAATGCATCGTGCCAAATTCGTTATCAATATCAACAATCAAATTTGATAAATGGTGTCAATATTTGTTCAGGGTGACAAATAATAACTCGTAATTTATTACTTCGCAAGAGATATTACGTGATAATGGCAATAATATTTCCGATATTCATATCTATTTTCATTACATGAATTTACTTCAAATTGCACATTCTAAAGCAATAGCCATTTCTTTTGGTTCTCAAGAAATATTTTTGAAATTAAGTGTATATCTATTATTTACAAAAATTTCAACCATGTTTAAGATTTATAAAATCAACTTTCATGCTAAAAACGTTGTATGATTGTGAATGAATTAAAAATAGCTAAAATGATTGAATATGAAAAGAATGGCCATTTGTCATCTCTATTAACACCTTTGGCAAAACGGTATGGTTTTTTGAGTTATTATTATACAACAAAACTCTTTAAAATAACAAAAAAATGGGAATTTTTTTAACAAAAACGATTTTTATTCAATTTTAGTTCATTATTTTGGCCGAAACACTACGATACTTATGCCTCTGAAACCTGGGTGATGACAAAACACACTGAAAGGTCCATCGCAGCATTTGAAAGAAGGGTTCTTAGGACAATATATGGCCCAGTGAGAGACCACAATGGTTGGCGTCGTCGATATAACCGAGAGCTATATGATATCTATAAAGAGCCCGATGTGATCAGATCCATCAAAGTAGGGCGCCTGAGATGGGCTGGTCACATAATCAGAATGGACGACGACAACCCTACAAAACGCCTCACGCTCTCAGTACCACAGGGACGTAGAAGACCAGGAAGGCCCAAAATGCGATGGATGGACAGTGTCAACACGGATGCATCGGCATCAAACAGACAAGAATGGAGGAAGCTCCTGGATTCAGCCAAGGCCCACCCAGGGCTGTCGAGCTTAGGATGATGATGATGATGATGATGTCAACATAGGTTTACGAAACACCTGTCGAAGAAAGTGTGATACATAAACGAGTAATATAATTTAATGCATAAAACAAATTTGAGTTTTTTTATAATGTTCATAAGATGAATAGTTCGTTTAAAGTGTTCATATGATGAATTGTCGGTTTAACAGATATTTTTATTTATAACTAACTAACTAACTAACCATCACGCAAGGGGTAGGCAGAAAGAATGGACTGCCACGCCTTTCTTTCCTGACATATTTCTCTCGCTTCTTCAACATTCATACATCGTGTCATGCACGCGCGTCGATTTCTCTGACTCCTCACATGGCCGACATTCAATATTTGATTTATTTGATCGTGCCACGTTTTCCTCGGTCTTCCTCTATTTCTGGTACCATTTACATCATAAAAAATATAATTTTTTTACCATTCTTTCTTCATTCATTCTTTCCATATGTCCAAACCATCTTAATGATCCTTTCATTATTTTGTTCATGACACCATCATTCCCACCGCATTCACTTCTTATATTTTCATTCGACACTCTATCATACACAGAATATCCACACATTCGTCTAAGAGATCTCATTTCTACTGCATTTATTCTACTTTCATTCTTCCTTTGCCAGTTCCATGCTTCGCTTCCATACATAAGGGTCGGTAGAAGAACACCATTGTGCACTGCCATTCTTGCTTTTTTGGATAGGTTTTTGTTTGCGATGACAACTTTAAGTGCACCATTCACTTTTTTGCCTGCCCCAACCCTTCTTTCAATATCCCTCTCCACTCTCCCATCTCTTGTAAACATACTACCTAAATACACAAACTCACCTACTTGCTCCAAGTTTTCACCATTCACGCTAATGTTGCAGACTGTGATGGTTTCTTCCTTTTCAAAAATCATTACCTTGGAATTATTAACATTCATCATCAGATCATTTCGCATGCATACCTCATACATACAATTCACCAGGACTTGTAGTTCATGCTCGTTGTCAGCAAGTAGGACAGCGTCATCCGCATACAAGAGACAGCTTACTGACACTCCGCTCATTTTGGCACCTACATCCAACCCTTTCAGCTCTTTCATACAATACAATCACTAGTATTTTTAATAAAAAACTAGTGAACTATTTGTTTCGTTTTGTTTTACAAAATAAAAACCAATACCACAAATAAAACAATATATTCTTTATTATACGAGTATAAGAAAATATATAAAAAAAATTTGCTTCAAATTAGTTCCTTAATAATTATAAGTTATTAGCATTCTAATTCATAATAATTATAATAATATTATGTATAAAAAGATATTATACTATAGTAAACACTTTTTTTTTCAATTTCCCGTTAAAACATTTTCATCCCCTTACAGAGAGGGATGGAAAAACTCATGTTAGGACGATTGTCATTTCAAAGCTGTTACTTCTATTTCCGGTTTTCTTTCGGAGGGAAGATACAGCCGATCTATTCAAAAGCGATTCTCTTTTTCTTTTCAATTTTATATCTCACTAAAAAGCAAAATTTTCTTAAAAAATTGAAATTGCTAGTTCAATTGTTCTTATTATAATAAATATGGTGGTAGTCTAGGGGTCAGATTTTTGGGCTCCTTATACAAATGATTTAGGTTCTAGCCTAGATATAACCTGAATCCTTATAATAATGGTATATTCTATGCTGATATTGGAGATAATTTAATAAATTCTGATATCAATATTCATTGAAATATTGAACGTTTTCCATTTTAAAATTGAATTTATTCAATAATTAGTATAAGTGAAAGCGTCTGTTTTCCAGAAGTTTTATTATATTATATTTTATGAAAATGACATGTTTTGCCTTACTTAAGCATAATCGAATGTATTTGTTATTCATTTAAAAATGCCCTTTTATTATTATTCTTGTTCCCCCCGATCGGAGGTTGGATAACGCCTTAGAAAGGCGAAACATGTGATTCCCATAAAATATAATAAAACTAAAAAAAACAGAATTTTTCTACTTCTTTTCTTCATCCCGTTAATGTAGAACTCGTGATCTGTTTAGGCAAGATATCTATTTTCGTCCTGTGATGAAGACGTCCAGCTTTCTATCCATCTCTTTGGTGACGTCCTGGTGGTCGACGGTCCTCTGCAGTCTCGTGCATCACGATCTTGGGAATCCTCGCTGATTACATCCCCTCAATGTGGTCCCTCCAGAATCGTCTTTTCTTTCTACTCCACCTGACTGTGTCGTTGATTTTGTAGGATCTGCGAATCTCTTCATTAGGTATCATATCTCTATGGGTTCTACCCACAATAGGTCGACATGTTTTCATTTCTACTGCTCTTCTGTTTGGTTCTGATAGTGTCTGCTCTTGCTTCGATTCCGTAAGTCATTATGGGCTAGACGTTATTATTCGTAATAATTATTTAATATGCAGTTTTACATCATTGTTAAAGGAACACATAAATACATTGAACTATTTAATAGAAAATAATACTGAATGATGTACTACATTTTTACTTATATGGAAATTAACAGTTTTAATTAAATCGGTCATTTGGTGCGTTTCAATGCATGGAAAATAATGTGTAAATAATAAATACTATTATAAAAAATAAATTAATGTTATCCTTTTTCATTGAGCGTCTATTTTTCATACAAGAAAATAAAAGGCAAAGCTTTCCAACGTTTAGATTGTCGTCTGTTTTCTGCCACTGTGATTGGCCTGTGAATGAATGTTCCGTTTTTAAAACAGAAAAGAACGCAAAACAAAAAAGAGCCGACGATTCGCTTTTTAAACTGCACTAATTGGTATGACAGTTCTCTTGTCGGTAAATGTTATGACTTTGTATTTAATTGTATAAAAAAAACATTTTAAAAATATAGTAGTCTTGAAGTATTCTTGAGGTTTCCGATACCCCAGAAGGGAATTATGTATATTTATTTAATTATTGATTATTGAAAGCGAAAACGGCCGTTCACAATGGAGTTCTCGTCCCATCACTAATGTATGGAAGCGAAGCATGGAACTGGCAGAAGAAGGATGAAAGCATAATAAATGCGGTAGAGAGGAGGTCCCTAAGACGTGTGTGTGGTAGAACGATATACGACAGAATCTCAAATGCTGATATAAGAAAGGAATGTAGAGCGGAAGAAGGTATTATGAAAAAAAATATGAAAGGATCGCTGCGTTGGTTCGGACATATGGAACGCATGGATGGAGAAAGAATGATTAAGGTATACGTTAATGATGGAAATGAGGTACGAAGTCAAGGCAGACCGAGGAAAATATGGCACGACCAAATTAATCAAATTTTAAAGGTTGGTCATGTTAGATGTCGGAGAAATCGACGTGCGTGTATGACTCGTTGTATGAATGTGGAGGAATCTAGAGAGGTTTGCCAGGATATAATAGTGTGGCGGTCCATTCTAATCCGGAAGCTAGAGAGGTCTGACTGGGGTAACACGTTATAAGACTTAAACACATTATTTATTTTATCATTAACATTAAAAAAAGTCTTATCATTATAATTATGTTTAATTACTCATTTATTTTGTCTAAGGAATTATCAAGTGTTAAAACAGGCGTTTTCACTAGTGTAAATGATTGAATATGGAGTTTAACATCAGAGATACAATTAACAAAATAAAGCATTTAAATAAATAAAAAATCTTACATTGCAGTGAGTGTAATACGTACATTTTTTCTTATCAGATTGTAATTATCGCACTGTCTAGCATTGATGTATTTTTAGGCTATTTCAACCCTTTATCAATTTCCCGATAACCCTCTAAGTGCTGTGAAATTGAATGAAAAATTATTGACCCCCACATGTAATCGAGGGTATAAGCAACCCCACTTTAAAATCGTGTACTGGGGGAAAACAAATAATTTAATAATAAAAACAAACCCTCGAGGGGCGGCTGGCAACGGACATCGCAGGATGTCAGCCGCTCACAGTCAGGATATGAATTGTTAATTTTAAATTACCCTTGAAACACGCGTTTTCAATCCTATTATTAATTTTAAGAGATCCAAAAAAAAAAAACTAAACTATTTTTGTGGTTAAATCAATCAAAAATATATTTATAAGAAAATTTTGATACCTGTCAAAAGTGTTATTTATAAATTCTTATTCTTCTTTCTAGGCTTCCCTCCACTGCTGGATATATGCCTCTTCTATCTGTCTCCGTTTTTCTCTATCCTGTGCCGCTTCAATCCATTTTTTCCCGGCGACCACAACAATATCGTGGGCCCATCTCTTCCGTGGCCGACCGACACCCTTTTTTTCCCAATATTAGCCGCTTCATGGATCGTTGCGCGAATTTCAATTTGTGGACAGTATTCATGGTCAGGGACATTGTTTCCAAACCATATGTCGTCACAGGCAAGATGCATGCTTCGTTGGTTTTCCTTTTTAAATTAATGGGGATATCCTTGTTTCTCATTATATGACTGAGCTTTCCGAAGGCTGACCAACCAAGTATAATTCTTCTGGGTATTTCTGCCACCTGGTTTTCTTTTCCCATTTTTCTCTTATGTCCGAGGTAGATGTATTCTTCAACAGTTTCAATTATTTTGTAATCAATTTTTATATTTCTGTTGGACAGACTCATGATTTTGGTTTTGCTGTGGTTCATTTCTCACCGAAACCTCAGGGAACCGTCATGGAGATCTTTAATCACGAATCTTAGTTCTTCCAGGTCATAAATTTGTCACAACTGTCATATTGAGAATTGATTTTAAAGCAGAATACTTTTTTTTTTCACTTTTAGTTAGATATTGAATTTATATAAGAATTTTGACAAGTGTAAAAATATTTTTTTCATTTGTTCCAATGACAATTTGAATAATTTCATCAATACTATTTTAAAGTTCTTGCTGGTGTTGGTTTGTTAAGTGCCTAAATACTGCTAATTTAAAAAAAACGGTGGATACTTGGAACATAAATTATATAGACTGTATGTGCACCATCTAAAAAGAACATTCTGTATTAAATTATTTTTATTTTGTTATTTTATTTTATATTATTTGTTTTAGAATTATTTTGTGGGTGTTGGAAGATCGAAGTGTGCGCGGGAGATGCCTATTGGTGGCATGAGGTTCGCAACCCATCACACCACGTATCCTGCGGGGAGAAAAGAGAAGGATGGAGTGCGTCATCGGTTAAAGTGTGGCAGTTCATTATTTCTGCCTACCGTTTAGGCGAGAAGTGTGTATCCAAATATTATATTATTTCCAAATGTCCAAATCATCTTAATGATCCTTTCATTATTTTGTTCATAACACCGTCATTCGCACCGCATTCACTTCTAATATTTTCATTCGACACTCCATCATACACAGAGTATCCACACATTCGTCCAGGAGATCTCATTTCTACTGCATTTTTCTACTTTTATCCTTCTTTTGCCAGTTCCATGCTTCGTTTCCATACATAAGGGTCGGTAAAAGAACGCCATTATAAATATACGAGTATGAATATATAAGTTTCAATATATGTTCTAATTTGTTATGTGTATATATATAATATGTTATATGCTATGTTTCAGTTATATTTATAAAATGCTTTATATGTATGTTCAATTATTTGTATTGTTCCGAAAGTCAAACATCGCCGCTACCTTTTGGGGCAATAATGAACTTCAAGCAATACCAAGAGCAAGAACGGCTTTAAATTCAATTGGGAACATGTTCAACCAGGCTCCACTTGTTCTACCATTACCGGTTGCCATTGTATTGTATTGGGATGAAAGAAAATAGAAAAAATGCCAATAAAACATGTAATATATACCGAGGTAAAATAAAGAAACATGCTGTTTATTTATATTATTATGGATAAACGCCGTAGAAATGAGATCACTAATAAGAATGTGCGTGAAAACGTTGTATGATAGAATACCGAACGATGAAATAAGAAAGAAATGTAAGGCAGATGACTGCATTATAGATAAAATTAAAAAAGGATCCCTGAGATGGTTTGGACATATAGAACGAATGGATGAGAGTAGAATGGTTAAAAAGTTGTACACAAGCAGCGTGAGTGGAAAAAGAAGCCGAAGAGGACCGAGGAAAACATGGCATTACCAAATTAATCAATTACTGAAAGGCGGCCACGGTTGAAGTCGGAATAATCGACGTGCGTGCAAGGTACGATGTATGAATGTAGAGGAAACCCGAGAGGTATGCCAGGACAAAGCATTGTGGTGATCTATCCTCTCTGCCTACCCCTCCGGGGAGATGGTGTGTTGGTTAGTTAGTCAGTTAGTTAGCTGTTTATTTTCCACATTCCTTTTTATGTGTTACAAAATCCTTAAATGTCTTCTCTAGTTTCAATCCATGGGATTGGTTTGCAGCAAAATATAACATTTTTTCTATTTGCTTAATTTTGTTTGGACCTTTAATGTTGAAGTCTCCCGTTTCTTTCCACATTTATGTAGAGCAGGTTATTTTTTATTTTATTTAATAAAGTTATAAAAAATTACAAAAAACATTTTACAATTTAATACTACATTTTATAAACAATTAATAATATAAAAATCGCAAATGAAAAAAAAAAACATTTAACATCGGTACATAGAAGATGTAGAGGCATTTTCGACGAAAGATCGCAAAAGAACCAGCATCTCTTACCTCATTTGGTGATTTGTTAAATAATTTAAATCCTCTATTGAAACGTACCTCGTCGGTTAACACGGAGAGCATGGTTTTTAATCCTCAGGGTGGTAATCGTGAGATTCTTTTCGGTATATTATTCGATTCAGGGACGGGTGTAAATATAAAGACAGTTACATGGGATACATTAAGGTTTATTATCTAGTTAACATTATAACAATAATCCAGAGGCTAGGGATGTCGTACGAATACATAAAAAAAGGCACATGATGGAAGAATGAAGAGGCTGTTTGAGGTGATTCCTCGATGGCGTGCTCGTCAGGACATCGACCGGCGACGTCGTCCGTAGACGTTATCAGCGACGCTGACCAGAAGATGGTGGGTCAGCAAATCAATATTTAGAGCGTCACCTGGCAGACACGAGGTTCCCTAACCTGTTGGTGCTGTCTGAAGCGGCGTGAAGTGGTCCTCGCAGTTCCGCATGGTGGTGAGGTCAACCACGTTGTCGGGACATGATGTGCGACAACACGTGGGCGGCAATTTCGGGAGCAGAGGATGGCTCGGACCGTGGCGGAGGGAATCAATCGCAGACACGCGGACACATGACGCACATGTGTAACCAATGTGCGGTCTTTGATATGGATATTATTATTAGTATTCTACCTGATATGATGGGAGAAAGGCTGAACCATTGCTGGTCCAGCCGGATGCAAACGGATTAACGTTTCTCCTACATCGTGGTGGTAACTGGGCACTGGCGAAAAAACACAAGATGGCGGCCTACCCGCAACGGCTGACTAAAGGGAAGTGACGGGCTTCTGCCTCGAAGCATAGAGTACCGAAAAAGCAGTGTTACCAATTGGGAAGGCGGCGGTGGCTCACAGGGCGGAAACAGGAGAAGTTGGAAATAAATTTCGAAAAGGTACTTAACTGGGGAGAATTGGGGCGAATTCAGTGGCCGAAGTTCGAATTCCGAATTCGTACCATTACACTATCTCTATAAAAAACACATTTCTCTGTACTTTCAAGTCTGGGTCTCCGGAGTCGGAATCTATCACGACCTCTCGTCAAATAGTCCTGTATTTCATAACTTTATGCCACATTTTAAGTTAGATTTGCAGGCACCATATTACTCTTTATTTTATAAACAAAAATCAAACTAGTTTTCTTGAATTTAATCATTTCAATTTGTTTAACATTGTTGAAATCCTACTACCCCAACCAAGTATAGCCCTCATTCCTTTATTTTGTAAAACCTGTAGTTTATCAATATCTCCTTTATTACAAAATAATACAGAAGAACAATAATTAAAGTGAGGCAATATTAAAGCATTATAGACCAGCTTTCTACTATTTGTGTATGTCATGTGATAGGTAGCTAATATATCGCAATTTTATTGCCAATAATATATTGCCATTTAAATAAAGTGTAACAATCACAACGCCATCGCCGGGAATCTTACCTACGTCCAGGAGCAGAGGAATACATGGGCTAATGATGATAAGCTGTTTTTTTTTTTAAATTGTATATTTTTGAACTTATGTTTCACCGTACTAGCGCTTTATCAATTGGAGATACCTAATGCTATTGTGTTGTCTAAAATTTTATTCCATAACATGTATAATAATAAAACGATGTTTTTTAAATAACTATTTCTACTTTGTTGAAAAAAGTGGAAGTACTTATTTTCTTATTAATTAAAAAAAAATACTAACACCAAAGATTTAAATCAATGATATTAGAATTTATTTTACAATCTTCAATGTGAGCAGAAAATAGATCATTATTATGAAGAAGGAATCGTGTCGAGGCTCGAACCCAAGTCCCCTTGATCAGAAGCCAAGCGTTCTGTTTTATAGACAACCACCCAATTAAAATTTTAAAAATCATTGTTTCATTTTTTTTCTCGTTTTATATAAAATAATAATATGCTTGTAATATTTGTTTCTAAACAACTTTACTTGTTAACACCAACCGGTTTCGCTCCCGCCGGACCTTCGTCAGTTTAAAATAATAAACTTTATTATCTGACCCTGACGAAGCTCCGGCGAGAGCGAAACCGGTCACTGTTAATAAAGTAGTTTAGTTACAAATAAAACAAGAACCGAGGAAAACATGGCATGACCAAATTAATCAATTACTAAAAGATGGCCACATTCGAAGTCGGAATAATCGACGTGCGTGCATGGTACGATGTATGAATGTAGAGGAAACCCGAGAGGTATGCCAGGACAGAGCATTGTGACGATCCATCCTCTCTGCCTTCCCCTCCGGGGAAATGGCGTGATGTTTAGTTAGTTAGTTTTAAAGCAGGTGTATTATTATTTTATTTAATCAATTGTCACACCACAAATTAAGTGCTTCATACGAAAGTTTTCTTGTTTTCTTTATTCGGGGGTATAATGCTTCCTGTTGATTTTTTTTTGTTTTCCCGCCACACATTTACGCGGGAACAATGAATTGACAGGTGGGCTCCATTGTTGTTCACGCAGAATGGGACAGTCCACTCGGCCTGTCGGCCAGATCAGATTTGTCCGCAGATTGTATACACGTGTAGGTGCAACCAAACTTTGGAATAATCCGAAATTGTTTACCTTCGCTTTATGAAATTTATAATATAACATTATATTCATACATATCCTTGTATATCATATTATCAGATTAAATGTTGGCCTGTCATCCATTGATTTGATGGCAAAAAAGTAACGTAAAGTCCCGGATGGACGGGAACAGGCCTAGGCAGTGCAGCGAGACTGACGAAAGGGCGTCGCTGCGTCCTATAACGGTCTCGGGTGGCGGTGGGAACCTTCTATCTATATCATATTATCTTGTTACTGCTATCCAGAAGTTATTACAATACAAGATGCTTTGAATGTGAACCGAGATAATTATAAATGGGTTAAATTATAATACATAACATTAATTATTTGCTGTTAACATGAAATAAGTTTTTTCGTTTTTATAAAGAATTTTGACAGGTGTAAAAATAAAATTTTCATTTGTTCCAATGACAATTTGAATAATTTCTTCAATATTATTATTATGTTCTTGCTGGTTAAGTGCCTAATTACAGATAATTTAGAAAACGGTGGATACGTGTAACATAAATTATTGAATAGGATTTATTGAATATTTTTATAAACAAAAATATTTCAGAACATATCATATTTAGGAACCTCTATCCATAGGTGAAAAAATATAACTGAAAATATAAAATAAAGTATTGTTATATGTTTACACCTGAGGATTGTCGTTAAACTTTGAACCACGTTGTAAAAAAATTTGATCGTAAAAAATATTTCATATGTAAATTGGATATTGTAATAAGCATATGAATTCTATCACTAACATTAATGTAAATGAGGAAAAAACAAGAGAGAAATTAAAATAAACTATTATTAGTTTATAGGCGAATCGGTTGTGTAATAATAAAGTATAACATAAGTGTTCAAAAAGTTTATTATTAAATGTATCGCTTTGATATTTCATTATCATAAGTGCTCCAATTCGATTATTCCCTGGCAAGACGAAACATGTTATTACCACTGTTAAAACTTATAACACTGTTATAATATCACAATTAATTTTTATTACTGAGTTGGCAACCGTGTTACAAAAAACATTGACAACAACACATGATGCCAACATCGGTTGGCGAAACAGCTGTCGCGAAATTCTCAGTGAATAAAAATTAATTGTGATATTATAACAGTGGTATTGAGAAGGTACAGAAAAAATTCTTACGATTTCTGTACCTTAAAGAGAACGGTTACTATCCCTGGCTGTACCCAACTGATTACTTGCTGGGTATGCTGGACTACCAATCATTGGAAATTAGACGAACATCCACCTGGGTGTTCACTTTTTTCAACTGATTCGTGGTCGAATACATAACTCTGATATTTTGAATGACTTGACTTTGTTTGTCCCCGACAATTATCTGCGACAAAGGCAACATAGATTATTTCACCTGCCACTGTGTAGAACCAATCTACCTAAGGTAATGCCCGTGGGCAGGGCAATAATACTATTAAACCGCATCTCTTCGGATGTGGACATTTTTCACGATAGTGAGGCTACCCTCAGAAAGCATCTATCTCTTATGTATTAAATTACTATTTGCTTCTCTACTTATTGTACAAAAATGTTCATCTTTACCAAACTGTTCTCGGATATTTTTTTTAAATTGTCTTCTGTTTTTCTTTTTTCTGACTTACTCTCATTTGTTTTCTTGTTATATTATTTGTAAATATGTTTTTTTAAATTGTAAATTTTATTTTTGTGATTATAACGATTTGGATGTGTTATTCTGTAATGTTTATAATTTTTTGAATAAATTTAAATTGAAATTGAAATTGAAATAATTTTTTACAATGGTAAAAACATGTTTCGTCTTGCCAGGGAATAATATATTTTTTTTATATTTCTTTAGATCTACAAAATATGCATCTGGCGTATAAAGACATACAGAATCGAAGCATGAGCAGATAGTGCTTGAACGAAACATCTCATTAGAAAAGAAGGCATGAAAATATTCCGACATAACATGGGTAAATTTAGCCCTTAGAGATAGTGTACCTAACGTAGAGATTCGCAAAACCTGCAGTATTGATGACAAAGTGAGATGGAGTAAGATGGCAATATCATGATGCACGAGACTCCAGAAGACCGTCAACTACCAGGATGACCACCAAAGAGATGGAGATTATGTTGTGCGTCTTCATGATAAGACCAAAATATATATCCTGTCTAAACAGATCGCAAGATATACAGAAAAAAATAAATATTAGAAGACGTCTGTGAAAAGCATCGGGAAACTGCCACATTAAAAAGGCTCAAGTGGCATTTCAAGAAGTAGTAACTAAACAAATCCCTAGGATTGATACTTAAAAATAAGAAAACTTATTTAACATTGTGGTATTCCATAGTAATATACTTAGAAAATTGAAAATAACTTTGTTTAATCCACAAAATATTAAAAAAACACGACATGCTTCGGAGGATACATCCATCTTCAGGTGTAAAAATATAATAAAAACTAAACAATGAAAGACTAATATAAAAACGCATTTAAAATTCGATACTATAATGCAAATTCAAAAATTAACCTGGGCTTTTTGTTATAAGTACTAATAATTCTATTTTATCAGTAAGAAAAAATAAATAATATTAAATAATACGTGATGATAATAGAAAAAAAAGTATGAAAATATGTAATTTATAAAAAACATACATTTGAAAAGACATAATAAACTTTGTTTAGTTTTTATTGTATTATATTTTTGCACCTAAAGATGGAGGTATCCTCTGAAACATGTCGTGTTTTTTTAACATATTTTTTTAATAATAAGTAGATTAAACAAAGTTATTTTCATTTTCCTAAGTATAAATAAGAAAACGTCTGACTTTTCAAAATAAAAAAGGATTCGTAACACCTGCCTCAATTCGCATCTCGCCTGTTCATTTATGCCAATTTGAAACACGCACGGGGATTTGAACTGGACACCCAAAATGTAAAGAATTTTAAAATACCGTCACAGCATAAATAAATGGTAATGTGTTCAAATGAATAATAGAACTCAAAAAGAATAGCATTGTTAGTGTTAGAAAATATTACGACTATAACATTGCCGACTATTGGACTGTAATAAACTGTTTAGGAAACAAAAATTTATCAATGAAGCAAAAACGGCCATTCACAATGGAGTTATGGAAGTGTAGCATGGAATTGGCAGAAGAAGGATGAGAGCAGAATAAATTCGGTAGAGTGAGATCCGCAAGACGTATGTATTTAAAACGATATACGACAGAATTTCAAATGAAGGGAGGAATGTAAAGCGGAAGAAAGTATTATGAATGGATCACTGCGTTGGTTTGAACATATTGAACGTATGGATGAAAGAAGTATGGTTAAAAAAGTATACGTTTACGGTGTAAATGGAGTGCGGAGTCGCGGGAGACCGAGTCTGATGACATAATTATGAAGAAAGTAGTGTAGTAAACGACGTGCGTGCATGACGCGATCTATAAATGTTGAGGAAGCGAAAGAAGTATGTCAGATCAGAACAGTGTGGCTCTCAATTCTTTCTACCTACCCCTTCAGAGAGACATCGTGATGGTTAGTTAGTTAGCTATGAATTTCAAATAATGATTACACAAGAAAATCAGGAGATGGAAAAATAGAGAAAGATTTTGGAAGAAGGGTTGGAGCTGGAAACAAAATAAATGGTGCACTCAAAGTCATTACTGCACATAGAAATATATCGACTGAAACAAAGATGCCAATGCACAATGGAGTTCTAGTGCCGACGGAAGTGAAGCTTAGAGTTGGTAGAAGAAGGATGAAAGTAGGATAAATGCCATAGAAATGAGGTCACTAAGAAGGATGTGCAGAAAAACAATGTATGATAGAATATCTAATGATGAAGTAAGAAAGAAATGTATGGCGGATGAATGCGTGATAAATAAAATCAAGAAAAGGTCACTAAGATGGTTTGGACATATGGAACGAAATAGATTGACGACCTTCGTGGCAGAGTGGTTAGAAGCTCTGACTTCCATATCGAAGGTCCCGGGTTCGATTCCCGGCGATGGTAGTGTGATTGTCACATTGTCTTTGGTCTGGTGTAGAATTCACGTGACAATAAAATGGCGATAGATTGGCTACCTATCACATGTCATGTGGATCATCAATATAATAGCTAAAAATAATGTGTATACAGTAATTGGGTATAAGCGACCTGTTGTATACAAGAAAAAAAAAAGATGAGGGAAGAATGGAAGAATGGAAAGATGTGTACAAGTAGTGTGATTAGAAAAATAAGTCGAAAAAGACCAAGGAAGACATGGCATGATCAAATTATTCAATTACTGAAAGGCGGCCATGTTCGAAGTAGGAACAATCGACGAGCGTGCATGTCACGATGTGTGAATGTAGAAGAGTCGCAAGAGTTATGTGAGGATAGAACAATGTGGCGATCCATCCTCTCTGTTGGTTAGTTAGTAAAATAATTATCAGTCAATACATTCTTCTGAAGCTCTATATGAAACCCAAAAACTTTTTTTACGACAAAACAAGGTACACTTTACAAATTTATATAGTTTCTTGTTACGTCTTCAATATTCTAACATGGAAATTGTTACCCAACTGGTTATTTTGTAGGGAGAATCATATCGGTTTGGACACGTAATATTTTTTTACCATGTCAAATAAAGATTATTTAAAAATATATTTAATAGTCCATTGTTTTGGCCGAAACAATATGATACCTTAACATGATATGGTAACTTACAAAAATTAACAAATTAATTTAACTAACAAAAATAAAATTAACTGAGTAATGCTACTGTTAACATAATATAGAACCTCAAAAATTCCTAGTAATTCAGCTGTAAATTTAAATGTTACTGTCTATCATTAAGAATTGAACCTCAAAAATTCATAGAAAATTCAATAGTAATATAACTGTTTATAATAATGTATTGAACCTCAAAAATTCCTAGAAATTCAGTTTTAAATTTACCTATCATTCCACATTAGTTCTAAGAAAAACATTAAAATTGTTTTATTCAACAACTCAAAAATTTGCATTATAAACTTTCTTCCCCGCCCTTAAGATTTCTAAATTCAATATAAGGACACACTGTTTGGCGATGAGGTTTAGTTTGAGAATGCCCTCGCAAGGCGAAAGAAATTTGTCACAGTTTATTTAATTTATGTAAATTAAATTCAAGTAAAACCACTAAACAATCGTGTTTACTATTATGAAGTTTTACTAAACTAATACCTCAACCATCAATCCAGAAGAAGATACTAGAGGGATCATGTAGCCAGAATGGATAGTGATAGACTCGCATATACAGCCGTTTACGAAATTCCCTCCGGACCCTGTTCACTTGGAAGATCACCTAAGAGATGAAGGAACAGCGGGTTCTTATCATCCCAGGATACATTTTTTTTATTTATTTATTTATAAACATACAATAGTTTACATTGTATTCCCATGAGTAGAAAACTCATTATGGGACAGAAGGGATAAGTTACATATAAAATAATTATGGACCTTTAGAAAACAGAAAAGGAAATTGACTTAAAACTAAAACATTTTACACTATGAACATTTTGTTGCTTTATACAATTATTTTACATAATATTTGATCATTTTAATACATCATAAATTGCACTATTTAAATGAAATATAAGAACACATTTGAATAGTGAATTCCATTAACTTAATAGTATTCACCATATGAAAATAAAAAAAACAAAAACCATATAAAAATAATAATTTTATGCAATTGCACGTTAATGAAATTGATGTTAAAAGTGCAATTATATTTTTAATATCATTTAGGTATATGAAATTTCTACTCAACTTCTATTAAATTAACTAAATCATCATATCATACAGTTTGATGATCATATCATACATGATTTCTGTGCCACAGATCGTCAAATTTATTGAATTAAAAGGAGAGGTAAATGTGTCCGACGACTGATGGTATCACCCTATTATGTATAATTTTGTATTGTAAGTAACAATACAGAATTTATTCATTGTTCTGAATAATGAGCGGAAAGTGCGGCACATATAAAGTCCTTCGTGTTTCAAATGGAAGATATGGGATCCTTTGTCGGGATTCTCCGATGTGCCAACCATAAAACTCATGTTTTAGTTATATTCCGCGCCACAAGAACTCATGCGCCCGCCTCGAATAATTCGCACGTAATTTTGACGTACATACAGGTATGCATTATTTCCCTTGGGATATATGAATGTAGTGAAAACCATGTAAAACATAAATATTTTTTTTATATTGTAAAGCACAAGAAATAAAAAATAATAATAATGTGAAATAATAAACATTTATTAAACGCTAATGCATTAATTATATATACAACATTTAATCTCCCAAGCTCCCATTCCCAATCAAATGCAAATTAATCACTTATTAATTTCTATAAAAATTATGTCTTTTTAAATGTATGTTTTTTCTAACTAACTAACTAACCATCACGCCGTCTCCCCGAAAGGGTAGGCAGAAAGAATGGACTGTCACACTTTATCCGATGCGCCACTCTATCCTTCGCTTTTCGCCCCGCGGGAGACGCGGTGTGATGGGTTGCGAACCTCATCGCCACCAATAGGCATCTCCCGCGCACACTTCGATCCAACATCCACAAAATAAATCTCAAACAAATAATATAAAATACAATAATATAAAATAAAATATTGTTTTTTCTAAATATTGTTTAATATTATTTACCTATTAGTTTTTACTGATAAAAAATAATTATTAGTACTTATAACAAATAGCCCAGGTTATTTTTTAAATTTAAATTATTGTATCGAATTATGAATGCGTTTTTTTATATTAGTCTTTCTATCTTTAGTTTTTATTATATTTTTACACCTGAAGATGGAGGTATCTACCGAAACATGTCGTGTTTTTAATATTTTGTGGATTAAACAAACTTATTTTCAATTTCTTAAGTATAATAAAATATTTACTAATTCTTGAATTACGATGCATAATTTGGCATTCAGTATTTAATGTCTCTTTTTAAATATCTAATTAACTAACCATCACGCTGTCTATCTGGTGCAGAAATAATAGACCGCCACACTGTTCTGTCCTGACATACTCGTACATCTCTCGATTCCTCTACTCATACATCGTGTCATGCAAGCATTAGGCTCCTCACGTGACCAACAAATAACCGATCTAACCAACCAAATATTAAATATTTGGTTGGTAAGATCGTGCCAAGTTTTCCTCGGCCTTCCTCTATTTCTAGATCCGTTCACGTCGTTTATTCTTAACCATTCTGTCTTCAGTCATTCTTTCCATGTGTCCAAACCACTTTTTCATTATTTTATTCATAGCACTTTCATTCGCACCGTAATCACTTCTTATATTTGCATTTGAAACTCCATCATATACAGATTTAGCGCACATTCGTCTTAGAGATCTCATTTCTACATTTTACTTTCATCATTCAATCAATACATATTTTAATCGATTTATCTAAATTATAGTATATGCTTAATAAAATACGATTTTTTTTTGGGTTTCTCTCCTTAATTATGGGTTTCAATTTAGACATTTCAATATTTCGTTATTAAGTTCTAATAACTGTGATATATAGGGATTCTCTCATTTGATAATATACCAAAGAAAATAAACGTTTTATATGACAATCTCATAAAATATAAGAAAAACTTCTATAGATCAGATTTTTTAATATGGAATTTTGAACATTGTTCAAATATCTAAATATATCTCAAATCAATACCAACGTTATATTAAGTCTATTATAAAATGGATTTATGAAGAATCTAAGTATGTAGAAGGTATTTTTATAATATTATAGTTTAAAAAGACAAAATGTTTGCACAAATTAGAGTTTAAATAAAATCGGAAATGAATCAGCGAATACATTGCGTAACATACTACTTACATCGGTTAATGGTCCGATGATGATGTCAGATTGACAGGTTGGCTCTGATATTCGATACGGCATTTTTATTGCGGAGAATTTTGGCGGTGAATGTTCAAACTGGTTCACGTCGTAACAATGGATCAATAAATATGACGACATCAAATAAACATGATTGATTGAATGTTTAATTTGTTTTTTAGAATGAACAATTAATCTAATTATCCATTAGGCTTCAACTGTTTTTAGAAGCTGTAGGCTAAGAGGGTAGACATCCACACTGTTTTGTTATCAACCCGGCGTATGCCTTTACGGGTATTTGATACCAGAAGTATTTTAATTTACGAAATTTCCGTATTAAAAAACGACGTTGCCAAATACAAATAGCAATGTAGACATTTACAAATAACTACCGCCTCGCTTATTTTTAGTTCGGTGTTTTGGGCTTTAAGACAGAATTATTATTGTTTTTTTTTAAAAGACTAATACCAAGGATTTAAATCAATGATATTAGAATTTATTTCGCAATCTTCAATGTGAGCAGAAAATAGCTCATTATTATGAAGAAGGAATCTGGGCGTGTCCAGGCTTGAACCCATGTCCCTTGGATCAGGAGCCAAGCGTTCTATCCCCTAGACCACCAAATGGTCCCCTAGACTAGACAAATGAAAAAAGACATTAAAATAACGGTTGGTGCTTGGAACAAAATATATTATACTTGGTCAAAATCATCCTCATGTACGGAAGTGATGCTTGGAGCTGGCAAAATAAGGATGAAAGCAAGATAAACGCCGTAGAAATGAGATCACTAAGAAGAGTGTGCGGGAAAACGTTGTATGATAGAATACGGAATGATGAAATTAGAAAGAAATGGATAAAATTAAAAAAGGATCCCTGAGATGGTTTGGACATATGGAACGAATGGATGAGAGAAGAATGGATAAAAAGTTGTACACAAGCAGCGTGAGTGGAAAAAGAAGCCGAGGACGACCGAGGAAAACACGGCATGACCAAATTAATCAATTACTAAAAGGCGGCCACATTCAAACTCGGAATAATCGACGTGCGTGCATGGTACGATGTATGAATGTAGAGAAAGCCCGAGAAGTATGCCAGGACTGAGCATTGTGGCGATCCATCCTCTCTGCCTACCCCTCCAGGGAAATGGCGTGATGGTTAGTTAGTTAGTTAGTTAGTCAAAATCATCACTGCCAACCGTTTTGTCTGTCACCGCTCAATATTTAAAAAGTATATATATTGACCAGTCTTCTTCTTCTTTGTATCTTCCTCGCTGGGATTATCCTAAAAAAGATTTCGTCCCTTATTAATATCTTGTCATCGCGGAAAAAGGTTTAGTTGACTTTGAAATAGTTTTTTTTTCCAGGGACACCGGGTGTTAAAGTTTCTGTAACATTACACATGGAGGCACATTCTTTCTTGACAAATGATAAAAAAAAGCTCTTAACTGGTATAATACGCACGCCACTGAGTAAAGATAGTAATTAAAATATTTAGCACTTCAAAAACATCTTGTTTTGTTTATGTCAAATATTTCCTACGTATTTTAATCAATAATATCTATAAAAAAAACATAAAACAAAATAATTTATGGAATGATAATACGAAATCGCAAATGCAGCAATTTTAAAATTAATTAAGTAAGGACATTATGCACTAAACATGCAGTAGTGAAGCTTTTTCCTCTTAACCGAATAAAAAAACAGGTTTCTGAATGACATTTGCATCGATATTAGCTTCAGAAGTCACAAACCATTTATTTATTGCTTCTAATGCTGTTAATGGAAAACGCAGTATTGATATATAGCCCTATAATGCGGCTAACTACATTTGAAGTCCAAAAAATATGATTTTGAACTGGAGCCGACTACATATGCAGTTCATTTATGAGTGTAACATATAAAGCTTTTTACTTTAGTTCCTTACAACTAAATTGTTCGTAAAATTATGATGAACTATGACTATCTATCTGAACTGAAAATGTAGCTAACCGTAGTTCAAGTACAATTTGTTTTACTGCTAATTTAGCCAGTCTCACAATGGGGGTTAAATATATTTCAAAACATATATTTGCAAGAAGATCAATTACATTTTATGGACGAGATATATTTGACATATCGCAAGGCGAAACATGTCACTTTCTAAAATACTGAATATTAAATTTAAAGGGTGTAAGAAGTTTCGCCTTTTAGGATAATCACAACGTTGAAATTGAATAATACTCCAAAACGTATAGGAAACACGAATTATTTACTTTGTATCATTAAACTAAGCTATAAGGATAAAGGAAGGAAGAACGGACGGGTAAAATGTCCTGCGTATAGTTGAGGTGTCCTTAGATTGTCGACGCTGCGTATTTATTTCATTATTCTTATTCTCAGTCATATTCCTCAGGCTTGAAGGTCGTGTCCATCCTGTAAATCATTGACCATTGCACGCCATGCGCTCATGTCACCCAACAGTCTTCAGGCTGCAGCTAATGAGAGACCAGTCAGATCTCTGATTTGATCGGACCATCGGCTCGATGGTCGTCACTTTATTATTTTTCATTTTTTATTATTTTTTCATGCATACAGGTCGTTCAAACCCAATTACTTGAAACTGTTTTAATTTGATTCTCATGACGTATAATAGGTAGCCAATGTATCGCCATTTTACTGTTACGTGAATACTACACCAGACCAATGACAGTGTGACAATCACACTGCCATTGCCGGGAATCAAACCCATGACCTTCTTTTTTAATTTTAGCTATTTTATATTGATTCTCATGACGTGAGATCTTACCACTCTGCCACGAAGGTCGACAATGATGACTTTGTTCATGATGATGAGCTTTTCAACCTTTTCCTGGTTTCGAGGTTTCATTGTTCAACTGCATATAAAAAAGGGAAAGTGAATAAAAATATTCAGCTATATTGGGAATTAGAAGTTACTAAGATCACTGGTTGTCGACCTCTTGCGCATCTAGATGTGCAAATATATTACACGCCTTGGTAATTAATTTTCAAAGAAATGTCTCTTATATTGGCAAATAATTACATGTTCTCATTTTACCAATTCATTAACAGTTCTGCTATCTCACTCGCATCTGATTTAGCTGGGTGTGAAGCTGTAAAAACCTTCTTTTTGTTGATACTTGTAATACGTAATGCAGTGCCAGACGGTAACTTTTTATAAAGTGCCATTTTACAAGTGTGCATTAAATTTTATGTCATTTATAATATTTCAATATTTATCATTCAACCTCTACAAAGATACGAGTATTATTATTAGAAAATTATATTATTACACTTGCAATTACACTCTGGCACTCTAAAATCCACAATATGGAAAAACAAAGACATGGTCATTAAGAGTAAGATGAGAATTTCTAAAGCATGCGTAAGACCAATGGCGAACATATGGCGACGAAGCAAGGGCAGACGCAGTAAGGACCAAACAAGTTTTGAGGACTTGCGAAATGAAGACACTGAGCATAGAACTGAAGCACACTAAACACTGAAGACATAGCAGACAAGACACTGAGAGATCGCGTGAGGAACACCAGAATAAGAGACATATGCGAGGTTGAAGATATTATAAGATGGAGCAGACAGCGAAAAAGGGACTGATACGGTCATGTTCAAAGAATGGACACCACCAGACTCCCCTACATTGCATTGCATAATCAGCCTCATGGGACTCGTCCTCGTGGAAGACCTCATAAAAGATGGAAGGACAGCTGAAAATCTACCTCACAGGAGGAGAAACGAGTCAAACACGCACGTCGATTCTTCCGACTTCTAACTTGACCAACCTTTAAAATCTGATTAATTTGGTCATGCCATGTTTTCCTCGGTCTACCTCGACTCCGTTCTCCATTTACATCGTTAACGTATGCATTCTTAACCATTTTTTCTCCATCCATGCGCTCCATATGTCCGAACCAACGCAACGATCCTTTCATAATTTTATTCATAATACCTTCTTCATATGCAATAGTATAATCAATAATATTTTTATTTTTATTATTATGATTATTATAATAATAATAATAATAATATTTATTTATTTATTTATTTATTATTATTATTATTATCATTATCGTTGTTGTTATTGTTGTTGTTGTTTTGTTTTGTTTTGTTGTTGTTGTTGTTGTAGTAGTAGTTGTTGTTGTTGTTGTTGTCGTTGTTGTTGTTGTTGTTGTTGTTGTTGTTGTTGTTGTTTTTGGTGTTGTTGTTGTTGTTGGTGGTGTAGTTGTTGTTGGTGGTGTTTGTGGTGGTGGTGTTGTTATTATAATATTATACGTACGTAACAATAATAACTAAAATAATAAATTTTCGAGTAGGTATTATAAATATAACAGCGCCCTTGAGATGAGCAATTCATAAAAATGGCCCTTTATAAATTATCCAATTTATTATTATTATTATAAAACAACGTTTTAGTTATCTTTCCAGGGTTATGCTATATTTCCACGTGTCAAATATTTTATTTCATAAATCCTTTTTTTTTCAATATAGCATTTTATTATAATATATTTGCTCATTATTTTTTAAGTCACCCGTTAAATAAATACCGGACGCCACTGCTTGACCGCAATGTTCAATAAATTCACTTTCGCGATCTTAAAATAATATCATGACGAAACCTCCTGAAAACGGATCATAATTTAAAAAGATTGAACCAACTAAGGACAAATTGCAATTAGGTGATTTATTTGATTTAAATTATAAATTTATTGTACCTGTGGAAAATTAATGATTGTTAATATTTATTTACTGTTGTTTGTGCAATAGCGATACACTTTAGATAAAATTACACATTAAAAAAGATTTATTATTATAACCTACGTACAATTGAAAAACAGACGTAAAGTGCTACTATCTGGATAATAGAAAATCGAGGTCGAGTCCTGCTGGAGGCGTCAATGACCATTTTTAGAAATTCGCGATATTTCACTCACTAATTGTTTTTGGTATTTAGTAATAAAACTTTGACCTCTTATACTATTATCCTGTTAATAATGCGTTTACGTAGATTTACAAAGCAACAAAAATAAAGAATTGCTACAGAAACCGGTTAAGAAAATTTAACCCTTAATTTTAACGAAGAAAAATATTTCCATCTTGATATTATTCTCGTTTTATTTTAGAATGAAAAGAATAATAATTCAGAAGAAGTACGCAAATATGTTTTATGCGGAATATTATTGAACCTCTTCATCAAAATAATATAAGTAAACTAACTAACCATCACGCCGTCTCCCCGAAAGGGTAGGCAGAAAGATGGATCGGGCATGTAATACGTCAAGAAGGTCTCTTGCATGCGATAATTGAGGGTATGACCGAGGGGACAAACTCTAGGGGACGCCCACGCCGAGAGTACCTGGAAGACCTGTTGGTGGACGTGCGCTGCTCATCATATGCAGATTTCCAAAGAGCCGCACAAGACAGGGAAGAAAGGAAGTGAAGAATAAAAGAAATTGCTCCAAACCAATCCCAGGATTGAAACTTTCTAACTAACTATCTAAATAGGTTTGTTAAGAAATACGTTTTAGCAGTCATCGCTACCGCCTGCTAGTTGGAATATTTTATCTGTTGTGAGATATCAAAAGATATGTCTTTATTAAAGAAATAAATGTGTTCTAGTCCCAGTTTGACTTTTGTCGTGACACCGATTAAAGAGCACAATCCATCACCTCCGAGATGAGGTAACGCGGCAGGTACCCGAGCACCATTAAGAGAGTACCCTCCCGCTCCCAATTAGCGGCCGGACATGGGTAAGTCCGTTACGAAACGTCACAATTATTATTGTTAAGATTTTCGTTCACCGCGCATGCGTATTGGCTGCAGAAGGAGAAATTCGATAATTTATTCAAATTAATTCCCTCGGATTGGCCGCACAATGATGACGGAAAAGGCGGGAGATTTAAATGAAAAAAGGAATTTTTTATATCGAAGTGGACTCAACGCGGATTTCTAGTCGGTATCCTGAAATATGTTCCAAATTACGAATTAATACATTTTGACTAATCGCATTAGGGGTTAAAAAATATGCATGTATCATTTTGATTCTAATGATATTATTTACTTATTTATTGTTTTTTGAACAATGGTGTAAAACTCCATATTAAATAATTAATACGAATGAAAAAACTTATGTTTTTCTAGAAGTTTTATTATATTTTTTTGGGGGATGAAATGTTTCACCGTTCTAAGGCATTATCAAATTTTACATTTGATGAATGACATTTGATAATGCCTTAGAAGGGCGAAACGTGTCACCCCCCAAAAAATATAATAAAACTTCTAGAAATACATAAGTTTTTTCATTCGTTTTAATTATATGATATTATTCACATTCAACGCATTTTTTTCGATTCACAACACAAAAAACATTATAAATATACATTTCATATTACATTTCTTGTATTTTACCATAAATTTATAATTGCCAAAATATATAGAGATTCGGGAGTTTTCAATTACAATCCAAGAGTTCAAATGTATTTTATGAAGATTTAACAGTCTCAAAAATATTGATAAATAATGAAAATTAAATAAAAATCATAAAAAAATCTTTTTAAAATGTAGATTTAGTTAAAATCTACTTATGTTTGTGTCTTCGACCGGTTTCGGCAACTCGCTGCCATTTCCTGGCCGCAAAGCAGCGAGCTCTCGAAGACACAAGCATTAGTGGATTTTAACTTAAAACTAGCTCCTTAAAACTTTTAATTTAAAACTAGCTCCCAATATGAAAATAAAAAAATATTACTCTTAACTATATTCCAATAATCCCTCCTAAGTTTCGTTTCACTGACAATAATTTATGTAATTATTTTACTTTAGTGTCCTCATTTTCCTATTGTATATTATTATTATTATTGTTTATTTACCTTTATGATGTGTTTTTTTGTTCCCTTAAGTTTCAATGTGTTAGTTTTTTCTTTTCTTTTATACTATGTGTCTACTATGTTACTTAAGATATAATATGTTTGTTATTCTCTCATACTGCTGTTTATTTACATTTATGATGTGTTTTTCCCTTAGGTGATAATGTGTTTGTCTCTCTTTTATACTACTGTTTATATACCTTTATAATGTGCTCTTTCCCTTAAGCTATAATATGTTTGTATTATTTTTATAAATTCAATGTAATACATTTTATTAATCCAATGTAACAATTTTTGGGATCTCAAAAATGAGTGTTCACAACACTCACGAGACTCCTATACAAAATAAAGAGAGAAAAAGAAAAAAAAACTATATATATATTTTTAAAAGGTTTTTTTAACATTGTATTTTTATTTTCATAATTTATAATGAATCATGAAATTTCAAAAAACTATTTTTTTTTAAACAAAGTGATAAACGTAAAACTTTGATATGCACTGATGTGGGAAATGTCAGAGTGAATTTGGAAAGCAGAAGTGTATCTTTAAACGGGGCCAGCACTATGAAAATATTTAGATATTTTTATTTCTGCAGGATAATATGTATACAATAGAAAAAAAAAATCAACCTTTTTTTCTGTTTAATAATCAAATTATTAACCGTTGAGAAAAAACAAAGGTCACTGACATCATCCACCAGGTGGTGACTCTAGAATTGCAATGGGCAGGTCACGTAGCCAGAAGCTCAGACGAAAAATGGACAAGAAGACTGCTGACTTGGAGACTGTGGACGGCAAAGAGAAGTGCAGGGCAACCGCAACTCCGGTGGAAAAATTACCTGAGCAGACATGTAGGAATAACCTGGATGCAATCTGCACAAGACAGAGTGACATGGAATCGAATGGAGGAGGCATTTGTCCAGGAGTGGACGGGAATAAGCTGAGGAAGAAAAATAAGTAGAATTAACTAACTAACTAACAAACTAACCATCACGCCGTCTCCCCGGAGGGGTAGGCAGAAAGAATTGAACACCAGACTGTTCTATCCTGACACACTTCTCTCGATTCCTCTACATACATTTTGTCATGCACGCACGTCGATTTCTCCGACTCCTCACGTGACCGACATTTAATATTTGATTGATTTGATCATTCCACGTTTTTCTTCGGCTTCCTCTATTTCTAGCTCCGTTCACCTTCTTTATAAATCTGTCTTCACTCATTCTTTCCATGTGTCCAAACCATCTTAATGACCCTTTCATTATTAAGCTGGTTTGGTCACATGGAAAGAATGAGTGAAGACAGAATGATAAAGTAGAATTATATGTTTCAATTACTTTCAAGCGTTGTAATATACTTTTATTACCGCTGATTATATCATTAATATTAATGTAAAATATAATACTTTCTTTATCATCCGTTTCCGAGAAGGTGGGAACTGGTTCCACTACAAGCGATGCAACCGATCACCTCGCCGCGGATAAGCGAACGCATTTCGAACAAGATTTTATGGACTCGATGGATTTCGCAACTGACAGGTAAGTAAATATATATTCCTACGGCCGATAGATGGAGTGCTGTGGCTAACTTCATAACAGTGCCACGAGTTACGCATGTATTTGTGATGGTCGAATGACATGATTTCTATGGTCTTCCTCGACTCCGTTCTCTATTCACATCATTAACGTATACAATCTTAATCATCATTTTCTGCTTCTTGAACAATGTAATATGTTTATTTTTTTATATACTTTGTATACAACACTCAAATTTATTTAAAAAAAATATTTTTATATAGATAATATAAATATAACGTTGAACAATCTCGAAATTTTAGAAATTAAAAAAGTAATTAAAAATACAGAAAATATCATAAATAATCAAATAAATTTAAGGATTAATTGTATCTCAATAGAGACGAAGATGCAAATTATTTGGAAACAGAATATGGTAGTCGAGGCGTTTACAGGACTTATGACCTGTCATTGCGTCAACATCTTATCGATCATTCCTCAATTTCAACAGCTGACAATGATATCGTTCCCAAAAACTCCACAAAGCTTCTTGGTGTTTATCTTGACGCAAATCTGTCTCTAAAATCCCAAATTAATAACACGGTCAGCGCTAGTTTCTTCCACCTAAGACGATTAAAATCCGTCAAAAGGAGTTTTCCCCATGACACTTTCAAAACTCTTGTAAATTCCTTCGTTGTGTCACGACTTGATTATTGTAATGGAATTAATGCAAACATTCCAAAACAACAAATAAACAAACTTCAATCTGCGTTCAATGCAGCAGCAAGGCTCATTAAAGGCATTCCAAAAAAGTCCCATATAACACAACATCTCAAAGAACTTCACTGGCTTAAAAGTCCAGAAAGAATCCAGTATAAACTCTGCTGGACAGTCTTCAAAGCGCTACATGGAATGGCACCAAGTTATATATCTGAACTCTGTATAGCGGACAGCCTAAATTCACGGAAATCCACACTTCGCTCGGCGAACTCCTCAGCAATAGGAAGATTAGTTGAGCCGAAGCGTTGCCCCAGTACGAATTTCGGGGATCGAGCGTTCGCGGTAGCCGGTCCATCAGCTTGGAACAATCTCCCTTCACACCTTAGATGCATAAATGATCCGACAGATTTCAGAACTAAATTGAAAACCCATCTTTTTCATATTTCATACCCAATTTAAACATTTATACTTTGTTCTATTATACTTTTAAACCAATCGTTTTTTAAGCGGTCACATTTAGATTTTTAGATTTAAAACACGTCTTAATGCGCCCTTGAGGTGATTACATCACAAAAACGGCGCTTTAAAAGTTAGCATATTATTATTATTATTATTATTGGTTGGGTTAAGCGATCACTTTATGTTTAACAAAATTCACTACCATACCTCGACTACCATATTCTGTTTCCAAATAATTTACATCTTCGTCTCTATTGAGATACAATTAATCCTTAAAAAATTATTAACCCGCAATGGGTAAAAATATGTGGGTATGGGTCGATAGTCGACCCACACGTCGCCTAGGATCGTCCTCAACCTTTCTTGGCTAGTTGGGATACGAAGCACAAACATTAAAATGAGCCCTTGAGATGATTAATTCATAAAAATGGCGCTCTATAAATCATCCAATTTATTATTTTTTATTAATTATTAAAATATGTTCATATTTGCGGCGCATAACATGACCAAACCTTCACAGACTGGCTTCCTTTTTCTTCTTCAAGGCTACAATCCTGTGGATTGGTCTGCAACAAGCTTCACTCGTTTCTGCTACTCAGTCCTGTCTTCTCATTTCTTTGTAACTGCCACAGCGCATGTCTCTTATTACCTGGTCCATATAGGCTTCTCTTGGGGGCCCTCTTCAAATTCTGCCCTTAACCATTCCCTCTGCAATACGAGTAGTAATAAGGCAATCCTTTTGAGCAATTGACTCGTTTCTTCCGGCTTCCTGAATCTTATCTATTATTCGCGCGACCTTAAAGCTACCTAGATATTGCTCTTTCTGGTCCAATAAGGTGATGATACCAGCTATATTTAACTACGAGTACTACTTATCTATAACCGAAATATCTTTTCTTTTCTTTCATCTAAGCGGTTGATTTGCACCAAAGTGTATTTTTTTGCTGGTTCTTGAGATGCCACTTGAGCATTTTTAGTTTGATGTAGTTTCTTGTTGCTTACATTTTTATGCAGCTCGTTATTTAAACCCAATTACTGTATAAAAAAATTAAGCTATTGATTCTCATGACATGTGATAGGTAGCTAATCTTTCTCCATTTTATTGTCACTTGAATTATACACCAGACCAAAGACTGTGTGACAGTCACACTGCCATCACCGGGAATCGAACTTTATAATATTTATAGTTTACATATTTTGCGGACGATAAGACACATCGGACCATAAGACGCACCCTAATTTTCAGAGTAAAAAAATGTGTCTTACGGTCCGAAAAATAATTCCACAAATGTTTGAAGTGAAAATCAAGTGGAATTTATCGAGATATGTATTATAGGGGATTTTTTTATAATAAACAATCAATTTCTACCAAAAAATCGTATTATTTATGTTACTTTTTTATCATTGGTGGAAGTATATAAAATTGTATATGGTTTAAATAAATAAATAAATTAAACCAATAATTTTTCAATCAGCTGCTAGTCATAAAATAAAACATAATTAAGATTATAGCGAATTAATTAATTCAAGTTCTTACTTGTACCATATGTTTTTGATATGTACTCACCTGTAGGTAGACGGGACAAGTTGTAGAACGAGCATTTCAACATCTGCATTCTTTATATATATAAAAAAAAATAACTGTCAATGGCCGCCACTGGATTCGATCGCTTTTACATTAGCGCCTCGTGTAATTGGCTGTATCTTAATTTTGCGACACCGCTCGAATTCAATACTCTCAAATATCCCAATTTGATCACAAGTCATGATAAAGAAGCTGTTTTTTCCTCACACCTCTATACATACTGTGTAGCGTGACAGAATTTAACTATGTCAAAATATTATCACTCAAACACTTAAAATAGTTTCGCTATTAAAATATTACATTTTTTTTTTACTAAGTAACATGTAGGAAGAATAAGTCAAATGAAAACATCTGTTTTCTAAAAAAAAAATATATTTATGGGAATGACACGTTTCGCCTTTGCAAAAGCATTACAAATAGTACAAATATACATTTGAAATACCGGAGCAAAGTGAAATATGTCATTACCTATTGAAACACTACATATTTTAGTACACTACTTTCTATTAAACATTGAGTGTTTTGTTTTGTTGATATAGAATTGGTTTCATTGAATGATTACAATTAAATACTGATCATAAAACAAGGTTTTAGGGTTCTGGGTTCCTTATTTCAGGGTTCCTAAAATATGTAGTGTTTCAATAGGTAATGACATATTTCACCTTGCTCCGGCATTACAAAGGTATATTTGATATTTATAGTGGATGGATTGTAGTTAGTGGATGTTAGTGGATGGATTGTTAGTGGATGGATTGTATAGATTAATCTTAAAAAAATAATTAGTACAATCAAATCTACATAGATGGCTAACTGGAACTGCCACGTGAAGATATGTATGGATTTGGAGTATATATACAACTTCCAAAAATGTATCATACATGATCATAACAATGGTGGAATGGGGAATGTTGTAATTACATAAAGCGTGCGCTTAACCCAACCAATGACAGGTCATAAGTCCTGTAAACACCTTGATCATCCATATTCAGTTTCCAGTTTGTTTCTTCGTCTCTATTGAGATACAATTAAAAAATTTAAGGTATATTTGTACTATTTGTAATGCTTTTGCAAAGGCGAAACGTGTCATTCCCAAATATGTAATATTTTTTTACAATAACAAAAACATCTTTTCGGAAATGGCCAATCATTGTGTGAATTTTGACCAACATTTCGAGACCAAAAACACAACAATTTTTATATAGCAAATAAACATCTAAAATTAGAGAATTTTTAAAATTTAAAGGCCAAAAAATGACAAACTAAATGTTATAAATAACCAAATTCCCCATTAGTATATAGTACATTAAAAACTTTTCCCCTGTACAATCTAGCTAAAAAATAATAATACTACCTTCAACTTTTGTCACCTTTCCTATTAATGTAATCTACTTCCTGTTATTGTTTATCGTTTTTAATTTATTATGTTTCATCGTTTTTGGCTCTATACTATGTGTAATTGTTCCTTCTAATTACTGTTTTATTATTATTTTATTATTATATTTTTCACCTTTAATATTTTTTCCTATAAATAGTAACTAACCTTCCTTTTAATTAAAAAATTTAGGTACTTAACTTAATTTTAGCAAGAACTTCAAATTACTCGTATATCAAAGAAATTATTCAAATTGACATAGGAACAAATACACATACAGATTCGAAAAATCGCGAAAATTTGGCATTTGATAAATTATTGTAACACCCGACGATGTCAACATAGGTTGATGAAACAGCTGTCTCGTAAAATAAAATGCAATTGTTATACAAAAAAACTAATTTATTTTAATGTAACAGTTTTAAAATGTTAATGTATCATAGTGTTTCGGCCAAAACAATGGACAATATTTATTGATTCTGAGGCGGTAACAAGTTTGCCGGGTCAGCTACTTTTATATACGAGTATTTTATTTATTTATTTATTTATTAAGGGTAACATACAGCGATATCAATAACATATATATATTAAACATTTATAATAATTAAAATAAAGCCAATTACATGCTTCCACAAATATTAAATAATATTTTAATTGTATCTCAATAGAGACGAAGACGTAAACTGGAAACTGAACATGGATGATCAAGGTGTTTACAGTACTTATGACCTGTCATTGGTTGGGTTAAGCGCACGCTTTATGTAATTACAACATTCCCCATTCCACCTTTGTTATTGTGATCATGCATGACAAATTTTTGGAAGATGTATATATACTTCAAAATCCATATTTATCTTCACGTGTCAGTTTCAGTCAGCCATCTATGTAGATTTGGTTGCACTTGTGAATTGTTAACAATTAACAAAAGATAGTGTGAAACGAGATTGAACTAAAACTAAGACAAAATAAGGTATACATAATATTTAAGAGTTAAAATACTTATAGTACTGGAAATAAAAAATAAAATTAAGAAAAACAAAAAAAAGTACGAGTATTATAATATCATGTAACATCGTGGTCACATCCACGCCGAAATGTTGCTCCCATCATTTTCTTAAAATTTCGGTCTTTCAAATGAAAAACATCAATATAATGAGTATAATAGAGTTTTACAAAATGAAAACTACTACCATCAATCTCTTTTTTAGAGACTCGAGCAACGGTGCGCGATACCAAAAGAAGACTTTGATTTCAATATTTAAGTATCCAAGATTACACAAAGAAAGTTTGGATGATCAAAATCCGTATATAAATTAATTGTAGTGATCACCGATCACCGATGTAGGCGCTCTTGTAAGAAATCTCGTATAATATATATTCAATAACCGTCAAGCGAGTTCAGCCTTTAACATCAGAATGTTGCTGCATACCCATTAGGCCCGGGGCCATTAATATATTTCTTTAATGGCCCGAATCTCCTCCCATTTTTAATATTATCATTAATAACCGAGAGTAACTTCTGTTCTGTACTACCCCGGGCTGATGGTGTTAACGGTTGTATCGTGGGTCAAAAAGAGCTGATTCAAAAAAAGCAGTAGCGATAAGACTAACTTGTCAAATAATGAATGCCAACGAAAACGTTTGTTTTATAGAAGTTTTATTATAATTTGATTTGCAGCACAGATTGTTTTATTTGCCACGCTGCAGAACCAACCTGGCAATGGTTATGCCTGTGGGTAGATAAATTTCATCACTTAATTTCGTGATAGTGTGAGTGGCCTCAGGGATGCAAAATAAATATTGTGATTTTAATCTCTGATGCGTATTATTTATGTATTATTTTTTTTTTAAATGTTATTTTGAAAATAATCCTTGTGATGTAATTGTGAGGTTACAGACGACTTGGATTTAGGCATCTGTAATAAATTAAATGAAATTTCAAATGTCACTTGATAATACCTAAGAAAGGCGAAACATGTCATTCCCATAAATTAGAATAAAACTTCTAGAAAACCAACGTTTTCATTCGTATTAATTATTGTCTTCTTCTTCTTAGACAGCCGTTTGTCGTCCACTGCTGGACATAGGCCTCCCCCATACTTCTCCACGTATCACTGTCTTGTGCCTTTTGCATCCGATCGCTACCAATTCTTCCAATGTCATCAGACCATCGCATCGTGTGGGGGGTCTCCCTCTGTTTCGTTTGTCTTCACGGGGTCTCTACTCTACTACCCTTCTGGTCCATCTATCGTCTACCAATCTGGCAACATGTCCCTCAAATGACCATTTAAGCTTCGCTACCCTTGCGATGACATCTGTTACTCCCACCTTCTACGTATTTCAGTATTCTTATCCAGTCTGAGAGTCTTACGTGTAGCATGGCTCTTTCGTGTTTCCTCTGTGCTACATGGAGTCTACTTATGGTCGACTTGGTTGAGGGTTAGCGTTTCTGCTCCATATGTCAGTACTGGAAGTACGCATTGATCATACATTTTGCGTTTCAGACACTGGGGAATCTTAAATCGTAATTGTACACAAATAGAAAAATGTTATTATATATTGAAATTAAAATATAAATTAAGAACTTAAATATTTTCTATCACACAGTGAATGCAATAAAAAATTAGCAAGACCCTCTAATTCTTTATTGCCAATCGCTTTTGTTTTGAAAAAATAGTAAATTTCAATAAATTATTGTATAAACAGTGTTTGCTCACATAAAATTGTAATCAAATATACTCGTACGTAGGTGAGGTCTGATTATCGCTGTATTTTATGTTTTAATTTATCTGACAAGTTAGGCATCCAAAAACTAGAAAATCCATAGCGAATGATCTAGTTTAATTAATTTATAGTTTTCTTATGCTAAGGCATCCGCATTTATTCAAATTAGACTATCTCTAAACTAATGCCTGTTTAGTCGGTCCAGTATTAAAAAAATCAATTAAATACAATCTAATATATTGCGCTAGTGACAGAATTTTCTAGTCTTATTTGCATATTGTATTACTGTACGAAAACAGAAAAAAAAACAAGCCATATCAAACATCTTACGAAACGCAGAAAAAAAATAACGGTTGTAAGTTTTTTGTGTCTAAAATTAAATATGGCAATCCAGTTGATTACATTTGTAGCAAATATCTCGGTAAAGTCGTAAATAACTTAACAAAGCATTGTTTACCGCCGAGCCACTAGTAGGAAGCGGCCCGAAACCGGTTTGGTTATAAAAAATGATAAATTCAAATTTCGAATAGCCCCGAGGTGCGTTCGCTTTTTGTTTTTCGTCAATCGGCCAATAAACGCGTCAAAAATATCGTAAAAAAGGCCAATCAACTCCGGAGAGTATGGGAAAGAAGAAAGAAGACGAAATTAAGAAATTCATTACAGTATATTGTTCACACATGTCTCTGCGGTAGTTCTATACTATACGAAGAAAAATAATACTACAGAGCTGTTTCTTCAGACACATTCCAACATTAAGCAACTTACATAGGCACAAATAATTTTGTTCACTTGTTAATTTCAAAATTATAGATTTTTATTTTACTTGTTATGCGATGAACTACGCGCACATGATAGAAGAAAATGAAAAACGTTTGAAGAAGACTATATTCACCAGTAGAGAGATGGCTAAAGAAGAAGTGATGAAAATTTAAGCACTTTTCCATAATTTAAAAATGGTTTTATCTTGCTTATATATTGGAAATTTTCATCTGCGATGACAAAACTCGAATATAATTACCGATGGTTATTGAATTATTTTAGAAGTTACTAACTAATTAACTAACCATCACGCGTCTCCCCGGAAGGGTAGGCAAAAATAATGGACCGCCACATTGTTCTATCCTGACATAATTCTCTCGCATTATTTACATTCAAACATCGTGTCATGCACGCACGTCGATTTCTCCGACTGCTCAAGTGACCGAAATTTAATATTTGATTGAAATCAAATGATCGATGTAGGTTAAGTTTTATTCCACGTGTTCTTCTAGTCCCAAACGGTTTCTTCTTGTATCTGCAATTTCTTCACTTTTCAATGCTTAATTTCAGCTAATATCAAGTAATTAGCTGCTAAAAGCCGTTGCATATATAATAACAAGATAAATTATAGCCCAAATAAAAATCCCAATACCAATTTACTTTTTCATAATGTTCCAGAGCCAACCCTTATAATCGAAGTGAAGTTTGAATCTGGAAAAAGAAGGATGAATGTAGGATAGATGCCGTGGTATGGCAAGTAGGATTAAAACGATATATGATAGAATACCGATTGACAAAATAAGGAAGAAATGTAAAGCAGATGATTGCATAATTTCTTCAAACCCATTTCTTCAGACTTATCAGGGGATTCTTTGAGAATTCTGTCTTTTTGGAGGGTATCCATATTTATGTTCCGTATATAATATTTATTATATCTTCTACAGCGTCAGCACATACTGTTTTACGTCGAGTGTTTTATGTCCCAACATGCAGAACCAACCTGCCTCTGGTGATGCCGGTGGGGAGAGCAATAAAACTGATGATCGCTTCGGAGATCAACGTCTTTCATATTAGTGAAAGTACGTTCAGAAGACTTATACTCTTGACTTTAGAGAGTACTCGTATCTTGTATTGCTAAAGTCTAACCATCTTTCCTGCGTTCCTTGTAAAATATATTATATTTCTACCTGTTTTCAATAGATACCTTAAATTATAATTGTTGTTGGTAATATCTTTTGAGAAATTAAAATTGATTTGATAATTAGTAAAATGAAAAAGGATCTCTGAGATGGTTTGGATTTATGGAACGAATGGATGGGAAAAGAATGGATAAATGTTGTATACAAGCAGTGTGAGTGGAAAGAAAAGCCGTGAACGACCTAGGAAAGCACGGTATGACCAAATTAATCAAATAGGAAAAAGAGGCCACATTCGAAGTCAGAAAAATCGACGAGCGTGCATGTTACGATGTATAAATGTAGAGGAAGTTAGAACGGTATGTCAGGACAGAGTGATGGTTAGTTAGTTAGTTAGAAATTAAGATTATTTCTATTTGCAACAGGATAAAAGTGCCGCAGACAAAAGATGTCTTTGAATATTTTACGTAATGGCCCGAACCGTTTTTGATAATGTCTATAGATAATAATAAAAATTGTATATTATAGACCAGTATAAAAACACCCGAGCGCCTAGCCGTTTTACGATCGGGCTTAACACTAAAATCTGAAGATGCTCGTAATTAATATGGGTATTTAATTTTAATAGGTTTTTGAATACTCTTCCTGTATTCTCACATCGAGGCACCTTCGACTATAGTATGAAGTATAAATGATTAATGAATCTATGAATCAATAACAACCATTTCAAACTATCGAACTGACAATTAATACAGTTTTTAATTGAGATATTTTCCCTATTAAAAATGAGTAATACATGAATTAATCCTATTTGATTTCAAATTTATTTTCACGTTACATTGATTACTGCTTCAATTATTTATCTATGAAATTGTATTTATTGATTATGGAATATTTTTCTACTTCTTCGTGTCTATGGCTTAACATTTGTCTATACTCTTTCTCTTGTTTTTATAAATTAGATGTTTTTCACGTGCTTGTTTGTGGATTTGTCTCCGAATATTAGAGTGTGGTGGTTTTTTTTCTCTACGTACATCTCAAATAAAACTACATTATGGTAAGTAAGATAAATTTAATCTATTAAACAAAAGTAGGTAACATAATGTTTTAATTCATGGGTGAATTGTCATTATGAAATTTCAAAATACATGTTAATGTTACGCCATGTTTATCAACAATTTTAGTTGAAATAATGATTGACGGTTTATGTTTTCATCATCAATTATACTTTAACCTGAAAATGAAGAATGCAATAACTGAAACGTCGGAATAAGATAAAATGATATTCTCATGATTCAAATAGCAATATCAATAATAATATATATTGTGTAATAAAATTCTGTGACATTTTGGTAAAGAGGTATGCGTCATCAATGAGTTTTCGTAATGTGAATCATATGCAGTTGTGCAACACTTGTACTATTCATTATTGTTAGAACTAACGTGAATATTTTATGAAAAATTAAAATATAACGAATTAAATTAAATATTTTTTTCATTGTAACACAACACTAACTAACTAACTAACCATCACGCCGTCTCCCCGAAGGGGTAGGCAGAAAGAATGGACTGCCAGACTTTTCTTTCCTGACATATTGCTCTCGCTTCCTCAAAATTTATACATCGTGCCATGCACGCGCGTCGATTTCTCTGACTCCTCACATGGCCGACATTCAATATTTGATTTATTTGATCGTGCCACGTTTTCCTCGATCTTCCCCTGTTTCTGGTTCCATTTACATAGTTAACATATACTTTTTTTACCATTCTTTCTTCATTCATTCTTTCCATATGTCCAAACCATCTTATTGATCCTTTCATTATTTTGTTCATAACACCATCATTCGCACCTCATTCACTTCTTATATTTTCATTCGACACTCTATCATACACAGAGTATCCACACATTCGTCTAAGAGATCTCATTTCTACTGCATTTATAATACTTTCATTTTTCTTTAACACAGAACACTCTATTATAAAATACAAATAAAATTCAAAATTTATGTTTAACTCAAACATGTTTCGGAACACAGAAGCCCTTCATCAGTGTGTAAATATTATATATGCAAAATAAATATTTAAACAAATTTCATAATGATTTAATATTAATTTTATGTTTTATATTACATTTTATTAAATGCATGAATGGATAAGAGAAAGGACCAAAGGTTTGCGGTAGCCGGTCCATCAGCTTGGAACAATCTCCCTTCACACTTCAGATGGATAAATGATCCGACAGATTTCAGATCTAAACTGAAAACCCATATTTTTCATATTTCACACCCAATTTAAACGTGTATACTTTGTAAGGATTAATTGTATCTCAAAAGAGACGAAGATGTAAATTGTTTTGTAAATTTGTATGCATTCAAAATGTTGTTGTGTATAATTTGTTCTACTATACTTTTTAACCGATCGCGAAAATCAGATGCAGCGTTCACATTTAGATTTTTAGATTTAAAACACGTCTTAATGCGCCCTCGAGGTGATTAAATCACAAAAACGGTGCTATAAAAGTTAGCATATTATTATTATTATTATTATTAAGAGGTCCAGTATTTCACCTATCTGAGCTCGAACCTTAAGACAAGAACAAGCTGACAGAAGAATTAAATATTCGCCTCTTAGCAGCAAACAGATCTTTTTATGGGTGTAAGAAGCTTCTGGTTAACCGATAGTCACCTACGGCTGTGAGACATGGTCTCTAACGCAGAGAGAGGAAGACAGGCTGGCAGTTTTTGAGGGGAAAATACTGAGAAAAATATTTGGACCCACGCTGGAGGATGGGACTTACAGAATTAAAAAAAAAAACTTGAACTTGAAGTACTGATTAACCAGGAAACAGTAGTGAGATTCTGTAAGTCTCAACGCCTACGGTGGGCTAGCCATGTGGAAAGAATGCCAGAAGGTAGAACACCACAATTTATATCCAGATGGGTGCCCCGCGAAAAGATAGCGTGGAAGAAGATTGAGAGATAATGGAAGGAGCTGGGGAATGCAGAGAGATGGCCAAAGACAGAAGTCAGTGGAGGACCGTTGTAGAAGAGGCCAAGTCCCACACCGGGATGTGACGCCGAGAAATAAATGATGTTTAGATATACACAGGAGTTGTTAATCAGGTGAACTAATTTGTACACAGCCTAGGAAGACCAATCTCAAGCAGATAAAAAGTACCCCAGGTTTTCACGCTTTCGATGACGATGATGTCAGAATTAAGATGTAAAATACTTTTTTATCTCATTTGATTCAAGTCGGCACGACTGTATGTAACTACACCGGCCATTAAATCTGGCTGTAACGGACGGTAAAACAAAGGCTAAATCGATAAGAGGACTAATACGTTCTAAATTTGAATAATATCAGATTCAAAAATAATTCTATACCTCAGAGGAAAACGGCGACAAGTCTGGAATTTAAGATCTAAGAAGAGAAAATTTAAACATTTTTTGTACGAATTATTTATTTAAAACGTCAACAATTATTGCCAATTTTTTTTATTAATATTATTATAACAGTGATTATCCATATTAACCAAATTATATAAAAGCGTTAATTTAATATGCATGTATACAAAAGAAATATTCTATTTCAGTTACAAATTGCAACATTACCTTTATTAAGGATATAAGGAGATAAAAAAAAACTCCATGGATTTGAATAAATGGTATTGAAATTTATTATACAATGGGAAACGTAAACAGAAAATAGCTATTTAATTTATTGTTTCTTGAAAAATAGTGTAAAACTCCATATCAAATCATTAATATAAATTAAAACGTCTGTTTTCTAGGAATTTTATTAATTTTTATACGGAATGACATGTTTCGCCCTTCTAAGGCATTATCAAATGATTTGATTGACAGACGTTTTCATTTATATAAATTAAAAAATACCTCATTATTATAAAGAAGGAATCTGGTCATGTCCAGGTTTGAACCCACGTACCCTGTCAATCCAATAATTATTATTCGTACATTCCAGGATAGGTAAACAGGACACGGATGGACAATCGAACCAATTGCTGACACGGTTTTCAAGATTTATCCAGAGTTCAACAGCGTATCATGCATGTAAGTAGATTTTTAATACTTCTTAAACGATCCCAATTTACGTTAGCTATTTATTATTTTCTTTACCTATTCCCATTTAGTCTCGCCATGTTTTACTCAGTCTTACTCTACTTTTTCACTAACAACTTCTCCATTTTGCCCTTCTTACGACCACCACGTCTGACAAATTTTTGAAAGATGATATACGAGTATGCTACTATGTTAAGAACACTTCACATTTTTTAGGTCAATCTACACTAGCACCATCTATTAAGATTATATTTAAGCATTAATTCAGCATCTTTTGAGATACAATTAATCCTTAAAAATATTATCATTATATTTGTGATCGTGTTTCCCTAGCATTAATCCCGCTTTTATCCTTCTTTTGTTTTAAATTCTAATTGATTATTTCTGTATTGCCGCAATTTACCGCGTGGGTGTGGCAGTTTCGTCTATATCAGGTTGGTACATTCCAATCGCGCTCCCAACTAAAAGCGCCCAAGGAATCCGCTGAGATTGCGCCGTCAGGTGTATGACAATGGCCGGTTGGACCGCATGTCACTTTTATTTAGTGTCAAAATGGTTCGAATGTCCCAAATCGCTTGATCTCCGGTCCGGTACCACTACTCCCGATGATTTGTATAACTGGAATGCGGTATTTCTATACACATCTGATCAAGTCACACGCGAGCTTTGATCTTGTTCTTATTTCATAATGTTTATCTTGGTATAATTTACTGTTAACATCAACGAACATTTAAGTATATTCACTAAATTTCTACATCACAAAATATGCATGCATGTAAATGTTCCCAAAAATGCTAGGATTTGTTTTTAAGGACGGAAAAGATTGTAATAATGTTTAAGTCGAATGAAAACGCCAATTTTCGAGAAGTTTATTTATAATTTAAAGAAATGACATGTTACGCCTTTTTAAGATATTAACAAATGCTTAAAAATATATTATATCGGGAGATGCCTATTGGTGGCGATGAGGTTCGCAACTCATCACACCGCGTCTCCCGCGCAGCGAAAAGAGAAGGATGGAGTGCCGCATCAGTAAAAGTGTGATAGTCCATTCTTTCTGCCTACCCTTTCGGGGAGACGGGGTGATGGTTAGTTAGTTAGTTAAAAAATGTATAAACATTCTATTATTTATTGAGTTTATTATTTATTTAATATGGAATTTAAATAAATATAAAACTCTCAGATTGTTAAAAAAGTCCTAAAGTTATTGTATAGTATAATACCTTCGTAAGAAGTCGGTTGGAATTAAGTATACTGGTGTGGTAATCGCACGAAACAAAATATTGTCTTATAAAAAAACAAACGTTTTTGTATCTAATAGAGAAAAGTTATCACCTTTGACTATACCAAACTGATTTCTTACTATTATACATTAGACGAATCATCCATTTGTAATTTGCATCAATACAGAAAAAGTTCCAACCTTAAAGAAAATGGCGATACACAACTGATTTTTTGGTTAGTATGGTTTCTTAAAAGGAATTGGCCTCCTGCGAGGTCGACTCCCTGCTGTTGATCCATCTCTTTGGTGATCTACCCGGGGTCGTCTTACTTGGGGTTGGCCGTGCAACACAATAAGGGGAAGGATTATTTTCATGTGTGCTTACCGGTATCTTTTTATTTACCTCCCCCACTTAATGACATCCTCGACCTCACATATTTCCCTTGTCCTTAAGTTCTTAATTATATCGCGTTGCGTCTTGCTGATTCGTATATATAACTTTGAATGATATGATTTTGTATGTCCCTGACAATTATCTGCAACAACGACAATATAGATTATTTCAACTACCCCTGGGTAGATTCAATACAGGTAATGCCTGATAGCAGGGCAATAATTCTTCTAAGCCGCATCGCTTCTGAGGTGGCCAATTTTCACGACATTAAAACTACCCCCAGAAGCGTCTATCTCTAATATGTTTACTTTGCAGACTTAAGAAGAATGACTGGAGCGTCCTTTTCTATTTCTTCTTCTGCCTGTTCCTGGGATGTAGTTGTCCGGCTATCTCGCCATCTAATGAGTGAGTGTCTTTTTAACGTTATTAATATTTTTTCAATAATATTAAATTTTAAAGATATTTATCATGAATTGAACAATCAACACATAATGAAAAACAATTTTAAATTTTTTAATACATTTTTATATTACATTTTTACACCTGAAGATGTAGGTATCCTCCAAAACATGTCCTGTTTTTTAATATTTTTTTAATAATTAGTGGATTAAACAAAGTTGTTTTCAATTTCCAAGTACATTTTCAAATGTGATACTAAAAACATTTTTAAGGATTAATTGTATCTCAATAGAGACGAATATGTAAATTATTTGGAAACAGAATATGGTAGTCGAGGCGTTTACAAGACTTACGACCTGTCATTGGTTGGGTTAAGCGATCACTTTATGTTTAACAACATTTTAATATTTTTTAATAACTTCACTGTTGGTTGGTCTATCTACATTACCGCAATATATTAAGATAATTTGTCTTCAAGTATTTGTATACAAAAAAAACAAATTCTACTAAAGCATTTGATGATGCTTTAACAGAGCAAACATGATATTATTTTAATGTAAATCTAATCTACGTAGTATTTGTGATGTCGGTAACGGATGTCTGTTTTTGAAAGTGCTCATTTCTCTTCAAGTGAATAAAACGCTTGTAATGTCTCTGTTAATCCTCAAGACATTTCCCAAGTAAAACTCACACTTTTTACGCAAACTAGATAAGTGCCTAACCGTTGCATTAGCTTACAAAGCTCTCGCTAGGCATAATGATACAATAGCTGTGTGGTTGGTATGACAATAAGGATTGTGGTTGAATTAAATCCTCCAAGCGGAACCGACATGACTCCGAAGTGTAATATCATTATATGCCAGGGATAACCAATACTTTACGTAATGGTTGTTATCATTTGTTAATTGTTTTAAAAAATACGTTTAAAAAAATGTGGCTTGAATAATGATGTCAATATTCGTCTTCTTTTGACCTTCAGTCTGTACCTGTAGTCAGACTGGCCTCTCTTGGGAAGTAGACTTCCAGCTATCCCTCCATCCCTGTGGCGGTCTTCCAAGTGGACAGTAGTCATTAGAAATCTAATGCGCGCAATGACAGGATATAAAACTCTAAATTAAATATTTAAATTGTGTAATACATCCGTTTTCTAAGAGTTTTACTATATTTTACGGGTGTACATAAAATATTATATAATCAAAAATATCTAATAAAAAATTTGATGAATGAAATTAGAATTTATTTTACAATCTTCAATATTAGCAGAAAATAGCTCATCAACATGAAAAAATAATCGGATCCAGTTCAGGCTTGAACCTTGATCTCCCGGATTAGGAACCAAGCGACTTCTCCATGGTATTAATTTTTATAATTGATTTTAGTGATTTATTTTAACAATTAAAAAATATCTATATATAATTTCTCTATAACTCACTTAAATAGCACATAATTTTAAATATAATGGAATGATTATATTTGAATATTGTTATTAATTAATGAATTAATTAATTATTATAGATTTATCAAATTTTAATGGTCGGCCATGTTAGAAGTCTGAAGAATCGACGTGCATGTATGACTCGCTGTATAAATGTGGAGAATGCTAGAGAGTGGGTCAGGATCGAGTAGCGTGGCAGTCCATTCTTTCTGCCTACCCCTTCGGTAAAACGGTGTGATGGTTTGTTGTCATTGAGACAGCTGGTTCTCATTATCCGAGTAGACATGATTTCTGTGCCACAGATTGTCAGATCTATTAAAAGAAGAAGATGAAGAATAATAATTTTTTAATGTGTTTCCGCGATGAGAGGTTGGGAGTCTCTGGCGGGAGGTATTTACCCATCGCAACACGCTCCGATATACGGAACGATGACCCGACGGAAGCGGTCCCTGTATCGTATTATCGATTTGTTAAGGTGTATTATTTACAGTGATCGAGGAAAACAAAGTAGTCCGCGCCTGCGCCGTGCCTGCGCGCACGGTGCGCAAGCGCGGACTAATGACGCGCCCGAATTTGAAAAATAGAATAATTACTATTGTTATCTCTCATATGTGGATCTCTGTTGTGTGGATCTATGAAGATCTATCTATAAAAAAATGAGAATTTGTTCTTCGTTTCGTTTTTAAAAAATGGTTTAATATATTTTGAATGATTTCTATACGATCATCAACGACGTTAAATATTAAATATGGTCCATATAGACGATCTGTTCAAACCATATTAAATGCCGTTCATTATTTTGTTCATAAGACTTTCATTCGATAATAATAAATACGAATGAAAAGTCAATATTCTAGAAGTTTTGTTATAAATTATAGGAATGACATGTTTCGCCTGTTCGCCTCGATGTATGAAGATATTTATTTTTACATCATTATGCAAGAAACAATTTAATTCTGATTTTATATCTAAAAAGATAATGAATTAAAATTCGGCAGTTAAATAACAATTTTCATGTAAATAATGAAAAACATAAAATAAATTGATACAAAATTTATTTAAATAGTCCACTGTTTTGGTCGAAACACTATGATACCTTAATATTTTAATACTGTTAAATTACATAACTTTGTTTTTGTATCACAATTGTATTTTATTTTACGCGACAGCTGTTCCATACCTGATTTTGTAACACCTGATGATGTCAACATAATTGATGAAACAGCTGTCGCGTAAAATAAAATACAATTGTGATACAAAATAAAAGTTATTTAATTTAACAGTTTTAATATTTCCACTAGTGTAAAACGTCGATCGGTTTAGACCAGAATATGGTCACAAGTTGCTGAAACTGGTCGACGTTAAACACAAGTGGAAGCCCACTAAATATATAGTAATAAAGTAATTTTGTTTAAGATTTTTTTTCATTATTTAAAATGAACTTACTAAAAAAATTCAATTAAAAATATAAAGTATTTCATGTATTCAATTAAAAGTATGTACAATAAAGGAGAATGTCTGGAAAATAAAAGTAAAATCACCGGATATAAAAAGAAATGTATTTACTCGAACGTGGGAATATGAAATAATGTTCATAGCGAAAATAGTGTCTGCAGTATGTAAGATGTGTTTTAATGATTAGAATCATATCATAAAACGAGAATTCAAGTTTTCTCGAATACAGGAAACAGCGGAAGAAACGAGTTGCAAGAGTCTCTTGTCGCTAATTGTAAATAATTGGATCGCCTTCTGGATCTGAGTTGGACAGAGATAGAGGAAAATTCTTTACTACTGTTTTGTGTCGGTTGGATGCTTGGGAACAAGCGGGTGGAGCACTGCTTAATTATCACTGTTGAGACGAACTACAGATTCGACATAATAATAATAATAATACTCAGGCTAATTTGTATAGCGCCGTTTTCGTGAATCACTTCACCTCAAGGGCACTTTGACAATGCTTCTGCATGTGACACCAGCAATCAGATAACCGTTGTTTATATTTTATGCTATATTTTGAAAAGGTGGGTTTTAAGGTGAGATATAAAAATCTGTCGGATTGTCAATGCATCTGTGGCGTGCAGGAAGCATATTTTAGGCGGACGTACCTACCACTGCGAAAGCCCGATCTTCGAAATTTGTTCTACTATACATTTACTACAGTACTATACTTCTAATTCTTCGTCATCTTCTTCATCTTCTTATAGATCTGATGACCTGTTGTTGGTTGCATCTCCGTCCTCATGGGAAATGGACTGCCATAGTTGGATAATTCTCGCCATCTTTTCGATGATCAGCCACGTGTTCGGGAATCCTCCGATAGACTGTCACGAGATATCTTTGAGATCCTATTTTCTTGCATTCGGAAGACATGCTCATTCCAGTATCTTCTCCTTTGGCGCCCCTATCTGACAATGTCTTCAACTGGTCTGATTTCTGTATTTCTTATTTTATATATCTAGTGTATTTCATTTACAGACTTTAGAAGAATAGCTGGAACGACTTTTCTTGGAAGTTATTTATTAAGGACTGCACTCTGTACTCCGAGCCAGTTCCTGGAATGTAGATGTCCAACTGTCTTGCAATCTATTGGGTGAGTATCCTTTAAATGTTATTTATATTTTTTCAGTAATATTAAATCTAATGATAATAATCATAAATTGAAAAGTGAACACAAAAAAAACAAAAAAAAAAATTAATTTTCATAATTTTTTTGAATGTCATAAATAATCAATTTGAGTAGAAATTTAATTTCGGATTTGGTTTTATTATTCTAATTATAAAAATAATTAATGTTATTATTATATGTAATATATTTTATTAGTTATTCAAAGTTGTCATCGCAAACAAAAATCTATCAGAAAAAGCTAAAATTGCAATGCACAATGGTGTTCTAGTGTATGGAAGCGAAGCAGGAAACTGACAAAAGAATGATGAAAGTAGAAGAAATGCAGAAAAAATAAGATTTCTTAGAGGAATTTGTACGAGTAGATACTCTGTGTACGAGTATGATAGAGTGTCGAATGAAAATATAAGAAGTATATGCGGTGGGATGATGGTGCTATGAACAAAATAATGAAAGGATCATTCAGATGGTTTGGACACATGGAAAGAATATATGAAGAAAGAATTTAAAAAAATTATATGTTAATTATGTAAATGGAACTACAAATAGAAGAAGGCCGAGGAAAACGTGACTCGATCAAATAAATCAAATATTGAATGTCAGCCATGTGAGGAGTCAGAGATATCGACGCGTGTGCATGACACGCTGTAATATACTGTAATTCTATATCTTGGACATGGACTTGGATCTTTTGGCTAACAAATGTTTACCTCTTATGACTATTCCTCTAACATCTGTAAGGAACATTGTTGAAAATATAATTTGTTAGTTGTTTTAAGTGGGGGCTAAATGTGTGGCTTGGAGTGCTCCTCCGAAGAAGGGCAAGGGAGGATTTGTCATCCCCAAGTCACATGTATTTTTTATATTATTCTATGTTACATCATTGTTTCATAAATATATAGGGTGTTTCTTTAGAGGTTTGTTTTTTAAACTGGCAACATTGTTTCTACAGACTCTCCATTTGACAATTGACACATGATTTGTAGTAAGTACATTTTGCCATTTTAATGTAAATAGACTGATGTTAGAACAACACTTGCGAATTGTGCAAATTTATTTTTTAAATCATGGTTCGGTTCGCCAAACAACGCCCATTTTACGGTCGACATAATCGTCCATCCGAGCAAGTTATTCGAAAGACCATGGATTGTTTTCGCACCACGTATACTCTTGTGGATAACACGCATCCACAAAGACGACAATTGTCGAAAATTGGATTTCACGATTGCGCTTCATTCAAGCTAGCCATGGCGTTTACGAGTATATGCCCGAAATCATATTTTAACAATAATGACATAAAATTATCTATTAAATAAAGCCAATATCATAGACATTAACATTTTTTAATGTGTTTTTTAAATATTGAATATGTATTGTATACCTCTAAAATTGACGACCTTCGTGGCAGAGTGGTAAGAGCTCTGACTTCCATACAGAAGGTCCCGGGTTCGATTCACACACTGTCTTTTGTCTGGTGTAGAATTCACGTGACAATAAAATGGTTATAGATTGGCTACCTATCACATGCCACGAGAATCAATATAATGGCTAAAGAAAAATGTATACAGTAATTGGGTTCAAACGACCTGTTGTATACGTAAAAAATAATAATAATAAAAAAATCCTTTAAAATAATAAATAAAATTTCATAATATCTGAAGTTGTTATATACTTGTGAAATTTTATGACTCCTTGTTGCTCACACAAAATGTATTCAAATACTTTTTAAATAGGCAAAAAAAAATCATAAATCACACTGAATAAAGGAAACTGCCATCTCCAAGTCATTCAAAATTGATTTAATAGAGAATTAACAATGCAAATTAATAAGGTGAAATCTGTCATGAGGCGAAATACTTTTGTACGATTTTGTAATTAATGTTTCAATAATAGGATATAAGCAATGAACGAGATAAAGATTTTAAGAAATATCTTCTATGTAGTACCGCGAACATATCTCATACAATCCAAGGCGATAAATCTCAAAGATTTATGTGTTCTTAGCATTTTGTTGTTTTCTATTCTATTATTATGAACTATGTGTGTCTCTGTTATCAGAATCTCGAGATCAAATCGATTGAATTTAATTGTCTTGTTAAAAAGAAATATTTCTCCCGCCATTTTATATCCGTGATTAATTGCTTGAACAAGGAAATTTAATTAATATTAAATTAGTCAGAGTTACAAACATAGCTATGTACAAGAACTTATAATATAAACATTTGTTTTATGGAAGTATTTTTATATTTTATGGGAATTACATGTTTCACATTACTTTAGAATAATCATAAACATTTGACATACCTTAGTAAGGCAAAACATGTCCTGCCAATTAAATATAATAACACTTATATAAAACAAACGTTTTCATTTATGTTATTTTTTTAATTAATGTCTTCGTTTCGGGGCGATATACTCGTATGTATGTCTTTTTCTTTTTCCTTGTTGTAGACTGTGTGTTGCTCCTCCTGTGAGGTAGACTCCCAGCTGTCCTTCCATCTTTTAGGAGGTCTTCCACGAAGACAAGTCACATGAGGCTGATTTTATAATGCAATAAAGGGGAGTCTGGTGGTGTCCATTCTTTGAACATGACCGTACCAGTCCTTTTTTTGCTGTCTGCTCCATCTTATAATATCTTCAACATCACATATCTCTCTTTTTCTGGTGTTCCTCACATGATCTCTCTGTGTCTTACCTGCTATATGTATATCATCCCCATAAAATATTATTAACCTTCTAGGAAACGTGCGTTTTTAATCGTATTAAGTATAAAAGGTGAAACATGTCATTTTCATAAAATATAATAAAATTTCTTTCAAACGGACGATTTTATTCAAATTAATTTATATATTCATTCTTTTCGTTTCGGGGCGAAACATGTTCAATTCAATTCAATTCAATTTATTTTTGAAAAATCACAAACATTACAGTATAATTACTAAATCGCTTATGACTATAGAATTTCCAAAAATATATATTTATGCTTCTAGAGTAAGACACTACCGTTCGTATAACTTATAAAATATGGAATTTAAATTATCATTAAAGAAACAATAAAGTCATCAAATTTTACTAGGACTATCTTGTGAAATGGACTCTATTTAATTAAATTATTTTAATACAGATACATTTAATTAAATAGTCCATTGTTTTGGCCGAAACACTATGATATTTTAACATTCTATAACTGTCAATTCAAAAACTTTGTTTTATATCACAAATTGTATTTATTTTACTTTACGACAGCTGTTTCATCAACCAATGTTGACATCATCAGGTGTTACAAAAATATATATCAAATGTCAAATTTTCGTAATTTTTCCATAAATGTTTTAATTTAAAGAACGGTTAGTTACTATTTATAGGAGAAAATATTAAAGATAGAAAATATAATAATAATAAAAACAATAATTAGAAGGAACAATTACACATAATATAGAGTTAAAAAACGATGAAACATAATAAATTAAAAACAATACACAATAAAAATATATATAAAAATATAAATTTGATATATATATATATATTTTTGTAACACTTGATGATGTCAACATTGGTTGATGAAACAGCTGTCGTAAAGTAAAATAAATACAATTTGTAATATAAAACAAAGTTTTCGAATTAACAGTTATAATTTTAATTGTTTTAATAATTTTATTAAATTTAATAATTTTAATAATTTTAATGAAGAGAAAGATATGCTTAGAAAGATTTTTCACGTTAAAATTAATTACATTCTATAGCCTTAAAAATAGAAAGAAATCTTATAGTTAAATCGAGTAGTGAAACTCACATGTCTTTGTATGGTAAAGATGACTTTTATCATCTCTTCGCTCGAATCCCCCTGGACCCAATTATTACGACTGGTTTTTAATAATATCTGATCAATATAAGAAAAAAATGCACGTTCTATGCACATAATAATTAATTTTCTGTTGAACAAGAACATTTTTAATCGTTTTCACTTGTGAAGCTAGAAGTACTCAATTTGTGACCTGATATCTTTATAAAAATGAAATACTTATTTTGTTCAAGGATTAATTGTATCTCAATAGAGACGTAGATGCAAATTGCAAACAGAATATGGTGATCGAGGTGTTTACAGGACTTATGACCTGTTATTGGTTGGGTTAAGCGCACGCTTTATGTAATACAACAAGCCCCATTCCACCTTTCTTGCGACCACCATGTCTGACAATTTTTTGGAAGTTGTATAAATGTTAATCTGTAACACCAAACTTCACATGTTAATTTCAATCTACACACTGGCGCCATCTATGAAGGTTGGATTTGAAGCATTAAGCAGAAGATCTTTTTATTAACGCAATGTGAAAGGTTTATTTTGTTTTATATTGTAGTGATAAAGTGGGGTTTTATTTATTGTTATTAGAAGAACGACGTATAAGTGAATATTTTAATTTGTTTAAATATGATATTCTCACAAGCGACCATGAACGTTACAGGATCTGACTTGGCATGATTCTTTTTCTTCTTCTTCCTCAGCCTATTCTCGTCCACCCCTGGACAAAGGCCTCCTCCATTCGCTTCCATGTCACTCTGTCCTGTGCAGACTGCATCCAGGTTATTCCGACATGTCTATTCAGATCATCCTTCCACCGTAGTTGCGGTCGCCCTGCACTTCTCTTTGCCGTCCACGGTCTCCATGTCAGCAGTCTTCTTATCCATTTTTCATCTAAGCTTCTGGCTTCGTGACCTGCCCATTGCCATTTATGAGTCGCCACCCGGTGGATGGAGTCAGTGATATTTGTTTTTTCTCTCACCGTATCGTTTCTGAGTCTGTCTCTTAGGCTTATTCCTTACATGGCTCTTTTCATGGCTCTTTGGGTCACTCGTAGTTTCTCGGCACTTTGTTTGGCAGAACGCAGGCTTCATAGACTTTTCGTTTCAGGTTGATCGGTATTTTACGGTTTTTAAGAATGTAACCCCATGTTTTCGAAAGCTGCCCAGCTTAGTCCTATTCTTCTTTTTAGCTCTGCGATTTGGTTATTTCGGCCCAATGGAATATTTAATGGCATGATTATAAAATGAATATAAATTATTACAATTCTAAAATATAGCAAATAAAAAAATGATCGAACCCCAGTTCCACGCCGTGTTAGAACCCTTTGTAACCGCTATTTATCACTATTACCAGGGAGCGCGTCGTCACTCCTTATCCGATACATGACGTAAGAACCGGCAGGCCTCTGCCTACCCCTACATGGCCCATGCCCAAGATAGACTTTCCCGTTACTAGCGACTGGATCCCGGCACTAAAAACGTTTAAGCCCGTACACGATACAAAATTAACTTATTGTCGAGGATGCACTTAACCCTTAAATGTCCAACCCAATTAAGAATGATTTTTTAAAATAAATGTATGTTTTGGGGAAAAAAACTTTTTATTTATTATATATTTACGTATAAAGCACTTAATTTGTGTTATAGGAGTACTGAAAATAATTAAATGATACTTTTATACGAATTTTTATGAATTGAAACACTGTTTTTTCCCCTTTTGAGTTTATTTTTCTCTACATGTTTCGGCTTACGCCTTCATCATCGGGAGACCGATATGAACAATTATATCATTCTCTCAACGCCTTAAGTTTATCTAAAATTAATACTTGTATATTGATGGTTGAAGTATTAATTTTGTAAAACTACGCTTTCAATTTATAATAGTTAGCACGATTATTTAGTGATTTTACAAGTAAAATCCAAGTAACTCTACAAGTAAAATACAAGTAAAATCCAAGGATTTAATTTATATAAATTTATGCAAAAAGATTGACTTGGTGATGAATGTGTCTAAATCTAAAGTGATGGTTTTCGAGAAAGAAGGATTTGTGATATAAGTGCGATGGGCGAGAAATTGGATCAAGTTACCGAATTTACGTATCTGGGAAGCATGTTTACAAGAGACGGAAAAATGGAGAAAGACATCGAAAGAAGGGTTGGTGCTGAGAATAAAATAAATGGCGCACTCAAAGTCATTACTGCAAATAGAAATATATCCACAGAAGCAAATATGGCAGTACACAATGGAGTTCTAGTGCCAACCCTCATGTATGGAAGTAAAGCTTGGAGCTGGCAAAAGAAGAATGAAAGCAGGATAAACGCCGTAAAAATGAGATCACATAGAAGAATGTGCGGGAAAACGTTGTATGATAGAAAACCAAACGATGAAAAGGGAAAGAAACATAAGGCAGATGACTGCATCATGAATAAAATTAAAAAATGATCCCTGAGATGATTTAGACATGTGGAACGAATGGATGAGAGTAGAATGGTTAAAAAGTTGTACACAAGCAGCGTGAGTGGAAAAATAAGCCGAGGACGACCGAGGAAAACATGGCACGATCAAATTAATCAATTACTAAAAGGCGGCCACATACGAAGTCGGAATAATCGACGTGCTTGCACGGTACGATGTATGAATGTAGAGGACGTCCGAGAGGTATGCCAGGACAGGGCATAGTGGCGATCCATCCTCTCTGCCTACCCCTCCGGGGAAATGGCGTGATGGTTAGTTAGTTAGTTAAATTTATATTGGTCTAACTAGGTCATTATCAAATATTGCACTGAGGATGTTGGGGTTCATCGTCCGGACCGGAAGAGTTTTCAGGGATCCCAATGTGCTCAGAGTCCTATACAACGCATTGGTTCGGAGCAGGCTCGAAAGTGGTTCTGTGATATGGAGTCCTCACGAGGCGAGATATTCCGTTATGTTGGAGAGGGTTCAGAAAAAATTTCTGAGGTATCTCTACATGAGGGAGTATGGTAGCTATCCGTGGCTCTATCCCACGGCATTTCTTCTGGGAATGCTCGGAACCAATTCTTTACAGCTTCGAAGAGATGGACATCTAATAACCCATTTCTTCAGATTAATTAGGGGATACTTCGAGAACTCGGCCGTACTGGAGGATGTTGGTCTTTTTGTCCCCGATAGGTATCTCCGACAGCGACAGCACAGATTGTTTTACCTACCGGCCGCCAGAACCAATCTTCCTCTGGTGACACCGGTGGGAAGAGCAATTAGACTGCTGAACGCGGTCTCCTCGGAGATCGACGTCTTTCATGTTAGTGAAAGTACGTTCAGGGGGCAAATACTCTTGACTTTAGAAAGTATCTTGTCTTCCTAATGTCGAACCATCTCTAATGCGTTCCTGGTACTTTGTTGTATTTTTATGATATTTTACCTGTACTTAATAGATGCCTTAAACATTTTCCTGTTTGTAATGTCTATTGAGTTAATAAACTGATTTGATTTGATTTGATTTGATTTGATTTGAATATTTAATGAATCCCAAGTAAGGGAAAACAAATTTGAAAAGATTTTAAATACAATGCTCCCAAGCACAATCTTAACAAGCTTGTGATCAATATTATATTATGATATCATTTTGCATTGATCAAGATAAATAAGCTTTCTTCAAGTGAAAATAACAAAACAAGATGAGGGACGTGAAATTACAAAGAAAGAAGAACATGGACTCAAAGGAGTTAAAATGAGACACTTTAGATGAAATGTTCAAAGAACACCGTTTCGTATACTTTATCGATTGTCTTATTAGAGAATGCAACTGAAGTGGATTTATCTCGTCTCTATATAGCCAGCAACCGCCTACTTGGGTTAATTAATAGAGCAACAAAGATTCTGCAGAAAAAATCGCAGAATACGAATTCCTTCATATATAAGTCAGTGTACATTTGAAATGAAATTCATAAACTGGTCGCGTAGATATGCTCTGGTATCAGCTTTAATTACCCATTGTTTATTGTGGTCATTTGATTAATTGGACCGATACCCATATAAAAAAAACTAGAAAATATTCAAAGTATTAGCTGATTATATAGAATTAATTAAACAAGAGCAACACAAATTAAACAACTAATTTACAAACAATATATTATAGAAATATGATTATTATGGATAAAATTAAAAAAGGATGATTGCAGGCGAGATGCGAATTGAGGCAGGTGTTACGAATCCTTTTTTAATTTTGAGGAGTCAGACGTTTTCTTATTTATACTTAGAAAATTTAAAATAGCTTTGTTTTCTCTACCAATTATTAAAAAATATTAAAAAAACACGACATGTTTCGGAGGATACCTCTGTTGTATGATAGAATACCGAACGATGAAACAAGAAAGAAATGTAAGGCAAATGACTGCATCATGGATAAAATTAAAAAAGGATCCCTGAGATGGTTTGGACATATGGAACGAATGGATGAGATTAGAATGGTTAAAAAGTTGTACACAAGCAGCGTGAGTGGAAAAATAAGCCGAGCACGACCAAGGAAAACATGGCATTACCAAATTAATTAATTACTAAAAGGCGGCCACATTCGAAGTCGGAATAATCGACGTGCGTGCATGGTACGATGTATGAATGTAGAGGAAACCCGAGAGATATGCCAGGACAGAACATTGTGGCGATCCATCCTCTCTGCCTACCCCTCCGTTAGTTAGTTAGTTTTTTTATGATTATTATTATGGTCGATAGAAAAATCAGTAAATATCCATTAACATTCAATAATAATTCAAAATTTGCTGACCACAAATGAAAAAAAAAATTATAACAATAAGGGCGTTGAACATGTATTTAGTAATATAAAGTTGAAAAATTATAAAATCTACACTTCTTTTTTGTAAAAAAGTAATTAATTACAGTAAATCACTAACTCAATTAATTGTTGAGTCCTATTTTCGATGCGTTCATATTATCCTTATAATCGTAATCAAATAACTATCCCTTAATCTTCACACTTATTGCACTCCTTTCATGTGGTGAAGTATTTTATTACTATTATAAATATTGGTAACGTCATTAATACGTATGAGAACGTCTATTTTCTAGAAGTTTTATTATTATTTATGGGAATAACATGTATCGCTATCTAAAGCATTATCAAATGATAATGCTTCAGACAGGCGAAACATGTCATTCCCATATAATTTATTACGATAATATTTCTAGAAAACATATATTATTATTTATTTATTTAAAAAACTTTTGATTTTTTAATAACCCTTTGTTTAAAAGTAAAAAACCGCATTCGGTAAAGCACAATTCCGGGTCCGACCCGGACTTAACAATTTATTGTTGACTTTATTTGGAATTTTACACTAACGTTCAATAAACGAGTATATTTGGGTCAATTTTAATGTCGTCCCTATATTATATATGAGATTGAGGAGGCCAGATTGAGACGGACCAGAGGGGTAGAGAACGGCCTTTAGAGACACGAAGGTCATCTATAAAGGCCAGTCCCAAGAAATGTGGACTCAACAGAGAGCTAAGCCAAGACAGGGCACTCTGGAAAAATCATGTCAGGAGGGACGACCTTACTTAAAGTGAGAAATAGCGAGGAGAAAGAAGAAGTTCTAGGAATTATAGATATATTTTAATAGCACAGTTAATTTTCACAATACTAATTGCTTATTAATCAAAACTTTATTTACTATGTTTATTGTCGATGTTTCGATTTACTTATTAATATTTTCTGGTTTTTATATGGGTGTTTTTTTAGAGGTATACACAATACATAATCAAAATGAAAAAAAAAACACATTAAAATAATATTAATGTCTACGATATTGGCTTTATTTAACAGATAATTTTAAGCCATTATTGTTTGAATATGATTTCGAGCATATGAGCGCCACGGCTAGCTCGAATGAAGCGCAATCGTGAAATTCAATTTTCGACAATTGTCATCTTTGTGGATGCGTATTATCCACTAGAGTGTACGTGGTGCGAAAAAAATCCATGGTCTTCCAAATAACTTACTCGGATGGACGATTATGTCGACTGTAAAATGGAAGTAGTGCACGATAAGTTTGGCGATCCGAACCATGATTTTCAAAATAAATTTACACAATTTGTCGTCAGCCGTCAGTCTATTCATGGTAAAATGGCAAAACGTATTGACTACAAATCAACTGTCAACTGTCAAATTGATAGTCTATAGAAACAATGTTGCTAGTTTAAAAACCAAACCTAAAAAAAAACACCCTATATTAATTTTAAAAATATTTTTTAAATAATAATCTTCATATACTCGTATATTTCTCCTATATTCGCCTTCACTTTGTGTTGTGGATTCATATTTGAATATATATAATTATTATTTGTACTTAAACAGTATTGTAATGCAAAATATACTATAATAATAATTATTCAAGTACATTAATTTACTACAAATAATTGAAATTGCTTCATATTTTATTTTGGTAATACCAATAATCACTAACTTACAACTATTTTAACATCTAATCCGATTACTTTAGCAATCACCAAAATAATGACGATTTTACAATTTTCAAAATTTTAGATCAGTGCTTAAAAAAAATTAAAACAAATGTGTGACTACAAACTTATTACTAATATCACTATTAAAACATAATTAAAAACTTTACAAATTGACGATACGATTATTTTTTTTTTTTTAACTATTTTTTATATAGTGTATTTGTGACACAACAGATAACGAATTTAATGAATTCACGATAATGGCGAGCGCTTGTGTGGAATACGAATCTTACATGGAACAATTAAATTACAAGACAGAATGCAGTCCATCACTCCTATAGTCCAATCTCCTTACACGGCGCAACGTCACTTTAGGATAGCTTAAGCCAACCGGTTTTTATCGCATCGCGTGCCGTTTAAAAATCGCGAACCGGCACCCCTGCGCTGATGGCGAAAAGAAAACGATAATGTAATTTTATATATATGGAAGAAAGTACCTTCGCTTTATGGTCCGGTATTATAGTTCTTGATTGCGTATATAGGAATGTCCTTGCCAATTTATGGAACAAATCTCTATGAGATTACGCTCATGCCATAAAAGGTGATTTTATTTTAATGTTATTTTTTAATACAATAATAGAATGTGTGGAAGAATTTCATCTTACGGGTAGGAGTTAGAAATCATAATACCTGAAATTTGATTAATACATTTAACAATAATAATAAAATGTAAATAATACAATTTGACGTCATTTATCAATAATGATTTGATAATACGAAAATTAGATACTGCAGAATTTCATTATGATGATTTTTTTATGAATGAATCAAAACACTGTTTTATAAAAAAAGAATAGGAATAAAAAAGGTATTATATAATAGATTAGAAATATGTGGAGAATTTTTTTTTCAAATGTATTTTGTTGGTAAATGATCGTATTTTATAGACATATGCATATTTATATTTAAAAAAAAACATTTGATTTTTGATAAACTTAAGGCATCGACATTATAATTCGATAGTTCCATTTTTTATGAATTGAAACAATAAATTTTGTCGCCTTTTCACGTTTGTGTTTTTATTTATAAAAAAAATATTATTGAGCTTAAGTATTTAGAATTTAAATTTATTAATGTATTTTATTCAGGTGGAATGTTCAACAACGTAAAAACAACGCAAAAGAAAATATTTTTGCATTGTTAAAAATATTTAATTTCAGAGTAATTAAAATAAAATGAGTCATTTTTCCATATACTGTATGCTTAGTTTGATCGTAGTTCATGAAATTTGCAGAGTTTTTCAACGAAAATTTTATTTATATTATACGTATCAATATAGAATTGCAATTAATCGAACATATAACGCGAAGAAATTAAATAATAGGTAATAATTAAAAAATCTTTTTGTATTAAAATAAATCTTTCTCGAACTATTAAATACATCAACGCAGTGGTCCAATACCCGGGGCACTGTCCGAACTCACCTGTGTTTACTCTTCTCGCGGTCGTCATGGCAACGATTATATTACTACCTGTACGCTCTGACTCACTGCAAAACGATGCCGTTAAAACTAAGGTAGCGAGTAGCAAGGCCGCAAGGACGGTGCTTCATACGTAGCGAGAACGATCGTGCCTTGTGATTAGTGGGCGTAATACTAAACGCCTCTTTATTGGTACTCCGCGGTAGTGAGGTAGTACAAAGCTTAGCGGGAGATAGGCGAGAATCTCATCTATACACCTGTCTTAAAGGCGGTTTGACAGGTAGAACTGTGCGCCAATGTATTAAAAAATATTCAACATATTTATTTTTAATTAAAAAATAGTTTTTTTATGCATGATATTCGAATCATATATAAATAACATTTTAAATGTTTTCAAATATAGGTTCGCCAAATAAGCGTATTATTTGTAGTCATTTTGTGTATTATGAAAACTGATGAATGTTTACATGTATATTGTTATAGAAATGAATGCGATTTTTTCTGATTCCTATTTAATTTATATTTATATAATGGTTCCATTTCAAAAATTACTTAATTTGATTTTTATTAAAAAAAGTTTTTATATTATACAACAAATGTAAGGTAGCTTTCTGTACCAATTTTTAAAAATCAATATACAGCACCAGAGTACTTTCAATCAAAGTTGTCATCGTAAACTAAAGTAAAAAAAAACTAAACTGGTGTTCTTGTACTGACTCTTATAAGGGTTTGAAAGGAAATCGTGAAACCTGCAAAGGAAGGACGATAGTAGATTAAATGCAATAGAAATGAGATCTCTTAAACGAATGTTTGAAAAATCTATATATCATGGCTTTCAAATGCAATTATTAAAAGTGAATAAAGTGCAAACGATTGTGTTTTAAACAAAATAATGAAGGATTCACTGAGATGGTTTGAACACTGCGAAATAATTAATGAAAAACGAATGATAGAGGAAAACCGAGAAAAATATGGTACTTTATTTAAATCAATAAATATTACATGTACCTAGGCCGCGTGATAAATCAAATAAATCGACGTGCGTGCATGACGCGATTTATTAGTGTAGAAGAATTCTGAGAAGTATGTATGTTAGGAAAAAAAAGTGCGGCGGTCCATTGTTTCTGTCTATTACGAGATAATTAATTAGTTGTTTTAAACGTATTTTTAAACATCTAGATTTTTTTTAAATTTTGTTTTGAATAATTAATAGGACAAAGTTTTACATAGTTGTTAAAACCATAATGAATCTAATGAATTGATAGCTTTTCTAATGATATTAGAGTTGAAGAAAGTTAGATAAAGTGCGTTAAAAAATCCTCTAAGTGTGTTATGTATAAAATACAATTAATTGATAACTTTTCGAGGAATATTCAAGTTGAAGATTGTTAAACAATGTGCGTTTAGAAATTCTTTAAGTGTGTTATATTATAAATATAATTCATTGATAACTTTTCGAGTTGAAGATGGTTAAATAAAGTGCGTTCAAAAATACTTTAAGTATGTTATGTAATTAATAAATGAATTGATAACTTTTCGAGTAATATTTGAGTTGGATATTGTTAGATAAAGTGCGTTTAAAAATCCTCTAAGTGTGTTATATAATAATTATAATGAATTGATAACTTTTCGAGTAAAATTTGAGTTGGATATAGTTAGACAAAGTGCGTTTAAAAATCCTCTTAGTGTGTTATACAATAAATATAATGAATTGACAATTTTTCAAGTAATATTTGAGTTGGATATAGTTAGATAAAGTGCGTTTAAAAATACTTTAAGTATTTTATATATTAAATATAATTAATTGGTAACTTTGCAAGTAATATTCGAGTTGGATAGAGTTAAATGTAGTGCGTTATAAAATCCTCTAAGTGTGTTACATACAAAATATAATTCATTGATAAATTTGCAAGTAATATTCGAGTTGGAGATAGTTAGATAAAGTGCGTTTAAAAATCTTCTTAGTGTGTTATATAATAAATGTAATGAATTGATAATTTTTTAGTATTATTTGAGTTGAATATAGTTAGATAAAGTGCGTTTAAAAATACTCTAAGAATGTTATAATAAATACATTCAAAGATTTATTTTATGTGATTCCGAAGTGAAAGTGTTTTCTTTAACATATGGTTGGCTTATTTAGACATTGCTTATTAATTATATGACTTTTTAATGAGGCGAGTATACACAGTTATCCACGAACCGGTTGGGTACATAATAATAATAATTTATACATATAATTAGTGCTTGGAATATCACATAAACCTGTGAGTAATAACGCCTAATTGCCAGCGATTCGTTATTCCGTTCCCATCCTCTTTTCTGGTATTAATGCAGTGGTTTCTAAAATTATTATTTAGAACCACTTTTCATGGCTAAAACTTGACCAGTGAAATAGCTCTTCACAAGTGTATATATAATATATAATAAATAAAACAACAAATTTAACTCGAGTACCTATAATGATTTATGGAAACTCAAAAATAATTAAAACGAATTAAAAATCATATGTTTTATAGTAGCTTTATTAGATTTTATTGGAATAATATACTTCGTCTTACTACATGTGTTCAAATTTCAATCCCAGGGATTGGTTTGCAGCAATGTATTACATTTTTGCTGGTTCTTATGATACCACTTGGACCTTAAATGTGGTTGTTTCTCGTTGCTCTCCACATTTTTATACAACAGTTTATTTAAACCCAAATGTTGTACAACTTTTAAGCTATTGATTCTCACGACTTGTGATAGGTTGCTAGTCTATCGTAATTTTTATTGTCACTTTCAAACTACCAAATTATGTTAATTTTTGCACACGCGATAAAAATGATTATAATACATATCTTATTATTCTTATTCTTAGTGTAGGCCTAGTGGCCTGTTTCTTAAGAGGAATTGGCCTCCTGCGAAGTCGACTCCCAGCTGTCGATCCATCTCTTTGGTGGTCTACCCCGGGGTCGTCTACCTTGGAGCTGGCCGTGCAACACAATGAAGGGGAGTCTGGATGGATCCATTCTCCTCACGTGTGCATACCAGTATCTTCTCCTTTGCCTTCCCCACCTAACGACATCCTCGAACTCGCATATCTCCCTTATCTGTGTATTCCTTATCCTCTCTTGCAGTGTCTTGCCAGATCTGAGCGTCTTAATTTCTGACACTCTCAGCGCGTTTTTTGTGGTGTTCGCCCTACACTCGATCCCATAAGTCATGATACACAAGTCTTATAGATAAATAGAAAATGTATATAATAACAAAAATTAACCCATATTAATTTTCATTATTAGTATATGATTAGCGTGTTTTTGTTGTTGTTGTTTTTTAGGCTATATTTTTACTTGCCAACGCCCTCATGTGCCATCTCAACGCCCCCTAATTTTCTCTCGGTTTTCTACTGCCTCCCTTAAAGTCTCAAACGCCCACAAGGTGGCATTATTGCCAACGTTTAGAACCTAGGTTCTATACGAACGATATCTTAGTGGTCACTTTTTCCATCATATCTGGTAAGGTATATTTATTGCTGAAGGGCACATAACGACATATGGATGGTTAAATGAATGTTTTTAAGACACGCAGTGAATAATTAATCAAGCTTTGACACGAGATGACTATATAAATATTATTGCGCAATTATATGAGTTAAGATGACTTTCCAGCTAATGGATCAATCCAGAAATATATGACAGTAGATTGTAGATTAAATCGAAAATTAAAATTAATTACAAAATTGTTTGTCTCATAATGAAATAAGTTTCTTAATCGAAGTGATTCAATCTACGGAGAAAGCGATATAGATCTATTTATACTTGATACAAATAATATCATCGAATAAAGAGTAACGCAACCAACCTACCAATGTTTTGTAGGTAGGGAGAACAACGACGGCCTTCTTGGCAGAGTGGTAAAAGCTCTGACTTTCATACCGAAGGTCCCGAGTTCGATTCCCGGTGATGGTAGTGTGATTGTCACACTGTCGTTTGGTCTGGTGTAGAATTTACGTGACAATAAAATGACGATAGATTAGCTGCCTATCCCTTGTCACGAGAATCAATATAATAGCTAAAAAAAATTATACAGTAATAGGGTTCAAACAAACTTATGACTAGGGATCACAAAATGCCTTAGACAGGCGAAACATGTCATTCACATAAAACATTTTAAAACTTTTAGAAAACAGACGTTTTCATCGCTATAAATTATTTAATAGAGAATCCTACATCATTGTTCAAAAAACAATCAATTAAATGAATTCTTAAATAATTTAAAATAATATTTTCAATAAACCATATTTAGTTTTATTTAACTTGTTCTTTAGTTCGACCAGTTTCGGCCGAATCTAAAGAACAATCTACTGCCATAATGCTGCCATCCTGCTGCTATCTATTTGTATACCAGAAGATGTCAGCGAGTCGCTAAATCCTGTCGAAACTGAGTAAATAGTGTAATAAAAGCAGTAAACTGTTAAATTAAAACAACTTTGTTTTATGTATCACAATCGTATTTTTATTTTTCAGGACAGCTGTTTCGTCAACCTATGTTGACATCATATTGTATCATCAGGTTTTACAATAATATAAACATACAAATGTGACACATAAAACAAAGTTTTTTTAATTTAGGAATTTATGATGTTAAAGTATCATAGTGTTAAAAAGCCAAAACAATGGACTATTTAATAAAAGTAAATATTTATTTTTCATTATTTACAGTTTAACTTCTACCAAGAAATTTCAATTAATAACTGAATACGTGATAAAAATGAATTCCAAATAAGGGAACTAGTACTAGGGAATTATTCTTAGAATAATGATCGATTAATAAAGAATAATGAGATATATAATTACTTGTTCCTAAAACTTCCGCCTTGCAAGCCTGTTGCGCTTCCCACAAAAAGGTTTTGGTTAAAACTAACGTTTTTTTATTAACGTTTTTCATTGTTTCTTAAATGATGTCATAAACTCCATATCAAATATTGTCATGAACAAAATTATCTGTTTTTTTTTTCTCTTTTTATTTTTTATATAATTTGTATATACACTACTTATATTAAAAAAATAAAATTACATAGACATGTTTCGGACAACCAGTGATACATATTATAAAGATACATTTTTTTAAATATTGTAAAAATGTTAACATGATCTGACAGATGTTATAAAGATTTATTTTGGATCGTTTATGCTTTTGTTATAACAAATATTATGATTCAAATTTAAATTTAAAATAATAATTTTAAGTTCTTATTGGGGTTCTGGTAATTACTTACAACAAAGGAAATAAATCAAAGATTAGACTTGACGTTAAATTTATTTGCTTATTTATAATATATCTGTTTTTATTTATTTTAATTTATAATAAAAATTATGTTTTGCTTTGCTAATACATAATTAAATGTACACATAACATTGGTTGATGAAACAGCTGTCGTCAAATAAAATACAATGGTGATACAAAAACAAAGTTTTTTCATCAACAGTTATAAAAAAAAACAGTATTTAAGAATTTCACAATATGATGAAATACATTTTTTTTTCATATGCACATACGAAAAATGCATAGAAGTGTAAAATGATATTTTACAATAATTGGAAACCGAACACATGAACTTCACTTCACAGTTGAATGCTTTAACCACATTCAAGAGTAGTCGTATTATGTAACGTACAGATTCTCATATTATTAACTCACCCCTTTCAATTAATACGTTCAAGTTTTTTGTTTAAATTTCAGTCATAAAAGTAAACAAAATACATATTTTATTCTAAGTGATATATTATGTAATGTGTGAATGTGTTGACACATCAATGGATAAAAAATCAAAAAAAAATTTAAACGTCGACCACATGAGAAGTCGAAAAAATTGACGTGAGTGCTTTACACGATGTTTGACCGTTGAGTACGCAAAATGAGTGCCAGGAAAAAACATTGTGTAGTCATTATTTCTAGCGACCCCTTCATAAAACGTTTTTAAAGTATTTTTTTTTAGTAATTATTTTTTAATTTTAGATAAACTTAAGGCGTTAGAACTGTAGAATTCCATAATGACGAATTCAATATAATGAAAAATTCAGAAAAATTCGTAATTGTTTTTTATAAACTTGAAGTTTATACCGTGGGATTCAATATGATTTATTTATTTATTTATTAAGGATAACATACAGCGATATCAATAACATATACATATCACACATACCACATATAAAAAATAATAGTTAATAGTTAACAAATGACTGCGTAAAACGAGATTGAAGTTAAACTAAGACACAATGAGGCTAGACATATTATAATTATTATTAATTTAATTAGTAGTAACCAATTATGAGTATATTTTATTATATATTCTTATTCGAAGTTGGCCAAATCGACGAGCGTCCATGAATGTAGATGAATCTCAAGAGATATTATGTCTGGACAGAGCAGTGCGGCGGTCACCCTCTTGTCTACCCCTCCACGAAAACAATGTGATCGTTGGTAAGTTTTTATATCTTCATTATCGGTGTAGTGATGTTAAGAGTTTACATCATGTAATCCCTCAAATCATGGCGAGAAAATAGACTCATAGATGTAAACAATAGTGTTATAATTCAAATAAGTCTTTGAAACAAATTTGTTAAGTCTATTATTTTTTTTTTTTAATTCCATGAAACATCCGATTAAATTGAGTTTTTAAAATAATTATAAAACAGTGACAATAACGATTTATGATTTCTATTTTTTTTATTGTTTAGCACATCCCTACCGCACCAATACTAAGAAAGAAGTCACCAAACCGGTCTCACACACAAACTCGATCACTGGCCATTATTCTAGTGTCCAGTTATCTATACACGCACACCATCGCATGCATGATTCAAATTGATGCATACATTCAAATATAATAATAAGGTAATCCGTGATCCTATAAAAATACAGGTTGGTCAGTACTTTTTAAGGAATATAATTAACATGAAACGGTGTAATAAAAATTGATGAAAAGTCATTTTTCCAAAAGTTTCTAATGAATTATAGTACTGTTTTACTTATAGGACTTGTTAACTTTTGTTAACTCGACATTTTCGAAAATGGTATACCTCCATCATCTGGAAACGATATAAATTATAATAAAAACGTCTGTTTTCTCGAAGTTTTATTATAATTTACCTGAATAACATATTTCGCATGTCTAGCGCATTTGATAATGCCTTCGATTTTCGTTTTAAATCGTATTAACTTTACATCATTATTTGAAAATAATTATATATAAACTTGTTTATTCCATTGTTAATGTTTAAATTTATCATTATTCATTGATAATTGAAAAAAAACATGATATGGTCCATTAGGTTGGCGTCGCCTTTTTTGGTTTTTCCAACCATTAGTCCCTGTTTGATCTGCAAAGAACCTGGTGAAACCAGTCGCCGTTGAAATAAAGACAAAAGTGGAAGTAGTTAAAAACGTCAATTTATTTCATTAGTATTAAAAATGAACTTCCATCAAAAGATTTCTGTAAAATCATCAATACGAGTATAATATTTAGTTATGTTAAAAATAGTTAAACAAGAACGCTTTATTATGTGTGATGTTAATATAATGCAAAGTAACATAAAAATTATGATTTCTACAATATAAGCTATCATTTTGTGTCGTGGAGATTTTAATCGCATTTGAAAAATACTATTTGGCACTTTATGGAGGTTTAAATTTCGACAACAACATGTTTTGTAAAATGTACAAAAAATACAGTTTTTCATAAAATTATGCATCCGATTATATGAAACCAAATAATGAAGGAATTAAACTAAAGTTTTTATTGAGTGAATGATTATTTTTAAAACAATACATTTTACTTTATAGTTCAATAAATGTCACAACTTTAAATCGAAACAATGACTAGCTACAGCGATATTTCCATCCGAGTTAATATTTTACTTATTATTTTCAGAAACATTAAATACCAAGTACAAAGCATCCTGTATGTTAAAGAAATTATTTCCATACAAATGTAGGTGTAAAATATTTTAAATGTCGATGCAACTTTTGTTTGCTGGTGCTATAAAATGCCTCTTTTGTGCCCGTTATTGCAGGTGATAAAATTAAAAGAAACTATTTGGATTTCCTTATTTAAAATGTATTCACATGTTGTGATATTCATCTGTATTGTAGTCGAGCGATGAGTTATTAGGAAGATAAAATTATTGATTTCTATTTCTTGTGTTTTGAACAAAAGGGTTAAACTTTATCGTTAAAATAAATAATAATATACGTATTAATTTTACGAGAATCTTAATTTGAAACTCCGGCAAAGAATGGTTAAGTGTTATGTTTGGTCAGTGCTTTTGTACGAGTCATGGACCCTCGAATCAGCACTATGAACAGGCTAAAGGCAATCGAAATCAAATCGATTCAAAACAAATCAAATCATTATATTAACTCAATAGAAGCTACAAACAACATAAATCTTAAAGGCAACTATTGAGTACAAGTAAAAAATTACACCACATAATACCATGAACGCACCAAATGTAAAAATTAAAAATCTTAGTGATATAAACCTGCAGAAAATATACTTTTTAATATTTAAGATATACATAGTGTTATTTTATAACATCTTTTAATTTAAAAAAAATTAAATAGTCCATTGTTTTGGCCGAACTACTACGATACTTCAACATTATTACTGTTAAAATTTTAAAAACTGTTATAATATCACAATTTCTTTTTATTCAACGAGGGTATCGCGACGGCTGTTTCGCCAACCGATGTTGGCATCATCAAGTGTTACAGTAAACTAAAATTACAAATGAAAAGACTTACTATTTATAGGGCAAAAAACTAATTAATGTGGTTAGTCATAAATGAGTTTTTTTCCCCTAATACCTAATGGTGGCGATGAGGTTCGCAACCCATCACACCGCGTCTCCCGCGGGGCGAAAAGAGAAGGATGGAGTGCCGCATCGGTTAAAGTGTGACAGTCCATTCTTTCTGCCTACCCTTTCGGGGAGACGGCGTGATGGTTAGTTAGTTAGTTAGAGTTTTTTCCCTATAAATGGTAAGTCTTTACATTTGTAACTTTAGTTTATTGTAACACCTGATGATGCCAACATCGGTTGGCGAAACAGCTGTCGCGACACTCTCGTTGAATAAAAATAAATTGTGATTATTAAACAGTGTTTTAAATTTTTGCAGTAAAAATAATTAACAACTAACCAAAACACTTAAATTTATTTATTAGTAGCCGTCTCTCCGAAGGGGTGGACAGAAAAAATACGTCACCACGCGGTTATTTCCTGACATGTTTCTCTCGCTTCCTCAATATTCATACATCGTGTCATGCGTGAACGTTGATTTTTTTTTACGTATACAACAGGTCGCTTGAACCTAATTACAGTATACAATTTGTTTTAGCTGATATGTTGATTCTCGTGACATGTACAGGTAGCCAATCAATCACCATTTTATTGTCACGAGAATACTACGCCAGACCAAAGACAGTGTGACAATCACACTGCCATCGCCGGGAATCGAACCCAGAACCTTCGGAATGGGAATCAGAGCTCTTACCACTCTGTCACGAAGGTCGTCATTTCAATTTCTTTGACATTGATTTATTTGATCGCGCCACGTTTTCCCCGGTCTTCTTTTGTTTCAAGTTCCGCATCAGTTTATGAGTATAAGTGAAACAATCATAAAATCGTTGAGTTGATTCCCACAAAAAGAGAATACAAAATCTTGGAAGTTCGTACATGCTATTACGAATTATAGAGGTTCGTTCACACACGATCGCGCATTAAGCGGGAAGCGGCAATTAGAAGAAAACCGCTTTATTCAAATTACTATCTCTAATAAAAAAATGATGTTTTTGAGTTGATTTACGTCCCGCGCCGCAAGAGATGCACCGCTAATGGGAAGCTGTGATGAAATCACGTTTTATTTATCTCAAAACGCCCGCTTTATTGATGAACGTTTAGGGTACACGGATTCATAATGTTTTCATACAAAAAATACGTTAATTAACAACACTAGAGGAAGTGACATAAAATATTAATTGAGACGTAACGATGATTTCAGATAATTAATACGAATGAAAACGTCAGTTTTCTAGAAGTTTTATTATATTTTATGGGAAAACATGTTTCGCCCTTCTAAGGCAATATCAACAGCAATAACAACAACAACAAACCATCACGCCGTTCCCTCGCAGGGGTAGGCAGAGAGAATGGACCGCCACACTACTCTATCCTGGCACACCTCTCTAGCTTCCTCCACATTCATACATCGAGTCATACACGCACGTCGATTCTTCCGGCTTCTGACATGACCAACTTTTAATATTTGATTAATTTGGTCATGCCATGTTTTCCTCGGTCTACCTCGACTCCTTACTCCATTTAAATTGTTAACGTATACTTTTTTAACCATTCTTTCTTCACCCATGCGCTCTATATGTCCGAACCAACGCAGCGAACCTTTCATAATTTTGTTCATAATACCTTCTTTCGCTCTACAAGGCAATATCAAATGTTACGAAATATCAGCTAGTTGCTATTTGTTGTCTTAGAAGGGCGAAACATGTCATTCCCATAAAAGATAATTAAACTTCTAGAAAACTGACGTTTTCACTCGTATTAATTATTAAATATGGAGTTTTACGTCATTGTTCTAAAAACAACAAATAAATATGATGATTTTAGATGTAATCGTTACGAATGAAAACGTTTGTTTTCTAGAAATTTAATTTAATTTTATCCGAATGACATGTTTCGCCTCAAATGTTATTTAATAGTACCTTAGCGAGGCGAAAAGCGTTATTCCCGAATAATGTAATCATCATCATATCGTCATCAGCCTATATCCGTCCACTCCTGGACTTAGGCCTCCTCTACTATACTAATCAGATGAAATATAAGAAATGTATTAAAACAATAAAATATCTATTATATGAACTGACCAAGCAAGGTGAGAAAACGACAATTAACGTGTGTATATTTACAAGCGAAATATTTAAGTGACTGTTAACAAAATACATTTTTTATTATTTAAAAAAATAAGTTTGTTTTACACACCATCATGTTTGAAGGAAAAAAAACATTTGTACGTTTGAAAAATATTACAGTAAATTTTTTTAAATCAAATAATAATTAATTGATTATGTTATGTCTTTCTATGTTCGCCGTACTTTGTGTTCTATGTGCTTTATTTCTATTTTTCTTTTTTATATACATTGTGTATACGAACACAACACTAACATAAAAAAATTACATAGACATATTTTGGATAACCAGTCCTTCTTCAGTGATACATTTACATAAAAAGATGCATATTTAAATTATTATAAAATTGTTAACATGATCTGACAGATGTTATATAAGCAATTTTATATTTTTTTAATTTGTATCTGTATAATATCTATCACTGAAGAAGGACTGGTTGTCCGAAACATATCTGAGTAATTTAATTTATTTTTTATGTTAGTGTTGTATATATGGTATGAAGTATGTAAAAAATAAAAAGAGATATTATGTTTTGATTCAAAAATATATATTTTTTGGCGATTTTAGGGCATTTACTTTATCCAATTCATTCATAAGGAACACAGAATTATAATGTTTTTTGAATCTGAAAAAAAAAATCAATTTAATTCGACCCCGATATCGCCGGCATTCGTGAGGTCACGGGTTCGATGCTTAATTTATGTCTTGGGTAACTACAAACTACTTGAAATTAATGAAAGTCTGCGATATTTTTGCAAATCGTGTAGGGTGATATCACTGAAGAGAAAGATTCTAAGTGAAACGTTAGCATTTGTCGTGATCACGAGTTTCGGATACATTTTTTGTATGATAAGTGATAATGGTTATACACAGAATTTGCATGATTCCACATTTGAATTAAGATATTATTATTATTTACAATCTATAAAAAAAAATTCTTGGTTTTGACTGCTAATGTTCAAATTGGTTATTTTATTAGATTGTGTAAAAAACGTAATTATAAAACATTAAAATTCTTTCACGTGTCTGATGAGAGTATTTCAAGCCAATACCAACGTTAAAGAAACATATTATTTATCAAATACTCGTATACGACCTTCGTGGCCGAGTGGTTAGTGCATTGACAGCCACCCCGAAGGTTCCGGGTTCGATTCCCGGCGAGGGCAGTGTGATTGTCACATTGTCTTTGGACTGGTGTAGATTTCACGTGACAATTAAATGGCGATAAATTAGCTGCCTATCACATGTCATGAGAATCACTATGATAGCTATAATACCCTTCACATCGATTTGGCTCTTGCTGTCATGATAAAAAGAGTGATTAAACAAAATAATAATAAAAATAATGTTTGCAAATATGCATTTCATATTGTCACACAAATCATGCCCCCGCATAAACCAACAACCCACCGAATCACCTTCAAACAATGTTCCCATCAGACATAAGAGGAATAACCACATGAGCTGAACCTCTGTAAGCCAGAAGATCCAAGTCCAAGTCCAGTCTCCCTGTGCCGCCACACTGTTTTTTGCTGATCTACTCTTTGTGATCACAATTAAAAATGGCGAATTAAGAGTTGAAAGAAATATATTTTATAGAAACTAATATTATGACTTAATTAATAAAGCAGTTATCTGCGTGTTTTTATGTACAATACATAAATATAAAAATGAATTATTTCTAAGACCAGCCTCAATTTAACCTCTAAATAAACCATTCAGCATCAGAACCACCTGTTTTCATAAATTATGTTTTTTTCCATACAATAAAGATCAAATTTGGATAGCTCCACTACTAGAAAGTAGTAAACGCCCACCGTGTGTGAGCATCCTTGTGTCAGTGCATTATAAATTATTAGTAGTCCGGTTTTCCTATCTTCATAGCTAACTCAATAAATCTTAAACGATATAGCTACATTGAAAATCTGTGCAAATATAAATATCATAGTTTGATATTATTTATATTATTTTTTATTAATTTGTTACTTTCACTAATACGGTATCTAAAACATCTAACAATATATCCTTATGTATGAAAGCGAAGCATGGAACTGGCAAAAGAAGGATGAAAGTAGAATCAATGCAGTAGAAATGAGATCACTAAGATGAATGTGTGGCAAATCTGTATATGATAGAGTGACAAATGCAAGTATAAGAAGTGAATGTGGTGCGAATGAAAGTGTTATGAACAAAATAAGGAAAGGGTCATAAAGATGGTTTGGACACGTGGAAAGAATGAGTGAAGACAGAATGGTAAAGAAGTTATATGTAACGGCGTAAACGGAGCTAGAAATAGAGGAAGGCCGAGGAAAACGTGGCACGATCAAATAAATCAAACATTGAATGTCGGCCATGTGAGGAGTCAGAGGAATCGACCCGCGTGCATGACACGATGTATGAATGTTGAGGAAGTGAGAGAAATATGTCAGGAAAGAAAAGTGTGGCAGTCCATTCTTTCTGCCTACCCCTTCGGGGAGACAGATTAAAATATTTTAATGTTTCTTGAACAACTATTGACGACCTTCATGGTCAAGTGTAAGTGCTTTGACTGCCACACCGAAGGTCCCGGGTTCGATTCCCGGTAATGGCAGTGTGATTTTCTCACTCTCTTTGGTCTGGTGTAAAATTCACGTGACAATAAAATGGCTATAGATTAGCTACATATTATTTGTCATGAGAATCAATACGATAGCTATACCCTTTACGTCGATTTGGCTTACGTTGTAATGATGTAAAGAGCGATTCAACCTAATAATAATAATTGTTATGAAAAACTCCATATTTATTTCATTAATTACAAATGAAATTTGTAAATTCTAAACTAACTAACTAACCATCACGCCGTCTCTCCGAACGCCACACTCTTTTTTCCTGACATACTGCTCTCTTTTCCTAAACATTCATATATCGTGTAATATTCGCACGTCGATTTATCAGATTTCTCACGTGGCCGGCATTGAATATTCGATTTATTTGATCATGTCACGTTTTCCTCCATCTTCCTCTGTTTTTAGTTCCATTTACATCGTTAACATACACTTTTATTACCATTCTTTTTTCATTAATTATTTCCATGTGTCCAAGCCATAGTAGTTTCTTTCGTTATTTTGTTTAATTATTTTGACACTCTATCATACACAGATTTTCTGCACATTCGTCTAATAGATCTATTGCATTTATTCTACTTTCATCATTCTTTTGCCAATTCCATGCTTTGCTTCCATACATAAGAGTCTGTACAAGAGATGGAGAATATAATGTCATATATTACGTGTTATAGTAGTGTTGGTAAATTAAATATGTTATTTAGTATGAAGTACACAAATTATTATTAAAATTTATCACATATAGTATACGATACTTATTTATCGTTCGTGCTTACTAATACCAATACACACGCATGGTACGTGAAGACTGGGCATACAGCTGGACCAATTAATATTCCGGTGAGACAGCATCCTAACTGTAGAGATAAGATGAACTCTGACATCATCACGTGAGAAAATCTCTAATATTGTTTCAACAAACCACTAAATACTGCTTTTTGTCTATCCACAAATGAGATACGGTTTACTATTTACTTGAGGTGCTGTACATTCCGCTTGACTTTTTTTGTTTTTTTTATGCTCCCCGCCTCCTCAGAATTAGTTTGTTCCACTGGCATTTGTCAGGATATATATTTTAAAAATAAGTGAGTGCTCTCTCCGGGAAAATTATGGCTGATAACTATTTGTATACTTTTACTGACTTAAAACAAAATTGAGTGAAGTAAAAACCAAGTGTAAAAGTATTTAAAATTATAAACTTAAATTATATAACATAATGTGTGAATGTAGATTGTAGAGGAATCGAGAGAAGTTTGTCAGTACAGAACAATGTGGCGGTCCATTATTTCTGCCAATCCTTCCGGGAAGACGGCGTGATGGTTAGTTAGATAAGTCGACCTTCCTGGAAGAGTGGTAAGAGCTCTGACTTCCATACCGAAGGTCCCGGGTTCGATTCCCGTCAATGGCAATGTGATTGTCACACTGTCTTTGGTCTGGTGTAGAATTCACGTAACAATAACATGCCGATTAGCTACCTATCACATGTCATGAATGAATCAGTATAATAGCTAAAATGAATTGTATACAGTAATTGGGTTCAAACGACCTGCTGTATGCAAAGAAAAAGATTTTTGAAAAAAAAAACATTATTTTATTTATTGTTTCTTGAACAATGATGTAAATTTCCATATAAAATCATTAAAATGAGTGAAAACGTCTGTCTTCAAGGAGTTTTATTATACGAGATACTCGCATTTTAGATGGAATGACTGTTCTGTCCTTCAAAGGCATTATGAAATTAAATAATGCCTTAGAAGGGCGAAACATGTCATTCCATCTAAAACAAAATAAAATTCCTGGAAGATCGATTTTTCATTCGTATTCATTAAACGTTATTTTAATTTATATTTGAAGAGAAAAGTCAGTAAAAGTAATTAATATGAATGAAAACGTGTGTTTTCTAGATATATCTTATATTTTATGCGTATGACATGTGTATGATATAAAGACAAAAATAGAAGTACTGGTATTTAAAAAAAAACATAATTTTATTTAATTATTATTTCAAATGAACTTCCGTCGAGAGATTTCAGTAAAACATAATTACGATAAATATTTTTCTCAATTAATTAAGAAATCTTTTTCACACATTTTAGTCTTAAACTTAAAAATGTTTATAAAACGTTTTATATTATGTATTTGTATCCCATTAAATAATGTTACAATACAAACAAATGCAAGGGTAGGTACATGGAACTATCTTTACTTATCTTATGTGGTCATTACAGAAATACATTGCTTCGACAATTCGGGATGCTGAGAAACTTAGATGCTGGATGTAACATAGAAGAGATTAAGATAAAGAGATGGCATTTGAAAAAGGAATCGATTGTTTTGTTTTGTTTTAGGTTGTGGAATGTTCGGGTTTTAAGGACATTTTAGAAATTTGTAAGAAGAAGGTCGGTAACCTTAAAAAAACGATAAAAAGTTTTCTTACTAATTGGAAAGATAAAACGCTAACGATTTCTTGGATTTAATCTAATGTATTATTACAAAAATAAACGTTGCATTGTTTGAAGGGGATACTAAGACTTTTTTTACGTATTTAATTTTTCTTTCTTTGTTTGTCGCAATAGAGTTCTGGTTTCAATCCTTATGTATTAAATAAAATCATGGATCTGGCAAAAAAATGATGAGAAGTGAATAAATGCGGTATAGATGAGGTCCCTAAGCTGTTTGTGTGTGTAATGATTGAAAGACAGTATTTTTTTAAATGTTGTGTAAAAATCATTTATCCACGTTGATCCAAAAAATTCTAAAATATCCAAAGGTAAAAGTACATCAACTGAAGCAAATATAACAGTACATAATGGAGATCTATTAATAAACTTTATGTCTGAAAGTGAAGCTTGAAGTATGAAAGAATACCTAACGACGAAATAAAGCAGATTATTGCATCCTAAGTTAAAAATGATTACTTATATGTTTAGGATATCTGGAACGAATGGTTAAAATGTTGTATACAAGCAGTGTGAATGAAACAAGAATACGAGAACAGCCAAGGAAAATATGGCATGATCAAATTAATCAGAAAAATCGACGAGCGTCCATGTTACGATGTATGAATAGAGAGGAATCTCGAGAGGTATGCCAGGATAGAGCATGTAACGATCTATCCTCTCTGTTTACCCCACCGGGGAACGCGTGATGGTTAGTAAGTTAGTAAGTCCAAAGATAAAATAGTATTCCTTTTCTTCTATGTTCGCCATACTTTGTGTTGTAGATGTTTTATTTGTTTTTTTTTTCTTTTTAATATACTTTGTATAATATACAACACTAACTAAAGAAAATAATCAAATCAAATATCAGACATGTTTCGGACAACCGATCCTTCTTCGGTTATATTATAAAGATAAATATTTAAAATATTATAAAATTGTTAACAAATATGATCAATTTTGACAGATGTTATTTGGAACATTTTTGACAGATGAAAGATGTTATAAAAAATAAATCTTTAGAACATCTGTCAAAACTGATCATATTTGTTAACAATTTTATGCAATTTTATTAACACTGAGGAAGGACCGGTTGTCCAAAACATGTCTGATATTAGATTTTAATTTTTTTAAAGTTAGTGTTGTATATACAAAGTATATAAAAAATAAAAAGGCAAATAATATTTCTTTTTTGTATTATCTGGGCCATATACGAGTATTCTCATTTATGAATATTGGTTGGTTTATTTACAATAGTTGTCTCGACGATTAATGTTCTACTTAGAAACTTGTTTTGATCTTGACAATATAAACAAATGGATTCATTTGACTTTTTCTCATGATTTTGTATGAAATGGTTAGTATACCAGTTAATTATCGCGATCCGGAATATACCCGATCTTAAGATGTCCAACGCAACCATGGTTTTATGGACCACGTATACACTTATGTCGCTTGATCGAGTGTACCTACCTTCAACTTTTCTCACCACGTAATGGATCGATTGATTGGTTGCTTTTGTTGCAGTCATATTATATATCCAGTAACCTTATATTTGAAACAATCTCATTAAATTATTCCATGATTATTGATGATTATTAAGGATGAAAGTAGAATAAATGCAGTAGAAATAAGATCTCTTAGACGAATGTGTGAATACTCTGTGTATGATAGAGTGTCGAATGAAAATATAATAAGTGAATGCGGTGCGAATGATGGTGTCATGAACAAAATAATGAAAGGATCATTAAGATGGTTTGGACATATGGAAAGAATGAATGAAGAAAGAATGGTAAAAAAATGGAACCAGAAATAGAGGAAGACCGAGGAAAACTGAAACCGAAAAAAATATTGAATGTCGGCCATGTGAGGAGTCAGAGAAATCGACGCGCGCGCATGACACGATGTATGAATGTTGAGGAAGCGAGAGAAATATGTCAGGAAAGAAAAGTGTGGCAGTCCATTCTTTCTGCCTACCCCTTCGGGGAGACGGCGTGATGGTTAGTTAGTAAGTTTTATGATTATTGATCATATTTGAAAATGTTTTGCTTAAAAACACGATTTATTTTATTCAAACAAACATATTTTGAAAACTGTTCAGGTAAATAACTTTGTTTTATATATAACAATTGTATTTTATTTTACAAGACAGCTGTTTCGTCAACCTATGTTGATACACATAAATAAATACACGTAAAGATTAAAAAAATCACGAAAATTTGACATTTGATATATTATTTTTGTAACACGTGATGATATCAACATAGGTTGACGAAACATCTGTCGGCTAAAATAAAATACAATTGTGATACATAAATCAAAGTTATTTAATTTAACAGTTTAAAATGTTAAGGTATCATAGTGTTTCAGCCAAACAATGGACTATTTGAACATATTTCGCGTCATTTTTCTAATTAACTAACTAACCGTCACGTTGTAAATCAGAACAGACAGGTCGAAATGACAGACCTACACTCTGTTTTATCCTGACACACTTCACTTGTTCCTCAACATTCATATATCGTGTCGTGCACGCACGTCGAGTTTTCCAACTCCTCACTTGGTCGGCAATTATTATTTGATTGATTGTTCCTTCGGGAACACGGCATGATGGTAAATTGGTTTTTTTGTTTAACACCGCTCTATTTTCTATATGCTGAATAAGATAATCAAACGATTTTACTGAAATCTCTTGATGGAAGTTAATTTTAAATAATAATTTAATAAACATGTGTCTCTTCTTCATTCGCTATACTTTGTGTTATAGATGCTTTATTTCTCTTTTTCTTTTTTATATACTCGTACTTTGTATATACAACACTTACATTTAAAAAAAACAATTACATAGGTACGTAGACATGTTTCGGACAACCAGTCCTTCTTCAGTGATACATATTTAAAATATTATAAAATTGTTTACATGATCTGACAGATGTTATAAAGATTTATTTTGGAACGTTTATGCTTTTGGTATAACAAATATTATGATGCAATTTAAAATTTAAAATTATAAATGAAGTTCTTATTGAGGTTCAGGTAATTACTAACAACAAAGGAAATAAATCAATGATCGGACTTGACGTTAAATTTATTTGATTATTTACAATATTTTATTTATTTTTATTTGCTTGTTTAATTTCTAAAATAACGATATTGCTTAAAGTTACATTTCTATTATTAACGTGCACAATTTCAACGCCATTATCTTTATAAAATGAATGATCTTTTTCAATGAGGTGGTTAGCAAATTCAGAAAAAAAATTATTTAAAGATAAACGTGTAATTATTAAATATCGGACACGTGAGAAGTCGGAAAAATTTACGTGCATGTATAACACGATGTATGAATGCATTCATATTTAGATTTTTGGATTCAAAACATGTCTTAATGCGTCCTTCAGGTGATAACATCACAAAAACGGCGCTTTAAATCTTAGTATTATTGACGACCTTCGTGGCCGAGTGGTAAGTGCATTGACTGTCACTCCGAAGGTTCCGGGTTCGATTCCCGGTGAGGGCAGTGTGATTGTCACACGGTCTTGGCTCTGGTATAGAATTCACGTGACAATAATATGGCGATAGATTACGTAAAGATATCACATGTCACGAGAATCACTATGATAGCTATATAATACCCTTTACATCGATTTGGCTCATGCTATCATGATGTAAAGAGCGAATCAAAAATAATAATAATTATAATAATATTATATAATATTATTATTGTTGAAGAATCAAGAGTACGAGTATGTCAGGAAATAATAGTGTAGCAGTCAATTATATCTGCCTATCTCTTCGGATAAACTGCGTGGTGTTTAGTTAATTAGTTTTTTTAACTAACTAACCATCACGCCGTCTCCCCGAAGGGGTAGGCAGAAAGAATGGACTGCCACACCTTTCTTTCCTGACATATTTCTCTCGCTTCCTCAACATTCATACATCGTGTCATGCACGCGCGTCGATTTCTCTGACTCCTCACATGGCCGACATTCAATATTTGATTTATTTGATCGTGCCACGTTTTCCTTGGTCTTCCTCTATTTCTGGTACCATTTACATCATTAACATATAATTTTTTTTCCATTCTTTCTTCATTCATTCTTTCCATATGTCAAAACCATCTTAATTAGTTTTTTTAATATGGAGATTTACATAATTATTTAAGAAACAATAAATAATGAAAATCTATCTTTATTTGAAAGTATTGTTTGTTTAGTTGATTCGTACGGTATGTAAATATATTATTTCTAAGGAATATTGTTTGATGGTAAGAATGTGAATGTGTTACGTATTAAAAAAAAACATTTCATCTTACAAGCCATGTACTACACATGATGTTTCCGAGTCGATGACTTCGACAGAGGTTTGAGAGTTACTTAAGAAAAACGTGAAGTAACTCGATATGAAATTCTTTCCTTTTGGTCAGTCTGTTATTAGATTAGGCAAGTGGTACCCGACGGCTCGTCTTGGTAAAGTTCATTGTTTACCCACACTTGAAAACATAAGAAAGCGTTTGACGAGACAAGAAATAAACCAACCAATGCTTGAACTAGTTAAAACCACGTCAAAATCATGTACTATACATAAGATATAACATACACTACAAAATATCAAATGACACTAACTATCTAGAATGTAACTAAGCAAGTATATGATGGCCTTCGTGACAGAGTGGCAACAGCTATAACTGCCACACTGAAGGTCCCGACGGCAAAATTCTCACGCTCTCTGTAGTCTGGTAGAGTTCGCGTGAAAATAAACATGGCGATAGACTAGCTACCACATATCAGTTTAAATCAAATGTTAAATACTGGAATAATTTTATAAATAATTAGAAATGGTGTTGAGATAATCAAGGATATGTTTATAAAAACTTGTAAAGGAAAAAAAAAACACATATTATGAGAAACTAAAAGTATTATTATTAAAGATAAATATTAAATGTATCATGAAGCATGAAGCATGGAACTGGCAAAAGAAGGATGAATGTAGAATAAATGCAGTAGAAATAAGATCTCTCAGATGAATGTGTAGGTACTCTGTGTATTATAGTGTGTCGAATGAAAATATAAGAAGTGAATGCGGTGAGAATGATGGTGTTATGAATAAAATAATGAAAGGATCATTCGGATGGTTTGGGCACATGGAAAGAAATAATGGTAAAAATAGTATATGTTAATGATGTTAACGTAACTAGAAATAGAGGAAAACCGAGTAAAACGTGCACGATCAAGTAAATCAAATATTGAATGTCAGTCACGTGAGGAGTCAGAAAAATCGATGCGCGTGCATTACACGATATATTCATGTAGAGGAATCGAGAGAAGTATGACAGGACCCTTCGGGAAGACGGCGTGATTGTTATAGTTAGTTAATTTATATATGTAATACATAAAATATTATATAAGGTTAGTATTTATACGCAATAACATGAATATATGCTTCCATTGCATCAGTGGATTTTTATACGCGAAAATTGATTTATAAAATAAACCAGATTTTCAAAGTAAAACCACTTTCAGCATGTAGCGTGGTTTACTGTTGCGGCAATGAAAACTCATCGCAAATTCCAAATGATTAAACTGAAAATAATACAACAATTTTCGTAAAGGCGTAATAATTTAGAGATGCAGTTAAGGTTACTGTGCTGCTTTGCACAAACGTGGTATATGAAAACGGGGTCTCCCATTTGACGAAGTGGTAAAGTCGTGACGAACACATTTGATGAATTACACGGAGCGGTGATTTAATGATAGGCCGGGCATGTGTTCGATCCTCATGGCGCTATGTACGTCCATTATAGGAAAGATTTTATTATTCCTAAGTGTATCGGTATTTTGGCTAATGAGGACGTTACGTATGGAAAACATGTATACATACGTAAGCATTTCTGTTACGTATTGGAATAAGAATAAGTACTCAAAATTTCTAAATATTTTTTAAACGATATTACGCAAACGTGCAAAATGTTTATTTCCCAAACTTTTTTGTCCTGTAGACCCCTTGCCAATTTATTTTATTTTGTGTAGACCCCCTGTTTCTAAATTTTTTTTTAGGCAAAAAAAATCCGAAACAAAAAAGCCCGAATTCTTTGTAGTCCTTTTTTTAGCTCATTGGGGTTGAAACGTTTGGCTACCTTTTTTTTAATACTTCATTTAGGAAAATTGAATGTCCGATCTTTGGTGAATGAGCTAAAAAAAATAGGTCGCCAACGATTTTGATACTTGTTTTGCGTTTCAAGATTCTGCTTCAATTTAGTTGAACCAATTCGTGGACCCCCATTTACATCTCATGGACCCCCAATTTTTTTTACTACTGTCGTAGACCCCCTACAAGTTGTCGTAGATCCCTGGGGGTCTATATAGACCACTTTGGGAATCACTGTCTTAGACGAATATGTGGATTCTATGTGTATGATAGAGTGTCGAATGAAAATTTAATATGAATATGAATGAATGCGGTGCGAATGATGTTGTTATGAACAAAATGGAAATAATTAATGAAGAAAGAATGGTAAAAATATTATATGTTTACGATGTGAATGGAACTAGAAATAGAGGAAGACCGAGAAAAACGTGGCACGATCAAATAAATTTAGGCCACGTGAGGAGTTAGAGAATTCGACGCGCGTGCATGACACGATGTATGAATGTTGAGGAAGCTAGAGAAATATGTCAGTAAAAAAAGTGTGGCAGTCCATTCCTTCTGCCTACCCCTTCGGGGAGACGGCGTGATGGTAAATTAATTTTTAGTTAGTTAATTAAATAATTATAATAATTATAAAATGTTAATAAAATATTAATTATATAATAAAAATAAAATAATTATAAAATCTAAAGATAGGCGTGGAATCCAACCATATATACAAAGTTCCAAAAATTTGTCAGACGCGGTGGTCATAAGGAAGGCGGAATGGGGAATGTTGTTAAACATAAAGCGATCGCTTGACCCAACCAATGACAGGTCATAAGTCCTGTAAGCGCCTCGGCCACCACCTTCTGTTCCCAGAAAACAATTTACATCTTCGTCTCTATTGAGATACAATTAATCCTTATATAATTATAATAATTATTATTTTATAAATAATTACGTATTTAGATTACTTATGTTAAGTGGTTTTACTATGGAAATCTGGTTTATTTAATAAATCAATTTTCACGTAAGAAAATTTACTTTTTCAATGGAAACATTTATTCACGTTATTGAGTTATTTAATTTTATAGTTAACTTGCATGCTTCCGGTGTAAGCTTATGGATTTGAAACTATAAAATTAGTAAGGCGAAAAAGGTAATTTCCATAAAATATAATAAAACTTCTAGAAAACAGATATTTTCTTTCATATTCATTATTTAAAAACGAAATACAAAGTCAATTTTAAATAAGCGTTAATAATATTAAATGACTACAGAAGGCTAAGAATCGCGTTTCTACGGCTAACCGAGTACAAAAATATTACGTTAAAACCCTTAATTTACGATATATAAAAATCGAATGGCATTTGGGGAATGTCGTGCTAGATCGAAAGGAGAAAGTCTACACTGCATCTGTGATGGCTTGATGTCTAACAAACAAAATTAAATAACATTCAATTCAATTTAAATGTTTTATTTATTTGTGGCGTGCGCTCACTAAACGTTAAATAATATCAAATTATCTGCATATGTACCACTGTCTCATTTTAAAAAAATACTTTGTTTTAGGTATTGTTTAATAAACAAAAAATGTCTTGAATGTTACCAATATTTGTAGACAAATACTTGATTTTACCCATTGCGGGTTGATAATTTTTAAGGATTGATTGTATCTCAATAGAAACGAAGATGTAAATTGTTTTTTGAAAACAGAATATGGTGGTCAAGGCGTTTACAGGACTTATGACTTATTGGTTGGGTTAAGCGATCGCTTTATGTTAACAACATTTCCCATTCCGCCCTTCTTACGAACACCACGTCTGACAAATTTTTGGAAATTTTATAATATGTATACATAGTAGCATATATGTATACAACTTCCAAAAATTTGTCAGACGTGGTGTTCGTAAGAAGGGCGGAATGGGGAATGTTGTTAACATAAAGCGATCGCTTAACCCAACCAATGACAGGTCACATACGAGTACTTAATTCGTAAGTCCTGTAAACCTGTTGTCCTGTTTCCAAAAAAAAAAACAATTTACATCTTCGTTACAATCAATCCTTAAAAAAACGTCTTAATACAAAACTGAACTTTGATTTACGTTTTAGGAAAGCTTTTTGTTACGTTTAGACACTTTATTAAGAAATTATAAAAGAAAACAACTCATACGGAATAATCATGAAATAATAAAATATCGAATTTTTCAAAATATTCGTACGTCTAAATATAAAAATATTTAAATACTATGTGAATAAACAAATTTGTGCTGAGATATTTAAAAAGTATTGTTATACAACAAATTAAGTGATGCATTTAAATGCAACTTTTTAAAGTCTAAAATAAATTAATATACTCGTAAAATAATAATTTTAGTTTAATTCTTAGTTTTATTTGTTTTTCCCTTATCCTGTACGCATGTTTCTTAATTTACTAACACAACCATCAAGCCGTTTATCTGAAGGGATATGCAGATAGAATGGACCGCTACTCAATTAATTTCTAACTTATTTTTTCTTTTCCTCGCTCCTCAATATTTATTATTATTATTATTGCAATTTTTTTTAAATCGCTCTTTACATCATTATAACGCGAGCCAAATCGATATATAGAGAATAGATATTATATTGATCGTATGATTCACGTGACATATGATAGGTTGTTAATCTATCGTTATTTTATTGTAACGTGACTATACCAAAGATAGTGTGACAATAACACCGCTATCGCTGGGAATCGAACCCGGGACCATTGGTGTGGCAGTCAAAGCACCAACCACTCGGCCACGAAGGTCGTCCTTTATTCATCGTATCCTGTTCGCACCTCGATTTCTCCGTCTCCTTACGTGGCCGACATTTAATATATAATTGATTTGATCTGCCCATGTTTACCTCGGTCTTTCATTTCTTGTCCCAATTACATCGTTAACACATAGTTCTTAACCTTTTTTGATCCTAGTTTGATCAAATATGGTAGCGCACTGTAATTATAAAAACTTAAATTTAACTTATCCCGTTTGTTTATTGTTTATATACGACTAATAAAATAAAATATATTACTTACATTTTTTGTAATCACTTGTTTTGGTATATATAGCACTTGTCATGAGATTCCACAATCTGAAACAAAGAAAAAAAAATATGGTTTGTTATTCATTCACATTTTCAAATTTCTGTGTCTTAAGAGTCGGCAATCGATATTTTTCATTTTAATATTTCGAATTTTCGTCTCTAGTAGCAAAGGGGTAAATATATTTTTTATTTATTTTTATTGCAACAGTTTAAGTTTTGTATACAGTTAGATTAAATTATTCTATTAAATTATTTTTAAAAGTGTCACTATAAATCTAAAATTATCCAAAAGAAAATTTTAGATTTATTGACCGATTTTAGCAACACACTGCCATCTTCTGGAGATAAAGAATCACCAGAATCACTTTTTTAGAATTGTTTTAACTGTTAAAATTTAAACAATATTATGATAAAAATAACAATTTTTATTATATAAACTGTCAAAACTCTCGATATAAACCAAAAACTCATATAATTTCAACAATAAATAGCACAAACGTATTTTGTGATAAATAGTAAGTCTTATATATGGAAGCGAAGCATGGAACTGGCAAAAGAAGGATGAAAGTAGGATAAATGCAGTAGAAATGAGATCTCTTAGACGAATGTGTAGATACTCTGTGTAAAACAATGAAAGGCTCAATAAGATGGTTTGGACATATGGAATGAAGAAAGAATGGTAAAAAAATTATATGTTAATTGAATGTCGGCCACGTGAGAATTCTGAATGAAAAATGAAAGATGTATGAATGTTGAGGAACCGAGAAAAATATGTCAGGAAAGAAAAGTGTGGCAGTCCATTCTTTCTGCCTACCCCTTCGGAGAGACGGCATGATGGTTAGTTAGTTAGTTAGTTAAGTAAGTTTTTCAATTTGTATATTTAGTTGATTGTAACACTTGATGATGCCAACATCCTTTGGCGAAACAGATGTCGCAACAAATAATAACAATTGTGATATCATAAAAGTGTTGAAGTATCATAGTGTTTTGTCCAAAACAATTGAGTATATTTTTTTCATTGTTTATTATGAATTTCTAAGTTAAATTTTAAATAACGAAAAGAACATGTATATTTTTGAATGGGTTGTGATGTCATTATCTGTACAATGAATCTTTTATTATTATTACGATGACAATGCAGATTGTTATTCATATAAAATGCATCTTAGTACGTGATTTCACCTACGCCGTTGCGCTATTTGTCCGCAAACTTTCTTGTCTTGAAACCAGTTGTATTATACGTAAGATAGTCCGAGAACAATGGACCGCGGATACTGCGGTACATTTAAATCTGGGGTCAGAGATACTGTGATATCAAGTGTTTCACATGATAAATTTATTTCATATGTTACTCGTAAGGCAGTCCCGCTTTCTACGACGAAGAATGTTATGTGTGGTCATTTTTTTAAAATCATTTTTAATAATAGTTCTTCTTCTTCTTCAAGTGCCCTGTCGGGTCGCTCCTACGTTGGCGATCACCTTGGCGAACCTGTCCCTGTCCTACGCCGCTCGGAACAGCTCCTCCACACTTCGGATGCCGGTCCACTCCCTCACGTTTCGCAGCCAGGACATTTGTCTCCTTCCGGGCCCTCGGCGTCTCTCAATTTTCCCCTCCAATATCAGTTGGAGAAGGTGGTACTTTTCCCCACGCAGTATATGACCCAGATGTGAAATCTTCCAAACCTTGATAGTTGATAACAGTTCCCTGTCAACTCTAGCTTGCCTCTGGACTTCGGTATTCGTAACCATGCCTGTCCAGGGAACTTTGAGCATTCGGCGATGGAGCAACATTTCAAATGCTTCCAGTCTGTTCGTTGAGTAAACTTTCAAGGTCCAAGTTTCACACCCATACAATAAAACATACCACACATAGCATATCATTCTCTGGCGAAGATTCAAATTTACGTTATCATTGCAGAAGAGCGATTTCATTTTATTAAACGTAGCTCTTGCTGCCTCATTTCTGCATTTTATCTCTACATCTGGGTCAAGAGATTGCGTTAGTATGCTGCCGAGGTATTTAAATTTTTCCACCCTCCACCCCAAGCATGCGACTACCTATTTTCTTTGGTCTGTGCACTTTTGTTGCAATACGTTGATAGCTAATAGTGCTTTATATTTTAATGAAAGATTTTACTGAAATCCCTTAATAGAAGTTCATCTAAAAAATTATAAAACGATTATTTTTACTGCTTCCACTTATTGTCTTTATTTTGGTAGCGACCGGTTTCACCAGACTTCCTGTCAAAGTAAGGACAATTAGTGGATTAAGTCAATATAAAAAAAAACATCGTTTTATTTAATTATTACAGCAATATTTGTGCGATGTTATCTTGTTTTGTATGACCAAAGTAAAATTCAGCCGCGATTTCTAGATGGATCTTTAGATACAGCATCTCGGACGAGGAGAATGGTAAATATACCACTGTATAAATAGTATTTTAGGTCTAAAACACGGTTGACCACTCGGCGACCCCTGACCCCCCGCCACGCACGTACTGGTACCTGCGCGGAGCGAGCATAAGCGAAGAAAATAGCCCGACGTACGTGTTTTTATACGTCTAATCTTATGGGCAGTAACTGTACGTGAATATTACCCCCAAGAACCAGTATTTACGTTCATAAAACATAAGTGCATTACGAATTAACTAATTTTATTAAATATTTATTGTTTCTTGAACAATGATGCAAACTCCGTATTAAATAATTAATTCATTTAATCAAATTTTGTACAATTGTTATCATATTATTGATGGTTAAGGTTTTTGTTTTGTAAAACTCCAGTATAATTATTATAATAATAAACTCGATTGTTTTACTTGATTTAATTCATATAATTACTTATATAAATAGCAGTTACAAATTTGTTTCGCCTTGCGAGGGCATTTTCAAACTGAAACAAATTTGTAACTGCTATTTATATAAGTAATTATATGAATTCAATCAAGTAAAACCATTAAACAATCGCGTTTATTATTATATTAATTGTTATCATATTTTTTTATAACTATTGTATTTACTAAAGGTATCATACATCGATATCAATAACATACAGGGAAATTATATTAAAAAAACAGAAATACTTGCTACCACAAATATACATCTATATAATAGTTAACATATGACCTTATGAAACGAGATTGAAGTTAAAAATTTAAGAGACGAATTAAGGTTTAACATAATATTTGAATGAAAACGAATGAAAACGTCAGTTTCCTAGAAGTTTTTTTGTATTTCATGGGAATGAAATGTTTCGCCCTTCTAAGGCATTATCAAATGTCAAATAACATTTGATAATGCCTTAGAAGGGCGGAACATGTCATTTTCATAAAATATAATAAAACTTCTATAAAACTGCCGTTTTCAATCGTATTAATTATTTAATGTGGATTTTTACATCATTGTTCAAGAAACAATAAAATAAACAGAGCTAAAAATAATAACAATAGTGGAAATAAAAATAAAAAAGTAATGTAACATTATGGTCTCATTCACGTCGAAAGGTTGCTCTGATCATTTTTCTGAATGGGATTCATTTTATGGAAATGACATGTTTCACCTTGTTAAGGTATTATCAAAAAGCATTTTTTATTATTATATAGGAGTAACATACTTCCCTTTCTAGTTTCATCATTTGATATCTAGACAAAGCAAGCCATTTCCATATAAAATTAATAATCTTTTAATAAATAATACATTTTTAGGTAAGCGGAACTACAGTATAAAAAGAGGAAGGCCGAGGAAGATGTGGCCCAATCAAACCATTCAAATATTAAATATCGGCAACGTTAGGTGTCTGAGAACTCGGCGTGCGCGCATGACACGATGTATGAATGTAGAGGAAGTATGTCAAATTAGAACAATGTGGTGGTCTTTTCTTTCTGTCTACCATTTCGGAGAGACGGCGTGATGGTTAGTTAGTTAGGCTATTTTTATAATTTACATCTGTTTTTTTTTTGTTTAATTAAATGTACGTGCCGCCCATGTTGATTGGTTCTCCGTAATATTGTACGTTATTATGGATATGAACGTATTCTAAGTGACCTGAGTAGAGAATTTCAATTACGCTAACGGAGTGAGGTTAATTCCAGTCAAGTAATAACCGTTAGCAGACTCACCAAACAATAGCCGCATGGCCACGTGATTATAACTGCTGGTTTGGATGTCAGCTGTCCCATGTGCCTTGATAATAAACCGATTAATTTAACACAGACAACCCCACTGATTAAAGAAACATCCAATCCTGATTATGAAATTGTATATAACCATGCAATTGGTTACCGCTGGAGGGGTAAGCAGAGATCATTAACTGCCTTATTGTTCTATTCTGACATACCTCTCAAACTTCTTCTATATTAAAAATAAATTTGTAATTTGAAATTTCATTGTAAATAATGAAATTTTTTTTTTTTTTTTTACTTTATAAATGTTCATTCATTTCTCGGCGCTACATCCCGGTGTGGGACTTGGTCTCCTGCACAACGGTCCTCTACTGACTTCTATCTCTGGCTATCTCTCTCCATTCCCCAGCTCCTTCCATTTTCTCCCAATCTTGTTCCACGTAATCCGCCCATCTTTTCCTCGGTCTGCCTCTTGATTTCTTTTCGCGAGGCGGTGTTCTTATTTTTGGTGTTCTACCCTCTGGTATTCTTTCCACATAGCCAGCCCACCGTAGGCGTTGAGACTTACAGAATCTCACTCCTATTTTCTGGTTAATTTGTTCTTCAAGTTCGAGGTTTCTTTTAATTCTTTAAGTCCCATCCTCCAAAAAATGGTGCAAAAAAATTTATCAGGAAAATTAATTTTTTCTCAATTTTTCTCAGTAAAATCAGTAAATATTTTTAATTGTAGGTATGTTAGGTTAAAATCCAGTTATATTTGTAACATCCACCGGTTTTGACTGCTCGCTGAAGACCAGAAGATAGCAGCGAACTGGCAAAACCGGCCGAATACACAAACGATAGTGGATTTTGACTAAGTATGTATTTTAGAAAGATTTTCGTGATAGAATATTTTTGTCTTTCCATGATTTCCTTGACACCTTATTTTCTATTTTCACTACTAGCTTACAAATTTTAAAGCATTTTTCTCTAATCAATCCTTTCGCAATATTTAACTACCCTTTATTTATTTCATTAAGTCGCATTCATAGTCCGTGAAATGGAGTGAAGTTTTTCTTTACAGTGATTTCCATCCGAAACTGACGTTAATAGTTATTTTATATAAGCAAATCGAAGAGACACCAGGCCACATTTAAGCTACTCAATATTTTCCTATCTGTGCTCAGCTCTTACAAATACAAACAATGTGTATCTAACAACAATATAATAATCTTAACTTCAATAGAAGCTTACGTACAAGGAAGCCCGACTCTGGATGAACCGGGATAGAAGGACAGGGATATGAAAAAAGATGAAGAACAAAATCATAAAAAGAAATTGATTACTCCTTTCACTTTTGAAATCATCTATCATCTGCAGTAAGCTGTTTTTAAAACTAAAAAATGAAAAAAATACACATGTACATTACGCTATCCAGAAAAAATATAAGTACGAATGAACACTTTATATAACACAGATAAAAATCTGTTTTATCTATGCATTTTGCAACAACCATCGACATGCGAGAGATTAATATTGATTGATCAATATCTACACCCATTATTTATCATGAGTTTATATTTCAAATTTCGAATACCAAAAAAAGACGTTAACAAATGAGCATAGAAATTTTATGATTTATTGTTTAATCAAACGCAGTAAGCTTGTTAGAGGTTTTGTAAGGCCGAAAAAAAAATTCGTACGTTGGTATTACGTATTTAGAGACCCATGAGTTACTTTTTGTTTAGCAAATATCATTTATTATCATCAATAACCAATCAGAAATGATTTCGATGATTTGAAGATTTCTCATGGGAGAAATTTCACCCGTTAGAAAAATGAGCTTTTTTATGTCTAATGTAAACTTAAAAAAATGAATAATTAACTGCATTTTATTGCACAAATAGAAAGTTAAGTATCCGTTTAATTTTTCAACATATAGCCGAAATGATTTAAACACATACTTTAATTTCCTATGGCCATAACAACTGTTGAAGGTATGGTTTGGACACATTGAAAGAATGAATGAAGAAATAAAGAAAGAACAGTATTTTTTAGTTAACTCTGTCTAGTGTTACCAAATAAAATGGTTTAGATACAAATACCAAAAGTGTATTATTATCTTATTGAATAATGTCACACCACAAATTAAGTGCTTCATACGAAAGTTTTGAAAAAATAAAGTATATGTTAACGATGTTAAGGAAATAAGAAATAGAGGAAGACTGAAAAACAGGTGGGATAATCATATCAATCGAATATTAAAGATCGTCGTTCGTTCATGACAAGATTTATAAATGTTTAGGAACGAAGAGAAGTATGTTAGGAAAGAATAGTATGAAAAAACAGAATATTATCGAATGCATGTTTTAAGAAATAATAATGAACGAAAAAAACACCCAAAAATTATATAATACTTCGTCGTCTTTGTAGTTTCGTTAGAATTATTTCTATTGCATATATATCTTCCTCAACTAATCTAACTGTAGTCGAAGTTTTGTTGCATTCTTTACTCCCGTTTGTTGAATGTAATATGCTTTAAAATTAGAATTAAACACTTTTAAAACGTTGTATAAAACCACTTTATTTTTAGTCAGGAGCACCAACCGGTTTCACTATGTAACGAACTTTGTCAGGGCTATACACAAACTGTATACGTGTGTGTATAGTCCTGACGAAGCTCGTTACTGAGTGAAACCGGTTGGCGCTCCTGACTCAAAATAATGTGGTTTTATACCACGTTTTAAAAGTGTTTAATTCTATTTTTTTAATATGTCAAACCATCAAGTAATAGCTTTTTCCAATGTTTAATATGCTTTAATTACCACACTGATATTGGAGAGGAAAATTGAGGGACGCCGAGGGCCCGGAAGGAGACAAATGTTCTGGCTGCGAAACTTGAGAGAGTGGACCGGCATTCGAAGTGTGGAGGTGCTGTTCCGAGCGGCGCAGGACAGGGACAGGTTCGTCAAGGTGATCGCCAACGTTGGGGGGACCCGACAGGGCACTTGAAGAAGAAGAATTACCACAATTTGTCTATGAAGGCCTCTTGGTAGCAGTTTAGAGATTTTGAACAAATCGGGTAGGGGAAATACGGTCCCGATTAGTATAATTTAGCACTTTCGCGCTGCAATACAATAGCGCCTATTTGTCTTAACCTCGCGTCGCCTATCCCGGCTGATCCCGGGCCGAAACGCCGGGTGCCGGGTTCCCGGGTTCCCATGGCGACTTCACGCTATGTGAGTAACGAGCCGGGCCCGTTCCCCCCGCTGGGCGCGATATGTGTTTGACCCCGGCAATCCATATAGACGATGTAATTGATTATTTTGTAGCTTGTAAATGTAATGTTCGGCAAGGTGTATTCTGTTGTAATGTTCTAAATTTGAAAATAAATATAAAAATGAGAACTAAGAAATCATTTTATTATACCAAATAACATTTTTAAATGATTTAAAACACATTTTTCCACTTTTTCGGTTTATTTCGTATTCCCAGAAACTAAATTATATATCTATAAAAAAATATTGAAAAGGGGGCTAAAACAGTGTTTTTATTATTACAATTTGGAAGAAGAATGTAAAAACATTATCCATTTAATTTCTAAATCAACCAGAAAAAGTCAACCTGAAACGAAAAGTCTATGAAACCTGTGTTCTGCCAGTTGGTACTTATTGTCTTGAAACTGTAACATTGTGCAAACAAAGTGCCGAGAAACTACGAGTGACCCAAAGAGCCACGGAAAGAGACATGTTAGTCTAAGTCTTAGTCTAAGAGACAGAATCAGAAACGATACGGTGAAAGAAAAAAACAAAAAAGTCACTGACATCATCCACCGGGCGGCGACTCTAAAATGGCAATGGGCTGGTCACGTAGCTAGAAGCTCAGATGAAAAATGGACAAGAAGACTGCTGATTTGAAGACCGTGAACGGCAAAGAAAAGTGCAGGGCAACCGCAACTACGGTGGAAGGATGATCTGTACAGACACGTCGAAATAACAATGGACGGGAATAGGCTGAGGACGAAGGAGAGAAAAATAAAAAGTCTAAAGGATCTCTTGCGTGTTAGAGAGGTGTGTCGGAATCGAAGTCCTTTCTCTCTGCCTTTTCTTATGAGGAAACGGCGTGGTTGTTCACTATTGACGTTCATCAGCAAAATACGAAATCAAAGTACTAATAATCACGTTTGGATCCTGCACTATATTTGGTTGATCAGAATAGACCCCATTGCATTGAAGCTAGTGTTATTTATTGAAAAATATATTACAAATAAGAATGGTGCTAGTTATGCCGTAAACGTTCTCCGTAGCGGGCTGCCTCATCCATCACGTTAATTGATTCCCAGAAAGCTATTGTCTCTTCTCAAATTATGTATTATATGTTGGCGTGTGGTACGACAATGGGAGAAGAAAGTGATACAGTACGACGTATAAAAGCTGAAAATGCTTCATAAAAAATATCAATTCTTTTACGAAGCAATTTCTTATTTTCTTCTATATTAGCCATCAAATCAATAATACCATATCGTGGGTATACTGGCAAAAAACGTTAAGTCGAAAATTGGCAGTTTTGACTTAGTGATGCAGTATTGTAAAGTTTACAATGCTCTACAAATTGGCAAAATACACGAAGTCGAATGAAACTGATTTTTTCTCTAGTTTTAAAAATAAATTTAACGTTAAATCGTACAAAAGGTATTTCATACAGGCTAAAAGCTTCAAAAAACTTAATATTTTTCGAAGAGTCTTGTTGAACATTTTTGTACTGGAAAAAAACGTTAACTCTACTTATTGTCTTCGGCTGAAAAAAATTCCCTCGATTGACTTTTGACAACGACACTTATATGTTTCAAATTTAAAGAAAACTTAAATGTTCGATTTCTCAAAACAGCGATTTTAGACTTAACGTTTTTTGCCAGTATACCCACGATATAATATCAGCGCTCCAATCAAGATACGTACACTGGAAAACCAAAATCACCTGTATAAAACGATCATCCGAACCTTTGGATGTGAGGCGTGGACAATGACAGCGAAATCCGCAGAGCGACTGGATACTTTTGAGAGAAGGGTGCTGCGCAGAATTCTGGGACCTGTGAATGATGGTGCAGCCTGGAGGGTGCGGCATAGTGACGAGCTGTATCATATTTACAAAGCTCCCAGTCTCTCCACACAGGTCAGACTGAATAGACTGAGATGGGCCGGTCACGTGCAGAAGATGCCGTCATCGCAAACCCCAAAAAGATTGCTGGAGTAGCACCCAGGTGGTAGAAGAGCAATTGGACGACTAAGGCTGCAATGGGAGAATGAAGTTGGGAGAGATGGGGCGAAATTGTTACGAGTGTCAGATTGGAGGGTCGAAGCGGAGGACAGGAAGAATTGAAGTATATTGGAGGCTAAGGATCGATATGGGCTGTAGGGCCATCGAAGAAGAAGAAGAAGATTAGCCATCATTTTATATTGTAGATTCACATATAAATAACATTTTGAAAGCCACAACAGAACACTTTTTGTGTAGGTAAAATGTGTTTTAAAAACGTGTTGTAAAAATACAGTGTTTTCGTAAAGTTATTCCTTATTTGATCGTCAGAATGAAGTACAATATCAGATCATGTTAGTAGGTTTCACACCGTAAAATTTTGAGATCATAAATAAAATGTGGAAATAAGTCTCTGCAACCTAAAAAGTATATCCAAATCGAATATATAATATTTGGAATGCTAATATTTATCATTAGAAAAAATGCAGTAAGTAATATATGTACAGATCATTATAGGTTTGTTCATTCTGAAGTAGTCTTGAAGAATGTGGGTACGTTTTAGATACGGTACATGTACGGATGAAAGTGTATAGTAGTGCCCATTATATTTGTAACCAATTATTAATGAAATACGCTGGACGTGACTGTAAATCTTCCCAACAGATGTCTCTATTGAGATTGATACTTTAAAATCGTGTGTAGAAATAGGCAGTAATCAATATTGTTCAAACGTTGATTATGTACTTTAAACTCAGGTTTAAATTTTTTTACATATCTACTGTTATTTGATATTTTAGGATTAAGGTTCTGACACAGATTTGACACATGCTTCTTTTCCAAAACACCCAAAACATGTAACCTGGTTATTAAAAATCAACCCATAGAACAGGTCAGGACCTTCAAATATCTAGGCATAGACCTGGTGGGAGAAGCTGATTTGCGGTCCAAGTAAACAAGGCAGCTGCAATCTCTGGCGCTCTAAAATCCACAATATGGAAAAACAAAGACATGGCCTTTAAGAGTAAGATGAGAATCTATAAAGCATGGGTAAGACCAATAATAACATACGGCGTCTAAGAAAGGGCAGGCACAGTAAGAACCAAACAAGTTTTGGGGACTTTCGAAATGAAGACACTCAGAACGATAGTAGGCAAGACACTGAGAGATTGCGTGAAGAACACCAGAATAAGAGAGATTTGTGAGGTTGAGGATATTATAAGATGGAGCAGACAGCGAAAAAGGAACTGGTATGGTCATGTTCAAATAATGGACACCACCAGACTCCCCTATATTATATCGCTATTTTACTTTCACATGAATTCTACACCAGACCAAATACATTGTGATAATCACACTGCCATCGCCGGGAATTGCAACCGGAAAATTCGGTGTGACAGTCATAGCACTTGCCGCTCGGCCACGAATATTATAAATGACTCTCACACCGAAGGTACCGGGTTTGAATGTCGGCGACGGCGGTGTGATTATCACACTGTTTTTGGTCTGGTGTAGAATTCACGTGACAATAAAATGGCGATAGATACCTATCATATCTATTCCTATCATACCTATCATACCTATCATACCTATCATACCTATCATACCTATCATACCTATCATACCTATCATACCTATCATACCTATCATACCTATCATACCTATCATACCTATCATACCTATCATACCTATCATACCAATCATACCTATCATACCTATCATACCTATCATATTTCATGAGAATCAAAATGATACCTATAACATACTCGTATATGTCGATTTGACTCGCGCTGTAAGGATGTAAAGAGCGATTCAACAAAATAAAAATAATATATAATCAAATGATTTTACAGAAATCTCTTTGATAGAAGTTCATTTAAAATAATAATTAAATAAAACGAAGTTTTTTAACCACTTTTGTCTTTATTTCGACAGCGACCGGTTTCGCCAGGCTCGCTGGCATCCAAAGACTGCTGACACTATTGTAAACTTAGTCCTTTATATACATACAGATCAGGGGTGGTAAACATGATTCTATACAAAAATAATCTTCAAATATTTATGTAAAATTTACTGAATTTAAATATTGGTATTACAGGTATTCATTAAATATCGGTATTACAGGTACAATAAAATTAATAATAATTAACGGGAAACAAGTTTTGAAATGAATGGATTAAAAATTCCGTGCAGTGAAAGGGTCATACTAATGAAAGGGGTAGGAAGAAAATGCCTCCAGGTGAGATGTTGCTAAAACTATAATTCCACTACCCACCAGTAGGGGTCTGGTGGTGTCCATTTATTGGACATGACCTACCAGTTTCTCCATTGTTGTTTATCTCATCTTCAATTTAATTTTTACTTGCCATAATTTGTTATTTGCTCGATTATTTAGTTTAGTTAGTTTTAATTAATTATATTTATCATTTTTTACAATAAGTATATTTCCTGTTTATAATAATGTATAAAAAAGTCATGTCATAAATAGTGGGGTATCAGTAATGAGAGTCTTCACACGATACTCCCAAATTAAATCGTATAAATCACAAAATAAAAAAATAAAAATAATACCCACAAGCTCACATATCTCTCTTACTTTTGCGTTCCTCACACCATCTCTCAGTGTCTTGGAGAAATAGAATATTTAAAACAAATCCATCTTGAGCATGATAATTAATGTAAAAAAATATTTGCTTAGCAGATTTTATAAAGCGTCTGATAAAACGGAAAATTAATTATATAATTATTTACACCGTTCTTATGCTGTCAAATGGGTAAAATATTAATTACTTATTTCCTATTCTCGTGTATTAACGTTAATTCTAATCAAATAATTTTACAACTTATAATTAAATCGTTTAATGATGTTTTATGGATTTTTTTATAAGACTTATTTTATTTTAAATGAGTTTTCATACACAGCTGTTATAATGGACTTAAATTTAATACAATTTAGGTATCTGAGACCTTTATATCGATGTGATATGATAAGTGAATGACATTTGATTTTGCCTTAGATGGACAAAACCTGTCATTCACTTAAAACATTATAAAACTTCTAGAAAACAGACAGACATTTTAATTATTATTTAATTAACGATATATTCATTTGTGGATTTTATTTCATAATTTCAATTTTCTTTCATCTATTCGTTTTTCTACTTTTTAGTTTATTTTTCTCGAAATGTTTACATGGTTTTGCAAATACTTATCGGGAGAGCTGCATTTTTGTTCTGCAGTTTATTTCGGTCTCCCAATGATGAATGTGTAAAGCCTTCGAAACGTCGAGAAAAATCAACTAAAAAGCGAAAAAACAATGTGTTAGTTATATAATCCATTGTTTTGGCGGAAACACCATTATTTTCCACCAATTTCAACATTATTAACTGTTCAATTAAAAAAAATTCTATAAACTGTTAAGTTAAATAACTTTGTTTTATGTATCGAAATTGTATTTTATTTTACGCGCCAGCTGTTTCGTCAATCTATGTTGACATCATCAGGTGTTACAATATATACTAAATGTCAAATTTTCGTGATTTTCGAAACTTTATGTGTATTTGTTCCTGTGTCAATTTGAATAATTTGTTTGTTACATAAATGCATGTGTCTCATTCAAATATATATATAAAAAATAATCCATTGTTTTGGCCGAAACACAATGATGCTTCAACATTATTAACTCTTAAATTAAAAAAAAAACTTTAAACTGATAAATTAAATAATTTTTTTTTTGTGTCACAATTGTATTTTATTTTACGCGACAGCTGTTTCATCAACCTATGTTGAAATTTTCAATTGTGATACAAAAAACATAGTTATTTAATTTAACATAATCAAATGATTTTACTGAAATCTCTAGATGGAAGTTCATTTTAAATAATAATTAAATAAAACGATGTTTTTTAACTACTTCCACTTTTGTCTTTATTTAAACAGGACTGGTTTCGCCAGGCTCGCTGGCATCGACAGCTAGTCTGTCGATGCCAGCGAGCCTGGCGAAACCGGTCCTGTCTAAATAAAGACAAAAGTGGAAGTAGTTAAAAAACATCGTTTTATTTAAATTTAACAGTTTAAAATGTTATGGTATCATAGTGTTTCGGCCAAAACAATGGACTATTTAAAAAAACTCTGTTATAAATATCACAATTGATTATATTTTGTCGCAACAGCTGTTTCGCTCACCGATGTAAGCATCATCAGGTCTTATAATCAAGCTGATTTTATGGCAATTTTTTTTTATTTAAACACTTAATAATGTATTAGTTTATAAATATAAACGTGTTAACGGTTATATTATGACAGAATGGTTAAGGAAACGATATGTATGGAGTTTGGACTCGAGAAAGACATGGCATGACCAAATTGATCAAAATATAAAGATCGGCAGTCGAAACAATAGAAATGTGTGTATGACTTGTTGTCTGAATGTGCTGGAAGCTAGATAAGACAGGTGTGTCAGGATAGAGTAGTGTGGCAGTCCATTTTATCTGCCTACCTATCCAGGGAAACAAGTGATCGTTTGTTGTTGTTGTCATTAATCAATTATTAATTAATTAGCAGTAGTGATACAGTAATGATAGAAATATTGTTGTGTTCTTATTATCATAAGGGATTTATAGTAGTCAGTTTGTATGAAGTATTTTAATTGCGAATGTATGGAAAATACGTAGTGTTATTTTTAATTATGTTCAATTGGACGGCCCGCTGAGATTTCGAAGTGTAGTATATCGCCTTAATTATTTATTCATATGCAATTATTCAAAGTAAAAATTAATAATTTTCCATTTCCTGCGCGGTCTTTGCCTGGTGCAAGCTTATTTCATATAGATAATTTATATCTGTGAGTAGTATAAGTTCATATTTCTTGTTATTTATGAAGCCATTTACAAACGCATACACAGCTAATATTTATATAAATGTCTACATAAATAAAAGAAAGCATATATATTAACATTAACAGGAAGATATACTTTTAAAAAAATTCTACTACAATACAAAACATTATATTTTAGCCAGTCCCTTCAGCATATTGTGAAAAATCCATGAACCCCCATAAACCCCATACAAAAAAATTTGAAAATAATTTTAAAATACTTTTAAACGATATTTTGTTTTAACACCACTTTAATTGTTTGAATAAACGAATAAAGGGGTTTAAACACAAAATGCCTTTTTTAATGTCTTTATATAGTAAAATGATTCGATGATGGATGTGGATAAGTCTAAGGTAACGATTTTCGAAAAAAAAACGAACTAAAAACTAACTAACTAACTAACTAACCATCACGCCGTGTCCCCGAAGGGGTAGGCAGAAAGAATGGACTACCACACTTTTCTTTCCTGACATATTTCTCTCGATTCCTTAACATTCATAGATCGTGTCATGCACGCGCGTCGATTTCTCTGACTCCTCACATGGCCGACATTCAATATTTTGATTTATTTGATCGTGCCACGTTTTCCTCGGTCTTCCTCTATTTCTGGTTCCATTTACATCGTCAACATATTTATTTTTTATGTTGACGATGACAACTTTAAGTGCATCATTCACTTTGTTGCCTGCCCCAACCCTTATTTCAATATCCTTTTCCACTCGCCCATCTCTTGTAAACATACTACCTAAATACACGAACTTTCACCATTCACGCTAATATTGCAGACTCTCGTGATTTCTTCTCTTTCAAAAATCATTACCTTGGACTTACTTTTTTTTCTTATGTTTATAAATTATTATTCTATCATTTATTTCAAATCAATTTACAGAGGAACAGAGTATCTGGTAGTTCTAGGGTTAAAATTGAAGAGTTATTATTTGGAGAAGTATTATATATCGGAGTGTTTGTTCTCCTATCTTGATCTCCACAGCTTCGCAGGGCCACGTTTTGTAATAATGGCCAATTATTTTCGGAAATAACAGACTTACTATTGGCTATTACTTTGCATTTCTGAGCCGCAATTACCCACTACCACGGTTAATAATCGTTCTCTCTAATACGGTCAAAATGTACGACCCCGGCCAGAGCAAGCTAAAAACAAGCACAGTAACGTGTCAAATAGTAAAAAGATACAACTATTTGTACTAATAAAAATTTACTAAAAACAATGATGATTTTTAATTAATTTAAATATCGTGGGTGGGAGGGACAAAGGATGAACGTAGGATAAATGCTGTAGAAATGAGATTACTGAAAAGAATATGCGGTAGAACGATATATGATAGAATACCGAACGACGAAATAAGGAAGAAATGTAAGGCAGATGATTGCATCATAAGTAAATCAAATCAAATGAAATCAATTCAGTTCATTTTCCCAAAAGATATTACAAACAACAATTATAGTTTAAGGCATATATTGAGAACAGGCAAAACAAATTAAAAAAATTATAATACCAGGAATGCATGAGAGATGGTTCGACATAAGAATACATAATACTCTCCAAAGTCAAGAAGTCTAGTCTTCTGTACGTACTTTCACGAATATGAAAGACGTCGATCTCCGAAGCGATCATGTTCAGCAGTTTGATTGCTAATGAACGAATAGACGAGAGAAGAATGGTTGAAATGCTGTATACAAACAGTGTGAGTGGCAAGAAAAGTCGTGAAATACCAAGGGAAGCATGGCATGACCAAATTAATCAAATGGTGAAAGGCGGCCATATTCGATACCGAAAAAATTTATGAACGTGCGTGTTACGATGTATGAATGTGGAGGAATCAAGAGAGGTATGTCAGGAAAAAACGGTATGGCGGTCCATCCTCTCTGCCAACCCCTCCGGGGAAACGGCGTGGTGGTTTGTTAGTTAAAATATCGTTTATTTCCACTGTCGTCTTTATTTTTGTGATATGTTTCGAAGATATTAAACCGTCATCGTCAGAGTAAAAAAAAATCACACAACTACCCCCAGTATACAAAAAAATTAGCCATAAATTTACCCACTTAGTCATTTGAGTTTCCATTATTCTTATTCTATAATTTTATATTTATTAGTTAATATCGATCTGCCGATGACGAAGGTTTAATACTAAAGAACATATCCAGAAAAAATAAACTGAAAATGGGAAATGACGGTGTTTTAATTCACAATATTTTCTTCTTCTTTTCAGTCGTATTCATCATGATTGAGGTCGTGTCTATCCTGTAAACCATTGACCATGGCACGATATACGCTCCTATCACCCGTCAGTCTCCAAGCTGCAGCTGATGAGAGACCAGTCAGCTCCCTGATTTCATCGAACCAGCGGCTCGGTGGTCGTCCTTATGGTTGCTTTCCCCCCACTTTGCCCACGATGATGAGCTTTTAAAGGTTGTTTTAAGATTTCAAAACTTCGTATATATAATATAATACGTATGATATGTAATAAATATAGACAGTTGAATTATAATTTTCTTTTTCGTATTTTAATTAACAAACTAACTAGGTTAGTTAATTAGTTAAAATACGTAAAATCCTCAATATAATTTTACTGTCTATTTAATCCGATTTCGGGAGCTCTCAAGAATATTCTGGTATCTACATTAAATTTCTTTAGCTTTTAAATAGAATACTAGTGGTAACTGATAAAAATTAAAGATTCATTATAATCTTTTAATGGTAGTGATTATGAAAATTTTGTAAAACTGAGATTATTTTTTGGTTTTGATGGTACATGTGTAATTATTCAATAATTTAATAATTAAAGACTAGAATGATCAACATTGTTTTTATCTAATACGGAAAAAATTCATTGTTTAATTGGAGTATTGTATTATTTGTTAAAACCCGGATGATTCTACTAGTACGCACCTGCTATGTTTCTTATATTATATATTCTTGTCGCGGAAAATGTTTTATAAGTACCGAAGTTTTATGATAGAAGATGGAAACCAAATATAAAGTTGTTGTATTTCATACAACATTAAAGAATTGTACTGAAAAAATAAACAAAATATTGTTGAGTCTAATTACTAATTTATTCACAATAAAAACAAGACAAATTATGACGACATCTGAAGGCAAAAATATATTGGGTTCAATATATAAGAGAGTGGACCGGCTTAACAAATGAAAATAATATTGTTGATTGAAGATGGAGTCTTTCTTCCAAGCGATGGCCACGGGTGAATCCGTAGAACATGGGATGAAAGGAAATTAAATTAAATAAATAAATCTTAGTTAATGAACCAATATTTGATTTGAAATAAATTTGCGAATGATGTATTATTTCTAAAATCATCTTATTTAAAAAAGGTTTACATATCTGTAAATGAATTGGGATTTGATTGGAACAGTCGAGGCACTATTTAGAATTACGCAAGACAAGAGCATGCACTCTCAAGTGATAGTCCACGTCGGGGGGACTCGACATGACACACGAAGAAAAAGAAAATATCTGTAAAATAATGTATTCATATTAACTTTGTACAGTTTACTTATTTTCATTTTAGTGTTAGAGCATTATTCTTCATGTAAAACTTCTTTTTATTGAATCGCTAATACAAACATTTGTAATAAAGTCATTTTTTTTATAATTATTACGAATATAAATGTCAGTTTTCTAGAAGTTTTATTATATTTTATGGAAATGACATGTTTCGCCCTTCTAAGGCATTATCAAATGTCAAATTTTATAATGCCTTAGAAGGGCGAAACATGTCATTCCCATAAAATATAATAAAACTTATAGAAAACTGACGTTGTCATTCGTATTAATTATTTAATATGGAGTTTTACATCATTGTTCAAGAAACAATAAATACGATTTTTTTATGTATTATGTAACGAATATAATTCAATTACAATTAATTTATATAAAAACCATTAACATTACTAATCGAATCCAAACAATTCATAATTAAGGAATTCATCAATTACAAATGTTTGCTGAAGATAGACTTACTCTAATAAAAAATGTCCTGATCCGAAGCTATGCGGTTTGAAAGGATTATTGCCCTACCCACGGAATTTAGATTCTTTGAATTTAAACAGAGGCAGGTGAAATAATCTATGTTGCCGTTTTCGCAAAAAAATGTCGAGGACAAACAAAATGATGTCATTCAAAATGTCCTCAAAATGTATTTGCCGAAGAATCAGTTAAAAAATGAACACCTTAATGGATACGTTTAATAAAACCTTAGAAAGACGAACCATAAATTTTATTATAATATAACTTTAAATTTTTCATTCGTATTGATTATATAAAAAAGATTTCGTTTATTTTCCAATGAAATTTGAAAACACATTTGATAATGCCTTAGCAAGCCAAAATATATCATTCTCGCACAAAAATACAAAGTAAGGCAAGACAACGCAATCGAACAAAATATAATAAAATTTCTAGAAAGCATACGTTTTCATTCGTATTGATTACCTAAAAAATATTTTGTTTATTTTCCAATGAAATTTGAAAACACATTTGATAATGCTTTAGCAAGCCAAAATATACCATTCCCGCACAACAATATAAAACTTTTAGAAAACAAATGGTCTCCTTCTTATTTAATCATTTTCGATGCTTGGTACTCATCACTACATCGTTTTCAAGAAACAAAAAAATAAAACATTGTATTTTTTACTTTACATGTGATTTTTTATCGTTCTTCGGATAATGAAGGTGTTAAAAATTTATCCAAAAGTGGAAAAAAATGGTATTAAAAAAATATTCATTATGGAATTCTAAAGTGTGAACGCCTAAATTTTATCTAAAAAAATAAAATTTAAATAAACTTATTGCCTATTGTTTTGGCCGAAACACTGATATGATAATATGATACCTTAAAATTTCTTCTTTACGTGTTCTGCCAGGTCTCCCCAACGTTGACTATCACCCTTGAGTAGGCCTCCCCGTCCTGGGCAGCTCGGAACAGCTCCCCCACGGTCCTCAGCCCCGTCCACTCTCGGATGTTCCTCAGCCAGGAAACCCGCCTTCTCCTAACACCTCGTCGACCCTCAATCTTACCCTCCAAGTAACATTTCAAACTGTTAAATTAAATAACTTTTTTATATCAAAATTGTATTTTATTTTACGCGACAGCTGCGATATTATTGTAACACCTGAAGATGTCAACATAGGTTGACGAAACAGCTGTCGCGTAAAATAAAATACGATTGTGATGAAAAAAATAAAGTTATTTAATTTAATAGTTTAAACCTAATGGGTTAACATTGTGGAATTCCATTATGACGAATTTTCAATGAAAATAAAACTTTTTTTTTCACTTTAAAATATGGAAAAAACAGTGTAATCCGAAAAAAAAACATGTTTTTTTTTTTCTGGTAAAGCTTGGGTTCAATCGAAACTATTGAGGTTGACGTATTTACTCTTCCGTAGTTAATATACAAAATGGTGTTTTTTTTAAATATGTAATAATTAAAAATTGTTTTTTCTTAAGCATTAATTTTGTAAATCATTTCCATTGTTCGTATTTGCAGTTTCATCGTTGATTTACTTGCTATCTCCATCCGAACCCACTGTTCTCTTGCAGCTAATCTCGGAGAGGTGCCGAGTTCGTGTGAGAGATCTGATCACGTACAGTATGGTCCAAAACTATTAGTCTAAAAAATCGTGTAATTTTCTCCGGTATAATAATTAGCGTTTGCGCAATTTGAAGCGCTTAAGTGTCCGTGCCGTACCCAAATAATGAATTCGGCGTGTGAAATTATTGTTCAAACATTTAATATACGTACTGTATTTCTAATAATAAGTCATTATTTTTAGTGTTATTGCATTATTTTTTGTCTTAAAGATTTTCTTAAATAAAAACGCTAGTACACACATATTGGTGTAAAGTGATTTTTTAATATAAGTTTTTATAAACGTTAAATTTGACTTCACGTTAACTTTTTTTATTTGTCTTTTTATTTTTTATATACTTTGTGCATATAACACTAACATTAAAAAAATAATTAAATTTCAAACATGTTTCGGACAACCAGTCCTTCTTCAGTGATACATATTATAAAGGTACATATTTAAAATGTTATAAAATTATTTACAAATATGATCAGTTTTCACAGATGTTATAAAGATTTATAAGATATTTATAACATCTGTCAAAACTGATGATATTTGCAAACAATTTTAAAATATTTTAAATATGTATCTTTATAACGCTGAGGAAGAACCGGTTGTCCGAAACATGTCTTATAATTAATTAGTATTTTTTTATGTTAGTGTTGTACATACAAAGTATATAAAAAATAAAATGACAAATAAAACATCTACAACACCAAGTATGGTGAACAAAATATAAATGAAATTTATTTGATTATTTTTAATATAGTCAAAAATTTTAATTGCTTCTTATAATTTCTTAAATTACTAGATTATATTTCTATTATTAACACGCAAACGCCAATTTCAACGCCGTTATCTTTAAAGGATGAATGATATTTTTCAATGAGATGGGTTGCAAATTAAAAAAAAAATCTAAAAATACCTGGATATAAATTATAATTTTATTTTCAATTTATTCAAAATATTTGTAATAACAACAGCATAAACATTTCAAAATAAATCATTTTAATATCTGTCACAACTGACCACATCTACGAATTTAAAAAAATATTTATTTGTAATATTTATATCACTGATAAAGGGCTTCGGTGTCCGAAACATTTTGGTTTTTTTATTTATTTATTAATAACGTTGGTGCTGTTTACAAAGTTGAAAAAAAAAGACACATTGTTCAATGAATCTGCAACACAAAGCTTTGGAGAATATACAAGAAATACAAATAAAATGTTTAAAAATTCGTATTCGAATTGGGAACACCGTATTATATTCGGAGGGAGCGTGTATGATTGGTCGTAAAAGAATAAAGCGTAGACTGTGATTAGCTGGCGGAGAGCTCCTACAACTGTCATTATCAAACACGTTACAGGCTCGTAATAATAGTTTTTTTAACTATCGATTTATTTAAACATTTATTTATAAAAAATACAATCATTTTTACACCGTTCCATTTTTATTATTAAATTATGTTCCAACTTATAGAATATTTATATGTATAAAGTAACATACTCTGTTTCAGAAAAAAACACCAATTTATAATACATATTTTTTTAAGACATTTAAAACAAAATGTTTGCTATATTGGTGTTATAAGCAATTACTCTAATAATGTGTTTGATATGATTTTAAACACTTTTATATTTTGTTTTATGCACCACTTTATTCTTTTAACGAATCAACCGGTTTCGCTCCCGCTAGAACTTTGTTACAGAAACTTTCTAATTGCTAGTAAAAAAATGTGTACTAGTAGATATTTTGGAAGTTGTCAAAATAATATTTTAAAAATTTACTATAACTATTTATAATTTGTTTTAACCGCGCATTGAATTCTTTTCATTTTGAAGTTTAAATTAATATTGTTATAGTGTTGTTGCTAAAAAATTAAACCTTTAGATTCTCATTCATGTACTAAACAAATTTCCATTTCATTTTTTTTTATTAAAGATATTATTAACACTGTGCGGAGTTCTTTTAATAATTTGGATGGGGAAATGTGAAAAACCAACTTTATTTATTAAATATTTTGTGTATATAATATTTCAATATATTTTACTTTTTAGCTGAGGACAGCCGAGGAAAACATGGCATGTCCAAATTAATCAAATTCTAAAAGGCCGCCACATTACAAATTGGTGCAGTTAAGCGGTTCATCCCCTCAGCCTACCGTAAGTAAGTTTACTATTTTTTTATGATGTAGAATCTTTTTGAAATTATTCAAAATACTACACTATTCAAAATACATATCAGACATGTTTCGGACAACTAGTCCTTCTTCAGTGATACATATTATATTGATACATATTTAAAGTATCATAAAATTGTTTACAAATATGATCAATTGATCTGTCAAAATTGATCATATTTGTAAACAATTTTATAATATATTAAATATGTATCTTTACAATATGTATCACTGAAGAAGGACTGGTTGTCCGAAACATGTCTGATATGTAATTTTAATAGTGTTATATATACAAAGTATATAAAATAAAGATAAAAAGAAATAAAACATCAACAACACAAAGAATGCTGAATATAGAAGAAATTATTATTGGTTTTTAAATTTTCATAGTAGAAGTTCACTCTAACTATTTAATTAAATTCTACATAGCTTTATGATTTCAACCTGTTTCGGCAGCTTGCTGCCATCATCTGGTGATGCAATGTGCCGAAACCGGTCGAAATCATAAAACGAAATGGAATTTATCTAAATGCATGCTTCCATTTTTGTCTTTAACTCAATTAAAAAACTAAATTTAATTTAATAATTATTTATTACAAACCTCCAAAATATTTCGGTGAAATCATGAGCTAATTTAATTTTGTTTTAAATACTAATAATAATTGAAATTACTTAAATGAAACATCTGTAAAATGTACGTTTTTAACAAAGTTAAATATTTGATATAGAATTTTTATTGTTGTTTGAGTCGCAATGATTTGCTGATTTTAAACGCGCCAATCGAGGATTTTCCTTTAATAAATATATCCATCACTTCCAGCATAATGCATTTCGAAACATCTCAATCTTACGGAAAATATTCAAATTATTCTTCCTGGATTAGCTAGGTCTGGACAAGATGATAACCATCTTGAAGATAATCTCTGATCCAATGTTGCGTGATTATTTCGCTGATTTGATTTATATGTTGGGGAACGTACAGAGCCGTCTATCAAATCCACGTACCCGCGATAAATTACGAGCGTTTAATACGAGCGGAGATTTTTTCTTGCGTCTGTTGTCAATACCCATCCATCAAGAGGCCATCTTTCTCTTCCCATGGACCGTCTTCGGAGTTACGCAAAGAGGCGAGAAAAAATAGCGAGAGAAAGGAATAGCTGGGGCTCGTGAAAGTCGTGGCTCAGTACTGATGTTGCAGAGGAAAAAAATCACTTTTTTGTACGTAATGCGCTCCGGTTATTTTGCTAACACTTCCTTGGAGTACTGCATTATTCATTATTTACTAGCTTCGTCGAAAATATCTACAAACAACAAATAAACACAAATGAAAACGTCTGTTTATTAGAAGTTTCGTTATATTTTATGAGAATGACAAACTTTGCATGTGTCTCATTCAAATAGTTCATTGTTTATTAATTTGTTATCACAACTTTCCTAGCATTTAATTTTAATTATATCATCATGTTGCGATTACCAATGTTAGCATAAGATTACTAACAAATAATAACAAACCGCCATTTTACTAACAATGCTACTAACATGCTATTTTATGTAGTTGTCACGATACAGGCCATGCCTAGTGTGACAACTACAGTCCATAAACTTTTTGGCAAATTAATGTATAACATGCAAAAGTAATATAAATAAAAAATGAATAAATCGTTTTGGTCAAAACACCATGATACTTCAACTTTATAAACTCTTAAATAAATAAAACTTTGTTTATGTATCACAATTTTCACATTTTTTAGTTTTTGCGACAGCTGTTTCGTACACCTATGTTGACATGAACAGGTGTTACAATATTCCATCAAGTTGATTGTATCACACGAACAGTTAAAAAAATTATAATGCAAAAGCAAGATAAACATGTCATTCTTATAAAATCTTTAAAACGTCTTGAAAATATACGCTTTCATTTGTAATAAATATTTAAAATAAACCTTCATATCATTGTTCAAGAAACAATAAATTATCATTTCAATAAATGCACTATACTCGTATATGAAGACAAGATATAAAATCCCATGTTATAAAATTATCTGAAGAACTGGTCATATCTTAATTATTTCTTGCAATATTATATTATATAATATAAATTTAGAAGTAGGCTGACGAGATAAACTCTAAAATAATACGTAGGTCATAACTTGTTATGAATATTCTACGGTACAGCATTTTCATAAAGAAAAAAAAACGAATCATTTGCACAAAAATGGATTCAAACAGTATAATTATTTTGGAAATTTTATTAATTCAAATAATGTTGTTAATTCAAATTTAAAAGGTAAAAGGTGTAGAGATATGTAGCTACAGTGACCTATATGACGAAGAACGAACACAAACCAACAAAGCGCCAGCCGTTGCTGGCTGCTTGCGCGACACCATTTGAAGGAACAAATACATGCTAACCGAAAGTAAAGTCAAGATATCCAAGGCGTGCGTCCGCCTCATCATGACTTATGGAATAGTGGTCAGAGCCGATACCAACAGAACTAAGAACCTTCTTAGAGTAGCAGAAATGTGAACCTTGCGCTCAGATATCGGATCAGAAATGAAACGATAAGGTCTGTCTGTGCTGTTGAGGACATATTAAAATGGGAAAGAAGCAGAAGGCGCTTTTGGAGAGACCACGTGAACCGCATGGAGTATACAAGAATTGCAAAAAATGTTCAAGATGAAAACCCAAACAGCAAGAGACTACCAGGAAGGCCGCCAAAAATATGGAGAGATGGCTGGAAATCATCATCATCACCAGAACAACTCACAATCACTAACAGGCCATACGACCAAAATTAAGAGGTGGAAGAAATATCATTTCTTCATTAGTTTCGATCATTTAAGCAGAGAGCTATCGAAACTGGCTGAAACTAAATAAATATTATTAAAAAAACTAGTTTTATACATATATATTATATCTAAGTGCTCGTTTATAAAAAAAAATTATTTATTTTTGTATCATGATGTAGATTTTTAAACATTGAGTGATTGAGTGAAGTAGATTTTTAAACATTTTAGATAAACTTAAGACGTTAATACTGGAATTCCATATGACGCATTTTGTATAAAATAAAACACGGTTTTTTCTACTTTTCAAAAGTGTTGAACACTGTTTTATCCACTCCACAAAATTAGAGTATTGAATGTGTGGAGAAAATGATACTATAATTTTTAACCATTCATCGCAAACATTAAGATGTAATGCGCAAATCTATACTGTGTATAAAAACAAACATAGTATATTTACATAAGTCGTCGTTCTGACGCGGCGTTTTACATCTGTCAAACAGAAACTTGTTCAACTGGTAGATTCATAATACCGTTGATTACCGGATATTATAATTGATCTCTATCTATTACATTTCAATGCAGCCCAGTCTTTATCTCCGGCGATACATTACCTTGGGCGACCGTTGTCCCCTTTAAAGCGCCCAAAGACGTAAATAATTGTAATTATGTTTTTTTATCGTATCGAGAGAACTCCGCTTTATTTTAATTTAATATTTTATTGAGATGTCTTTATGCGTCGTGAAGATGCTAATTACAGAATATTAAATTTTGAATTATTAAGATACAATGCTTCTTCAAGAAGCGTTAACAAATTTCTCTTTCAAGAGTAATTATATAAGTATTAAAATAAATATTCTCATCATCACGCCGTCTCCCCGAAGGGTTGGAAAAAAAGATGGACCACCACACTGTTATTTCCTGACATACTTCTGTCGATTCCTCAATATACATACACCGTATCAAGCACGCACGTCGATTTCTCCGACTCCTTACGTGGCCGACATTTTATATTTGATCGTGACACGTCTTCCCTGATTTTATTCTATATCTTGTTCCATTTATGTAGTTTACATGTGCTTTTCTTAAACTTTTAATGTTTACCTTCCTTATACTTTTATTATGTAAGTACTTAATAGTTTTAATTCACTTTCCTAAAATCAAAAATATAAATTTTGGTTGTTTAAATTTCATGGAGAAAGTTCATGGTAAACAGTGAAATTTCTTTTTTTAAATCCTTTACTATATACATTTATATTTATTCCACTTAATTTTATATAAACTTAAGGCTTTAACACTGTGGAATTCCATAATGACGAATTTTTATGAATTACAAAAATGTATTTTCCATTTCCACAACTTTATTTTTCTCAACATGTTTCGAAGGCTTACACCTTCATCATCGGGAGAACGACATAAACTGATATAAGTTTAAATCGTTCTCTCGATGATGAAAGTGCAAGCCTCCGAACATGTCGAGAAAAATAAACTCAAAACTGGAAAAAACAGTGTTTTAATTCACAAAAATTCGTCATTTATTCCACTTGTTATGGTATTTAAGTTCTATGCATATTTATTTTGTATATAAATGTTCTTCTAGAAAATAGTGTTTTACATAGTAAAAAAATAAAGCATTCGTGTAGTCTCTTTGTATTGTAATTAATAGTTGAAAATTTATAAAATCTTGAATCTTGAATTTTTAAGCATCCTATGATAATCTACTTTGGGAATTTATTAAACATTGCTTAGACCACTTTTTTAATAAAAAAATATCAAAATACACGACATGTTTCAGAAAATACCTCCTCCATCTTCAGGTGTAAAAAATATAACCAAAACAAAACAAAGGAAGACTTATAAAAACGCATTTAAAATTCGATACAAAAATTTTAAATTACAAATTAAGTTCGACTATTTGTTATAAGTAGGTACTAACAATTTTTTTTTAATACTAAATAACATTAAATAAGAATAATACATGATGATAATATAATTTAGAAAAACACATACATTTGAAAAGAAATAATTTATATAAAAATTAATAAATAAATAAATAATTAATTTGCATTTGGTTGGGAATGGGAACTTGGGATCCTAAGATATATTGTTTTTAATTAAATTAAAATCATATTCTTGAAACTCAAAAAAACAATTAAATCATATTGCATTGAAAAAACTAAAATGTAATAAATGCAAATAAAGTATACTAATAGTAAATAAATAAATAAAAACGCCGTAACCTCTTTAAGTATAAAAATTATCAAATAAAAAACTATTTTCTTCACTTTTGGGTTTATTGATTCAACACGTTAAAAGGTATTAAAACTCTTATCATCGAGGAACAAAATAACCACCGGCAAAAAGTGACATATGATGACGTGTCTTGTATTTTGCCCTGTTTATAAATAATTGAGTAAAAACTTACAAATACGTAATAAATAAGACACAGAAAATTAAATTCATTTTTAAAATCATTACAGAAATTTAATTGTGTTAATATATTTTTTTTGTAACAGATAACATATCGACACACAAGCTATTAAAAAAATCATCTATTACATGTAATAAACCAGAACTCGTGTTAGCAGAACAACTGTATTTTATTACGTCATCGCTTATTAGTTGAGAACAACATTACTTCTATCAGTCAATCAGCGATTATGCAATGACATTAAAAAACGTACAAATCGCTGTCTCCAAAAACACCTCCAACACAATTAAGATACTCACGATAAACCCAGGCATTGGGTCAGTCACTAATCACACATTTGGTTCAATTAAATTAAAAACACGCTTTAAATTAATTACACAGATCATAAAAGAACGTTAAAAAAGCTCATTAAACCAATTTTAAGCACAAGCTGCGAGACTTAGTAAGCTTTTAATTAACGAGAAATGGCTTAATCGCTTATGTGTCAATGAATTCGATGCGTTAAAAATACAACAATGTAATTATCTAGAACCTGAGTATATCGCTGAAGTATATTTAAAAATATATAATTAATCACTTTTCACTTACAGGGGGAGGACACGAAATAGACTTCGGAATGAGATTTCCCAAGATTGTAGTACCCCTTATAAGTCGTCGATAGACAAAGTAAAAAAGCGAAATAGACAGCCAATTTCTAGAAAATTGCCTTCAAGGTTTTCATCATTGCTTATATAATATAAAATACTATACAATACAAACCATCACGCCGTTTCCCCGCAGGGGTAGGCAGAGAGAATGGACTGCCACACTACTCTATCCTGGCCATCCTCTCTAGCTTCCTCCACATTCATACAACGAATCATACACGAACGTCGATTCCTCCGACTTCTAACATGACCAACCTTTAAAATTTGATTAATTTGGTCATGCCATGTTCTCCTCGGTCTGCCTCGACTTCGTACCCCATTTACATCATTAACGTATACTTTCTTAACCATTCTTTTCCATCCATGCGTTCCATATGTCCGAACCAAGGCAGCGATCCTTTCATAATTTTGTTCATAATACCTTCTTCCGCTCTACATTCCTTTCTTATATCAGCATTTGAGATTCTGTCGTATATCGTTCTACCACACATAGTCTTAGGGACCTCATCTCTACCGAATTTATTCTGCTCTCATCCTTCTTCTGCCAGTTTCATGCTTCGCTTCCATACATTAGGGTTGGGACCAGAACTCCATTGTGAACGGCCGTTTTCGCTTTCATTGATAAATTCTTGTTTCCAATAACTATTTTTAAAGCTCCATTCAATTTGTTACCCGCAACAACCCTTCTTTTGACGTCACTATCCGTTCGGCCATCTGCTGTGAACATGCTACCTAAATACACAAATTCCCTCACCTGTGCCAAGTTCTCTTCGTTCACACTTATATTACAAACTGTCATTTGCTCTTCCCTTTCAAAAACCATAATCTTTGACTTTCCGACATTCATCATTAAATCATTTGACTTGCATACCTCATACATTCTCGACACCAAGACTTGTAATTCGTCCGCACTATCCGCAACGTGAATGGATTTAAAAAATACATATTTTATTTAAAAATATAAATATATGACCATATTTATCTTAACATATTTCGAAGATAGAACAGAATTTACAATTTAAACGAATGAAAACGTCTGTTTTTTAGTAGTTTTATTATATCTTATGGAAATGACTTGTTTCGCTTTGTTAGGTATTAAAAATGCCTTAGCAAGGAGAAACATAATATCTAATATTTTTTTTTGAAAATGGTCATTTGTCTTTTTTATTTAACATAATACATACACATTATTATTGTTTCATGAAAAATGATGTAAAAGTCCATATTAAATTATGAATATGTATGCAAAAACGATAGTTTTCAAGGAGTTTTATTATAATATTTATATATGACAAGTTTCGCCCTTCAAGGCATTATCAAATGTTGGCATTATCAAGGCGAAACATGTCAATCTCAAACTAGAACATTTGATAATGCCTTAGAAAGGTGAAACATGTCATGCATAAATATTATAATAAAACTCCTTGAAAACTATCATTTTTTCATACATATTAATGACTTTTAAGATGTTTATCAAATTCCTCTTCAAAGGCGAAACATGTCTATCCGAAAATAGAACATATAGTTTTCACGCATGTTTATCAGTAATTCTTTCATAGTTTTGTTTATACCACTTTCTTCGGCTCTAAATCTTTCCTCATTTGAAATTCTGCTATAGTTATTTTTACCACACATCCGTCCATCCATTCGCTGATGATAAGACAAAGTTAGTATTATAACAATTTAACGCCGACAAATAAATGAAAAAATCTACCAGTGTCTAGACCATTCATTATTATAATAGGAAGGTAAAGCAAAAAACTCTTAATCTGATTTCGGATCAACGCCATCTGTGAATACGTTAGCACGACTGAAATTGTCTTTAGCGCTTTAGGATGTTCCTAATTACATTTTTTCGTACTATTCGAATAAACTATTGATTGAATATCAGTGATGGTTATTACGCAAGGCATGGCAAGCAGCTGTTACTTCGCGCTGTGGCAACCAATAATAACAATGAGAGTGTATTGTTTCTTGAAGAATAATGTACTCTTTACTAAATAATTTTATGACTTGACAGAAATCTATAGATTAAATAAAGTTAATTTTAAATAACAATAACAAAAAAACGATGTTTTTTAACTAGACCAGAATGTCGATACCAGAAAGCCTGACGACACCGATCGCTTGCGAAATAAGGGCAAAAGTGGAAATACCTTTTTATATAAAATTAGAATTAAACACTTTTAAAACGTTGTATAAACCACATTATTTTGAGTCAGGAGCACCAACCGGTTTCACTCTGTAACGAGATTCGTCAGGGCTATACGCAAACTGTGTTGAAAAGTTTGTGTATAGCCCTGACTCAAAATACTGTGATTTTACACAATGTTTTAAAAGTGTTTAATTATATTTTAAATATGTCAAACCATCAAGTAATAGCTTCTTTCCAAACCTTTTTATATAATTAATACGAATGAAAACGTCAGTTTTCTAGAAGTTTTATTATATTTTATGGGAATGACATGTGTCGCCCTTCAAAGGCATTATCAAATGTCATTATAATCATATCATTTGATAATGCCTTAAAAGGGCGAAACATATCATTCCCATAAAATATAATAAAACTTCTAGAAAACTTCTAGAAAACTTTTCATTCGTATTAATTATTTAAAATGGAGTTTTACATCTCTGTTCTAGGAACAATTAATGCCCTTTTTATTATTATTATTCAATATTCAATAATTAAAACGAATGAAAACGTTTCGCTAATTATATTTTAAGGGAGTAAAATGTTTTGTTGTAACAGCTAAATGTATCATTTGATAATGCCTCAGCAATGCGAAAGATATTTTTTCATTGTGATTAATTCGTAAGAAAGCGTCGGTTTTCTAAAAAAAATTTATGGAAATGACATATTTGGCCTTGCTAATGCAATATCGCGTAAGGTGAATCATGTCATTCACACAAAATAAAATAATATTTTTAGAAAAACAGACGTTTTGATTCGTATTAATTAAAAATATTTTTGTTAATCTATCTTATAATTTAATAATCATTTTTTGTCCTGTGTCATTATTGTTATATTTTTAATGTTTTTGTTTATGTAAAATCCATGTTAAAACCATTCAAAAGGCTTTATACAAATACGTTTCTAAAATTCCGGTATAAGAAATAGTACTGTAATAACAAAAAAGTTATTCATTGATTAATAGTTTATAAGTGATTCTGTGTATATAAAATACGAGTATATTATAAAAAAATACCGCTAAAGCCACATGTTGTGATACTCCGGAAACAACATTTTTTCAAGCACTTATCTTCCAACAACAATAGCATCCATTTTTAAAAGAGAAAATTGATTACGTACTTTTTCATCTACGCTGTATTATGTGCCAGTGGGGCTGAACGTGTTGAATAACTGAAACTGATTAAATCATCATACGGAGATAAATGCTTCTCGATTGTCCTCTAATGACCACTGCTACGAGTGAGCAGTAGTTAACACCTTTAATCCCGGATAAACATGTTCATAAGCCTGACAAATTGCTTTCCGAAAATATTTACTTAAAACGATATATCATTCTTACACACTAATAAAAAAAACATTTATTTTTCAAATGAACACAAAGAAACTTGATTTTTACAATTTGAAGTATTACTAAATTATAAACTGTTAATAATATTAAATATTTTTTTCAAAAATACATACGCCATTATTTTCATACAGGGTGTTTTTTTGAGGTTTGGTTTTTAAACTAGCAACATTGTTTCTACAGAGTGTCAATTTAACAATTAATAGTTGATTTATAGTCAATACGTTTTGCCATTTTACTCAATTGTTCAATAAACGTGTCGAAAATTGGACTTCACGATTGCACTTCATTCGAGCTAGCCGTGGCGCTCGTATGCCCGAAATTATATTTAAACAATAATGGCATGAAATGATCTATTAAATAAAGCCAATATCATTGACTAACATTATTTTAATGTGTTTTTTTTTCATTGTGACTTTGTATACCTCTAAAAAAAACATCCTCTGTATAACTATAATGGTAAACGGAATGAAATAAGACGAGTGCTGACACCATGTGAACAAGAAATTTCATAAGAACCAAAAAAATTAGGACTCTTCGATCCATTGATGGAACGACACTCCAAAGAGAAGTGATAAATTCCGGAATAAAGTAGATTTTCAATTTGTATTATGCAGTAGGGAAGACGAAGAAGACGCAATTTGAAAGATATTGGGGAAGAGAGCGTATTTTACGAGAGTGATAAGCAAAGTGACAAATAGAGAAACAACGGCAACCGACCTCCAGGAAGACAATCCAAAAGATGGCGAGGTAGATGGATCTCAAATACCAGGAACAGGCTCTGAGAAATAACAGGACACAGAAGAAAGACAGATCACGTTATTTATGTGAATGCAGCAAGTTATTGAGGAAGACAGAGGAAAACGTGCAATGACCAAATATATATTTTTTTATACTTAGGAAATTAAAAATCACTTTGTTTAATCCATTAATTATTTTAAAAAATATTGAAAAACACTTGTACTTTAGCTTTCAAAACTAGTCCTTTAAAATATAATACTCAAGTGCTAAAAAAAGTGTTTTATTTATAACTTAATTAAAAAACACGACATGTTTCGGAGGATACCTCCATTTTCAGGCTATTTGTTATAAGTACTTATAACAAATAGCCCAGGTTAATTTTTAAATTTGAATTATTGTATCGAATTTTAAATGCGTTTTTATTTAGTTTTTATTATTTGTTTAGTTTTTATTATATTTTTACACCTGAAGATATGGGTATTCTCCGAAACATGTCCCGTTTTTTAATATTTTTTAAATAATTAGTGGATTAAACAAAGTTATTTATAATTTCCTAAGTATATTACTATGGAATTCCACAGTGTTAATACCTTAGCGTTCAATAAATATTTATTTTTTATATTTGAGGAATTGGAAATATCGAAGCGCAGGCATGACAAGGTGTACGAATATTGTGGAGGCTAAAAAGGCATATTAGCCTCTTGAAGTTGAATTGGGTTGGCCATATAGTGATAAAAACAAAGTGTTGCAACTGATTATCCAAGGTAAAAAGAAAGAAAAACGATATGTGAAGAAAATACGAAAATCCTGAAAGAAAACTTTTAAGAATGGTTCAGGTTCACAGCATCCTTGTTAAGAGCTTCTTTTTCTTCTTCTTCTCCTTATAGACCTTTGGTCTGTTCCTGAAATCAGGCTGGCCTCTCTTGGGAGATTGACTCCCAAATATTGCTCCATCTCTTCGGCGGTCTTCCGGGGGGACGGCAACCGGCATGAATCTGATGCGCCACAGCGTGTGGGATTCTGGTGGGATCCATCCTCGGCACGTGGGCATTCCAGTATCTTCCGCGTTGTCTGCCCTATCTCACAAATAGAGCTGTTGTATCAAATGTAGAAATAGCCATGTTGCTGTCCAACCTCCAAAAGGAGAGGAATAATAAGAAGAATAATAAATTAGCAGTCGCGGATCACCAATGGAACTAAAAGTGTTAACTTTCAACGCACAGAAGGTAGTGATTGGAGCAATGACTGTCCAAAATACTCTTGGCCAGAATAAAAGATCATGGTGATTCAATGCATTGCCGTATTATGCAGGAAGCTGGTACATTTCATTATAGAGATTATATCTCGTATTGCTGGGCTGATTAAATGGTTATCATTTATGAAACACAATCGAAAAGTATCAATTGTGCCTATGGATACAAATTGTGAATATCTTTTACTAACTAACAAACCATCACGCCGTCCAACCCGAAAGGGTAGGCCGAAAGAATGGACTGCCGCATTTTTCTTTTCTAACATATTTCTCTCGCTTCCTCAACATCCATACATCGTGTCTTCCTCTATTTCTGTTTTTTTTAAAGACTATTTATATCAATGATATTAAAAAAAATTAATTACAATCTTCAATGTGAGCAGAAAATAGCTCATTATTATGAAGAAGGAATCTGGTCGTGTCCAGGCTTGAACCCATGTCCCCTGGATCGGGAGCCAAGCGTTCTATCCCCTAGACCACCACCCGATTTACATCGTCCATTTACATCCATCGTCGTCGGTTCCATTTACATCGTCAACATATACTTTTTTTTAACATTCTTTCTTCATTCATTCTTTCAGTGTCCAAACCATCTTAATGATCCTTTCATTATTTTGTTCATAAAACTATCATTCCAACCGCATTCACTTCTTATATTTTCTACTGCATTTATTCTACTCATTTCTACTGCATTTATTCTACTTTCATCCTTTTTTTGCCAGTTTCATGCTTCGCTTCCTTTCACATATTTTTCAAAACAAAATATGTATTTTTGATAAACGTAAGGCGTTCACACTGTGGAAATCCATAATAACGATTTTATATTGAATAAAACACTATTTAAAGGATTAACACCTTCAACATTGGTAGATAGATATAAACAGTTTATATCGATCACCAGATGAAGAAGTTTTAAAACGTTGGAAACGTGTCTAGAAAAATAACTAACTTAATAAATAAATTACCATCACGCCGTCTCCTCGAAGAGGTAGGCTGAAAGAATAGACTGTCACACTTTAACCAATGCGGCACTCCATCCTTCTCTTTTCGCCCCCGCGGGTGTTGGGTTGCAAACCTCATCGCCACCAATAGCCATCTCTCGCGCACAGATAGTAACTAAAACTTCCACAAAATATATCTTAAATAAATACAATAATATGTAATAAAATAACAAAATAAAAACAACATAACACATTATATTATAGTTTTGTTCGATGGTTCAAATGTTGTCAGTTGAGCGATCAGGACATTTGTTTATAATCTAATTTAATTTTTTATTCTAGAAAAATAATCTTTATAATTCGTGACAATATTTTTATATTAATTTTAAAGCATATATGGCTTATGGCTTCTCATTTTATAATATTCTGTCAAACGTATTTTCTGAAGTATTTATTTTAAACAAGTAAGTACCAACTTACTGGAATCAAGTACCTACGCAGAGTATCACGAAGTGATGATGTCGGTATACTTTCAATGAATCATCAATAATAATTAATACACACTATTTCAAAACATAGTGACAAGTTACGAAATCTGTATTAAATATAATAATTAATTTATTCGAATTAAATTAAACATCTGTATTTTGCTTGGATACCGAGTGATCAGTGATACAATTTCATGATTGTCTGGACTGTCGCGCGGGCAAGACGTGAGTTCATGCGTTTTTATATTCTTATTATTTTACAGTTTTATTTCAGGGGTAAAATGGCAGCAAAGCTCTGCATTCCATCCTCTCCACTCGATCTAAAGCAATCCTTCCCAAAAACTAGTGTACTTCAACATTATTAAATGTTTAAATTTCAAAAAGTGTTATCAGGTATCACTTATTTACTTACTTACTTACCATCACGCTGTCTCTCCGGAGGGGTAGGCAGAAAGAATGGAACGCCACACTGTTCTGTCCTGACATACGTCTCTCGCTTCCTCTACATTCATACATCTTGTCATGCACGCACGTCGATTTTTCCGACTCTTCACGTGACCGACATTCAATATTTGATTGATTTGATCGTGCCACGTTTTCCTCGGCCTTCCTCTATTTCTAGCTCCGTTCACGCCGTTTACATATACCTTCTTTACCATTCTGTCTTTACTCATTCTTTCCATGTGTCCAAACCATCTTAATGACCCTTTCCTTATTTTGTTCATAACACTTTCATTCGCACCACATTCACTTCTTATACTTGCATTTGTCACTCTATCATAAACAGATTTGCCACACGTTCGTCTTAGAGATCTCATTTCTAGTGCATTTATTCTACTTTCATCCTTCTTTTGCCAGTTCCATGCTTCACTTCCATACATAAGGGTCGGCACAAGAACACCATTGTGCACTGCCATCTTAGCTTTTTTGGATAGACTTTTGTTTGCGATGACAACTTTAAGTGCACCATTTATTCTGTTGCCTGCCCCAACCCTTCTTTCAATATCCTTCTCCACCCTCCCATCCTTTGTAAACATACTTCCTAAATAAACTTGTTCCAGATTTTCACCGTTTACACTAATGTTGCAGACTGTCATGCTTCCTTCTTTTTCGAAAATCATTACCTTAGACTTATTCACATTCATCATCAAATCGTATCGCTTGCATACCTCATACATACTAGACACCAGGGCTTCACAATTAATTTATTTGAGTTTGTCGGGACAGCTGTTTCGCCCATCTATGTTGGCATCATCATGTTTTACAAACAACTAACAAAACCTGACTGACAAACAAAAGGGTTGGCGAAACAGCTGTCACAACGAACATTATAAATTTATTTAGATATGAAAAAATAGTGTTTCAAAATTATGTATGTTATAAGTAAATAATGTTTATTGACATTAAGTAATTGAAAGTTAAGGCATCAACACTGTGAAAATCCATTGTAATACAATTTGAAATTGAAAACTAACGCTGTTTATTTTCCACTTAAATATTAAATATCACGACATGTTTCGGAGGAGAACAAAAAACTAAACAAAGGAAAAAAATTTAAAACGCATTTAAAAATCGATACAATACAAAGGAACAATACATTTAAATTAATTTCATATTTAAGTGGAACAAATAACGTTATTTTTCAATTCCAAAGAGTATTTTTTAACATTTAAAGTTTTATTTTAATATTTATTTTTTATGAATAAGAACACTGTTTTTTACACTTTTGTTTTTTTTTCTCGGCGTGTTTCAAGAGCTTTCACCTTCATCATCGAGAAAACGATACAAAAATAAGCTCAAAAGCGGAAAAAACGGTGTATTATTCATAAAAAATCGTCATTTTGGAATTCCAAAGTGTAAACGCCTTAAATTTGTCTAAAATTATTTAAAATTATCTCTAAGAGTTTATTTTGCTAGACATGTTTCGAAGGCTTACACCTTTATCATCGGGATAACGATATAAAAATAAAGTCAAAAGTGGAAAAAACAGTGTTTTAATGAATAAAAAGTCATCTTTATGGAATTCTAAAGTTTTGACGCCTTAAATTTGTGTAAAATTTTTTAAAAATATCTATTCAAGTACAGGGATTAATTTTATCTCAATAGAGACGAAGATGCAAACTGGAAACTGAATATGGTGATCGAGGTGTTTACAGGACTTATGACCTGTCATTGGTTGGGTTAAGCGCACGCTTTGTGTAATTACAACATTCCCCATTCCACCTTTCTTATGACCACCATGTCTGACAAATTTTTGGAAGTTGTATATATGTTAATATCCAACACCACATTTCACATGTCAGTTTCAATTTACAGACCAGCGCCATCTATGAAGATTAGATTTAAGCATTAAGCCGAAGATCTTTATAACGCAACGTGAAAGGCTACCGCCATTAACGCACTGCTAGATAACGCCTGGAAATGTCACTCCAATATGCTAACTTGGACCTATTCAAGTATACATTTACAAAACAAAGTGAAGGTGAATATCGAAAAAAAAATTCATATAGTTAGACAAATCACTTTCTAATCACCATGTATAATCGTGCGACAGAATGTAAAATATCCTTATAATATCGACAGACCACTAATCAATAATTAATCCCCTGCAAACGGATTAGGAATAGGCGAATGTGTTGCGCAAGCCACTGGACTCGTATTTTGACATCTGACGCATGCTTTTTTACTAGATTTTTTATCATCTCGTTCCTCTACCGCAGAACGCCGTTCATTATTAAATCACCTACATAGGCCGCTTGACGAGTGATTGAATATATTGTGACACCCACTCTCCAGTGGCTCGGAGCAAAACTAACATTATCCAAAATGATTGGATGCTTACTCAACGTGATGAAACGAAATTAAACAATAATACTTCGAAAGCAAAATCCTCCGTATACTAGATTTATATAAATTCATAGATAAATCTACACCAGAACGTCAGCGTTGTCAAGTCTATTAAGATAACATATATAAGGTTCCCACCACCACCCGAGACTGTTATAGGACGCAGCGACGCCCTTTCGTCAGTCTCGCTGCACTATCTAGGCCTGTTCCTTGTCCATCCGGGACTTACGTTCATTTAATTTAGCCTTTTCTTGTCATCAATCAAAAGGGTGACAGACCCCATTTAATCTATTCTTTCAACCTTATATACAATATCTCCCGCGCGGCCTCACATCTCTTTATTATTAAATAAAATCAGAAGTAAATATTATATAAAGCACACCTTAAATTAGTAAAAAAAACACATTAAAATTATATAAAACACACATTAATACACAATACACAATAGGACAAATATATAACAAACTAAATTTTAAAACAGGAAGAAGATAGTGTATGTCTATTAAGATAAACATATTATAATTATTATTGTAATTTTTTTTTATATACGAAGCCTTTAATTGGTAGTTTGACGTATTAAAAGTTTGACATTTAAGTAGCGCCAAACGTTTTCACTCTTTTTCCGAGCTTCCTCAGGGGTATACACAAACAAAAAAAAGTGGTATACGTATGCTAAGTGAAAAAGTGTTAAAATTTTTTTTTAATTATTATTATTATTAATTTATTTGTTTATATATAATGTACAAATGAGACACAACGAACGAAAAACGTTTAGGTGACTCATTTGAACACAAAACGGTATAAAAAAGATAAAACAACGACATGAAACCAAAAAATCACACATATCAGAAGGAACCCAAATATGTCGACGTCAGTGAGGCAGTACTCTTTCCAGAATTTCTAATATATTTTTTATGAACACTGCCTCACTGGCACTATTATGTCTATATCCGAGACGATTAGATTCAACATCATTATTATCATTATTATTATTATTATTACTATTATTATAATTATTATTACTATTATTAGTTTATTGAAAAGCCCTTATCATTATAACAGCGTTTTTACCTATTATATTGATTTTCATGAAATGTGAAAAGTAGCTAATCTATCGCCATTTTACTGTCACGTGAATTCTGCAGACCAAACACAGTGTGAAAAACACACTGCCATCGCTGAGAATCGAATTCAGGACCTTTGGGGTGGCAGTCAAAGCACTTAACACCCGGAAACGATGTTGTCAATCATATTGCCTGGCTAATTCATTTGAGGGATGGTTTCTATTTTTCTTAGATTTATTTGATCTTATTTCCAGTTTTGATACTCAAATTTCTATAGACCCTAAAAATGAAGAAATTAAAAAAATGTAAGCACATTAAAAATGCGTTTTACTTTGTATAAATTCATATTTTCGAAAATATTCAAACGTTAGTATGACGACGGGATGACTTAAAAATTTGATTTTTTAACGTGTTAAATGTTTCACGCGACGCCACTGGAGCCACTTGTGAATTGTTGACTCGAACTATTTCTCTAACGACACGTTCTAAGTACCTGCCTGTCTTGGTAGTAAGAAATATTTCCAATTGCAACACACAATCAAGCATGAGCGAGTACTTATGGTCACACATTCGTACATACTTTAATGGATCGCTTATTTCACGGTGGGTTAATTGTAAACATTGCTACATTATTTTTATTTTATAACATTCATTCACCTATATTTTAACAAAAATGCTTTCCAAATATATTATAATATTTCGTAACCAAAAAACAACCCCTTTTAAAAGTATCTTACAACCTAAGCCTTACTATTTTCTTAATTGTTTCTTGAACAATGATGTTAACCGTCGCGTCGCCATGTGGTAAATTGAGTTTCCACTGCCAATTTAAAGTTGATTTTCTTAAAACCTATGGACCCTAATATTATAAAAAAAATTGTAATCCTCCATTGAAGTGTTCTCAATATTTCGTAATAAAAAAAAAAGCAAAAAATTACTTCCTTCATCCCAAAAAAAAATATTTTCTAAGACTGCCCTCACCTTCATTCGTGTTAAGGTAGAATTTGTTTTGCTAATATTTACAACTTTATCAAAAGTGACAAATACTTACTCGCTGTTTTGAACGTATTATAAATTATATCTTTGGCTTTTTCAATATGTACGTAATAATACCGACTGTAGACGGAAACGCAGGACGCAACTTAATAATATCAGAACTGTGAAAATATTAACACTTTACCTAAAGGGACAAATATTAATACGTACTCGTTGTCTTGAACGTACTATACATTTTGCCGAGGTGCCTTTATCATACGTAAAATCTCGTAAAGTCTAGCCGCGCCGGCCGCCGCGCGGCGCTTGTCTTTACATGCGTGTCCAGTCACTCGTATGTTATGACGCATTACATATCAGAAATCGCATGGTTCCAGAAAAAAATTAATAATGATATGTTTTTCAAATAATCCATGTATGTTATAGATATCGATCTATTCCTAATGAAATTCCCTACAAGATGACATAAATTAAATTTTGATTCATCTAGTCATATGCTTGATATTTAGATAAAGTTAGCGGTAAACTGAACTTACCACATGGGAGCAAGCGTTTTGTTTTGAACACGGTACGTTAAGGGTTAAACTCCGTATTAAATAATTAATACCAATGGAAACGTAAGTTTTCTATAAGTTTTATTATATGTTATGGGAATGACATGTTTCGCCCTTCTAAGGCATTAACCTTTTATTAGTTTTCATTCGTATTAATTACTTAATTGTTTTGACGGAAACACACATAACTGTTACTGAACCTAATTACTGTTTTCCCATATTTATTATAATTGTTTACAATACTGTGTGTAGTTTAGTCCCTTCCTTATAAATATGTATATAAACTAAGTCTAAAAACACTTGATGATTTCAACATAGGTTGACGAAACAGCTGTTACGTAAAATAAAAATACAATTGTGATACATAAAACAAAGTTTTTTTATTTAACATTATATCATGTTTAGGTATCATAGTGTTTCAGCTGAAACAAGGGACTATTTAAACTAAGTCTTTCTGACCTTTTTTTAGTTGATTGTAAAACCTGGCGATGCTAATATCGGTTAGCTAAGGTTAGATGTGGTGGTCATAAGAAGGGCGGAATGGGAAATGTTGTTAAACATAAAGCGATCGCTCAACCCAACCAATGACAAGTCATAAGTCCTGTAAGCGCCTCGGCCACCATATTCTGTTCCCAGAAAAACAATTTACACCTTCGTCCCTATTGAGATACAATTAATCCTTACATAATAAAAAAAATTATCAAGTTGCAAGAATTTGTAAACATTCAAAATGCTGTGTTAAATGCAATACAGGACACGTTGAGGATGTGAACGGAACAAGAAGCAGAGTGATGAGTCGGAGAAATCGACGTATGAATGTTGAGCGATCGATATAAGTTTGTCAGGAAAGAACAGTGTGGCAGTGCTTTACATTCTTCCTTCTTCTCCGGAGAGATTGCATGATGGATATATAATTTATCGTTTTCTTTAATATTGAAAACATTTTATAATATAATTTCTCAAGAAATAATTATTTCTTTATTTTATTTCATGACTAGCAATATTAGTCCTTTCCTTTTTAACATAGTTATGGACTACCTTACCAGAAATTTACAGCAAAATGTACCGTGCTGCATTCTATACGCAGACGACATAGTTTAGATTGCGAACTCGGTTGAACAATTACAAGAAAAATTGAATTAGTTGGTAGTCCCTTGAAGTTAAATGGACTAGCAGGTCTAAAACAGAGTATTTAGAATGTGAATATGAGGGAATCGCTACAGATCTGGCTCATGAAAATACAATTCATAGTGAAAATATTCCAGTTCACAAGGTGTCCCAATTTAAGTATCTCGGGTCGGTCCTTACTGCAGACGCCAACGTAGACACAGAACAAACACCCCCTTGCTCAAGTGGAGATCTCTGTCGGGTGTCCTGTGTGATCAAAAAATTCCAACCAGGACCAAGGGCAAAGTCTACAACACTACAGTGAGGCCCGCCATGCTTTATGGGGCAGAGTGCTGGACCAACAAAAAAGTCCACGAACGTCGAGTCCACGCTGCTGAGATGAGATAGCTGAGGCGTGGGCCGGAGGCGTCACAAAGTTGAACCACGTAAGGAACGATTACGTGAGAGGTAGCTTTAAGGTTAAAAATTTAGAGAATCTCGCCTCCGGTGGTACGGTCATGTGATGCAAAGAGATATTGAATACATTGTCGAAAAAACCCTCAGCATTCCCATAAAATCAAGTTGAAGAGGCTGCTAAATGGCAACATGGTGGGCTATCATGGAAAAGGAGCTGCAACACGAGAACCTGATCACAACGTTTTATCACACATACGTCAAAGGGATATCATTTCTGCCACATTAATTCTATTCTCATCCTGCTTCTGCCAGTTTCATGCTTGGATTCCATAAATTAGGGTTGTAACCAGAAATTAATATAACGAAATATAACTATCTAAACTTCTCTAATATCATCTAATGTTTTCTTCCTACGACCACAGATTTTCCTATACATTGAAGGGTTCCCACCACATACCCATGGCTGTTATTAGCCTTGTTCGTGCACTTCCTAGGCTAGTTCCCCATCCACCCAGGACTTATATTTAATAAATCGATCGCAAAGGGATGCCAGACCGCATTTAATCAAATCAAAAAAAAATCTCAAAGAAAAAAGGAAGAGATTTTCTTGTACCCTCTTAACTTCTTCTTTCTTTTTCTTAGTCGTATTCCTCATGATTGAGGGTCGTGCCCATTCTGTAAATTATTGATCATGGCACGCCATGCGGTCCTATCACCCGTCAGTCTCCAGGCTGCAGCTAATGAGAGACCAGTCAATCTGACCAGCGGCTTGGTGATCGTCCATGTAGTCGCTTTTCTTTTACTTTGCTCATGATGATGGGCTTTTCTCTGTTTACAAATGATTTTAATTAACTTAAAAGGCCGTAGACGAAAAAGTTAATTCGCACGTTTGAGTTGGTCGGACAATAGTGACAGGTTTTATTATGGTTTAACAATACGGGTTTTCTAGCCTACGTGGGTTGTCACTTACCTTTGTTGACTAAATATTTGATACACAGCAAACAACAGTGTACTCAACAAAGTTATACAGTACTTGCCGTTACTACACGGTGTTCTTAAACTGATAACACGTTTAAAAATAATACAGGTTTTTTCGAAAGAAGAGTGGTAAGTGCATTGACTGCCACCTCGAAGGTTCCGGGTTCGATTGTCGGCGAGTGCAGTGTGATTGTCAGACTCATTGTAACCATAAAATGGCGATAGATTAGCTACCTATCACTATTACTATGATAGCTATAATAATTCTCTTTACCGAATTGGTTCATGCTGTCATGATGTAAAGAGCGATTCAACAGAATAAAAATAAATATAATTAGTAACAAAAAATTATCATTGAAGCAATGGCCGTTCACAATGGAGTTTTAGTACCAACCCTGTTATATGGAAGTGAAGCATTAAAACTGGAAGTAGAAGGATGAGAGAAAAATAACATAAATGCGGTAAAGATGAGATCCCTTAGAAGTATGTGTGAGAAAATAATGTACGACAGAATTTCAAATGTTGATATAAGGAAAGAATGTGTAGCGGAAGAAAATTATGAAAAGAAAATTATGAAAAGATAAGAATGAAGTACGTATACGTTAACGATTTGAATGGAATACGGAGTCGTGGGTGACGGAGGAAAACTTGGCATAATCAAATTAATCTAATTTTAAAGGTCAGCCAATATAGAAGTGTCATTATTATAGAATGGACTTACGTGTATGACTCTCTATTACAGTGTTAGTTTTTTTTTAACAAATTACTAACTTCAAGGATTTAAATCAATGAAATTAGAATTAATTTTACAATCTTCAATATGAGCAGAAAATAGCTCATTATTATGAAGAAGGAATCCGGTCGTATACAGACTCGAACACAAGTCCCATGGATCAGGAGCCAAGCATACTATCCCCTAGACCACGATTCGGTAACCAGCGGTTGGTACGGACGATATCATACGATAAATGTTTCAATTCTGAATTATCGAAAAAACAAACATTATTCTCGGTTATCGGATTCACATTTAGACGCAATACAACGCGTCTCAAAAATGCATGGTAATGTAAAAAAAATTTACACTTCAAATGCAACCACAGAAATCTTATTGATTTTATTTACAAGAATAAATGTCCTAAGAATATACGATAAGCATTCTATTTATGAAACTAAAATATTTGTACACAAGTATTGTAGGAGTGGGAGATGCCTTTTGGTGGCGATGAGGTCTGAAACCCATCGCACCTCGTCTCCCGCGGGGGCGAAAATAGAAGGATGGAGTGCCACATCGGTAAACGTGTGGCAGTTTATTCTTTCTGGCTACCCCTTTGGGAAGTTTGGTTAAATATTGTAGGTATACTGTAATGGCACGTGACTCAAGTGCGGCCCGCACTAATCCCCGCGTCAAATATTTGACCCTTTCACAACAAAGGTTGTCAACCCATGCCCTAGAGGTTACAAAACAAACTGAGTTTTCATCTTTGTTCAAGATATGATTGAACTTTTTTTTATATAATTTCGTTTTTTTTTCGGAACACCGAGTACAACGATATAAGATAACGCAGTTGTCAGGAAGCCGTCTGTTGGACTTACAATGTGGATTGTTGCCAAACAATTTCACAAGCGTTATTATTGCCATTGTCCGTCACAAACTTAATTCGTCATTAACCAGCATTAGTTGTGGATTTTACTATTGTTATTGTTTTTTATCATTTCTCGAAAGTCAGGTAACCATTATTCCATCCCACATTGTTAGTTTGATTATTAACATTATCCATATATATTTTTGTGAATGTATACTTATACTTGTATACGAATCCTGGATTTTCACCCATGGTAGGTGGTTAATTCAAATTTGAATTAACCACCCACCATGGGTGTAAATCTAGGATTCGTATACAAGTATAAGTATACATTCACAAAAATATTTGTAATCATTCTGCTCAATTCTTTGGCATATAGATAGGAATAATACTCCAGGCGGCTTCTAAAATAATACGCTAATAGGCGATAGCCTTCGCATTGTGTTAATAAAGTAGTTTGCTAAATGCTAAAAATCATTCTCCATAGATGGCGTTAGTGGGTGGATTATATAGGTTAATCTTAAAAAGATTGACATGTGTAATCAAATCTACATAGATGGCCAATTGAAACTGAAACGTGAAGATAAGTATAGATTTGGGGCATATATACAACTTCCAAAAATTTATCATTCATGATCATAAAAACAAAAGTGGAATGGGGAATGTTGTAATTACATAAAGCGTGCGCTTAACCCAACCAATGACAGGTCATAAGTCCTGTAAACACCTTGATCATCCATATTCAGTTTCCAATTTGCGTCTTCGTCTCTATTGAGATACAATCAAATTATCAATATAAAAATATACAAAACAACATTTGAATTATAAATTAATGAAACTTACGTACTGTCTATAGAATAATGTTGTCAAAAATATTTTAAATAATAAAATCTTTTTTCTTATGACCACCATGTCTGGCAAACTTTTTGGAAGTTGTATATATGTTAATCTCTAAGAATACTATTTACGTGGTAGTTTATGCAATCTACATACTAACGCCATCTATGAAGATTTGTGTTTATTAAGCATTAAGCAGAATATCGGAATGGGAAATGTTGTATTGTTGTAGCAGAATATAGGAATGGGGAATGTTGTATTACATAAAGCGTGACAGGTCATAAGTCCTGTAACCACCTTGATCAACCATATTCTGTTTCCAATTTGCATCTTCGTCTCTATTGAGACACAATAAATTCTTGAATTGATAACCCGCAATGGGTGAAATCTAGTATTCGTATACAAGTATTTGTATACATTCAAAAAATGTTGTAAAGAAAAATTAAATCTTTTTTTTATCTTGCAAATTTTCCTAACTAACTCACTACCTAACGACCACGCCATTTTCCCGGAGTGTTGACAAAGAGGATTGATTGCCACATTATTCTATCCGGACATAACTTTCGCATCTTTTCTACATTCACACATCGTGACATGCACGCTCGTCGATTGTTCCTACCTCGAACATGGCCGCCTTCCAGTAATTGATTAATTTGGTTATGCCATGTCTTCCTTGGCCTTTCTCGGCTTCTTTTTCTATTCCCACTACTTGTATATATATTTTAACCATTCTTCACTAATCCATTCGTTCCATATGTCCAAACAGTTTTTGTGACCCTTTCTTAATTTTATTTATTACGCATTCATCCGCATAACACTAGTTTCTTTCTTCTTTTTATTTCGTTAGCGTTCTATCCGCTAGACCACCACCTGAATATAATAATAAATAACTTAATCATTAGATATTCTAACATACATTGTTTTTCCGTACATTGCTACAAGTGACCTCATTTCTACGACATTTATCCTTGTTTCATCATTATTCTGCCAACTCCAAGTTTCACTTCCATACATAAGGGTTGGTACCAGAACTCCATTGTGCACTGCCATCTTTGCTTAGGTCGATATGTTTCTATTTGCGGTAATTGCTATTTTCATATGTCCATATAACTTGTTATCTTCCTCAAATAAAAACAGAATGTTGCATTCGTATTAATTATTTATTGTGGAATTTTACATCATTGATCAAGAAACAATAAATAAAGCAAAACATGTCACTCTCATAAAATAAAATATAAAAACTTCTAGAAAACAGAGTTTTTCAGAAGTAATAATGAATAAAAAAAAAACAAAATGGCGAGACATCTATATTTATTTCAGCAAACATAAGAGATATTTCTTCCAAAGATTTATTTTTGTGGCAGCTTTTTCGTGATTAAATCTACCATTAAAAAAGTATTTGGCAGAGTAATTAACTTTTTTTAAGAATAATATAAATAGAATAAAATAAAACTACACTTTAATATATTATATAATATAAAAAAAATCTTATAACTAACTAACTAACTAACTAACTTACCATCACGCCGTCTCCCCGGAGGGGTAGGCAGAAAGAATGGAACGCCACACTGTTCTGTCCTGACATACGTCTCTCGCTTCCTCTACATTCATACATCTTGTCATGCACGCACGTCGATTTTTCCGACTCCTCACGTGACCGACATTCAATATTTGATTGATTTGATCGTGCCACGTTTTCCTCGGCCTTCCTCTATTTCTAGCTCCGTTCACGCCGTTTACATATACCTTCTTTACCATTCTGTCTTCACTCATTCTTTCCATGTGTCCAAACCATCTTAATGACCCTTTCCTTATTTTGTTCATAACACTTTCATTCGCACCACATTCACTTCTTATACTTGCATTTGTCACTATCATAAACAGATTTGCCACACATTCGTCTTAGAGATCTCATTTCTACTGCATTTATTCTACTTTCATCCTTCTTTTGCCAGTTCCATGCTTCACTTCCATACATTAGGGTCGGCACAAGAACACCATTGTGTACTGCCATCTTAGCTTTTTTGGATAGGCTTTTGTTTGCGATGACAACTTTAAGTGCACCATTTATTCAAAAATCTTATACAATAAATTAAATGCAATAACATATCCGTATATGCTTATCCCTTGTTAATATTTAAATTTTGCACACTTGGAACATAATTTGTATGTTTTGTGCAAATATTATAATATAATACCAAGGTATTGCCCATTTATTTCGTATTATTTAACAATATCCTGTGGTTACCCGACAATATTGAAAGTAACGTTACTGGTTTTATATGATTACTACAAATAATGTAGTGTTCGCGTATAAAGATTTAAAATTACTTATTGTTTGCGTAAATATTGACCAAAAAAGGGAAAATTGTGTAGACCCAAAACAGCATACGTACAATATCTCACAAAAAAGACGTGAATTGTTTTATAGACCATTTAATGTACCATGTTTTAAAAAAAGTTATTCTTCTTCTTCTTCTTCTTCAAGTGCCCTGTCGGGTCCCCCAACGTTGGCGATCACCTCGGCGAACCTGTCCCTGTCCTGCGCCGCCGCTCGAAACACATCCTCCACACTTCGGATGCCGGTCCACTCCCTCACGTTTCGCAGCCAGGACATTTGTCTCCTTTCGAGCCCTCTTTTTTTTTCCCCTCCAATATCAGTTGGAGAATGTGGTACTTTTCCCCGCGCAGTATATGACCCAGATGTGAGATCTTTCGAACCTTGATGGTTGATAACAATTCCCTGTCAACTCCAGCTCGCCTCAGGACTTCGGTATTGGTAACCATGTCTGTCCAGGGAACTCTGAGCATTTTATTTAATATTATACATTAATTTTTGATAAATCTTAAAAGTAAATTTTGAAGTTTCGTTATTTTTACAAAGGCTACTTCGATTTTTAAGGACATTTAATAACGCCTTAGGAAGGCAAAACATGTCATTCCAATAAAATAATATAAAACTTCTAGAAAACAGTTTCGTTTGCATTAATTATTCAGTATGGAGTTTTACATCATTGTTTAAGGAACAATAAATATGCAAGATACCTTTATGTTTGCATTTGAAATTGGTTTGGTGTTGTTTATGCTCCAGATCTAATATTTCATATTTTTAAAAATGTATTGTGTAACAGTATGGTGTTTCGCCGTTTATCTCATAGCGTTTAGATTGTGTTTTCGCTTTTGTTTCGTTTTTTTGGCATTTTCGCTTTTGTTTCGTTATTGTTTTTTTTCGCTTTTGTTTCGTTTTTTTTATTCCACTTATCTCTTAATTTCTACCGATTTCAGCAGCTCACTGCCATCGTCTGGACTATATAATGAAAATAGTTGGAATAAATCAATTTATTTCTTCTTCTTCTTTTTGGAGGGCCATGTTAGGTTCCCCCGACGTTGGCTATCACTTTGGCGTATGCCTCTCTGTCCTGTGCCAGGTATAACAACTCCCCCACCCTTTTTGATAAAAATAATAATGTAAGAGAATCCTTTGAATTAAAAATTAAAACTACTTGATTTTAAAAAACAAACGAAATATGGGTTAACACAATTTACCTTGTTCTAATACAATACATTGTTAAATGTAGTGATGTCGTATTATTCATGTTTTTATTAGAAAAAAAAAACTTCAAGTTTACTTCCATTTCAAAAAAAGAAAGGAACGTATTTCTTATGTTTTTTTCTTAACTCCATATTTTTTCACAATACTTAGTTTGCTAGCGTAACAAAACATTATCGAATTGCGCATTGTTACAACAGATTTTGTTTTTTTATCATAACAGAATACGGCGTCAACATGGTATGTTAAACAACGAGAACGAACTCTAATAATTCACATGTTTTGTTTTTATTTTCAAAGCCATGAGTTCTTAATTTTTATTAAATTATTTTTTTCATAGTCTCTTGTTTTGGCCGAAAAACTTTGATAATTCAACATTATTGACTGTCAAAAATTTAACACCATTATGAAATCACAATTTTTATTATTCACTTTTTGAGTATCGCGACAGCTGTCTCGCCAACCGATTTCGGCATCATCAGGTGTTATTTTTTTTTCAAATTAAAAATATTTGAAGAGGTGTCAAAGAAAAGGAAGTCGAGAAATACCGAGAAAAGCATTGCCAATTTAATCAATGACTTAAATAGGGCCAGATTTGTCACGATTGAACAACGTTGCGTTCCATCCTCTATGCCTACCGCTACGGAAAAACTTGATGTTTTGGTAATTATTTAATTAGTAAATATGTCAGTTACAAGATCACTCTAACTTTAATAAAGAAAAATCAACCGATATAAACTACAAATTAATTCCCTCATAAAAAGTGGCCGCAACTTCGAAACGCTTAAAGTATTTGTATGTGTTTAATGTTGTTTATGATGAACTGTACAAAATTTGAATATAGAATAGAACACGACCGTTATTGCATTTAAAGTTCAACAAGTCCCATAGTATGCTTCAGTATTTGGGGCATAGTTCAACAGATAGCAGTATGGCTCATTGGTAAGGAACCTATTGATCTGTGAAGACCAAATGTCTTTATGGATGCACATGGACCATGGATGAAAGAGATAAAAGAATAGGAAGAATAGAACAGATAATATTTGTCACTGAACTAACAGAGGCGCATCAACAAATGAATACTCAAAAACATTTTTTTCAATAAACAAATCAAAATAAAAAATGGAAAAATTAAATTATCAGAAAAGTTTAACTCTACTTGTGACCGTGCATCATTACATTTAGTTGTGCACATGTCTGACCTTGCTAGGGTATCATCAAATTAAGCGAATATTAACACGAATGAAAACATCTGGTTTCTAGACGTTTTATTATATTTTGTGGAAACTACATTTTTCGGCTTGATAGGGCATTATACATTGTTGATAATGCCTTTGAAAGGCGAATTATGTTTTTCACATAAAATATAACAAAACTTCTAGAAAGCGGACGTTTTAACCTATATTTTTAAAGTAGGGGCAATTATTATTCCCTACAATTAATTACCTTGTTCTGCTCCATTCATTCAGGGATATTAACAGCATTGTCATTATAATGGTTTGGATACTCGGAAAGAATGATTTACACATTGAATATTAACGATATAAATGGTACTAGATATATCGGAAGACCGAGGAAAATGGCACGATCGAAGAAAACGACGCGCGTGTATGACACGATGTATGAATTTTGAGGAAGCGAGATAAATATGTTAGGAAAGTAAAGTGTGTCAATCCATTTTTTCTGTCTATCCCTTCGGAGAGACTCTCCGAAGGGACAGACTTATAAGTAAGCTAGTTTAAAAAAATATGCATAACAATTTCAACTGTAACTCGTTTATAAAAACAACAACGCGTGTGATTTTTGTTACATTTGATATTGTCTTAGGCAGGCAAAACATTTCATTCATACAAGTTATAATAAAACTTCTAGAAAACAGGCGTTTTCGTTCGTAATAATTTAAAAAAAATTGTTTACACACACTTTGATATTTTAACATTATTAACAGTTAATTTGGAACACTTTTTTAATATCACAATTTATTTAATTTCTATGAAATTGTCGCGACAGCTATTTCGCTAACCAATGTTGATTGTCACACCTGATGATGCTAACATTGGTAAGCGAAACAGCCGTCGCGACAATTTCATATGAATTAAATCAATTGTGATACTATAACAGTGTTTTAATTGAACAGTTAAGAACATGTTGTACTAACTAACTAACTAACCATCACGCCGTCTCTCTGAAGGGATAAGCAGAAATAATGGACTGCCACCTAACCCAAACCTAACCTAACCTAACCAATGTTGATTGTCACACCTGATGATGCTAACATTGGTAAGCGAAACACCTGTCGCGACAATTTCATAGGAATTAAATTAAATGTTATACTGACTAACTAAATAAATGGACTGCTACACTTGCGCCACTCTATCCTTCTTTTTGGCCCCTTTTGTTACTGACATGTTATATTTTATAAGTTACCAAAAAATCTTTGCTACACCACTGTATCGTCTATTGTTTCGTCTCTCATTCACGACATGTTCTCTTTAGTCCAGTGATGGCGTAACTCTAGTGTTAAGGCGTGAGAACCAACGATTTTCAGATATTGACTGCCATACAGCCCGTACGTGCATAGCTAAAATGTGACCAAATTTATATTTTCGAATGACGAACGAACAATAAATTGCATTTTAATGGTGAGAAACAGGAAGAAATTGTGGCTTATTGTTGGCGAAATTTGGATGTTCAGAAATACTAGTTTCTATTTCGAAAGAAAATATTTAAACTGCTTTTTTGTAAGCTATCTTATTAAGGTAAACAATTCGCATTATTTGGTTCTTTATTGTATCGTTTGTTGAACAATAACAAAAAACTCCAAAATTAAATGATATGAATGAAAACATCTGTTTTCTAGAAGTTTTATTATAGTTTATGGAATGACATGAAACAAAACACAAATGGCGTAGTCAAATAACATATAATAATGCCCGAGCAAACCAAAACGTATCATCCTCTTATAATAAACAACATTTCTATGAAACAGACGTTTTTGTTCTGTATAAATATTTATAAAAAACGTCAATTGAACGTCTGCTAAAAATATGTAATAAATAAATAGTCAATTGTTTTGGCCGAAACACTATGATATTTAAACATTATTTACTGTTAAAAACTAAAACTTAATACGAATGAAAACGTTCGTTATCTAGAAGTTTTATTATATTTTATGAGAATGACATGTTTCGCCCTACTAAGGCAATATCAAATGTCCTAATAATGCCTAAGTAGGGCGAAACATGTCATTCCCATAAAATATAATAAAACTTCTAGAAAACTGACGTTTTCATTCGTATTAATTATTTAATATGGAGTTATACATCATTGTTCAAGAAACAATAAAAAAATTATTTTATGGTATAAAATTTTTAAAACAAATTTAATATCTTATTCTCGCAAAAAATAATAAAAAAATATAAATTGTGATACTACAACAGCGTTTTCAATGTTAACAGATACGTATTAAATATTTATATGATACGAGTACATCTGTTTTATATAAGTTTTATTAAATAATAATAATTCTTGAAAACGTACGTTTCATCAATATTAGATACTAAATAGTAATGAAAACCAAATGATTTTACTTAAATCTCTTGATGGTGACTGGTGACCAGTCTGTCGATGCCAGCGAACCTGGCAAAACCGGTCGCTATCGAAATAAAGACGAAAGTGGAAGTTGTTAAAAAACATCGTTTTATTTCATTATTATTTAACAATGAAAACTTCTGTTTTCTAGTTTTATTATTGTACATGGGTATGACATGTATCACCTATATAAGGTATTATCGAATTTCAACATGTGATAATGGCTTAAAAAGGCGAAATTTGTCTTTCTCATAAACAATAAAAATAAACAGTATAAAACAGAAGTTTTCATTCGTATTCATTATGGAGTTTTATGTCATTGTTATTTTTTTTTAAACATAGTATTTGTCATTCCATTTATTAATAAATAATGTCGTTAATTTGTTCACCTAGTGAAGAAGATATAATACCTTCGAATCGTGTCGAGAAAAGTTAACTGAAAAGTATGAACCTGTTATAATTTAAAGAATCACTAAACAATAATACTTAATCTAAATCGCTGAGATCTTTTAAATTTATTATCTGATTATGATGCAATTTAATGCACATTATTTTGAAAACATATTAATATATGTTTATAAAAAAAAACTATCATTGCACAATATCTTGTGTGGGCAAAGCAAACAAATTACTATAAAAAACACAACTGTCTAGTAATAATTGAACTTTTCATTGTGGCATCAGATTTTACACGATTTTGGGATTCGTTGACCCCGAGGCAATCCATCAATTCGTTTGCGAGCCGTAGACAAATACACACAAGCGTTTTGCTCTCCGGCATGACAAAAGATCTCATCTCTCGCGATTCTATTATTTCTATCGTCATCTCGTCATTTGTCAAACACTTTTCTGGGTCTATTGACACAAATGGCGGGCGACAGCATCTTTGAAGTTTTCTAAAAAGACAAATACTCCGCCTAAGTATCCGTGTGGATATAATATGGCGTGTTATTCTAATACGTGAGCGCGCTGTGCTAATTTTTGGCTCTTTTTCTTTACCGTTAATTCCTATGTGTGCCTATCAAATATTGTACTTATGTACTAACATGAAGTTCTTCTTCTTCTTCTTCTTCCTCAGCCTATTCCCGTCCACCCTTGGACAAAAACCTCCTCCATTCGCTTTCATATTACTCTGTCCTGTGCAGACTGCATCTAGGCTATTCCGACATGTCTGTTCAGATCATCCTTCCACCGTAGTTGCGGTCGCCCTGCACTTCTATTTGCCGTCCACGGTCTCCAAGTCAGCAGTCTTCTTGTCCACTTTTCATCTGCCCATTGCCATTTTAGAGTCGCCCCCCGGTGGATGATGTCAGTGACCTTTGTTTTTTCTCTCACCGTATCATTTCTGACTCTATCTCTTAGGCTTATTCCTAACATGGCTCTTTCATGGCTCTTTGGGTCCCTCGTAGTTTCTCAGTACTTTGTTTGGACAATGTAACAGTTTCAAGACCATAAGTACCAACTGGTAGAACGCAGGCTTCATAGACTTTTCGTTTCAGGTTGAACGGTATTTTCCGGTTTTTAAGGATGTAACTCATGTTTCTGAAAGCTGCCCAGCTTAGTTCAATTCTTCTTTTTAGCTCTGCGGTTTGCTTATCTCGGCCCAATCAACATGAAGTTACATATACTTTATTCTATAATACAATAGATACTATTTTTATGTCAGATGGGAACAAACTTATCATCATCATCATCAGTCTATATCCGTCCACTCCTGGATATCGGCCTTTTCCATCTGCTTCCATGTCTGTCCATCCTGCGCATCACGCATCCATGTCGTATCAGCGGTCTCTTTAATGTCGTCACTCCATCGAAGCGAGGACATCCTGGGTTTCGAGTCGTAGTTCTTGGACACCAACAAAGAAGGCGTTTTGTCCATCTATCTTCAGAACTGCGAGCTACATGGCCTGCCCTGCCCTATTTTAGCGCTGCCATTCTTCCGATGAAGTCCGACACTTCTGTTATTGCTTTAATAGTGGTGTTTCTCACCCTGTCCGCTATATCTTTTTTTAGATATGTCTTAAAAGAAGGGTTGAGGCAGGCAACAAATTAATGGTGCACTTAAAGTTATTATCGCAAAACAAAAACTTATCCAAAAATACTTTGATAATAATAAAAAATAAAATACACTCCTAGTATTATAGAATATAAACTTCTTGAAAAACAGACGTTTTCATTCCTATTCATAAAATCCATTTTTTTTTAAATATGTTTCTGGTGGTTGATATCCTTCTTCATCTAATAAAATAATTATGTATTTTTTTTCTAATAGAAAATTATCAATTTATATCCTAAATTATTTAAAAGTTTTAGAAATGCTATTGTAAATAATGAAAATACATACTATAAATAACCAATTAAAAATTTTGTACAAGCCCTATTTTCGATTTTTTTCCTTTATTTCCACAAGCCCAAAAATGTTGCGAGTGTCCAAGTTTCCATACTCAACTTCATCCCCTTCATTGAATATACTAACTAACTAACTAACCATCACGCCGTCTCCCCGGAGGGCTAGGCAGAAAGAATAGAACGCCACGCTGTTCTGTCCTGACATACGTCTCTCGTTTCCTCTACATTCATACATCTTGTCATGCACGCACGTCGATTTTTCCGACTCCTCACGTGACCGACATTCAATATTTGATTGATTTGATCGTGCCACGTTTTCCTCGGCCTTCCTCTATTTCTAGCTCCGTTCACGCCGTTACATATACCTTCTTTACCATTCTGTCTTCACTCATTCTTTCCATGTGTCCAAACCATCTTAATGACCCTTTCCTTATTTTGTTCATAACACTTTCATTCGCACCACATTCACTTCTCATACTTGCATTTGTCACTCTATCATAAACAGATTTGCCACACATTCGTCTTAGAGATCTCATTTCTACTGCATTTATTCTACTTTCATCCTTCTTTTGCCAGTTCCATGCTTCACTTCCATACATTATTGAATATATAAGAATATATTCGGATGATGAAAATTAGTTTACGCTTCTTTTAGAATAATACTAATGGTGTTATTTATTGTCAGGTAACATTACAGAGATCTTACCAATTAATTCTGGATGTGAGGAGTTATTACCGATCGTGGTGTCCCTGTCCAGCGAGAGTTGAAGAAACTAAAAAAGTCAAAACTATTGGAAGGAACCGAAACAGCGCGTTCCCGTTCTCACAGTCTTATACAACGCCATTCAGAAATCAGTACTCAGCTGTCAATGCCTTTTAATACATCAGGGGCGGTATGTTATATTTTTTAACTATTAATTGTTAAAACACTTTTTTAGATATCACAATTTTTATTATTCATATTTTGAGCATCGCGACAGCTATTTCGCATATTTTTATTTCAAGTAGAATAAATGGAGTAGAAATGAGATCTCTTAGACGAATGTGTGGATATTCTGTGTACGATAGAGTGTCGAATGAAAATATAAGAAGTGAATGCGGTGCGAATGATGGTGTCGTGAACAAAATAATGAAAGGATCATTAAGATGGTTTGGACATATGGAAAGAATGAATGAAGAAAGAATGGTAAAAAAATTATATGTTAATGATGTAAATGGTACCAGAAATAGAGGAAGAACCATCACGCCGTCTCCCCGAAGGGGTAGACAGAAAGAATGTACTGCCACACTTTTCTTTCCTGACATATTTCTCTCGCTTCCTCAACATTCATACATCGTGTCATGCACGCGCGTCGTTTTCTCTGACTCCTCACATGACCGACATTCAATATTTCATTTATTTGATCGTGCCACGTTTTCCTCGGTCTTCCTCTATTTCTGGTTCCATTTACATCATTAACATATAATTTTTTTACCATTCTTTCTTCATTCATTCTTTCAATATGTCCAAACCATCTTAATGATCCTTACATTATTTTGTTCATGACACCATCATTCGCACCGCATTCACTTCTTATATTTTCATTCGGCACTCTATCATACACAGAGTATCCACACATTATTCTAAGAGATCTCATTTCAACTGCATTTATTCTACTTTCATCCTTCTTTTGCCAGTTCCATGCTTCGCTTCCATACATAAGGGTCGGTAGAAGAACACCATTGTGCACTGCCATTCTAGCTTTTTTGATAGGTTTTTGTTTGCGATGACAACTTTAAGTGCACCATTCACTTTGTTGCCTGCCCCAACCCTTCTTTCAATATCCCTCTCCACTCGCCCATCTCTTGTAAACATACTACCTAAATACACGAACTCAACTACTTGCTCCAAATTTTCACCATTCACGCTAATGTTGCAGACTGTCGTGGTTTCTTCCTTTTCAAAAATCATTACCTTGGACTTATTAACATTCATCATCAGATCATTTCGCATGCATACCTCATACATACAATTCACCAGGACTTGTAGTTCATGCTCGTTGTCTGCAAGAAGGACAGCGTCATCCGCATACAAGAGACAGCTTACTGACACTCCGCTCATTTTGACACCTACATCCAACCTTTTCAGCTCTTTCATTCATTTGTCCATATTCAGATTAAATAACCACGGGGACATTATGCAACCCTGTTTGACACCTTTATTGATATCAAACCAGGCTGTAAGATCTCCATTTACTCTGACACTAGCAGTGCTTTCTGTGTATAGCGACTATATTTTTTTTTTATTTTTTATTATCGAGGGTAACAAACAGCAATTACAGTATACGAGTATAAACACATAGAGACAACAAAACAAGGCCAATTACATGCTACCACAAATATTATATAACAACTGACATAAGGTTAAATATATAAGAGTAATAAAGTAACACTTTTATAAGATAAAGAGAAAACTATTAGTAATAATGAATTAAAAATAAAATACAATTTTAAAATGTAAAAGAAAAAAGAAAAAGACAAGAAAAGAAAAAAAAAATAGAGTAACTAATTTCATTCGCCCCGAAGGGTTGCTCCAACCATTTTTTTAAAATCACTTTCATTAAGATGGAACACATCGATGTTACTAAAGCACTTATTGTACGTGTCGCACGTCCGGTACACCGCCGCACTCTGAGCGTAGTTAGTCCGATAAGCAGGAAGGTGGAATATTTGGTTCGCAGTGTGTCTTGTGCGAAGCATAGGGGTATTCAGTAATAATTTACTAAGAAGTTCGGAGTTGTCTATTTTGAAGTGAATGATTTTGTGAAGCAACATCATATCATTAATTGTTCGCCTATTTTCGAGAGAGTCCAAGGAATAAAATTTAAGGGCAGAATTATAATTTGCAAATGACCTGCACATTTTGAAATTAATGTGTTTAATGAAAATTTTTTGGACTCTTTCGATGCGTTGAATATGCGCTGCATAGTAAGGAGACCAAACGGGAGATACGTATTCGAGTAGTGAGCGAACCATGGTTGTATAAAGAACTTTGAGGGCTGTGATGTTCTGAAAGGGTTTGCATGTACGCAATATGAATCCTAATGTCCTGTAGGATTTGTCTAAAATGCCATCAATGTGACTTACGAAAGTGAGTTTCGAGTCCATTGTGACTCCGAGATCTCGCACGCGATCTGAGTTAGATAATCTTGTGTTATTAATAAAATAGTCATGATTGTGCGGGTTGATTTTACGAGAAAACGAAACTTTGAGACATTTGTCAGCATTGAGGGTCAGTTTATTTATCTTACAATAATCAGAGAGTCTGTCGAGATCAGACTGAAGTTTATGGCAATCGGATATGTCAGAAATATTCAGAAAGACCTTCATGTCATCAGCAAAAAGGAGGTGTTTGGAGTAGAGGAAACAGTTGCCAATATCATGAATATAAAGAATAAAGAAGAGGGGTCCCAGATGGGAGCCTTGAGGAACTCCGGATGGAATTCCCACGAAGTCTGACTTGAAGCCACCAATCACCACAGCCTGTCTTCGATTTTTGATATATGAATTTATCCATCTTAGAAGGTCACCGTGGATTCCAAGTCTGCCAAGTTTATCTAGGAGTACGCTGTGGTTTACCTTATCAAAAGCTTTGGCGTAGTCAGTGTATATGGCATCAGTTTGGAGTCCGCGGTGCATGTTCGAAATAATATAGTCAGTGAACGGTATCAGATTGGATAAAACAGATTTATTACGGAGGAAACCATGTTGTTGATCACTCAGAACACATTTAAGAGAGGGATATAATTGGTCATATACAATACGCTCGAAAATCTTACTAATGGCAGATAAAATGGAGATTGGACGATAGTTCTTGATGAAGCTTTTGGGTCCTGATTTGTGAACTGGAATAATAAAGGCTTCTTTCCATTTATCTGGAAAGCAACCTTCAGATAGAGAACGGATAAAAAGGATAGAAAGAGGTTCAGCGAGGGTTTTTGCACAGTTAAATAAGTATAATGGCGGTATTCCATCACTTCCAGCACCTTTGTTGGTGTCGACACCTGATAAATATCTGGCGAGTGTGTTCCTATCTGTAAGACAGCTTCCGATGTTAGTGGTGTTTGAGGGCTCGTAGGAGTTTATAGTACTGGGGGTAGTGTCACAATCAAAGACAGAATGAAAATAAGTGGAGAACGCATGGCTGATATTTCTGCCACCACTTATTGATTTATTATCATCAATAGACATTATCTTTGGAAGGGAGTTATTCTTGTACTTGCTCTTGACGAATCGCCAAAAGGAGTTTGGATTATTAGTAATATTCATTTCGGTAGAGTGAATATACTCAGAAAAACATTTCCTGGCCATACGCTTTTGGCGAGTTCTCAGCAAAGAAAAGGTGTGATAATCAAGGGAATTTTTATATTTGGTAAACCGCTTGTGATATTTGATCTTTTCTTTGGTAAGTTTTATGAGGGAACTATTGTACCAAACTGGAAAATTGGAGTTACTCTTAAAATGTCGGAGGGGTATAAATTGCTCAATGGAGTTATTCAACACGATATAAAAGGCATCTACCGCAGCGTTGAGGGGATATGTGGATAGAATATTTGACCAATTAACCTCAGATAAAAAAATATTAATTGATTCATAGTCTCCATGTTTAAAAAGATGAACGGCTCGTTGGGGTTCACGTAGTAGCTGAGAAGGTTCAAATGATAGAGTTAATTCAATAGCTGGGTGATGGGAATCCTCGGGTACAAGTGGAAAAGCAGATCGAGACACTCCGGAGACAAAATGGGAAGTACTAAGTATAAGATCCAAGGTACGATTAAGTGAGTTTTTAATTGAATTATACTGGTGAAGACCGAGAAGAGACAGATATAATTTATAGTTGGATTTAATTTATGTAAATTATATAGAGATATAATTTACATAAATTAAATCCAAGTAAAATCATTTAACAATCGTGTTTATTATTATAAATTTAAGTGTTATAATTCATAAAAATGAATATTGTCTCGTTGTATGAAATTATTAATATTGGCTTTTTTATAGGATTCACGGGCCGCCACTGCTGATTATACGTACAACTGACCGCGTGGTTATTCCTGCTTTCTCCACCGGCGCGCGTGTCCGTGAGTGTGCACAATAAATTGCCACTCGGCCTTCCTCCTCGGCAGGTAAAACATTGTTTGCCATTAGAGTAAACAAAACATTCTAATACACTTGATTCAATCATTAAATTGTGTTATTATAGCCTATTTGGTTAGCATTCATAACTACGTGTAGTCCATTCCATGAGATATAAGAAAGAAAATCAATTTTCATGTTATAATCATGTGCCATCTTCAGTTGAATATAAACTAAAGAAGAGAAAACTTATCTTAATAATAATAATAATAATAATAATATGCTAACTTTTAAAGCGCCGTTTTTGTGATGTAATCACCTCAAGGGCGCATTAAGACGTGTTTTAAATCTAAAAATCTAAATGTGACCGCTTAAAAAACGATCGGTTTAAAAGTATAGTAGAACAAAGTATAAATGTTTAAATTGGGTATGAAATATGAAAATATGAAATCTGTCGGATCATTTATGCATCTAAGGTATGAAGGGAGATTGTTCCAAGCTGATGGACCGGCTACCGCGAACGCTCGATCCCCGAAATTTGTCCTGGGCAACGCTTCGGCTCAACTAATCTTCCTATTGCTGAGGAGTTTGCCGAGTGAAGTGTGGATTTCCGTGAATTTAGGCTGTCCGTTATACAGAGTTCAGATATATAACTTGGCGCCATTCCATGTAGCGCTTTGAAGACTGTCCAGCAGAGTTTATAATGGATTCTTTCTGGACTTTTAAGCCAGTGAAGTTCTTTGAGATGTTGTGTTATATGTGACTTTTTTGGAATGCCTTTAATGAGCCTTGCTGCTGCATTGAACGCAGATTGAAGTTTGTTTATTTGTTGTTTTGGAATGTTTGCATAAATCCATTACAATAATCAAGTCGTGACACAACGAACTTAAGATGTCATTTCACGTTCAATTACTATTATTTTTAAATTTTCATATGAAACACTCATTTTGTGGACATTTTAGTCTTATAGATACAAAATAATAAAACACATTGTATTTAGCCACGGTATGGTTATTATAATCGATGCCAACTGGTTTTACTTAGACCGAAGCTTTATCAGGGCAATATATTAACTATGTACGTTATTATAAGCTTGTGTCCAAGCGAAGCTAGTTGGCATCAATTCTAATAACCACACCGTGCTTAAATACAAAGTATTTCAATATTTGATTTAATATCAAATCAAATCAGTTTATTTCATCAACAGTCATTACAAAATTTATTTTTAAGGCATCTATTGAGAACAGGTAAAATAATATATTATATATAGTATACTACCAGAAACGCATAAGAGATGGTTCAACATTAGGAAGACAGGATACTCTCCAGAATCAAGAGTATTTGCCTTCTGAACGTACTTTCACTAACATGAAAGACGTCGATCTCCGAGGAGACCGCGTTCAGCAGACTAATTGCTCTTCCCACCGGTGACACCAGAGGCAGATTGGTTCTGGCGGCCGGTAGGTAAAACAATCTGTGCTGTCGCTGTCGGAGATATCTATCGGGGACAAAAAGCCGAACACCCTCCAGTACGGCAGAGTTCTCGAAGTATCCCCTAATTAATCTAAAGAAATGGGTAATTAGATGTCCATCTCTTCGAAGCTGTAGAGAATTGGTTCCGAGCATTCCCAAAAGAAATGCCGTGGGATAGAGCCAAGGATAGCTACCATACTCCCTCATGTAGAGATTTGTGTGACTGCCACACTAAAGAACCTCTATTGTGACTGCCACACTGAAGATCCCGAGTTCGATTCCCGGCGATGATAGTGTGTTTATCACACTGTCTTTGTTCAGTTGATGAATTCACGTCACAACAAAATTGTTATATATTACCTACCTATTACATGTCACGATGAGAATCAATAATATTGTCTAATTGTATCTCAATAGAGACGAAGATGTATTTTTTTTTATAAACTGAATAGTATCAGAAATATAATAGAATAGGAAACAGAATAGAATAGAATAGGAAATAGGAAAAAGAATAGAATAGAATAGGAAATAGGAATGGAATTGAATTGGAAAAAGAATAGAATAGAATAGGAAACAGAATAGTATCAGAATAGTATTTTTTTGGAAACAGAATATTATCTTAATAGATGGCGCTAGTGTAGATTGACCTACAAAATGTGAAGTTATTTAAAAAAAAGTAGCATATATACAAGTTCCAAAAATTTGTCAGACGTGGTGGTCGTAAGAAGGGCGGAACGGGAAATGTTGTTAACATAATGTGATCGCTTAACCCAACCAATGACAGATCATAAGTCCTGTAAACGCCTCGACTACCATATTCTGTTTCCAAAAAAAAATTATATGTTCGTCTCTATTGAGATACAATTAATCCTTAAAAATGATTAACCCGCAATGGGTAAAAATCCAGTATTTGTATACATTCAAAAAACAAATAATATTGTCGCTTTACCCTTTTATTTGACTCACGATCCAATTATCCAAAGAGCTATTTAACAAAATATTAATAATAATAATATATGTATTGAATGTCGGCCATGTGCGGAGTCAGAGAAATCGACGCGCGTGCATGACACGATGTATGAATGTTGAGGAAACAAGAGAAATATGTCAGCACTTCAGAAAGAAAAGTGTGGCAGTCCATTCTTTTGGCCTACCCCTTCGGGGAGACGGCGTGATGGTTAGTTACTTAGTTAGTTAGTTAGTTAGTTAGTTAGTTATTATAATATACGATATGGAATCGAAAATTAAGAGTATTGTCTCGATATTATTTCAATTTATATGCGTTTCATACGAACTATTCCCGAAGCCATGAATCCCACAGTTCGGTCGTAATTTCGGTTGATCAAGACAGTTTCAAATCAGAGAGATGTTCTTCTCTTGTGTGGCCCGCCCTGGGTCAGTGGTAGGAAGAATTAAAAACTCAAATGCAAATGTATTATTAATCGCCTTCTGGGGAACGGTTTGTCTTGTTGACTATTTCTAGTTTCTATGGCCAGAAGTAGACAACATTTTTATTTAATTTTTCTGCACATTACAGATTATTCACACAAACGTCAACATTACAATTTAAAACATCCCTTTAGTCCACATCCCGTAGACAAATACTGGATTTTTATACATTGCGGGTTAATCATTTTTTAAGGATTAATTGTATCTCAATAGAGACGAAGATGTAAATTATTTGGAAACAGAATATGGCAGTCGAGGCGTTTAGAGGACTTATGACCTCTCATTGGTTGGGTTAAGCGATCACTTTATGTTAACAACATTCCCCATTCCACCCATCTAACGACACCACATTTTGACAACTTTTTGGAACTTGTATATATGCTACTATTCTGTTTCCAAATAATTTACATCTTCGTCTCTATTGAGATACAATTAATCCTTAAAAATATATGTTTACACATACGCATATATATATAAAAAATGACGAGCTTCGTGATAAAGAGGCAAATGCTATGACTGTAACACCGTATTGTCCTGGTTCGAATTCCGGCGATGTCACACTATCTTTGATCTGGTGTAAAATCAATATAATAACTCAAAAATAAATATGTATACAGTAATTGGGTCCAAGAAACCTGTTGTATCAATAAAATAATAATTATTATTAATACTCGTACATACGTAGGCAACTAAACAACATAAACGCTTAATTCACAAAATTAAACAAGTTTACACAGACGCATCACTGTTTATCTTTATGATTGTCGCGATAGCTATTTCGTCAACTTATGAACAACCGAGATTGGCGAATCTCCGAAACATCTGTTGAGAAGGACAAGTTACACGGATTTTCCCAAAATCCCAAATAACAATACGTCAATAGTCAATATACGAGGTGTGGCAATTAAATTCCGAGAATTTAGTTGCGGCGTGCGAACCGGCAACACTGCATGACTGGATTTAGAGATCGTAGACTCAATCCTGGATTTAAATATTCAATTTTACCCTTCACTACATCTAGATGAATTTTGTTACGGCGTTTAAGATATTGTGTATTTGGAACATTTATCTGCAATGTGCTTAAGCATTGAGCTTCATATTCTGTCACCCTGACGAAGCTCCGGCGGAAGCGAAACCGGTTGGTGTTAATAACAAATAAAGTGGTTTAGATAAAAGTATTACAAGTGTACAAACAAACAAACCATCACGCCGTTTCCCCGCAGGGGTAGGCAGAGAGAAAGGACCGCCACACTATCCTGGCACACCTCTCTAGATTCCTTTACATTCATACAGCGAGTCATACACGCACGTCGATTCTTCCGACTTCTAACATGACTAACCTTTAAAATTTTAATAATTTGGTCATGCCATGTTTTCCTCGGTCCGCCTCGACTCCATACTCCATTTACGTCATTAACGTACGAGTATACTTTCTTAACCATTTTTTCACCTCAGAAGGCTGAAATATGACATTCCATTTAAAATATGATTAAACCCCTAGAAGACAGATGTTTTCATTCATATACGTATTGATTAGAAATATTTTTATGTATTAATATATTTTTTATATTTGATACCAAAGCCGGCTTAAACCCTATACATAGAATAAAAGATTTTGTTAAAGTTAACTTTATTTTAATCAAACAATGACAATATTACCAAGAAACCGGTCGAAATAAATTTAAATAATGTGGAATTTTAAATCTTATTTTTTTAAATTGTAAATTTTTTTTTTCTGTATATAATTTATATATTTGCAATGATTTGATAGCAAAAAATATATATAACTAAATTAGAAAATAACTCTTTGATGTGTATGAATTTTGAGTATCCGGCTTGTTTATAATTATTATATATTAGCTATGAATAAATATTTTAATTGTGAATTATTATTCTAATTTGATGCATTCCAGTCGTTTTAAAACATTAGGATAGGATTGCATTTAAATTATGTATTTAAAATGTCTAGAAAAATATTGATCCGAAAATATTTAAATAAATTATGTTGCGTTGAAATTTAAATATCAATAATAAAAATAAATTAAACAATTTTAACAATGCAAATGAGACGCAAATCTAAAAGGTTTCTTATTCATGAGATGTACTCAAGCTTCATATAAAGAAATATTGTTTAACTTGGAGGTGAAGTGCCTTAACCTTTATTCGTATTGTGTTTATCGAATTAAAACAAAACAAAAAAAACCTTGTCAAAGATTGATTCATTTGTTGTCATTTTTTCGAGTTTCTGTTCAAAGGATTGGTTTGCAGTTAAGTTCTTGGGATAAAACTTGAACCTTTTTAATGTGTTTATTTGAACCCAGTTACAGTAAACAACTTTTATGTTATTTATTCTCATGACAGGTCTCTAATCTAAAACATATGTTTGAAGACTTGATAAATTACACATCTTTTCATAATTACGTAGACACATTGAACTTTTTTATGTCAGTTTAAACTGAGTTTTATTCCGATCAATTTGTTAATGTTCGAAATTATTATTATTATTATTATTATTTTGTTGATACGCTCTTTACATAATTACGGCCGAGCCGAATCGATGTTTTCAGTTTATCAGTTTATCAGTTTATTTCATTTCATCAATAGACATTACAAAATTAATTTTTAAGGCATCTATTGAGAACAGGTAAAATAATATATTGGTAAAATAATAATATACTACCAGAAACGCATGAGAGATGGTTGAACATTAGGAAGACAGGATACCCTCCAGAATTATGAGTATTTGCCTTCTGAACGTACTTTCACTGATATGAAAGACGTCGATTTCCGAGGAGACCGCGTTCAGCAGATTGATTGCTCTTCCCACCGGTGTCACCAGAGCCAGGTTGGTTCTAGCGGCGGATAGGTAAAACAATCTATGCTGGCGCTGTCGGAGATATCTGTCGGGAACAAAAAGACCTACACCCTCCAGCACGGCTGAGTTTTCAAAATATCCCCTAATAAGCCTAAAGAAATGGGTTATGAGAAACCCGTCTCTTCGAAGCTGCAGAGAATTAGACCCCAACATTCCCAAAAGAAACGCTGTGGGATAGAGCCATGGATAGCTACCATACTCCTTCATGTAGAGATACCTCAGAAATTTTTTTCTGAACCCTCTCCAGCATAAGGGAATATCTCGCCTCGTGCGGACTCCATATCACAGAACCACTTTCGAGTCTGCTCCGAACCAATGAATTGTATAGTACTCTGAGCACATTGGGATCTCTGAAAACCCTTCCGGTCCGAATTATGAAGCCCAACATCTTCAGCGCAATGCCACAAATTCTCTCAACATGAGCATGAAAGGTTAATCTACTCTCATAGATGACCCCGAGATCTCTCATAGTGGATACATGTGCCAACTGCTGGTTATTCATCGTGTATCTATGATATATAGTTCTCCGTGCTCTCGTAAAAGATAACATTACGCACTTAGAGACATTGAATTTCATATGATTACTGTGACTCCAGGTAACAATATTATTAATATCCGACTGAAGGCGTAGACAGTCGTCAGGATTATTTATGTCTAGGAATAATTTCAGGTCATCGGCAAATAAAAGAAATCGCGAGAAGTTTATTACCTTCGCAATATCGTTTATGAATATAGTGAAGAGGAGTGGGCCAAGGTTCGAACCCTGTGGCACCCCTGAATAAACAAAAAAAGGTTCCGATTGAAAAATTCCGTACGAGACGAATTGTTTCCTCCCCTCAAGGTAACTAGTGAAAAGCATAATAAGTTGAGAAGAGAAACCAATTTGAGATAGCTTTGCTATAAGAATGTCATGGTTCACAGTATCAAATGCCTTTGAGAAGTCATTATATGAACAGTCAACTTGGTGACCATTGTCCAAGGCCCTTGTTATGTATTCTGTGAAGACCATGAGATTTGTTTCAGTAGAGCGCCCCTTCCTGAACCCATGTTGTTCTGTTATAATATATGGGTCAACTCTGGGAAATATCAATTTATGTAGAATAGATTCGAATAGCTTGGCTGGAGCCGACAGTATTGCTACAGGTCTGTAGTTTTCGACTGACTCTTTTGTTCCGCTCTTGAAGATAGGACTGATCCTAGAAACTTTCCAGAGATCAGGAAAAGTATTTGTACTTAACGATAGGTTAAATAAAAAGTACAGCGGATATATTAAGAGCTCAGAGCAGCCTTTAAAGAAGAAGATGGGAAGAAAATCCGGACCAACCGAGTGCGAATTCTTCATTGCTTTGATGGATGATTTAATATCATTTGTGTCTATGTTAGATATGTCAAAGCTATGAGCGCACTTACTGGTATTTGAACCGGTCGCTGAATTTAAATTAAGCCGCGGGGGAATATTGCTATAGACAGATTGAAAGTGCTTAGCGAATGCGTTCGCTATGTTTGCGCCCTCAACCTCTCTATCCCCATGCATCATGGTATTTAGGATGCCACCGTCCTTACGTCCTTACGTCCTTATGTTAAGAGTATAGGCATCATATTGATTCTCATGACATGTGACAGGTAGCTAATCTATTGCCATTTTATTGTCACGTGAATTCTACACAGGACCAAAGACAGTGTGACAATCACACTGCCATCGCCGATAATCAAATCCGGGACTTTCGTAGTCATAGTTCATGCCACTATGCCACGAAGGTCGTCATACTTGTTTTATTAGGGCAAAAAACGCAAATATTTATTTAATAATATTTTAAACTCTTCTTAATAAATTAAAAAGAAAAAAACATTAAAATGTAAGTTAATTTACAACACGAGCAAAAAATAATATAACTTTATTTATATTTGCCATCATTTTGTGTTATGGAATCAAATTTGAAAAATATTGGGTTCTACAAAACTCTTTTGCATTTTCACAAATATGTTTCGGACCGCAGACGTCTTTCCTCAGTGTAAAAATCTTAACAAGTGTTCAACAATTGTAGTTGTAATTTTAACACTAAAGAAGGACGTCTGAATTCCGAAAGATATTTTTGAAAATTACAAGGAAGTATTGTAAAATACAATCTTTTTAAAATGATATAAAAATAAAAATAATCAGTTTAAATTCGAGTGGAATTTCTTAAGATTGATTTTTTGTGATTTTATAATTAAACTAATTTCATAATTTTTAATAAATAACTAACCATCACGCCGTTTCATCGAAAGGTTAGGCAGAGGAGATGGACAGCCACCCTGTTATATCCTGACACAACTCTCGCGCCTCTTCTACAATCACACATCGCGACATGCACGCTCGATTCTTAAATATACTAAATATCCAAAAAAGTTAATATCCACGATTATCAAACGACCAAATTTTTTTCTCTCATGTTTAGGACCAAAAATAATAAATTAAAATAATAAATTAATAAATTAATAGATGACGCTATTATTAAGAAGTAATTAATAAATTAATAAAAATAATAAATTAATAGATGACGCTAGTGTAGAGTGAACTGAAATATGTAAAGATAAGCGCGGGATTCTAGCATATATACAAGTTCCAAAAAAATTGTCATAAGGAGGGCGGAATGGGGAATATTGTTAAAACATAAAGCGATTGCTCAACCCAACCAATGACAGGTCATAAGTCCTGTAAACGCCTCGACGCCATATTCTGTTTCCAATTTGCATCTTCGTCTCTATTGAGATACAATTAATCCTTAAAAATGATAACCCGCAATGGGTAAAATCCAGTATTCGTCTTCAAGTACAAGTATATTTGTATATCTTCAAAATGTTGAAAATATAAGAAGTGAATGTAGTGCGAATGAAGCATTAAGCATTTCGTCTCTATTGAGATACAATTAATCCTTATAAAAAAAACATTTATCCATTTATCCGGAATGGGTAAAATCCAGTATTTGTCTACAAGAATTTGTAAACATTCAAAATGTTGAATTAAAAAAAATTGAGATAACGTTGTTTACCTCCGAGGCACCAACAATATTGTTGATTATTAATATGTAAATGCATATGTATAAATCAACTTCATTAGTACCGCAGCACTGTTTCAAATAAAGTGTTTATAATATATCAGTATTCTTATATAGAACTAAAACATATTATTATTGTGCAATTCTTGAAGTCTGATTTATTACAGTTTTAATATTATTCATATCAGTAACCAATCAATATGTGGAATCAGATGACTCATGGCAACACAATACAAGAATCTTAAGGTTGAACAATTAAATATTACCTTTAGCTTATTCATAATTTCATGAATTCATTAATAACAACTACACGGTGATCAAAAACAATCTATACTTTTTTTTCTCCATAAAATCAAATACCCCTAAAAAGATTTTTTTTGTATTCATTGTACAGATTTTCTAATGGTTTTAATAAATAAAAAACGTTAATATAGTAGTTAACGCGTCTTGGTGAAATCTTTTGATGGAAGTTAATTTCAAATATTAATTAAAAAAACGATGTTCATTAACTACTTCCACTATCGTCTTTATTTCGACAGGGATCGGTTTCGCCAGGTTTGCTGGCATCGACAGACTGATGACACTATTGCAAACGTCCTTACATTCATTCAGATCAGGGGTGGTTAACATAATTCCATACAAAAATAATCTTTAAATAATTATGTAAAATTTACAGAATTTAAATATTGGAATCAAGTTATTTGAGAGGATTCGTATTCAATATATTGAACTTAAATTTTATTTCATTTTAGCTGATCTTAAGCATATTTTTATATAATGTTTGAAAGAAATATAGAAAAAAAAAAGAAATAAAGAAATATATTAGTCAATCTGAAATCTTTTTAATTAATTTTAAATCAACGTTTTTCGTTAGCCTCAAAGTATGTCTAATAAACTGGCACTTAGACGATTGTGTGAAAAATCTGTATATGATAGAATGTCGAATGGAAATAAAAGAAGTAAATGCAGTACGAATGAAAGTGTTATAAACACAATAATGAAAGGAAAATTAAAATATTTTGGACACATGGAAATAATGAATGAAGAAAGAATGGTAAGAAAATAATACGTTAATGATGTAAATGAAATAGAATAGAGGGTGACTCAAGAAAACGTGGCACGATAAAAAAAATCAAATATTAAATGTTGGCTTCGTGAGGAGTTGGAGAAATCGACCTGTGTGCATGACACGATGTATGAATGTTGAGGAAATGAGAGAAGTATGTCAGGAAAGAAATGTTTGGGAGTCCATTCTGTCTGCATACCCCTGCGGAGATACGGTATGATGTTTATTTATTTAGCTCTATACTCTCGTTCTGATTTGAATGTAATTTTTTTAATTTCAGTTATTCTCGTATTTTTATTCCTTAGGATGAAGGCCAACTCTAAAACACGTTGTGTGGTATATTATTGTTTTTATAAATATATAATGAATAAAACGAATTATATAATGGTATAAATTCTCCTTCCAAATGTTAAATATAAACATTTTGAAATGTATCACGTTTCTCTTTACGTGTAATTAGAATGCTCTAAGTAAATTTGAATTTTTAAAATATATATTTTATAGAAAACATGCGTTTTCTTAAAAGGTAAACTTTTACAATCACAATCATTAATATGCTAACGAAAGAGATTTTTCTTGATATATTGAGATTTTATTTATTAAAAGGCTAAAAGGAATCGTATTAACATATTTTTAATGCATAAATTAGTTTAACCACGTTAATTGTATTCCTTATAAGGATGTAAAGAGGTGTATACTAACTAAACTTATTGGAGCACACTATTATAACGCAAGGCAATATTAGATTCCATAAGTATTTACCATACAATGACGCATTGTGAATGTCATATAAAGTTTTATTATATCATATAATTAATATAAATGAAAACGTCTGTCTTCTAGGAGTTTTATTAAATTTTATATGCAATGACATGTTTCGCCCTTCTATGGCATTATCAAATGTCATCAATATATAAATATAAAATATCAAATCAAACATTTGATAATGCCTTAGAATGGCGAAACATGTCATTCCATATAAAATTTAATAAAACCCATAGAACACAGAAGTTTTCATTTGTATTATTTATTTAATACGGAGTTTTACATCATTGGTAAAAAAAAAGTTTTATTACATTTTCATAAAGTGACATACTCGTACATGCTTTGATAGGACATTTTCAAATATAACTTCACCTGTAACACCTTAAAATTTAACTTTTATACAAATAACAAATTCCTCAAATTTAGATAATTTAACTAACCACCAGGCCGTCTCCCCGAAAGAATAGGCAGAAAATATGGACTGCCACACTTTAACCGATGCGACACACGATCCTTCCCTTTTCGCCTCCGCGGGAGACACCAATAGGCATATCCCGCGCACAGTTCACACTCAAACGTCACAAACGTCAAAAAATAAATCTTAAGTAAAATACAATTATATTAATTAAAATATCAATATAAAAATAATAACTTGTGTTTAACCATAAAAAATCTTTCATAAAGCTGTCGGAAGATGTTTGAAAGAATATTATTGTTAATTGAACAATGGTGTAAAACTCCATATTAAATTATAAATACGTATGACAACGTCTGTTTATTAAGAAGCTTTGTTAAAAATATGTAAATGGTACTGGAAATAGAAGAAGGCCGGGGAACGTGGCACGATCAAATCAAACAAATATTGTCGGTTACGTAAGGAGTTGGAAAAATGCGACTAGTGTGATACCACGATATATGAATGTAGAAGAATCGAGAGAAGTGTGTCAAGACAGAACAATGTGGTGGTCCATTCTCTCTGATTCTTTTAATTGTTACTTGAACGATGATGTAGACTCTGTATTAAAAATGAATAAGAATGAAAACGTCTCCTTTCTAGAAGTTGTATTATATTATATGCAATTGAAATGTTTCGCTTGCATGGGATGCTACGACATTCGAAGAGACTAATGAATTTATGGTTTCTTGAATAAAATGGTTTAAAACTCCACTTCCATAAAACTTCTAGAAAACAGACGTTTTCATTTGTATTGATTATGAGACTAATTAAGTTTATCAGTATAGAAATGTCCATTTGAAGAAGCTACTGGTAATATCTACATTACACGGGTTGGCTTTTATTGTATAATGCTGCTTGAATAATATTCAACTGAAAAAAAAACCTTAAATTGTATAATTTAGTGGTAATGTTTGTAAATGAAAAACACAATTATAACATGTTATAACGAGACATCGGTTTTACTATTGTGTTAACAGTGAAACAATGTTTTTGGCCTTCTTCGAATTCCAAATTATCGTAATAGCCAGGTGTTGGCGACAATGGAATCTAGATGATAATGGCAAAGCCTAATCGTTTATGACAATGATGCCAACTGTGTACATTTCAAACAATATTTTGTTGACACGACTAAATTCTCACAAGGTCTGTCGAAAAAAATCACGCAATATTATCAAATTATAAAAAAAACACGTTGTTACTATACGTAAAGGGACACTGGAAACCCAACAGTACATACATATCTTCCCTGTTATTCTATTCACCTATTATGTCATCACCTTCTTATAGGTGATGCCAGAATAGCTATTCAATTGAATAAATGGTTGGCTTCAGATATTGATATTTAACCTTAATACTCCAGCAATTTATACAAAAAATTACAACTTTAATTACTAATACGGATGAAAACGTCATTTTCAAATGTTTTTAAGGCATTTGTTAATGCCTTAGAAGGGCGAAACATGTCATTCCCATAAAATATAATAAAAATTCTAGAAAACTGACGTTTTCATTCGTATTAATTATTTAATATGGAGTTTTACATCATTGTTTAAGAAAAAATTAACAACTTTAATGTTTTTTTGGAATAGAATTAATAACACTGTTTTGAATCCACTTTCATTTATTATATATTTCAACAGAATAAAAACATTAATCACATCATGTTTCGGAGGTGACCTTCTTCATTATCATGTGTAAATATATTTGTCTTCAATAGTCTATTGTTTTGACCGAATGATACCATAAAGTCCATTGTTTTGGCCGAAACACTATGATACTTTAACATTATAAACTGTTAAATTAAAAAAAAAATGTTTTTTTGTTTCACAATTGTATTTTATTTTACGCGACAGCTGTTTCGTCAACCTACGTTGACATCATCAGGTGTTACAATAAAGGAAAGGTTGACAAAACAGCTGTCGCGTAAAATAAAATACAATTGTGATACATAAAACAAAGTTTTTTTTAATTTAACAGTTTATGATAATATATTTATATGTATATAAGGTTCGAATCATGAAAATTTAACAGTTGATATATTATTATAATACCTGATGATCTCAACTTAGATTGATGAAGCAGCTGTCGCGAAAAATAAAAATAAAATTGTGATACATAAAAACAAAGTTTTATAATTTAACATTTTTTTTTATGTTTCATCTTTAAGTACCGTATCCTCTGCGAAGGGTAGCGATCATCAGGGGCTATTTCCACCTTGATGACTGCGGCCCTAAACAGCGATGCGGTGCTACTTCGGAACCATTGTCTTAAATTGTTCAACCAAAATATTAATTTATTGAGTAATTTTGTCTGAATTATAAGTTGTAGGAGTTTTTTCTCCTCTCATAACATGACCATAGTATTACAGATTCCTTGTTTTTACACCTTCAAGCAACCCCAGATGCCAGATGCCCAGATTTTTCATCCGTTGGAGAACAATCTCACTGCGAACTCTGTCTCTCTAAGTTTATAGCAGTTATTTACAGATTGATGACTAGCTTTATGTCGCACTTCCGTAACAGGGTGCATGTGAAAAAACTCGTAATTTACCCTCTTTTATCGCGCCAATTAGTATAACTCCAAAAATTTAATACAACTCCTGGAAAAGCATCGTTTTACAATCCCGCTCCAAAACTGGATTGGCGTATGTGTTACAACTACAAATATATAAATTATCGAATGTGTACATAGGTGGTTACCGCTTTTTACTGATATTTTTTATTTGTTATTTTCTAGAAAGCAAATAAAATTAATCAGAGATTAGAGACTCTCGCTAGACGAGCAATAAATTAACCTCCAGATTAAAAAATAACACATACACACATATATAATACACCAGGGGCACAGCCCGAGATTGCGATAAAATTATGTTTAGTGCATACTTGCTTATAGACAGCTCTTAAAAAACACCTGTTAGGTGAACGACGATTCCCAAACTGTGTTACGATGCAATAATTTTTAACAAAAGGACCGTATTTTGTGGACGATAAGACGCATCGGACCATACGACGCATGCCAACATTGATCTATCAATTTTGAAAAAAAAATGTTCTGGACGATAATACACATCGGACCATAAGACGCATCTGAAAATTGATCTATAAATTCTTGGAAAAAAATATGTTTTAGACCATAAGACACATCGAACCATAAGACGCATCTATTGATCTATTAATTTTTGGAAAAAAAATATGTTTTGGACGATAAGACACATCGGACCATAAGACGCATCTGAAAATTGATCTATCAATTTTTGGAAAAAAAATATGTTTTGGACGATAAAACAAATCGGACCATAAGACGCATCCCAAAATTTATCTTTAAATTTTGGAAAAAATATGTTTTGGACGATAGTACACATCGGACCATAAAACGCATCCCAAAATCGATTAATCAATTTTGGAAAAAAATATGTTTTGGACAATAATACACTTCGGACCATAAGACGCACCTGAAAATTGATCCATCAATTTTTGGGAAAAAATTGTTTTGGACGAAAAGACACATCGGACCATAAGACGCATCTGAAAATTGATCTATTAATTTTTGGAAAAAAAAATTGTTTTGTACGATAAGACACATCTGTTTCACTTGTTGACTTTCCGAGTTTCAATTCTCAAAGTCACATATTTTTAAATAGTGAATAAAGGTTGTAAATGTTGATAAAAATATTCTACTAAGAAAAAAAAATACAAATTTAAGTAACTAACCATTACGCCGTCTCTCTAAAAGAGTAGGCAGACTAGAATTAATCAGCACGATGTTTTTTTCTGACATATTTAGTCCGAAAAAAACGTTCCACTATCAAATCATCACATAGCGTCTCCCGCAGGGCAAAAAGAGAAGGATGGAGTGCTCCATCGGTAATGTGTGACTGTCCATTATTTCTGCCTACCCTTTCGGGGAGACGGCGTGATGGTTAGTTACTTAGTTAATATTTAACGGAAATTGCAGAACAGGGCACCGAAATGAAAATAACCCGTGGTTTGAGAATCTTAATGTAGAATAATAATAAAAATCTTCTATTCATTAGTAGATAGACAAAATCTTATTTATTTCAGTGAAGTATTTCTTGCGGTTTTTATTTGATTTCTCATGTAGATAAGAATTAATTGATTTCAGAACTGTCTTGGCCCACCCCCTGCCGAGTGAGCAACATTTCTATCTCAAATCTACACATATACCATAATTAATTTATATTTTACAGATTAAATTATCAGCAGTTAAGGTAATTATTATCAATTTTATGTCTCATCTTAGGTGGCAAATCAAACTTAATTTTATTAAAAAATATTAATGCTTAAAAATACTTAAGAAGGATGAAAGTAGAATAAATGCAGTAGAAATTAGATCTCTTAGACGAATGTGTATGATATAGTGTCGAATGAAAATATAAGACGTGAATGCGGTGTGAATGATGGTGTTACGAACAAAATAATGAAAGGATCATTAAGATGGTTTGGACATATGGAAAGAATGAACGAAGAAAGAATGGTAAATAAAGTATATGTTAACGATGTAAATGGAACCAGAAATAGAGGAAGACCGAGGAAAACGTGGCAAGATCAAATAAATAAAATATTGAATGTCGGCTATGTGAGGAGTCAGATAAATCGACGCGCGTGGATGACACGATGTATGAACATTGAGGAAGCGAGAAAAATATGTCAGAAAAGAAAAGTGTGGCAGTCCATCATATCTGCTTACCCCTTCGGGGCGAGACGGCGTGATGATTAGTTAGTTAGTTATATTATTGCTTTTAATAGAAATTTATCGGTAGAAATTCATTATAAATTAATTAAATAACTAACCATCACGCCGTATGGCAGTCAAAGCTCTCACATCTCTATGGCGAAGGTCGTCGTCATAAATGTATAATAATAAAATAAAAATATTAGGTTCGCGAGCCGCCACAGTCAGAAATGAAATACAATAAATCTTGTGGCACCTTTCTATTAGTTACCTACTAATATCTCCTCTCGTATCTCCGTACATAATTCACATTTTTACTTGTAACCGGGCATACAATTTCCTTCAATTGTTCAGGCACCGATAAACCTTTCGGCACGCCTCCCTAAATGGACTATTCTGATATAATTCACCCGGCCAGCGCTTCTCAAACTATTCTCACTCTTTAAACATTTCAATTAAAATTATATTTATTATTATCAAATGATTTTACTGAAAAAAAAAAATTAAAAAGCAAACTATTCTCATTCTTTAAACATTTCAATTAAAATTATATTAATTATAATCAAATGATTTTTTTTAAAAAATAATTAAAAGGATCCCTGAGATGGTTTGGACATATGGAACGAATGGATGAGAGTGTAGAATGGTTAAAAAGTTGTACGCAAGCAGCGCGAGTGGAAAAAGAATCCGAGGACGACAAAGAAAATATGGCATGGCCAAATTCGGAAGTTAGAATAATCGACGTGCGTGCATGGTACGATGTATGAATGTAAAGAAAGCCCGAGAGGTATGCCAGGACAGAGCATTGTGGCGATCCATCCTCTCTGCCTACCCCTCCGGGGAAATGGCGTGATGGTTAATTAGTTAGTTTATTATATTTATTATACACTTCGCGTTATCTGTGATTTGATTAAAATCTAAAGACTCTGACAAGTAGATGATTTTTTCTTAGTTTCTATCTAGGGGTTTAGAAAAAAGCGTAATATTTCTTGCTAGTTGCTGGGATGCCACTTGGGCCTTTAATATGGTATGTTTCCCGTTGCTTTTCACATTTGTATACAGCAGATTATTTTAACCCAATTACTTTATACAATATTTTAGCTTATTACTACATATGATAGATAACTAAACTATCGCCATTTTATTGTCACGTGAATTCTACACCAGATCAAACATAGTATGACAATCACATTGCCATCACCGGAATAGAACCCGGAATCTTCGATGTAGCATTAATGGTTCTTACCACTCTGCCGCAAAGTTTGTTTTATTAATTAGATATTTAAAATCTAAATATATAAAATAAAATGGACACTTTGTGTATTAACCACGGTTTTTTTTATTATATTTGACGCCAACTATGATAGTTTCATTTTTCTTTTTCTTTTTTATTTACTTTGTATATACAACACTAACTTTAAAAAAAACATAATTAAATATCTGACATGTTTCGGATAACCGGTCCTTCCTCAGTTATATTATAAAGATACATATTTAAAATTTTATAAAATTGTTTAAAAATATGATCATTTGATAGATGTTATATCAAACAAACAAATTTATAATATTTTAAATATATATTTTTATAATATCAATGAGGAAGTACCGGTTGTCCGAAACATGTCAGATATTTAATTATAATTTTTTAAAACTGTTGTGTTTACAAAGTATAAAAAAGAAAGACAAATAAAACATCTACAACAAAAATATGGCAAACATAGAAGAAATATGATAGTTTCGCTTCTACCTATTATATATATTTGACATAAAATGTTATGTCGAATAAAAGTAAGAACAGTTTTTAAATTGTTAGTTGTTGTTGATAAGTCGATTCCCGGCGATGGCAGTGTGATTGTCACACTGTCTTTGGTCTGGTGTAGAATTCACGTGACAATAAAATGGCGATAGATTGGCTACCTATCATATGTCATGTGGATCATCAATATAATAGCTAAAAATAATGTGTATACAGTAATTGGGTTTAAGCGACCTGTTGTATACAAGAAAAAATATATATATATATAATATATATAAATATATAGTTTATTATTTAAAATATTTTTTGACCTTATGAAGCCAATTACTAACGAAACATAGAAAGAAAATATGCAGTATTTATTAATATCTCTCATAGTGATTGGGAACAGCGTGATTACTATTAAGAAACCTGCTTCCAAGTGAGCAGTTCGGTCCATTGTGTCTGATAGGCGCCATAATATAATAAGGAACGGATAAACGGCGGAGTCTGTGGGACACCAACAAGCGGCCTAACGAATTATTGTTGCCTGAGCATTTCGTTAATGGCAATTAACACGATTCAGGTGATGTCGGCGGCACGGTAACGCCATTGTTAAGGACAATATCGAGTGGGAAGAATGCGGACTGAAGTATTTTAATAGTAGGACAATCATTTTAATTAATACAATAAAATTTAGAAGATATTTTTAAGTGGATTTGAAATTCTGATGATTTTTTTCAATTACGATAATGATTCGAAATAACGAAGATTGTCGATGGCAGTCAGCCTGGCTATAGTCAGCCCATCCAAATAAATAATTAATTAAGTAAAAACAGCGTTTATTTTTTTTTTGCAAACGCACTGTCACTCACACTATTGCAAACAATCTCCCTGAAATGAACGAATTCTAAACGGGTATTAATATCCTTTAAGCAGAAATGTGATAATATAGAATTACGAGTATATACAAATGGTAATGGTAGCAGCAAAACTCGAGTTCTATAAAACACAACATCTCAAAGAACTTCACTAGTTTAAAAGTCGAGAAAGAATACATTATAAATTGCTGGACAGTCTTCAAAGCGCTACATGGAATAAAGCTACAATATTCAGTTATTTTATTACATCTGTCAAAACTGATCATATTTGTTAACAATTGTATAATATTTTATATACGAGTATGTATCTTTATAACATCACTGAGGAAGGACCGGTTGTTCGAAACATATCGGATATGTAATTTTTTTTTTAAAAGTAAGTGTTGTATATACAAAGTATCTAAAAAGAAAAAAGCTATTATAATAAAACATCTATAACACAAAGTATGGCGAACATAGAATAATTTTTTTTTTATTAAAAAGGGGTTTGGGTATTTTCATGTTTGAATACGAAATATAATTGCAATGTTTTTTTTTGCTTTTTCTATTCATAAAAAATAAAATAATAACAGCTTTAATTTATTTTTTTTGCAAATGCACTGTCATACACACTACTGGAAACAATCTACCTGAATTAAACGGATTCTAAACGGTTATGAATATCCTTTTAGCAGACAATGTGATAATATGGAATTATATACAGATGGTAAAGCTACAATATTAATGAGTATTTTATGACTTTGTTTTGTATCACAATGATTCCAGCGAATATGCTTAATCCAAGGTACTAAATTAATAATAAGCATTCCCCATCATTAGCCATGCGATATCCAGGCCCTCAGATAGAGCAGCGGTATTTTTATTAAACAGATTGATAGCATCCTGCTAACAATTGCTAGGGACAATACAATACATAGGTATCCTTGGTCGCCTTTCGCTAGTACATTGTCATAGCGACGCAAACGATCATTCAACATGTAACTGATGCTCGTACGGTGTGCCCAATTTGGAAGATTAAAAATATCAGAATTGCAACTATTTATAAAACTATCTAACGAACTAACAATCGCGCCGTCTACCCGAAGGGGTTGGCAAAAATAATGGATTGCCACACTTCCTGACATACTTCTCTCGATTCCTCTACATTCATAAATCGTGTCATATACGCACGTTGATTTCTCCGATTCCTCACGTGATCAACATTTAATATTTGATTGATTTAATCGTGCCACGTTTACTTCTGTCTTCTTCTATTTCTAGCTCCATTCACGTCGTTTATATATACCTTATTTATCATTATGTTTTCACTTATTCTTTCAATGCGTCCAAACCAAGTGGTAGTCCACGTAAATGGGAAGAAGGCGGGCATGCGACCAACTTGTTCGGAGTGTTGGCCACTAAAAAAACTACTTACTTACTTTACTAAGACAGCCGTTGTTGTCCATTGCTGGACAAAGGCCTCCCCCATACTTCTCCACGTATCCCTATCTTGTGCCTTTTGCATCCAATCGCCAGCAATTCTTCTAATGTCATCGTACCATCGTGTGGGGTTCTCCCTCTGTTTCTTTTGTCTTCGCGGGGTCTCCACTCCACCACCCTTCTGGTCCATCTATCGTCTGCCAATCTGGCAACATGTCCCGCAAATGACCATTTAAGCTTCGCTACCCTTGCGACGACATCTGTTACTCCCGACCTTCTACGTATTTCAGTATTTCTTATCCGGTCTGAGAGTTTTACGTATAGCATAGCTCTTTCGTATTTCCTCTGTGCTACATGGAGTTTCCTTATGGTCGACTTGGTGAGGGTTAGTGTTTCTGTTCCATATGTCAGTACTGGAAGTAGGCATTGACCATACATTTTGCGTTGACACTGGGGAATCTTACAATTAAAGAACTTCTTCAGATTGCCATATGCCGCCCGCCCAAGACCGATTCTTTTCTGAATAAAGATTTAACCCCTTCAGACCCCCTGTGCATAATTATGCACATAACATTTAAAACCCTATAAAATAATTATTTGAAATAATTTGCCCTTCAGACATCATTCTGCGCAAGAATCAAATTGTTATGATAAAGATTTTATAATTAATAATATATTATTTTCTATTAATCAACAATCAAATCTATTATCAGTTTTGTAGTGACAGTTGTCGAAGTTAAGAAAATACCATTAACAATAATTCATGTCTGAATGAGTTAAAAAATATATATTTATATATTTATTTTCATTATTTACTATGATCTTTTACCAAGATATTTCAAATAACAATATAAATTAATTAAATGTCATTTTTTAATGGAACGAGGTTAGGACGAAGAAGGTGTTGAAACCAATCATTATATTTATATAACTAGTAAACAGCAGCTTTATTTTTATTATAAATATTTATAATATTTCTGCTAAATATAAATCCTGTTAAATGCATTCGATAAATATATAAATAACTTGTTATGATATTCACAATATATTAGGTGTGATAAATTATGTTTTTAGGGTATTCTACCAATATGCTACCCGTTCTACGAAAGATTTGAAATTTGCATACTCGCCAGATGTCATTTTATAGCTTGAAACACGTTTGAGACATCTACACCAACACACATAAGATATTCACCCATTAATAATACACATTAAACGATATTTAAGCGCCACACTTGATTTACGAGGTAGATTTCTCACAACGAAATTATAACTAACTAACTAACTAACCATCACGCCTTTTACCCGAAGAAGTAGGAAGAAAGAATGGACCGCCACTTTCTTTTCTGACATATTTTTTCGTTTACTTAACATTTATACTTCGTGTCATGCAAGAATGTCGATTTTACCTACTCTACACATAACAAATATTCAATATTTGATTTGTTTGATCGTGCCACGTTTTCCTCGGTCTTTGTCTTTTTCTAGTCCCGTTTGCATTAACATTTAAAAATTTTAACCATCTTTTCTTTATTATGCTCTAATACTGCAAAAATAATTTAAAATGCTAAAAATATGAATAATTAAAATTGTTAAATATTAATTATTAATAAAATATATCAGCATTTAGACCTGTGTGCGACCAGTCTTTACATATGGCATTGAATCGAGGGCAAACACTGTCAAGACAAAGAGCATGCTCAGGACAACCAAGATGAAAACACTCCGCTGGCAAAACCCTACGTGATCGAGTTAGGAATACAGCAATCCGAGAAATCTGCGAGGTCGAAGATGTGGTCAGATAGGGACGTCAAAGACGGTGATACTGGCATCAACATGTAGAAAGAATGAGCTCAAATAGGATACCATAATTAGCTCTCCATGGAACGCCAAGCGGACAATGCGGACCAGGAAGACCCCCGAAACGGTGGAGAGAAAGCTGAAGTTCAGCGTCTCAAGAGGACCCGCCTGAAATAACAGACTCCTGAGTCGATCAAAAGTGAAGAAGAATAATAATAAAATATATATTTTATTGCTGAAAACATTATGTTTCTATATTAATTATATTAATTTGTAATCTTGAAAAATATATTATTATTCCTATATACAATCCTGCTTAAATTAGTATATATTTTAATTTAAAATATTAGCAAAAAATAATAATTAAAAAATATATCTAATAGAGCCAAATATATTTAAGGATAAAGTGCAAAGTCATTTGTGTCAAATGCATTATTTACATCTTTATCGTTTGAATTCAATAACTGCATATTTCTGTATTATTATAATGGATTTCGTACAGAATTTTAAATAATTTAGCATTGTAGACGACATAATGCTGCATTTCAACAATTTACTCCCGTAAACCTCTATCGGCACATGAATAATTCAACAAACTCCTGCCAAATGATTAAATTTAAATAGTCACATTTATTAAATAACATGTACGGGAATCCAATGCACAAAGCTGAAATCAAAACCCATAAAATGCGATAACATCATTAAAATTATGTTTAACATAACGGTTAAACGTAAAACACTTTGTAATCAAACTGTAGCTCTCTCGGAACAGGGTAATCGGAAAACATAACATAAAATCTATATGTTAAATAATTAATAAGAATATTATTATTTAAATATTTTTTGTATAGAATGTTGTTTACCACCCCTGATCTGTATATACGAGGGTAAAGTAAGGTTCCCTATGCTGTCAATAAAGATAGCGGCGCGCTGGAAGAAATCTGGCAACACTGACTGACTCATCAACTCCTCCACTCTCTATCCCTGCCGCTCCCACCACGCTTCACCCCTCAGTGTCGGCCTGGCAGCCATCGAAGATGGAGCTTCCTATCGCTGTTTCCGCCAGATGCGAACTTGAGAGTATAATGCTTGAGGATCGGAGGATTACCATAAACGAACTTTTATTTTAATTCGTTATTGGTGGCGTTGATTGTGATAGTTGTTTATAAACCATTAAACTAGATTTTCATTTAATATTCCATTGTTTTGGCCGAAACACTATGACACCTTAACATTTTATACTGTTAAATGAAATAACTTTGTTTTTTGTATTACAATTTATTTTATTTTAAGCGACAGCTGTTTAGTCATGACATCATCAGGTGTTACAATACTATAAATTGTGATACATAATCAAAGTTATTTAATTTAACAGTTTAGATTTTTACTATTTGTTGTTTATTGTATCAGCTGCGCCTTTTTAAATATACTAAACATAAAACTAGAGAGACAATCCAGCTAATCTAGTAAGAATAATATAAAATATTGTGAATAATCATTAAATAAAACGCTGTTTTTTAGCTACTTCCACTTTTGGCTTTATTTCGACAGCGACTGGTTTCGCCAGGTTCGCTGGCATCGACAGACTGGTCTGTCTGTCTGTCGATGCCGGCGAGCCTGGCAAAACCGGTCGAAATAAAGTCAAAAGTGGAAGTACTTTAAAATCATCCTTTTATTTCATTATTATTTAAAATGAACTTCCATCGAGAGATTTCAGTAAAATCATTTGATTATTTTAAAATATTGTGTGTAAAAGAAAATTTACACATGCAACGTATGAACATACGTCTTGCCCGCGCGACAGTATTGAGCTAGCGCATCACTGTTCACTATAATATATCACCGTGAGGCGAGTATTAATAACGCTATTCAAGAAGACGTATGATTTTAAAGTTTTACATTAATTGCGTGGCCACAAAAACCAGGTATATTCGACGTTTGGCTCGTAGTTTTCAAGTGTTCTGCTTAAAGTTAGTCCTCTCACAATTTCCCTCGTGACGGTAGCAACAGGAACGAGCTAGAGCATCACTGGTCATTCAGTAAACATCGCCGTGGGGCGAGTGTTAATAAAATGTGCTATTCAAGAAGACGTATGATTCTTATAATACAGACTTACATTAATTACGTGGCCACAATAACCAGGTATATTCGACGTTTAGCTCACAACTTCCAAGTATTTCTACAGTTAGTCCTCTCACAGTACAAACAAGTCAAGATTCTCCATCCCAATGGTCGGCTTTGTTATTATTTCTGAGAATTAATTTATGAATAACAATTCACACAAATGGAGAGGTTCTTTATACGTAAGTGTGAAAACGGGGAATCAATTCTTCTTTGGTACTCTATCTATGGTACATATAAAGTTCATTGAAACATTAATCAAATATATGCGGCGCAATAATATAGAAGAACTTTGAAATTGTCGAACAATTAGAGCTTTAAAAGTAGTTTTTGGAAACAAGAATTTATCAATGAAAGCGAAAATGGCCGTTCACAATGGAGTTCTGGTCCCAACCCTTATGTATGGAAGCGAATCATGGAACTGGCAGAAGAAAGATGAGAGCAGAATAAATGCGGTAGAGATTAGGTCCCTAAGACGTATGTGTGGTAGAATGATGTACGACAGAATCTCAAATGCTGATATTAGGAAATAATGTAGAGCGAAAGAAGGTATTATGAACAAAATTATAAAAGGTTCGCTTCGTTGGTTCGGACATATGGAGCGCATGGGTGAAGAAATAGTGGTTTAAAAAGTATACATTAACGATTTAAATGGAGTAAGGAGTCGAGGTAGACCGAGAAAAACATGGCATGACCAAATTAATCATATATTTAAGGTTGGTCATGTCAGAAGCCGGACGAATCGACGGGGGTGTAAGACTCGATGTATGAATGGGGAGGAATCTAGAGAGGTGTGCCAGGATAGAGTGGTGTGGCGGTCCATTCTCTCTGCCTACCCCTGCGGGGAAACGGCGTGAAGGTTTGTTGTTGTTGTTGTTGTCGAACATCATGGAGTGACAAAATAAACTCTTCACCCGCTACGACTCGGTGCATTATTTTAAACTGGGAGAGGACGAGTGTAGTCCGAAACATGTTTGTGAAAAAGTAAAGAAAACGTGTAATAAATAATTATATAAATTTAATAATATGTATTATGTAAATTGTAATACATATTTGATGAAAACTTGATTGTGGTTAATTAATACATCTATCTCTATTTTCGATATAGAATTCAATGTTTTAGTTTATGATTAAAATATTTATAATATAATATTAAAACTAACTAACCATCACGCCGTCTCGCCGAAAGGGTAGGCAGAAAAACTGGACTGCCACACTTTTCTTTCCTGACGTATTTCTCTCGCTTCCTCAACATTCTTACGTCATATCATGCACGCGCGTCGATTTCTCTGACATTCAATATTTGATTTATTTAATCGTGCCACGTTTTGCTCGGTCTTCCTCTATTTCTGGTTCCATTTACATCATTAACATATTTTTTTGCATTCTTTATTCATTCATTCTTTCCATTTGTCCAAACCATCTTAATGATCCTTTCATTATTTTGTTCATAACACCATAATTTGCACCGTATTCACTTCTTATATTTTCATTCGACGCTTTATCATACACAGAGTATCTACATATTCGTCTAAGAGATCTCATTTCTACTGCATTTATTCTACTTTCATCCGTATTTTGCCAGTTCCATGCTTCGCTTACATACATTTAAAATATACATTTTCAAAAGGTTCATTATTTGTTCATTATTTAAAACGTGTTTTGATCCATTTAATAATTGTCTTATTGAAGGATTAATGCCATAAGTTAGCGTAAAATTAATATTACCTACTCTGAAAAATGACGTTACCTTTGATTTTAATTATGGAGGATAATTGAAGACTACAGGGGAAAAACAAGGAATGTCAGTAGAAGGTTAATTTGAATAAATTGAGAATAAAGCTAAACAAAGTCTATATATTTCTTAGCAATTAGCAATCGATTATCTGGCAATAGTCGATGACACACGTGATTTTTTAATATAAAAATTTTACTGTGGATAGATACGTACAAATGCCGCTAGATGGCATTATTACATTTATTTTAAATTTTAACTGACATTCCTTGTTTTTCCCCTGTAGTCTTCAATTGAGCTTTTAATACTGTATTGGCTCACACTTAGGAATAAATAACCCTATATCCTATAATTTATGAAAAAAATATCACTTGAATCAGGCATGCAAATTTATGAATTATATCTTGTATGATATCCAATTAAACGAGGAATACGATTTTAATGCGCGATATTTAAAAAAAGAACATCCTCCGAGATAACTCGTTCTCCGGATGCAATCCTGTTATAGCGGTGGAAATTTTCAAAGGATTACGTCCCTTGTCACAGAATCAACGTAACGAGCGATAGTTGTCACAAAAGTGATGCGCAGACTCACTGATTATGAGTAAGTCCAGTTATTCGCGCAGTATCAGACCAAACGAAAACGAATTACGGGCTCAAGTACCTACATGTAATAAGATAAATACACGTTTTTAAGAATATGTTTGTAGTGGAAATACAAGCTTTTTTTTTCTTGTATACCACAGGTCGTTTGAACCAAATTACTGTGTACAATTTATTTAAGCTATTACATTGATTCTCATGACATGTGATAGGTAGCCAATCTATCGCCATTTTTATTGTCACGTGAATTCTTCATCAGACCAAAGACAGTGTGACAATCTCACTGCCATCGCCGGGAATCGAACCCGGGACCTTAGGTATACAAGTCAGAGCTCTTACCACTCTGCCACGAAGCTTATTTATTGCGCACTTATTGTTTCTTGAACAATGATGTAAGACTCCATATTAAATAATTTACTAACTAACTAGTTAGGGGCTAGGCAGAGAGGATGGATCGCCACAATGCTCTGTCCTGGCATACCTCTCGGGCTTTCTCTACATTCATTCATCGTACCATGCACGCACGTCGATTATTCCCACTTCAAATGTGACCGACTTTTAGTAATTGATTAATTTGGTCATACCATGTTTTCCTCGGTCGTCCTCGGCTTCTTTTCCCACTCACGCTGCTTGTGTACAACTTTTTAACCATTCTGCTCTCATCCATTCGTTCCATATGTCCAAGCCATCCCAGGGATCCGTTTTTAATTTTATCCATGATGCAGTCATCTGCCTTACATTTCTTTCTTATTTCATCGTTCGGTTTTCTATCGTACAACGTTTTCCCGCACATTATTCTTAGTGATATCATTAAATAATTAATTCGAACGAAAACACGTGTTTTCTAAAAGTTTCATAATAGTTTATGGGAAACACATATTTCGCCATTCTATGTATATCATGACATTTGGAATTTCATTAGAAAGGCGAAACATTTATTTATTTATTATCTTATACACAAATAAGACATTATAAACAAAAAATATTAAGGCGACTCAATTGAATATAAACCACAATATCAATAACAAACTAAGAGATAACATACGAGAATTTCAGAAGGATCCTAAATATGCCGACGTCAATGAGGCAGTACTCTTTCCAGTATCGGTAATATATTTTTTATGAACACTGCCTCACTGACACTAAAAATGTGAAAATCCCAGACGATTAAATTCAACGTCCGATTTGCTCTTCCTACTGGCATTACCAAAGGCAGGTTGGTTCTTCGTGACGGAGAAAAGAGCAATTAATGTCGGCGCTTTCGCAGGTAACAACTATCAAGAACAAAAATACCCGTTTGTTCCAGAACATATGGGTTTCTTGGAACAGCTCGTCATTCCCATAAACAATAATTGTCTACGCAGGATCCAAAATGTGTAAATTGTGTAAATATTGAAGTGTGATTTTAAACACTTATATTTTCACTTTTGAGATATTTATCTCCATATATTTTGAGGGTATTACAACTTCGTTATCGAGAAGACGAAATTATTAATACATCATATTATTTATAAATAAGGTGGTGTAAAAACAAAGTATTGAAGTATTTTTTTTAATAATGCCACACCATAATTATTAAAATAAAAAAATATTCGATTTTTTTATCTTCTTCTACATTTTCTTATTCTTTTAATAGATCTGACGATCTGTGGCACAGAAAACATGTCTCCTGGGATGAAGAGGTCCGGACGGTCTCTTAGGCGGTCTTCCAGGTGAGCGGCCTCCGAAGGAGATTTCGTAAGTTTTTTTTATCATTAAATTAATTCATAATAATATCGTCATCATGGAATTACTCAGCGTTAACGACTTTGGTCTATCAAAATACATTTGTGATAGGTATTTTTAGTTGAAGCCTATCGGTTTAACTATCGACCGGTTTCGATAAATTATTTCAAAACATTTATCAATATAGATTAAATGAGTAAAGTTTATTGTATTACAATTAATTATACATTCTCATCAGTTTTTCGCTTTAATAGAGACCGCCATGTTTTTAATTATTATCAACCTAATTAAATTACATATGCACACATCTTTAAAAAAAAAACAATATTTTAGGAGTTTTGGAAAACAATTTCATTAATTTGAAATATTTGTTCTCATTGAACAATGTTTATTTATTTTTAAACAACCCTAACATTATTTTTTTTAAATCAAACATGTTTCAGACATAGAAGCCCTTCATCAGTGTTGTTATTTTTTTGAATAATATACGTATGCAAAATAAATATTTAAATATGTTTTCATGAATGTGGTAAGTTTTAAAAGAGATTATAAAATAATTATATTTTAAAATATGAAATTAATAAAAATATTATTTTATATATACAAAAAAATAACAACGCTGATGAAGGGCTTCTGTGTCCGAAACATGTTTATCAAGTTAGTTTTGTTTACAAAGAAATAAACATTGTTCAATGAATCCTCAACACAAATAGAAGAAATCTAATCTCGGGTGTAAGAAAGAATAAATGTTAAATATGTATTTTTACAGTGTACTTACGAACATGCAGATAACTGATTGATTATTCTATGATTGAAGCCAATGGCTTGGTGGCTGGTTAGCTATCATTTAAAAAATATTGCAATAACGGATTCACCATTTAAGGTAAAATATGCACGAGTAAGTTACGATCTTGTTTCTAAGCATGGCAATTAAGAAACGTACATCAAAACTATATACTTTTAACGTGATAGTTTCTTATATATTATACGATATGACTCATTGATTATTGTGAAAACTAGGTTTTACTTATTACCTTCTATTGCACGATTAATTTTTAATTTTAACAAAAACAATATTTTTAATTAAACAATTTGAAAATTTGTTTTTGTTTATTTGTATACCTATATCAATAAAAATTTAAATGTAGCAAATTTACTTGAAACTGAGGACGATAGCAGGCAAGAAACTGAGAGATCGCGTGAGGAACACGAGAATAATAGAGATATGTGAGGTTGAGGATATTATAAGATGAAGCAGACAGCGAAAAAAGGACTGATACGGTCATGTTCAAATAATGGACACCACCAGGCTCCCCTATATTGCATTGCATAATCAGCCTCATTGGACTCGTCCTCGTGGAAGACCTCCTAAAAGATGGAAGGACAGCTGAGAATCTATCTCACAGGAGGAGTAACACTCTGGAGAACAGACCACATAGGTCTTCAACAAGGAAGAAGAAGAAGAAATTTACTAGAAAGCAAAATTTGATAATATTTTATAACACGTTTTATTATTTCACACGCAAAAAATTATTGAACATGATATGAATATTCAAATAGCAACCTAGTTTTTATTTATTTATTTAAAACGAACTTTTTTTACTCAAAATGTGTCTAATAAAATGGCAGTAAGTGAAACAGGTCAACCGTCCACCAAATATCAAAGTAGAATTTATTTTTATTATAAACTAGCGTCACTAGTAATGGCTTGCATACGTAAATAGGTAGATGGGAATTTAGAGTGTAGGGTACATTAATAATATGTATGAAATTGAAATATTATAAAAAAGTGATATATATTTTCGGTTTGTACCAAATTTGGCACAACATGCAATTATAGGGTTAAGAACGAACAAATTAAATAACCAAAATTCATTCAATGAGACTGAAATAAATCGAAGCTAATTGATATTCTTATAAAACATACACATATAAAAAAATATACATAATTTAATAATTTACTTACATGATCCAATGAGTTTCTGGCACAGTAAATCTTTCACCTTTTTCTGTTCACTATTTTGGCACTATTTTTTCAAATTTTCAATTTTAAATCAGTTGTAGTTTACTAGTATTTATGCACATTATTATTTTTATTACATTCTTTCACTTCACTTTGTGTTATTCAATAATTATTAAGTCACTTGTCATAGTTTTATTGCGTACCTAAAAAATAGATAAAATAGATTTCATTAAATGAAAAAAAAATGCCAGATTATTTTTTAATTAAAAACAGTAGTTTGAAATATGAATACAAATGGTTGTACGAGTATAAGAAGTTTTAAAATATATTTTACACGTTTGCGCTTTACAATACGTTAAATATATATTTTTTTGATGATGCAATGCTTTCCTTGGTCTTCCACGGCTTTTCTTTGAACTCACACTGCTTGTATACAACCTTTTAACAATTCTTTTCTCGTCCATTCGTTCCATATGTCCAAACCATCTAAGGGATATTTTTTGATTTTATTTATAATGCAATCATCTGCTCTACATTTCTTCCTTTTATCGTGGTTCGGTATTCTATCATACATATATCGTTTTCCCATTTATTCAAATATATTTTAATTTCATAAATTATTTTAATATAATACTATTAAATAATTTAAAACATTTTTTTAAGATTTCTTGTTACTATAACATCTAGTAATGTTCATCATACGAGTACGTTTACGTATCATAGGTTAATTTATCCAATACTTAATTCTAAGAACGGCACTCAGAAATTGTATAGCCGTAATGGGTACAAAAATGCAATCATTATTAAAACATCAAGTGTTTGAATAACGTTATATAAAACTTAACCATTTGTGAAGAAGTGATGGAGTACTTATCTACTTGGTGGGTACCTACCTACTTTCTCCAATTAACGGAAGTTGCATATGATAATAAAAATAATGAATTAGGCTGAATTATAAGGCACAGTTTTTAAGAGAGAAAAAAAATTAACGCCCGCTGTTGACGCATGTTTAATGTTACATTTTAACAAAAAACGAGTTTATAATAAATTGTATGTTTTTAACTAATTAACTAACTATCACACCGTCTCTCCGGAGGAGTAGGCAGAAAGAATGGACCGCCACATTGCTCTATCTTGACATACTTCTCTCGATTCCTGTATATTCATACATCGTGTCATGCACGTAAGTCGATTTCTCCGACTCTTTATATTTTCTTGTCAAGTTTTCCTCGGTCTTCCCATATTTCTAGTTCGTTTACATATGTACTCGTACTTTCTTCACCATTCTGTTTTCATTTATTCTTTCTATGTGTCCAAACCATCTTAACGACCCTTTCATTATTTTGTTCAAAACACTTTCGTTCGTACCGCATTCACTTTTTATATTCACATTTGATACTCTATCATGTACAGATTTGCCGCATATTCGTCTTAGAGATCTTATTTTTACTGCATTTCTTTTACTTTTATCCTTCTTTTGCCAATTCCATACAATAAGGTCGGCATAAGAACATAATTATGCACTGATATTTCGAAATGGCTTTTTTGCGGTGGCAACTTTAAGTGCACCATTTATTCTGTTGCCTGCCTCAACCCTTATTTCAGTATCCTTGTCATCTCTCCCATCCTCTGCAAACATACTTTCTAAATAAACGAATTCATCCACTTGTTCCAGATTTTCACCGTTCACGCTAATGTTGCACACTATCACGCTTTCTTCTTTTTCAGGGGATATATTTATATAATGAAATATTTAAAAATATAATTTAATTATAATCTAATTATAAACTTATTAAAAAATATATAATTCCAATCGTCAATGTTTTGAATATTTACATATTCAAAACATTGACGATTGGAAGAAAAAAAAACTTTATTAAAACGAAACAAAAAATCTACACGCATTACCACTATATTTACTAAGCAAACAAAATGAATCGAAAAAATTGAATTTAGAATAACAATGCTGTTTTCCGCATTCGCCGCTAGGCGCGCGTTTTGTTTTGCACGTTCGAAGTTTGAATTGACACAGCTTTCCGCCGCACATGCGCAAACCATCCCATTGTGTCCTGATGCCGAGTTTGCTCTTCTATTATACGGAGCAGACATTTATCGCCTACCCGTCTATTGTCGCAGCAATTATCACCCATTGTGTGGAGTGCGATTCGGTAAAATAAATACAGTTTCAAATTTTATTATTTTCAGGGACGTACGAGAATTGTACGCACATGTATAATGGACTACAAAATGTCGCGTGAGAAGTCCTATTACCTGCAGACAATTTACTTAAAAAAATTAATGAAAAAATGTGTCAAAGTTAACACATGATCGATAGTTTTGATTAAGGTTTATATTTTGATGACACTCGAATGTAATAAGCTTACCAGTTATTTATTATTTTATATTTGTATTTTATATAAAAAAAAATTGTGGACTTTAGACGGTCGAAGTGTGCGCGGGAGATGCCTATTGGTGGCGATGAAGTTCGCAACCCATCACACTGCGTCTTTAACGGGGGCGAAAAGAGAAGGGTGGAGTGCCGCATCATTTAAAGTGTGACAGTCCATTCTTTCTACCTACCCTTTCGGGGAGACTGCGTGATGGTTAGTTAGTTATTTTATATTTTGATTGACTTTTTTTTTGTTAATTGAGCAGTACACAATTGAGTTCTAGTGCCAATCATTATGTGTGAAAATTAAGCTTGGAGCTGCAAAAGTAGGATAAATGATGTAGAAATGAGATAACTGAGAAGAATGTGTAAACGGGAAACGATATATGATAGAATCACGAACGACGAAATAAAGAAGAAATGTAAGGTAAATGATTGCATCATAAGTAAAATTAAAAAAGGAAGGTGTATTGAACGAATGGATGAGAGAAGAATGGTTAAAATATTGTATACAAGTAGTGTGAGTCAAAAGAGAAGCCTTGGCGACCACATTCGAAGTCGGAAAAATCGACGAGCGTATATGTTACGATCTATGAATGCATAGGGAACTTGAGAGAGACAGTTGTATATATACGAGTACATGTATCCTTATCCTTCTACGATATATAAATAAAAACCATCGGTTTTAAAATTTGAACACCGAAGAAGGATGAAATCCATCTGATACGTGTCTATAAATTGCTGTGAAAACATGTTTTTTGAGTATTTTATTTCAAATATTTATCTTCTCTACAAAAAGGTGAAGCTCTCATTTGTGTATATTAATCTTAGAAAATCATTTGAAAACAATTAGTAAAAAAAATATTTTTTTATTAGAGACACTTCATTTCGTCCTACCTCAAATTACTTATTTTTAATTTATATAATATCATTTAGCATCCTCTAAATACGTTATCATTGTCCTAAATTTCTTAACGAGTTCCAAGTAACACTTTCCAATATTTCAAGACCTACCCAAATGTATAAAGTCACATCAATTTTCGTTAATTACCATATTCTGCTCCATTTACTAGTGTATATAAACTGCAACGAGTTGAAATTTCGTCACATTTGATAATGCCTCAGAATGGCGAAACATGTTATTCCCATAAAATACAATAAAACTTCTAGAAAACTGACGTTTTCATTCGTATGAATTATAAAATAATGTTCATTATAAAATTATTACTTATTTTAAGTAATAATTCATCAGTATTCCATTATTTTTTTCTACTTCTAGTTAAAGGCATCTGTGTTATCTCTCGTTTATTACTTTATGCACATCCGCTCTTTTAATCTTCTCTGCTATCTGAGAAATGATCCTACGTTTCATCTCGTCGGCTAAATAAATCTTAGATTATCAGATAAACACAACACTAATGAGTCCACATAAATTTTTCGTTTGAGGTACGAGGAGTACAATATAAATAAACGTATGCTATTTTGGATAATGTGCAATTATTTCTTCATTGTACTAAAGTTTCATACGAACAACAGTTATTTTTATTCAGCTAAATCTGACAATACTAAATCAGCAAATAACATGCGTTACCAGTTTTTTTTTATAAATTGGGTTTTTACTCAAATGCTAATATAAGAAAAGGAATGTAGAGCGCCAGAAGGTTTTATGAACAAAATTATGAAAGGATCGCTGCGTTGGTTCGAACATATGGAGCGCATGGATGAAGCAAGAATGGTTATGAAAGTATACGTTAATGATGTAAATGGAGTACGGAGTCGAGGCAGACCGAGGAAAACATGGCATGACCAAATTAATCAAATTTTAAAGGTTGGTCATGTTAGAAGTCGGAAGAATCGACGTGCGTGTATGACTCGCTGTATAAATGTGGAGGAAGCTAGAGAGGTGTGCCAGGATAGAGTAGTGTGGCGGTCCATTGTCTCTGCCTACCCGAAACGGCGTGATGGTTTGTTGTTGTTGCTGGGTTTTTTACGCTAATTATTATAATATTGTATTTTTTTAAAATTAAACAACAATTAAAACACCAGTAATTCAACTTATATTATTTATGAATTGTTTTTTTTTCACTTTTGAGTTTATTTTTCGAAGGTTAACACCTTCATCATCGGAAGATCAATATAAACTAACTAATAATATTTTAAACAAAATAAGAAAGAAGTATGTCACATGTGCGAATAAAAATTAGACAAATTGCCTGGGGCAGAATTAACAAGGGGTTAATGGGTCAATTTTTGATATTTTGAGAATGTTTTTTTGCAAGAAAGTTGTTGAGGGTGATTAATTACTCTAAAAATATTATAAATTTACCAAAGTTTTTTGCATTCATTATTGTTGTCGAATATTTAACAAAATTTTAAACTAGGTTATATCGCTCTCTCGATGATGAAGGTGTAAAGCCTTCGAAATGGTACAAATAAACTCAAAAGTGGAAAAAACTGTGTTTTAATTCATAAAAAATTTGTCATTTTGAAATTCCACAGTATTAACGCCTTAAGTTTATCTAAAATTATTTTTTTTGTTACCAACCCAGCCTAATAAAAAATAATATGAATGAAGATGTTTGTATTCTAGTTGTAAAATTAAATTAATTTATTAGAAAAACTTGTATCGTTTTTCTAAGTATTATCAATGGTAGCGAGATTCAAACTAGCAGCTGTTTTTATGCCCGAGTTAATGGTGCAGAATAAGTACTTAAAGTAATTATTGTGGATTAATATTATACATTGTTAACAATAATTAACAGCTAAGTGATATAAAATTATACTGTTCCTAACACTAACTTCCTCTCTGCATTATCTTCTTCAGACTATCAGAGTTTATTATAATATTTTATTAATATTTAGTTCCTTTCCATAAATTCAAAAATATTATTTTGTCTGTAAAAAATTTGTTTAAATATATTATTTAAACATTTTATTATACAGTTCAAAGTGAACTTCAAACAGGAGATTCAGAAAAAAAAACATTGGATATTCAATATTCTATCCATAATTAACTCCCGTTTTTTTTATATGTTCTATAGTAGTCACAAGATTCGCCATGCTTGTATATTATACAAAATATGCTAGAGCTCCATTATATGTCTTGTATAAGCGGATTATTTTTGGAATTAGATAGATCCTTAATTCTAAAGCTGATAAACGCTTACTACCTTCAAAACATATTAAGACAACCATTATATAATTCATAAAAATGAACAAATAAGTGTTTTTAGTTTATATTGATATTAAAAACCGTTTTATAGAAATTGTTTTATATTTTATATGAGTGCCATAGCATTTTCAAACTGCTACTTACATTTTTACAAATTTAATGTTGAGTTTAACATCGTTGTTCAAGAAACAAAAAACTTTTCACATTAGATTTATCACACGATATTGAACGACAAATTTCACTCAGTTAATAAAAATGTATAGTTAATAAAATGATATATTTTAACTATTCCCACTTTTGTCTTTATTTCAACAGCGACCGGTTTCCCCAGCCTCGCTGGCTTCGGCAGACTGATTTGGTCAGACCAGTATGTCGATGCCAGTGAGCCTGGCGAAACCGGTCGCTGTCGAAATAAAAACAAAAGTGAAAATAGTTTAAAAAAAAACATCGTTTTATTTAACTATTATTTTAAATGAACTTCCAACAATAGATTTCAGTGAAATCATTAGATTATCTTTAAAATGTTAACAGTATTTAAACTTTTTTATCTAACAAATGCCAGATTCAATTATCTCTACGATAAATAGGACTGGGCTTGAGGAAACTTTGTTTTGCTCTGCCGTTTTAGTTTATTAAAATATTATTTATTTTTTTTTTTATATACTTTATTTACAACAAATTTTTTTTTTTAAATAAATTAAATTAAATATAACACATGTTTCGGACAATTCTGTGCTCCCTCAGCGATATTATAAAGATATTCATGATATTATAAAATTAGTATTTTTCTTTTTTATATACTTTGTATATACAGCACTAACTTTTTTTTAAATTTTAATTAAATATCAGATATGTTTCGGACAATACGGTTCTTCCCCGGTGATATTAGAAAGATATTTAAAATATTATAAAATTGTTTACAAATATGATCATTTTTATCTTTATAATATAACTGAGGAAGGACCGGGTTGTCCGAAACATTTTGATATTTGATTTTTTTAAATATTAGTGTTGTATATACAAAGTACGTAAAAAATAAAAAGACAAGTAAAAAATCTACAATATAGAGTATGGCGAACATAGAAGAAATATTCAAATATTATTTTATTTCCAATAGGTATGATTTACATCATGGTTTTAGCAACCCTGTGCCATCTTAATTTAAAAGCAATATTTTCGTATAGAATGTCTATTGATAATAATAATTTGTTGAGTATACGTATGATATTCTTTTGTGTGTCTTGCCGATTCAACAATAGCAAAAACACATTATTCACTAAACGAGCTAATGGACGAAGTTCTTTACATAACAATGTTGCTGGGTATCTATAAAATAAATAATACGTATTGTTCCAAAATACATTTTGCTCAACCGTTTCATACTAATGCATAGTTATAAAGAGAATACTTATGTTTTATTTATCTTTTTTTTTATATAATTTGTATTTACAACTCTTAAATTAAAAAGAAAAATTACATAGACTTGTTTCGGACAAACAGTTCTTTTTCAGTGATACATATCGCACGTTGAAAACAAAAGTGACACTATACAAAAATCTCAATTTTTCAGTACGGTCATTTAAAGTTCTTGTGAGGTCAATAACTTGACTGTGAGTAGAAATATATCTAATGTTGTTGTTTTATATATTAGTTTAGATATTATTCTATCAGAATCTAGTTGATTTTAATTAGGTTAATAAGCAGACAAAACTTTAAATGACCGTACTGAAAAATTTAAATTTTTGTATAGTGTCACTTTAGTTTTCAACGTGCGATATTATAAAGATATGTTTTTTTAAATATTATAAAAAATTTTACAAGATCTGACAGATGTTATAAAGATTTATTTTGGAAAGTTTATTCAAACTAAATACTTATGATTAAATAATGTTTATTTAAACTTTATAACATCTGTCAGATCATGTTAACAATTTTATGATATTTTTTAAAAATGTATCTTTATAATATGTATCACTGAAGAAGGACTGTTTGTCCGAAACATGCCTATGTAATTTTATTTTTTTAATGTAAGTATTATATATACAAAGTTTATAAAAAGTAAAAAAAGAAACAAACCTACATAACAACACAAAGTATGGCGTATATAAAAGAAAAAAATTCTTATGCATATAAATATTTTACAAACATGACAAATAATGAGATATTTTTTTATAAATTAAATATTTTGAACGAGCCTATTGAGAAAATGACTCTTTGCTGCTCACATTTTCATAAAATTAAAATAATTTTAATTTCAAATCGCATCTAATCAGTTTATTTTCTCAAAAAACATTACAAATATACTTATCGTTTGAGGCATATATTTGAGAACAGGTAATATAGCAGGAACGCATGATTGTTGGTATGACATTAGAAAGACAAGATTCTCTATAAAGTCAGACTAAATATAGATTTTTTAAATTAAAAAATCCAATTGAAACAAGACGAATAATTTATATATTGGTAATATTAAATGTGGAACTGATTTGTTGTTGCTTGGACAACAGTACCATTATTAACCATATTGTACGTAACTAATGGTGAAAACTAATAATTTATATATATTATATAATGGATGCAACCGATAAAGCCTTGTAAGGGTATTACAGATATCTGGCATAATTGTTATGTAATACCTAAGCATGATTAAATATGTCATCTCTTGTTCTTCTTATATAATCCCCATCACTTTGTGCTAGATCAATATTTTTAGATAGAGTTTAATCTACCCTTTTTGCTTAGTACATAAACAACGATACTGCATTATTGCTATTTTTTTACACCGAGGAAGGACATGCACGGATCTAATCATCATTGAAAAAATATTTTAATTTAAGAAATTATCAAACATCAGAACTCTTGATTTTGTCTAAAACGGAGCTTGTCTTAAATATGAATAATAATAAATACGAATAAAAACGACATATATTATAATAAAACATCTAGAAAACTATATATTAGAAAGTTTATTATTTATAGAGACTTATATCATTGCTCAAAAATAAATAATACGTATATTAATGTTAAATAAATAAATTATTGTGATGAACGCTAGCTCAAATTTTTTAAGTTTTTAATTTGAAATTCATACGAGTAGATTATATTGTATTGATTTTGTGATAAATATAGATACATTATGCCACACATATTTGTGTAGGTTTGTTTTACTACGTATTATCAGGATTTGGTCTTAAGATGACAATGTATTACATATTATGAAACTTTCTCTATCTCAGATACTAAACTCAGTGAATGTAAACTTATAACATCTACCAGTTAAATTCTAACATGATTTCCCTATAAAACGTCTTACTTATTTGTTAGACAATACAAAGGAATCCAGACACTTTGAAACACTGCTTAATTTAATGCTAAAATATTTTCTGGCAATTAGATAAAAACATTAGAAATCATAATAATTTTACTAAGTTTAAACTACATCTATATGTTATAATAATCTTTATTAGTCACGCTATTTCACCGAAGAGGTAAGCAGAGAGAATAGACCACCACACTACTTGATCCCGACACACGTCTCTAGCTTCCTCCACATTCATACAGCGAACCATACAGGCACATTGATTCATCCGACTTCCAACATGGTCGACTTTTAAAATTTGATTAATATGGTACTGGCAAGTTTTTCTCGATCTCCCACGACTCAATATTCCATTCACATAGTTAACGTTTACATTCTCAACCATTCTTCTTTCATCCATGCGTTCTATAAGTTCAAACCTTTCATATTTTTATTGATAAGACTTTCTTCTGCTCTACATTCTTCTTTTTATCAGCATTTGAAATTCTGTCATACATCGTTTTATCATACATCGTCTTAAGAATCTCTTAACCGCATTTATTCTGCTCAGGTTCTTCTTCTGCCAGTTCCATGCTTCACTTCCATTCATCAGGGTTGGTACTTAAACTCTATCGTGAAGGGCTATTTTTGCTTTCATTGATTAATTTTTAAATCCAATAACAGTTTTCAACGCTCCGTTAACTTTGTTATCCGCACCAACCCTTCAATGCATTTTTATAAAAAATAAAGTAAAGTTAATTAATTGTTTAAACACTTTTTTTGTAAACATGAAATATTTTTTAAATAACTCGTTATTCCTCAAAACAATGCAAAATTATTTTCAAGAAACAGTAATATAGGATTAAATGTACCTACGATCGGAATCATATATCCCAAATTATATCAATGCAGTTTTTTTTATTTTAACATTTCTTTATTGTAAGTTTAATGTGTTTTAAAATTGCAAAAGTGTAAAAAAAAACATTAATAAAATTTTATACGATCAAATTATAGCCTCATAAGAATCCAATTAGAACGTGAAATTAAAAGTGATCTCGTAAATATAGAAAAGAGGTTCAAATCGTTTTTATGTTCTAAAGTGAAACAGGAAATAAATACTAAAATCTAATTCTCGAATGTGTTTTGTTAAAAAAAAATAGCATCTCACTTTAATAGGTACTTATGCATTTTTAATTATTAATCAAATGTTTTAAATACGATAACAAAATCTTTAAAAGTTCATAAAGATACAGAAAATGTGATGTATTTTTTTAAATAAAAGTACTTGATTTTGGATCATTGTGATAACTGAATTCTGTTTTTTTCATTTTAGTATTCAGATATTTTGCCTTTCTGGGGCATTATCAAATTGTAATTTTTAAGACGATACTGACTGTAAACACTAGAATACAATTGTTTTAAACGTCAATCTTAGGTTTAAAGAAAGTGTTCTGACGTTAATATGTCTGGATTAATTATACAATTATGACATATTTTTAATCTCCGAAGTATTTATAGTTTCTTGAACAATGATGTAAAACTCCTTAATAAATTATTAATACCAATGAAAACGTCAGTTTGTAGAAATTTTATTATATTTTATGGGAATGGCATGTTTCGTCTAACTGAGGTATTAATAAATGTCATTTTATAATGCCTTAGTCAGGCGAAATATATAATGCCCGTGAAATATCTGTTTCTAGAAAACTACATTTTCAATGTGCATAGAAACAACCAATAAAACGAAAGCTTCTTAAAGCTATATTATATTTGTAATAAATAACTAATCACATACTCGTATAGTCTTATTAGGGCAAATGTGGCTTATTAGGGCAGTACACTTTTTTAGCAAAAATCTTAAATTGTCAATTAGCTAAAAAATATCAAACATTAATCTTTCAATAAATATGCGTTTTTATTAAAACATTATGAATGTTTGCAAATAATTAAACCAATTGTTCATGTTTGTCAATATAACTATGGTTTTAAAGATAGCCCACTGTTTTGGCCGAAACACTGTGATACTTTAATATTATTTGTTTAAATTTTAAACTCTATTATTTTACATATCACAATTTATTTATATGAATTTGTCGCAAAAGCTGTTTTACAGCTATGTTGTCATCATTAGGTTTTTACCTACAACCAACCTTCCAACAAACAACTCAGCTGTAAGTTGGTAGGTAGGCGAAACAGCTGTCACGACAAACTCTTAAAAATAAATTATGATACGTACAATCACCGTTTCAAATTTAAATATTTGAAATGTTTTTTTGGTATTGATTGTGATAATATAGGCTACTGTTGACCCGTGTGAAAAATCCCTAATATCCTCTAAACGAAATAACTCATTTAAACATGTGAGACCAACGCCAAAAGATTTATACACATCCAACCCCCGATGACTCTAAACGCTAACAAAAGGTATAATAATAAAAAAGCAGCGCGTTCACCCGTGGCGATAAAAGGGTTAAAAAAGGATCAAAAAGGAGCAAAGTGCGGGCAGAGAATTCGGACCGACAGGTTGTTGGTCCCGCCTGAGGTCCAGATAAAAAAAACACAAGTCAAGGGCCTCAAAAAATTTACGAGGACATTTCTACAACGCGCTCAATGAAAGAACAGATGAACTTATGAATATATAATTTTTTTTTTAATACACGTTTTTATGGTTATTGCGATATTAATAAATGGAACCAGGCAATGAATGAACTAATCTTTTCACGTTAAATATCATAACAAACCAATCAAACCTAACTTTTACACTGGTTTTCAGGAGAGGTAAGCAGAAAGGATGGACCGCCAAACTGTTCTATCCTGACACAGCCCTCGCACCTTTTCTACATTCACACACCATAATTATTATTTTTATTATTATTATTTTGTTAAATCGCTCTTCACATCATTACATCGCAAGCCAAATCGAGTTATCATATTGATTCTCGTGACATGTGTTAGGTAAGCTAATCTATCGCCATTTTATTGTCACGTGAATTTTGCACCAGACTAAAGACCGTGTGACAATCACACTGCCATCGCCGGGAATCGAACCCGGAACCTTCGGGGTGGCCGTCAAAGCACTTACCACTCGGCCACAAAGGTTGTACATATATCAGTTCCTATATTCAGTAATATATTCCGCCCATTGTTCCTACTTCGAACATGGCCGCCTTCAGTCAGTATTTGGTTAATTTGATCATGCCATGATTTTCTTGGCCTTCCTCGACTTATTTTCATTTACACTACTTGTAAATATATTTTTATCCATTCATCTTCGATCCATTTGTTAACCATCTTAGTTAACCATTCTTAATTGTATTCAGGACACATTTATCCGCCTTACATACATTTCTAACTTCTTTATAGGGTATTAAATATCATATTTTGTTTATATATTCTTTTTTTGGGTTATAAATTTTATAATTGTGACAAGTAGAAAACGAATCTATCAGCTTATATCATTTAATATAAATTTTAAAAAGATTTCTTAATAGCTTTAAAAGTTTGATTCGTATAAAAGTATAAATTATAAACGTGTAAAAGTTTAAATATTGAACTACTAAACATAGTTATGCAAAAATAAAACTGGTATAAAATTAAATAATTAGTGTTTAAATCTTCAAACATTGGTTTTAGAATTTTGCATATTAAATATCTTTGTTTATTAATTTTAACAACTTTGTTTTAACAAGTAGTTTTATTTATTATATTTAGTCTTTAAAAAGGGCTGACACCGGGGATTTAAATCAATTATATTAGAAATTATTGTGCAAAGGGAAGAAACAATATATATTTTGACTTGAACAATGGTGTATGAAAACGTCTTTTTTCTTGAAGTTTTATTATATTTTATGTGAATGACATGTTTTGCCTGTCTACGGCATTATCTAGTGAGGGAGAAAAAATGGTTCAATATTTAATAAATTCGTTTTAGAATTTCGCGTCTTAAATGCCGTAAGTGTATTAAGAAACCAATATATTGATTTATAACCTGTGATTTTAATTAAATCGTGATTTAAAAAATATGTCATTTTGTTTTTATTATATTAAATTATGAATCACGCCGTTGTGAAGTTTTCAGGGTATTCCGTGGGGTGCAGGATTCATTCGAAGTAAAAACATCTGTCACATTCGCGCGAATCCTGTGGCTCATCTCTCAATCAATGCCACATATCCTGACCGTCCGCGATACAGGACTCGACCGCTATTTTTAAAAGATTTTTTGTCAATTCCTCAAGGATCGATCCAACACAAACAAAGTTACGAGGAATTCATTGATATACGAATTCATTCATCAATCTTCAGGACGCGCTAGTGGAGGGTTTCTGTCTTAAATAAATTTACGCGCGTTGATATCTTTTCCCTTCAAAAATAATTATCACAAATAATAACTTATATAATCGACTAATGTTCTCATATTCTGGAGCCTAGTACATTTTTTTCTGATATTTTTAGATATTTGTGAGACTTTTTGTATTTTGCAATGAAAATATTAATACTGTAGAAATATGTTATACCTAAATATAGCTTATTTCATTACATTGTATAATAATAAAAACAAGCACATGTATTGTTTCTTGCACATAGATGCAAAATTAGGTTCATAATAATTTAATATGAAGGAAATATCAATTTTCTAGAAATTTTATTACATTTTATGATATTGACATATTTTGCAAGAGGTAAAGTAAAATGCTTTTATCAATCATTTTATAATACCTTTGTAGGGCGAACTCGTCATTTCCAAAATAAAATACAATTTCTTGAAAACAAATATTTTCATTCATATTAAATATAAATAATACAATTAACTTTGCTTTTATTATTTTTCTGTGTCAATAATAAAATATAGTAATATAATGTTTAAATAATCAATTCAGTCCAATGTTTATTATTGTAATAAATTATAATATGACATTACCATAATATCATATGTCATACAATAAAGTTAGTTACTTTTGTTTTTTATTTATAAGCAATGCAATTTTAGATATAAAATAGTATTTGAATTTAACTATTGCAAAATACCTAGCAAACGTGCAAAGGAAAAAATTCGCATGTCGTTCATTTCATGTCAACTTAAATAGTTTATGATTTCAACAGTTATAACGTAATATTGTTATTTTATTTATCTTATATTTTCGGGTTTATCATATTTTTCACTACCTTTCTGTAAGTTCACAACACTTTCCTTTTTTAAATATTCGTAACACAAATTATGATAAAATTTGTTTCACACAACGGTTTTTCACAAAATCAAAACGTCATCACAGATTTCTTTTAAAACAAATCCACATACACCATATGTCACAACAACAAAATGACACTTCAATAGTTCAAAAAAATCCCTTTCAATTTCACCGAACAATTGAACGAAATGTGAAATTTCGCCAATTAAAAATTTTCAATGAAACAGTCCACGTTCGGAATAATTCGAAACGCGCGCGCGGGAAACCCGTGAAAATTCGGCAACGTTCTCGGGAAATTCCGGCGACGTTCGGTTTTCCGATCGGCAATTACTCCGCCGCGCATGCGCAGTCCGTGCAAGCTGAGCGGCCTCAGCTGGAATACTGAAATCACCTTGCAAGGCCTGCTGTCGCCGTCCCGCTCGCACGCGTGCGAGTCCCGCTGGCGAGCGAGAGAGAGGGAAGACCCAATGACCGCTCGAGAAGACCCGCGGACAAATGTTTATCACCTGATATTTTTGATGAGCCGAAAAGATGGACCGAGCGGCGCGGTTTTTTAAATGGAGGCGTTTTGCTTCCGTTATTTTTATGTCCCATTGTGTTCAAATAGATAATCATCGGGGTAATTGCAGTATCAACGTGACTGCATCTCATTGGTGGATGTAAAACGTATGTAAAACATATACTTTTTAATGATCTATGGAATTTTAGCAGCGCGCTACCTCAACAGCCAGCAACATAGGACAACTCCGCACCCTGCCCACTTGGACTCGGACCCCGCCAACAAACAATCTATGTTGTATTTGTGTATTTGTGATGTGTTAGTCTTAAGTTTGGAACCCCAGTGCTAGTTTATATAAAATTGTATTTTTTAGTTTAATGTGTAATTATATAGAAAAGTAATGTCGTAGATAGTAAGTGTGTGCGGGAGATATGCCGACAGGTGTCGATGAGGTCCGCAACCCATCACGCCGCGTCTCCCGCGGAGGCGAACAGAGGAGAGTGGAATGCCGCATTGGAACGTTAAATATTAGAGGGGGTATGAAAGAAAAGATGAATGAGATGTGTGTAGAGATAGAAAATAAGAGTTAGATATTTTATGTGTGACTGAATGCATGATGAAAGAGTGTGGATCCAAGGAGCATGCAGATAAGCTTGTTCTGTGGTCGGGAGTACCTAAAGACCACAGAGCATGTCAGGGCGTGGCGGCGGTGCTAGCTCCAAGGATGATAGAATGTATGAAAGGGTATGAATGTGTTAGTTCAAGACTCATGTGGATTCGCTTCAAGATCGGGTTAACGAGAGTATTCCTGTTAATTGGTTATGCTCCCGTCAACAACGAAAATGAGGCGATTAAGGATGAGTTTTGGGATAAGGTGAGCGAGACATTGATGTGCAAGAAAGACAATGAAAAATTAATAATTGCAGGTGATATGAATGGTTGGGTGGGAATTCGAAGGAGTGGATATGAGGATTGCCTGGGAAGGTTTGGAGATAGAAGAATAAATGACAATGGAAGGAGACTGCTTGGAGTATGCATGGAATGGAGTCTCTTTGTGTCGAACTCCTTTTTCGATCATAAGAGAATCCATCAATATACTTGGGAAAGAGGAAACGAAAGGTCTATTATAGATTACGTCATTGTAGACTCTAGATTGCGGGCGGATACTGTGGATACGAGGGTTTTCAGGGGAGCCGAAATGGAAACGGATCACTTTTTAGTGGTGGCAAAAGTGATCTTATTCCGGGGATGGCGAACCAGAAGAAGCAAAACAGTGACCGCACCAACTCGAGTCAAAGTTGAAAAACTACAAAACAATGACGTAAGAGATAATTTCGTGAGAAAAGTGAACGAAAGATTGAGTGAGCGTGATGTAAGTGTGTTGAATGTTGACGATACCTGGAAGTATTTAAAGGGAAGTTTGTGTGAAGCAGCGAAAGAATCGTGTGGTGTATGTGTACAAGGAAGAAGGAAAGGGGATGCGTGGTGGAATAATGACGTAAAGAGTGCAGTTAAAGAGAAGAAGGATGCTTGGTTGAATATGCTTTCGATAAATAAGAATGACAAAGGTAAGTATGAAAGTGCAAAAAATTCGTATAAGGCATGCAAGAAGAGAGTGAAGTCGGTAGTGAAAGCGCGAAAAGAAAAGCTGAAGGAGGAAGAAGGGCTCAAAATGACAAACAACTTCCAGGACAATATAAAAATGTTTTGGAAGGAAGTGAAGAAAGCCCGAAATCCTCCTGAAAGCGGATGTGTGAAAGCAATTTTGGATAGTGAGGGAAGAATGTTAACGGAAAGTAAGATCGTACAAGAAAGATGGATGGAGTATTTTAAGGAAATGTATGGTGGTGATATAAGTGTTGACGAAAGCATTAGAACTGGTGTAATCGCGATTGGTATAAATGACAATACAGAAAAAATAAGTATGAATGAGATTAAAAGATCTGTGAAAGCAATGAAAAGTGGAAAAGCTGTAGGGTATGACTGCATCGCTATAGAATTTATCAAAAACGGTGGCGAAGTAGTTTCCGCATGGATATGTAAACTGTTCAACCAATGCTTGGAGGAGGGATATACCCCACTTGACTGGAGGAGAGCAGTTATCTTGCCTCTGTACAAAGGAAAAGGATCCCATATGGATTGTGGAAACTACAGAGCTATTAGTATTTTGAGTGTTGTTGGTAAAATCTATGGCAGAATTTTAATAGAAAGAGTAAGAAAGACGACGAGTGATAGAGTTTGGGATGTGCAAGGCGCTTTTATGAATGGCAGAGGATGCATGGATCAAATTTTTGCACTTCGTACAGTGACAGAGAAGTTTATGGCCAAAAACCGTAAACTCTTCTGTGCGTTTGTCGATTTGCAAAAAGCATATGATCGCGTAGATAGAGGTAAACTATGGGAAATATTGTCGGAATATGGAATAAACACAAAACTGATCACGGCAATTACATCGCTGTACACAGAAAGCACTGCTAGTGTCAGAGTAAATGGGGATCTTACAGCCTGGTTTGATATCAATAAAGGTGTCAAACAGGGGTGTGTAATGTCTCCATGGTTGTTTAATCTATATATGGACAAGTGTATGAAAGAGCTGAAAGGGTTGGAAGCAGGTGCAAAAATGGAAGGTGTTTCAGTAAGCTGTTTGTTGTATGCGGACGACGCTGTGCTACTTGCAGACAACGAGCACGAACTGCAAGCCCTGGTGTCTAGTATGTATGAGGTATGCAAGCGATACGATTTGATGATGAATGTGAATAAGTCTAAGGTAATGATTTTCGAAAAAGAAGGAAGCATGACAGTCTGCAACATTAGTGTAAACGGTGAAAATCTGGAACAAGTGGATGAATTTGTTTATTTAGGAAGTATGTTTACAAAGGATGGGAGGGTGGAGAAGGATATTGAAAGAAGGGTTGGGGCAGGCAACAGAATAAATGGTGCACTTAAAGTTGTCATCGCAAACAAAAGCCTATCCAAAAAAGCTAAGATGGCAGTGCACAATGGTGTTCTTGTGCCGACCCTTATGTATGGAAGTGAAGCATGGAACTGGCAAAAGAAGGATGAAAGTAGAATAAATGCAGTAGAAATGAGATCTCTCAGACGAATGTGTGCAAATCTGTATTTGATAGAGTGACAAATGCAAGTATAAGAAGTGAATGTGGTGCGAATGAAAGTGTTATGAACAAAATAAGGAAAGGGTCATTAAGATGGTTTGGACACATGGAAAGAATGAATGAAGACAGAATGGTAAAGAAGGTATATGTAAACGGCGTGAACGGAGCTAGAAATAGAGGAAGGCCGAGGAAAACGTGGCACGATCAAATCAATCAAATATTGAATGTCGGACACGTGAGGAGTCGGAGAAATCGACGTGCGTGCATGACAAGATGTATGAATGTAGAGGAAGCGAGAGAAGTATGTCAAGACAGAACAGTGTGGCGTTCCATTCTTTCTGCCTACCCCTCCGGGGAGACGGCGTGATGGTTAGTTAGTTAGTTAGTTAATGGAATTTTATGTACATCCTATATCTTTGTATCCTATTCGACTGACGTTTCGGAGATCGTTGCTGTCTCCATTTTCCGTAGTATTTGCAGGAATCTGCATCGATCTATGAAATATCGGTGGATGATAATACCTACCTACCAATTGGAATATATCCAAGATCCCAGAGAACACATTTATACGAACGGTGAAAATCATCGAAAACTCTTTATTTCATCCAATACAAAATCATCATCTTAGTATAGTTTTGCTACGAAAAATAATATAAATTAATTATTCTTAGTATATTCATATGTGCGTAGCTTAGCCGACAAATAGCAGAATATTTTAATAACACACTTTTACAAGTTTATTTTTTAAAACCAACCGGTTTCGCTCCTGCCGGAGCTTCGTCAGGGTTACAAAATAAAGTTTATTTTGTAAACCTGACGAAACTCCGGGGGTTGGATTTAACAAACAAAAAAATGGTGAAGTGTAACAACTATTAAAATTGTATTAACATTAATTATGTAATACCACAAATCAAGTGCTTTATACGAAAGAATATTTTATAAATAATTTACGAAGTTTTGATTCGTTATCATAATTTCTCATATGCGTCACTTAAATTTAAAATATTTTATTACAACACAACTTAATTTTAATTTACACTTCTAACTGGTTTCGTTCCATGACCAAGAGTTAAGTAGGTACCTTAGTTTGTTTGTTCCGTTTTTAATGAAACCGGGTAACGGTGATAAAAACGAAATCAAGATGTGTCAAATCAAAATAATTAAATGTATCAGTTATTTGTATGAACTATTTTAATCTTATTAAAATAACACTTAATTGAATAGTAAAAATTGAAAAACTTGGTCATTTGATAAAACGCTAAGACCGACCACAACGGATCTGGGAGATTGACACATTTTTTTAGTGGAACTGCACACATGTGGTATTGTCTGTCAAAAACAGGTACCTACGCTGACTCTCTAATGTTGTGTCTCGTTGAATGCACTATGGCGCGACTCAGAAGCAAAATACATCCGAGCAAACTTCAGTTGATTGATACGTAGGTACAAGGATATAAAGACTGTATTCATTTAATAACATAACCAATCAACAGTAGTAATTCAAACTTCGTAGCTGAGTGGTAAGTGCTTTGACTGCCACATCGAAGGTTCCGAGTTCGATTTCCGGTGATGGCAGTGTGATTGTCACACTGTGTTTAGTCTGGTGAAGAATTAACCTAAAAATAAAACGACGATAGATAAGCTACCTATCAAATGTCAAGAGTATCAATATGATAGCTATCAATTTGGTTGGCAATTCAGAAAAATAATAATATTATTATTTTTTACCATCACTCCGTCTCCCCGAAGGTGTAGGCAGAAATAATGGAAAGCCACGTTGTTCTGTATTAACATATTTATCTTGCTTACTCTACATTTATACATCGTGTCATGCACGCACGTCGATTTCTCCGACTCCTCACGTAACCGACCTTTAGTATTTGATTATATTGATCGTGCTCCGTTTACATAGTTTACGTATTTATTATTTTCATGTCCAAACCATCTTAACGACCCTTTCAGTATTTTGTTTATAACACTTTCATTTGCACCGCATTCATTTATATATTTTATTAAAATTTTGTTTTTACTAAAAGAGAAATTTGTCATATTAAACTCTTTAGAATTGTATACATTAAATATGATATAAAAATATATACCTAACGAACATAATTAAAAATGAACACTGATTTTTATTACATGTGACACATACCATATTTAACATTTACTTTCATAATGAAAAATGAATAAATATACCCAAAAAAAATATATATATACAAATATAAAACACCATTATTACGTCTCAAGATTTATTTAATTGAATTTGTCACGACAGCTGTTTTGCCAACCTATGTTGGCATCATCAGGTGTTACAAACAATTTGTTTGTAAAACCTGATGATGTCAACAGAGCTGTCGTAATAAACTCGTTTAAATAAATTGATTCGTAAAATCAGTGTTTTAAATATAAACATTCTAAAATGTTGAAGTATCATAGTGTTTTGGTCAAAATTATGTTAAGTTTTTTCCACATGTTCGCGACCGGTTTCGACAGCTCGGCGGCATCTTCTGGTGGAATTTATTACTTATAAAAAACTTATATCAAGAAATTCAAATTAACTACAATGTTTGATCCTTAAATGGTTTGTAATCATCGTCTCATGTATATAACTTCGTATCCATAATATAACCCATATTATTGAGATCGAGAATTAAACGTTTTGTTCTCTAAACTAGTTATTGTCAAACTTTTTTAAAACGTACTCAATCAAATCACCAAAAAACATAAGTACGAATTATCACAGAGTGTGCCGTCGATGAGTCAATTGATGTGTGAGTAGGAGTAATTTAAATGAAAATAAAAAAAACACATAATATTTATAAATCTATGTCAACATTTATAGTTTTATCTGGACTTTAAAAAATACATGTATCAAGTGAACAACGAGGTTGTGTTTACGTGATTCGCGCTTGTTTGTTTTCTTCGAAGGTAAAGACGTATGTACAATATTCAAAAATGATGCCATTATCACTTAGCACCCCACTTTGATGACCGCTGTTATTTATTACAATTTCATGCTGATTGTCTTGAGTTTAGGTTACATTTATTGTAAATAAACTTATTATTTGTATTGTATATTTAACTTTAGTTTATGTTACTTCTTCTTCTTCCTTGTTGTAGACCTATGTGGTCTGTTCTCCAGAGTGTTGCTCCTCCTGTGAAGTAGACTCCCAGCTGTCCTTCCATCTTTTAGGAGCTCTTCAGGAGGACGAGTCCTATGCTGATTATGAAATGAAATATAGGGGAGTCTGGTGGTGTCCATTCTTTGAACATGACCGTACCAGTCCCTTTTTCACTGTCTGCTCCATCTTATAGTATCACTTATTCTGGTGTTCCTCACGTGATCTCTCAGTGTCTTGCCTGCTATCGTCCTCAGTGTCTTCATCTCGGAAGTCTTCAAAATTTGTTTGGTCCTTACTGTGTCTGCCCTTGCTTTGTCGACGCCATATGTATGTATCTTAAGTATGTTTTATAGATTCTCATCTTACTCTTAATGGCCATGTCTTTGTTTTTCCATATTGTGGATTATAGAGCGCCAGAAATTGCAGCTGCCTTGTTTACTTGGGCTTGTATTTCTTTCCGCAGATCAGCTTCTCCCACCAGGTCTATGCCTAGATACTTGAAGGTCAGTTTATATTACGTAGATTGTAAATAAACTTATTATTTGTATTGTATATTTGATAATTAATAATATAAGTATGTTTCTAACAAAAGCAAAATTATTAAAAACGGATATCAAAATAAGGAGAGAGTTATACAGTAGACATGTGTTGACTTATACTTACGTATGTGAATGAAATGGATAGTGACTTTTTTATTAAGAATTCTGTCACACGCGCATGCGTTAGATTAAATTTATATTTCATTTCAGAAAAACGGTAATTAACAATCATTTAAAAAATGCAACATTTATTGCTGTAACGTGACCAATGTACTGTAATTAAATTTTAATTTTCTCAAAGACTCACAAATGGCAACATGTTTTATATGAAACAATCGAACAAGTACTAACTTATAATAAGTTGATGCTACTGAGCTGCTACCAAACGATACTATATGTTTTGTGATATCGTTCACACGTCTCGAAATCTTAGATCTATAACATCTCTCCTCCTTTGGTATCTCTTCGTATTATTTCCCATACAAACAGTAAGACTGGTTGATATTTACTGATATCCTTTTGTTAAATGTTGTATTATGAAATGAATCAAAATTTTTAATTTTTACAATACCTACATAATTGAGAGGGAACTATCTTCAAGAAAAGTTATTTAAACAACTAGGAGATATATAATATTGTATAATATCAGAAAACGATATACATTGTTTTCATTTATATTATTTTAAAATGGAATTACAGATTTTTGGTAAAAAAATGGGAATACAGTTTGCGCCTATTTAACCGAAAATGTAAAAAAAAAAATAAGGAAAGGAATTAGTGAAGGAATCCACAAGTGAAAATGTATTAAATATATATTTTTTTAAATGATTTAAAAACAAAATCATATTTCTAATACGTTTTGAGTAAATTGAAATGTTTAGTATTTAAAGGGGGTATCAACACAAAAAACCTTTTTAATGAATTTTACACTCAAAACAATTTTTAGCGAGATTAAAAAACGTATGTCAAAAATTGAAAACTTAGAAACTCATTTATCGCTTTTACACACTAAAAAATAATAAATGTTTACTTGAGGTTTTTTTTAAATCAAATACTTAAGTTTTCAAATTTCTTCGCCTTTGTAACCACTTTTATTTATTGTTTCTTGAAGAGCGATGTAAAACGTCATATTTAATAATTTATTTAAACGAAAATTCTATTTATCATACAACAATATAATAAAACTTCTAGAAAACAAATGTTTTTATTAAATTTCCATATACAATTACTCGAATATGCAACGCTCTTCTTACTAATTATCAATTTATTTTATCTTCATTCATTCCACACATTTTATTAAATCAGTTATTACACTTAATATCAAGTAACCAGATGGGTAGGCAGATAATGGATAATAAAGTTTCTCCCGAGATCACACGCGAGATCTCCAATACCTCTCATTAATTCCAATATGGAATCAATGGCTATAGACAACAATTCGAAATTTGAATCCCGCGGCCATCTTGGAGCTAACGTGCTTTGGCCGCTTCCGTCCAAAACGCATGCGCCGGAGGGCGAAGATGATTGGTAAGATAATGTTCTCCTTTGCTCGAGATGCTTCTGTCTTGGGCTTTTCGCTACTTGAGCTTTCGAGAGACGGGAGTTTGCGAAAAAGGTTTTTAATCGGTTTATAAAAAATAGTATTTGAGAAATCTATCTCGGTATTATAAGACTTCATTATTGTTGCTACTAGTGTTATGACTCTCGTCAACATTTTAATATTTAATGTATAATTAAATCGATTAAAACATTTAGTAACATATAATCATTTAAAAAAATATATTCAGTCAAAAAAATATACCTAGTATGGAGTGCCACAAGGGTCAATTCTGGTTCCACTGCTTCATTTTGCATTATTCATTAAAGTCTTTGAATTTTCTTTACAAATATCTTCTAAAATGAAACTAGGTATATTAAATCAACTGTGTCAATAGCTTTGATGGAGATCATCCATACCGAAAACATCAAAAATCATTTTATTTTAACTAATTTAAAATCTTCTTCTTCTTCTTCTTCCTCAGCCCATTCCCGTCCACTCCTGGACAAAGGCCTCCTCCATTCGCTTCCATGTCACTCTGTCTTGTGCAGACTGCATCCAGGTTATTCCGACGTGTCTATTCAGATCATCCTTCCACCGTAGTTGCGGTCGCCCTGCACTTCTCTTCGCCGTCCACGGTCTCCAAGTCAGCAGTCTTCTTGTCCACTTTTCATCTGAGCTTCTGGCCGCGTGACCTGCCCATTGCCATTTTAGAGTCGCCACCCGGTGGATGATGTCAGTGACCTTTGTTTTTTCTCTCACCGTATCGTTTCTGACTCTGTATTTTAGGCTTATTCCTAACATGGCTCTTTTCACGGGTCCAAACAAAGTGCCGAGAAACTAATGTAAAATAGGTAATGTCAAATTATTATTGTGAAATATCATAGATTTTTTTCAATAAAGCGATGATGACGTCATAGTTACCGCTGTTATCAGCTACTATGTACATGCCTTATCATTCTAATTGATTTTGTGTTATTTTTACAAACATATTTCGTCATTTAATATACCCATGTAAACATTGTATTCATAAATTTAGCTGATTCCAGGTAATGCTTTCCTGTATTCTGGGATTTATCCCTTAATTCGTTACAATTACCCTAATATCATATTCCTTTAACTCGTGTATATAAATAGCAAAGCGTTTGATTTTTCGCTACATTTGATACCCTTTACATCGATTTGGCTCGCGCTCTAATGATGTAAGGAGTTTTTTCAACAAAATAATAATAATTATAATAATAATGTTTTAGACAGGCGAAACATGGCATTTACATAAATTATTAAAAAACTTATAGAAAACAAATATTTTTTTACGTTTTTTTACACAACGTTTTTCTACTCAACATTTATAATTTTAATAATGTACTTAACTATTTAAATAAAATATTTTATTTTGTCGTGATAGCTGTTTCGCTAACCGACGTTAGCATCGTCAGGTCTTACAATCAACTTGTCGGTTACATCTACAGTTATCAGTTATCAACAGTTATCAATCTTACATCAAAAGTTAATTGTAAGACCTGACGATGCTAACATTGGTTAGCGAAACCGTTGTCACGACAAAATATAATCAATTGTTATATTTATAACAAAGCCTTTTTATTTTAAAAGTTAATAATGTAGAAAAATTAAAGTTTTTTGACCAAAACAATAGATTTTTAATAATATTCTATGATTTTTTTATTGACTTGGACTTAGATTAGGATTTTCTAGCATTCGTTCAACTGTAATAGTTATTTATCTTACATATAATAAAGACATTGTTGGAGATATGATTTTAATCGTCAATGGGAAAAATGGGGTTTAATTTGTCTCTGACGTTCATAAAATATATTTATTTAAAATGTTTAAAAGAGCGTTAATTAAGGAAATTATTTTTTTCCTTAATCATTCTTGGTAGAAGAAAAATGCATTTTTAATATTTCTTAGTGATAATAAAATATATAAAAATCCAAGTTAATTAACAAATATTCTGTTTTCACTCATTTATGTATGTAGAGACTTCAAAGTGACCAGTTCGCGCGGACAATGATCTCTGCGTGTGTTAGTGAACCCACACACGTACAGGTGTATGCATGTGTGCGGTGCGAGAGTGGTGGTAGCCGACAGCAACAGGTTCATTTGTTCTCACCGACGGGAGATGCATTAGTGTGAAGGGGTTACTTTAACAGCGTAAAGCCCGGCTTACACTCTCTTTTAATAACAATACTATAATTTATTAGGAAATTGAAAATAACTTTATAACTGTTAAAGCAAAAACTTTGTTTTATATCATAATTGTATTTATTTTACGACAGCTGTTTCATCAACCAATGTTGACATCATCAGATGTTACAAAATTGTATATCAAAATAACTTTGTTTAATCCACTCATTATTCAAAAACTTTGTTTAATCCACTATAACTTTGTTTAATCCACTCATTATTAAAACTTTGTCATAACTTTGTTTAATCATAACTTTGTTTAATCCACTCATTATTTAAGTCATAACTTAAGTCATATTATTATAACTTAAGTCATTATATTAACTTAAGTCATTGTTAAAGCCATAACTTAAATCATTATTAAAGTCATAACTTAAGTCATAATAATACAGTCATTAATTAAGTCATAACTTTGTTTGATCCACTCATTATTAAAAAAATATTAAAAACACGACATGTTTTGGAGGATACCCCCATCTTCAAGTGTAAAAATATGCTAAAAACTAAACAAAGAAAGTTTAATATAAAAACGCATAAATTCGATACAATAATACAAATTTAAAATTATCTGGGCTGTTTGTTATAAGTACTAATTATTATTTTTACTGTAAGAACTAATAAGTAATATCAAATAATAATAATACATAATGATTATATAAAATAATAAATAAATAATGAAGTGTTTAGCCAGAAGCCAAATGTATTTTAATTTTCATGTTATTTTCAGGCCCAATGTCAGGTCTCCCAGACCAGTGGATGCTATCTCGTTGCCGTGATTTTCTGGAACTTCTAACTGGAGTGGTTTCCCGTTGCCTTCCCCAGGAATTTTCTGTAGGGGTTACCTTCCCTTAGCAGGTGGGTCTCAGTTTCGTGGCGCCGAGTATACGTGTAACGCCCTACCCTTTCTGCTAATACCCTGATGGTAAGGTAAGTGTTCACTTTAAAGAAATACTCCAGAATACCAAGGAGTCGAACTTCCTGGAATCATGGCGTAGTGTGGATACATATCTTCCAGCAGGGTAAATCTTACCGTGGCACTTCTAGTCATTCGAATATGTTTCAAGTTATAAACAAACAAACCATCATGCAGTTTCTCCGAAGGGGTAGGCAGAGAGAATGGACCGCCACATTACTCTATTCTGACATACCTCTCTAGCTTCCTCCACATTCATACAACGAATTATACACGCACGTCGATTATTCTGACTTCTAACATGACCAACTTTTAAAATTTGATTAATTTTGTCATGGCATGTTTTCCTCGGTCTACCTCGACTACGTACTCCATTTACAAAATTAACGTAAACGTCTCAATCCATGAGCTCCATATGTCCGAACCAACGCAGCGATTCTTACATTATTTTGTTCATAATACCTTCTTCTTACATTATAAACATTTGAAATTCTGTCGTACATCGTTCTACCACACATACGTTTTAGGGACCTCATCTCTACTGCATTTATTCTGCTATCATCCTTCTTCTGCCAGTTCCATGCTTCGCTTCCATACATAAGGGTTGGGACTAGAACTTTATTGTGAATGGCCATTTTCGTTTTCATTGATAAATTCTTGTTTCCAATAACTATTTTTAAAACTCCGTTCATTTTGTTACCCGCACCAACCCTTCTTTCGACGTCACTATCCGTTCGGACATGCGCTGTGAACATGCTACCTAAATTCACAAATTCACTCACCTGCTCCAAGTTCTCTTCGTTCACACTCATGTTACATGTTATGACATTCATCATTAAATCATTTGACTTGCATACCTAACAAACAAATTATGAAATATGTTCGTATGCAGTGTAATATTGCCTTTACATTGTTAATTCCTCGTACAAACAACATATACGCGCAGCATCCATTCTTTCTCGGCGATTAATCCTACATTCACACACACTCACACATCTCACTGTGTGTGAGATGTGCTTACACACACGCACACAATCATCAACGATCTGAACCAAAACATTTGCATACAAATAAGAACACAGTGGACATCGCGCGTTCAAATATGATTTTACGACCTCTTGAATAAGAACAATACATAAAAAAGTAGAAGAGAACGAGTAAAAAATAATTCACTTTAAAAAAACGTGTGAAATCGGCAATTAAACCTTTTTGTAAAATGGTGAAATTTAATCTCTTAAAAATATGTTCTCATTAATTCAGAGCCTTCTTCAAAAAACTCAATCGATAAGGATTTCGCACACAAAGTAAAAAATATTTTTGCATAAAATTGATTGCAAAAACATTGCTACACTTAAATATAAACCTTTTTATATTGTGGCTCAAATTATTTTCTCTATTTTTTATAGTATACCGTCCATTATCTTTCTATTATTGTGAAGGCTGTTTTAAACTATGACTATACTGAGATAAAACTCGTGACGAGTATGTAATTAGATTTGAAAAGTTGTTGCATCAGTCGTATGTGGGTTTTGTTTGTTAATATGTTTGTTCTGTATTTTTTTGTAATGTGGTGAGTTTTGCTGTTTGTAATATTAACTTTTTGCTGTTCGGAGACGTTCAAGAATCTTGATCGCAGCGAGAAGAACAGGTGTGTGAATGGTCATTATTTTCAAAGATTTTTTATCATACATAATGAAAGTAATGCTTAGAATATTTAAATATTTACTAACACGTTTGATTAATAATTTAACGATACATTTAACAAAATCATCATAGTGGAATCTTGGAAATATTTTATTATTATTAATAAATAATATTTAAGCATAATTTTGTCGATCGTAAACTTTAAAAAGCACAATGATAAGTATGCAAATCTCCATAGTTTATGTATAATCCTCTTGGTCAGCTTTTTCAATATGAATCTCTCTTTATTCTTCCTAATCTTGTTTAAGCAAGTTTGCAAACTTCATGTCATATACCTATATATATATTTTTAATAAATAAGATATTTTCATAATAGTATTTTACATTGTGGAATTTCAAAATAAAAATTATTTTAATGAAATAAAACAATATTTTTTCCTCGTTTTCAAATTATTTTTTTTTTATTATATTTAGAAGCTTTTACATCTTCATCATCAAATAATACAGAAAAAAATGACTGCCACACATTTCTTAACCAGCATATTTCTCTCGCTTCCTTTTTCATACATAGTGTCATACACGCGCGTCGATTTCTCTGACTGACATTCAATATTTGATTTATTTGATCGTGCCACGTTTTCCTCGATCTTCCTATAGTTCTAGTTCAATTCACTTCGTTAACCAATATTTTTTTACCATTCTTTCTTCATTCATTATTTTCATGTGTCCAAACCATCTTAATGATCCTTTCATTATTTTGTTCATAACACCATCATTGGCACCGCATTCACTTATCATATATCATTCGACACTCTATCATACAGAGTATCCACACATTCGTCTAAGAGATCTCATTTCTACTGCATTTATTCTACTTTCATCCTTATTTTGCCAGTTCCATGCTTCGCTTCCATACAAAAGGGTCGGTAGAAGAACACCACTGCCATTCTAGATTTTGTTAAATAAAAAATAAGTTAAATAATTGATAAAAAATTAGGTTAAATAAAAGTGTTGTATACGAATACGTATACAAAGTGTATAAAAAAGAAAAATATTATAAATAAAAATTTAAAAATTAAAAATCCCTGTTTTTATATTTAGACCACAATTGAGAAACCATCCCATAAATAGTTTGGAAAACAGGAGATATCAACCTGTTTCTCGCGAATTAGCATAAATATATATTTAATGGGTTGTCGTAAATAAGGCGAACCTTTGGTGGCGGCGCCGTTATATGACGGAGGAATGCTCTTACGTAAAGATCCAGGTTAATTTTCTAAAGATATTCTCTCATATTTATTACAACAATTTGATCGCTTTTTTATTCCTGCGGTCATTTCACTTCGGCCGTATTATCATCCCGCTGCCAAGGACCGCGTCTTCGCAGCCGCCGCGCAGATCTGCCCAGCCGTAAAGAGCCCAAGATATTGGCAAAAGCCGGCGAAAATGGCCAAGTAAAAGCATTTAATGTTTTCATATTAATTTTACCGCTTTTGTATTATAATCATTTTTAAAAACTATATAAAAAGTTATTAACTTAAGGGGTTAAATAATATTTATTGTTCACCATATTAAATAATTAATACGAATGAAAACCTCAGTTTTCTAGAAGATTAATTATAACAACAACAACAACAAACCATCACGCCGTTTCCCCGCAGGGGTAGGCAGAGAGAATGGACCGCTACACTACTCTATCCTGGCAAACCTCTCTAGCTTCCTCCACATTCATATAACGAGTCATACACGCACGTCGATTCCTCCGACTTCTAACATGACCAACCTTTAAAATTTGATTAATTTGGTCATGCCATGTTTTCCTCGGTCTGCCTCGACTTCGTACCCCATTTAAATCATTGACGTATACTTTCTTAACCATTCTTTCTCCATCCATGCGTTCCATATGTCCGAACCAACGCAGCGATCCTTTCATAATTTTGTTCATTATACCTTCTTCCGCTCTACATTCCTTTCTTATATCAGCATTTGAGATTCTGTCGTATATCGTTCTACCACACATACGTCTTAGGGACCTCATCTCTACCGCATTTATTCTACTCTCATCCTTCTTCTGCCAGTTCCATGCTTCGTTTCCATACATTAGGGTTGGGACCAGAACTCCATTGTGAACGGCCGTTTTCGCTTTCATTGATAAATTCTTGTTTCCAATAACTATTTTTAAAGCTCCATTTACTTTGTTACCCGCACCAACCCTTCTTTCGACGTCACTATCCGTTCGGGCATCTGCTGTGAACATGCTACCTAAATACACAAATTCCCTCACCTGTTCCAAGTTCTCTTCGTTCACACTTGTATTACAAACTGTCATTTGCTCTTCCCTTTCGAAAACGATCATCTTTGACTTTCCGACATTCATCATTAAATCATTTGACTTGCATACCTCATACATTCTCGACACCAAGACTTGTAATTCTTCCGCACTATCCGCAACGAGAACGGCATCGTCCGCGTAAAGCAGACAGTTTACAGACAGATCACTCATCTTAGCACCAGCATTTATACCTTTAAGTTATTTCATACACTTGTCCATATACAGATTGAACAACCATGGAGACATCACGCAGCCCTGCTTAACACCCTTCGTGATATCAAACCATGGCGTGATGTCTCCATTTACCCTAACACTGGCAGTGCTCCCTTCGTAGAGAGAAGCAACCGCCTGTATCAGTTTTGTGCTCACTCCGTATTCGGACAAGATTGACCACAGTTTATCTCTGTTCACTCGATCATAGGCTTTTTGCAAATCGACAAACGCACAGAAAAGCTAACGGTTTTTGGCCATAAACTTCATTTAATTATATTTTATGGAAATAACATGTTTCACCCTTCTAAGGCATTATCATTATCATTAGAAAATGCCTTAGAAGGGCGAAACATGTCATTCCCATAAAATATAATAAAACTTCTAGAAAACTGACATTTTCATTCGTATTAATTATATAATATGGAGTTTTACACCATTGTTCAAGAAACAATAAATACACGATATTAAACAATCTATTCAAATGAAACATATGTTTTCTAGAAGTTTTATTATATTTTATGTGATTGACATATTTCGCCTGTCTTAAAGATTGGTACATTTGATAATGCTTTCTTAACCATTATTTCTTCTTCCATGCGTTCTATATAACCAAATCAGCAATGTGATATTTTTGTAATTTTATTATTAATATTTTCGTCTGCTTTACATTCCTTCCTAATATCGGCATTTGAAATTCTGTCGTACATTGTTTTACCACTCACACATCTAAGGTATTTCATCTCTATCGCATTTATTCTGCTCTCATCCTTCTTCTGCCAGTTCCATGCTTCAGCTCTATACATAAAGGTTGGAACTTGAACTCGATCTTGAATGGCCATTTTTCCTTTCATTAATAAATTGTTGTAACCAATAACAGCCTGAAAGCTCTACTCACTTTGTTATCCGCACCTACCCTTCTTTCGACGCTACTGTCAGTGCGGCCATCCGCTGTGAATATGCTACCTTAATACACAAACTCAGATACCTGCTCAAGGTTCTCCTCATTCACACTTATGTTACAAACACTCATTTCCTCTTCCCTTTCAAAAATCATCACCTTGTAATCAAAATCAAGTATATATCCATGTACCTATATCGAAATATATATAATTTTATGTCGAGCTTTCTGAAGCTGCATATTCCTTCAGAATCTATCAAGCTACGCTGGATTGACCGACTATCTTTACATAATTATATACGAATCTCTAGGTAACGTTGATTTATTCGATCCAATGGACTAATCTGAAATATTTGTATAGGCCGGTAAATAATTTATAACCCGATTTACACCTACGTATCAAATACTTTCATACGAAACATTCAGAAAATTCTATCGACAGGTGAGTATCTATTATAATAATTCACTTCTCCTACAAAAGTATGCGACTGTTAAAAATAAAACTTGTGTTAAAAATATAAATTACGTTATTAACTGTTAAAATATAAAACGCAGTTTGTGGTATCATATTTTTTTTATTTTTCGCGACAGCTGTTTCGTCAACCGATGTTGACATCATCAGGTGTTACTATTATATATTTTTTTCAAATGTAAAAATAATGTTAACTATTGAGAAAAAAAAATTATAAAACGATAATTAATTTTCACATTTGAAAAAAATATTGTCACACCTGATGATTTCATCATCGGTTGACGAAACAGCTGTCGTGAAAAATATAAAAATAATTAAAAATTGTTATTCAATGCACATCGTTTTATAATTTGGCACTTATTAATGTTGACTTGAAATTGTACGGTCTTGATGCTGTAACATTGTCCAAACAAAGTGCCGAGACACTACGAGTGACCCAAAGAGCCATGGTAAGAGCCATGTTAGGAATAAGCCTAAGAAACAGAGACAGAAACGATACAGTGAGAGAAAAAACAAAGGTCACTGACATCATCCACCGGGTGGCGACTCTAAAATGGCAATGGGCAGGTCACGTAGCCAGAAGCTCAGACGAAAAGTGGACAAGAAGACTGCTGACTTGGAGACCTTGAAGACTTGAAGTGAGGGGCGACCGCAACTACGGAGGAAGGATGATCTGAACAGATACGTCGGAATAACCTGGATGCAGTCTGCACAAGACAGAATGACATGGAAGTGAATGGAGGAGGCCTTTGTCCAGGAGTGGACGGGAATAGGCTGAGGAAGAAACAGAAGAAGAATGTTGAAATATCATAGTGTTTCGGCCAAAACAATGGACTATTTATTAAATAAGTATTTACATATTCAAGTGCTTATTCGTGATGACCATACAAATATGACGACCTTCATGGCAGAGTGCCAAGAGCTATGTCTCCCACACCGAAGGTTCCATGTTCGATTCCCGGCAATGGCATCTAATTATCACACTGTCTTTGGTCAAGTGTAGAATTCACGTGATAATTAAAGGGCGATAGATTAGCTACCTATCACATGTCATAAAAATCAATCGCTGAAAGCATGGAGGCCAATAACTTTCTCGCAAATAACCTGTTTATTTCTCTTTTTTTGGTTGACTCGTGAATATTGAATTCCTGTTACAGAACTAAATATTTTTTCCCATCTTAATTATAATTGTTTACAATATTGTGTGTGGTTTCTTCCCCTCCTAATTATTTTTTACATAAACAAAGACTTTTTGTTATATTTTTTAGTTGATTGACCTTACGATGACGATGACGAAACAGCTGTTGCGACAATATATAATAAATTGTGATATTTATAGTTTAATTTAAACAGTGAATAATGTTGAAATATCAAAGTGTTTCCACTAAAACAATGGATTGTCTAATAAATAATATAATATTTGATTTATTTAATTTAACTACGTCTTCTTCAATTTCTTGTACCATTCACTATGTTAACTTACACCTATTTATTGTTTCTTGAACAATGATGTAAAACTTCATATTAAATAATTAATACGAATGAAAACGGCAGATGTCTAGAAGTTTTATAATGCCTTAGAAGGGCGAAACATGTCATTCCCATAAAAATAATAAAACTTCTAGAAAACTGACGTTTTCATTCGTATTAACTTATACCTTTTTCGATAGTTTCTTAATTTATTCTTTCCATCTGTCCAAACCATTTCAATGAACATTTCATTATCTTTTGTTCACAACGCTTTTATTTGCACTATTTTCTCTTATTACATTCATATTTGGCACTCCTTCGTTCACTTATTAATCACACATTCGTCTAAAAAAATCTCAATTCCTAACTTCGATTGAGGGACAACATTAAAGAGACCGCCGATACGACATGGATGCGTGATCGAAAGACATGGAGGTAGATGGAGGATGTCTAGGAGGAGTGGACGGATTTAGGCTGATGTTGATTCTTCTTCTTCTTCAAGTGCCCAATCACCTCGGCGAACTTGTCCCTGTCCTGCGCCGCTCGGAACAGCTCGTACACACTTCGGATGCCGGTCCACTCCCTCACGTTTTCCTGGACAATTGTCTCCTACCGGGCCCTCGGCGTCCCTTAATTTTTCCTCCAATATCAGTTGGAGAATGTGGTACTTGTCCCCACACAGTACACGACCCAGATAAGAAATCATCCGAACCTTGAACCTTGATAGTTGTCTCAACATGTCTGTCCAGGGAATTTTGAGCATTCGTTGATGGAGCTACATTTCAAATGCTTCCAGTCTTTTCATCTAGTTGACTTTCAAAGTCCATGTTTCACACCCATACTATAAAACAGACCACACATAGCATTTGATCATTCTCTGGCGGAGTTTCAAGTTTATGTTATCATCGCATAAGAGTGATTTTATTTTATTAAACGTAGCTCTTGGTGCCTCAATTCTGCATTTTATCTCTGTATGATATTGATGATGAATATTTTTTTTTAATCACTGTTAATTCAAAAACTTTGTTTTATATCACAAATTGTATTTATTTTACTTTACGACAGCTGTTTCATCAACCAATGTTGACATCATCAGGTGTTATAAAAATATTTATCAAATGTCAAATTTTCGTAATTTTTCGAATCTTTGTGTATTTGTAAAATAAAACAAAGTTTTTGAATTAACAGTTATAAAATGTTAAAATATCATAGTGTTTCTGCCAAAACAATAAAATATTTTTTTGTAATTCCATATCGTAATAATTCAGATGAATGACTTAATTGTTGGATCCACGAATGCTCAATTATCTACCTATACACCCACACTATAACCCGATTACAACGGCACCTATCAAACAGAAATTTCTCGAAAGTAAGACATCGCCGCATCTATTTTGCGATCGAATAATTAAGTAGCAATTAATAAGTGTAATTTTCCGCAATCTAACCACTGATAAAGCCCAAATCGTATTACCAATAATGGGGGTTCTCTCCGTGCGATGTACCAACGCGCAGCTCCAGCCTCCAATCACACAATCAATCAATGATCACTTTTCTTTCTTATTTAATTATTTCGTTTCTACAACTGTGATGTCTTCATCACTCAACGTAGCACCTTTCGTAACACCGAGACCGACGAATGAAGAATGAAGAGCCGATGACTCATTGATGGATTTATCTTCAAGTCAATTCACTTAAGATTTTTTTTTTTGCCTTCACTCATTGTGTTGTGGATTCACATTTGAATAAATTAAATAAATAAAAATTCAAATAGTCAATTGTTTTGGCCGAAACACTATGATACTACAACATTATTTACTGTTAAAATTTATAACAGTGTTATGTTATCAGAGTTAAATTTATTCACTTTTTGTGTGTCGCGACAGCTGTTTCGCAAACCCGATGTTGGCATCATCAGGTGTTACTAATAACTGATGATGCCAACATAGTTAAGCGAAACAGCTGTCTGACACTCAAAAAATGAATGATAATTTTTTTAATAATTTGTTAAAAACAGCTAATAATTTAATTTTTAAACATTGAAAAGAAGTTATCACTTGGTGGTTTGAAATATTTAAAATTAGAATTAAACACTTTCATAACGCTGTATAAAACCACTTTATTTTGAGTCAGGAGCGCCAACCGGTTTCACTCTGTAACGAGCTTCGTCAGGGCTATACACAAACAGTTTGTGTATAGCCCTGCGAAGCTTGTTACAGAGTGAAACCGGTTGGCGCTCCCGACTCAAAATAAAGTGGTTTTATACAACGTTTTCAAAGTGTTTAATTCTAATTTTAAATTTAATTGATCTTTACGCAGACATATTAAGGCTGGGACAGGGCCATATTCGACGCACAATGTTTAATAAATTAAATAATCAATGAATTATAATATTTTAAATTAAAGTACAATTGTATCCTAGGAAATTCATGCTCTAAATTAAAGCATCTTCAGCATCGCTAATATGAACAAATCGGCAACAAATTATTCCTGTGAGGAAAATTTTCAGATAAATGATTTCTTCTTAGATTTTATGAAACCGGTAAGTTTAAAATCAATTTTGTGGAAATTTGCTTATGAATATTTTTATTAAAATTTTTACTAATTTCATCTTTAATTTTTTTTATGAAACACGAGAGAACTAGTCATTATTTTTTATGCACTTTTGCCCCAATTCCTCTGGTTTTCATAGCGCATCGCCAGAAACCAATCGTAATTACGTACAATAATCTCAGATTAATTGTTTCTCCATAGTAAATCGGACCCGGTATCACTCCGTGGCGGATGCGGGAGATGATAAATGATCCATGCATCAATCTTTTGATGACTCGCCGAATAAATGATCACAAAAGAATTTGGCACAATGAATATCGGAGATCGATAAAAAAGATCATTATAATTGGCACCTAGCGAGGAATTACTATAAATTAATCAAAATGGCTCTAAATAACTGGTCGTTATTTGAGAGAACAATTAGATAAGTGTTTGGTGGATGCTGTGCCGCTATCCCACGGCTTTCGTCGTGCGCATACTGAGAACAGATATATTACAACAAAAAAATGTTCATATACTCTGTAACGTAACAATTACTATTTCTTGTTTATTTTCGGTTATCTCAATATTCAGCGTTTAGCTTTCGACTGCATTCAAACCCCTAGTTCCCGTTTTTACCACCAGAGTGCTACTTTAGACTCTTGTTCGCGCGCTTCGCGGATTTGGCGCTAAATTCACCCCGATGTGTGCGCCCTCTGCAGTTGACTCTCAGCCCCTTCTGCGCAACCCCTTCTGCGCAGCCCATACGGCCCCACTTCACTTCGCTTTGAGCTGTCAACTTCGCGGCATCGATTGGAGGATCGCCGTTTCGACCCGCGATTTTCCCGATGGGATAATCCGCTTTCATCTAGCCTCATCCGCCATGGAACAACTTCGAGCAAGGTATTTGAGGTACTTGCCATCGTGCCCTTAAAATCTGTGGCATTATTTCAGGTTTTCCGCCAACTTGTCCTGCACTATGGCGATGCCAAAAGTGCATATCCGCTCCCAGGCCGTTTGTCAAGCCCGACCTTGCTGCGGTTGATTCCCTCCGCCACGGTCCGAGCCATCCTCTTCTCCCGAAATTGCCGCCCACGTGTTGTCGCACATCATGTCTCGACAACGTGGTAGACCTCACCACCATGCGGAACTGCGAGGACCACTTCTTCACGCCGCTTCAGACAGCACCAACAGGTTAGGGAACCTCGTGTCTGCCAGGTGACGCTCTGAATATTGATTTGCTGACCCACCATCTTCTGGTCAGCGTCGCTGATAACGTCTACGGACGACGTCGCCGGTCGATGTCCTGATGAGCACGCCGTCGAGGAATCGCCTCAAACAGCCTCTTCATTATTTCATCATGTGCCTTTTTTTATGTATTCGTACGACATCTCTAGCCCCTAGATAATATTTTTAACTATTTTATGTGTTACAATAAACCCTCATGTATTCCGTGATATGTCTTTATTTACACCTTTCCCTATTCGAATGACAAGCAGCCGGAAAGTATCTCACGAGAAAACCGGAGATCTAAGGGCCCGCTCTCTGCGCTAGCCGAGGTAGGGAGATAGGCATTACACTGGCGCCCAAACGTGTGGCGTTCTGGCGTTGTCATTCGATGAAGGACTTGTGTAAGCTAAACATATGTCGTATATTGATTGTTAACTGTTTATTGTCAAATTGGTAGTTTGTAATTAATATTGTTTATAATGAAATCCCCCATGTTATATCTGACTTTCATAACAACTTCTGTCATCCCGGGATTGAAAAAACATTTAGAACCCTCTCGCAAACATTTTATTGGAGCAATATGCGTCGCACTATCAAACAATTCATAAAAACTTGCGACACCTGCAAGGCCTATAAGCATAGCACGCAGTCCCCTTTAGGTTTAATGACGGTGCCTAAACGCCTTTCTAAACCCCTCGTCTCCTTGTCTGCAGACCTCGTAGGGCCACTCCCGATGTCCAATCATCGCTTCTGTCACATTCTGACAGTAGTAGACAACTTTTCAAAATTTGTTTGGGCATTTCCCCTTAGGACAGCCAACTCCAAAACTGTAATTAAATTACTCGAGGAGAAAATATTTCTGCCTTACTCTGTTCCCCGTACGCTTATTATCGACAACGGAAGTCAATTTGTCTCCAAGGAGTTCCGTAAGTTCACTGAGAGAACCTGGAGGATCTGTTGGTGGACGTGCGCTGCTCATCATATGCAGATTTCAAAAAAGCCGCACAAGACAGGTAAGAATGGAAGAGAAGAATAGAGGAAATTGCTGCAAACTAACCCCAGGATTGAAACCAGAGAAAGAGAGAACCATAGGACATAGGACATAAAGGATTCCCACCCAAAGCTGTTATAGGCTAACGGCACCTTTCGTCAGCTTCGCTCATTCAATCTCTTGGCTCGACCCTCATTCATGCGGGACTTACATTAGAAAAATTATAAGAAATCACGGGGGATCCAGGATACATATCTTATTCTTCTTCTTCGAGTGCCCTGTCGGGTCCTCCAACTTTGGCGATCACCTTGGCGAACCTGTCCTTGTCCTGCACCGCTCAAATCAGCTCCTCCACACTTCGGATGCTAGTTCACTTCTTCACGTTTCGCAGCCAGAATATCTGTCTCCTACCGGGCCCTCAATTTTCCCCTCCAATATCAGTCGGAGAAGGTGGTACTTTTCCCTACGCAGTACATTACCCAGATGAGAAATCTTCCGAACCTTGATAGTTGATAACTTCGGTATTGATAACCATGTCTGAAATGCTTCCAATCTGTTCATTTAGTTGACTTTTAAGGTTCACATTTTACATCCATACAATAAAACAGACCACACATAGCATTTAATCATTCTTTGGCGGAGTTTCAAATTTATGTTACCATTGCAGAAGAATGAGAAGAATGATTTCATTTTATTAAATGTAGCTCTTGCTGCTTCAATTCTGATTGTATTTCTACATCTCGGTCAAGATATTGTGTTAGTATGCTGCCGAGGTATTAAAATTTCTCCACCCTTTCAACGTTACGGCCGTTCAAATGCAATACTGACCCACTGTAGTCAAGCCGTCCGAATGTCGAGATCTACGAGAAATATTATTAAATATGAGATTTTTTTTTTGTATCGCTCTTTACATCATGACAGCATGAGCCAAATCTATGTAAAGGGTAGCTGTCTTAGTGATTCCCGTTACATGTGATAGGTAGATAATCTATCGCCATTTTATTGTCACGTAAATTCTACACCAGACCAAAGACAGTGTGACAATCACACTGCCCTCGCCGGGAATCGAACCCTTAACTTTCGGGGTGGCGGTCAATGCAGTTACCACTCGGCCACGAAGGTCGTCAAATATGGCGTATTTGAGGCACATTCTCCGCAATGAAAAATACGGTCTATTGCACCTCATCATGAAAGGGATGATTAAGCGTAGGCACGATGTGGGAAGGTCCCAGATGTCCTGGCTGGAAAATATCAAAGAGTAGATCGGAATTAGGAGGGTGGAGGAGATATTCCATATAGCACAGGACAGAGAAGTCTACGCCAGAGTAATTGCTGACGTCTGGGCATGGCACTTTAAGAAGAATAACCGATGTGAGACATGAAATCAAGAAAATAAAAATAAAAACACGACTAAATCAATCAACCTTTCATTTATCTCAACACAATATTTCGGTGAAATGGCATAGTTGTTAGTTAGTAAGTTAAAAATAAATATAGCATTAAGAGTGCTTACTGATTATTAATCTCTATTGCAAAAGATGCATAAATATTTATGACCAAACTTTATAGTTAATGGATTTTTTTTATTATATTACTTGCAACACGTATTGAAATCTTCTATTTCTCATTACGCATGACTGGTGTTATAACTACGCTCAAATTGTGTTACCGGACTGTGCTAATATATTAAAATTACCATATAATAATGATTGCTTGTGATCAGATCATAAATAATACCCACTGCGAATAGCGTTATTTGAATATGCATACCCATTTTGTTTAGTCACTAAAACTGAATTACATATCAAAATTTCTTTATTTCGTCATACCCATGAAATCTAACACATTTTAGTGTGTCTGCTTCAGTACGTAATAATTGCTGTGTTATTATTTTTCATTGGTTCAAAACCGGGTGCTGGTCTAGGGTACAGAAAGCTTAGCTCATATACCAGATGATTTGAACACGAACATATTCCTTATTTAGTATAATGCCCTATTTTTTTTTCTCATATTGGAGATTGTATAATAAATTCTAATACTATTAACAACTCGAGTAATAAATACAACAAATAGAGTTCATTCATTTATTCATTTCTCGGGGCTACATCTCGGTGTGGGACTTGGCCTCCTCCACAACGGTCCTCCACTGACTTCTGTCTCTGGCCCTCTCTCTCCATTCCCCAGCTCCTTCCATTTTCTCCCAATCTTCTTCCACGCAATGAGACCATATTTTCATTGGTCTGCCTCTTGGTCTCTTTTCGTGGGGCACCCAAATGGATATAATTTGTAGTGTTCTACCCTCTGGCATTCTTTCCACATGACAACAAATAGATTAAAGAACCATAATAAATTTAGTGCCCCAAATTGCAGCACCAAAGCACTTCAAATCTGCTGAGCTGAAGGGATGTCGTCTACTCGACGAGTTGTTATAGCGAATATTTTTTTATTTATAAATATTGTATTATTTTACAATTAGTATTAGAATTTATTTAATAATCTTTAATAGAACAGAAAATAGCTCATAATCATGAAAAATTAATTATGAATCTCATGTTAGATTAATCATGTTAGATTAATCAAGATGAAATTAATCATGAAAGAACAAAAAAAAAGCTCATAATCATGAAAAAAAAAAAAAAAAATAAGCTCGAACCCATTTTCCCTGGATCAAGTTTCTACTTATGTGCTTTTATATTGCCCTGATGAAGCTTTGGGTCTAAGCGAAACTAGTTTGCGTCAAATACTCGTTTAATATAAATACCACGATTAAAATTAAAAGTGTTTGTTTTATTTAATATATTATTAATGTTCCCTTTGATTTGTTCATTCTAAATTCATTATTATTTTGCCAGGATTAATGTGGGGTAAATACAAAATAAATCTCTTAAGCTTATGTGTGCAAAATCTCTATATCTTTGAGAGCCAACGTTACTATATGTAAAATTTCATTTTTAATTCACAATTTACTATTTTATACTGGAAGAAGCCATGCGACAGATAAGACGATACAATCATTTGAACTCTGAATATATGAAAAATACTTACAATAACTTGGAGAGAAAAAGTTCGCAGATAGATTGTTCTCCAACGGATAAAAAAGCATCTGGAGTTGCTCGACAGTGTAAAAACAAGAATACCTGTAATACTTTGATCACGTAATGAGAGAGAAAAATACGAACTGCTACAACAAGGAAAATTCAGGGAAAAATACTCCTAAATTCAGGAATAAATACCAGGAAGAAGAGGTCCTGGTCGGAGAAGAATCTTTTGGCGGCACAATTTAAGACAATGGTTCAGAAGTAGCACGACATCTCTGTTTTAGCCTTGATGATCGCCAACCCTCGCGGAGGAGACGTTGCCGGCGCTTAGAGAAGAAGAATACTGTAAGAAGTTAATGATTTTTCTTCGAAATTTTCAGTCATCAAATGATTTTACTGAAATCTCTTGATGGAAGTCCATTTTAAATAACAATTAAATAAAACGATTAATACGAATTAAAACGTTAGTTTTCAATTGGTTTTATTATATTGATTGGGAATGGCATATTTCGCTCTTCTAAGGCATTATCAAATGTATTTGTATTAATTATTATTTGATAATGCCTTAGAAGGGCGAAACATGTCATTTCCATCAAATATAATAAAACTTCTAGAAAACTAACGACTTCATTCGTACTAATTATTTAATATGGAGTTTCACATCATTGTTCAACAAACAATAAATAAATAAAACGATTTTTTTACCTACTTCCAATTTGGTATTTATTTTGACAACTACCAGTTTCGCTAGGCTCGCTGTTGAAATAAAGACGAACGTGAAAGTAGTTAAAAAACATCGATTTATTTATAATAATTATTATTTAAATTTTAGTCGACTTTTTTAGGTATAATTATCGTATATGTACAATATTTCTCACCGTTAAAGTATTTGTAGAACAACAAAATAAAAAAAGAAACAAAATAATCAAACCATTTATTAAATAGGTGCTAGATAACCTTTCTATCTTACAGCCTATAACACTAACATCTCAATAATCAATAATTTCTCAATCGTTTACATTAAGAATCATTGTCGGGAGTCTACAATCAATCCAGAGGCGTAACGCATCAGGCACTTACACTGCTTAATTTAAAAATTCCAGCTTTTCATGAATCAAAACGGTATTTTTCATGATTAATTCCAATGAAAACGTCTGTTTTCTAGAAATTTTATTTTGTTTTATGGGAATGACTTTTTATATGCTTTGGCTTGCTAAGTTATTATCAAATGTCACATTTGATAATACCCTAGCAAGGCGGAAATCATTACGGGTTCTTCAAAGAGTTTTAGATGGTCACCTAGGGTAGAAGGGTTTTATGTATTGTTGAAAGTAAAAAACCTTAAACTGTCAAAAAAAAACAATCTTAAAAGCGGGAAACATTCTTTTTTTTTTAAATATGTATATTATATATTTGTTTTTTACTTTTTTATATACTTTGTTTACAACACGAACTTAAAAAATAAATAATAAAATTAAATATCAGACATGTTTTGGACAACCCGGTCCTTCCTCAGTGATATTATAAAGATATTTAATGTATTATAAAATTAAAACTGTTAATAAATAAACGTTTTTTGTATCACAATTGTATTTTATTTTACGCGCCAGCTGTTTCATCGACCAATGTTGACATCATCAGGTGTTACAATAATATTATTGTAACACCTGATGATGTCAATATTGGTTGATGAAACAGCTGTCGCGTAAAATAAAATACAAAAAACAAAGTTTATTCATTAAAAAATTTTAAATGTTAAGGTATCATAGTGTTTCGGCCAAAACAATGGACTATTTTATTATATTATAAAATTGTTTACAAAAATGATCAGTTTTGACAGATGTCATAAAGATTTATTAATAACATCTGTCAAAACTGATCATATTTGTAAACAATTTTATAATATCTTTATTACATCACTGAGGAAGGACCGAGTTCTCCGAAACATGTCAAGTTAGTGTTGTAAACAAAGTATATAAAAAGGAAAACGACAAATAAAACATCTAGAACACAAAGGATGGCGAACATAGAATAAATATATCATACCATTTTTCTTTTCCTGAAACTACATTTAACGAAATACTATTGAAATCATAATTTCATGTTTTTTTTTTATTGTTAAGAACGCTTATAATTCCACTTTTTATTTCATGCCTTGAAGTTTTTATCTCTGTAAAAATACAAAACGATTGTTTCTTAGTAGGTGATATCATGACGAAACTCGAAGTCATTCAAAAATAATAAATAATAATTATGGTTTTTTTTTTTTAATAAATTTCCTAACAGTAATAAATTATTAGTATCAAAAATTATTGTATTTTTATTCATTTGAGTTACGACTTTGAATGGCGGCATGCAACATTTCGTATGGGAATTTTTGTATGACTATGTTCTAAGAAAGAGTTATCATCCATCACCCACAGACAGCCTTAGACGAAGTAGGTGAGCGCACTCGCGTAAACAGCGAGTTAACACTTCTAATAAAATAAATGAAGGTAAAAAAAAATCTAAAAACGCATTGATAACTTTTTTTTTCATAAAAAGTACGCAGACATACTGTTAAAATATTTATTGCTGATATCCGAGCTAATTTCTTCTTAACCTTTCCCCTGTAGTTTTACATAGTTTCCTTAACTATATGGCGAATTTTGGAACATAAATACGAGTAGATGGACCACAGAGCTTGACTGTCAGTCAACTCTATAGACTTTAAATTAAATATAAAAAACAGATATTTTTTATGAATAAAAAGATATTCAATAATTAATACGAATAAAAACGGCTGTTTTCTAGTTTTATCATATTTTAAGTGAATGACTTGTTTGGCATGTCTTAAGCATTATCAAATGTCTGTCATTTTATAATGCCTAGACAGGCCAAACATGTTATTCACATAAAATATGATTAAACTTCTAGAAAACAGACGTTTTCATTCGTATTTATTATTGAATATGGAGTTTCACATCATTATTCAAGAACAAATTAACAGAGAAAGTAGAAATAATATTTTTATCCCATTACAATTATCAAAAATATTTAATATTGATCGAAAAATCGGTCAAGGAAAATGCATTGTCAAGTGAAAAAAAAAATATTTAAACATACCTTTGCTTACGGCTTATATCGAATGCGTAAAGTATCATAAAAAATTTACTCGAAATGAAAGCTCACTCTTTTCGTTTTAACTACACTTTAAAAATATACACATTTATATGAAAATATAGGGTATTTCATACTTAATTACGTTTCGAAAAAAAAGGGTTTTCTTCTATATTCACATTCACTTTGCGTTGTGAATTCTCATTTGAATAAATGTTAATTACACTCAGTATTACAATACTTTATTTCACTAAACACAGACATGTTTCGCTTAAAACGTTACCTCTATCAATGTACTCGTATACATTTTTGAGATAATCAAATGATTTTACTGAAATCTCTTGATGGAAGTTCATTTTAAATAATAATTAAATAACAGACTGGTTCTTACTAAGTACCGATACATAATACATATATGTCGATGCCAGCGAGCCTGGCGAAACCGGTCGCTGTCGAAATAAAGACAAAAGTGGAAGTAGTTAAAAAACATCGTTTTATTTAATTATTATTTACACATTTTTAACTCACACTGTGCACAATTTAAGGTATTTAAAACAAATAAATAGAGAGTTTTTATTGTACAATAAAAACTATATAACTATAGAGAATTGCACATTTTACAAAGGTATTATAAAATAATAATTGATATTGATCAGGAAAAGACAAACATTATATTTGTTTCGTATAATTTTTTGATTTATGTATTAAATTTACATCATCGTTAATTTTTTTTTAATAAATTAAATAAAACTTAGAAATAATAACGTACAATCAAAATGAAACTATAATTTCGGAACACAATGTAATTTCTGAGAGTTAAAAAAATTACGTTAAGATATAACATAAAGGATTTTGAAGTGTACGAAATTTGTGGTTATTTTATTGAATTGTAACGAATTAACTGTTATTTGAGTGTCTCTTGAGACTTTCAGAGATTTTTTTATCCCGAGGTCATTCGAAGGTCGAATGGCTTTCGAAATCAGAATGGACGCCTCTCGTCACACAATCTTTATGTCATTTTTATTAGCAAGCGTTCAGGGAAGGGAAATGTGCTTTCGTAAGCTTTTTCTCTCAAAATGTTCCCACGCGACGAACAATTAAAGATAACCGCTAGTGAACTAAACGGGAGAACCTGGTAAAAAACAGAAAAAATAATACATACCTGCTTACAAAAAATACCTTACCTGACTTCTCCTTACTAAGGTTTATATGAAATGTGATTCTTTCATAATTCGGTACTTATTTGGCAAAAGGTCCCAACTGCTTTTTTATGAATTTTACAGGAGAGCAAAAATAACATTTTTACATTATTTTTATTATTTATAAAAATGTTATTTGTGTTCCAAATTGTTTATTTCAAATGTCAATTTACGTAGCATATCGTTTTCTAGAAGATATCAGTAACTCATTTTTTTTTTAAATATATCTAAATATTTTTAAAAAATAGTATAATAATGCAATTGTACATAAAAAAAAATGTTAAAAAAAAGAACAGCTCTAACGTTTTGTCAAAACATAAAGTGTGCAAAAATAATACTAATGGTATTATATATTTATTTCAATTTCACAAAAAAAACGCATCTGGGACCTTTTGCCAAATAAGTACCGAATTGTTTATTTTAATATCATATTGAGGAAAACTTACACTTTCTTGAAGTTTTATTTCAATTCATTCTTTGTATATTTCCATCCGACTTCGAATGTGGCTGCCTTTCAGTATTAGATTAATTTGGTTATGTCATGCTTTCCTTGGTCTTCCACGGCTTCTCTTTCCACTCGCACTATTTATATGCATCACTTTCACTGTTCTTCTCTCGTCCATTTGTTCCATATGCCCAAACCTTCTCGGGGATCCTTTTTTTAATTTTACTTATGATTCAATCATCTTCATTACATTTCTTAATTATTTCGTCGTTCGGTATTCTATAATATATCGTTTTTCCGAAAAAAAAATTCAGTGATCTCATTTCTACGGCATTTATCCTAATTTTATCTTTCTTTTGTCAGCTCCAAGCTTCATTTTCATACATAAGGGTTGGCACTATAACTCCATTATGTACTGCTAACATATGTAATTACTCCAAGAAACAGAAAACATATGTGATTACTTCTGAGGCTTTTGTCTTTTATTTAAATTGTTTTAGCTTTTTAGGCATGCTCACCGTGTGATTTCTTCACTGGAGATAACAAGAAGCTTTTATTGTTAACTACAAGGAGGTACTAAGCGCCTCAGCGGGGTTCTAAACGATGTCAACGAATGGACCGAGCTTCAAATAATTATTGTGATATTTATGACCGGCGTTATAACTTGACTCGGGAATGTTTAACTCCCATAAATAATATTGTGATATAAATAATTACGTTAAAAGTTTACCTTAATTTGTCAAAGGACAGAAAGCTAAACGTACTCTTTAAGTACAATACCACCATCAAACACATTTAGCTCGTGGTTATGGATGAATTTTTTTATGTTTTAATCCCTGAGTTTGTTTTGCAGCAAAGTATGATATCTTACGTGGTTGGGCTGATGTCCCTTTATTGCTCTCTGTGTGACTCTCAGCTTGTTGGCACTTTTTTGTGACATTGTGACTGTCTCAATACTAGTGGTCGAGGCGTTTACAGGACTTATGACCTGTCATTGGTTGGGTGAAGCGATCGCTTTATGTTAATAACATTCTCCATTCCGCCCTTCTTACGACCACCACGTCTAGCAATTTTTTGGATCTATATGCTACAATGTTGGGGAACACTTCACATTTTTTAGTTCAATCTACACTAGCGTCACGTATTAAGATTAACCATTTATATGTATTCACTCACAGACTCGATGTTGGTATTGTCCAGCACACAATCGTGCTGGTTGTGGAGTGAGGTTCGTTTTTAGCCAAACCTTTTTAGATGCTTCCTTCAACAAATATTCATTAATGTTATGAAACAAAACAAGTTACCATCAAAGAACAATAAAGAATGATTTTAAAAAGGCTGGCATCAAAGTAACGCCATCTCTGAACAAAACACCGCAATGCCGGACTGGTGTGACACTTCCCGCTTTACACATTTTGTAGCGCGTTATACGAGAACACCTGTGGCGTGTCTATTGAATGTTTTGTTTAAGTTTTTAATTAAATATATAATTTATAGCCACTTGGGCAATTGTGTAGCGGACATTCGCTTCAAGTCGGAATTTTACCTTATTAACTTTGATATAAAAGTCTGTGTTCTAAACCTAAACCTATTCAAGTCTGTGTTCCTCTTAAAACCTCAAAATACATATTTATAAAATTGTATGCACAATTCCATAATTAAAAAACTAAGTAATTAACCATCACGCCGTCTCTGATAGGCAAAAATAATCGACCGCCACATTGTTCGGTCTTGACATACTTCTCTCACTTCCTCAACATTCATACATCGTGTCATGCACGCACGTCTATTTCTCCGACTCCTCATTTGACTGATTTGTTCGTATCGCATGTTTTCCGAGATCTTCCTCAATTTTTAGTCTCGGCTTTCTTTACTTATTGTTTCTTGAATAATGATGCAAAACTCAATATTAAATAATTAATACGAATGAAAACGTCACTTTTCTGGAAGTTTTATTATGTCACGTCACATTTGATAATGCCTAAAACATAGCATTCTCATAAAATATAATCAAACTTCTAGAAAACTGACTTTTTATTCGTATTGATTACTTTCTTTACCATTATTTCTTTCTTCATTCATTCTTTCCATATGTCCAAACCATCTTAATGATCCTTTCATTATTTTGTATATTAAACTATCATTCACACTGAATTCACTTAATATATATACATTTGATAATCTATTATTTACAGATTTACCACATATTCGTCCAAGTAATCTAACTTTTCCTACCTATTCATTTTTAAATTATTTAAATGGGAATTATCAAAATCCTCTAATAAGCAGATATTTTATACAAACTGTAAATAATCCACCCAACTATCGTATTGGAATTAGGACTCCTCAATAAACAACGTTATTCGAATTAAGTCAACGAATGGTAAAAAAAGTATATGTTAACGATGTAAATGGAACTAGAAATAGAGGAAGAACGAGGAAAACGTGGCATGATTAAATAAATCAAATATTGAATGTCGGCCACGTGAGGACTCGACGCGTAAATCGACGCGTGCGCATAAATCGACGCGTGTGCATGACACGGTGTATGAATGTTGAGGAAGCGTGAAAAATATGTAAGGAAAGAAAAGGAAACGGCGTGATGGTTGGTTAGTTAGTTAGTTAGTAATATAACTTGAAAGCATAAGTGGGCTAATGTCGTGTATTGTACAGTTATTAAATGTTTATTGTAACTTAAACAATATGTATAACCATATAATATATATTCTTACTATTGATGGACTCGTCAGTTATCTAGAAGTTTTTTTCTGAGAGTTCTATAAGGCATTCGATCATTATCAATTCAACATTCCCCATAAGGCGATTCCCTATAAACCACTTCCATAATACCATCGTATAAGAAAAATTATAGGAAAACGGCAATTTTCAATATTATTAAATATGTCATTTCGTTATATACACCGATAAAATTACAAATAAATAATTCTACCGTAAAATGACACTAGCGCTCTGCAAAAAAGTTTTGTTCTGAGCTTTAATTACAACCCTGATTTACTCGTATGTATAGAAATTTAGCATAACACTTTTAAGTATTATGGTATGAAGGTTACATAAATGTTAAGAGACAAGTTTCCTTTGTCGAATGTGTGATGCTAGATTTTAAATTGCAAGTAAGAAGAAATATAGAACGGAAGAAATTTTTTTTTTTTTTAAATATTAAAGTATGACTGCACTTGTCATCATCATCGGCTGTCCCTCGTGTCCGAGGAAGACTGTCATCCCTTTTTGTGGGTCCGCATGTGACTAAAGAGACCGATCCTGTACCCACGAATTCTGGGACATCTGGGGCAGGGGAAGTCGCTTGTAATGGAGCCGTCACCGTCTCCCAGTGGTCTCTCCTTTCTCCTCCTCCTCTTCTCTGCGACGTCGTCTTTGCGCTGTGCTTCAAAGTCTTGCGTGCTTTTATGTACTGCTGTTCTCCACCTAGGTCTGTCCTCTGCAGTCTTTTCCCAGCAATCACAGTCGATGTAAGTCTTTTGTAGGTTTCCTTTAAGGGAGTCCTTAAAGCGTTTCCTCTGACCACCGTGTGAGCGTTTCCCTTGGGTAAGTTGAGAGTACATAATCTTTATTGGGAGTCTTGTCTCAGGCATTCTGATGACGTAACCAGCCCAGCGCAGTTATAAGTATAAGTAAATATATACCACTTTGTTGCCTGCCCCAACCCTTCTTTCATTATCCCCCTCCACTCGCCCATCTTTTGTAAACATACTACCTGAATACACGAACTCATCTACTTGCTCTTAATTTTCACCTTTCACGCTAATGTTACAGACTCTTCATCTCTATTATTTTCTCTGTATCCTATTCTCAAATTCAAGCTGCCATCATTGTTCAAGCAACTATATATAATATATACTGAATTTAATACGTTTAGTATATAAATCATTGTCTCGAACTACAATGTGCCACAAGCTACTCGTATTTTAATGAACCGACGAAATTTTCATACCAATTTTCGAGTTGCGCAACCCCCGACTTACTTGTTCTGTATGCTGTGTATTAGGTCCGCATCACAGTGTCGAGTATTTTTATCCTGCCTCCGATCTCCGAGAATGGTTAACAATAAATTTTAATTGGGGACGATTGTAAGGTAGGCCGTATGTACCTACCCGCCGATGAAGAAATAAATTAGGGGGAAATTGTAGACAATCTAAAAAATCAACTCATAGAACGCTTATACTGTAGAATTCCATAGTGATATACTTAGGAAATGCAAAATAACTTTGTTTAATCCACAAAACACTACATGTTTCGGAGGATACCTCCATCTTCAGGTGTAAAAATATAGTAAAAACTAAACATACAAAGACTTATATTAAACTCGCATTTTAAAATAGATACAATAATTTAAATTTAAAAATTAACCTTGACTATTTGTTATAATTGCCTGCTTATCAATTAATTTCTGTATTTAAATTATTGTATCGAATTTTATATTCGTCTTTCTTTGTTTAGTTTTTATTATATTTTTAAACCTAAAGACCGAAATCCTCTATCCTCCGAAACATGTCGTATTTTTTTTTTAATATTTTGTGGATTAAACAAAGTTATTTTCAATTTCCTAATCTAAAAAATGCTCTTAAAAATACTATATCTAGATAAAAATGATGTCTTTATTAAATATTCGTCTTCACGCTTTGCTGTAGATTCATATTAAATAAAAATTTTTTTTTCAACAGTGAATTCCAACAATAATTAATTAAATGTTCAATTAACATAATTATATGTTTGATAATCTTTTCTAAATAATGCAAAAGTTATCCAATTAAATTTATTACATTCAGTTTAAATTTTACACCAAAAATGGATGAGAACCATCCGAAACATATTTTATTTATTTTTATTTTATTTTATTATTGAGGGTAACAAACAGCAATTACAGTATATGAATATAAACACACAGAGACAACAAAACAAGGCCAATTACATGCTACCACAAATATTATAAAACAACTGACATAAGGTTAATATATAAGAAGAATAATTAAAGATGAAATATAATTTTAAAAGGCAAAAAAAAAGAAAAAAATAGAGTAACTAGTTTCATTCGCCCCGAAGGGTTGCTCCAACCATTTTTTTAAAATCACTTTCATTAAGATAGAACACATCGATGTTATTAAAACACTTATTGTACATGTCGCACGTCCGGTACTCCGCCGCACTCTGAGCGTAGTTAGTCCGATAAGCAGGAAGGTGGAATATTTGGTTCGCAGTGTGTCTTGTGCGAAGCATAAGGGTATTCAGTAATAATTTACTAAGAAGTTCGGAGTTGTCTATTTTGAAGTGAATGATTTTATGAAGCAACATCATATCATTAATTGTTCGCCTATTTTCGAGAGATTCCCAGGAATAAAAATTAAGGGCAGAATTATAATTTGTAAATTATAATATGTGTGAATAGTATAATAATGTATTTTACATGATTTTCTAGTGTTTTAAATAAATTAATTTCAATTATTAACCATGTAAATATTGAATAATTGCGTAAATATTCACGGTTGGCAGCAATATGTTTTGTGTGATATTGGGTAACAACGTGTGATTTCTCCATCTAAACCGACGTTTCCGAGATCGTTGCAGTCTCCATCTTCAAGATAATGTGGTCGTGGTAACTTTTTTTACCACCACCACATTACCCTGAAGATGGAGAATGCAACGATTTCCGAAACGTTGGTCGAGAAGGAGAAATCACACGTTGTTACCCAAAATCTAATAAAACACATGTTAATATTGCATTTAACAATTAAAAATTATATAAATAAACTTATGGTGCAGATATAATAAAACTCTATCATAGAAAAATTATTTAAAATATTTATTTTTTAATTCATAATTCAGAAAAGCATCGTTTTAAAAATTATAATTCCCATAAATATGCATTCTATCACTTATAATTTTTGGGGGAAAAAACTTATTTAATATTCTTATATAATTCATTTTAAAACAAACGGTAAAAATCCTGTTCATAAAATATACTTTGTATTATTTTTATATGAGTAAATTATAAATCATTATTTTATTTATTTACTTTGTATTTGCGTTTTGGTCATTTCTCCTTTATAATTTAGTTTTTGCTACCCACTCATTGGACAAGACAATTACAGGGGCCGACTTGCGCAAGTTGCCTCAGGCTTTATGGCTACCTGGAAATTAATTACTAACCACGACGTAGAAAGGCTCAACTAACTAGAATGATTTTTAAACGGATATTTGAATGATTTATCTCTTTTCACAGAGTGCAGCGAAACTGTCATTTTAATGCTTAATTTTAGAGATTTGTAGTTAATCATGGGATCGGGTGGGTAAAAATGTTACATCAGCATTTTATTTAACGACACTTAGCAATAATAATTCTGTTTATTGTAGTTTGCATCATTGGCTGACTTTGCTCGACTCGAGCACCATTTGTTTTATTTATCATAATTATTTACAACCGGGCAATTACGAATCAGAAGCAAGCATTAATCATTTAATATTTATTTATTTGATTGACTTTTATTATAAAACGGATTCTTTCTATTTTGTATGTTTGTGAAGAAATGCAATGTGGACTAAGAAGGTGCCTCCATGTTACTAAAACCATAAAATCTGATGCCCCTGGAAACGAAACAATGTCGGACAAACTTTCCACCACATGGCAAGAGATAGAGGAGAGAAAAAACTGGAAGCAGTAAGATATTTTTCAGAGCTATCTCTCGTGTAATCGCAGCCACTTTGTGTTGTGGATTGACATTTGAATATATTTTTTAAAATGTTGTATTATTACAATATTTTTTCACGAACATGTTTCGGGCTACAGACTTCATTCTTCAGCGTAAAAATTGTTTTACTTATATACTTCATGAAAAATGAAAACGAATTAAGGTTAATTGTTATTTTTTAGAATTATGGGACAGGGGGAATAAGATAATTATATTTAAAGTTAAGTTTATTTGGTTTTTTATAATATTTTATTTATTTTTAATGCCTCTTTTGATTTTTAAAGTTTCAAGTAAATTTAATGTTTCATCATGAAAGTGTAAAATTTCAACGTCCTTTTCATTATTAAACAATGGTCTTCTTAACTTAAAACTAACTAACTTACTATCCATCACGTCATTTCCCCGGAGGGGTAGGCAGAGAGGATGGATCAACACATTGTTCTATCCTGGCGTAATTCTCGCGCCTCTTCTACGATTGTTCCTACTTTGAATATGGCCGCCTATCATGCCATGTCTTCCTTGACTTTCCTCGACTTCTTTTCCCATTCACACTACTTGCATATATTTTAAACCATTCTTCCCTCATTCATTTGTTCCATATGTCCAAACCATCTTAGTGACTCTTTCTTAATTTTATTTATCACGCATTCATCCGCCTTACATTCCTTTCTCACTTCATCATTAGATATTCTATCATACATTGTTTTATATATCTGAACTCTGTATAATGGACAGCCTAAATACAAGGAAATCCACACTTCGCTCGGCGAACTCCTCGGCAATAGGAAGATTAGTTAAGCCGAAGCGTTGCCCCAGTTCAAATTTCGGGGATCGAGCGTTCGCGGTAGCCGGTCAATCAGCTTGGAACAATCTCCCTTCACACCTCAGATGCATAAATGATCCGACAGATTTCAGATCTAAACTGAAAACCCATCTTTTTCATATTTCATACCCAAATTAAACATTTATATTTTGTTCTACTATACTTTCTAACCGATCGCGAAAATCAGATGCAGCGTTCAAATTCAGATTTTTAGATTTAAAACACGTCTTAATGCGCCCTTGAGGTGATTACATCACAAAAACGGCGCTTTAAAAGTAAGCATATTATTATTATTATGATTATGATGATGATGATGATGATCAGCGAGCAGCGCAAGATTTGACTTGCAAGTTTTACAGAATAGATAAAAACTTGTTGGAAGCAACTTGTTGGTGGATACTTCGCTTAAGAAATGATGACTATTATATAACACGAAATCTTTAAAATCTCATAGTGCAGAAAGACTAGGTCAGTAGTCAGCGGCGTATTATGTTAACAAGAATTTATTCGATCGTGATATACCTGCTACTGATATACATACATAACAAGCAGCTATTTCCATTGTGAAACCGCCTTAACATTCAACGATTGTGCCCGAGGCCTACGGTAGCCGCGGAGTCGGCGCACTAACCGAATCTGATAACAATTGATCGGAATCATTCAACAATAAAATTATATATTACGAAACCGAATTCTATTATAATTCAGGTTTTAGGTCGTTTGTTCTTACAGAGCTTTGGTTTTAAGCAAAATATAAAGAACTATTAAGGAAATGCTAAATTAGCATACACTCGTATATTTTTTGAATAGTACAGCTTTTTAAATATTTATAAAACAAAATATTTTATTTTTAAAACTAATAATTAGAAGTGATTGCAGTGCGAATTATAGTGTTATGAACAAAAAAATTAAATGAAAATTAAAAAGGCTGGGACACATGGAAGGAATTAATGAAAAAAATATATTTTTAAGATAATCAAATGATTTCACTGAAATCTCTGGATGGAAGTTCATTTTAAATAATAATAATTAAATAAACCGATGTTTTTTACCCACATTTGTCTTTATTTCGACAGCGACCGGTTTCACCGGGCTCGCTATCGAAATAAAGACAAATGTGGAAGTAGTTACAATATAAACAACTTTGTTTTATTTAACTGTTACTTAAAAAATATGGGACCGCCGTATTGTTCTTTCTTGCCTTCTTCTTTCATTTCCGCAACATTCATACACCATGTTATGCACGCACATCAATTTTTTCCTCACGTGTTTGACATTTTATATTTGATCGTATCAAGTTATACATACAATATATGTTACCTTTCCACATTCATTATTTCGCATGTCAAAAACCATATGCTTTGTATATATAAGTGAATATTTTAATTTTTTCTAGAAACCAGACCATACCTGTTTTCATTGTGATCGAATGTATTTGTCCTGACGGAAAAAAATATATATATCATGTCTCTTTTATTTTTTATTCTTTGATTCACAGGTGCTTTAGTTTTTGGCATTGCTAATGTTATAATGGATTGAATTGTAAAGCTTATCTAAAATCAAGTGCTTACCTACTTGTTTATAGATTATATATTTAAGTACCTGTCTCCTTAAATCTATAAGTAAGTGGCTGAGTTACATTATTTTTTAATGATCGAAACCAGTGTAAGCAATCTCCTTACAGGGTTAAAGATGAAGAAGTAGCTGACATTTAACATAGGATTGATTTTATTACGTCAAATCCCTGCCGGTTTTCCTTTATTTCTTGATCCATTTATATCGTTGGTGCATATTTTCTTAAAATTATATAAAATAACACATCCTTTGCTGTGTTTGCTTAAGTTAATTTATTTCTAGTGCTAACCCTTATGTATGGAAATAAAGTTTGGTGCTTCTGTTTCGCCAGGCTCGCTGACATCGACAAACTGGTGACACCATTGCGAACGAAGTCCTTTATTTACATACAGATCAGGGATGGGAAACATGATTCCATACAAAAATAATCTTAAAATAATTATGTAAAATTAATGAATTTAAAAATTGGTATTACAGTTATTTAAGAGGGTTTGTATTAAATATAATGGATATTACATTTAACTATATCTGACATATTTATGAATAACGTTTGAAAATTTGGTATTTGTTTTTATTATTACTGTATTTCAATATAATATGTTATATATCTTGGTAAATAAGGTTGGTGTCGCCTTATTTGGTTTTTCCATCCATTAGTTCTTTGATTTTTTCTTGAGCTTTGCAACTCAAACAAGATCTAATAGATGGAAGGAAGGTTGTTAAAAAACATCGTTTTAATTAATTAACATTAATTATGAAAGGAGTACTACGTTTTCTTGGACATATGGAACGTATATATGAAGAAAAAATGATTAAGAAAGTATAAGTTAACGATATGAAAGGAATAGAGTCAAGAAAGACCAAGGATAACATGGCATGACCAAATTAATCCAATTTTAGAGGTCGGACATGTTAGAAATCAGAAAAATCTATATGCGTGCATGATTTGCTCTGTGTATGTGGAGGAATCTGGAGAGACGTATCAGAAAAAAAGTTGTGTGGCAGTCTACTCTCTCTGCCTATTGTTTTTAAGATATGGTGTGATAACTTCTTCTTATTCTTCTTCAAGTGCCCTGTCGGATCCCTCCAACGTTGGCGATCACCTCGGCTAACCTGTCCCTGTCCTGCGCCGCTCCACACTTCGGTTGCCGGTCCACTCCCTCACGTTTCACAGCCAGGACATCTGTTTCCTACCGGGCCCTCGGCGTCCCTCAATTTTCCCCTCCAGTTGGAGAAGGTGTTACTTTTCCCCACGCATTATATGACCCAGAAAGTGAAATCTTCCGAATTTTGATAGCTGATAACAGTTCCCTGTCAACTCTAGCTCGCCTCAGGGCTTTGGTATTGGTAACCATGCCTGTCCAGGGAATTCTAAGCATTCGGCGATAGAGACACATTTCAAATGCTTCCAGTCTGTTCATTGATTTGACTTTTAAGGTCCACGTTTCACATTCATACAATAAAACAGACAACACATAGCATTTGATCATTTTCTGGCGTAGTTGCAAGCTTATGGTATCATTGCAGAAGAGTGATTTCATTTTATTAAACGTAGCTCTTGCTGCCTCAATTCTGCATTTTATCTCCACATCTGATTCAAGAAATTGTGTTAGTATGATGCCGAGGTATTTAAATTTTTCCACACTTTCAACGTTACGGCCGTTCAAATGCAATACTGACCAACTGTAGTCAAGCCATCAGTGTGATAACTTGATGTTTTTAAATTTTAATACAACTCAATGAACAGACTAGAAGCATTTGAAATGTGACTCCATCGCCGATTGCTCAGAATTCCCTGGACAGACATGGTTACCAATACCGAAGTAATAAAGCAAGCTAGAGTTGACAGAGAACTGTTATCAACTATCAAGGTTCGGTAAATTTCACATCTGGGTCATATACTGCGTGGGGAAAAGTACCACCTTCTCCAACTGATATTGGCGGGGAAAGTTGAGGGACGCCGAGGGCCCGGTAGGAGACAAATGTCCTGGCTGCGAAACGTGAGGGAGTGGACCGGCAACCGAAGTCTGGAAGAGCTGTTCCGAGCGGCGCAGGACAACGACAGGTTCGCCGAGGTGATCGCCAACATTGGGGGGACCCGACAGGGCACTTGAAGAAGAAGAAAAAAACGAAGATGCTTGTCAAAATGTGTTTTTTTATCGACGATTCTATTATTAACTAACTATCTAACTAACTAACCATCACGCCATCTCCCTGAAAGGGTAGGCAGAAAGAATGGACTGTCACACTTTTACTGATGCGGCACTCCATCCTTCTCTTTTCGCTCCGCGGGAGACGCGGTGTGATGGGTTGCGAACCTCATCGCCACCAATAGGCATCTCCCGCGCACACTCTGATCTTGCAACACCCACAAAATAAATCTAAAATAAATAATATAAAATACAATGATATAAAATAAAATAACAAAATAAAAATAATTTAACACAAAATGTTCTTTTTAGATGGTGCACATATTGTCTATTTAATTTATGTTCCACGAATCCGTCGTTTTTTTAATTTAGCACATAATGTAATAACACATAATGTTTTTTTCGATGTTGCACATGTTGACATGGACGATCCGGACTTTTGTGTTTATTTAATTTATGTTCAACGTATCCACCGTTTTTTTTAAATTAGCTGTAATTAGGCACTTAACCAGCAAGAACTTTGAAATAATATTGAAGGAATTATTCAAATTGTCATTGGAACAAATAAAAAAATTATTTTTACACCTGTCAAAATTCTTTATAAAAACGATAAAACTAATATAATTTTAACAGGAAAACAGTACAAACGTATTACGTGTCACAATTAACTATTATAAAGTGCGGCAACAGTTAAATTGACTAAAACAATTCACTTATACGCGAAATATCTCCAAATTAACAGGAGCACCACATGAACCAAACCAAATTTTCAAAAACAAAAGAATATTGAGATTCTATTATTGACATATCTAAATAATTTTTTAACTAATATACCAATCGAATGAACAATTAAGAATTGAAATATTTTTCCTCTTCACGGAATTAGCTTTAGGCGCCGGTAACGATTGTTTTTTATGATAAATATTTTATGCAAGAGTTATCAATATAAAACTAACAAGAACGGCTTCTATTCTCTCGGCGAGATTGATGTATTCTTAACATGGGTTTGTTAGATAAAATCTGACCATTGTGCTCGCAAACAGGTCTATTGTTCAATTTTAAAACAAGAACACGATAAACTGGTTGATCGTCTTTTGTTTTTAGTGTGTTATTATTAATATTATTTTGTTTGCGCTACGGTTTTGAATTCAATAGTTTTTGGATTTATTTTTATTTTATATTGAGATGTTGTGAATATGAAAGATGGATGACCGAACGGATAGTGACGTCGAAAGAAGGGTTGGTGCGGGTAACAAAGTGAATGGAGCTTTTTAAAATAGTTATTGTAGACAATAATTTATCAATGAAAGCGAAAACGGACGTTCACAATGAAGTTCTGGTCCCAACTCTAATGTTTGGAAGCGAAGCATGGAACTGGCAGAAAAAGGATGAGAGCAGAATAAATGCGGTAGAGATGAGGTCCCTAAGGCGCGTGTGTGGTAGAACGATATACGACAAAATCTCAAATGCAGATATAAGAAAGGAATGTAGAGCGGAAGAAGTTATTATGAACAAAATTACGGAAGGATCGCTGCGTTGGTTCGGACATATGGAGCGCATGGATGGAGAAAGAATGGTTAATAAAGTTTACGTTACTGATGTATATGGAGCACGGAGTTGAGGCAGACCGAAGAAAATATGGCATGACTAAATTAATCCAATTTCAAAGGTTGGTCATGTTATAACATGACTAATTGACCGAAGAAAACATGGCATGACCTAAAGGTTGGTCATGTTATAACTGACATATAAGTCGGAAGAATCCACGTGCGTGTATGACTCGCTGTATGAAAGGTGTGCCAGGATAGAGAAATGTGGCGGTCCATTCTTCTTGCCTACCCCTGCGGGAAAACGGCATGATTGTTTTGTTTGTTTTGAATATGAAATGTCAGATTCGCAGTGAGATGCTGGATTGTACAGTTGTGTTATTATAGCAACCCTTAAGTATTGAATAATGAAGGGTGCTAGCTAGCAAAATTCAATAAAAGTAGAAGATTTATAGAAGATGAAAGTATATGCAATGGAAATGTGATCTATTTGGCCAATGTATGAAAAATCTTATTACGAAAGAGTTTCTAATGTAGACACATTGCGTTTCAGGATAGAACAGTTTGATATTCCATACTTTCTGTCTTCAGATTTTTGGGAAAACAGCGTGATGTTTAGTTAGTCATATTATGTAAGTAATCCCTAGCATGGAAAGTGACAAAATTGATAATTCTGTAATAATTTTTTAAAAAATTTTAAAATATAACTTTATAATTTAGAATTAATGAAAACGTCCTGTTTCTGGATTTTTATTGTTTTTGGGAATATCAGGGTAGTTATATTATATAACTCCCCTGAAGATGGAGACTGCAACGATCTCCAAAACGTTGGTCGAGAAAGACGGGTTACACAAATATTCCCAAGATCCCAAAAAACACATATTTCTACCAACCTTAAAAATCTATGCATTAATTGTTATTATGTTTTATTTAAGGAATGCCCTAGCAATTCGAAACAAGTCACACCTATAAAACATAACATGATAAAATTTCTAGAATACAGGTGATTTCATAAATATTAAATATTTAGTATGTAATTCCCCTAATGTTAGTGAAACAATCAAGACGAATTTTTATGGATTAAAACACTGTTTTTTCCACTTTTGAGTTTATTTTTATCGACATGTTGGAGGTTTCGAAAGAAGTTAATATCGCTCTCCCGATGATGAAGGTGTAAGCCTTCGAAACATGTCAAGAAAAATAAACTCAAAAGTGGAAAAAAACAGTGTTGGAATTCATAAAAATTCGTCATTATGGGTTTCCACAGTGTTAACGCCTTAAGTTTACCTAAAATTAAACAATCAAGACTTAACATGTAAAGAATGTGCTTTCGTTTAAAGCACCTAATTTACAATGTGACGTTTTTAGAAATAAATGTAGCACTCAAATATTTTGTTAAAACACCACTATATTTTGTTTAATGAACTACCTACCGGCTTTGCTCTAATGAAGCTCCGCTTTGAAAAACGAAATATATGCTTATTCATAAGTAACAAAGTTCTGCAAAGCTTTAATGAAACTTGTATTTTATATGTAAATAATGCCAAAAAATATGTTAACAACGTAAACGGAAATAGAAATAGAGAAAAACCAAGGAAAACGTGTCGGCGTGCGTAACATGATGTATAAACGTTGGTGAAGCGAGAGAAATATGTCAGGAAAGAACAGTATGACAGTCCATTCTATCAGATTATCTAATCGGGGACAAGGCATGATAGTTAGTTAATAAGTTAGTTTTTTGCTATCTGCTTACTATGAAATATATAATCAAGTTTTTTTTTTGAAATTGAAATAAATTATTCACTTTGGAATCTAATTGAAATTTCATACCGTAAATCATTATTGAAATATACCGGCTCACCAAGAAATCTGCATATTATTAAGAACATCATTTGGACTTCCTGTTTAAGTTAGTAGATTTTAAACATCGAAAACAACTTTCATCCGGTGTCACATGTGTAACAATAACTTTTGAAATTTATTGTAGACCGAGGGAAACGTGGCACGATCAAATCAATCAAATATTAAATGTCGGTCACGTGAAGAGTCGGAGAAATCGACGTGCGTGCATGAATAGATGTATGAATGTAGAGGAATCGAGAAAAGTACGTCAGGACAGAACAGTGTGGCGTTCCATTCATTCTACCTACCCCTCCGGGGAGACGGCGTGATGGTTAATTAATTAGTTGTAACTGTTGGAGAAAACAAGAGATTTTTAGAAAGAAAACATATGTCATTTTTAATGCATAAATTAAATTTATTATTCATTACTCTGAACGTAATTGGGTCCCAAGTAAGCGAATATTTGTTACGCTTAATTGTGTCCATGATTAATTATTTTAATAACCGTAATGTGATACTAACAGTATCTACATATTCCAATCTATACACCACTTTTAATTACTAGTAATGAGAACGCTAAATTGACATAACAGTATTAACTGTCAATAAATTTAATTTATTTATTAATACGAATTGATCAAATTTTGTAATTACAAGTGAAATCGTTGTATGCTTTACTGACGTATGTTTCTGAATTAAGTTACTGGATAAAAAGTTTATTATGCCCTAGCGGGTGAAATATGTCACTCATATATAACATAATTAAACTTAAAAGACATTATTTAAATTGACAAAGGAAGTATGACATAGGAAGTGACGTAAAGTTTCATCAAAAATCAAGAAAATTTAACTGTTGATATATTATTATAACACCTGGTGATGTCAACATAGGTTGACGAAACAGCTGTCGCGAAAAATAAAAATAAAATTTCAATACATAAAAACAGTTTACAGTTTATAATTAAACATCTTAAAAATAGACGATTTTATCAATATTTAATAAATAAATGATACATTTGACACGTTATCTAATGTACGTATAAGTTACATTCACTTAGTAATGTGAATAAGGGTTTGAATACGAGTATTATTGTAATACACTTTGTTTTAAAATAACACTGTGTATATCATGGTGTTCTTGTACCAACCATTATGTATGGAAGCGAAGCATGGAACTGGCTAAAGAAGGATGAAAGTAAAATAAATGCAGTAGAAATGAAATCTCTTAGACGAATATGTTGATACTTTATGTATGATAGAGTGTCGAATGAAAATATAAGAAGTGAATGCGGTGCTAATGATGGTGTTATGAACAAAATAATGAAAGGATCATTAAGATGGTTTGGACACATGGAAAGAATGAATGAAGAAATAATGGTAAAAAAAGTATATGTTTACGATGTAAATGGAACTAGAAATAGAGGAAGACCGAGGCGACTTTCGTGGCAAAGCGTTTAGAGCTCTTAATGCCATACCGAAGGTTCCGCGTTCTTATTCTTCTAATTTCCACTATATACTCTGTATAGACGTGGACATGAGAGGTGACTACAGGGGTGACAAAACGCAGCCTTGATCATCTTTTTTATATCTATTTCGTCAGCACTCTTATTTCCACGCCTTCTTGCTTATAGCTATTTCGTCTCTACTCTCATTTCCACGTCTATACTCTGTATTGACAGGGTTGACTATAGGGGTGACAAAACGCAGCCTTGTTCTTCTTGCTTATAGCTATTTCGTCTGCACTCTCATTTCCACGTTTATACTATGTAAAAACGGGGAAATGAGAGGTGTCAATAAGAGTGACAAAACGCAGCCTTGTTCTTCTTGCTTATAGCCATTTCTTCTGCACTCTCATTTCCATGTATTCTTGCTTATAGCCATTTCATCTCTACTCTCATATCCACGTCTACACTCTGTATAGACGTGGATATGAGAGGTGACTATAGGGGTGTCAAAACGCAACCTTGTTATTCTTGCTTATAGCTAATTCGTCTGTACACTTATTCCCACGTCTTTTTGCTTATAGTTATTTCGTCTGTTCTCTCATTTCTTCGTCTAATCTCCGTAGTTTGACACCAATCTCCACTGGTTAAGAATCTCTACTGATATCAAGTTGCGGAGTTAGTTTAATTATAATAAATAATTTAATAAAATTTCGTTCCACTAGCTGCTGTATCAGAAGCCCCACGCGCTATGGGCATGTATTATGCAGCTTCCGCGGCCGGGTGGACGAGTTGTTGGCGGCATAGCCAGGGGCGAGACTCGAACCTCGGGAGCCACACCTGTGGCCGGCTACCCGCGGCGCATGGCCAAACCAGACCGTGTCCCGAAAGTGAAAGAGAACCAGGCATTATTGCGGCTGTTTGCATTCTTGATTTACGGACACCATTGTTTGTTAAGATAGTGCAGAGCGTGTTTGCAAGATTTCAACAGATACCCGGATAATGGATCTGTTGCCTAGTGTGGATTTATCTGCCTGCAGCAGATTTCTCTATTCTTCCCTTGAGAATGTTAGCATGAGAATGTTATCATAGAAAATAACAAGAGAAATATTATGAACTATAAAGATTTGAAACACTGTTATGATATCATGAATCATATCTTTGTCACGACAGCTGTTTCTCCAACCGATGTTGGCATCATCAGGTGTTACAAACAAATTGAAAGACTAACTAACTAACTAACCATCACGCCGTCTCCCCGAAGGGGTAGGCAGAAAGAATGGACTACCACACTTTTCTTTCCTGACATATTTCTCTCGCTTCCTCAACATTCATACATCGTGTCATGCACGCGCGTCGATTTCTCTGACTCCTCACATGGCTGACATTCAATATTTGATTTATTTGATCGTGCCACGTTTTCCTCGGTCTTCCTCTATTTCTGGTTCCATTTACATCATTAACATATAATTTTTTACCATTCATTCCTTCCATATGTCCTAACCATCTTAATGATCCTTTCATTATTTTGTTCATGACACCATCATTCGCACCGCATTCACTTCTTATATTTTCATTCGACACTATCATACACAGAATATTCACACATTCGTCTAAGAGATCTCATTTCTACTGCATTTATTCTACTTTCATCCTTCTTTTGCCAGTTCCATGCTTCGCTTCCATACATAAGGGTCGGTAGAAGAACACCATTGTGCACTGCCATACTAGCTTTTTTGGATAGGTTTTTGTTTGCGATGACAACTTTAAGTGCTTTTATAACAAAATACGTTTGTTTGTGCTGTTCTGTGTTGAAATAATATCAGTTTTTCGTTTATGTGGAGAGTTTTGACAGCTGTTAATTTTTTTTTTGTGTATTTTCCGAATGTCAATTTGAATAATTTCATAGTCCATTGTTTTGGCCGAAACACTATGATACTTTAACATTTTATAACTGTTAATGAAAAAACTTTGTTTTTGTATCACAATTGTATTTTATTTTACGACAGCTGTTTCATCAACCAATGTTGACATTATCAGGTGTTACAATACAATCGTAACAGTTTTGAATAATTTCATAATATTATTGTTATTAATTCAAATTACTTAATAGAAACTATTCTTCTTCTTCTTTTATACCTTTGGTCTGTTCCTGTAATCAGGCTGGCCTCTCTTGGGAGGTTGACTCTCAGCCATTTCTTTGGTGGTCTTCCGGGGGGACGATAGCCGGCAGGAATCTGATGCGCCACAGCGTGTGGAATTCTGGTGGGATCCATCCTCTGCACGTGCGTATCTTCTGCGTTGTCTGCCTTATCTCACGACATCTTCCACCTTGCAGATTTCGCAGATAGCCGTGTTTCTTACCCTATCTCTAGTAGAAGTTCATTGTAAATAATGAAAATAAGAAAAATAAAATATTTATAGAAGAAAAAAAATATAGAAGAAGTTAGCGAGCTACCGAAACCGATCGAACCCATAAAATCAAGTGGAATTAAACTAAATATCCTGAAATATAAAAAAAGGATTTTTATTTTTATGGAAATTACTGATTTTTTAAAAATAATTTATATCACTTTCAGACTTTGTTTTCACACCACTCTATATTGTTTAATCGATTTTTTTTAAAGACTCACACCAAAAATTATAATCAATGATATTAGAATTTATTTTACAATCTTCAATATGAGCAGAAAATAGTTCATTATTATGAAGAAGGAATCTGGTCATGTCCAGCCTCGAACCCAAGTCCCCTGGATCAGGAGCCAAGCTTTCTATCCGTTAGACCACCACCCGAAACATACCGGTTTTGCTCCCGCCGGAGCTTTGTCAGGATTAAAAACACATTTTTATTATTTTTTATCATAAAATTCATTCCTAATGGCATTTAAAATATTGTTATAAATCGTTATACCTCATCCTTCTTCTGCCAGTTCCATGCTTTTTGACTGTACTTAAAGAATATCCTTACATTTATTTATTTCTTACACTGCGCATGTGTCAAATGCAATAACGCATCTTCAAGTATTAATTAAATTCTTCCTACCCACTACACTCTGATGCATTATCGCCAAGAGAGTCAATCAACGCTGAGAAATTATTCCACGCATGCGCTCTGTGACGGCTCTGAAAACGGGTTTGGTATCATAACCGAAACGTTCCCCCGGGCTGATCAATTTGTTAGCAGGAAATTCGGAACATTTTATGCTAATTTTTAAATATTTTTTTAAGCTCATATCACGAAATCTGAAAGGAGACGGGGCTATTCTGAACCCCTTCTCAACTCGTTTCCATGGCGTGTTTTTTTTTTAATTTCATCGGTTCGAATTTCATCAAAATGGATATTTAAAAATCTATCGAAATATTTTTCAAAACTATATTGCACATCCAAAAACAAAATAGAAAAATAATTTTATTTGAGTAAGAAAATTAAAATGATTGGACCTGAAATCAATCGAGTAAATAATTATATTTAAGTACTTGAGATATGAAGGGAGATTGTTCCCGGTTTATTAGTTCCAAGCTGACTGGGTTACTTAAATTTTATCGGTAGAAGCAGAAATTCGAAGTTAGAAGAAGAAAATCATTGATACGAGTAAAACGTCTTTTTTCTAAAAGTTTTATTATAATTTAAGGGAATGACATGTTTCCACCTTTCTAAGGAAATACTATGAAATGTGTCTAATGATAATTCAATTTTATCCAATCCAATTTTTAAAAATCATAAATACAAATGTAAACGTCTGTTTTCTAGAAGTTTTATTACATTATGGAAATAACATGACCTTTCTAAGACTTTATCAAATGTCTATCCTATCGTATTCTACATTTGATAATCCTTTAGATATGCAAATCTAGTCATTCTCATAAAACACAAAATAACTTCTAGAAAACAGCCGTTTTCATTCGTGTTAATTATTTAACAGAGAATTTTATAACATTGTTCAAGAAAATAAATGTGTTACATCATTATTCAAGAAAGAAACTAACTAACATCACGCCGTCTCTCTGGAGGGGTAGGCAGTTATAATGAACCGCACACTTTTCTAACATACTTCGACTTATGCGGATTTCTTCGACTTATTTGATCGTGGCACGTTTTCCTAAGTTTTCCTCTTTTTCTATTTCCGTTTACTTCGTTAATACAGATTTTATACTATTTAAGGCGTTAACACTGTGGAATTCCATAATGACTATTTTTTTATGAATTACAACACTGTTTTTTTTTCAGTTTTGAGTTTATTTTTCTCGAAATATTTCGAAGGCTTACCTTCATCATCAGGAAAACTAAATATACTGTTTTTATTGTTCTCCCGATTATGGGGGTGTAAACCTTCGAAAAATGTCGAGAAAATAAACTCAAAAGTGGAAAAAACAGAAAAAACAACAAATTCACAAAAAAATCTTTGTTTAATATCACAAATTGTATTTATTTTACTTTACGACAGCTGTTTCATCAACCAATGTTGACATCATCAGGTGTTACAAAAGTGTATATCAACATTATGTCAAAAATATATATCAGATGTTCATATATATTTTTGTAACACCTGATGATGTCAACATTGGTTGATGAAACAGCTGTCGTAAAGTAAAATAAATACAATTTGTGATATAAAACAAAGTTTTTGAATTAACAGTTATAAAATGTTAAAATATCATAGTGCTTCGGCCAAAACAATGGACTATTCATAAATAAAATCGTTTATACAATATATAATATACTTCATTTACCATTCTTTCTTCATTTAATCTTTCCATTTATCCAAACCATTTTAATAATCTTTTCATTATTTTGCTAATAACACTTTCTTTCGCACTGGATTCACTTCTTATATTTTCATTCGATATACACAGATATGGAAGAGATCTAATTTCTGCTACATTTATTCTATTTTCATCCATCTTTTGCCAATTCCGTGATTCACTTCTATTCAAGAAATAATTAATCAACAATTAATATTATGCAGAACAAAATGTTCCTAAGAGATCAAAAGAATGGAGACTTGAGTATCGTCAGCTGTTCACAGTCTAAGGTACATTGGTCTCAAGGAAAGTCTTAGAACTGGTTTAAGTAATGTTTGAGTCAGGTGTGTTTGAGGTCTGACGTAATAGATACCAGGTCCCTGCACTCACTCGGTATTAATTGCAAACAATACATTTCAGGTATTATTATACTCGTTTCTCCGGGTATCGGATTTCTAAATCTACGTTTGTCCGAGGCGAAGGCAGTCACCGGTAACTTAAATGCATTAATAAGTTGATCTTGTAATACGCGCGACTTGAGCTTATTAATTTCGACACTGATTATTGAATTGTAATGAGTGGAAGCTTCTCCAGGTTTTTTTTTGTATGTAAATTATACAAAATTGTTTGATACTAAAAGCAACCCGTGAAATATTCACAGAAATAAAGATGTTATTACCTGTGAAACTTTGTTCACTTAAAAATCGTTATCATTAAGAAGTTTTACTAATAAACTAACTAACCACCACGCCGTCCCCCCGAAGGGGTAGGCTGAAAGAATGGACTGCCACACTTTTCTTTCCTGACATATTTATCTTGATTCCTCAACATTCATACATCGTATCATGCAATATTTCTCTGATTCGTCACATAGCCGAATTCAATATTTGATTTATTTGATCGTGCCACGTTTTCCTCGGTCTTCCTCTATTTCTGGTTCCATTTACATCGTTAACATATAATTTTTACCATTATTTCTTCATTCATTCATTTTGTTCATAACACCATCATTCACACCGCATTCACTTCTTATATTTTCATTCGACACTATCATACACAGAGTATTCACACATTCGTCAAAGAGATCTCATTTCTACTGCATTTATTCTACTTGCATCCTTCTTTTGCCAGTTCCATGCTTCGCTTCCATACATAAGGGTCGGTAGTAGTAGAAGAAGTTTTAACTTTATGTAAATATTGTTTTGTTGGACTAAGCTGGGCTTTTTAGCTTTCGGAAACAGGGGATACATCCTTAAAAAGCGGAAAATACCGATCAACCTGAAACGAAAAGTCTATGAAGTCTGTGTTCTGCGAGTTGGTACTTGTGGTCTTGAAACTGTTACATTGTCCAAACAAAGTGCCGAGAAACTACGAGTGACTCAAAGAACCATGGAAAGAGTCATATTAGGAATAAGCCTAGGAGATAGAGTCAGAAACAATACGGTGAGAGAAAAAACAAAGGTCACTGACATCATCCACCGGGTGGCGACTCTAAAATGGCAATGGGCAGGCTACGTATCCAGAAGCTCAGATGAAAAATGGGCAAGAAGACTGCTGACTTGGAGACCGTGGACGGCAAAGAGAAGGGCAGGGCGACTGCAACCACGGTGGAAGGATGATCTAAACAGACACGTCGGAATAGCCTGGATTCTGTCTGTAAAAGACAGAGTGACATGGAAGCGAATGGAGGAGGCCTTTGTCCTGGAGTGGACGGGAGTAGGCTGAGGAAGAATAAGACTGTGTTTCCATACACGTTAAAAAGTCACATTTAACAACACCAAATTATTCTGCTTTTTTATATGAAATAACATGTTTCACCCTTCTAAGGCATTACCAAATGTGTTCATTCTCACTTTGTTTACTATACTACCGTCATACAATAATAGTCAGAAGAAATTTCAATTATTGTGTGCATTTGAATTATTGTATCTCTCTCGCTCTCTTATATTCAAAATATACTCTTACTCTTTCTTGATGTCAACCGGGTTTTTGGCTATTTATATTATGATTTTGTTACATCGCAAAATATATACGACCAATTTTATTTTTATTTCGAAGTTATTTTTGAATTGTGTAATAAAATATTGTGACAATGCAATTTAATAAATAATCTGAACTTATACCACAATGAATTGAAAGAAAAAATGTTATTTTAATATTTTAGCGAAGTTGACTTTTGTCGGAATCTGAGGACATTTTTTTTATTTAACCTTTTGTTGTGATTTTCTAAAACTATTCTAAAACGTTTTCAAAAAACTTCTTCTTCTTCCTTATTGAAGACCTATGTGGTCTGTTCTCCAGAGTGTTGCTCCTCTTGTGAGGTAGATTCCCAGCTGTCCTTCCATCTTTTAGGAGGTCTTCCACGAGGACGAGTCCCATGAGGCTGATTATGCAATGCAATATAGGGGAGTCTGGTGGTGTCCATTCTTTGAACATGACCGTTCCAGTCCATTTTTCTATCTTATAATATCCTCAACCTCACATATCTCTATTATTCTGGTGTTCCTCACGCGATCTCTCAGTGTCTTGCCTGCTATCGTCCTCGGTGTATTCATTTCAGAAGTCCTCAAAACTTGTTTGGTCCTTACTGTGTCTGCCCTTGCTTCGACGCCATATGTTATAATTGGTCTTACGCATGCTTTATAGATTCTCATCTTACTCTTAATGGCCATATCTTAATTTTTCCATATTGTGGATTTTAGAGCCCCGAAGATTGCAGCTGCCTTGTTTACTTGGGCTTGTATTTCTTCCCGCGGATCACCTCCCCCCACCAGGTCTATGCCTAGATACTTGAAGGTCCTGACTTGTTCTATGGGTTGATTTTCTATAACCGGGTTACATGTTTTGGGTGTTTTGGAAAAGGTCATACATTTTTTCGATGGAGATCGTCATGTCGTATTTCTTACAGGCGTGATGTAGTCTGTCTAGCATTTTTTGTAGGTCATTGTTGTTTTCAGCTATGATTATAGCATCGTCTGCATAACAGACCACATTGACAATTTGAATTTCAAAAAACTGATACGCTAATTAATTAAAGGTGTGTTTGTGTTGTATGTTTCGACTAAAACCAGCCAGTCTTATAGGTGCGAGGAGTATTTAATTAAAAATTTCAACGGAAAAATATAATGATTTACAAAAAGACGAATATTGGTGTTTCACTGTATGCACAATCTGACGAAATAAATAAACTCGTAATTATATTTATGGAGGAAAATGAGAAATTTTATACATGATACGCATTTAATTGGGTGTTTATAGTGCAATTATTCACTCGAAACAGAAGGAGACAGGTAGCTCGGCAAGATTATATGTGTTTAATCAAAAGAGCGAGACGGCTGCACTGCCTGAGGCCGTCGTTATGCATAATAACTCCGGCTAAAAAGCAGGGCCTACTCAATATACATACGTATACGAGTATACCTAATGATTTTAAATTTACTATTTTTATTGTTGACCGGTTTCGAAGTCTACCATAACGTACTAGTTTTTCTAAAGTCACACAAGTCAAAGGGACGTTTTTGACAATTGTTACTAAAAAATATTTGTAATTGTTCCTTCTAATTACTGTTTTCCTTCTAATTACTCTGTAAAAAATGAGTTTATAATAACTCAATTTGTAATTATCTGTATATACTCAAAGTAATAATAATAATAAGGCTAATTTGTATAGCGCCGTTTTTTTTAGTTACGGGAGCTGCATTTGACACCAGCAATCAGTTGTTTATATTTTATGTGCTTTTTTGAAAATGTAGGTTTTTATGTTAGATTTAAAACAGTCGGGTAATCAAACAATGTTTGGGTTTAATTAATTTAAGTCTAGTTAATTAAATTTTAACCAAAATTTTATCTTTTTACTTTGATAAAGGATGTCAACAGGTTTTTTTTTAAATTAAATTCCTTCTTTCTCAAGAGTGACTTTAAAATAATATATACATATTGCAAGAGCTTATGTTTAATGAAATAATCCTATCTGAGTAAAGTTATGCTTTCAGCTTTGCATAAAGCTTATCTATAATAATTGCATCTTACTTCGATACTGCTTTCTTTTATTATAGTAATAAAATGAATTACTGGTTTAATTGTAGGATTGAATTATTTAATGGCCGGTGACCGGTTTGGCGAGTAAAACAATCACCCCACAGTGGCGACTCGTGACTATTTTCACTAGCAATCGTCACGTGAACTAATAGTACGAAAAAATCAGTATAACAGAATATTTCATGTCTGAACTGAAATGATATAATAAGGTTGGCCATTAGAAGCTTTATTATATTGTACGGGAATGGCATATTTTGCCTTGCTAAGTCATTATCAAACGTCATTTAAAGACATTTAACATTATTCTTTTAATTCCTTAACATTTATAGATCTTGTCGTGCACGCACCATGATTAATGTGCTACGTTTTCCTTGGTCTTTCTCTATTTCTAGTTCCGTTTGGATTGTTTACATATATATTCTATACCATTATTTCATTATTCATTGTTTTTATGTGTTCAAACCATATTAATGATCCTTCATGATTTTGTTCAAAATACTCTCATTCGCACTGTATTCACTTCTTATATTTCTTTTGACACTCTATTTTACACAAACTGGTTATCATTGGTTATCATCATTCAATAATAAAATAATTAAGAACATCGACAATAAACCATCAGATCATTTCTCCAGAAGGGTGAGAGAGAATGGACCACAAAACTACTCTATCCTGACAAATCTTTCTCCACATTCATCAGCGAGTCACACACGCATGTAGATTTTTCCGACTTCTAAAATGGCCTAATTCTAATTTGATCCATTGTTTTGACGGAAACACTTTGATATTTCAACATTATTAACTGTTTAAATAAAAAGCTTTGTTATAAAAAATCACAAATATGTTTTCTTTTTAGTTGATTGTAAGACCTGACGATGGTAACATAGGCTAGCAAAACAGCTGTCGCGACAAAATATAGTCAATTGTGATATTTATAACAAAGTTTGTTTATTTAAACAGTTAAATTTAAAAAGCCCATTGTTTTAGCCGAAACACTATGATATCTTAACATTTTAAATTATTAAATTAAATGACTTTGTTTTTTGTATCACAATTGTATTTTATTTTACGCGACAGCTGTTTCAATATATAGTGTTGCAACACCTGATGATGTCAACATAGGTTGATGAAACAGCTGTCGCGTTAAATAAAATACAATTGTGATACCCAATACAAAGTTGTTAAATTTAAAGTGTTTAATTTATCTTTTAAATACGTCAAACCACCAAGTTATGAGTTCTTATTAAAAACGTTTTATAATGTTTAATGTTGACGATTTTGTGTAAAAATTTGACGGACTGCCACTGATCGAATCCTGAATTCAAGAACCATAGCGGAGTTTAATGACGACTCGGATATATCAAGTTAACCATTTCATACGATGAACGGGTCAGAAAGAGATTTAGATGATGAATTAGTGGAAGAACGAATATGTAATAACGGGGCTTGAGAATATGAGATCGTATGTGGAGTGACTTCGGGTAGGTACCCGGACATGACCGTAATTAAATACTGCAGCCTTGACAGGTATTAATAGTCTGTGTCCACTAAACGTTTTATGATATAATAATTTTGAAATATTGCAAGTAATTTTCTACGTATTAAAGTCAATTTAAGATATATAAGGAAAACATATAAGGCATTAAGCTCGGATAAGTTTGATTACTTTTCAACACACTGACTTTTACTGATTGACTGTGAAATGATACAATCACGCCTCTCGTCTTATAGAATATACCAAAACACTGGTTAAATTTAATTGTAAAATAAAATAAAGAAAATGAAAAAATATACATAAATTTGTTAACGATTTTTTTATTTATTTAAATTAATGAAAACCTCTGTTTAAAAAGTGATATTATATTTTATGAGAATGAACTGTTTTATCCTGCTATGGCATTAGAAAAATGTGATCATCTAATTCATCGTTTTTGACACTAAATTTTTTTTTTTTTTTTTTTTTTTTTCTTGTATACAACAGGTCGCTTAAACCCAATTACTGTATACACATTATTTTTAGCTATAATATTGATGATCCACATGACATGTGATAGGTAGCCAATCTATCGCCATTTTATTGTCACGTGAATTCTACACCAGTAAATTATTTGTAACTGGTCCTTCTAATTACTGTTTTTATTATTATTATGATTTTTATTATAATTTTCTTTTAATTTTATTATAATCATATTTTCCACCTTTAATATTTTCTCCTATAAATAGTAACTAATCGTTCTTTTAATTAAAATAATTAGGTACATAAGTCATTTCCAGCAAGAACTTCAAAATTATATCAAAGAAATTATTCAAATTGACGTAGGAACAAATACACATAAAGTTTCGAATAATCACGAAAATTTGACATTTGATATATTATTGTAACACCTGATGATATCAACATAGGTTGACGAAACAGCTGTAGAAGGGAAAAATAAAAGTACAATTGTGACACATAAAACAATGTTTTTTAATTAAACAGTTTATAATGTTAAAGTATCATAGTGTTTCGGCCAAAACAATGAACCATATTATTTTATTATTATCTTCACTCTAAATTCAATTTAACAATTGGTTACCACTCAAAATAAAGGTTACACGTTTACTATTCAAGGGTCTATCTTACCATCCCATAAAAATAAATTTTATTTTATTTTCGAATAGCAGTGTGGAAAGAAAACACTATTTATAAAAAAAATATTTAGTAATGAAATAACACACAATTACTTGTTATCTCAACAATTTGGAAACACAATTATTGAGCAAGTGTTGCGAATTGGAATTTTAGTTATTTTTTATAGGGGGAAAAACTGTAACGTTTTCTTTTGCACAATCATTCAGGCAGCGGCAGTTTGAATATCCTTGACGTTATCATACGCAATTACCGGGGTATCTTTTTATTGAAAATTCGCTGTCCAGCGTTTGGTGGGCATCACTCTATGTCAAGGCCACGAAGGTAGTTAGGTCGATTGATTGACAGTGCATTGACTGCATAATATATAATTTTGGCCTATTTTAGCCTTAAATATTAACTGCTTGTGTAAAATAGCACCATCGGTCACCATCAAGTGGCCCTGGTCTGTGTAACTCTTCATTCTGGTGTAACTCAATCTTCAGCGTGGTTAATAACCCTGAAGATGGAGACTACAAAGATTCAGATAGAGAGCTACGCGGATTTTCCCAAGATCCCAAAAAACATATTGCTTCTAATCGTGAAAATTTACGCAGTGGTTTTTTTTTTTCATGTTATCAGATTAATTCTTAGATAACCTTATTAATCCTTAAACACCCTAAAGTTGGAGACAGTAACGATCTCCGAAACGTCTTTTTACCAATATCCCCAAAACATGTATATTTTGAGTTTAAAACGTATATGATATTAATGTAAATTCTCAATACATAAGTAATTTCTTGAATATACCAAAACGGCATGTGTACGCTCCATGTCATTCGTATTCATCCTTGTTACCATTCTTCCTTCATTATCCATCCCCTCACCAAGAGCCAGAATAACAAAACGAGATCGTTTCTAAGTACACCTGTCGAACAATTTGTGTGAGTGACGTCAAACCGCAGTCCTTATTCAAAGAACAGATTGCTAATTGCGAATCCTAGTTCCTCTCCTCCATCCCCTGGTAACAGACAGAAACTTCACAAAAGCCTGACTAAAGTCTACTGAGTGAGCTTTCGATTCATCGTAGGGATGGGTCAGCCAAAAATTTCTGATCGATTTTTTCAGATCATAGTATATACTGATTGCATTTCTTATTACAGGTCGATTTAGTTTGATTATCATTTATATTTTGATGATATTTGATTGTTGTCAAACGACAACTCTCTTAGATTATTGAACGTAACAAATATCAAACATATAACTCGATTATATAAGTTTATCAAAAATAAAAATTAAAACGCTACAATTTCACAATTTATTTAAAAAAAATTGCACTTTAAACAAATATATCAGATAATCTATTGTTTTGGCGGAAAAACTTTGATATTTCAACATTATTAACTGTTTTGCTCAGTTGATTGTGAGACCTGACGATGCTAACATCGGTTAGCGAAACAGATGTCGCCTAAATATAATCAATTGTGATATTCATAACAAAGTTTCTTTATTCAAATAGTTCAATTTATTTCAGTCTGTACTCGTTTTTTCTCGGTGTAAAAATAATGAAATAATCGAAGAACTGAAATAACCATTTTATTCATGAGTTATTCAAATGTGAATCCACAACACAGAATGATGGCGAATATAAAAAAAAAACGCAAATTTTAAAAAAATTAAGCATTTATACAATTCTTATTAACTATTATTTCATTTATTTTTAACCACTCACCGGTTTCTCTCCAAGTAGAGCTTCATCAGATTGGTCATCATTATCGTTTGTTGAATTTCCCTTGAAGCGAAACCGGTAGACGATTTATATAGAAGGAAAAAAAAGTGGTATTAACACAACACAATACGTCGAGTGTCTGAGTTACTTAAATTCAACACAAGTACTTTATATTAAATAAATATATAATATTTATTTATTGATTCTTGGACAATGATGTAAAATTCCATAATAAATAATTAATACGAAAAAAACATCGGTTTTCTAGAAGTTTTATTATAATTTATGGGAATGGCATGTTTTGCCTTTCTAAGGCACTATTAAATGGCGTCATTAATGGGAAAATATATAATTATTATATTATTAAATATTTTTTATCAGTTCTTACTGTTAAAAATTAATTGTTCATACCTGCTCATAACAGATAGCCCAGGTTAATTTTTCAATTTGAATAATTGTATCGAATTTTAAATGTGTTTTTTATTAGTCTTTATTTTTTTATTTTTTATTTTATTTTTACACCTGAAGATGGAGCTATCGTCCGAAACTCGTCGTGTTTTTTTAATATTTTTTAGTGAATAGTTTTTCAATTTCCTAAGTAGATTTTTTTTTTTAATTGTTTCGATGTATAATATATTAAAATTCGCTAAGGCTATAAAATTCGTACTTATTTTCAAGTGTATAATTTCGATTACTATTTCACAGTTTCACAAAATCTCGATCATTTTTACTTCGATTAATGGCGCCGTCCCCTCCCTACGAAAGCTCATGCTTTCCTCTGGCGGCGCCGATGATTGACAAAAAATCGAACGCTTGTCCTCGCGGCGCGCCCTTTGCATAGCGCCGGACTTGAAATGTGCGCGTCACAACCTGTCGCCAATTAGAACGATCAGCGTCCGTCTTGTGGACGAAGAACAGCTAAAGATAAGAAGAACATATGCGCGTTCCCAGATACAGAAATATGTAATATTAACTGAATACAATATATTTAAAACCACCCTCTCTTGATTTTAGACTAAAATCAATTTACAACGAGGAATGTACGAAAATATATTATTTTTGGAATTATGATTTAAACCCTATATTACTATTTTAATATCAATGAAGAATTCCATTTACTACAATAAAATTATGTAATAAGAATTAGTTTATTTCTTCTATGCTCGCCATACTTTGTGTTGTAGATGTTTTATTTGTATTTTTATTTTTTATATACTTTGTATACAACACTAACTTTTAAAAAATTAAAATAACATATAGACATGTTTCGGAAAACCGGTCCTTCCTCAGTGATATTATAAAGATACATATTTAAAATATTAGAAAATTGTTTACAAATACGATCACTGTCAAAACCGGTCATATTTGTAAACAATTTTAAATATGTATCTTTATAATATCACCGAAGAAGGACCGTTTGTCCGAAACATGTCTGATATGTAATTTGAATTTTTTTAAGTTAGTGTTTTATCTATAAAGTAAATAAAAAAGAAAAACACAAATAAAATTGTTTATACTTGTTCTTATTCTTCTACAATGCCACTACAACCCAAATCGAGCCTTAGACTCCATAACTCATTATCTACGGGAAGGGTATTAACCCTTAACGTACTGTGTTCAAAACAAAACGCTCGCTCCCATGTGGTAAATTCAGTTTACCGCTAACTTTATCTAAATATCAAGCATATGACTCGATGAATCAAAATTTAATTTATGTCATCTTGTAGGGAATTTCATTAGGAATAGATCGATATCTATAACATACATGGATTATTTGAAAAACATATCATTATTAATTTTTTTCTGGAACCATGCGATTTCTGATATGGAATGCGTCACAGCATACGAGCAACTGGACCCCAAGTATAAACTTGTCCCCGCGCCGCAGCCGGCGGGCGAGACTTTACGAGATTTTACGTATGATAAAGGCACCTAGGCAAAATGTATACTACGTTCAAGACAACGAGTACGTATTAATATTTGTCCCTTTTGGTAAAGTGTTAATATTTTCACAGTTCTGATATTCCAGTCGGTATTATTACGTACCTATTGAAAAGGCCAAACATATAATTTATAATACGTTCAAAACAGCGAGTAAGTATTTGTCACTTTTGATAAAGTTGTAAATATTAGCAAAACAAATTCTACCTTAACACGAATGAAGGTGAGGGCAGTCTTAGAAAATATTTTTTTTTGGGATGAAGGAAGTAATTTTTGCTTTTTTTTTTATTACGAAATATTGAGAACACTTCAATGGAGGATTACAATTTTTTTTATAATATAAGGGTCCATAGGTTTTAAGAAAATCAACTTTAAATTGGCAGTGGAAACTCAATTGACCACATGGCAACGCGACGGTTAATATCCATTTACAGGACTAGTGCTGACCGTCAGGAATGGTATAAAATCTCTCTTGTGAGGACTCCATAATTTTAGTGACATATTTTGTATACTTTTTGAAGTATATATAGAATGAGATGTTATTATTGTTTCTCAGTTTAATGCTACGCGAGTGAATGGGTACACAAATCATACAGTAAATGTGTTAAGCTTTTGCTTCAAACTCCTCCTGTCCTCAGCCGCCGTCTTTAGTTTGCAACTTGCAACAGCTGTGCTGCAACTTTCTTTGCTTCGTCCTCCTAATCGTTGGTCTTCTTCAGTCATGATTTTCTTGAGGAGAATCCAGCCATCTCAATTATTGTATCTTTTGAGTTACCAGGGTCTTAATAAATGTTGTACAATTCTTTATTTCGTCTAATGCGCCACTCTTTTCTATTATCCACGGGACCGCAGATTCTACTAAGAACTCTTCTTTATAATGTGTCCAATGCTTCAACATATTTTAGGTGTGGGGAAGGGTTGTTTATTTCAAATTTTCCTTTTGCACAAAACTTACAACGATAACTTATATAATTATTTAGTTATCCATAAATCTTACAATGTATTTATCAAAAAATTTTCTTTGTTTAAACTTTTTTTTTATTTCATCTATTCTGTAAAATAAGAGGATTTTAAGCTTATAATTATTGTTAATAGTACATCAAATATTGTGTCATAAATTTCTGAATAGATTATGTAATAAATTTATGAATTAATCGTGTAATAAATTAATTTAATACAATGTCTTCTATATTCGTCATACTTTAAGTTGTAGATGCTTTATTTCCCTTTTTCTTTTTTATGTACATTGTGTATACTTAATTAAAATTACGTAGACGTGTTTCGTACAACCAGTCCTTTTTCAGTGATACACATTGAAATACATATAAAACGTTCCAAAATAAATCTTTATAACATCTGTCAGATCATGTAAACAATTTTATAATATTTTAAATATGTATCTTTATAATATGTATCACTGAAGAAGGACTGGTTGTCCGAAACATGTCTATGTAAATTTTTTTAATGTGTTTTATATACTCGTACAAAGTAGTTAAAAAGGAAAAAGAGAAATTAATGTAATAATGCTCAATTAGTTTAATTTATTATTTCTATGAAAACTTATTAATAGTACCTTTTATTTAGTATCTACGAAATAATGTTTCATTTCATTATTGTTTTCGTTAAAATATAATATAATATTCTCATATTAGGTCCTTACATATGAAATTGGCGTTTTGCCGTACTGGCAACTTTGATCTCAAATATCTTCTCTTCGGTTAGGAATTCCAAATTCAAATTTATACAGCTACGAGTATTTACTCAAGTATTTGTGTTTCGAAAATCATAATTCATTTGTTTTTTCCTCAATTGTTTTTTTTCTTTGCGTCACTCAGTTTACAAAATGGAAAACTTGAAATAACGCGTTATTTACGAGTACGAGTTCCACCGTGGCACCAGTGCTGCAGAAACGGCTCGAAGGATTAATGATGTGTATGGCGACGGTGCCGCAAAAGAAAACACAGTGCGTTTTTGGTTCCAACGTTTTCGTTCTGGAAATTTCGACCTGTAGAACAAGCCCCGTGGACGGCCGGAGACCAAAGTTGATAATGAAGAATTGAAGGTTATTGTGGAAGCGGATCCATCGCAAACTACGTCCGAGTCAGCTGCAGGCTGCGGTGTTAGTGATAAAACTGTTTTAATCCACTTGAAGCAAATTGGGAAGGTGAAAAACCTTGAAAGGTGGGTACGCAAATCAACAAACGCGCGTTGACTGCTGCGTTGCATTACTCAACCGGCACAATAATGAAGGGATTTTGAATCGAATCATTACCTGTGATGAAAAGTGGATCCTGTATGATTATCGGAAGCGCTCATCGCAATGGCTGAACCCTGCCGAACCAGCCAAACCATGCCCCAAGCGAAAATTGACTCCAAAAAAGTTACTTGTGAGCGTTTGGTGGACTAGTGCTGGTGTCGTTCACTACAGCTTTCTTAAATCTTAAATCTTTCTTAAATCGAGGCCGGTTAATCGCTCTTGGCCACTGCTGCTTCATGATAACGCTAGACCACACACTGCACAATAGACGGCTACCAAATTAGAAGAGCTTCAATTGGAATGTCTAAGACATCCACCGTACTCTCCGGACCTTGCCCCAACAGATTACTATTTTTTCGAAATTTGGATAACTTCTTGCAAGGGAAAAAATTCAACTCCGATGGGGCAGTCCAAACCGACTTCAAAGATTTTATTGATTCCCGTCCGAATGATTTTTTTAGTAAAGGGATCGATGAACTACCTATTTGGAAGTTTTATATACAACTTCCAAAATTTATCATGCATGATCATAATAACAAAGGTGGAATGGGGAATGTTGTAATTACATAAAGCGTGCGCTTAACCCAACCAATGACAGATCATAAGTCCTGTAAACAGCTTGATCATCCACATTCAGTTTCCAGTTTGCGTCTTCGTCTCTATTGAGATACAATTAAGTTTCCATTCGTTTTAATTAACCACTATTGATTATATTTTGCCGCGACAGCTGTTTCACTAACCGATGTTAGCATCGTCAGATCTTACAATCAACTGTTGATTTTATGTTGATTGTGAAGACATGACGATGCTAACGTCGGTTAGCGAAACAGCTGTCGCGACAAAATATACGAATGAAAACTTCAGTTTTCTAGAAGTTTTATTATATTTTATGGGAATGACATGATTCGCCCTTCTTAGGCATTGTCAAACGTTGAGATATACAAATATACATTTGTTGATGCCTCAGAAGGGCGAAACATGTCATTCCCATAAAATGCAATAAAACTTCTAGAAAACTGACGTTTTCATTCGTATTAATTATTTAATATGGAGTTTTACATCATTGTTCAAGAAACAATAAATCAATAGTGGTATTTATAACAGAGTTTTATTTAAACAGTTAAAAAGTGTTTTGATAAATCATACATTAATACAGTTTTGAAGAATACCTACAAAAAACCCTTTCTATAATAGATTTTTTTCGTATACTTGTATACGTATACTTGTATACGCATACTTGTGAATAACCTTAAATAAGTTAATGTGTATTGAGTATATTGCAATGAAATTATGCATAAATGTTGAACAATGTATAGAAGAGAAGCTGAAACCAGAAATGGGGAGAGCACTCAGGGCAGGTGAGGTAATTACCTGGACTCGATCCCGGGCACTTTATGGCCACAGCTTAACAATCTAGCGGAATTAAAACGACAATATATGGAGTAATTAAATGTTAATACTTAATTCCGTGATGATACGGCATCCGATGTAAGCCGGGAGTAAAATTTTATTGTCAATTTATCCAAAGTTGTCCGGGAAAATAAAAAGCCTGTTTTTCTTACATTGTGATGGAGAAAGAAGCCGTGCGCTTATATTGAAGCGGCTTAAAGTTCAGCGGTGTGCTGGAAATTATAGCATTACATATTTTTAGATAAACTTAATACGTTAACACTGTGGATTTCCATTAGGTTTTTTTATGAATTAAAATACTTTTTTCCCACTTTTGAGATTAGTTTTCTGGAAAGGCTTTACACCTTCATCTTCGGGAACATAAACTGTTTATATCGTTGTCGCTTCGAAGCATGTACAGAAAAATAATCTTGAAAATGAAAAAAACATTGCATAAATTCATAAAAAAAAATCGTTTTAATACTCGTATAAATAATGTTAACACTGGAAATACTATGTTACTCTAACGTTATGGAATATTTAAATTGTAAACACGGTTAAGTATCACCACTTATTTACATGAGTTTGTCACGACAGCTGTTTCGCCAACAATCTGTATTCGTAGTATAAACAACTAAAGATTCAACAAAAAAGACTTACACAACCTGTAGAAGACAAAAATCATATGCATACTTAGTCATAATTATATGAAGAAATCACAGACAATATTATAAGCAAACAATAAGAAAAAGAAGAGTTATTGAAAGTACTTATAGAAAGTAGTTACAGTTATTGCCAATACAGGTATAACCGGGTGGTGGTCTAGGGGATAGAACGCTTGGCTCCTGATCCAGTGGGCATGGGTTCAAGCCTGGACACGACCAGGTTCCTTCTTCATAATAATGAGCTATTTTCTGCTCACATTGAAGATTGTAAAATAAATTCTAATATCATTGATATAAATCCTTGATGTTAGTCTTTAAAAAAAAAAAAAAAAAAGTTTGACGAAATAGCTGTCGCGAGAAAGTCATTAAAGTTATTTGTGATACTCAAAAACAGTGTTTAAATTTAAATATTTCAATACTTCAGAATTAAGAAACTCTCTTAGACGAATGTGTAGAAAATCTGTGTTTCGAAAATATAATAAGTAAATGCAGTGCGAATGACAGTGTTATGAACAAAATAATGAAAGGAACATTAAAATGGTGAAGACACATAGAAATAATCAATGGACAAGGTAAAGTTAACGATATGAATGAAACTAGAAAAAGAGAAAGACAGAAGAAAATGTGGCACGATCAATTAAATCAAATATTGAATATCGGCCACGTGAGGAGTCGGAGAGTCAGAGAATCGATGTGAGCGCATGACACGATATATGAATGTTTAGGAAGCAACAGAAGTATATCAGGAAAGAACAGTGTCGCGGTACATTATTTCTGCCTACCTCTTCGGAGAGACCGTGTGATGGTTAGTTAATTATTTATGAATTAAAAACATTAATGTTTGTACTCTCACACTGATATGAAGGCAGTTAAATCAAACGACATCTATACAGCAGTGCACTCACTTTCGACCTTTAATATTTTATTGTAATATAAGGTTGGTCTAATTGTTTTTTTAAGGCGGCGTCACACACAGTCCGGCGGCGACCAGGCCTGTCCGGGGGACATAAAATGCCCAACTTTATCGACGCGAGGCCCATTGTGCGGCTTACGGAACAAATTCACCTACATCGCTTTTGTCGGCCTCCGATGCAACTAGCCGTATATTTGAAACACGTATAATATGACCCATTAATGACTTTGATCCATGGACGGCTCGAGATATTTTATAATTTCAAGTGTCGGAAAATATTTTACTAAATAAAATGCACAACAATCTATACACGTCATCGGGAAGAGTAATAATACTTTTCGCGAACTCATAAACTGTTAACTAACTAACTGACTATTACAAACCATTTCTCTGAAGGGGTAGGGGTAGGATGGATCGCCACAATGCTCTCTCCTGGCATACCTCTCGGGCTTCGTCTACATTCATACATCTTGTCACGCACGCTCGTCGATTTCTCGGACTCCTCACGTGGCCGAAATTTAGTATTTGATTGATTTGATCGTGCCACGGTTTCCTTGGCATTCCTCTATTTCTAGCTCCGTTCACGTCGTTTACACATACCTTCTTCACCATTCTGTCTTCACTCATTCTTTCCATGTGTCCAAACCATCTTAACAACCCTTTCATTATTTTGATCATAACACTTTCATTCGCACCGCATTTACTTCTTACACTTGTATTGCACATGTCAAAGTATATAAATACTTATTTTTCTTCTCGGCACTACATCTTGGCGTGATATTTGTTCTTCTCAACAAAAGACCTCTACTGGATCCTGTCTCTAGCTATCCGTTTCCAGTTTCATCAAAACAATTAAGGGATTTGATTAAACCACTTAATTTCTTTAGGGAAATCACACCACAGAGTTGTAATTTTAACATCTTCCGTGAATTTTCAAATCAAAATCAAATCAGTTTAATAACTTAAAAGACATTACAAACAGGAAAATGTTGAAGGCATCTATTGAGTACAGGTAAAATATTATAAGAATACAAAATAGTACCATGAACGCAGTAGAGATGGTTTGACATTAGGCATGACAAGACAATATACTTTCTAAAGTCAAGAGTATTTGTCTCCTGAACGTACCTTCACTTATATGAAAGAAGACGTTCTCCGAGGAGACCGCCTTCAGCAAACTAATTGCTTTTCCCACCGGTGTCACCAGAGGCAGATTGGCATGTTGGTAAAACAATCTGTGCTGTCGCTGTCGGAGAAATCTATCAGGGACAAAAAGACCAACACCCTCTAGCATGGCCGAGTTCTCGAAATATCCTCTGATTAATTTAAAGAAACGGGTAATGAGATGCCCATCTCTTTGAAGCTGTAAAGAATTTGTTCCAAGCATTCCTAAAAAAATGCCGTGGGATGGAGCCACGGATAACTACTATACTCCCTCATGTAGAGATACCTCGGAATTTTTATCTGAACCCTCTCCACCATAACGGAACATCTCGCCTCGTGAGGATTCCATATCACAGAACCACTTTCGAGTCTGCTCCAAACCAATGGGTTGTATAGGACTCTGAGCACATTGGGATCTCTGAAAACTCTTCCGGTCCGAATGATGAAGCCCAACATCCTCAGTGCAATGTCACAAATCCTCTCGATATGTGCACGAAATGTCAGCCTACTCGCATAGATGATTCCGAGATCTCTCATCGTAGATACATGTGTTAATTGCTCATTATTTTGAATTGATCATGCCTTAGAGATTTTATCAAACATCCGCTTTTATCATCTCCCTGCAACATACGAGTATATAAAAAATAACCAAAAATAAAACATTGTTCATACCGTTTCACGTACAGCCAATGGTATGATTGCTATGATCAAAAAACCTAATTATAAATGTTAACATGGCTGCTTTGTTCAAAGTTGTTGTAGTTATAAAAATAACAAATAAGTCGGTCGTAAATACTCTACTAAATCTTTCATAGCATTTTATTTTATTGATACCATATCAAATCAAAAGTAATAAAACTATTGAAATCGCACTGAATAAAATCCACGTTTTTATGATAATCCATTGTTTTGGCGGAAACACTTTGATATTTCAATATTATTAACAGTTTGAATAAAAACACTGTTATAGAATATCACAGTTTATTATATTTCTTTCGAATATGTCGAGACAGCTATTTCGCTAACCGATATTAGCATCATTAGTTGTAACAATCAACTGAGTTTTCGAATGAAATGTTATCAACTGTGATATTAAATATCAGTGTTTTTATTTAAAGTAAATAACGTTTTTTTACAAATTAATCAACTGTTTTTTCCACTTTTGTTTTCGGTTTTACAATTCCACTATCAGGAGAATAATATAAATGAGTGTTTATCATTTTCCCCATAATCAAAATGTTAAACTTTCTAAACATGTCGATTTAATTAAACGAGTGGAAAAATAGTATTTTAATTCATAAAAAATTGACATTATGGAATTTCAAAATGTAAACCAGTAAGTTTATAAAAACCTTTTTTTGCCTACATTGTATTTTCACACAACATTTTTTCAATACTTTTTTTCACTTCATAGAAAATTTCGGGGCACATTAGCCCTTCTTTTGCAATATATATTTTTACAATAAAATGAAACAATATCGTAACTTATGTACGAATTATTAAGTCTAGACGTAGGCTAAATTGTAATTTAGTAAGAAGTGTGGAACAAAAGTAACAAATATATTATTGGAATTAATGGTTTCTAATCAAATTATATGTTGGGTATCTCGCTTGGAGACCATATACCCAACGTGGAGATTAGAAGACGCACCAGGGTCACCGATGCAGAGATATGCATTGCGAGGATGAAGTGGCAGTGGGCTGGTCATGTGGGTCGACGGGATGATGGAAGATGGAGAACACTGGCGAGAAACCGAGAGAGATGGCGTCGGGGTGGAGAGGCTTACGTCCAGCAGTGGGTGGAGACAAGCTGATGAAGAATCAGGCAACCAGGAAAACTTAATTCTATGTCCAACAATTAATTTTTTCCGTTTATCCCACATGAAATATGACGGTAGCTTAGGGTAGGTAATCTCAAGTCCAATAATTGATTTATTTCGTATATCCCATAAAAATATAACGTTAGATTAGAATGTATTATGATTCGTTAATTCTTCAATCAAACAGTTCTAAATTCTTGAAGGTAATTCTTCAAAAACTCAAGGTACAGGTAATTTATTTATCACAGCATATTTCGTATGTAGTATATATGAACCTTTATAATCAGGGGAACGATATAAGATGAAGTTGAAAACCCCAAACTGAATCCAAACATGACGAAATGTAAAAATACGAAAAATTAAAATCATTAACTTCTATCTCTAGAAGAGCATAAACAAAGAAGTTACTTTAAAAAAATTGTTTCATATGTACGATAATTATTCAATACAAACAAAGAACCAATTGCGGAGAAGCATTCAACGCTTAAACAATAGAACACCGCTTTGATGTTTCTCCTTTGTTTCAGTACCTCTGCCAACTGTCACCGAATATTGTAAGACAATGGACCTCATCTCGTGGGTCAACTCTTCGCGAGATAAGTCTTTATTCCCCGAAGATTTATCTTGGTTTATGCACACAGAACGACCAGTGCATTTGTATGTATTATTAACATTATTCAGCAATGGTACAGATTTAGACTTTAGGGGTTTTCAGATATTTTTCTTTTATATAAAAAAAAATTATTTTGTTTACAACATGTCATTCAAACAAATTAAAGTCACTTTTTGTTGATGGTTGAGGTATTACTTTTGTAAAACTCCATTATTAATTTATAATAGCAAACACGATTGTTAAGTGGTTTAACTTGGATTTAATTTATATAAATTATATATTATAAATTGCGACAAATTTGTTTCGCCTTGCGAGGGCATTCTCAAACTCACAAAACTCAGTTTGAGAATTCCCTCACAAGGCGAAACAAATTTGTCACAATTTATAACATATAAATTAAATCCAAGTAAAACCACTAAACAATCGTGTTTACTATTATAAATTAGTCACATTTTGATTTGTATTTATGAAACTTTCATTGCCGACCGGTTTCGAGACTATACATAGATATCTTCACAAGATCACCGATGCATGCTATAGAAATAAGTCAAGTTTAAAAAATACGTTATTTGTTTCTTAAAAATGACGTAAGACTCAATATTGAATAATTAATATTGATGCAAAAATATGTAATTTAATTTATTTTATTTTATTTGGTAGAAACGTGTTTTGCATTGCTTGCGCATTATGAAATATTAGATTTATCTTGCTTTATCTTGACGACCTTCGTGGCAGAGTGGTAAGAGCTCTGACTTCCATACCGGAGGTCCCGGGTTCGATTCCCGGCGATGGCAGTGTGATTGTCACACTGTCTTTGGTCTGGTGTAGAATTCACGTGACAATAAAATGGCGATAGATTGGCTACCTATCACATGTCATGTGAATCATCAGTATAATAGCTAAAAATAATGTGTACAAGCGACCTGTTGTATACAAGAAAGAAAGAAAGAAAAAATGTTCGCTTTTTTATTTTTTATTTACTTTTCCAAATGTAAAGAATCACATATTATACTATTAATAATTTTGTTATTCGTCTTCCGGTTGCATTTCAGATCTCCTCGACGTTGACTATCACTCGAGAGTAGGAGTCTCTGTCCCTAGCAATTCGAAACAGCTCATCGATGCTCCTCAAACCAGTCCAGTCCCTTATGTAGTGGAGCCAGGAGATTTACCTCCTGCCAACTCTTTGCCGACCCTCTATTTTCCCCTCAATGATCTGGTCCAGTGAATTCTATTTTTTTTCCCTCATTGCATGACCTAAATATCCCACCCTGAACATAATTTATATATTCTCTCCATTACCAAATATAAAACAAGTTGATTAGAGAGTTTGTAAATTAATTCTAATAAATTTTAATAAAAATAAGTTTTTCGTGCTTCAGTATATTTTATAAATCATAAAAAACTAACTAACTAACCATCACGCCGTCTCCCCGAAATGGTAGGCAGAAAGAATAGACTGCCACACTTTAACCGAAGCGGCACTCCATCCTTCTCTTTTCGCCCCGCGGGCGACGTGGTGTGGTTTGTTGCGAACCTCATCGCCACCAATAGGCATCTACCGCGCACACCTCGATCCCAAAACACCCACAAAATTCATCTAAAATAATTAATATAAAATATAATGATATAAAATAAAATAACACAATAAAAATAATTTAACACATAATGTTATTTTTAGGTGGTGCACATATTGTTTATTTAATTTATGTTCCACGTATCCAACGTTTTTTTAATGAGCTGTAATTAGGCACATAAAACAAACCAACACCAGCAAGAACTTAAAAATAATATTGAATAATTTATTCAAATTGTCATTGGAACAAATGAAAAATCTATTTTTACACCTGTCAAAATTCTTTATATAAACGAAAAAACTTGTATAATTTTAACATCAAAACGGTACAAACGTATTACGTGTCACAATTAACTATAACAAAGTGCGGCAACAATTATATTGACCAAAACAATTCACTTATACACGAAATATCTATAAATTTACGGGAGCACCACATGAACCATAAATAAAGGGGTTTCTTACTACTTTGTGTCGATATAAATAAACTCACGCAGGTTGCATTAACAGTGTTTGATAACGCTGAGTTAATGATAAAAGTTAATCAAATCTAGTATATTAATTTATTATCGACGTAATTAAAATATACTTAATTCGATATAATGAAACATCTATATAACTGATATTTTCTTTAATGTGTATACGTTAAAAACATTAGCATATTTATTGTTTCTTGAAAAATAATATAAAACTCGACATTAAATACATAATACAAATGAAAACGTTCGTTTTCTTTTATAGAAATTTAATTATATTTTATAATTATGTATTTTTAAATTTCATTTCGATTAAATTAGTATACGATTTTGAATTGGTTAGTTGGGATCTGTCATATATTTTATTAATTGGCATCCTGATCGGTGTCAGGATCGACCCCGTGACACCCGGACACGGGAACGCCTGCCCTACCACGGGCCATTAATCCAATCAGTTGTAGCAGTGGCGGCACATCCTTGCATACATATCGGGAAATGTTAAATGCCTTGCTTTACAACTAGTGTGAGCCGCCTTCTAACCCGCAAGGGGATACCTTGAAATATTTTAATACATACAAATTATTTCGTTAACAATCATATAAAACTCCATATCATACGAAGATGCAAACTGGAAACTGAATATGGTTGATCAAGGTGTTTACAGGACTTATGACCCGTCATTGGTTGGGTTAAACGCACGCTTTATGTAATTACAACATTCCCCATTCCACCTATTTCTTTATGACCATGTAGGACAAATTTTGGAGGTTGTATATTAGGTCCTAACATATGAAATTGGCGTTTTGCCGTACTGGCAACTTTGATCTCAAATATATTCTCTTTGGTTAGGAATTCCAAATTCAAAATTATACAGCTATTTACTCAAGTATTTGTGTTTCGAAAATTATAATTCATTTGTTTTTTCCTTAATTGTTTTCTTTTCTTTGCGTCACTCAGTTTACAAAATGGAAAACTTGAATTATCGCGTTATTTACGAGTACGAGTTCCACCGTGGCACCAGTGCTGCAGAAACGGCTCGAAGAATTAATGATGTGTATGGCGACGGTGCCGCAAAACAAAAAAAAAACACAGTGCGTTTTTGGTTCCAAAGTTTTCGTTCTGGAAATTTCGACCTGCAGAACAAGCCCCGTGGACGGCCGGAGGCCAAAGTTGATAATGAAGAATTGAAGGCTATTGTGGAAGCGGATCCATCGCAAACCACGTCCGAGTTAGCTGCAGGCTGCGGTGTTAGTGATAAAACTGTTTTAATCCACTTGAAGCAAATTGGGAAGGTGAAAAAGCTTGAAAGGTGGGTACCTCACGAATTGAGTGAAGCAAATCAACAAACGCGCGTTGACTGCTGCGTTGCATTACTCAACCGGCACAATAATGAAGGGATTTTGAATCGAATCATTACCTGTGATGAAAAGTGGATCCTGTATGATAATCGGAAGCGCTCATCGCAATGGCTGAACCCTGCCGAACCAGCCAAACCATGCCCCAAGCGAAAATTGGCTCCAAAAAAGTTACTTGTGAGCGTTTGGTGGACTAGTGCTGGTGTCGTTCACTACAGCTTTCTTAAATCTGGCCAGACGATTACGGCAGATGTCTATTGTCAGCAACTGCAAACCATGATGGAAAAGCTAGCTGCTAAACAACCGAGGCTGGTTAATTGCTCTAGGCCACTGCTGCTTCATGATAACGCTAGACCACACACTGCACAACAGACGGCTACCAAATTAGAAGAGCTTCAATTGGAATGTCTAAGACATCCACCGTACTCTCCGGACCTTGCCCCAACAGATTACTATTTTTTTCGAAATTTGGATAACTTCTTGCAAGGGAAAAAATTCAACTCCGATGGGGCAGTCCAAACCGACTTCAAAGATTTTATTGATTCCCGTCCGAATGGTTTTTTTTAGTAAAGGGATCGATGAACTACCTATGAGATGGCAAAAGTGCATAGATAGCAATGGTACATACTTTGATTAAATAAATATATTATATTTAAAAAAAATCAACTTTATGTTCCTCCCATACAAAACGCCAATTTCATATGTAAGGACCTAATATTTAGTGTAAAAAAAAATTATTGTAATAATAATTGCTATAATTGGATATTCCACAAACTTGGAAGACATCGTGTACTTGAAGGCATTCATAAACATATTTCAAATCATACTTAATACTAATGAAGACGTGCATTTTCTGGAAGGTTTATTAAGTTTTATGTGATTGGCGTTATCAATTTTTTAAAGCATATTATAATTTAACTTCTATATAATTAACTTGATGTACGGCTGCGAGACATGGTGCCTATCCGAAAGGGATAAGCGGAGACTAGAGGCTTTTGAGATGTGGTCCTATAGAAGACTCTTTGGAATTTCCTGGAGAGACCACATCACGAATGAGGAAGTTCTTCAAGGAATCGAAGGAGGAAGGCACCTGCTCAGGACCTTGTCCGAAAGGCGTGCAAGATGGATCGGCCATGTCATACGTCAAGAAGGTCTCTTGCATGCCATAATGGAGGGTATGATCGAGGGGACAAACTCTAGGGGACGCCCACGCCGAGAGTACCTGGAGGACCTGTTGGTGGACGTACGCTGCTCATCATATGCAGATCTCAAAAGAGCCGCACAAGACAGGGAAAAGTGGAAGAGAATAATGGAAGAAATTGCTGCAAACCAATCCCAGGATTGAAACCAGAGAAGAAGATAATTAAGTTTTACTTTGGTTTAACATTAAAATACATTGTTACTAAAATACCCGATTACGTCGTTGGGGTTAAGAACATGCGAAAGTACCTCCCGGACATCTGATTGACTTCACAATAGAAGTGCAGTGCTCCTCCGTAGGGGAGGAGTCGTGAATCAAGATCTTTCTCTATTGTTACGGGACAATACGAGGCCCATCGGGCCCAAGGTAATCCTCGAGGATGCGGCTCATTGTCTTTGCCGAAGCGTCGCAGTACCAAGTAATAATTTGTTGATGTGAGCAGGTAAATACGTCACTACAATTGATACATTGTAAATAAGCATACCTTCTATGTGATATGAAGACCTTCGTGTCAGAGTGGCAAGATCTATGACTGCAAAGGTCTCGGGTTCGATTCCCCGCAATGACAGGGTGATAAAAAAATCGCATGCTGTCTTTGGATGGTAGAATTCATGTGACAATAAAAATTGTGATAGACTTACTACCCATCACATAAAGCTTGAAATTTTAATATACTAATTGGGTTCATTTATATACAATATACGTATTATATATAATAATAAAATCGGCCATGTGAGGAGTCAGAGAAATCGACGCTCGTGCATGACACGATGTCTGAATGTTGAGGAAGCGAGAGAAATATGTCAGGAAGGAAAAGTGTGGCAGTCCATTCTCTCTGCCTACCCCTTCGGGGAGACGGCGTGATGGTTATTATTTAGTTAGTTTAATATAATAAGGGGAAAGCAACAGGAAACTACCACATTAAAGGCCCAAGTGGCATCCCAAGTACCAGCAAAGATATGACTTTATCGCATACCATATTTAATAAAACATCGACTGTACATAGTAGATTGGATTAAAAACATTGACCTTGAATGTAAGTACAATGAACCGACCGGAATATTTAATAATCATTTACGTTTATAAATCATAATATAATATAATAATAATTATATAAAACTCCATATTAAATAATTAATACGAATGAAAACGTCAGTTTTCTAGAAGTTTTATTATATTTTATGGGAATGGAATGTTTCGCCCTTCTAAGGGAATGACATGTTACCCCCTTCTTTCTACATTTGATAATACCTTAGAAGGGCGAAACATGTCATTCCCATAAAATACAATAAAACTTTTAGGAAACTGACGTTTTCATCCCTATTAATTATTTAATATGGAGTTTTATATAATTATTATTCATGAGAACGTAACGTTGATCAAATATCTATTATGTTTTCTCGGAATGACTTGTTTCGCCTTACTAGTGCATTATGAAATATTTATAATGCCTTAGCAAGGCGAAACATTTTCTTTCCATAAAATATAATAAAACTTCTCGATAAGTAACATTTTTATTCCTATTAATCATTTAATATGGAGTTTAACATCATTGCTCAACAACCAATAAATGGGTTGTCATTTCTAATTTGCCTTAATATTGAGATAATCAAATGATTTTACTGAAATCTCTTGATGGAAGTTAATATTAAATAATAATTAAATAAAACGATGTTTTTAATTACTTAGACAAAAATGGAAGTAGTTAAAAAACATTGTTTTATTTAATTATTATTTAATATTGAGTACTGATAAAAAACCTTAACGAATTAAATATTGAGAAAACGTGCAATTTATATAATGTTTCTATATTTTAGGGTGCTAAATTTTGACAATGTTAATTCCGTAATATAAATTAAAACTTTACGTTTTAATACTTTAAATTAATTCACATATACTCGTATATCATTTACCTCAAAGGCGGGCCACACTGTGGATAAACATCGGTTGTATAGGACTTCTATTTCATTCTACGCCGGGTAAAATAATGCGAGGAAGAGAGATAAACGTACCATGTTTGGTTGTGCATGTTTGTTTGTTGCACATGGTACGTTTATCTCTCTTCCTCGCATTATTTTACCCGGCGTAGAATGAGATAGATAACTGTTTGAATAAACACGAATCCCTATGGATTTCACGTGTTTATGCGGTTTGTTTATCAGTGTGGCCCGCACTTCAATATTGATTATACATAACATAAATATGTACTACTTTTTTATGATAATCAAATGATTTTATTGAAATTTCTTGATGGAAGTTCATTTTAAATAATAATTAAATAAAACGATGTTTTTTAACTACTTCCACTTTTGTCTTTATTTAGACAGAGACCGGTTTCGCCAGGCTCGCTGGCATCGACAGACTGGTCTGTCATGGTCTGTCTGTCGTGGCATGGACCAGTCTGTCGATGCCAGCGAGCCTGGCGAAACCGGTCGCTGTCTAAATAAAGACAAAAGTGGAAGTAGTTAAAAAACATCGTTTTATTTAATTACTACTTTTTATGATTTCACCACATTGTTTAAACAGAAATAAATAACCCTCTACACACTTATATTTATAATTTTCAGAATTCATTAAATATACTCGTATATGTGAGAACCAAGAATAAAAAAACAATTCAAATAAACATAGAAAGAAAACATATTTATTTATAAAAACTCATTTTGTGAGAGACATACTCGTAAGTCGACTAAATCCCTTTGGAAGATTGATAACACATATATATTCAAAATTGATTCATAAAACCATGATGAACAAATTAAAAGCTTACTTACCCTTACTTGTATTTGTTATAACAAATATTTTGAATAAATATATCATATTATTTTTAAGTTCTTATTGGGGTCCAGGTATTATTAATCTTGGAAAAAGAAAATAAATCAATTATTGGACTAGAAGTTATTTCTAATATACAATAATTAACTGCACTGATGAAGGGTTGGTGTGTCCGAAGCATCGTTGTGTTAATTTAATTTTAAAAAATAATTATGTGTTGTTTACAAAGAAATAAGCTTTTTCTTCAATTTCTTCTATGTTCGCCATACTTTGTGTTGTAGATGTTTTAAATTTTTATTTTTTATATACTTTGTATACAACACTACCTTTTTAAATAAATTAAAATTAAATATCAAACATGTTTCGGACAACTCGGTCCTTCCTCAGTGATATTTAAAATATTATAAATTGTTTACAAATATGATCAGTTTTGACAGATGTTATTGCGCTTTATGTTATCCTCCACCACTTTTAAGAACCACTAAAAAAACTTAATGAAATTTATTAAATATATAATTAAAACTACACATATTTTATCAGAAAAATAAGTTTTTTTTTACACTTGCATATTTATTAATTTATATATTTTATATAAAGTAAATTTTCACCACAAACATAACACAAATGACGCTTTTTAAAATTAGTTAGTCATTATTAATTCGCTATTGTAGCTAAAATTGCTATCGCGAGCTTTGAAAGCTTCTCGCCGCGAGAGCTCTCCCGTCCGTCCGGCGCGGGACAGGAAGCCCAAAACACTTGATCGTCTCCTACTAAATGGCGCATTTGCATCCTCCCCGCACTCTGATAGACGCTAGATAAGGTCTGGGTTGGGGGCACACAACGGCGCATAAACGCCGGACACTTAACACTTCACGTCATTCTACGTGTTATTTATTAATGTTATTTTATTACATGTCACAAGGAAATCGAAAGAAGAATCACAATTGGCAACAAAACATTATTCTCTCTTCTACCAGTGCTCAAATCAAGAAACGTATACTGAAAAACCAAAATCATCCTGTATAAAACAATCATCCGAACAGTAGTGACCTATGGGTGTGGGGCATGGACAATGACAGCGAAATCCGCAGAGCGACTGGATACTTTTGAGAGAAGGGCGCTGCGCAGAATTCTGGGACCTGTGAATGACGGTGAAGGCTGGAGAGTGCGGCATAATGACGAGCTGTACTATATTTATAAAGCTCCCAGTCTCTCCACACAGGTCAGACTGAATAGACTGAGATGGGCCGGTCACGAGCAGAGGATGCCGTCATCGCGAACCCCAAAAAGATTGCTGGAGTGGCACCCAGGTGATAGAAGAGCAATTGGACGACAAAGGCTGCGATAAGAGGATGAAGTTGGGAGAGATGGTGTGAAATTGTTACGAGTGTCAGATTGGAGGGTCGAAGCGGAGGACAGGAGGAGTTGGAGGCGAAGAATACTGGAGGCTAAGGCTCGATATGGGCTGTAGGGCCATCGAAGAAGAAGATTTATTACATGAAAGCTTCTGGAATTATATTCAATCACATAAGAGACTTCCCACACACCCAAAACTGTTATAGAACGCAGCGGCGCTCTTTATCACTCATAGGCCAGGCCAGGACCCATGCAATGACTTTGATGAACAAAAAAATGAAAAATTGGAATAAAATAAGATTGAAATATTTACTTTTGAACATACTTACTTATATATGACCATGAACTCTTGAAGAGTTTGAGCCTCTTTACAAATGCTTAAATGTTTAAACCTCCTTAATAAAAATCGTTTGATGAAATTTCAATTTTAAATCATAATAATTAATGTTCTTAATTGAAATTTCTTGGAAGAAGTTCATTTTAAATAATGAAAACAAAAAAAAAATTATACAAATTTTCTTTATTATTATGTATTTAGTGTGCTTCCACTTGTGTTTGTGAGCACACTAAATACTCGTATATAATAATAAAGAAATTGTATATAATTTTTTTTTCATTATTTAAATCATAATTAAATTAAACGATGTGTTTTAACTACTTCCACTTTTGCCTTTATTTTGATAGCGAGCGGTTTTGCCAGGCTTACTGACATCGACAGAATGGTGACGCTATTATTAACTAACTCCTATATATACACACAGATTAAGGATTGTAAACATAGTTATGTAAATTTTACAGGATTTAAATATCGATATTAAAGTTATTTAAGAGAATTCTGTTTTCAATGCAATGAAATTTAAATTGATTGCAGCTGACATATTTATATATAATACTTTTCATTTGTGACATTATTATTCTTCTGTTAATATCAATCACAATCAAGTTTCACATATCGTTCGGATCGTCCAAAAAAAGACTGCGTTCCTTATCTATTATATTTTTTTTCATTGTGGTGTAAGGTTTGCCCCAATTCGTGTCATGTCCAGGGGCACCGGGTGTTATCGTTTCAGTTATACCGTACGCTGAACCTTCCTTGTCCCCGTTATATTCTTAATCAGATAAACATAAAAATGATAAACATTTTCAGGATCACAGTTACACAAAAGTAATTAAAACAAGCTTTAAATAACGAGTATCCAGAGGGTTGAAATGATGAAGGGCAACAGGTAGGTACTTACCCAACTATAGTCTGCAGTTGCACTGGTCTATCGTCGGACAAATAAATTAATAGGTAATATCCGGCTGAACTTTCTACCCCCTGACATTGTGCCATGCTGAAGGCACATTTTTAATCTAATCGGGTTCACCCCTAATTGGACCAAGTGGAGCTTTTATGATGCTTAATTGAATTGTCTTCTATTAAGATGAAGAAATTTACAGGTAAAACTCATAGTTTATTAGAAATATGGAATATTAAAAATATTTCATTGTTGTTGGTGTCATTTGTAAATAATGAAATTAAATATAAAAATATTTCCAAATTTCATTATTATTGTATATTCAGTGTGCTTCCACTTGTGTTTAACGTCGACCGGTTTCGACAGCTTGCTGCCATCTTCTCGTATTCTATCCGACATTCATCATCAGACCAGAAGATAGCAGCAAGCTGCCGAAACCGGTCGACGTTATACACAAGTAGAAGCCCACTAAATATGTAATAATAAAGAAATTTCGTATCAATTTTATTTTATTTTCATTATTTAAAATGAATTTCTACCAAGAAGTTTTAATTAATTTTTTTTTTGTCTTTTGTAACCCTGACAAAGCTCCGGCGGGAACGAAACCGGTTAGTTGTTGACAATAATGAAGTGGTGTAATTTTAAATTTACTTGTGTATTAATATTATATTTATAAAACGTCTGTTTTCAAGAAGTTTTATTATATTTTATGAAACTGACATGTTTCGCCTTACTAAGGCATTATAAATTTTTGACAATGCCTTAGTAATTACAATTATGTACATAAAATTAAAGCTAAAATTTAAATTAAAAAACAACAATATTGTAAATTTGATAATGATTATCACAGCGAAACATGTCATTCCCCTAAAATATAATACAACTTCTAGAAAACAGATGTTTTATATTTGATATTTAATTTGGAGTTTTACGTCATTATTTTAGAAAAAAAAAAATAATGAGTTTTATGATTTAATATTTATAAAATTCATATAATGATTTAAATGCTTAAATGCTATTTATATATTTTTTTTAAATTAAATTGAATGATGCAGTATGTGAAAAAAAATTATGGATACCAATAAAATGGCATGCTTCTTGATCATAACCCCAAAAATTTAATATATAATTAAATTAAGTAGAAAAAGTTAAATATATAAATCTGGAGGTAAACATTTTTCGAATATACCTGGCCCTGTCCCCCCCCCCTCCCTTCCCTTACCTTCTATCTACTATATTTATATAGATGTAAATCTGTGTTGTTGTTCTGTTATTACGAAGCCCTGAGGGAGCTTGGGTACAAGCGAAACTAGTCGGCAATTAAAATAACCGCATAGTGGCGAAAAACAAAGTGCAGTGTTTTTTTAAATTTAATTTTAAATACAAACAATAATAAAAATATTTAAAATATAGAATTCATTACCGATCCACTATTATGTATTTGTTAAATTAGTACCCATTTAGTAAAACTGCTGTGTTTACACAATTGCAGAAATCTTAAAACGTTTGCCTCAAACTTTTCACATTCAATCCCCTTTCAAACATCTCCCAATCTTGGTCCTAAGTGCTCAAGACAATAGACCAATCAATCGTGCAAGGAGAGGAGTCTATTGAATTATATTATTGGATCGGTCAGTCACCCCCCTCACCACTTACATCCTCACCCCCCCATTCTAGGGTGGCGGGTATGGACGGCCGTCCACTGGAGACAAAAGGGGGTGGTATGCCTTTTGTGGAGAAATTGATCAAGGGTGAAATTAAATTATGAATGATAATTTTGAAATATACCACTATCTTAAAAGAGATGCAAAAATTATATTTTTAACTGTTTAAATAAAAAAACTTTCACAATGGACTATATTTTGTCGCGACAGCTGTTTCGCTAAACGATGTTATCATCGTCAGGTTTAACAATCAACATATAATGAATTGTGATGTATTTAACAAAGTTTTTTTTTTAAAACAGTTAATAATGTTGAAATATCAAAGTGTTTCATTCAAAACAATGAATTATCTATAAATTATATTAATTTTTTTTTTGTTCATTTTGTTCATTCGAAAATTTAAATTGTTTTCTATTTTCATATTTCTCTCGTCATCTAGAGTCGGCCCATTTTCTTCTACAATCTTCGTTTCTGGCTCTGCTCCTGATATAAGCCGCTGGTGATTTATTTATCCTTTTTTTTTATACAAACAGATATTTTAAACCTTAAACTGTATACAATTAGTTTTTTAAGAATTATACTGATTCTCATGACATGATATAGGTAGCTGATCTATCGTCGCAGACCATAGAGAGTGTGACAATCACACTGCCATCGCCGGAAATCGAACCCGAGACCTTCGGTGTGCAATCCTAGCTCCTACCACAAAGGTGACAGAAGACATGGACTCCACACGTGTTGCCCAGTATCAATAGACATGGAAGCAGAAGGTGAAGACCTACTTCCAGGAGTGGACGGATACCAGCTTATGATGATAGTGGTGATTATTAAAAAAAACTAACTAACTTACCATCGTGCCGTTTCCTCGAAGGGGTAAACAGATTATCATATTATTGTTATTTAGTTAGGGATTGTTTGAGCGAAGCCGACGAAGGGGCGCCGCTGCGTCCTATAACAGCTTCGGGTAAGCGGCGGGTAACCTTCTATGTCTTTATTTAACTATAATTTTGTTCATTTGTATGTGTAGTCCGGTCAATCTAGACCCAAAAATATGAGAGAAGGTGCATAAAATCCCAACAAGCTGAAAATCGATAAAATTGTTAAAAACATAGTTATAAATAAAATTTAAAAGTTCCCCATCATTCCCGTGTATAGAAAAAAAATTATCTGAGGTCAAAGGTCAAAAAAATGAGTTTTTCGCGATTTTCAGCAAAACGGTAAGTTTTATTATAAAAATATGTTAGACAAAATTGTAGATCATAAAATTATCTATTAAAAATGTACGAATATTTTTTTCCTACGAGCCACCGTTTCTGAGATATAACGATTCAAAAATTTGTAAAAGTTGTTAACGTCATTGCTTGCATTTTTGTTTTATTAACAATTTTGAAAACAACAAATGTCTAAATTGACCGGAATAGTGTATTAACAATCACTGTATATATTACCCTACAATAAATATTGTTATTCTATATCTGAGATTCTAGATCTTACATATAATTATTCTTATTAAGTTCCGTATGGACGAGGGATGGGCCTAGAGATTAACCGTCGCGTTGCCATGTTGCATTTAAAGTTGATTTTCTTAAAACCTATGGACTCTAATATTATAAAAAAAATTGTAATCCTCCATTAAAGTGTTCTCAATATTTCGTAATAAAAAAAAAAGCAAAAAATTACTTCCTTCATCCCAAAAAAAAATATTTTCTAAGACTGCCCTCACCTTCATTCGTGTTAAGGTAGAATTTGTTTTGCTAATATTTATAACTTTATCAAAAGTGACAAATACTTACTCGCTGTTTTGAACGTATTATAAATTATATCTTTGGCCTTTTCAATAGGTACGTAATAATACCGACTGTGGACAGAAACGCAGCCAGCAACTTAATAATATCAGAACTGTGAAAATATTAACACTTTACCAAAAGGGACAAATATAAATACGTACTCGTTGTCTTGAACGTACTATACATTTTCCCTAGGTGCCTTTATCATACGTAAAATCTCGTAAAGTCTCGCCCCGCCGGCCGCTGCGCGGAGACAAGTTTATACTTGGTGTCCAGTTGCTCGTATGCTGTGACGCATTCCATATCAGAAATCGCATGGTTCCAGAAAAAATTAATAATGATATGTTTTTCAAATAATCCATGTATGTTATAGATATCGATCTATTCCTAATGAAATTCCCTACAAGATGACATAAATTAAATTTTGATTCATCGAGTCATATGCTTGATATTTAGATAAAGTTAGCGGTAAACTGAATTTACCACATGGGAGCGAGCGTTTTGTTTTGAACACGGTACGTTAAGGGTTAAATGAGCGAAGCCGACGAAAGGAGCCGTTCGTCTCTAACAGCTTCGGATAAGCGGTGGGAATCCTCGTGTCCTATTGTTATTCTAGTTCCTGCTGCTTTCATCCAGTGAATAATAATGTGGCTAATATTATTATTATTTCATATTTAAATATAAATGTAATTTTATTAAAACTTACTTTAAATGGTAACAAGGGTTAACAAATTCTAAAGCGACGAATTAGTAGCACATAAACGTTAGTGTTAGATACTTCGTCTCCTACTTCCGACGTAGCTGAGAGGAGTCCGGTCCGATGGTCCACTGAGACAGATAAGGGGAAGTGACCCGCTAGCAGATGGAGTTTGGGCCGAGAGGAGGAAGCTGCTAGTTGATTGTGTCCTCCGTTGATCAAAGATTCGATGTCTGGGAAATTAATTATTATTAGACATAAGTGTCTATTCGGCGCTATAGGTGAAATGTGAAGCATACAAAACAGTTATGGAAACATGTAAAATAGAAAATACCTGTAAGTTAAAATTACAAACTACGTTAAGTATTATTTTAAAGTATTGCTAACTAACTAACTAAGAGGATGGATCGCCACAATGCTCTGTCCTGGAATACCTCTCGGGGTTCCTCTACATTCATACATCGTACCATGCACGCACGTCGATTATTCCGACATCGAATGTGGCCGCCTTGATTAATTTGGTCATGCCATGTTTTCCTCGGTCGTCCTCGGCTTCTTTTTCCACTCACGCTGCTTGTGTACAACTTTTTAACCATTCTATTATACTATCATCCATTCGTTCCATATGTCCAAACCATCTCAGGGATCCTTTTTTAATTTTCAAAGTATTATTATTATTATTATTATTATTGTTGTTATTTTTATTTTTATTATTATTATTTTTATTATTGTTATTATTATTATTATTATTATTATTATTATTATTATTATTATTATTATTATTATTATTATTATTATTATTATTATTATTATTATTATTATTATTATTATTATTATTATTATTATTATGTTTATTATTATTAATATTATTATTATTATTATTATTGTTGTATTATTATTATTAACATTTTGTGAGATAATTATAATAAATATTTTTGTGGACCTGAAGAAGAAGAAGAAAAACTCGTATATTGTAATATATTTTGTATCGGTATGTAAAATCTGCGACAGGTGAATTTCCCGCATCGAAAAATATCATGTTACCATTAAAAATTACCTGATAAGATATTTTGAAAATATCAAAGAATGTAAAAATATCGATTAATACCCACTATTTCTGTATTATAATTAGCAATAAATTTACAATTATATTTGAATATGAATTCTAGAGTTACGCTTTGAAAACTAAAATAGGGAATAATTAGTAATTTAGAATCGTTGAAGATATAAGATGACTTCCTAATGTATGCGAAATTACTAGATTTAGAATTTATAATTATGGTATCAAGTTACACTAATTTTACGAATTAAAATAAATTTGAATACGGATTGAATTATTAGTATAATAATTAAAACTTATCGGTTCAATCTTTGAAGCAGGTTTTATATGCATAAATCATAGCCTTGTATGTTATGTAGAAGCTATGATGACACTTCAAAATTGTGTTCTTGTACCGACCCTTTTGTTTGAATGTGAAGAATGGAACTGGTAGAAGAAGGGTGAAAATATAATTAACGCAATGGAAATATGATCTAAAGAGATCAAAGACGACCTTCGTGGCAGAGTGGTTAGAGATCTGGTTGTCATACCGAAGGCCCCGGGTTCGATTCCCGGCGATGGCAGTGTGATTGTCACACTGTCTTTGGTCTGGTGTAGAATTCACGTGACAATAAAATGGCGATATATTAGCTACCTATCACATTTCACGAGAACAATATTATAGTTAAAAAAATTAATTGTATACAGTAATTGGGTTCAAACGACCTGTTGTACCTATACAAAGAAAAAAAAAGTGGAATATGTCGTAAGATGGGGCAGACAATAAATGCGCATTCGGAGAGGATGAATTCCTCCGAAATCCCACACGTTGTGGCGCATCAGATTCCTATTGGCCACCGTCCCCCCTGGAAGACCGCCAAAGAGATAGATGAATCTCTAGGAGTCCACCTTCTAAAAGAGGCCAGGCTGACAACACACCATAAGCGCCCTTGAGGTGAGCTATTCACGAAAACGACGCTGTACAAATAAGCCTTATTATTGTTGTTATTATTATTAAAAGTCTAAGTCTAAGGCGCAAATGGCAGTGGATCGGTCACACTCTGAGATGGAACCCAGCCTGCATCGCTCAGGGCGCACTAGACTGGTCCCCTATGGGGGGAAAGAGAAAGCGAGGCAGACCTAGAGCCACCTGGAGAAGAACCCTGCAGGACGAGGTTAAGGCAGCAGGTCTCACTTGGGACGATGTTTAGCATCAGGCATGCGATAGAGTGGGGTGCAGAAGATTGCTTGAGGCCCTATGCACCACGGAGGTGTGACAGCACAAAAAGAAGAAGATTAAAAGTCTAAAATGAGGAGGAGGAGAAAGAGAAGAAGAAGAAGGAAGAGGGGAAGAAGAAGAAGACCAGTGGTCGTCAAACTCATAGCCTCTAGAGCCAAATATCAACAGTACAACGATTATATTCTACGATTTTTTTTATTGATTAAAACACCTTTTTTTTTCACTTTTGAGTATATTTTTCTTAACATGTTTCAAAGGCTTTACACCAAAATATTTTGCCATTGACACAAACAAGAAGTGAAGAATATAATAAAAGTTTGTAAGGACTCGGTCTCTTGATCCCGAGCAGTCCGATCTCCGTTAATAAGAAGGCACATATTAATATCTTCTTGAGTTTCTCTCTATCTCAACTGGAGGATGATAATGACCAAGGAACAAAAAGAATACAAGAAAATGGGAAATAAACTGGTCACTATAGTGCGCGGGTCAACAATAAAGATACGGCTACAGGGTGTTAAAAATATAAGTTAACTAATTAACCATTTTATACAATATTCAAATAGTTCATTGTTTTTTGCCTAAATACAATAATATTTCAACATTATTAACTGTTAATACAACAAAATACAATGATACTTTATAACACTGTTATGATATTAAAAAAAATATTATTCACTTTTTGAGCGTTGCGACAGCTGTTTCGCTAACTTATGTTGGCATCATCAGGTGTTACAAACAACTAATGATACCAATTGAAAGATTTACTATTCATAGGACAAAATATTTATTAGTCTAATTTCTATTATGTTTTGGCGGAAACACTTTGATATTTCAACAGTATTTACTGTTAAAATAAATAAAAACTTTGTTATAAATATCACAATTGATTATATTTTGTCGCGACAGCTATTTTGCTAACCGATGTTAGCATTGTCAGGTCTTACAATCAACTGTTAATTGAGACGACCTGACGATGCTAACATCGGTTAGCGACACAGCTGTCGTGACAAATTATAATCAATTGTGAAATTTAAAACAAAGTTTTTTGTTTGAACAGTAAATAATGTTAAAATATCAATGTGTTTCCGCCGATATATTTCTATTTGCGGTAATGACTTTGAGTTCACCATTAATTTTATTACCAGCTCTAACTCTTCTTCCGATATCTTTCTCCATTCTTCCATCTCTTGTAAACATGTTTCCCAGGTAACCAAATTCGGTAACTTGCTCTAATTTCTCACCGTTCGCACTTATGTCACAGTCCGTCATACATTCTTCCTTTTCAAATACCATAACTTTAGACTTTGACACGTTTATCAAAAGGTCATACTTATTGCTTACTTCGTACATTCTTGACATTAGGACTTGCAGTTCGTCCATACTGTCAGCGAATAAAACAGCGTCGTCTGCATTATAGTAAACAGCTGATGGACATATCGTTCATTTTCGCACCAGCGTTTCTTCTTATTCTTCTTTTTCCTTATTGTAGACCTATGTGGTCTGTTCTCTAGAGTGTTGCTCCTCCTGTGAGGTAGATTCCCAGCTGTCCTTCCATATTTTAGGAGGTCTTCCACGAGAACGAGTCACATGAGGTTGATTATGCAATGCAATAAAGGGGAGTCTGTTGGTGTCCATTCTTTGAACATGACCGTACCAGTCCCTTTTTTGCTCTCTGTTCCATGTTATAATATCCTCAACCTCACATATCTCTCTTATTCTGGTGTTCCTCACACGATCCCTCAGTCGTCACCTGAGAGTAAGAGGGTTCCAACAAACAAAATTTCAGATTTGTTTTTTTTTTCGTGAAAAGGGTTCTTACTAACCTTATATATACGTACAATTAAAAAAAACATGTAATAGTATCGTCATTTTGATGTTACGAAAATAATCAAGTTCCATCTGATCATTTAAAATACACGATTCACTGAAGAAGGATTAATTTACACTTAGAACTTTATTATTCCAACTGTCGCCAGAGAAAATTTACACGTTTCTCGGTAAACGAATTTCATCTGCTTCAGATGTAACCCTTTTATTCCAAGATACACACCCGAAACCAATAAAACTTTGACTTCATTTTTCTCAGCTTTTTACTTTTGACAGTTGGAACCTTCTTACTCCCAGGTGACGCAGTGTCTTGCCTGCTATCGTCCTCAGTATCTTCAATTCCGAAATCCTCAGCGTCACCAGCGTTGTCCATTTATATAGACAGGGGCTTTTGTATAGACAGATATAGTAATATATCGATGACGTCATAATTAGCGTCGTTTATTTCGTGAAATTCAGTAGGTTTTTTTTTATTCGTATTTCGTGTCAGGCTGTAGGCGATCCGGCGGGAACTCAGTCGGTAACAAGGGATACTACTGAACTACCGGCTGACTACAGACTACGGTTCCCAACATATCGGATGTCAACAGCGCGTATTATCTCCGGAGATTAACATAATAGATATCTCCGCCGACATTCTTTACAAAACCCTTTGTTGAACTCTCTCTCGCCCTCTCGCTCTCTCCTCCTGCGTCTGCGCTGGTCTGGGACTGGACCAGAACAACTTTACTGCATCTGTTTGCTATTAAGATAATTAGTTCCTTTATACAACACTGTTAAAAACCTAACTGACTAACTAACCAACACGCCGTTTCTCCGGAGAGGCTGGCAGAGAAGATGGACCGCCATACTTCTCTGTCTTGACATACCTCTCGAGATTCCTCTACACTCATACACCGTAACATGCACGTTCGGTCGATTTTTCCTACTTCGAATATGGACGCCTTTTCGTATTTAATTAATTTGGTCATGCCATGCTTTCCTTGGTCCTTAACGGCTTCTTTTTCCACTCACACTGCTTGTATACAACATTTTAACTATTCATCCATTCGTTCCATATGTCTAAACCGTTTCAGGGATCCTTTTTTTAATTTTACTTATGGTGCAATCAACTTATTGAAAGCCAAGGCATTAAAACTGTGGAATTCCATAGTAATTTAGGAAATTGAAAAAACTTTGTTTAATTTCCCCAAAATATTATAAAATAATAAAAAACACGACATGTTTCGTAGGATACCTCCATCTTCAGGTGTTAATATATAATATTGAAATATAATTTAAAAAAGCTTTGTCTGTTTTCCACAAAATATTTAAAAAAAAAACACATGTTTCGGAGAATACCTCCATCTTCAGGTGTAAAATATAATATTTACACCTGAAGATGGAGGTATCCTTCGAAACATGTCGTGTTTTTTAATATTTTGTGGAAAATAAAAAAAGTTTTTTTCAATTTCCTAAGTATATTATGTTGCAATCATCTGCCTTGCATTTCTTCCTTATTTGGTCGTTCGGTTTTCTATTTTATAACATTTTCCTTCACATTTTTCTCAATGATCTCATTTCTACGACATTTTATTTGATATTTAAAAAAAAATATTGTGATTATAAAATAAAATACAATTGTGATACAAAAGACAAAGTTTATTCATTAACATTTTAAAATGTTAAAGTATCATAGTGTTTCGGCCAAAACAATGGAATATTTAAAAAAAACTGACTAATTTCCTTATATTTCATGACATATTCCTCTTAGCCGAAACACCACAGAATTATTTTCAATTTAAATATTGTCTTCGCCTGCCTAAACACCAGGATTCCCGCCTTTCCCTGTGCGAGTAGGATTTTTAATCTATTGTGGCGACACCTGAATTTATTATGAGGTCGTAAAGACAGAGCACAATAAAAATCACCCAACCGCCATCTTGCTATACGTCAACCCGTAATAATAGGCCACTTTAGATCCTAGAACATTTGATACGGTAAATATTCTCACCATATTAAGCTTAATGATGACAATAATACTGCCGCCTCTCTGGACCGAGTGACGTCATGAAAGTTGATAGTCACTTTTTTATTGTTCTTTTTTTAAATCTTGTTGTGTTATTTTTACTTGAATAGTAAAGCAATGTGTTATTAAATAGAGGTGACCATATTATAGAATTTCTCACAAATATAGTCAATATCTTGGAACATTTTAGTAGAAGTTTATTATTGTTAATAATTACGAATCAAAACGTCTTTTGTTTCTTGAACAATGATGTAGAACTCCATATTAAATAATTATTATAATTTGAATTAAAACGTCCGTCTTCTAAGAGTTTTACAATATTATATTTTAGATAGTATGACATGTTTCACTCTTCTAAAATATAAAAATACTATTGTTGGTTGAGGTATTAGTTTTGAAAAAACTCCATATTAATTTATAATATTATAGTAAACACGATTGTTTGTGGTTTTCCTTGAATTTAATTTATATAAATTATGTGACAAATTAGTTTCGCCATGCGAGGGCATTCTCAAACTGAACCTAATTGCCAAACAGTGTGTCCTTATATTGAGTTTAAAAATCTTAAGGGTGGCGGAGAAAGTATATAATGCAAGTTTCCGAGTTGTTATTTTTGAGTTGTTAACAACTCAAAAAATTGCATTATTTACTTTCTCCCCTACCCTTAAGATTCCTAAACTCAATACATATAAGGACACACTGTTTGGCGATTAGGTTCAGTTTGAGAATGCCCTCGCAAGGCGAAACAAATTTGTTACAATAAGTTGCAAAGTTGACATTATTCTTAGTGATCTCATTTTTAGGGCGTTTATCCTGCTTTCAGCCTTCTTTTGCCAGCTCCAAGCTTCACTTGCATACACATAAGGGTTGGCACTAGAACTCCATTGTGTACTGTCATCTTTGCTTCTGTGGATATATTTCTATTTCAGAAAGAGAATATATGTAATTGTGTTAAATATCCTTTTTACAAGAATACTAAATAAATGGAAGGATGTTTCCTGCGTCAATACTTATCCCTCCTGTGGCATTGTTGCGTGATGTGGATACCTTATCTTTAATAATAATTGGATGGTAATGCATTCTGCACTTACGTCCTTTGGGCGGCGAGCGCAAATAGTCGGACTCTAGTTCGTGGTATGATAAGACGCAGAAATAAATCATGGAATGTCAGTATTGAAAGGTAGTATGTACGCACTCTGCTCTGAGAAATAATTCTCAGCGGCCAGAAGCATAACTCAACACTTTTATAACGGGAAACTTCAAAATCAAAATACCTTAAAGTTTCACGTCATTTATTAGTAAAAAAAAATGCGTCGTTTCATCAAGACAAGGCACCAGTAAAAATAATATGGCGGCCTGTCATCACCACAGATAAAAATATCGAATTAAATGTCAATTGAAATATTGGCATACGAAAAAAAAACTTATCTTTGAGCTACTCAGCCAAAAATATTGGAAAAAGTTGGTGGGAAAAATATTCCCTCTGCCTTATAAAGGGATAAACAAGGATGTTGTGCTGCAACTGAACCATTCTCGAATGTTTTCTAGTCAGGATTTTGGTCTTCTCCCAACATTTCGTTTTCCGTTATTTTTACCTTGGACAATCAGTTGCAGCAATTTTAATGTGCTCGAAGTATTCAACTTCCTTGTTTCCACTTCCGATTTATGGTCTTGACAATTTTATTTTATATTTGTTTCAGTAATTCCTCGTTTGTGATTCTCTCTGTCCATGATATTTTAAATATTCTACGATAGTGGAGTTCTGGTCCCATCCGTAATCTATGGAAGCGAAGGATGGAACTGGCAAAAGAAGAATGAAAGCAGAATAAATGCGGTAGAAATGAGGTCCCTAAGACGTATGTGTGGTAGAACGATATACGACAGAATCTCAAATGCTGATATAAGAAAGGAATGTAGAGCGGAAGAAGGTATTATGAACAAAATTACGAAAGGATCGCTGCGATGGTTCGGACATTTATGGAACGCATGGATGAAGAAAAACTGATTAAGAAAATATACGAATGGTTAGTAAATGGAGTACGGAGTCGAGGCAGACCGAGGAAAACATGGCATGACCAAATTAATCAAATTTTAAAGGTTGGTCATGCTAGAAGTCGGAGGAAACGACGTGCGTGTATGACTCTTTACAACAATCTAACGACTATCTTATACAAATTTAACACACATTCGTCTAAGAGATCTCGTTTCTACTGAATTTATTCTATGCTCATCATTTAGAAAGATTATAATATAATTACTGTTAAAATTTAAAACACTGTTATAATATCACAATTTCTTTTTATTCACTCAGAGTGTCGCGACAGCTGTTTAGCCAACCGATGTTTGCATCATCAGGTGTTACAATAAACTAAAATATAAATAAATTGTGATATTATAACAGTGTTTTAAATTTTAACAGTAATAATGTTGAAGTATCATAGTGTTTCGGCCAAAACAATGGACTATTTAATTATAAACAAACAAACCATCACGCCGTTTCCCCACAGGGGTAGGCAGAGAGATTGGACCGCCACACTACTCTATCCTGGCAAACCTCTCTAGCTTCCTCCACATTCATACAACGAGTCATACACGCACGACAATTCCTCCGACTTCTAACATGACCAACCTATAAAATTTGATTAATTTGGTCATCGACTTGGCTCGACTCCGTACCCCATTTACATCATTAACGTATACTTTCTTAACCATTATTTCTCCATCCATGCGTTTTATATGTCCGAACCAACGCAGCGATCCTTTCATAATTTTGTTCATAATACCTTCTTCCGCTCTACATTCCTTTCTTATATTAGCATTTGAGATTCTTTCGTATATCGTTCTACCACACATACGTCTTAGGGACCTCATCTCTACCGCATTTTTTCTGCTCTCATCCTTCTTCTGCCAGTACCATGCTTCGCTTCCATACATTAGGGCTGGGACCAGAACTCCATTGTGAAAGGCCGTTTTCGCTTTCATTGATAAATTCTTGTTAAATAATTTAATTACTAACTAACTAACTAACTAACCATCACGCCGTCTCCCCGAAAGGGTAGGCAGAAAGATTGGACTGTCACACTTTTACTGATGCTGCACTCCATCCTTCTATTTTCGCTCCGCGGGAGACGCGGTGTGATGGGTTGCGAACCTCATCGCCACCAATAGGCATCTCCCGCGCACACTTCGATCGTCCAACACCCACAAAATAAATCTAAAACAAAAAATATAAAATACAATGAAATAAAATAAAATAACAAAATAAAAATATTTTTTTTGTTTTTAGATGGTGCACATATTGTCTATATAATTTGTGTTCCACGTATCCACCGTTTTTTAATTTAGCACATAATGTAATAACACATATTTTTTTTTCGATGTTGCACATTTGACATTGACGATCCGCACTTTTGTGTTTATTTAATTTATGTTACACGTATCCACCGTTTTTTAAATTAGCTGTAATTAGGCACTTAACCAGCAAGAATTTTAAAATAATATTGAAGAAATTATTCAAATTGTCATTGGAACAAATGAAAAATTTATTTTTACACCTGTCAAAATTCTTTATAAAAACGATAAAACTAATATAATTTTAACAGCAAAACAATACAAACGTATTACGTGTCACAATTAACTATTATAAAGTGCAGCAACAGTTAAATTTACCAAAACAATTAACTTATACGCGAAATATCTCCAAATTTACAGGAGCACCACATGAACCAAACCAAATTTTCAAAATCAGAATATTTAATTATAACATAAAGTATAATATTAAAATGTGGTTTGCCGGTTCTGAAAGTGTTAAGGCGTCTAAAACTCGAACCCTTCATTCAGTGCGCGGATGTGAACATGCGAATATCTGAATTATGGCGGTGTGGAAGGCCCCACCTGCCCGCGACACGCGAAGCTCCGGGATGTTTGTTGTTCGATGTCTGCCCGTAGCTGCCTCGGCAACGTATTCTTGTTGTCTTAGGCTCGTTGTTCCCCGGCAGGCTGCGCGCGCATACATTACCACACTTAGCGTCTGATAATTCCAGAGATGGGATTTTATGAATCAGAACGCTCAACGTTCTGCAATTAATGGCATTATTTATATCGACGTGTACAAATGTGTCATTTTTGGGGTAATTTATTTATTTCACAGGAATCTTTTCGCACAGAAAATATCATTTGCAAGCATTTTCCAAGATGACTCTGCACTGTGCCACCGAGCACAAACTGTAAGTATTATTTTTTCTTACACTGTGATTTATAATGTTCACAAAACAATATTAAAAAAATATAACACTGTAAAAATAATTTTAAGGTGAAAGAATATATGAAAATTCATGGGATTCCATCGCTGGATTGGCCCGGAAATAGCCCTGACCTAAGCCCTTACGAGAACTTGTGGCATAAAATGGCAATTGAAATAAATAAACTGAAGCCTCCGTCAAAGGAAAACCTTAAAAACTTCATCGAAAAAGTGTGATTGAAAAATGTATCCATGACTATATACATAATTTGGTGAAATCCATGCCTAAACGTATTGAAGCAGTTATTTAAAAAAAAGGAGGAACAACAAAGTACTGATTTTGTTGGTTTTTGATAATTGTTAGTGTTATACGAGTATACCTATGTAATTTTATTTGAAATAACTATGTGTTTATTTAAATTATGTGAGCATTTTTAATTTTTGTGACAAAAAATCGAAAATCTACAAATTAACTCTAAAATTAAGATTTTTTTTTTTGATCCCTAAGAAGGCACTTTTCTTGCAGATCATCTTTAAACAGTGTTGCTTAATGATTTGGAGTGAAAAGCTATCAATGAATCACAAAAAAAATTATATAATTACAAAAAACCGATATTTTCAGTGTGAAAAGATTTCTGTGCTCGCTACTGTACTCGTATGTACGATGGTTGTCCGTAAAATAAGTTTCCCTGTTTGCCACGGGCGCGCGGATCGCTGTTACGTGCGATCCGGCAACACTGTATCGTAGCTTCCGGTCGGTCCGGAAGGTCCTGGTCCTCTTCGGTCTTAAAAACAAATGTTTTGAAGGAATTCCGCTTAGGGATGGGCAAAATGAATCACTGAAGGGATCTGAGCTGAACGGTTCCGATCAGTAAAGGAGCTGACTTTTTTTTTAATAATCCATGGTTTACCATTTTGAGTCCTTTATTAAACATGAAGATCGCCGCTGATTTTTTGCAATGTTGGAAAATTGGAGGACTGGAATCGTTGGCGACCTTTTTGTTTTGCTCATTGACCTAAAAAATTTATTCCGGTGAGCAAAAAAAAAAAGTCACCGGACTCATCGAGCACAATTTTTTTAGCCAACGAGCAAAAAAAAAAAGGTCACCAAGAAATTTCATCAGTCACTCTTGCAACTTTGAAGTCCGGTGACTTTTTTTTTAGCTTACCGGGATAAAATTTTATAATAAGTTTTCTTTAAATCTTAAGTTAGCTTTAGTTTTGTATGTATTTTTGTTTTAAATAAATGTAATTTTAAATAGTAAATATTGGTTTCAATCTCATATCATAATACATCCCGAAGCATATCTCATATAATGTTAACATTAGTGAATCACACGGGCAAATGTTGGGAAGTTGTTCTAGATCGGGAGTGAATGAGTCTATAAATTCATTTTTCACCCCGTGACACCAAAATACTCCTTAAACAAGTGGCGGTAGAGTATGACGAAATACTCCTAACAAAATGTCAAAAAAATGTAAAATAATATCGCGTCTTTTTTTAAACAATCAATAAACATAAACATTTTAAACAATATCAATTGATAAATATTGTTGGTAGGTACTTTACAAATGCGGAAGATTCTACGTAGCAATGTAAAAAAAAGGGCGCCAACGATTTCCGTCCTCCAAACCATGAATTATTAAATAGAGTCAGCTCACTTTGCTGATCGGAACCGTGTTCAGCTCAGATCCCTTAAGAAGCTCACTAAAAAGAGTCGACTCTTTTGCAAATAATTTACGATTCACCCAGCGGATCATTGAGCTTCCGCTCTTTTTTTATGAATCATCGCTCACTCGCTCACCACAGTGAGTCGACTCTTTGAGTTAACTCGTGAGCGGATCGCTTATCCCCAAATTCCGCTTACTGAGTTACCATTTCAAGCGTCATATAAAGTGATTTACGGGAGATAGGACGTTCTGAATGTGCAAGGTAGTTAAAAATCTCTTTCTCATTAGTAAAAATGATTATAATAAAATAAACATAAATTTATACACGAAGTATGAGATAACCTAAGGCAAGCTGTGTTAAATAATAATAACAGTAGATGATAAAAAAGCTCTTTCGCATTTAATGTTTAACAAACAAACAAATAAACCATCACGCCGTTTCTCCGCAGGGGTAGGCAGATAGAATGGACCGCCACACTACTCTATCCTGGAAAACCTCTCTAGCTTCTTCCAAATTCATACAACGAGTCATACACGCACGTCGATTCCTCCGAATTCTAGCATGCCCAACCTTTAAAATTTGATTAATTTGGTCATGCCATGTTTTCCTCGGTCTGCCTCGGCTTCTTTTCCCACTCTCGCTGCATGTGTACAACTTTTTAACCATTCTACTCTCATCCATTCGTTCCATATGTCCAAACCATCTCAGGGATCCTTTTTTAATTTTATTCATGATGCAGTCATCTGCCTTACATTTACCCATTTACATCATTAACGTATACTTTCTGACCATTCTAGTTCCATCCATGCGTTCCATATGTCCAAACCAATGCAGCGATCCTTTCATAATTTTGTTTATAATACCTTCTTTCGCTCTACATTCCTTCCTAATATCAGCATTCGAGATTCTGTCGTACATCGTTCTACGACACAAACGTCTTGGGGACCTCATCTCTACCGCATATATTCTGCTCTCATCTTTCTTCTGCCAGTTCCATGCTTCTTGAATGGCCATTTTCGCTTTCATTGATAAATTCTTGTTTCCAATAACAGTACTAACAGTAAATGAGAAAAAAGCTCTTTCGCATTTAATGTTAATTAATTAATAAAAATGATTATAATAAAATAAACATAAATTTATACACGAAGTATGAGATAATCCAAGGCAAGCTGTGTCCTGTACTGAAATTATTAATGTCAATCCCTGTGGGATTTTAAAAAATGTTCATAGATGGCGGTAACATTTTCTTCAGCGCTATATGAAGTGATGCGCATGTGGTATAAGACCTGAATGCGTATCTAATATTTTATAATAATTAATATACAAACTTGTGCGTTTTTGCGCAGCGATTTGTTCTCGACATACTAGCGAGTCTCAATTTTTAGAAGGAATTCTGTTTGCTGGATTCCTACTTTTAGCGATAGCTATTAGGGGTGCGCAAAACGACTCATCTCAGGGATCTGATCTGAACGAATCGCTCAGCAAAGTGAGTCGACTCTTTTTCACGACTCACGACTCGCTGAGATGAGTCGTTTTGCAAAGTGAGCCGACTCTTTTTAATGATCCACGGTTCACAATTTTGAGTTGAAATTATTTTGATTTCGATTGCCGGAAAAAATTATCGGTGACCTTTTTTTTTTTTTTTGCTCCTCAACCAAAAAAAGAATCGGCTCACTTTGATTCATATACGATTCACCCAGCGGATCATTGAGCTCACTAAAAAGAGTCGACTCTTTTGCATTCATATACGATTCACCCAGCGGATCATTGAGCTGCCGCTCTTTTTTTATGGATCATCGCTCACCCGCTCACCAAAGTGAGTCGACTCGTGAGCGGATCGCACATCCCTAATAGCTATCTAACTAACCATCACACTATTTCCTCATTTCCTGAGGGGTAGGCAGAAACGATGGATCGCCACGATGCTCTCGGGCTTTCTCTACATTCATACATCGTACCATGCACTTACGTCGATTATTCCGACTTCGAATGTGGCCGCCTTTTAATAATTGATTAAGCCGGAACGTAATTGTAAATAGGGATCTGAGCAGAACGGTTGCGATCAGCAAAGTGAGCTGACTCTTTTTAATAATTCATTGTTCACCATTTTGAGTCGTTTGTAAAACTGACTTTCTGAAACGAGAAAAAATAAATAAATATAAAATTCTGCAAATTTACAATCTGTTTAGCTCATTGACTAAAAAAATTTCGTGGTGACCTAATAAAAAAATATTTTATTTTATCTTAACAAAAAACGTTTGTGACGTTTGGTGTTGAAATTATATAAGTTTATCGTTTATATGGAGTGTTTTAACATCTGTTAAAATTAATTTTCGTATTTACGAACCTTTAAGAGCATTTGTTCCGATGTCTAATTGAATAATTTCTTAACCAATTTTAATGCGTATATTTGTGAAGAGGGCAAAATTAGCTTCATAAGTAAAAACTTATTTACCTACTTACTTCTAAGATTGACTGTATTTAAGCAGAATTAGAATGGCACCCGCCTACATATTTGAACTCTGCATCACCGAGAACCTGAATGCGAGGCAGTCTACATTGCGATCGGCAAGGTCTTCTGCGATGGGTAGATTGTACGTTCCGAAGCGTTATCCTTGCACAAATTTCGGCGACTGGGCCTTTGCTGTAGCTGGCCCCTCGACCCGGAACGGTTTCCCTACAGACTTAAAGTGCATTGAAAACCCGTCAGAGTTTAGATCGAGGCTCAAAACGCACCTGTTCAAACTGTCCTATCCTGATGCCAGTGGCGGTACTCCCATAGAAGTCCAGAAGCCCGGCTTGCGTAAGAAATTTTAAATCAAAACCTCTTCTGGCTTACAGAGGTTCAACTCTTGTGGTGGTATTCCTCTTACGTCTGATAGGAACATTGTTGGAAGGTGATTTGGTGGGTTGTTGGCTTATGGGCTTATGCGGGAGTATGATTTCTTAGATTTGAGGGTTTTGATTCAAAATTTCTTACGCAAGCCGGGCTTCTGGGCTTCTATGGGATTACCGCCACTGCCTGATGCAAATGTTGATCGACTGCGTCAGGTGCAGTCCCCATACTAAAATGTTTTATTTTTAACAAAAATGTTTATTTTTAACCGAATGTTTGTTTTTAACAAAATGTTTGTTTTTAACAAAATGTTTATTTTAAAAAAAATGGTTATTTTATTTTAATGCTTATTTTTAGCAAAAATGTTTATTTTTCACTAAGTGTTTTTTTTTTTTAATGTTTATTCGGAACAATTATGTTTATTTTTTCTTTTATAGTTAATCATAACTACACGTTTTACTAGCTTATTTTCTAAGAAACATATTCAGGCCTTGATTTAATGACACTTACCATTTTGATCAGGGCTGTCCAAACCAGATATGATCCCGGGCCAATCAAAATAACTAAATAGATTGGAGGGCCGCAGAAACAAATAGTTGAAAAATTTTAAGAAAAAATAAAAATACGGGGATTTCATTGTTGTTATATGTTTTTTTTTTATTAGTTTTTCATTAATTTATATTTTACAATTCTGACAATTCCAACATTAATATTAGTTGTTGACAGACGCAAATCGTGTGAAAGTGACATATCTGACAGCGAATACCTATATTCAGATTTAATAAAATTTATTGTTGAATACGCACTATCACAAATATAAGATAGATATATAATTTATTTGGGATGCCATAAAAATAAAATGATGTTTTGTGAAAGGAAAATTTTCGTATTTGCTTTAGATCAAAAACACGTCGCGGCGCAGAAATATAACCCGCCGGCCGTGCTTTGTACAGCCCTGGCCTAGGCCACCACCCTTGTGTAGTTTATTTGTTAGCATTCCTAATTTAAAAACCGTTACAATTAAAAACGAATTATTTATTGATTTTCTGAAATTGTATGTACCAACCAATAAAAAAATCTAATTAATTTCTTCAATTTAGAAAACCCCGTACGGAGAAGACACATCACTCGATTATTTCATTCACACCAAGGAAAACCAGTTTACCAAATTAATCTCAATTAAATTGATACGAAGCTGTCCGATAATTAAAAAAATATAATAATAGTTTCAGTCTCGTTAACAATTGGTCACACCTTGTAGAGCGCTGTACACTGTATTTAGAGCTGCGTAATGTTGACGATAAATTGATGCTGCTTTTAAATGGCCAGTTCGACCGTAAAACATCGAGAGTATAAGTTTTATCGCGGCCAGGGATCTAAATAAAAATTAACAGTAGTTCAAGGTATACTCCCCAACTTAATGACATATCGAAGTTTATTGCTTCTAACTTGTATAATATCAATTCTTTTGATACGTGTATCAGAGAGATACGATTTTGGTAACCTAATCGTAAAATAAAAAACCAAAGAAACTATCAAACATTAGTGTGAGATGAACTGATCCTCATCAAAGTAGAAATGTTTTTAGATTTCTTTAACAATTTTCAATTGTTGGGTGCAAACATTTTATCACGTATGTGTGGTGAGTTAGAGTCCTTATTTATGGAAGTGAAGCACAGAACTGGCAAAAGAAGGATGAAAGTAGAATAAATGCAGTAGAAATGAGATCTCTAACACGAATGTGTGAGAAAAGTTTATATTTAACAAAATGTCCATTTTAACAAAATTGTAACTAACTAACTAACCATCACGCCGTCTCCCCGAAGAGGTAGGCAGAAAGAATGGACTGACACACTTTTCTTTCCTGACATATTTCTCTCGATTCATCAACATTAATACATCGTGTCATCCACGCGCGTCGATTTCTCTGACTCACATGGCCGACATTCAATATTTGATTTATTTGATCGTGCCACGTTTTCCTCGGTCTTTCTCTATTTCTGGTTACATTTACATCGTAAACGTATATTTTTTTTACCATTCTTTCTCCATTCATTCTTTCCATATGTCCAAACCATCTTAATGATCCTTTCATTATTTTGTTCATAACACCATCATTTCATGTTTATTTTTAACAAAATGTTCATTTTTAGTGAAATTATCATTTTTAACTAAATGTTTATTACGAACATAAATGTTTATTTTATCTAACATGTTTATCTTTAACTAGTTCATAAAATGGATCTGTAGAGCCCTTGAGATGATTAATTCATAAAAATAGCGTTCTAAAAATCATATAATACAATTTATTATTATTATTATGTTCAATCTGTATATGGACAAGTGTATGAAAGAACTTAAAGGTATAAATGCTGGTGCTAAGATGAGTGATCTGTCTGTAAACTGTCTGCTTTACGCGGACGACGCCGTTCTCGTTGCGGATAGTGCGGACGAATTACAAGTCTTGGTGTCGAGAATGTATGAGGTATGCAAGTCGAACGATTTAATGATGAATGTCGGAAAGTCAAAGGTGTTAGTTTTTGAAAGGGAAGAGCAAATGACAGTTTGTAATATAAGTGTAAATGAAGAGAACTTGGAACAGGTGAGCGAATTTGTGTATTTAGGTAGCATGTTCACAGCGGATGGCCGAACGGACAGTGATATTGAAAGAAGGGTTGGTGCGGGTAACAAAGTGAATGGAGCTTTAAAAGTAGTTATTGGAAACAAGAATTTATCAATGAAAGCGAAAATGGCCGTTCACAATGGAGTTCTGGTTCCAACCCTTATGTATGGAAGCGAAGCATGGAACTGGCAGAAGAAAGATGAGAGCAGAATAAATGCGGTAGAGATGAGGTCCCTAAGACGTATGTGCGGTAGAACGATGTACGACAGAATCTCAAATGCTGATATTAGGAAAGAGTGTAGAGCGAAAGAAGGTATTATGAACAAAATTATGAAAGGTTCGCTTCGTTGGTTCGGACATATGGAGCGCATGGGTGAAGAAAGAATGGTTAAAAAAGTATACGTTAACAATGTAAATGGAGTAAGGAGTCGAGGTAGACCGAGGAAAACATGGCATGACCAAATTAATCAAATATTAAAAGTTGGTCATGTCAGAAGCCGGAAGAATCGACGTGCGTGTATGACTCGATGTATGAATGTGGAGGAAGCTAGAGAGGTGTGCCAGGATAGAGTAGTGTGGCGGTCCATTCTCTCTGCCTACCCCTGCGGGGAAACGGCGTGATGGTTTTTGTTTTTTGTTTTTTGTTTATTAATGTGTGGTGATGAAAGTGGAATAAATGCAGTCGAAATGAGATCTCTAAATGAGATAAGACGAATGTGTGGGAAATGTTTATTAAAAAAAAAATCATTTTTAAGAAAATATTTATTTTTAACTAAATGTTAATTTTTAACAAAATGTTTATTCTGAACAAAAATGTTTATTTTTAACTAGTTCATAAAATGGAGCTACAGCTTGAGATGATAATTCATAAAAATGACGCTCTATAAATCATCCAATTTATTATTATTATTAATGTGTGGTAAGTCTGTATATGACAGAGTGTCATATGCAAGTATGAGAAGTGAATGCGGTGCGAATGAAAGTGTTACGAATAAAATAATGATAGGGTCATTTGGACACATGTAAAGAATGAGTGAAGACAGAATGATGAAGAAAGTACCTATATGTAAACGACGCGACGTGACCGGAGCTAGAAATAGAAGAAGACCGAAAAAAACGTGGTACGATCAAACCAATCGAAAATTAAAAGTCGGTCACGTGAGGAGTCAGAGAAATCGACGTGCGTGCATGACAATATGTATGGAGAGGAGGCGAGAGAAGTATGTCATAATACACAACCCTGAGCGGTCCATTCTTCCGTCCTACCCTACTCCGGGGAGACGGCGTGATGGTTAGGGATGTGCGATCCGCTCACGAGTCGACTCAAAGATTCGAATCTTTTTGGTGAGCGGGTGAGCGATGATCCATAAAAAAAGAGCGGCAGCTCAATGATCCGCTGAGTGAATCGTACATTATTGCAAAAGAGTCGACTTTTTTTAGTGATCTCTTTAAGGGATCTGAGCTGAACGGTTCCGCTCAGCAAAGTGAGCCGATTCTTCTTGAGAATTATCGAGTCGTTTGTCGAAAAATTGGGAACGGAAATTGTTGGCGACTCTCTTTTTTTTTTATTAGCTCATTGATAAAAAATTTAGTCGGAGTCAACTTTTTTGGTCGAGGAGCAAAAAAAAAAGGTCACCAAAATAATTTCAAACATTGAACGACTCAAAATGGTGAACCGTGAATCGTTAAAAACAGTCGGCTCACTCTGCTGAGCGGAACCGTTTAGATCAGATCTCTGAGATGAGTCGTTTTGCCCATCCCTAGTACGTATGCAGTGTCACATTCAGGTCTCATTTCACATGTGCATCACTTCATATAGCACTGAAGTAAATACTACCGCCATCTATGAACATTTTCTACAATCACACAGGGATGAAAATTAATAATTTCAGCACAACACAGCTTTTCTAGGTCACTAAGATTTTCCCATACTTCGCGTATAAATTTGGTGTATTTTATATATATCATGAATAAAATTAAAAAAGGATCCCTGAGATGGTTTTGACATTTGGAACGAATGGATGAGAATAGAATGGTTAAAAAGTTGTATACAAGCAGCGTGAGTGGGAAAATAAGCCGAAGACGACCGAGGAAAACATGGCATGACCAAATTAATCAATTACTAAAAGGCGGCCACATTCGAAGTCGGAATAATCGACGTGCGTGCATGGTACGATGTATGAATGTAGAGGAAGCCCGAGAGGTATGCCAGGACAGGGCATTGTGGCGATCCATCCTTTCTGCCTACCCCTCCGGAGAAATGATGGTTAGTTAGTTAATTAGTTAGTTATTTTTACTTATAAATCGATCATTTCAACACAACACAGCTTGCTTTAGGTTATCTCATCCTTCGTGAATATTTTTATTTGTATTTTATTATAAAAGAATATTTTTTATTAATTCTTTAGCAGTATTAGTTAGATATCCGTTTAGTAAATAATAATTTGATGGAGGATTTTATAGCATACGTATTCATGTGCGATATTATGACAAAGCTATGACCACAACAATTGAAATTAAGCCGCATTCGTCCCTGGTGCCAATAGTATCTTCCCTCTACTGTGCGCATGACGTTCTTCAACAATCGTCACTATTTCACGTCACCATTTACGGATCTCGTATAGAATAGTCTTAAGTAATAATCTATATAAGAATAGTCTTAAGTAATAAATAAGTAATAACGGATCTCGTATAGAAGAGTCTTAAGTAATAATATAAGGCAGATATTAATTCAATTAAACATTAATGACATGATGTGTATCTTCCGTGATTTTAAGAAGAAGGACAATTCGTGATTAAAAAAAAAAAAGGATCACTACGTCGGTTTGCACATATGGAACGCATGGATAAAGGAAGAATGCTTAAGAAAGTATACATAGGGACAAAGGGGCCATAGATTGTTTAATTTCCCACGATGCAGAACCAACCTGCCAATGGTTATGCCGGTATGTAGAACAATATCTTTGCTTAATCGTATCACCTGGGAGTTTGACGTATTTTGTGATAGTTTGGCTCATCTGAGGGAAGTACTATCTTTATTATAATTGTTTGGTTTATTTATTTCATTAATTTGTCATGCATCTTATGTTTCTCGCTCTTTTTATTAATTTATTATGTATTACTTATTATTGTGTATCTCTAACTTGTATCTTTAGTGTATTGGGAAAAAATCTGAAATGCTTTAGATATGTTTAAAATAAATAGATACATGAAAATAAATAAATAAACACTAACGGTGTGAATGGAGTAAGGATTCGTGGGAGGCCGAGGAAAACTTGGCATGACCGGATTAATCAAATTTTAAAGGTCAGCCAAGTTGGAAGAATCAACGTGCGTGCATGAATCGCTGTATGAATGTGGAGGAAGCTATGTCAGGATCGAGTTGTGTGGCGGTCCAACCGGTTTACTACTGAAGCTTGGAGTTGGCAAAAGACGGATAAAAGAAGGATAAAAGCCGTTTGAATTGAGGTCACTAAGAAGAATTTGCGGAAAAACAATGTATGAACATCTAATGATGAAGTAAGAAAAGAATGTAAGGCGGATGAATGCGTGATAAAAAAAATTAAGATAGAGTCACTCAGATGGTTCGGACATATGGAACGAATGGATTGGGGGAAATGGTTAACAATATATATTCAAGTAGTGTGAATGGAAACGTAAGTCGGGGTAGGCCAAGGAGGACGTGGCATGACCAAGTTAATCAATATCTGAAAGGCGGCCATGTTCGAAGAAGAAACAATCGATAAGCATGCATGTCACGATGTGTGAATGTATTATAGGCGCGAGAATTATGTCAGGATAGAACAGTGTGGCGATCCATCATCTCTGCCTACTCCTCCGGAGAAATGGCGTGATGGTTAGTTAGTTATGTTTACTTGTTATTATCATATATCGCATTTTAAATATCAAAACCCATGGTATCACCTGCCTCGAATACTAAATAACAAGATGTTGGTTATGATAATATAAGGAAGGAAGCATGACAGTCTGCAGCATTAGTGTAAACGGTGAAAATCTGGAACAAGTGGATGAATTTGTTTATTTAGGAAGTATGTTTACAAAGGATGGGAGGGTGGAGAAAGATATTGAAAGAAGGGTTGGGGCAGGCAACAGAATAAATAGTGCACTTAAAGTTGTCATCGCAAACAAAAGCCTATCCAAAAATGCCAAGATGGCAGTGCACAATGGTGTTCTTGTGCCGACCCTTATGTATGGAAGTGAAGCATAGAACTGGCAAAAGAAGGATGAAAGTAGAATAAATGCAGTAGAAATGAGATCTCTAAGACGAATGTGTGGCAAATCTGTATATGATAGAGTGACAAATGCAAGTATAAGAAGTGAATGTGGTGCGAATGAAAGTGTTATGAACAAAATAAGGAAAGGGTCATTGAGATGGTTTGGACATATGGAAAGAATGAGTGAATACAGAATGGTAAAGAAGGTATATGTAAACGGCGTGAACAGAGCTAGAAATAGAGGAAGGCCGAGGAAAACGTGGCACGATCAAATCAATCAAATATTGAATGTCGGTCACGTGAGGAGTCTGAGAAATCGACATGCGTGCATGACAAGATGTTTGAATGTAGAGGAAGCGAGAGAAGTATGTCAGGACAGAACAGTGTGGCGTTCCATTCTTTCTGCCTACCCCTCCGGGGTGACGGCGTGATGGTTAGTTAGTTAGTTAGTACATAACAACTAAGTTGATTGTAACATCTAATTTAGATGATCTAATGATGCCAACTTAAATGTTCTAAATTTAAAATTCAAAAAATAGTGACGATGATTTTGTTTTTTTATAGCGCCGTATCATAGTGAACCAATATAATGGAAAATATTAATTTAATTGATACGTTATGATCGTATGATCAGCTTGCTACACATAGTTTTTTCCACATTTACTGACAGGGACACACTATTTTAGCAACAACAACAACAACAAACCATCACGCCGTTTCCCCGCAGGGGTAGGCAGAAAGAATGGACCGCCACACTAATCTATCCTGGCAAACCTCTCTAGCTTCCTCCACATTCATACAACGAGTCATACACGCACGTCGATTCCTCCGACTTCTAACATAACCAACCTTTAAAATTTGATTAATTTGGTCATGCCATGTTTTCCTCGGTCTGCCTCGACTTCGTACCCCATTTACATCATTAACGTATACTTTCTTAACCATTCTTTTTCCATCCATGCGTTTTATATGTCCGAACCAACGCAGCGATCCTTTCATAATTTTGTTCATTATACCTTCTTCCGCTCTACATTCCTTTCTTATATCAGCATTTAAGATTCTGTCGTATATCGTTCTACCACACATACGTCTTAGGGACCTCATCTCTACCGCATTTATTCTACTCTCATCCTTCTTCTGCCAGTTCCATGCTTCGCTTCTATACATTAGGGTTGGGACCAGAACTGCCCGAACGGATAGTGACGTCGAAAGAAGGGTTGGTGCGGGTAACAAAGTGAATGGAGCTTTAAAAATAGTTATTGGAAACAAGAATTTATCAATGAAAGCGAAAACGGCCGTTCACAGTGGAGTTCTGGTCCCTATTTTAGCTATAAAGTTAATTACACTCCCGTCTCCAGTATACTGAATTTCCAACCACGTTAACGATTAAAGTAGGAATCCAGATCCAGCAACTGGAATTCCTTCAAAAAATTTGCTATACACCCTTTTGTGAATTTGTGTGCGCAGATAAGAGTCTGCATTCAGGTCTTATATCACATGTGCATCACTTCGTATAGCGCTGAAGAAAATACTACCGCCATCTATGAACATTTTCTACAATCACACAGGGATGGAAATTAATAATTTCAGCTCAACACAGCTTGTCTTACATAGGTTATCTCATACTTGGCGAATAAATTTGCGTGTATTTTATTATAATCATTTTTATTAATTATTTAAGACTATGTAAATGAGAAAGAACTTTTTTTCTAATTTACTGTTATTATTATTTAAAAGCAAGGATACTTTTTTTACTTACAAATCGACAATTTCAACACAACACAACTTGCCTTAGGTTATCTCAATTTATTTGTATTTTAATATAATATAATACCTATTTATTGTTTATTTTTAAAACTCTTAAGCAGTGTTAGTAAGATATCCGTTTAGTAAATAATAATTTGATGGAGGATTTTATATCATACGTATTCATGTACGATATTATGACAAAGCTATGACCACAAGAGTTGAAATTAAGTCGCATCCGATCCCTGATACCAATAGTATCTTCCCGCTACTATGCGCATGACGTTCTTCAACAATCCGAAAAGTTACGCACCGAAATATTCTGACCACCAAAGTGTTTTGCAAAAAAATGATTTTGAGGGTATGAAAAATACATTTTTGACTGTTTCCAGTGTTGCTATTGTAAAAAATATATATTTCCCTATAAAATAATGTTGCGGTTTTTAACGTATATTAGAATAGTAAAAAATAAATATGTTGCCAAAAGTTATACCTATGTCTTTCCCTATTTAGACTTTGTCCCTATAAACCCCGTTTTACGGTACAAATTGTTTTTTTTTCTCCCATTTACCGTAAAACGGGGTGTATAGGGACAGTTTGTGATGACAATGAAAGCGAAAACGGCCGTTCACAATGGAGTTCTGGTCCCAACCCTAATGTATGGAAGCGAAGCATGGAACTGGTAGAAGAAGGATGAGAGTATAATAAATGCGATAGAGATGAGGTCCCTAAGACGTATGTGTGGTAGAACGATATACGACAGAATCTCAAATGCTGATATAAGAAAGGAATGTAGAGCGGAAGAAGGTATTATGAACAAAATTATGAAAGGATCGCTGCGTTGGTTCGGACATATGGAAAGCATGGATGGAGAAAGAATGGTTAAGAAAGTATACATTAATGATGTAAATTGGGTACGAAGTCGAGGCAGACCGAGGAAAACATGGCATTACCAAATTAATCAAATTTTAAAGGTTGGTCATGTTAGAAGTCGGAGGAATCTACGTGCGTGTATAACTCGTTGTATGAATGTGGAGGAAGCTATAGAGGTTTGCCAGGATAGAGTAGTGTGGCGGTCCATTCTCTCTGCCTACCCCTGCGGGGAAACGGCGTGATGGTTTGTATGTATGTAAGTAAGCGTAACTTGTGTTTCTTTAGCCATAGAGACGATAATTTTGGACAGAAAGTTTGTTCATGTGTCTTTTTAACTATTTGTTTCCTTATTTTGTGGGTTACCATTACACATTCTGAAATAAACACCGTAAATGCAAGAGTTCCTGTTTACCTGCACTGCAGGGCAATAGGGACGCCTTTGGGGTCATTAGGGACATCTTAAGGAATATTGATAATAACCGAATCAAATTATTAAAGGGTAAGTAATAAAAACATCAAAATAATCATAAAATATTAATTTCTTGTAAGAATTACAATGATGTCTTTCGTAAAACTAACCTCTATAATATTTGATACAAATAAACCTTTTTATTATTATTATTTTTTTTTTAAAAAGACTTAAAATCAAGGATTTATATCAATGTAGAATTTGTATCAATGTATTATAGAATTTATTTTACAATCTTCAATGTGAGCAGAAAATAGCTCATTATTATGAAGAAGGAACCTGGTCGTGTCCAGGCTTGAACCCATGCCCCCTGGATCAGGAGCCAAGCGTTCTATCCCCTAGACCACCACTCGGTTACAACTTACAACTCAAAGCGTCAGTAGCACAAGTACGGCGAGCTAAGTTTTTGCACACAACGCATTTCATCCACCCATAACTCCAGTTAGACATCTTGGATTTATAATAATCAACGTAATCACATGCGCAACAGTATTCTTCTTCTTCTTCTTCTTCGCCAGCCTTCATCGGTCTACTGCTGGAAATAGGCCTCTTCCCTTCCCTTCCACTCGTCTCTATCTCCTGCCAGCCGCAGCCACATTTCCCCCCCCCCACGCAACAATGTTGTCGGCCCACCTTTTTGCGCTTCTCCTATTCTCCCATGGTCTCCACCTTATTATTTTCTTGGTCCATCTATCCTCACTCTGTCTCGCCACATGACCCGCCCATTGCCACTTCAGTCTCGCTAGTCGTTCCATGATGTCCGTTATTTTTTGTTCGACGTCTAATTTCCTCATTTCTGATTTTATCTCGGAGACTGACGCCGAGCATATTATGTCTTTCCATGGAACGCTGCGTGACTCTTAATCTTTCTACATTTCTCTTGGTGAGGGTCATAGTTTCCAACCCATAAGTCATCACCAGCAGTATGCACGAATCATAGACTTTTCTCTTTAGACAACAGTATTTCCTATTTAATTTAAAGTTATTTCGTTTCACTTGATCTTGGAGAGCAATATTCTTGCATGATTTGCTACTATTAGGTTTTTTGTCGTCTTCATCCACAAATGAATGAATTTCGTCTTCCACATTCATTGCCTTTTTTATATCTTCTTTATTAGAAGGATATTGGATGGGAGGGTGGAGAAGGATATTGAAAGAAGGGTTGGAGCAGGCAACAGAATAAATGGTGCACTTAAAGTTGTCATCGCAAACAAAAGCCTATCCAAAAAAGCTAAGATGGCAGTGCACAATGGTGTTCTTGTGCCGACCCTTATGTATGGAAGTGAAGCATGGAACTGGCAAAGAAGGATGAAAGTAGAATAAATGCAGTAGAAATGAGATCTCTAAGACGAATGTGTGGCAAATCTGTATATGATAGAGTGACAAATGCAAGTATAAGAAGTGAATGTGGTGCAAATGAAAGTGTTATGAACAAAATAATGAAAGGGTCATTAAGATGGTTTGGACACATGGAAAGAATGAGTGAAGACAGAATGGTAAAGAAGGTATATGTAAACGGCGTGAACGGAGCTAGAAATAGAGGAAGGCCGAGGAAAGCGTGGCACGATCAAATCAATCAAATATTGAATGTCGGTCACGTGAGGAGTCAGAAAAATCGACGTGCGTGCATGACAAGATGTATGAATGTAGAGGAAGCGAGAGACGTATGTCAGGACAGAACAGTGTGGCGTTCCATTCTTTCTGCCTACCGCTCCGGGGAGACGGCGTGATGGTAAGTTAGTTAGTTAGTTAATGGTTCATGATGTTCTGTTGGATGATGTTCTAAAGGTATCACATCAACTAATTTGTTGATTTTTTGCCAATTGCGTCATATATTTCAATAATATGCTGATATGAATATGCTGATATTAGGAAGGAATGTAGAGCGAAAGAAGGTATTATGAACAAAATTATGAAAGGTTCGTTGCATGGGTGAAGAAAGAATGGTTAAATGGAGTAAGGAGTCGAGGTAGACCGAGGAGAACATGGCATGACCAAATTAATCAAATATTAAAAGTTGGTCATGTCAGAAGCCGGAAGAATCGACGTGCGTGTATGACTCGATGTATGAATGTGGAGGAAGCTAGATAGGTGTGCCAGGATATAGTAGTGTGGCGGTCCATTCTCTCTGCCTACCCCTGCGGGGAAACGGCGTGATGGTTTGTTGTTGTTGTATATCGTTCTTACTGGTACCTGCAAGACACTCGTTGTTTGCATCAGCTTGTTGAAAAATAACATCAGCAGCCTTTATATGTTGTGATTCTATATTTTTCAAGAAAGTGTTGCTGTTGAAATTATTTGATTTCATATTTACGTCTTCATATTTTTGTTTTTGTTTTTACAGCGATTGTTTTCTGTGTTTGAGCTTTTTTGTGTTGCACTTACGGCTTGTTTTAGACTCTCTATACATTTTTCATCTACACTTTTTCCTGCTTCCAAAGAAATTTTCTTTCTCTTTTTATCTTCTTTATTGGGATCTCACAAGGCAAGCCGTTTTAAAGATTTTCAAGGCCTGTGTACACTTTTTCCGAAAAAAAAACATTATAACAGTAAAAAATAAATGCGTTACCAAATGTTATACCTATATCTGTCCCTATTTAGACTCAAGTCCCTTAAAAACCCCGTTTTACGGTACAAGTAGTTTTTTCCCCATTCACTGTTAGTTATAAGGGCTTTTTTTTTTAGTTATAAAGTTAATTCCGCTTAGGGATGTGGGATCCGCTCACGAGTTAACTCAAAGAGTCGACTCACTTTGTTGAGCGAATGAGCGATGATTCATAAAAAAGAGCGGTAGCTGAATGATCCGCTGGGCGAATCATAAATTATTTCAAACGAGTCGACTATTTTTAGTGAGCTTTTTAAGGGATCTGAGCTGAATGGTTTCGCTCAGCAAAGTGAGTCGATTCTTAGTGACCTTTTTTTTTGCTCAGCAAGGAAAACTTTTTAGCCGACGAAAAAAAAAAAAAAGGTCACCAATAATTTTTTTCGGTCACCGGAATAAAGTTTTTTTTCGGTCCCCGGAATAAAGCAAAAAAAGGGCGCCAACGATTTCCATCCTCCAATTTTCCAACTTTGCACAAAATCAGCCGTGACTTTTTTTTTAACTCGTATCAGAAATTCATTTTTAACGAACGACTCAAAATGGTGAACCATGAATTTAAGAAGAGTCAGCTCACTTTGCTCGTAGGGATGTGCGATCCGCTCACGAGTCGACTCACTTTGGTGAGCGGGTGAGTGATGATCCATAAAAAAAGAGCGGCAGCTCAATGATCCGCTGGGTGAATCATAAATTATTGCAAAAGAGTCGACTCTTTTTAGTGATAAGGGATCTGAACGGTTCCGCTCAGCAAAGTGAGCTAACTCTTCTTAATAATTCATGGTTTCCCATCGAGTCGTTAAAAAAGTTGTTTGTCGAAAAATTGGGGACGGAAATCGTTGGCGACCTTTTTTTTTTTTTTAAGCTCTTCGACAAAAAATTTATCTCGGTGACCTTATTTTTTTTTTTTAGCTCATTGCAAAAAAATGTATCCCGGTGACCCTTTTTTTAGCCGACGACCAAAAAAAAAAGGTCACCAAATATATTTTTTCGGTCACCGGAATCAACTTTTTAGGTCGATGAGCAAAAAAAAAAAGGTCAGCAATAATTTCAAACTTTGCAGAAATTCATTTTTAACAAACGACTCAAAATGGTGACTCGTTAAAAAGAGTCGGCTCACTTTGCTGAGCGGAACCGTTCAGCTCAGACCCCTTAACCGTCGCGTTGCCATGTGGTCAATTGAGTTTCCACTGCCAATTTAAAGTTGATTTTCTTTAAACCTATGGACCCTAATATTATAAAAAAAATTGTAATCCTCCATTGAAGTGTTCTCAATATTTCGTAATAAAAAAAAGCAAAAAATTACTTCCTTCATCCCAAAAAAAAATATTTTCTAAGACTGCCCTCACCTTCATTCGTGTTAAGGTAGAATTTGTTTTGCTAATATTTACAACTTTATCAATACTTACTCGCTGTTTTGAACGTATTATAAATTATATGTTTGGCCTTTTCTCATAGGTACGTAATAATACCGACTGTGGACGGAAATGCAGCACGCAACTTAATAATATCAGAACTGTGAAAATATTAACACTTTACCAAAAGGGACAAATATTAATACGTACTCGTTGTCTTGAACGTACTATACATTTTGCCTAGGTGCCTTTATCATACGTAAAAATTATAGCGCCACGGCGCGGCGGGGCGAGACAAGTTCATACTTGGTGTCAGTTGCTCATATGCTGTGTCGCATTCTATGTCAGAATCGCATGGTTCCAGAAAAAAATTAATAATGATATGTTTTTCAAATAATCCATGTATGTTATAGATATCGATCTATTCCTAATGAAATTCCCCACAAGATGAAATAAACTAAATTTTGATTCATCGAGTCATATGCTTGATATTTAGATAAAGTTAGCGGTAAACTGAATTGACCACATGGGAGCGAGCGTTTTGTTTCGAACACGATACGTTAAGGGTTAAGTGACTGATTTTGCCCATCCCTAATTTCGCTCCCGTCTCCTGTATATGGAATTTCCAATTACGTTACGTCTTAAAGTAGGAACCCAGCAGTTGGAATTCCTTCAAAAAATTATGAATTTAATACTGCTACTGCACGCTTGCTTGTTACGTAACAATTATCATCATCATTGGTCTGTGTTGCCGGGAGAGTCAGCCCGAGGGCTATTGCTCCCTCACCTGTTGGAGTTGTCATTGATGGGATTTGAGGGTGTTATATGTTAGTGGAGTGGGGTGTTGGGAGGGTGAGGGGTGGTGACGGAGGTTTGTTTATGGCGGTTCTGGGGGGTGCTAGGTTGTGGTGGTGTGTTCGGAAGGGAGGGGGGTGGTTGTGAAGGTGGTGGGTGCCCCGAAGTAGCGCTTTGAAGGAGGATCTGTTTTGGGCGCTTATGTTTAAAAAGCCCATCTGGAGGGTAGTTAGAGGATTCTTTGATGCCAGGGTTGGGGTGAGTTGCAACTCCCTGGTAGAAACGTTCGGCTAGTGAGAGGATGTACTTATCTAGGGTCGGGAGTCCCGCCTCTAGGTGAAGTTGTGATATTCTGCTCCACCTGCGAGCTCGAAGAATTATTCGTAAGACCTTGTTCTGGAAGATTTGGAGGCGGCGTGTGTGCGAAGAGGCCGCGTAGCCCCAGATGGGGGCTGCATATGTTATTATCGGTCTTACGATTGTTTTGTAGATGAGGAGTTTGTTTCTTATGAAGAGTGAACTGGTTCGTCCTAGCATGGGAAAGAGAGCGTTTAGCACACGGTTTGCCGATTTTAGTTTATTTTGGGTGTGAGTTTCCCATGTTAGCTTGGAGTCCAAGGTGACTCCGAGGTAGGTTATTGAATTTGACCAGGGGACTGTTTGGCCAAACATTTGGATATCGGGAATAGGGATGTGCGATCCGCTCACGAATCGACTCAAAGATTCGAATCTTTTTGGTGAGCGGGTGAGCGATGATCCATAAAAAAAAGAGCGGCAGCTCAATGATCCGCTAGGTCAGGGGGGTCGGCAAACTTATTAGCCAAAGAGCCAAATGCGTACTTTACAACGATTTAAAAAAAAATTGAAAACCAAATATGTTTATTGATTTAGATAACCTTTACTATAATTTTTGCACTTCATTCAATTACGGGTACACTGAATAAAACATTATTTCATACTTATTCCTGTGATGAAGGCGACCAGCCTTCTCTCCATCTCTTTGGTGGTCATCCTGGTGGTCGATTGCCCTCTGGAGTCTCTTGCATCACGATATTAGGAATTCTTGCTGGATCCATTCTCTCGATGTCTCTGCCTACTCCATCTCACTATGTCTTGAATGTTGCAGGATTTGCGAATTTATTCGTTGGGTATCCTATCTCTAACGGTTCTCCCCACAATAGGTCGCAGTCTGGTTCTGACAGTGTCTGCTCTTGCTTTGATTCCGTATGTTATTATGGGCCTGATGCATGTTTGTTTGTTGTTATTCTTAATTTTAGCCACAATTTCAGGTTCTCATCAATAAGACGACGTCGTAGTTTACTCTTGTTAAAATTCCGGTCAATCGTATATTATTTCAAAAGAGTCGACTATTTTTAAGGGATCTGAGCAATATGTTTATTGATTTAGATAACCTTTATTATAATTTTTGCACTTCATTCAATTACGGGTACACTGAATAAAACATTATTTCATACTTCTTCCTGTGATGAAGGCGACCAGCCTTCTCTCCATCTCTTTGGTGGTCATCCTGGTGGTCGACGGCCCTCTGGAGTCTCTTGCATCACGATATTAGGAATTCTTGCTGGATCCATTCTCTCGATGTCTCTGCCTACTCCATCTCACTATGTCTTCAATGTTGCAGGATTTGCGAATTTATTCGTTGGGTATCCTATCTCTAACGATTCTCTCCACAATAGGTCGCAGTCTGGTTCTGACAGTGTCTGCTCTTGCTTTGATTCCGTATGTTATTATGGGCCTGATGCATGTTTGTTTGTTGTTATTCTTAATTTTAGCCACAATTGCAGGTTCTCATCAATAAGACGACTTCGTAGTTTACGATTGCAAAAGAGTCGACTATTTTTAAGGGATCTGAGCTGAATGGTTCCGCTCAGTAAAGTGAGCCGATTCTTCTTGATAATTATCGAGTCGTTTGTCAAAAAAGTTGTTTGTCGTTGTGAATTTTTTTTTAGCTCATCGACAAAAAATTTATCCTGGTGAATTTTTTTTTTTTACCGGAATCAACTTTTTTGGTCGAGGAGCAAAAAAAAAAGGTAACTAAAATAATTTCAAACTTTGAACGACTCAAAATGGTGAACCGTGGATCGTTAAAAAGAGTCCGCTCACTTTGCTGAGCGGAAACGTTCAGATCAGATCCCTGAGATGAGTCGTTTTGCCCATCCCTAATCGGGAAGGAGACTGCGGGGTCGGCTTCTTGAGAAGAGGGTGACTGCACTTGTGCTGGGATTTATTGTGATTCTCCAGTTCTTGCACCATTGTTTGAGTACTACGGCCTGTCTCTGGACTCTCTCGGTGGCGAGGCGCGCGCTCTTTGAACTGGAGAAAATGCCTGTGTTATAGCGCCACGGCGCGGCGGGGCGAGACAAGTTCATACTTGGTGTCAGTTGCTCATATGCTGTGTCGCATTCTATATCAGAAATCGCATGGTTCCAGAAAAAAAATAATAATGATATGTTTTTCAAATAATCCATGTATGTTATAGATATCGATCTATTCCTAATGAAATTCCCTACAAGATGACATAAATTAAATTTTGATTCATCGAGTCATATGCTTGATATTTAGATAAAGTTAGCGGTAAACTGAATTGACCACATGGGAGCGAGCGTTTTGTTTCGAACACAACACGTTAAGGGTTAAGTGACTGATTTTGCCCATCCCTAATTTCGCTCCCGTCTCCTGTATATCGAATTTCCAATTACGTTACGTCTTAAAGTAGGAACCCAGCAGTTGGAATTCCTTCAAAAAATTATGGGTTTAATACTGCCACTGCATGCTTGCTTGTCACGTAACAGTAAGTAGTCGCATTCAGGTCTTATATCACACGTGCATCACTTCATATACCACTGAAGAAAATACTACCGCCATCTATGAACATTTTTTACAATCCCACAGGGATGGAAATTCATAATTTCAGCTCTACACAGCTTATCGGTTATCTCATACTTAGCGTATAAATTTGCATGTATTTTATTAAAATCATTTTTATTAATTATTTAAGAATTTGTAAATGAGAAAGAACTTTTTTTCTAATTTACTGTTATTATTATTTCAAAGCAAGGATACTTTTGTTTACTTACAAATTGATAATTTCAACACAACACTGCTTGTCTTAGGTTATCTCAATTTATTTGTATTTTAATATATAATAATATATTAATTTTTATTAACTCTTAAGCAGTATTAGTTAGATATCCGTTTAGTAAAAAATAATTTGATGGAGGATTTTAAATCATTCGTATTCGTGTGCGATATGATCAAGATATGACCACAATAATTGAAATTTAGCCGCATCCAGTCCCTGATGCCAATAGACAGCACAGATTGTTTTATTTGCCACGCTGCAGAACCAACCTGCCAATGGTTATGCCTGTGCGTAGGGCAATCTTATTGCTTAATCGGATCGCCTCGAAGGTCGACATATTTCGTGATAGTGTGAGTTGCCTCAGGGATGCAATATCAATGTTATGATTATTTATAATTCTTAAACGTTTTTTTATTTATTTATATGTTCTTATGCTTCTATTTTAAATTCTCATAATGTAATTGCAAACGATCTGGAAATATGTATGTAATGTTTGTAATTTTTATTAAAATAAATGAAAAATGAAAATGATAGGTATCTTCCCGCTACTGTGCGCATGACGTTCTCCAACGATCGTCACCATTAACTTCTATCCCTGTATGTACTCCAACATTCGTCATTATCTCTTTCTGTCCGGATATGTTCTCATCCAATCCGTGATACCAATAGTATTAAATCCGGCTTTGTGTATGGCCTCCTTCAACATTCGTCACCGTCTTCTTCAATCCCGGCATGTACTTTTCCAGTAGGTGATACCAATAGTATCTTCATCCCGTTGCGTGTACGGTTTCCTCCAACATTCCTCGACATTTCCTTCTATCCCGGCAAGTACTCCACCAGTCCCTGACGCCAATCGTATCTACATCCCGTTATGTGCAAGGCCTCCTCCAATATTCGTTACTGTCATGCCATGTTTTCCTCAGTCTACCTCGACTCCTTACTCGATTTACATCGTTAACGTATCCTTTTTTAACCATTCTTTATTCACCCATGCGCTCCATATGTCCGAACCAACGCAGCCATCCTTTCATAATTTTATTCATAATACCTTCTTTCGCTCTACATTCCTTTCTAATATCAACACCTACATTCCTTCCTAATAGCAGCATTTTCGTTACCATCTCCTTCTATACCGGCATATACTTACTCCACCAGTCCCAGATATCATTACTATATACTCGTACATACCGTTGTGGGCATGGCCTCCTCCAACATTCATCACCATCTTCTTCTATCCCGGCATGTACTATACCAGTCCCAGTCACCAATAGTATCGACATCCCGCTGTGGGCATGGCCTCTTCCAACATTCATCACCATCTTCTTCTATCCCGGCATGTACTATACCAGTCCCAGTCACCAATAGTATCGACATCCTGCTGTGGGCATGCCCTCCTCCAACATTCGTCACCATTTCCTTCTATCCAGGCATGAACTCCACCAGTCCCAGTCACCAATAGTATCGACATCCCGCTGTGGGCATGCCCTCCTCCAACATTCGTCACCATCTTCTTCTATCCCGGCATGTACTATACTAGTCCCAGTCACCAATAGTATCGACATCCCGCTGTGGGCATGCCCTCCTCCAACATTCATCACCATCTTCTTCTATCCCGGCATGTACTATACTAGTTCCAGTCACCAATAGTATCGACATCCTGCTGTGGGCATGCCCTCCTCCAACATTCGTCACCATTTCCTTCTATACCGGCATATAGCTAATCCTCCAGTCCCTGATGCATGGCTTCCTTCCTCCAACATTCGTCGTCACTTATTTCTATCCCGGCTTGCATCCCTCCAGTCCATGACGCTATATACTATTATATATCAAGTCATCTAAGCTTAGTTCTACCAACGCTGGGTCTTCAATGGGGCTTTTCGCCGATTCCAAAATGACTGCCTAGGATAAATGATCTCTCCCGGTAATTTTATTAACCCCTATACAAGTATGGACGCGATGTGATGCTGTGGCATTAATCACGAAAATGAAAAGCTAACAATGATACATAAATAAGAAGATAATTCCCCGCGCGGGATTTATGGATCTCGTATAGAATAGTCTTAAGTAATAAGATAAGGCAGATATCAATTAAACATTAATGACACGATGTGTATCTTCCGTGATTTTAAGAGGGAGGATACTATTTTAAACTCATGATTTAAAATAAAGCATTCTGTTTTTTGAACGTGGCCTCAACATAAATGGCGAGTGCACTTCTCACCTTCGCTTTGAAGAACTCGAAGGCATGCTTAATGAACTGAACACTGCATCCAGACGAGTGGGTCTCGGGATTAATTTGGACAAGACGAAAGTCATGTATAATTTTTATTATTTTTTATTATTTTTATTATTGAGGGTAACAAACAGCAATTACAGTATATGAATATAAACACACAGAGCCAACAAAACAAGGCCAATTACATGCTACCACAAATATTATATAACAACCGACATAAGGTTAAATATATAAGAATAATAAAATAACACTTTGATAAGTTAAAGAGAAAACTAGTAGTATTAGTAATAATGAATAATTAAAGGTGAAATATAATTTAAACATGTAAAAAAAAGAAAAAGCCAAGAAAAGATAGATATAATAAATCACTTTCATTAAGATAGAACACATCGATGTTATTAAAGCACTTATTGTACATAATGAACATGTTATCCCGAAACAGTAACCGTCGATGGGTCGGCTCTCGAAGTGGTACAATAATACACATATCTTGGCCAAATCATACAATTAGGTAGAAACAATTTCTAGAAAGAAGCCGACCGAAGAATTCAGTTGGGTTGGGTGGCCTTTGGAAAATTACGTCATGTTCTCACCTCTAAAATACCACAATGCCTCAAGACTAAAGTCTTCAACTAGTGCGTCTTGCCAGTCATGTCGTACGGAGCCGAGACGTGAACACTGACGAAAGGTCTAGTCTACAGATTTCAGGTCGCCCAACGCGCCATGGAAAGAGCCATGCTTGGAATAACCTTGAGGGACAGATTTAGAAACGAATTAATTCGTCAACAAACCAAGGTGACTGAGGTGGCTTTGAGGATGGGCGGGCTGAAGTGGCGATGGGCTGGCCATATCTGTCGGAGAACCGACGGCCGATGGGAGAGACGGGTTCTGGAGTGGAGACCGCGTACAGGATTCCGCAGAGTTGGAGGTCCCCCTGCCCGCTGGACCGACGATCTGAAGAGGATTGCTGGACCTGGATGGATGGGAGCGGCAATAGATAGGGGGCGGTGGCTTGCTTTGGGAGAGGCCAACATTCAGCATTGGATGACAGACGGCTGATGCTGAATGATGATGAAGTTTTTTCAGTTTCCCACGACTCCATTAATCCAACTTCAACATTGTTAACGTGTACTTTCTTCATCCATGTGTTCCATATGTCAATATCAATTTTCGTTCATAATTCTTTCGTCCACTCTAGGTACATTCCTTCCTTTTGCACTTGAAATGTTGTCGTACATCGTTTTACCATACATATGTGTATCGGATCACATCTCTACCGCATTTATTCTGCTCTCATCCTTCTTCTGCCAGTCCAATGCTTGACTTTCATACAATCATTGTTTAAAAAAATGTTTGCATAATTTTAATGTTATTTCACTATAGAGTGCGCTTTCTTTCGTTGGAGCACACCGGTCTTAGCGCCTCGGTGGGTATCTCTCATAATGTTTAAACAAATAAATTTAAAAAAAGAACGCGGCGTTGGCACCACGGACTCTCGATAAATCAGCACGCGAGTCTAGCCTCTATTATTCTATGTAATAAATTTCAGAATTCCATAGCAGCGGCTAATTTACGGGGCTCGCTCTGGAGTCACATCGTAAAGTGGAATGATGATTCCAAATACCTCAACGGAAACGAAAGTAACTTAATTATTCGTTTCGATTCATTCTTATCAAAATATTTGGTAAAATTTAAATGATCGATTTAATACACATTTAACGTTAAGTCGATCATACTCTGGCAACCCTTATGTATGGAAGTGAAACTTGGAACTGGCAAAAAAAGGATGAAAGTAGGATAAATGCCGTAGAAATGAGATCACTGAGAAGGATGTGCGGGAAATGATATATAATAAAATACCTAATGACGAAATAAGGAAGAAATGTAAGACAGATGATTGCATCATAAGTAAATTTAAAAATGGATCATTTAGATGATTTGGACAAATGGAACGAATAATCAAGCGTTTCTCCGCAGGGGTGGGCAGAGAGAATGGACCGCCACATTACTCTATCCTGCCAATCTCTCTAGATTCCTTCACATTCATACAACGAGTCATACACGCACGTCGATTCCTCCGACTTCTAACATGACCAACCTTTAAAATTTAATTAATTTGGTCATGCCATGCTTTCCTCGGTCTGCCTCGACTTCGTACCCCCGTATACTTTCTTAACCATTCTTTCTCCATCCATTAGCTCCACATGCACGAACCAACGCAGCGATCCTTTCATAATTTTGTCCATAATACCTTCTTCCGCTCTACATTCCTTTCTTATATCAGCATTTCAGATTCTGTCGTTTATCGTTTTACCACACATACGTCTTAGGGACCTCATCTCTACTGCATTTATTCTGCTCTCATCCTTCGTCTGCCAGTTCCATGCTTCGCTTCCATACATTAGGGTTGGGACCAGAATTCCTTTTTTTTTTAATTTTTATTTTAGTTATCAAGTGTGAAAGTTATAAAAGTAAATATTTTTATTTTTATAAAATTATAATATTATCTAAAACATGTTTCAGGGTTGACAGGTTGGCGAAACATATGTCATATTTACACCTGAGGTTGGAGGAGGTCAGCTCCGAAACATGTGGATGCTAATTTTATTTTATAAAAATATTTTTCGTTATGGCCGTTCACAATGGAGTTCTGGTCCCAAACCTAATGTATGGAAGCGAAGCATGGAACTGGCAGAAGAAGGATGAGAGCATAATAAATGCGGTAGAGATGAGGTCCCTAAGACGTATGTGTGGTAGAACGATATACGACAGAATCTCAAATGCTGATATAATATAAGAAAGGAATGTAGAGCGGAAGAAGGTATTATGAACAAAATTATGAAAGGATCGCTGCGTTGGTTCGTGCATGTGGAACTAATGGATGGAGAAAGAATGGTTAAGAAAGTATACGTTAATGATGTAAATGGGGTACGAAGTCGAGGCAGACCGAGGAAAGCATGGCATGACCAAATTAATCAAATTTTAAAGGTTGGTCATGTTAGAAGTCGGAGGAATCGACGTGCGTGTATGACTCGTTTTATGAATGTGGAGGAAGTTAGAGAGGTTTGCCAGGATAGAGTAGTGTGGCGGTCCAATCTTTCTGCCTACCCCTGCGGGGAAACGACGTGATGGTTTGTTTGTTTAAAAATATTTAATTAATAAAGTGGATTGTAGAATGTTTTACATTCTCCTTTCAAATTGGAATTCAATACATTTAATTTATATTACCGCTGTGTTTATTGAAGCTATCGATATGAAAACAGATGGAAAATTTTACAAACTTTGCTTTATGAACAGTGGCGTCTAGCGAAAATTCGAGAAACATCTATTCTGAACCGCGGTTGGTTTGATTTGGACATATGGCAAGCATGGATGAAGGAAGAATGGTTAAGAACGTTAACGATGTGAATAGATTGTGGAGTCAAAGAAGACCAAGGAAAACATATGACCAAATTGATTAAATTTTAAAACCTTGCTAAGATATATGATAATGTCAGAATATGTCATTCTAAAGCCTAGAAAATAGACTTAATATAGAATATACGTCATTGTTATAAAAATTGTATTTGACAGTGTTTAAAGTATATTTCTGACATCTGTGTGACACCCGTGCCAACGGAAAGGCAACGTTCACTCTGATCAGTAGAAACAAATGAGAACAACATTATGATTTGAGTCAGAGTTAATAAAGCAAGTTTCTACGATCTTGCTTTGCTTTGTCCGTTGGCGTGGAATAGCCTTCATGTTAGTGTTAAGAATGAAAATAGTGACGTTAACTAGAAACTTCTAAAGATTGCATTGTTTGCTCAATCTTTTCCTAGTACGCCCTTGGAGTAATTAATTTTACAAAACGGCGCTCTTTTTTATTGTTTTTATTTAATTTATTTAAAAAAAAACAATTGGGTCATACATTTTTAGATTTTACTATTATTTGTGTAATGTTTCAGATATATTTTATATCGAGTTGTAGTGAGACTCCTTGTGCCTTTTGGTAGTTCATTGTAAAGTTTCAGTGCATTGTTCAATATCTTTGATTGTCCTGTCTTAGTTCGTGCACTCGGTAAGTGATATCTGTCGCAGTTCCTGGTCCAGTGTCTGTGTATGTCTGAATTTTTAGTTAATTTGTATCTGCTATCTGTTGACTCTTCCATGGTCACTCTGTGTACAATTTTCAAGGTCTCAAATTTGGTCAGGTCTGATATGTCCATTTGTTTTGTTTGTCTGTAAACTTGTATGGCTTGTACTTGTATTATTTTATTTTGTTGTCTTTGGAGTCTGGAGATGTCCTTTTGGTTTCCTGTCCTCCAGAAGGGAATCGCATATGTCAGTCGGCTTTTAACATACGCTTCGTACATCATAACTTATTCCCTTCTTGGTATGTAATTCTGTATTTTGTAGAAGAGGGAGTATGGCGATGCAAACTTGTCTGTTAGGTTGTCTTGTGTTTTGTCCATTTTAGTTGTTTGTCCATTGTTAGTCCTAGGTACTTGTAAACATAAATAATTAAAACAATAATAAAAAATTGTCCAGGAAATTATAATACAAAAATGATTTCATGTCATTTTAAACTTAAATATTGCGTCTCAAATAAATCGTATTGTGTATTTCAATGATAAACATATTTCACACTACGCCACTGACGGAGATGCTGTATGATTATCTATGGCAAGTTATTTCATTGATTTTAAAGCATTATTCAATCATGTTTAATTGGTGCTCTGTAGATAACTTACCATACAACTGCACAGTCTCAATAAATTGTTTTAAAATGCTATTTTGTTTCTCATACGTTGTTTCGTAATCAAAACAGAGATAGTAAAGGTCTCCGAAACGTTACAATACCCATAAAAAATATATTAATTACTAAGGTGCAACAAAATAATTATAATATATTTTATATTTTAACAAAAAAAATTGCGCATTTCACATACATGTTTTGGACCGCAGTCGTCCGTCATCAGTATATTTGTTTTCCCTTGCGAGGTCATTCTCAAAAAAATTTGCCACAAGTTCTATTTCTATAACAAAACAACAACAACAATAACAAATCATCACGACGTTTCCTTAGAGGGGTAGGCAGAGAGAATGGTCTGCCACACTGCTCGATCCTGTCACACCTCTCTATATTTCTCTTCATTCATACAGCGAGTCATAAACGTCGATTCTTACGACTTTTAACATGGCCGACCTTTTTGAAAAATTGATTAATTTGATCATGCCAAGATTTTCTCGGTCTCCACGACTCTGTTCTCCATTCTCATCGTTAACGTAGAGTTTCTTTACCATTATTATTTATCTAAAATATATTAATAAGAATTTCTGCAAAACCGACAAAACAATTGCGGTTACCTTATAATTTAAAATAGATTTATACAAAATAAACACCACAATCATAAACAAAAAATAAATATTACTGCAAAAATTTATAATATGACAATTTATTTTTATTCACTGAACTCTCAGTTTCGCCAATCGTTGTTGCCATCATCAGGTGTTTCATTAATAGTTTATCGTAACATCTGATGATGCCAACATCGGTTGGCGAAACATCTGTCGCGACACTCTCAGTGAATAAAAATAAATTGTGATATTATAACAGTGTTATAAATTTTAACAGTAATAATATTGAAGTGTCATAGTGTTTCGGCCAAAACAATGGACTATTTGAAAAATTAATCAAATTTTAAATTTGTTTCTTTCATTTCCAGTTGACATGAATGAGGGTTTTCAACAGGAGTCTCAAAAGAGACCAGATGCCACTAGAAGACACCCGGAATGGACAATTCTGGAGACACCATACGAGAATAGCCGACCCAATGTAAATAGGACAAGAAAGTACAAGGCGAAAATTGTCTCTTCCGTTGAGTATATATTAAAAATGTGATGTGCACATTGACTCCAACGTAAAAGACCCAAAGTAACTTTTCCACGTACGTTTAGCGCAAGGTAATAGGTTAAAATGTGAATTATTACGAAAATTGTATAGCGCAAATAAACAATTAAGAACACTTAAGATTTATAATATTAGAATTAACTCGGTGTTCCAGAAATAATGAAGCATACTTTTAGAAGAAATTCCAGCAACAACAAAATCAACAAACCATCACGCCGTTTCCCGGCAGAAGTAGGGAGAGAGAATGGACCGCCACACTACTCTTAACTCTTATAACTTATCTTTTGAAAACTCAGCCGTGCTGCGTAGGTCTTTTTGTTCCCGACAGATATCTCCGACAGCGCCAGCATAGATTGTTCTTTCTTCCGGCCGCAAGAACCAACGTGCCTCTAATAATGCCGGTGGGAAGAGCAATCAGTCTGCTGAACAAGATTACCTCGGAGGTCGACGTCTTTCATATTAGTGAAAGTACATTCAGAAGAAAAATACTCTTAACTTTAGAGAGTATCTTATCTTCCTAATGTTGAACCATCTTTCATGCGTTCCTGATTCTTAACCCTTTCTCAAATTGATGCCTTAAACTGTAATTATGTTTGTAATATCTTTTGAGTGAATAAATAAACTGATTATAAACTACCCAGACAAACCTCTTTAGTTTCCTCCACATTCATATAACAAGTCATACACGTCTGCCGATTCTTCCGACTTCTTACATGACCAACCTTTAATACTTGAGTGAAACTCACCAGAATATTTATAAATTTTAAATTATTTATTACTTGATATTGTGAGAAAGGTGTTATATATTTTGAATAAATTTTATATAATTAAGATCTCCTAGAGTAAGGTGTGATAGATCGGGGTTTAATGTAACGGGGTCGAATGTAAAATGAAAATACAAGAAGTGCAAATAAAGGTGTTGTGAATAAAAGATTGAGTCACTCAGATGGTTTAGACACATGAAGATAATTTATATATTAAGAATGGTATAAAAAGTTAATATTAACGATAATGCTTTAGCAAGGCGAAACATTTCATTCCCATAAAATATAGTAAACCTTCTAGAAAACAGACGTTTTCATTCGTATTATTTATTAAGTAAGGAGTTTTGCATCATAATTTGCATAATTTGCTATTCAAGAAAAGATAACTAACTTACTAACCATCACGTCGTTTCCCCGTTGGGGTTGGCAGACAGGATGAACCGCAAACTGCTCTGCCCTGATATACATATCTAGATTTCTCTACATTCATACGTCGTAACGAAGCTTTTCAGCATTCACTTCTAATATTTTCATTCAACTCTCTATCATTCACAGACTCTCAAAACATTCGTCTAAGAGATCTCAGTTCTACTGCATTTATTCTACTTTAATCGTTATTTTACCAGGCTTTTGCTTGCAATGAAAACTTAAAATTTTAAGTTCACAGTAATTTATAGTAATTACATCAACTTAACCATCAACTTAACCATCCTTCTGCAATGACAACATCAACTTAAAATTGAGACAGAGGATGATCAAGTGCTATATTTGGTCCATATTACTATACGGAGTGGAGACCTGGACCCTCAAAGTGAAAACAATAAACCGTATAGAAGCACTTGAAATGTGTCTCCTTCGTAGAATGTTGCGGATCTCATGGACTGATATGGTCACCAACAATGAGGTGCTACATAGAGCCAGAGCAGGAAGAAAATTTTTGTCTAATTCGAAGTCTAGAAAGATGGCATATTTGGGAAACATTCTCCGCAACGAAAAATAAGATCTGCTGCACCTCATCATAAAAGGGAAGATCGAGGGTGGGCGGGGTCTGGGAAGACCCCAGATATCCTGGCTCGAGAACATCAAGGAATGGACTGAAGTTCGGGGGGTGGGGGAGTTGTCCCGTTCGGCACAGGACAGAGACCGCCATATAAAATGCCAGGGTGATAGCCGACGTCGGGGGGATCTGACATAGCACTCAAAGAAGAAGAAGAAGTAATTATTGTACTTATCATATATTTATTATTGACAAAATAAATATCTTTAACGAAATGTTAAGTAGGTTTGAATCACCTTGTGTATTCTATTTAACATTACTTGTGCTAAATACTGCGAAACCATCACTCACGTAAGAACTTCGGACACACTCCAACGTCTTCTATACTTCTAGGACGTGATGTGTGTTGGAGCGTTATTTGCCACGTGAATGCCAAGCATAAAGATGAAGCTTAGTGATAACTAGTAATAACGAAGCCTTACTAATTAACCATCACGCCGTTTCCCTGAACGCGCATACAGTTATACGAAATAAGAAGTGATTGGCTCTATTGAGATGACCGTAAAATAAATGCAGTAGAAATGACATGTGTATATTAAAAAAAAAGACTAACACCAAGGATTTAAATCAATGATATTAGAATTTATTTTACAATCTTCAATATGAGTAGAAAATAACTCATTATTATGAAGAAGGAATACGGTCGTGTCCAGGGCTTGAACCCAAGTCCCCTGGATCAGGAGCCAAGCGCTCTTTACCGTAAGCCTCCAGCCGATATATGATAACACAAGAAGTGAATGCAGCGCGAATGAAAGTTTTATAAACAAAATCATGAAAAGGCATGAAGATGGTTTGGACATATGGTATGAATGAATGAAGAAATAGTAAAGAAAGTAAAGATGAACCAGGTAAATGGAACAAGATATATAGGAAGATCAAAGAAAATGTGCCACGATCAAATCATTCTAAATATTAAATATCGGCCACGTGAAGAGAAACCGACGTGCGTGCATGACACGATGTACAGATGTTGAGGAAGTCAGAGAAGTATCTCAGGAAAGAGCAGTGCGGTGGTCCATTCTTTCTGCCTACCCTTTTGCGGTGATGGTGTTATGGTTGATTAGTTAGTTAGTGTAAATCTTCTTCTTCTTCTTTTTGTCCTGTCACATCTCTGTGGTGCATAGGACCGAGTACCATCTTCTTTCTCCATCCGACTCTATCGCATGCCTGATGCCTAACATCATCCCAAGTGAGGCCTGCTGCCTTAACCTCGTCCTGCAGAGCTCTTCTCCAGACGGCTCTAGGTCTGCCTCGCTTCCTCTTTCCCCCATATGGGACCAGTATAGTGCGCCCTGAGTGATGCAGGCCGGGTTCCGTCTCAGGGTGTGACCGATCCACTGCCATTTGCGTCTAGCGACTTGTTCTCTAATTGGCTTTTCGCCTGCCATGGTCCAGAGAACGGCATTTGACACTGTTTGGGGCCAATAGATCTTGAATATTGAGCGAAGGCATCTATTTATAAACACTTGGAGTTTTCCAATAACGTCCGCGGTAGATTTCCAAGTCTCACATCCGTACAGCAGTACGTTTTTAGCGCTACTGCTGAATATTTGGAGCTTGAGCTTTCTCGAAATGATACTGGAACACAATAACGGACGAAGCATAGCGAAAGCTCCCCTTGCCTTGTTGAGTCTTTTGACTACATCTTCCTCCGTACCTCCCGAGTCTGCTATCATACTACCGGGAAAATTAAAATTATCAGCGTAACTATGGATATGTTATTCTTATTTGAACTAGAAGCTTAACATTTTTTTTTGTTTATTTTTCTTTTATAACTTGTGAACAACGACAACTGAAAATGTAAATCAATTGTATTACCTCTTTATATTCTTAGATTTATATTTTAAGATCATGCATATAATTTAATTGGTAGATGAAGAAGACAATCTAAACACTCCTGGGACTAATAAGATAAAAATGTGAATTTTTTTTTGATTCCTGTTGACTTGTTTTTGAGTCTAAAGGGCACACATATACGAATAAATTATTATTTATGTATTGATTACAGGTTTATTGCGTATTGCCATCTGACAGTATTTTTTAATCAGTAAGGACAAATACACAAAGTAAGTGTATGAATAACGCAGATGAAATACAATACTCTCAACATTAATCTCAGCTGCGAAGATCTCGTGTTCAGACGTGACGGTGTCCATTGACAGCTGACTGATGGGTGTTAAGTCCTGGGCTCGAACCTGGGGCCAGGGTTCAGGGGTCACAAGTCACTAACTGCTCGTCGTCGGATGCCCATCGCTTCATCAATCAGCAGTCCCATGAAAAATGGTGAGTAACTTGGTACTCTCGTCTCGCGAGATGATTAATTTTGCTAACAATTTGGTAAAAGGATGTGTTTGTTAAGACGTATTTCAAAAATTGATTACAACCAACGTTTTTTTTCTATTGATTTTAGGTATATTTCATTAAAAATTATGTAAAAAAGTTGTAAATAGAAACATTCTAAATTCAATTATAATGAAAACAGCACTTTTATACGTATGAGAATGCCCTCGCAAGGCGAAACAAATTTGTAACAAGTATTTATATATTTTCATATATAAATGAAAAATCACTGTAAAACTGATAATGCAATCGCCTTTTCATTGTATTTTATAATGGAGTTTTACAAAATAAAGGCAGAAACATACAATTAACACGCGACGTGGCGTGTTTACTCCCACCACCGGCAACACGTCGATCTAGCTCGTCTGGATCGGGTGGCGTGTGCGCGCATGGCGTCGCGTCGGGTGTTCATAGTGTGATTCTGTCCATAGAAAACAATACAATTTGATTCGACTCAACACACATCACGTGCCATCGGGTGGCGTGGCGTGTTAATAGTATGTTACTAACTAACTAACTAACTAACCATCACGCCATCTCCCCGAAAGGGTAGGCAGAAAGAATGGACTGTCACACTTTAACCGATGCGGCACTCCATCCTTCTCTTTTCGCCCCGCGGGAGACGCGGTGTGATGGGTTGCGAACCTCATCGCTACCAATAGGCATCTCCCGCGCACACTTTGATCTTCCAACATCCACAAAATAAATCTAAAACAAATAATATAAAATACAATGATATAAAATAAAAAAAACAAAATAAAAATAATTTAATACAAAATGTTATTTTTAGATGGTGCACATTTGTCTATTTAATTTATGTTCCACAAATCCACCGTTTTTTAAATTTAGCACATAATGTAATAACACATAATGTTTTTCCGATGTTGCACATGTTGACATGGACGATCCGGACTTTTGTGTTTATTTAATTTATGTTACACCTATCCACCGTTTTTTAAATTAGCTGTTATATGATTTAATTAATGTTCCACGTATCCACTTTTTTATTTGGCAGTAATTAGGCACTTAAATCCAACCAACACCAGCAAGAACTTTAAAAGAATATTGAAGAAATTATTCAAATTGTCATTGGAACAAATGAAAAATTTATTTTTACACCTGTCAAAATTCTTTATATAAACGAAAAAACTTGTATAATTTTGACATCAAAACATCAAAACAGTACAAACGTAATAGTATGTTTCTGCCTTAATACCCAAAACCATCAATACATTAAAAAAATATTAATTTTGTTCATTGTTTCTTGAACAATAATATAAACCCCATATTAAATATTGATAGTTAAGGTATTAGTTTTGTAAAACACCATTATTAATTTATACTAATAAACACGCGCGTCGATTTCTCTGACTCCTCACATGGCCGACATTTAATATTTGATTTATTTGATCGTGCCACGTTTTCCTCGGTCTTCCTCTATTCCTGGTTCCATTTACATCTTAAACATATAATTGTTTTACCATTCTTTCTTCATTCATTCTTTCCATATGTCCAAACCATCTTAATGATCCTTTCATTATTTTGTTCATAACACCATCATTCGCACCGCATTCACTTCTTATGTTTATTTTCATTCGACACATTCGACTAAGAAATTTTATTTTTAATGCATTTATTATACTTTAATTCTTCTTTTGCCAGTTCTATGCTTCGCTTCCATACATAAGGGTCGGTAGAAAAACACCATTGTGCACTGCCATTCGAGATTTTTTTGGATAGGTTTTTGTTTGCGATGACAACTTTAAGTGCATCATTGACTTTGTTGCCTGTCCCAACCCTTCTTTCAATATCCCTCTCTACTCGCTTATCTCTTGTTAACATACTACCTAAATACACGATGCATGACACGATGTATGAATGTTGAGGAAGCGAGAGAAATATGTCAGGAAAGAAAAGTGTGGCAGTCCATTCTTTCTGCCTACCCCTTTGGGGAGACGGCGTGATGGTTAGTTAGTTAGTTAGTTTTTTTTAGTAGGGTTTAATTTATATAAATAATATAAATAGTGAAAAATTTGTTTCACCTTGGGAGGGCATTCTCCAGCTAAATTCTCTAGTATGAGAATGCCCTCGCAAGGCGAAACAAATAAAATCAATAATATGAATGAAAACGTCTGTTTTCTAGAAGTTTTATCATAATTTATGGAAATGACACGTTTTGCCTTTCTTAGGCAATATCAAATGTCTGTAACATTTGATAATCCAGAAGAAAGGCGAGATATGTTATTCTAATAGATTATAATATAATTACTTTCTTCTTCTTATGTTCATGATAATATAGTCTGGTAAGGGTGATCTCAATACGGTCTCGTATTTCATACATTCTGTTCCCAGAAAAACAGTTTACATCTTCGTCTCTATTAAGATCCAATTAATCCTTAAAAAAAAAATTATCCGCAATGGGTAAAATCCAGTATTTGCTTACAAGAATTTGTAAACATTCAACATGTTGTATTTCTCTTGTTATTGTGGTGGAAGGTTCGGGCGACTTTACATCGTTTCCAGTGGCGCCGGGTTTTGAAGAAACACCACACGTGGAGGTACCTTACTTGCCCCCATGTCTTTATAAAATTTAATTTAGTAATAATAGATTTGAAAATCGTTCAAATCGTTTTATTGAATTGTGTGAGGATATAACATAATAGCCCAAATAACATGAGTGTCAAGAGGTCGCCTAAAAGATGGACTGACGATATTGCCCTAATAACTGGAACGACCTGGATGCGGAAGGGACAAGACAGGAACGAGTGGACGAAAATGATAGAGACCGTTATCCAGCAGTGGAGGGAAGAAGGATATTATAATGTGCCATATATGTACATATCTCTGTCTAACCCTACGGTGAAAATTCGTGGTATTTTTTTACGGACTAGGGTGACCGCAATGTACGAAGCTGAATTAACGAAAAGTCTACATCACTACATAGCACGTAGTCAGCTTGTGATATGTTCTTATTTGAAACGTACATATTGAAATAAATTTAAAATTAGCATTCACACAATGCAATAAAATGGTAATGGATAGACGAACACGCCCACCGCATTAAGCAACAATTAAAAACAATGGTATTAGTTGCAGCCGCATTAGCATAGTGACGTAATCGGCGCATGCAGCCACGCTATTGGCTGTCGGGGTTAATGAGGCCTGTGATTGGACAATGCGGTGTAGTGTCGACGGAGCGTGACGGTCCTCGTATAATAAATTCACACCGCTGAGGACTTGGTGGCCACACGCTGGCTGAGTGCCGCGTTTTTAAATACAATTCTATTATTTTTTCAAATAATATTCTGTTCTTATTACGAATACTGTCAATTCAAAAAAAATATTATATTCTTCACTTTTGATAGACTCAGGAGTCTGTTATTTCAGGCGGGTCCTCTTGAGACGCTGAACTCCAGCTTTCTCTCTACCGTTTCGGGGGTCTTCCTGGTCGGCCTTGTCCGTTTGGCGTTCCCTGGAGAGCTATATTTGGTATCCTATTTGAGCTCATTCTTTCTACATGTTGATGCCAGTATCGCCGTCTTTGACGTCCCCATCTGACCACATCTTAGACCTCGCAGATTTCTCGGATTGCTGTATTCCTAACTCGATCACGTAGGGTTTTGCCAGCGTTTTCATCTCGGTTGTCCTGAGCATGCTCTTTGTCTATAAATAAAATTATATTCAAATCAAATAATACTCGTATTTAATTCGTATTCCAAAAAGTATTATATACTCAGCTCAAATAACATTATATTCTTAATTCAAATAATATTAAATTCTTAATACAAGAAGTATTATATTCTATATTCAAATAACATTTTATTTTTATTTTACCATAAAAAAAAATTTGTTCTTGCTACAAATAATAATATAAACCATTCTTAAATGCGAAGAAAATAATAATATATGAACCTACAAAAAACTAAGCACTAGGCAGAGAGGATGTACCGTCACATTGCTCTATCCTGAAATTCTTCTCGAGATCCCTCTACATTCATACATCGTTGATTTTACCGACTTCGAATGTGGCCAGATTTTATTAATTGATAAATTTGAAAGTTAATGTAAACATTCTTAACTATTCTTCTACATCCATGCATTCCATGTGTCCAAACCAACGTTGTAATCCTGTCATAATTTTGTTTATAATACTTTCTTCCGCTCTACATTCCTTCCTTATATCAGCATTTCATGCACCATTTGAAATTCTGTCATATATCGTTCTACACATATATCTACCGCATTTATTCTGCTCCAGTCTTATATTTGTTATAAATACTAATAAAAAATAATTATTAGTACTTATAACAAATACCTCAGGTTAATTTTGAAATTTGAATTTTTGTATCGAATTTTAAATTCCTTGTTCCTTGTTTTCTTGTCGAAAAAAAACCTTATAAAACATGGAAAACATGGCATGACCAAAATAATCAATTACTAAAAGGCGGCCACATTCGATGTCGGAATAATCGACGTGCGTGCATGGTATGATGTATAAATGTAGAAGAAGCCCCATAGGTATGCCAGGACAGAGCATTGTGGCGATCCATCCTCTCTGCCTACCCCTCCGGAGAAATGGCGTGATGGTTAGTTAATTAGTTAGTTAGTTAAGATAGATGTTTTTATTCCTATAAGTTTAAATTATATTCTTATCTTAACAATATTTATGATTCCATTGAAAATCCTGGCCTCGTGCGTCCTGGCTGAAAAATACTGCCTAATTAATTATTGAACAATATTCTGACATTGGTCCTTAATACGCTGGGAAGGTTCGGGATTCGAGCGCGAACATTTCAGCACGTTTCGTGTCCTGTTATCTCGGGCCCATTCCAGACAATGTGGTCCTTCGAGAGGTCCTCCATTTTAATTTCGCATATAAAGTATTGTTCGATGACATTGAATAATTGATCAAAACGATTTGGGACTTGAATCATTCATTTTTGCCAATTTGGTTATCGTTCCGATCTTTACTTGTAATAGAAGAATGAGTGCATAGTAAAGTAAATACAATAGAACTGAGATATAAACTGTTTCTTGAACAAATATATAAAACTAAAAAATAAATACTGAATACAGATGTGATGTAGATGGTGAAAGCGGAGAATATGGCGTGATGATACTTGTGTATAATAAAACCAAGTTTTCTTTTATTGCGGCGATCGGTGCAGGAGTTGAAGCGAAGAGAGTGGTAGCAGTAGTTCAAAGTCCTTACAAGGACTGGTTTTCATGTAAGTAGGATCGCTAAAGCCTCCCGACGCGCAGCGAGTGAGTGCGTGTGTGAAAGTGAGTGCCGATTCCAAACACGACCGGCTTATATAACTTCCGCGGCACCAAGTAACTAGCGATAGCGTGGTAACGGTTTACCGTTTCTGAGAATTTCAGTACACTCTTCGCAGCTGCTGTTGCCACGGCGTTATGATTGGCTGTTAACAATGGCGCGACAAACGGCCACTGTTTTCCGAGAATACTTCGGTATATTTTGTCAGAGCCACTGCACACATCTTCGTTAATATGCGCTTCCACTCCTTTCCGACCGCCTTATTTATTTTAACAAATGACAGAAACAAATTAAAACTTAAATTAATATAAAATTACTAACATTAATTAAATAAAAAGAACATATTTGTAAATAATGAAATAAAATAATAAAAGATAAATAAAATACTAATCTATTTGCATACGTCCGATACACTTGGTGTTTTTGTACAGGTGCTTGCGTTTTAGGAACTTCCTTCTAGATGCCGCCAAATGTAAGTCTTTCTAAACTCTGTGTCACTTGTGTAAGTGTGAGTGGTGGATGATTGATGAAGAAACACTTAAATCATGGAAATATCTTCTATTCTGAGCAATGTCCTGTAATCTCTTTCTGAGTATTTGCGCTTCCTGTACGCTGACATAAAAGTAATTTGTATTAGATATTTTCCGCTTATAAATAATTATGTGTGATAGTATAATAATTACTGTAAGATAATGCCGTAGTAGGCTTGAAGATAAGTCAAATGCATCCGTTTCTCGTATCACAGTAGTTCATTAATATTTAATTATTACTGTAGTCGGATATTTTAATAGGAATCGTCCCCTCTGGATAATAACTAATTTTAATTATGATACTTTCAGTAAGCATTGCATCAATAATTTTTTTAAACGCAACTTACTAACTAACCATCACGCCGTCTCCCCGGAGGGGTAGGCAGAAAGAATTGAACGCCACACTGTTCTATCCTGACATACTTCTCTCGTTTCCTTTACATTCATACATCTTGTCATGCACGCACGTCGATTTCTCCGACCGACATTCAACATTTGATTGATTTGATCGTGCCACGTTTTCCTCGGCCTTCATATATTTCTAGCTCCGTTCACGCTGTTTACATATACCTTCTTTACCATTCTGCCTTCACTGATTCGTTCCATGTGTCCAAACCATCTTAATGACCCTTTCCTTATTTTGTTCATAACACTTTCATTCGCACCACATTCACTTCTTATACATGCATTTGTCTCTCTATCATATACAGATTTGCTACACATTCGTCTTAGAGATCTCATTTCTACTGCATTTATTCTACTTTCATCCTTCTTTTGCCAGTTCCATGCTTCACCTCCATACATAGGTGTCGGCACAAGAACACCATTATGCACTGCCATCTTAGCTTTTTTGGATAGGCTTTTGTTTGCACCATTTACTCTGTTGCCTGCCCCAACCCTTCTTTCAATATCCTTCTCCACCCTCCCATCCTTTGTAAACATACTTCCTAAATGAACAAATCGGGATTTTTAAACGTATGTTTTTCAAAAAGATGAAATTTTTGTTACCACATTTATTGAAAGGGTACTTTTTTGTTTCAGAATACTAAGTAAATACCAGGCCAAAAATTTAAATTTTCATTCTTTAGCTAATATTTTTCTACATATTCGCAAATAAACAAAAAAAAATTGTAGATATTATACGAATGAAATTTTATCACATTTTATAGGAATGGCATGTTTCGCCTTGCATTATCAAATATGTCGTGACGTGTCAAATGTTAATAAAAATCCTGCATGTCATTCTCATAAAATATAATAAAACTTCTAGAAAACAGACCTTTCATTATCGACATGCGTGTATGACTCGCTGTATGATGTGGAGGAATCTAGAGAGGTTTGTCAGAATCGAGTAGTCTGATCGTCCATTCTCTCTGCCTAACTATTTGGCAAACGCCGTTCTGGTTGGTTTTTTTGTCTGCTCACAAATTCACAAAATTAAATGATGACTTCATCTCTACTGCATTTATTTTGCTCTCATTTGTTTCTGCCAGTTCCATGCTTCGCTTCCTATTTCTTTATGAGGGTTGGGACCAGAAAATCTTTTTGCTGATTGCTTTATTAATTAGTGATTTCAATAAAAGGTAAGACTTTAGATGGTGTGTCTGTTGGTAATCTCACCCTAATTTAAAAAGCGACCCTATGATACGAGAAAAACAAAATTCTTGTCATGTGTGCCCGAATAATTATCCCTGTGGTAAAAAAAAGTTATATTTTAATATGGAAAGCTACAATTAGAGTATTTTTCATAATTTGCGTCAAAGCGCGGTATATGAATGGACGGCCGAGATTCGTTATTTTTGCCTGGTTTTTCACAAGGGTTGTTCACACACAGCCACACGTACACGTAGGCTATTAACTTTGAACAGAAAGGGGTAGGTTTTAATTTTAATAGAGCGCGGCACATGATTCCTATTTCCCTGCAAAATGATAGTTGCCCGCAGAATTAATGTGATTAAAAAATAACCGTTTCGGGTGTAAAACATGGCTATACAAAAATTGCTGGTTTGTTCGAAATTTGAATTAATATAGGGCGTAGGAACCAGTACTTGACCAGCCTCCATTGATTGACAGAAAGCTAATTTTTCATAGTAAAACATAGACGTGTAAGATAAATGATTAACATAAAATTAAGGATTAATCTGATATCATGAAAATAATCTTTTTTATGTACATCACTTGGTTGTCTAAAATGATAACCCTTTTTTTATTTAAACTAAAATAGAGTGAAGGGACCAGTACTTGATCAGGCGTTAGTAATTGACGATCAGTACAGTAAATAAATATTCAATTATTTACCTTTTCAAGTTATGATAATTTAATTCTTCATATAAAGCACTCACTTTGTGGTTAGTCATTTTAAATAATTATATAAATAAAACAACTTTGTATTTAACCACAGTAGGGTTATTATATTGTACTCGTATGCATATTTCCGACTAAATTGCTATTTTCGAATATTTTTATTTACTTATCCATTTATCTATTGTTCTCCTCCTCATTTGTATTTCTTAGAATATTGCTATTTCAAAGGTAAACATTTATTCCAATTATCCCTTTCCTTCTCGCACCCCCTACTCTGATTTCACTGTTTGTTATTATATATACACCTAAAATTTCTATGTTTGTTTAGTCATTATACTGCCCTGATGAAGCTTGGATCCAAGCGAAACTAGTTGGCATCAATATAATAACCCTACCGTGGTTAAATACAAAGTTGTTTTATTTATATAATTATTTATTATGATAATTTTGTTTAATATAAATACACGGAAAGCACTGCTAGTGTCAGAGTAAATGGAGATCTTACAGCCTGGTTTGATATCAATAAAGGTGTCAAACAAGGTTGCGTAATGTCCCCGTGGTTATTTAATCTGTATATGGACAATTGTATGAGAGAGCTGAAAGGGTTGGATGTAGGTGCCAAAATGAGCGGAGTGTCAGTAAGCTGTCTCTTGTATGCGGATGACGCTGTCCTACTTGCTGACAACGAGCATGAACTACAAGTCCTGGTGAATTGTATGTATGAGGTATGCATGCGAAATGATCTGATGATGAATGTTAATAAGTCCAAGGTAATGATTTTTGAAAAGGAAGAAACCACGACAGTCTGCAACATTAGCGTGAATGGTGAAAATTTGGAGCAAGTAGTTGAGTTCGTGTATTTAGGTAGTATGTTTACAAGAGATGGGCGAGTGGAGAGGGATATTGAAAGAAGGGTTGGGGCAGGCAACAAAGTGAATGGTGCACTTAAAGTTGTCATCGCAAACAAAAACCTATCCAAAAAAGCTAGAATGGCAGTGCACAATGGTGTTCTTCTACCGACCCTTATGTATGGAAGCGAAGCATGGAACTGGCAAAGGAAGGGTGAAAGTAGAATAAATGCAGTAGAAATGAGATCTCTTAGACGAATGTGTGGATATTCTGTGTATGATAGAGTGTCGAATGAAAATATAAGAAGTGAATGCGGTGCGAATGATGGTGTCATGAACAAAATAATGAAAGGATCATTAAGATGGTTTTGGACATATGGAAAGAATGAATGAAGAAAGAATGGTAAAAAAAATATATGTTAATGATGTAAATGGTACCAGAAATAGAGGAAGACCAAGGAAAACGTGGCACGATCAAATAAATCAAATATTGAATGTCGGCCATGTGAGGAGTCAGAGAAATCGACGCGCGTGCATGACACGATGTATGAATGTTGAGGAAGCGAGAGAAATATGTCAGGAAAGAAAGGTGTGGCAGTCCATTCTTTCTGCCTACCCCTTCGGGGAGACGGCGTGATGGTTAGTTAGTTAGTTTAGTGCAAATTAATTTTCTTCAAATAATATTATTGTTGGGATTTTATCTCTTCTGCGTATGTAAACTTGATGGTTATTGAAAAAAATCATTTGCTCATTTATTTTGACTTAAAGGGTGAGCAATTCAGTAATTGACCAGTCTCTAGTGATTGACACTCCATTTCTACTACACATTTATCAAAATTATATTTTATTATATTTAAACTATACACGTAAAACTAATGACGATTTAATACGAAGAACATAATAAACATTTTTTTATATCTAATCTCGCGAAAAGCATATGCGAGTGCCGCCACTGATGGGTACTATTACAGTCAGTATTTTGTAAAAAGGAAAGCCATGTGGTTATGTACGAGTATAACATGACACTAGATAAGATTGGATGGCATTTGAGTTTCCTTTTACTCCGGGACTTCTTGCATATGATTCTTATTATGGCTTTACTTTTGTAAGGGATACTTAACCTTTTACAAACACAAAAATAGAATACTTATGATTTATTTTAAAAAAATGTATTGTGAAGTCGTGATAGTAAATATTAGATAAATAAAAGTATATTATTTAAAATGAACAAATTAAATGAATAAATAATTAAAATGAATAAATGAATAAGTAATATTATTTAAAATGAACTTCCATCAAGAGATTTCAGTAAAATCATTTGATTATTTAAATAAAAGTAATTGAAAACACTTTACAACTTTTTCTTCACAACTTTATTTATGTTTTTATGAAACTGAAAATTTAGAATGTTCACAATGGAGTTCTGGTACCAACCCTTATCTATGGAAGCGAAGCATGGAACTGGCAGAAGAAAGATGAGAGCAGAATAAATGCGGTAGAGATGAGGTCCCTAAGACGTATGTGTGGTAGAACGATGTACGACAGAATCTCAAATGCTGATTTTAGAAAGGAATGTAGAGCGAAAGAAGGTATTATGAACAAATTATGAAAGGATCGCTGCGTTGGTTCGGACATATGGAGCGCATTGGTGAAGAAAGAATGGTTAAAAAAGTTTACATTAACGATGTAAGTGGAGTAAGGAGTCGAGGTAGACCGAGGAAAACATGGCATGACCAAATTAATCAAATATTATAAAGGTTGGTCATGTTAGAAGCCGGAAGAATCGACGTGCGTGTATGACTCGATGTATGGATGTGGAGGAAGCTAGAGAGGTATGTCAGGATAGAGTAGTTTGGCGGTCCATTCTCTCTGCCTACCCCTGCGGGGAAACGGAGTGATGGTTTGTTGTTGTTGAAAATTTAGATTGAGCTTGGTCAGGATTACAAAAGATCAGTTATTAAAACAAACTTTAATCAGTATGTTTTGTGATCCTAAAGAAGCTCCGGTGGGAGCGAAACCGGTAGGTTTGATGAAACAAAAATAAATTGGTAAAAAACAAGTAGGAAAGTGTATAAAAAACAAGTATATAAAAAACAAGTATATAAAAAACAAGTATATAAAAAAATAAATATTGAAGTTTATTCTATCAACTGAACGCGGTCTCCTCGGAGATCGACGTCTTTCATATTAGTGAAAGTACGTTCCGAAGGAAAATACTCTAATTATAATTCTGGAGAGTATCCTGTCTTCCTAATTTCAAACCATCTCTCATGCGTTTTTGGTAGTATACTATACACAATATATTATTTTACCTGTTCTCAAAAGATGCCTTAAAAAATCAAATCAAATCAAATCAGTTTATTTCATCAACAGACATTACAAAATTCATTTTTAAGGCATCTATTGAGAACAGGTAAAATAATATATTATATATAGTATACTACCAGAAACGCATAAGAGATGGTTCAACATTAGGAAGACAGGATACTCTCCAGAATTAAGAGTATTTGCCTTCTGAACGTACTTTCACTAACATGAAAGACGTCGATCTCCGAGGAGACCGCGTTCAGCAGACTAATTGCTCTTCCCACCGGTGTCACCAGAGGCAGATTGGTTCTGCAGCCGGTAGGTAAAACAATCTGTGCTGTCGCTGTCGGAGATATCTATCGGGGACAAAAAGCCGAACACCCTCCAGTACGGCCGAGTTCTCGAAGTATCCCCTAATTAATCTAAAGAAATGGGTAATTAGATGTCCATCTCTTCGAAGCTGTAGAGAATTGGTTCCGAGCATTCCCAAAAGAAATGCCGTGGGATAGAGCCAAGGATAGCTACCATACTCCCTCATGTAGAGATACCTCAGAAATTTTTTCTGAACCCTCTCCAGCATAATGGAATATCTCGCCTCGTGAGGACTCCATATCACAGAACCACTTTCGAGTCTGCTCCGAACCAATGCGTTGTATAGGACTCTGAGCACATTGGGTCTATTGATGGAATAAACTGATCTGATTTGAACTTAAATTCATTACATTTGTACTGCCAGTATACCAAAATAATACTTCATCACATGAATATCACATCACGATGAGAGATCTCGGGATCATCTATGAGAGTAGGCTGACTTTTCGTGCACATGTTGAGAGAATTTGTGGCACTGCACTGAAGATGTTGGGCTTCATCGTCCGGACCGGCAGAGTTTTCAGGGATCCCAATCTGCCTCTGCCTCTGGTGACCAATCTGCCTCTGGTGACACCGGTGGGAAGAGCAATTAGTCTGCTGAACGCGGTCTCCTCGGAGATCGACGTCTTTCATGTTAGTGAAAGTACGTTCAGAAGGCAAATACTCTTAATTCTGGAGAGTATCCTGTCTTCCTAATGTTGAACCATCTCTTATGCGTTTCTGGTAGTATACTATATATAATATATTATTTTACCTGTTCTCAATAGATGCCTTAAAAATAAATTTTGTAATGTCTGTTGATGAAATAAACTGATTTGATTTGAATATGGAATTATTTATCAATCTTTGAGGGTTTCTAACCCCTATACAAGAGTAGAATTCCTTTACATGTCGCAGTTTCATCCACCGCCCGCCAGATGGCTCAACTTTCTTCACTAATGGTGAGGACCGTGACGTTATTCGCCCCTTCCACCCCTTTCCTTCGCCTTTCCGCCCCAGCGCCGCCACCCTTCTCAGATACGCGACTTCGTTATGGGAATATCATCAAATTATATTTATAGGTCCGATGGGCTTCGTTTCCAGACGGTATTATAATATACATCCTATTTATTATGTTAACTATATTATTCCTAGTGGATATTTAATATTAAATAATAATAAAAATATTCTATAACCTAAATGATATATAGACAGGCGAGTGATGGGAGGTATTTAATTTCATTTCAGATATTTAAAAAATCACAAACATTACAAACATACAATTTTAGATCTTTGCTATTATACAACAAGAATTTAAGAAATGAAGAAAGTTAAGGTTAAAAGTTAAATCGTGTGGTGGTCTAGGGGACGGAACGCTTGGCTCCTGATCAAGGGGACATGGGAGCCTGGAGCGAGCCTGGACACGACCCGATTCCTTCTTGGTGGCTTAGCATGGCAAGAAGTCATTGTTTACTTATAGATTACCGTGAAACGCCACCTTACATCATATCGGTAAGGCCTCCAGTAAATCCGGCTTCCTGGCATCCGTCCTAGAGTGTTCCTCGTCATCTCGCGAGTCCCGGGCAATGTGACCACTGACCTTACCATCAGGGTCGTAGTAGACAGGGAGAGGTGTATCTTCGGTGCCACAAAACATAAACCATATCAGCTAAGGGAAGATAGCTCCTACAGAATAACTGTGGAGAAGGTAACGGGAAACCACTCCAGTAATAATTCCAAGGAAATCACTGTGGCGATTAAGCATTCGCCAATGATCGCTAATGTCACGGGAGCCTGACACGGCACTATAAGAAGAATTCATTCATTCATTTCTCGGCGCTACATCCCGGTGTGGGACTTGGACTCTTCCACAACGGTCTTCCACTGACATTTGTCTCTGGCCATCTCTCTCCATTCCCCAGCTCCTTCCATTTTCTCTCAACCTTTTTCCACACAATCCGCCCATCTTTTCCTCGGTCTGCCTCTTGGTCTCCTTTCGCGGGGCACCCATCTGGATATAATTTGTGGTGTTCTACCCTCTGGCATTCTTTCCACATGGCCAGCACTAAAAGAAGAATAATGAAAATATAATAATGACTTCGAGTAACATTTGATTCAATAGATTTTTGTATAGCGTTCAATATTATAATCCGTAACCCGGTGTGGACTTTTTCTATTGCCAAACGGTTTTATAATTAAGCTTATCGCACTAGTATTTCTAAATTGAGTGTTGTGAGTGTGTGACAAAAGTCAATAACATGTTTTTGACTAGTATCACTTTAGTCACAAATATTATCAAAAAAAAAAAATCTAGTACATAATGCATGTAGTGAATACACGAGATCAGACTAGTTATATCAGTCGCTCTTCTCTCTACACCAACTTTTTTAAATTAAGGATAATTAGTTGACTAACTACATAACAGAATAATTAAATTTAACCTAGGATTTAAAAAGAGTATGATTTCAGCAAGTGAAATAAATTCCCGTCTTAAAAACGCTTGCAAACTTTTAAATTTAATGTCCCGATTAAGAAACGGATCAACTTTAGTTCTCCCCGCATCCGTCCGAGCTTTAAGTTCCGCCGAGCTTTAAGACTCTCGAGAGATCTTCCCTTCGGTTGGGTTGGTTGACAAGTAAGCGATACATTTTAAAATAATTGACTTTGAGCTTTTTATGCCATAAAGCTCCTCGGAATATCCGGCTTCAATTATTTTCACGGTGGAAGCTCTTAGGGACTGCGAAACTCGCGCTTGAAAGCTTCGGGATATTAAATTTGATGTAATTATGAGATTGATATCGGTCTATTCATTGTATGAGATACGTTTTATTTTGGAATGTTTTTTTCACCGTAATAAGCTATACTAAATAATTAAATAAATAATTAGATATAATCATTTTATTTATTACATTTATGTATAATCATTTAGACTTATAAATGAGGGTGTCCAAATAAATTAATTATTATATTTTGTCACATTTATCTTAATTTCTTTTATTTTGTGCAGACCTCCTGAATGAGAATGAGCTAAAAAAAAGGTCGCCGTAAACTTTGCGCGGACCCCCTGACGTTGTTCAGGGACCCCCAAATCAACTTTAATTTTCCACTGACCCCTTAAATGATTCCAGGGACCTCTGGAGTCCGTTCGAGCCACTTTGAGAATCACTGAGTTAGAGCATCAGTTACCAATATTAATTCTTATTAGGCGAAATAGTTATTGAATATAAAATATTTGTAAACAATTTTATAATTTAGTTAAATATGTATCTTTATAATATCACTGAGGAAGGACAGGTTGTTCGAAACATGTCAGATATGTAATTTTTTTTTAAAGTTAGTGTTGTATATACAAAGTATATAAAAAAGAAAAAGACAAATATATTTAAACATTAAAAAATATTTTCCACAAATAATACAATCAAAATATTATTGGATTTGTTTCTGATCTATTTAGAATAATCAAAATCGAAGAACATAATGATTCAATTTATTTATTGTTTCTTGAACAATGACGTCAATCTCCATATTAAATAATTAATACGAATGAAAACGTCAGTTTTTTAGAATTTTTAATACATTTTATGGGAATGACATGTTTCGCCCTTCTAAGGCATTATCAAATGTCTTAGAAGGGCGAAACATGTCATTCCCATAAAATATAAAAAAAAACTTCAAGAAATCTGACGTTTTCATTCGTATTAATAATAATGATTCAAAGTTTCAAAATTACATTTTAGTTAGTTAGAAAGTTTCAATCCTGGGATTGGTGTGCAGCAATTTCTTCTATTCTTCTCTTCCATTCTTCCCTGTCTTGTGCGGCTCTTTTGAAATCTGCATATGATAAGCAGCGCACGTCCACCAACAGGTCCTCCAGGTACTCTTGGTGTGGGCGTCCCCTAGAGTTTGTCCCCTCAGTCATACCCTCCATTATGGCATGTAAGATATCTTCTTGACGCATTACATGGCTGATCCATCTTGCACGCCTTTCGGACAAGGTCCCGAGCAGGTGTCTTCCTCCTTCGATTCCTTGAAGAACTTCCTCATTCGTGATGTGGTCTCTCCGGGAAATTCCTAATAGTCTTCTATAGGACCACATCTCAAAAGCCTCCAGTCTTCGCTTATCTCTTTCGGATAGGCACCATGTCTCGCAGCCGTACATCAAGATACTCCCTACAAAGGTCTTGATGAGGAGTATTCTCAGTTTTAGGTCTATATTATATTATAATATTCAAATTCCATCTCAAGCCATTTTTATTTCGTTTATCCTGTTTCGCTTTACTAGGGCACTATCAAATTGAACTAAGTGACAGTGAAAGACGTATAAGCTTGTGTAATATAAGGTGACTACCAAATATTATAGGAAACTTAACTTTCATAATAATTAGACGGGAAGAATCACCCCAATGTCCCTTTCACTTGCGGAGTGCAAACATCGCCGGGCGCCCTTTGTAGCTTTGTACTAATTCCCTTGCCTCCTCGCTCCATACATTACTGAAATTCATTCTGGCCGCTTCTTGTTTCGCATAGAACAAAAAGCCAATATCCCTAATGAAAGTCTTGTATCAAAGCCGGATCAATCTTTGATCCGCTGGGATCCTGATGGGATAATGGACCGATCCATTGATTTGGGATCGGCTCATTCATCGCACTCCGAATTTGTTTGAATGCGAAAGGTTCGCCCGGACTTATTCTAATTATTTGTATAATTATTTTGAAGTAAATGGATGCCATCGAACTTCATTTTATTTCTATGTGCAAACTTTTGGTTATATACACATTTTCAATACTTATTTGTTTTCAGCAGTTACAGATAAAAATGATAATGATAATGATAATGTTTCTACATTATCTTCCGAGCTCCCAATCCCAATCAAATGCAAATTAATCATTTATTGATTTCTTATATAAATTATGTCTTTTCAAATGTACTCGTATGTATTTTCTAAATTAGAATGTTTTAAATATATTTATTTAATTAATCTTCAGCTTAATGCTTAAAATATAATCTTCATAGATGGCGTTAGTGTGTAGATTGAATAAACTACCACGCAAAGGGTGGTGTTCATAAGAAAAAAGGTGGAATGGGGAATGTTGTATTACATAAAGCGTGCGCTTAACCCAACCAATAACAGGTCATAAGTCCTGTAAACACCTTGATCAACCATATTCTGTTTCCAATTTGCATTTTCGTCTCCATTGAGATACAATTGATTCTTATATTAACTTATTTTTTATTTTTATATTTTTTATATTATCATCATGTATCATTATTATTTAATATTATTAATGAGTTCTTACTGTTAAAAAAATAATTGTTAGTACCTACTTAAAACAAATTTTCTTCTTCTTTCCGTGTCCTGTTAGGTCTCCCCAATGTTGACTATCACCCTTGAGTAGGCCTCCCTGTCCTGGGCAGCTATGAACAGCTTCCCCACGGTCCTCAGCCCTGTACACTCTCGGATGTTCCTCAGCCAGGAAATCCGCTATCTCCCAACACCTCGTCGACCCTCTACCTTACCGATCAGATGTAACAGTGCGTACTTTTCGCCTCTCAGAACATGGCGCAAGTAGGACACCTTAATTATTTGTCTACCTTGCTGTAGTAGACCTTATTACAAATAGCCCAGGTTAATTTTTAAATTTGAATTATTGTATCGAGTTTTAAATGCGTTTTTTTATTAGTCTTTCTTTGTTTAGTTTTTATTATATTTTTACACCTGAAAATGAAGGTAGGAAGGTAAATAGTGGATTAAACAAAGTTATTTTCAAGTGTATAAAGTTCATTCTAAGTGTATAAAGTCACATCAATTTTCATTAATTACCATATTTTACTCCATTTACTAGTGTATACTCGTATACACAGCAACGATCTGAAATTTCGTCACATTTGATAATGCCTTAGAAGGGCGAAATATGTCATTCACATAAAATAATATAAAACCTCTAGAAAACTGACGTTTTCATTTGTATTAATTATAAAACTTAATATGTTTAGTAAGCTTTTTCTTCTTCCTTGCTGTAGACCTTTCTGGTCTGTTCTCCAAATGGTGATCATTGGTTTTACGATCAGGGTCATAGAAGACATGAAGAGGGCGTACGGCCTATCTTCGGCGCCGCAAAATCGAGACCCACCAGCTGTGTCAATGTTACCCCATACAGAAAATCTCTGTAGAAGGCAACGGGAAACCACTCCAGTAACACTTATTTTCCTACGGCTCTTTTAGAAGATCAAATCATCAAAATAATAATAGTAATATCATCCATTCATTCATTCATTTCTCGGCGCTACATCCCGGTGTGGGACTTGGCCTCCTCCACCACGGTCCTCCGCTGACTTCTCTCTGGCCATCTCTCTCCATTCCCCAGCTCCTATAATTTTCTCCCAAACTTTTCTATAATATTATAATAATATCATGAATTAAAAACAAAACAGATTTAAGGGCTTTATAATATACTATTATATTCAAAACTTCACAACATCGTTTGACGAAACAGCTGTCGCGATACTCTCAGTGAATAATAGTAAATTGTGATATTTTAACAGTGTTATAAATTTTAACAGTAAAAATATATTATTTAAAACTTCATTGAACTTGTATCAGAATTTGAATAGCATTATTTCATATTGTCAACATTGGGGGCGCATTTCTATAAATTCAATGCGATAAAAGTATCAAATATGTGTTCGTACAGCATTGTGTTTCCTTCTACCCCACAGAGGGAATTTTTATGTTTCCAGTTCGACTGTCGGTGATTAATGAATAAATGCACTCGACGTAACTCGCTTGTTTCAAGCTGTCAAAGAAAAAAGTAAAAGAAACTCGGCCGCTATACCTTTGTATTTGTCACTCAATCTGTGTTTTATCCCCGACAAAAACACGAAATGTTCTTTCCATCAATCACCCGACTACGACTAGCTATTATTTTCGATTAATTTTCTCCTCCTGCGAAAAAAACGCGAATTTTATTTACAAGCCTAGAATGTCATCAAGATCTTTCCGTTTAATTCTGAAAACGGTTGAAATTCTAATGTTATAATAATGATAATATGCTAACTTTTAAAGCGCCGTTTTTTGTGATGTAATACCTCAAGGGCGGATTAAGACGTGTTTTACACGTGACACACAGACGTGTCACAAAATGGTTAACAAATGAACATAATAATGAAAGAGTCATAAAAATAACATTTAGATGAAATACCTAGATCTTTCTTCGTTCAGTCAAGAATGAATGAAGAAAGAATTATAAAGAAAGTATACGTTGACGATGTAAACGGAATAGGAAACAGAGGAAGACCGAGGAAAACGTGAGAAAATTAAATCAATTAAATATTAAAGGTCGGCTATGTTAGAAGTCCAACCCTTATGCATGAAACTGGTAGAAAATTGATGTGAGCAGAATAAATACGGTAGACATGAGATCCTTTAGATGTACATGTGTTAAAACGATGTACGACAGAGCTTCAAATGCTGATATTAGGAAGGAATGTAGAGCGGAAGAAAGTATAATGAACAAAATTATTAAAGAATCACTGCGTTAGTTTGGTCTCATGAAACGCATGGATGAAGAAATAATGATTATGAAAGTATACTTCTACGATGTAAATGGAATAGGGAGTCGAGAAAGACCGAGGAAAACATGTGATGACCAAATCAATCAGATTTAAATGGTAGGCCATGTTAGAAGTCGGAAGAATCGACGTGCGTGTATGACTCGCTGTATAAATGTGTAGGAAACTAGAGCTGTGTTAGGATCGAGTAGTTTGGCGGTCCATTATCTTAGCCTACCCCTTCGGGGAAACGGCGTGTAAGTTAGTTTGTTTATTTATACTTTATCTGATTGCTTAAGGAGTGCACGCCGCATTGGTGCTCGGAAAAATAGGTATAAAAAAAACGTTTTTTTAACACTTCCATTATATATATCCTGTATTTTATACATAAACATAGTATTTTTATAAATAATTTAAAATATTAAATAATGAAAAAAAAGGCGGAGGTACAAGCCGATATGTACAAGTACAAGATTTATTCATAATGCATTGTCTGAAATAAAAAAAACAAATGGTTTATTATTAAAAATTATAAAAGTTATCGAGTACGGATTTAAAATTTTGACGTAGAAATGGGAGTTGTTTGAAAAAAATACTAAAATTTTCATTGATATTTTGAGATTAAAAAAATTATAACTTTTGAACATGACACCTTATAAAAGATGCTATTTATTATTTTAGATAATATTACGGAAAATAACTGTTTAAAATTTCAACCAAATCGGTTAAGTTTATCGGGAGATATCGTGTATCGGCTATGTATGGAGTGTCTTGATGTACGGCTGCGAGACATGGTGCCTATCCGAAAGGGATAAGCGGAGACTAGAGGCTTTTGAGATGTGGTCCTATAGAAGACTCTTTGGAATTTCCTGGAGAGACCACACCACGAATGAGGAAGTTCTTCAAGGAATCGAAGGAGGAAGGCACCTGCTCAGGACCTTGTCCGAAAGGCGTGCAAGATGGATCGGCCATGTAATACGTCAAGAAGGTCTCTTGCATGCCATAATGGAGGGTATGATCGGGGGGACAAACTCTAGGGGACGCCCACGCCGAGAGTACCTGGAGGACCTGTTGGTGGACGTACGCTGCTCATCATATGCAGATTTCAAAAGAGCCGCACAAGACAGGGAAAAATGGAAGAGAATAATGGAGGAAATTGCTGCAAACCAATCCCAGGATTGAAACCAGAGAAGAAGATCGTGTACGCCGTTTTAAAAAAAGTAGTTTCGAGAAAAACGCAAAAAGTAGGAGGTCAGTGTCTTTAAATCAAATATTTTTTTAAATTACCTTTAATCTGTGATTCCTGAACCTTACATGAGGTATTCTATTATTGCTGTGATGTTCTCTCTCCTCTAATTTTTTGAAAAATTCAGGGTGTCGTAACCCCTTAACCAAAAATAAAAAAACTATGAATGCGTTATGCCAATGAATTCATTAAAAATATTAGAAAATTTTATCATTATTTATACATAGGGGAATTCGTGTTTTATGTGAATAGAGCTACATTCAATAGGTATGTAAAACCTACGCGTTTTAAAGGTAATCCTCATTCCCCGCTGAATCAAGATTTGGAAACAAAATACATTCATAACGCTCCAAAAGTTGTTTTATCTCCCCGACACATCATCGGAACACATCTCACAACAAAGTTTGAACCCACATTCGGCGTGATGAATGTCGAATGAAAATTTACGTATTCCGAATACACCCTGCAAGCATTCGGGTAGTGTTTCTTCGGGGTAATTTATCATTTGCGAACGTCTCGCAGGAAAAAATACAGAAAAAAAGGAAATCAATAAATCTTAGGGGGCCCCCACACCCCATACATCGCACACAAAATCGGAAAATATTTTTGTCATACAATGTACCTATGTTATGTTCGAATATAACGAAATGTACTGGTGTTTTAACGTAAAGTTTTCAAGATTTGTTTCAATCAAATCTATCAAATCAAATCAGTTTATTTTATCAATAGACATTACAAAATAATTTTAAGGCATCTATTGAGAACAGGTAAAATAATATACTGTGTATAATATACGAGAAAATATAATATACGTATAATATGTGTACAATATACGAGAGAGTATAATATACGTACTACCAGAAAGGATGACAGGATACTATCCAGAATTCAGAGTATTTGCCTTCTGAACCTACTTTGTTGGCAACAATTAATTCTTCTATAGGGTTTTTCATTAAAAGCGCTCAAACTTTGAAATGTAATAAAACAACTTGTTAAGTGACAATGCCACAAAGTTGTTATTTGAAAGGACATTCAATGACATTACGTATGGAATATAATTATTAAGGCCAAAGAGCCGCCGTGGCTTTGCGTCAAGTCGTGTATCCTGGTGGTCAAAGGGTTTATCAATATGGACTCTCGAACTTTGACAGCGTAGAGCGGCCATTTTGGTGAAGCGATAGCTGTCAAATTTGTCAAAAATACCTAATTAGTATTACATTTTACTATGTAACGCTACACGCTATAACAACGCGCTAAAATTATTAAAATTTATTATCAAAATTATTTTCTGTTCGTCAATTTGTGAGTATTAATTATATATTTTGTGTAATCTTAAGATGTTAACACTAACAATTTTCAATATTTTTTTGTTTTTAAAACAATGATGTTAATCAATCAATCAATCAATCAAATCAGTTTATTTCATCAATAGACATTATAAAATTAATTTTTAAGGCATCTTTTGAGAATAGGTAAAATAGTATATTGTGTATAGTATACTATCAGAAACGCATAGATATGGTTTGACATTAGGAAGACAGGATATTCACTAATATGAAAGACGTCGATCTCCAAGGAGACCGCGTTCAGCAGAATAATTGCTCTTCCCATCGGTGTCACCAGAGGCAGGTTGGTTCTGGCGGCCCGTAGGTAAAACAATCCATGCTGTCGCTGTCGGAGATATGCATCTATCAGGGACAAAAAGACGAACATCCTCCAGCACGGCTCGAAATATCCCATGAGTATGCAAAACTCTGTATTGTATTATATTGTATTATACATAAATGAAAACGCCTGTTTCCTAACAGATTAATTATATTTAATGGGAATAAGATGTTTTGTGTTTGTAAAACTTTTGTAAATTGCCAAAAACAGCGTTCAAAAGGAAAAATATTGTTCTTCAAAAGTGAAAAAACGATGTTTTATTACGTATTATATCAAGAAAATAAGTTTATTAAATTATTATTACGTAATGATAATAAAGCCTGAACATTGAGGGAAGCACAAGCGTAGAGAATTATCACAGAATCTCACGTACGAGTGAGTTTTGTGTAAGAAAATGGAGAAAATACTTGAAATGGTAACGTTTCCGTGCAAAGTTTCCTACTGGCTCCTAAAACGTTATTATTTTGGGGGACTTGATGTAGAAGGCGGCAACGCTAAAATTGGAACAATAAAAAAAAAAATTATCAAGGCATTCGAGAAAAAAAGTTGTTTGTTAAATAAGTACACGTAAATCATAAAGGGGCAAATAACATTTTGCTGTTTCATCTATTTTCCCCGTTTTTGGTATCTATATAATTTAATATTTCACTTTATTCCACTTATAATTCTTCTATTTCGCCAATTTCGGTAGCTATCTAATGAAAAATTTAGGTTTATTCCACTTATTTAGTTATCTAATAGAAAATTTAGATTTCGGTGGTTTATTCCACTTATTCTTCTTTTATTTCCACCGGTTTCGGCAGCTATCTAATAAAATATTTAGATTTATTCCATTTATTATTCTTCTATTTCCGCCGGTTTTGGTAGCTATCTAATAAAATATTTAGAAATGTTCCACTTATTATTATTCTATTTCCTACGGTTTTGGTAGCTATCTAATAAAATGTCTATAATTTTTCCACTTATTCTTTTTCTATTTTTGCCGGATTCAGTAGCTATTTAATAAAATATGTAGCTTCATTTTACAAGTTCTTATTCTATTTCTCTTACATAACGCCGTTTCTCCGCAGGGGTAGGCAGAGAGAATGGACCGCCACGCTACTCTATCCTGGCATACCTCTCTAGCTTCCTCCACATTCATACAACGAGTCATACACGCGCGTCGATTCCTCCGACTTCTAACATGACCAACCTTTAAAATTTGATTAATTTGGTCATGCCATGTTTTCCTCGGTCTGCCTCGACTACGTACTCCATTCACAACGTTGACGTATACTTTTTTAACCATTCTTATTTTATCCATGCGTTCAATATGTCCGGACTATCGCAGCGATCCTTTCATAATTTTGTTCATAATACCTTATTCCGCTCTACATTCCTTTCTTATATCAAGATTTGAGATTATGTCGTATATCGTTCTATCACACATACGTCTTAGGGACTTCATCATTACCGCATTTATTCTGCAATCATTCTTCTTCAGCCAGTTTAATGCTTCGCTTCCATGCATGAGGGTTGGAACTAGAATTGCATTATGAACGGCCATTTTTGCTTTCATTGATAATTTTTTGTTTCCAAAAATAGTTTTTTGTGTCTCCATTCACTTCGTTTTCCGCACCAAACCTTCTTTCGACGTCACTGTCCGACCATCCGCTGTGAACATGCTACCTAAACACCAAAATTCTCATTTTATAAATTTATTGAATATTTAGGACTTGGTTCGTTTTACGAAACAGCCATCTCTGTGTTCTTAGCATTCTTTGTGCTTCTATTGAACTTGTATTACGGGGCGTCAGATGAATGGAGCGGAGAATGGAAGGAAAGACGAGGAAGGGGCTGCGGAGAAGACTGAATGTGGGTGGAATAAAGGGAGGAATAGAATGGGCACCGGAAATCGTTGTGAGCTCTTTCTTCAGTGCTACCTTTTCCACCCCAATCGGGTTCGGGGTTGCGACAGAAAATGATTATCAACAAAATGAATCACAAACAGAAATAATTTATTAATTAATTATATTAATAATTCATTAATGTCGGATATTGAAATTTCTTGGTAGGGGTTCCTTTATTCTTATTTATCATGCTCATATATGAGTATTTTATCTGCTTTAACAATGGTGGAAATTTAAGAAATGAACTTATTAGATACTTTATTAAAGATTAATGCGTTTACACTGTACAATTCCATTTGTTTTGTGTATACAACAGATAGTTTGAACTAAATTAGTGTATATAATTTCATTTTCAGCTATTATACTCGTATAGATTCTCATGACATTTTATAGGTAGCTAATCTATAGACATTTTATTGTCACAAGAATTCTACACCAGACCAATGACAGTGTGACAATCACACTGCCATCGGTGGGAATCGAACCCAGGACCATCGGTATATCAGTCAGAGCTATTATCACTCTGCTACGAAGGTCGTCATTGTTGATATGGACAGAGAATATTAAATACTGTATAATTCACTTAATTTAAGTGGATTATATGTCAATAAATGGATTGTACTTAAATTATGAACTAACCATCACGCCGTCTCTCCATAGGGGTAGGCAGAAAGAATGGACTGCCACACATTTCTTTCCTAACATATTTCTCTCGCTACCTCAACGATCATACATCGTGTCATGCACGCACGTCGATTTATCACGTGGCCAACATTCAATATTTCATTTATTTGATCGTGCCACGTTTTCCTCGGCTTCTATTCTTGTCCATTTACATCGTAAACGTATAATTTTTTTATACAATTCTTCATTTATTCATCTTTACCGTGTGTTCAAACCATATTAATTTTCATTTCATTATTTTGTTCACATGTTACACCGTATTGTGGATAAAATTGAAACCAATTTAATTTAAAAACATATTTAAATAGTCCATTGTTTTGGCCGTAACACTATGATACGTTAAAATTATAAACTGTTTAATTAAATAACTTTGTTTTATGTATCACAATTGTATTTTATTTTACGAGACAGCTGTTTCGTCAACCTATGTTGACATTGTAACACCTGATGATGTCAACATAGGTTGACGATACAGCTGTCGCGTAAAATAAAATACATGTGTGAAAGTCAAGAGTATTTGTTTGTATTGTTGTGAATAGTATTGTTGAATTTTTCTTCTTACATTTAATAATATGGTATTTTTCATTGCATTCTAGAGACATCTCGAGCCATCGGACGACACGATTCATGTATTTAATAGCTTTTTCTTTGAATTATAATGGAAAACACGACAAAACAGCTAACAAGAGGGCGACCCGCGAGTGTCTCGGACTCTTGAGCTTTTATAGCGCGGAAAATGAAGTCAAAAGTAATGTCCGTCTTTCTGTGCGGGAAGTCGTCCGAGTGGGCTGTATAATGGCACGGAAGTCCCGTACGGGGAATAAATAAATAAATCTCTCCGGACTTGGCTTTTGTCCCCCTTTACAAGGATATCACAATGGCCCTTTGATATCCGGAGACATCTAATAAATCTTTAGAAAATTGATTCAAACGATTTTCGTATTTCGATTCATTTTGTTGATTGGTTTCATTTGTATACTAATGCGTTTCCACCACTAATCATCATCATCAGTGCCTATGATAACTCAGAAAGGGCTGCTAACAGAAGATGCCTTTACCAATCCCCATCTAGTTTTTGATTCGAATTGGCGTTAAACACTAAGGCCAATATAATAAGTGAATGCGGTGTGAATGAAAGTGTTGTGAACAAATGAATTAAATGAACATTGAGATGGTTAGCACACATGGAAAGATTGAATGAAGAAAGAATGGTAAAACAGTTTATGTTAACGATGTAAATGGAGCTAAAAATAGAGGAAGACCGAGGAAAACATGGGCGAGTCGGCCACGCGAGGAGTCGGAGAAATCGACGTGTGTGCATGACACGGTGTATGAATATTATGACAGAAAGTAAAGAAGTAAGTAAGTTTGTACAAAGAAGTAAGTAAAAAAAATGTCAGGAAAGAAAAGTGTGGCAGTCCATTCTTTCTGCCTACCCCTTTAAAAGACGGCGTGATGGTTAAATAGATAGATAGCAAATAACAGTGCATAGTGATTTAATAATATAGAGCAGTTCAAACTTTACGATGAAGATGTCACCCGAGACACATGTTACTATATATTATTTTTTCCTTTTTCTTTGTTTTATTATATGTTAAAGACAATCAGCTTTGTAATAACCATCATTCAATTATCTCTGTTCGCTTTTATGTTCCTGATAGGTAGAATAAAATGAAATGTCCTTACTTATTTTAACTAACTAACTAACTAACCATCACGCCGTCTCCCCGAAGGGGTAGGCAGAAAGAATGGACTGCCACACTTTTCTTTCCTGACATATTTCTCTCGGTTCCTCATCATTCATACATCGTGTCATGTACTCGCGTCGATTTCTCTGACTCCTCACATGGCCGACATTCAATATTTGATTTATTTTATCGTGCCACGTTTTCCTCTTTTCTGGTTCCATTTACATCGTTGTCATGTATTTTTTTACCATTCATTCTTTCCATATATCCAAACCATCTTAATGATCCTTTTCACTTTTTGTTCATAACACCATCATTCGCACCGCATTCACTTCTTATATTTTCATTCGACACTTTCATACACAGAGTATCCACACATTCGTCTAAGAGATCTCATTTCTGCTGCATTGATTCTACTTTCATCCTTCTTTTGCCTGTTCTATGCTTCGCTTCCATACATAAGGGTCGGTAGAAGAACACCATTGTGTACTGCCATTCTAGCTTTTTGGATAGGTTTTTGTTTGCGATGACAACTTTAAGTGCACCATTCACTTTGTTGCCTGCCCCAACCCTTCTTTCAATATCCCTCTCCACCCGCCCATCTCTTGTAAACATACTACCTAAATACACGAACTCAACTACTTGCTCCAAATTTTCACCATTCACGCTAATGTTGCAGACTGTCGTGGTTTCTTCCTTTTCAAATAATATATAAGTAACAAATAATGCTACTATCGTTAAATATGACATAAACGTGAATAATTAAACACAAAATGTATTTGAAATCAGATATCCTTCACTCGCGTCCATTAGCCAACAAACAAACAGGATTCTCCGTGCAATTAGTCCTGTGACGTAAGGATAATGGAGTTAGTCCTAGGGGAGGGTGCCACAATAACAAATGATATTATAATATACAAAAATAAGGTCTTTAATCCCCAGAGTCAAACAGGAAATATGTCATTGTAATTTTATTTGAATTAAAATGTTGAAATGAGATCACTGAAAATAATGTGCGGAAAAACGATGTATGATAGAATCATCATCATCAGCCGTCTGCCATCAACTGCTGAACTTAGGCCTCTCCAAAAGCACGTCACCGCCCCCTATCCATTGCCGTTTCCATTCATCCATGTCCAGCAATCCTCTTCAGATCGTCAGTCCAGCGGGTAGGGGGACGTTCAATTTGCGGAATCATGTACGCGGTCTCCACTCCAGAACCTGACAAACATGGCCAGCCCATCGCCTTCAAATTTTTGTTTCTAAATCTGTCCCTCAAGGTTATTCCAAGCATGGCTCTTTCCATGGCGCGTTGGGCGACCTTGAATCTGTAGACTAGACCTTTTGTCAGTATCCATGTCTCGGCTCCATACGTCATGACTGGCAAGACGCATTGGTTGAAGACTTTAGTCTTGAGGCATTGCGGTATTTTAGAGGTGAGAAGATGACGTAATTTTCCCAAGGCTGCCCAACCCAACTGAATTTTTTGGTCGGTTTCTCGGTGTGATAGAATACCGAAAGATAAAATAAAAAAGGAATTTTAAGCAAATGATGGCTTTCTGCTTCGTCAGGTCCCTTCAACATTGGATATCACTGCAGCAAATACATCTCTATCCTGCGCTACTTAGAACAGGTTCTCAACTCTCCTCATTCTTGTCCAATCCCTTATAATTCGTAGCCATGACAACTGCCTTCTGCATACTCCGCGCTATCCCTCTATCTTGCCCATGATTTTCATTCGAATGAGGTGGTATTTTTCTCCTCTTAGCACACGACTCAAATATGAAACCTCTCTAACCTTCACATTCGACAACAGCTCTCCATTGGTTCCGGCTCCCTGTTGTACCTACCTACGTCTGCATTACTGACCTCATTGGTCCACGTTATACGAAGCATTCTGCGGTAAATTCATATATCAAACGCCTTCAACCGGTTCATTACATTCACTTTGATTGCATCCCAAGTAAAATTATAAAATGATCACTTAGATGGTTTGGACATATGGAACAAATGAGTGAGAGGGTAATGGTTCAAAAGTTGTGTATAAGCAGTGTGAATGAAAAAGGAAGCCAAGTACGGTCGAACGAAACATGAAATGACCAAATCAATCATTTATTTAAAGGTGGTCATTTTTGAAGTTGGAAAAATCAATGAGCGTGCGTGTTACGATGTATGAATGTAGAGGAAGCTCGATAGGTATGTCAGTAAATAGAAGTGTAGTGTTCCATCCACTCAGCCTACCCCTTGTTTGTTAGTTCCTATATATTTGATATTTTTTTATAAAAATTTGTTGAATGTTTAAATATTGTTCTAATATTTTTAAGATTAGCTTTATCAACAGATATTATAACATACATTATATATGCTCTTATAATGTCAATTTTAAATTGTGGATTGATTTTAAAATACTTATTGTAAAGAATACATTATTATTTTTTAATTTTAAAATATTTTCAATTACCTATTTCCAGAAGTCATTTATATAAAGGTAAAAAAGATAATTGATTATATGTATCTAATAGAGAATATAAGTTAATATTGAATTAAGATATTTATACCGCAACAAATTAGATTTCTATACTTATTTTACTTCCTAATTGGTTTGATTGGAACTTTAAAAGTAAATCCTAAAAATGGACTTTTTAATTTTGTTCAACACAAAATTTTCGTTTATAGTTAAAAAAATACAGATATTTGAACTAAAAACCATTATTTTGAAAATTTTATTCGAAATTCTTTTTCCATTTCAATGTGACTGGAACAAGCACACGCTTAAGGGTCGAATGATTAAATAATTTAGAGGAAACAACCCTTTGAGTGCCGAATGATCAATTAATAAAACACTTAGTTATGATATATTGCCCCCACGGCTTATGTCATGTCAAACAGACAACGTAACTTGATGCCATTTAAACAAAAGGGGGTGTATCATAAATCATGTCGGATGAACAAACCCTCACATTTATCGCATTTAAGAATAAAAAAAAGTAAGTGTTATGATTGAATGCTTTCAAATAGTTATTACTATTTAAATAATTGCTAGCATCGAATAAAATTCTCTGAATATACGTAAATAATTTTAAAGAAAATACTCATAAATCTGTATATGATAGAGTGTCAAATGCAAATATAAGAAGTGAATGCGGTGCGAATAAAAGCGTTATAAACAAAATAATGAAAGGGTCGTTAAGATGGTTAAAACTTATGGAAAGAATGAGTGAAGACAGAATGGTGAAGAAGGTATACGTAAACGGCGTGAACGAAGCTAGAAATAGAGGAAGACCGAGGAATACGCGGCACGATCAAATCAATAAAATATGAAATGTGGGTCACGTGTGGAGTCGGAGAAATCGACGTGCGTACATGACGATATGTATGAATGTAGAGGAATCGAGAGAATTATGTCAGGACAGAACAGTGTGGCGGTCCATTATTTCTGCCTGGGGACACGGCGTGATGTTTGGTTAGTTAGGAAAACACTATTTTTCCCCAGAGCACTTTATTTAATCATAATTCAGAATAAATTTACAAAGCCCTTAAATAGAAAAGAAGAAATACCCTAACACTTTATGTGCATAAATACTAGTTTACTAGAAACACAAAAATATGTTAATAATTGAAATATTGAATGTCGGCCACGTGAGGAGTAGAAGAAATGGTGCGTGCATGACACGTTGTATGAATAATGTAAGTCAGGAAATAAAAGTGTGGCAGCCCATTCTTTCTGCCCCCTCCTTCGGTGAGACGGCGAAACGGTTAGTTAAAAAAATGTTTTAGACTAACAATAATTATTCTTGGATGTGAATTAATTAATTTATTAATAAAATAAAAATATGATTATTAACATACATATTAGGTCCTTACATATGAAATTGGCGTTTTGCCGTACTGGCAACTTTGATCTCAAATATCTTTTCTTTGGTTAGGAATTCCAAATTCAAATTTATACTGCTATTTACTCAAGTATTTGTGTTTGTGTTTCGAAAATTATAGTTCATTTGTTTTTTCCTCAATTGTTTTTTTTCTTTGCGTTACTCAGTTTACAAAATGGAAAACTTGAAATATAGCGTTATTTACGAGTACGAGTTCCACCGTGGCACCAGTGCTGCAGAAACGGCTCGAAGGATTAATGATGTGTATGGCGACGGTGCCGCAAAAGAAATCACAGTGCGTTTTTGGTTCCAACGTTTTCGTTCTGGAAATTTCGACCTGCAGAACAAGCCCCGTGGACGGCCGGAGACCAAAGTTGATAATGAAGAATTGAAGGCTATTGTGGAAGCGGATCCATCGCAAACCACGTCCGAGTTAGCTGCAGGCTGCGGTGTTAGTGATAAATTTGTTTTAATCCACTTGAAGCAAATTGGGAAGGTGAAAAAGCTTGAAAGGTGGGTACCTCACGAATTGAGTGAAGCAAATCAACAAACGCGTGTTGACTGCTGCGTTGCATTACTCAACCGGCACAATAATGAAGGGATTTTGAATCGAATCATTACCTGTGATGAAAAGTGGATCCTGTATGATAATCGGAAGCGCTCATCGCAATGGCTGAACCCTGCCGAACCAGCCAAACCATGCCCCAAGCGAAAATTGACTCCAAAAAAGTTACTTGTGAGCGTTTGGTGGACTAGTGCTGGTGTCGTTCACTACAGCTTTCTTAAATCTGGCCAGACGATTACGCCAGATGTCTATTGTCAGCAACGGCAAACCATGATGGAAAAGCTAGCTGCTAAACAATCGAGGCTGGTTAATCGCTCTAGGCCACTGCTGCTTCATGATAACGCTAGACCACACACTGCACAACAGACGGCTACCAAATTAGAATAGCTTCAATTGGAATGTCTAAGACATCCACCGTACTCTCCGTACCTTGCCCCAACAGATTACTATTTTTTTCGAAATTTGGATAACTTCTTGCAAGGGAAAAAATTCAACTCTGATGGGGCAGTCCAAACTGACTTCAAAGATTTTATTGATTCCCGTCCGAATGGTTTTTTTAGTAAAGGGATCGTTGAACTACCTATGAGATAGCAAAAGTGCATAGATAGCAATGGTTCATACTTTGATTAAATAAATATATTATATTTAAAAAAAATCAACTTTATGTTCCTCCCATACAAAACGCCAATTTCATATGTAAGGACCTAATATATATAAAAAAAAAACATGCGAGAGGAACAAACATTTTATGATACGAGAGCAATCTGATCATTATATTATAAAATAAATTTCCACATCAAGTAAAAAATAACTCTTGGACCATAGGTTACCAAGTTTACCAACTTTATCAACTTTATATACCTATTGTCCCTTTTCGAAAAAGAAAAATACTCACCTCGCGTTCTTACACATGAAAACGCTCGTTTTCTAGAAGTTTTATTTTATTTTATGAGAACGACATGTTTCGCCTGTCTAAGGCATTATCAAATGGCATAAACATTTTATAATGGCTTAGACAGGCGAAACTTGTCATTCACATAAAATATAATAAAATTTCTAGGAAACAGACGTTTTCATTCGCATTAGCTTTTTAGAGCTGTTATATCAAAAGTATACGACCTTCGTGGCCGAGTGGTAAGTGTATTGAATGCCACCCCAAAGGTTCCGGGTTCGATTCCCGGCGAGGACAGTGTGATTGTCACACTGTGTTTGGTCTGGTGTAGAATTCACGTGACAATGAAATGGCGATAGATTAGCTACCTATCACATGTCACGAGAATCACTATGATAGCTATAATACCTTTAACCGTCGCGTTGCCATGTGGTCAATTGAGTTTCCACTGCCAATTTAAAGTTGATTTTCTTAAAACCTATGGACCCTAATATTATAAAAAAAATTGTAATCCTCCATTGAAATGTTCTCAATATTTCGTAATAAAAAAAAAAGCAAAAAATTACTTCCTTCATCCCAAAAAAATATATTTTCTAAGACTGCCCTCACCTTCATTCGTGTTAAGGTAGAATTTGTTTTGCTAATATTTACAACTTTATCAAAAGTGACAAATACTTACTCGCTGTTTTGAACGTATTATAAATTATATCTTTGGCCTTTTCAATAGGTACGTAATAATACCGACTGGATGGAAACGCAGCACGTAACTTAATAATATCAGAACTGTGAAAATATTAACACTTTACCAAAAGGGACAAATATTAATACGTACTCGTTGTCTTGAACGTACTATACATTTTGCCTAGGTGCCTTTATCCTCGCCCCGCCGGCCGCGGCGCGCAGACAAGTTTATACCTGATGTCCAGTCGCTCGTATGCTGTGACGCATTACATATCAGAAATCGCATGGTTCCAGAAAAAAAATTAATAATGATATGTTTTTCAAATAATCCATGTATGTTATAGATATCGATCTATTCTAATGAAATTCCCTACAAGATGACATAAATTAAATTTTGATTCATCGAGTCATATGCTTGATATTTAGATAAAGTTAGCGGTAAACTGAATTTACCACATGGGAGCGAGCGTTTTGTTTTGAACACGGTACGTTAAGGGTTAACATCGATTTGGCTCATGCTGTCAAGATGTAAAGAGCGATACATTAAAAAAAATAGCCACGATGTTGTCGAACCTCCGATAGCAGAGAAACAACAAGAAGAAGGAGAAGATTTTGAGTTAGTATGAGAAGTAAAATATAAAAATGTATTTACAGTCGCCCCATCATATTTGCCACACAATTCTTATATAATGGCAGTATGTCCGAAACGTCTTAATATATCCGCCATTCGTCATCATCAAAGTGCTGCTGTGCACCCATCCTTGACGTAATTAAAAACATGTCCAAATTGAATATTACCCCCAGAACATCAAGTACCACCCCCTGCCTACTGCGCCTACCCCACACCAATGTACGCACGGTCCCACAAATAATAATACGCAAAGTGCGCACTAAAACAGTTTTTCAATCATATCTTAACTAACTAACTAACTAACCATCACGCCGTCTCTCCGAAGGGGTAGGCAGAAAGAATGGACTGCCACACTTTTCTTTCCTGACATATTTCTCTCGCTTCCTCAACATTCATACATCGTGTCATGCACGCGGGTCGATTTCTCTGACTCCTCACATGGCCGACATTCAATATTTGATTTATTTGATCGTGCCACGTTTTCCTCGGTCTTCCTCTATTTCTGGTTCCATTTACATCATTAACATATAATTTTTACCATTCTTTCTTCATTCATTCTTTCCATATGTCCAAACCATCTTAATGATCCTTTTATACGAAATACAATTATGCGTGAGACTCTCGTGTGGTTAAAGTGAAACTCATTTACTGTAACATTTTGAATGCATACAAATACTTGTAGACAAATACTGGATTTTACCCATTGCGGGTAATTTATTTTTATTTTTATAAGGATTAATTGTATCTCAATAGAGACGAAGATGTTAATTGTTTTCTGGGAACAGAATACCGTGGTCGAGGCGGTTACAGGATTTATGACCTGTCATTGGTTAAGCGATCGCTTCATGTTAACAACATTCTCCATTCCTCCCTTTTTTCGACCACCACGTCTGACAAATTTTTGAAAGATCTCTCATTTTTTGTTTCTAGACCAATGATGTAAAAACTCCATACGAAATAATTAATAAACTTAAGAAATTGAAAACCTTTATTTCATCCACTATTTGATAATTTTTTTTAAATAAACACGACATGTTTCGAAGGATACCTCCATCCTCAGGTGTAAACATTTAATAAAAACTAAACAAAGTAAGACTAATAAAAAACGCATAGCCCGCATACTTAATAAATTGAAGGTGAAATATCAGATAAATAAAACTCCACAATGAACTGGTGGATGAACTGAGAAGCAGTAAACATAATAGAAAATACGAATGAAAAAATAAGCTATTATTAAAGAATTTATAACATATTAAACAATTCACAAAATGTCGTCAAGAGCTCGATAAAATGTTTAAAGTTAAAATAAAGATCATTAACTCGATGGTTGCCAGAGACGAGATATCTCGGTAAACGACGCAGTGCCCGTGTGGCCAGAGACGAGATATCTCGGTAGTACTTTTGGTAACGTATTTTTGCACCGTATTGACTTGTATTGACAATTTTGTAGAAATGGAACACACACTGTTCTCTGTTTTAGTTATCCCGAAATATTTTATCAAGTTTTCAAATACTTTTTACCGATTTATCGGTAAATTTCGAAAACTATGGGCATATAAAAGCAGGGCTATCACAACCAAAAATATTAGGTCCTCGCAGTCAGAATCGTCGATCGTTTGCGTAGTTTTTGTATAATTTTCAATTAATATTATGAAAGTTTTTACTTGTTTTTGGTATGTCAAATGTCAGCATCTATTTTATCAGTGTTTTGCTAGTATTATCGGTCTCTTTTTATAACTCTTCACAGTTTGCTTTGTGCTAAGTTCTTTGTTTTCGTATTCTGCGTTTAGTGAATTAGTTAAGTAAGTAAACTTTAATATCTTTTTAACACAGCAAAAAAAAAATTAACAAGTTTTATTTTGACAAAAAATATTCGGCCTGCTGAGCACTTCGGCGTGATTTATTTGCGACCATGAAAGGGTTAATATAACAACTTTTCAAGGGGTGAATTTTTTTTAAACAAACATAAATTGAAAAACGTGCCACGAGTGTCAAAGGACATTTAACCCTCGCGTCCGTGATCCCTACCAAAAATTACCCCCTCTTCGTGTCGAATTAACCCCCGCCGGGGGCTAATCTCGCCCCCGGCAATAAATCATACACAAAGCTCCGCGTCACATATTATATAATTGCGCCGGCATTTGGTTACACAGAAGATGGATTACTGACAGATATTTGTGTCTTTCGTCGAGCGAGGTGCTGGGATGGAGCTTAGTCCAGTCTGCGGAAGAGCTCATGGACCATTTAGTGGACAAAACATATTTATTACATAATAGCTTTCAACATATTGAACTACTAAGGCATTAACACTGTGGAAATCCATAGTATATACTAAGGAAATTGAAGAACTTTGTTTAATCCACTATTCAATAAAAATTGTTAAAAAATATATATATAAAAAAACACGACATGATTGTTTCGGAGGATACCTCCATCTTCAGGTGGGAAAATATATAATAATAAAAACTAAACAAAGAAAGACTAATAAAAAATGCATTTAAAATTCGATACAATAATTCAAATTTAAAAATTGACCTGTGCTATTTGTTAAAATTTGGCACTAACAATTATTTTTTAACAGTAAGAACTAATAAATAATATTAAATAATAATAATATATATTTTTTGTAATATAGAAAAAACATAAATTTGAAAAGACATAATTTATATAGAAATTTAATCCTCCAAGCTCCCATTCCCAATCAAATGCAAATTAATCATTTATTAATTTCTATATAAATTATGTCTTGACAAATGTACGTTTTTTTCTATATTACAATTATTTTTTATTTTTTATATTATCATCATGTATTATTATTATTAAATATTATTTATTAGTTCTTACTGTTAAAAAATAATTGTTAGTAGGTAAATACTTAAAAAAAATAGCACAGGTTTATTTTTTTAATTTTGAATAATTGTGTCGATTTTTAAATGCGTTTTTTATTAGTCTTTCTTTGTTTAGTTTTTACTATATTTTTACACCTGAAGATGGAGGTATCCTCCGAAACATGTCGTGTTTTTTTAATATTTTTTTTATTAAATAGTGGATTAAACAAAGTTTTTCAATTTCCTGTATCACAATTGTCCTGTATCACAATTGTATTTTATTTTACGTGACAGCTGTTTCGTCAACCTATTACAACCTGTTACAATAATATTGTAACACCTGATGATGTCAACATAGGTTGACGAAACAGCTGTCGCGTAAAACAAAACACAATTGTGGTACATAAAACAAAGTTATTTAATTTAACAGTTTAACATGTTAGGTATCATAGTGTTTTGGCCAAAACAATGGACTATTTAATTATAAAACTTAAAAAAAACAGTAGTTTTAATTCGTATTAATTACGAATATCATATATTTAGTTTTACAGCACTCGCCGGAAATCGAACCCGGAACCTTCGGGGTGGCAGTCAATGCACTCACCACTCGGCCACGAAGGTCGTTTTGTTTCATTTCACAAGATTTTTTGTTAAGCCAAGAAGTTGTTAGATTGAGAAACATTTTATATATTCTACTTGTCCTAAGATAACGTTCTTGTGCATTCGATCTTTAAATATTATCACCCTATATACAAAATTTCTCAATATGTAATTTATACCTGGCCCCATGATGTATTCTGTATTGGTCCATTATAATCGTGATTCCGACACGTGTCAGATTTATGTCGTTTAAGATTTATTACAACAGCAATTATTGTACCAGAATCAATTTAAGACGTAATTACTATCACCCAACCGTACCGAAACTCATTTTTTTAATACACACGTTCGAGAGTAATTGATATTTTCCGAAAAAACGTCAAAACTATAGATTGACCAGTCTGGTTGACGAATGAATGATAGCGGCTCAATTATCTTCTTCATCGTATCAATGGTCTCTGCGTCAAATGATGTTTGATAGAGGTGCTCCAGCTGAACCGAATAGTTTATTCACTCAAGAGAGATAATTTGCAATAGTGCTAGTAACATCTCGTAAATTAATTATAGAATGCTATCTGATTGGTTCCTGAGTCTTATTAGGCCGAGTGTACATTAGCTTCTAAATGTGATTAGAAAATTACTGCTATCCCGAAATCAGGAAAATAAATTTATTTTTTAACATATTCGTGTTTTTGGTTTTGTTTTTGAATTCCACTAACAATACATATTTTCCAGACAAATAGGAATTTTCAGAAACCGTTTTTAATAAATAGATCGAGATAATTATGGAATTTGTTAACGTCTTATGTTAACAAAAAATATCAATACTCCAAAATAATTAGAGATGTTCAGAATTAAGAGATATAAAGATTGATACATAAAATACTGCAAAAAGCTCGTTATTTTTTACTAAAAAACGCCTAACACAAGCTTTCTTGACAACATTCATTTTCAAACAATCCTACAATTTTAGCGATTATCCACGTGCGAATCTTATCAAATTGACCATTAATACCCCTATGTTTCGTACAAGACACACCGCGAGCCAAGTATTCCACCTTCCTGCTTATCGCACCAATTACGCTCAGAGCAAGGCAATGTACCGGATATGCGACATTTATAACAAATCTCTTAATGCAATCGATGTTTTTCACCTAAACGCGTATGATTTAAAAAAATAGATGCAGCATGTTCAAAGAATGGACACCACCAGACTCCCCTATATTGCATTGCATAATCAGCCTCATGGGACTCGTTCTCGTGGAAGACCTCCTAAAAGATTATAAATATAACAATACTAGAAATTAATAACAGTAAAAAATATATATTATAGATAAAAAGCTTCATAATTAAAGTAAGTATTGTCAGATGAAATATTATATTTTACCTTTTTAAGTAATATACTACTTAACTAACTAACTATACACTTCTCTGGGAGGGACAACACTGTGGAGAACAGACCACATAGGTCTACAACAAGGAAGAAGAAGAAGAAGAAGCTTGATTTCCACCAAGCTATAATTATATCATATTAAGAATTCATACAGTACTTGTTATTCTTCTAGTATATCTTTGCAATATGTCTTTATTCTGAAATCGTAACACACGATATTAATAGATGCATCTTTCCTCTCAAGCTGAGAATATCCTTATTAGCTAATTCCCACATTGGATTTTCTTCCCAGTAACGTGCGTCTCTGCATTAACCAGCTTCCTCTCATCTGACAGTGATAAAAGTTGATCCGATGGAGATCTCCAGATACCGATTGGCTTGTTAATGGGAATAACATGATACGAATAAATTGTATGCTAGCATACTCGCTTGTACCACAGATGCGTGTGAATGAATGATATTTAGTTAATTTGGAAAATTTAAAGACTGTGTTAGCCATTTCATTAAATATTTTTACAAACCAAACAAATTTGTGAATAATACTTTTATTAATTTTGTATCATATAAATAATGAAAACAAAAAAAGATACAAATTTACTTTATTATTGTGTATTTAATGTGCTTCCACTTGTGTTTAACGTTGACCGGTTTCGGTAGTTTGTTGCCATCTTCTGGCATCAAATACAAGTGGAACCAGACTAAATATATAAGAAAATTTGTATAATTTTTTTTATTGATTTCTCTTTTTATTTTTTTTTATATATTATACATTGTTTATACAACACTTATATTAAAAAAATAAAATTAAATTTATATTATTTTGCAATATGTATTGCAAGAAGGACTGGTTGTCCGAAATATGTCAATATAATTTTTATTTTTCAATGTAAGTGTTGTATAAACAAAGTGTATTAAAAAAAAAGAAAAAGGGGAAATAAAGCAATAACAACACAAAGTATGGCTAATATAGAATATTTTTTTTTGTTCTCATTATTTAAAATGAACTTCAACCAAGAAATTTTCAATTAAAAATATTAATTATCATAAAAATATTTAATAAAACAGTGCATTTTTTAAATTACTCCATAATAATAACGAAATTCCACAGTGTTAATGCCTCATGGGCTTTTTTTTCATTGACATGACTTGTATACAACTTTTTAAACATTCTTTTCTCATCCATTCGTTTCATATTTCCAAACTATATAAGTGATTGGTGTCATTTTCTTCGTAATAATCTCATTTCTATGGCAAGTCTTCCTCTGCCAGGTTCAAACTTCACTTCCATACATAAGAGTTGGCACAATATTTTGTACATTACTTCAATGCATTTTTTTTATTTGCCGTTATACGAGCATTATTTCTAATTATATTATATTTAAAAAAAAAAAAAGTATTGTGATTAATAAAACTATTGGAAATATACAGATACGACTACCTTCGTGGCCCGAGTGGTAGGTGCATTGACTGCCACCCTGTTCCGGGTTCGATTCCCGGCGAGGGCAGTGTGATTGTCACACTGTCTTCGGTCTGGTGTAAAATTGACCTGACTATAAAATGTCGATAGATTAGATACCTATCACATGTCACGAGAATCACTATGATAGCTATAATAATACTCTTTACATCGATTTGGCTCATGCTGTCATGATGTAAAGAGCGATTTAACAAAATAATAATAATAATAATAACTCACAAAAATACGATGAATACAAAATTAGATTTTGATGATCTTAGAAATAATTTTATAATATAATAAATATCAAAACAAATATTTTAAATGAAAAACATTAATAACAATAATTAAAATAATAATTATAATAATAGTTATAAAAATAAAAATAATTATAAAAATATATACAGGAATAAAACTGTTGTGCCAGTGTACTATTTAATGCACTCAACGGTTAATAACAAAAAACATATTTATCTCTTATAAAAATCTGCATACTGACACAAGTATCGATTTCTACCCGGAAAAATAAATAATCGTCAATGTTTTAAAACAGGTACAGTACATGTTGGTTTGTCCATGAAATTACGGCGCACAAAAGCACTTCGTCATACAAGCCCTGTCATACAATAAATTTAGTAATTTATTATACATGTTCGGGAGAATTCCCACTGAAGTAGCGGAGCGGTGAAGACCCTTTTACCGCCATCTTGGGACACAGATTTATTTTTGCATTAATACGCGGTTATGACGGCGGCAGTGGAGTTGCGGAGGTTTGGCGTAAAACACTGTAGCCACTACAAACACTATTATGAAAGGTAAATACGTTTCTAATGCCAGCAAGTTAAAGACTATATTGGTTTGTACTAGTTTCATAAGAAACTTGAACGCACGGTCAAACGCGAAACTTTTCAGATTTGTAAAGTGTTGTCTCTGCCCGCCAATTTGTCAGTATGCATTTGAGATTCAGAAACGATACGGTGAGAGAAAAACAAAGGTCACTGACATCATCCACCGGGTGGCGACTCTAAAATGGCAGAAGCTTAGATGAAAAATGGACAAGAAGACTGCTGACTTGGAGACCATGAACGGCGAAGAGAAGTGCAGGGCGACCGCAACTACGGTGGAAGGATGATATAAACAGACATGTCGGAATAACCTGGATGCAGTCTGCACAGGACAGACTGACATGGAAGCAAATGGAGGAAGCCTTTGTCCAGGAGTGGAAGGGAATAGGCTAAGGAAGAAGGATAAGAAGAAGAATTTAACATTATTGCTCAAGAAAATAAATTAAGAAAAAATGTAGAATAAATTCCGTAGAAATTATATCACTGAAAAGAATGTGAATATGAATATAGAGGAAGCTCGAAAGGTAGGTATGTCTGCATAGAGCAGTGTGATGGTCGATCCTCTCTGCCTAACCTTAAGGGGAAACGGCGTGATGGTTAGTTAGTTTGTCATATTTCTAAATAATGTTCTTTATTTATTACACACCTATACATATTATATATTTAATATTTTAGTGTTGATATCATAAGCATTAAGTTCGTGGTTTCACGCAATTTTTTAAGATAATCGAATGATTTAAGTAAAGTCTCTTAATGGAGGTTCATTAAAAATAGTAATGAAATAAAACAATGTTTTATTTTTTGCCAAATCACTTTTGTTATAACCACCATAAATAAATAAGTAAAATTCCAAGAACCAATTACTGCTAAAAAATGTTTTATATGATTCCAGACCTTTGCAGCTCAAACATGGACTAATGGATGGATAAATCAAAAGGGGAAGCCAACCAGCGGACCAAACTATATATAAATAAAAGTATTATTTTTCAAACATTACATACATAAACATGTTAGCCGTAAACAATTTTAATTCCATTGTATTGAAAACATAATGCTCTTAAATAACTTAAATATCAAGAATTAATTGTATCTCAATAGAGACGAAGATGCAAATTGGGAACAGAATATGGTAGTCGAGGTGTTTACAGGACTTATGACCTTAGTTGGGTTAAGCGCACGCTTTATGTAATACAACGTTCCCCATTCCACCCTTCTTACGACCACCATGTCTGAAAAATTTTTGGAAGTTGTATATATGCTACTATGTAACACCAAACTTCACATGTTATATTTCAATCTACACACTAGCGCCATCTATGAAGATTGGATTAAGCATTAAGCAGAAGATCTTTTTATTAACGCAATGTGAAAGGCTACCGCCATTAACGTATTGCTAGATATATACATTCAAAATGTTGTAAAAACTTTAATAACAACATTTAAATATTTAAATTAAGTTAATTTTACATAATTTTTTTAATATTAATTTTGTATAGATAACGAATATCACCCCCGATCTGTACGTATATAAAGGAATCAGTTAATAATAGCGTCACCAGTTTGTCGATGCCAGCGAGCCTGACGAAAACGGTCGCTCACGTAATTAAGACAAAAATGAAATTTTCAAAATAAATCTTTTTAACACTTGTCAAAATTGATCATGTTTGTAAATAATTTTATAATATTTTAAATGTGTATCTTCATAATATGTATCACTGAAGAAGGATTGGTTGTCCGAAACATGTCTGATATGTAATTTTAATAGTGTTGTATATACAAAGTATACAAAAAAAGAAAAAGACCATTAAAACATCTACAACACAAAGTTTGGCGAACACAGAAGAAAAAAAATATCGTTTTATTTATTTATTAACAAAAATGTAACTAAAATTTGTAAAATTGTGGTTACGTGTAAGCACGAACTTAATGCTTACATAAAAATATTATATTTTGATCCCTGATAATTTATTTTAACACGAAAGTCCCCCCTTGTTTTAACGCCACAGAATATCGACATATTGTGCTCATATCGACGGGAATAGAGATATTGTATTTTCGCATAAGATTTGAATTGAATTGATAATAAAGTAAGTCAGTGATAACTACCAAGTCCTTTGTGGCCGAGCGCCATGCTAATCCAACATTTTCTCATGATATTGTTCATATTTTAACTTTATTACTCCCTGCCATAGACGACGTAGAGATTGATTGTGTCTTTGCTCATACAAAATGTGTATCGTTGAACCAACTGATGGACTATTCGCACAGAGAGATTCTAGTAAAATTAAGATTATTAACTGATAGAATATCTGATAGATTTTGTTATTATGAATTTATTTCAATCACGTTACTCTCCGAATAACGTGAAACATTTTATATATTAGGTCCTTACATATGAAATTGGCGTTTTGCCGTACTGGCAACTTTGATCTCAAATATCTTCTTTTTGGTTAGGAATTCCAAATTCAAATTTATACAGCTATTTACTCAAGTATTTGTGTTTCGAAAATTATAATTCATTTGTTTTTTCCTCAATTGTTTTTTTCTTTGCGTCACTTAGTTTACAAAATGGAAAACTTGAAATATCGCGTTATTTACAGTACGAGTTCCACCGTGGCACCAGTGCTGCAGAAACGGCTCGAAGGATTAATGATGTGTATGGCGACGGTGCCGCAAAAGAAAACACAGTGCGTTTTTGGTTCCAACGTTTTCGTTCTGGAAATTTCGACCTGCAGAACAAGCCCCGTGGACGGCCGGAGACCAAAGTTGATAATGAAGAATTGAATTCTCGTCTAACTCTTCAAACCACAATCTATTCATATGATTTTTGATATTGCGAATTTGGTTCAAACAGAGTATCTTAAGGCCGGCTCCACAATGCAGTGTGAGGGCTAATGAAGAAGTTACTCGTCGTCCGGAGGAAGTGGGCGCGGCCCAATCAGCCGCCATTCACTCTATTGTGGAGCAGACTAAGCCACTGGGAGTTATTTGTGATCAAATGACATTACTGATGTGACCGGAATTAAAGATATTGATCAATTATTGTTTCCGCACAAGGGAGCCAGACATTCGCTAATGAACTGAAATTGCGAAAATTTGGTTAACTAAATTAATACGAATGTCTGTTTTCTAGAAATTTTATTACATTTTACGTAAATGACATGTTTTGCCTGTCTAAGGCATCACATATGATAATGCCTTAGACAGGCGAAACATGTAGTTCACATTAAATATAATAAACCTTCTAGAAAACAGTGGTTTTCATTCGTATTAATTATTTAATATGGAGTTATACATCATTAGTTAAGTAACAATAATTTGGTTAACATACTTAAACATTTGGTAGAATTCAAGTGGAAATTAAAATGGCGATAGACTGGCTACAGATGTCATGAGAATCAAAAACTTTAAAATTGTATATAGCAATTGGGTTTATTTGACTTTTTGTATACAACAACTTGTAAAGCAACAAGAAACTTCCTGATGAAAGGGCCAAATGGCATCCCTAGAACCGGCAACAATGTTTGACTTTGACGCAAGCCAATCCATAGGATAATTAATATGAATGAAAACGTCGGTTTTCTAGAAGTTTTATTTATATTTTATGGGAATGACATGTTTTGCCCTTTTAAGGCATTATCAAATGTTTGATAATGCCTTAGAAGGGCGAAACATGTAATTCCCATAAAATATAATAAAACTTCGCCGGTTGTTTATGTTAGTAAAAAAAATACAACAGGTTTGATATTTGTTAAAAGGGTATATGATAAAGACGACAGTATTGTTGCAAAACCAATTTTGTTGACATTTTGAATAGTATTACATTTACACCTTACAAATTAATTTAAACGTATTTTTTCCACTGAGACATACCTTTTGGACCGCTTAGCAATCATTATAATATCTGTAATAGGTATCCGTCACATTGTATGAACTAAATCATTATAGCAAAATTGATAATATGTGTCTTCATCCACTGCTGGACGTAAGCCTCTCCACCCCTACGCTATCTCTCTCGGTCTCTAGCCAGTGTTCTCCAGGTCCTTCTGTCCGCACAATATCATCGCTTCATCTGGTAGGCTGTCTTCCGACACTTTTCCGGCTCAACTTTCATCCTCTGGCTTTATCTTCCATCATACCGTCGACACACATGACCAGCCTACTGCCACTTCATCCTCGCAATGCGTATCCTACATTGGTGACCCTGGTACATCTTCTAAATTCCACGTTGGGTATATGGTCCCTCAGCGAGATACCCAACATGGATCTTTCCTTGTCCCGTTATGCAACTTTGATTTTGAGCATTGCTTCTTTAGTTAACGTCCATGTCTCGCATCCATAGGTCATCACAGGTAACACACACTGCTCCAGCATTTTTATTTTTAAGTTTTGTGGCATGTCTGACTTGAAGATGATGCCCAGCCTTCCAAATACAGACCAACCGAACTGTATTCTCCTATCAATCTTCTTGACTTGATCCCCTCTTCTAAAAGCCAACAGATGACCAAGGTACACATATTCAACAACCACTTCTACATTTTCTTTATGGATTTTAATGTTTTCAATATTTTTGTCTTTGTCCAATTCACAATATGAGTATCTTCCACCAATATCGAAGAATCAATAAACACTGAAGATCTTGATGTGTGCAACTCTTTTATGCCTACCTTCTCTGTCTACCGTTGCAGATAAAAGACGTGTTGGTTTGTTGTTGTATAAATCGTAATTTGTAGTTCAAAACTAGATACCAAACGAAAAATAAAAAGTGTGGTGACTCTTTTTGGATTAATATAATTTATCAAGTTAAAACTTCGTCTTCAGTTTATTTGTATCGGAAGATATCCAATTTAAAAACAATAAAAATGCAAATGATTTGCGCCTCGGAGAAAATGAAACAGAAGAAGGCCGGCTCAAATCTGTATCGGCATCTCTTTAGCGAGTGTTAACTGACCGCTGTATTACACGGGGTGAAGAATGCATTAATTACATCTATCAATATTTAATGCAATACAACTTATAAACTAACTAACTAACCTAAGGGGTAGGCAGAAAGAATGGACTGCCACTTTTCTTTCTTGACATATTTCTCTCGCTTCCTCAACATTCATACATCGTGTCGATTTCTCTGACTCCTCACATGGCCGACATTCAATATTTGATTTATTTGATCGTGCCACGTTTTCCTCGGTCTTCGTCTATTTCTGGTTCGGTATCTTATAACCATTTATACTTAATTTTCTTATTAAGTCGTACGTAATATTTTGATGAACATGTACGACGACCTTTGTGGCCGAGTGGTAAATGCATTTACTGCCATCCCGAAGGTTCCGGGCTCGATTCACGGCGAGGACAGTGTGATTATCACACTATCTTTGGTCTGGTGTAGAATTCACGTGACAATAAACGCGATATATTAGCTACCTATCACATGTCACGAGAAGCACTATGATAGCTATAATAATACCCTTTACATCGATTTGGCTCACGCTGTCATGGTGTAAGGAGCGATTCAACAAAATAATAATAATAATAACTAACTAACTAACTAACCATCACGCCGTCTCCCCGGAGGGGTAGGCAGAAAGAATGGAACGCCACACTGTTCTGTCTTGACATACTTCTCTCGCTTCCTCTACATTCATACATCTTGTCATGCACGCACGTCGATTTCTCCGACTCCTCACGTGACCGACATTCAATATTTGATTGATTTGATCGTGCCACGTTTTCCTCGGCCTTCCTCTATTTCTAGCTCCGTTCACGCCGTTTACATATACCTTCTTTACCATTCTGTCTTCACTCATTCTTTCCATGTGTCCAAACCATCTTAATGACCCTTTCCTTATTTTGTTCATAACACTTTCATTCGCACCACATTCACTTCTTATACTTGCATTTGTCACTCTATCAAATACAGATTTGCCACACATTCGTCTGAGAGATCTCATTTCTACTGCATTTATTCTACTTTCATCCTTCTTTTGCCAGTTCCATGCTTCACTTCCATACATAAGGGTCGGCACAAGAACACCATTGTGCACTGCCATCTTAGCTTTTTTGGATAGGCTTTTGTTTGCGATGACAACTTTAAGTGCACCATTTATTCTGTTGCCTGCCCCAACCCTTCTTTCAATATCCTTCTCCCCCCTCCCATCCTTTGTAAACATACTTCCTAAATAAACAAATTCATCCACTTGTTCCAGATTTTCACCGTTTACACTAATGTTGCAGACTGTCATGCTTCCTTCTTTTCGAAAATCATTACCTTAGACTTATTCACATTCATCATCAAATCGTATCGCTTGCATACCTCATACATACTAGACACCAGGGCTTGCAGTTCGTGCTCGTTGTCTGCAAGTAGCACAGCGTCGTCCGCATACAACAAACAGCTTACTGCCACACCTTCCATTTTCGCACCTGCTTCCAACCCTTTCAGCTCTTTCATACACTTGTCCATATATAGATTAAACAACCACGGAGACATTACACACCCCTGTTTGACACCTTTATTGATATCAAACCAGGCTGTAAGATCCCCATTTACTCTGACACTAGCAGTGCTTTCTGTGTACAGCGATGTAATTGCCGTGATCAGTTTTGTGTTTATTCCATATTCCGACAATATTTCCCACAGTTTACCTCTATCTACGCGATCATATGCTTTTTGCAAATCGACAAACGCACAGAAGAGTTTACGGTTTTTGGCCAGAAACTTCTCTGTCACTGTACGAAGTGCAAAAATTTGATCCATACATCCTCTGCCATTCATAAAGGCGCCTTGCACATCCCAAACTCTATCACTCGTCGTCTTTCTTACTCTTTCTATTAAAATTCTGCCATAGATTTTACCAACAACACTCAAAATACTAATAGCTCTGTAGTTTCCACAATCCATATGGGATCCTTTTCCTTTGTACAGAGGCAAGATAACTGCTCTCCTCCAGTCGAGTGGGGTATATCCCTCCTCCAAGCATTGGTTGAACAGTTTACATATCCATGTGGAAACTACTTCGCCACCGTTTTTGATAAATTCTATAGCGATGCAGTCATACCCTACAGCTTTTCCACTTTTCATTGCTTTCACAGATCTTTTAATCTCATTCATACTTATTTTTTCTGTATTGTCATTTATACCAATCGCGATTACACCAGTTCTAATGCTTTCGTCAACACTTATATCACCACCATACATTTCCTTAAAATACTCCATCCATCTTTCTTGTACTATCTTACTTTCCGTTAACATTCTTCCATCACTATCCAAAATTGCTTTCACACATCCGCTTTCAGGAGGATTTCGGGCTTTCTTCACTTCCTTCCAAAACATTTTTATATTGTCCTGGAAGTTGTTTGTCATTTTGAGCCCTTCTTCCTCCTTCAGCTTTTCTTTTCGCGCTTTCACTACCGACTTCACTCTCTTCTTGCATGCCTTATACGAATTTTTTGCACTTTCATACTTATCTTTGTCATTCTTATTTATCGAAAGCATATTCAACCAAGCATCCTTCTTCTCTTTAACTGCACTCTTTACGTCATTATTCCACCACGCATCCCCTTTCCTTCTTCCTTGTACACATACACCACACGATTCTTTCGCTGCTTCACACAAACTTCCCTTTAAATACTCCCAGGTATCGTCAACATTCAACACACTTAAATCACGCTCACTCAATCTTTCGTTCACTTTTCTCACGAAATTATCTCTTACGTCATTGTTTTGTAGTTTTTCAACTTTGACTCGAGTTGGTGCGGCCACTGTTTTGCTTCTTCTGGTTCGCCATCCCCGGAATAAGATCACTTTTGCCACCACTAAAAAGTGATCCGTTTCCATTTCGGCTCCCCTGAAAACCCTCGTATCCACAGTATCCGCCCGCAATCTAGAGTCTACAATGACGTAATCTATAATAGACCTGTCGTTTCCTCTTTCCCAAGTATATTGATGGATTCTCTTATGATCGAAAAAGGAGTTCGACACAAAGAGACTCCATTCCATGCATACTCCAAGCAGTCTCCTTCCATTGTCATTTATTCTTCTATCACCAAACCTTCCCAGGCAATCCTCATATCCACTCCTTCGAATTCCCACCCAACCATTCATATCACCTGCAATTATTAATTTTTCACTGTCTTTCTTGCACATCAATGTCTCGCTCACCTTATCCCAAAACTCATCCTTAATCGCCTCATTTTCGTTGTTGACGGGAGCATAACCAATTAACAGGAATACTCTCGTTAACCCGATCTTGAAGCGAATCCACATGAGTCTTGAACTAACACATTCATACCCTTTCATACATTCTATCATCCTTGGAGCTAGCACCGCCGCCACGCCCTGACATGCTCTGTGGTCTTTAGGTACTCCCGACCACAGAACAAGCTTATCTGCATGCTCCTTGGATCCACACTCTTTCATCATGCATTCAGTCACACATAAAATATCTAACTTCTTATTTTCTATCTCTACACACATCTCATTCATCTTTTCCTTCATACCCCCTCTAATATTTAACGTTCCAATGCGGCATTCCACTCTCCTCTGTTCGCCTCCGCGGGAGACGCGGCGTGATGGGTTGCGGACCTCATCGACACCTGTCGGCATATCTCCCGCACACACTTACTATCTACGACATTACTTTTCTATATAATTACACATTAAACTAAAACATACAATTTTATATAAACAAGCACTGGGGTTCCAAACTTAAGACTAACACATCACAAATACACAAATACAACATAGATTGTTTGTTGGCGGGGTCCGAGTCCAAGTGGGCAGGGTGCGGAGTTGTCCTATGTTGCTGGCTGATGAGGTAGCGCGCTGCCGGATTTTATTGCTTTATACTGGTTGGCTTCATTGAATCTGCTTCTGGTAGTGCCGAGAGCCGCCGTTGACCATGTTAACGCAGTTCTTCCGCCGCACACTGGATCCATTTGGCAAAAACATGGGCACAGGGGTCAAACTCCGAATTCAATTCAATCAAATTCCGAATAATAATAATAATAATGTTATATCTGTCTGAGCTGCAAAATGCAGTTAATCGCAATTCGAGATATTTTTTTTTCACTGCATATGAAGTAATCCGCCGAATGGAAGTTAAAGAACAACACAGATCTGGCTAAAGGCAAACCTCATGGTTGCGCTATATATGAGACATTACTGACATAAATGAGGAGCGTATAGGAGTTTTTCCGGGCGGCGCAAAACAGATAGGCATTTGCAGAACTGATAGTCAACGTCGAAGAAACCAGATATAGCATAGGAAGAAGAATGTGGAAAGAATGTGAAAAGAGTGTTCATAAATGACATCAATGACGATGGTAAAATATTTCATAATAAGTCCGATAGAAATGTGATTCTTGTTATTTTGTTTAAAAATAAAATCAAGTATTTAATGAGTAGCTGGAAAAGCACGCGTGTGTAGTAGGTATACTGAATAAAGGTAAAAGAAAATTCTTAACTTTAATAAAGATATAAGTATGTGGCTGTCTATCTCTTTTGAGAACCATCGTGATGGTAAGTAAGTTAGTATGTTCGTTCTTCATATATTTTTACGAGGACGACCTTCGTGGCAGAGTGGTTACGAGCTCTGACTTCCATGTTGAAGGTCCTGGGTTCGATTCCCGGCGATGGCAGTGTGATTGTTCCACTGTCTTTGGTCTGGTGTAGAATTCACGTGACAATAAAATGGCGATAGATTGGCTACCTATCACATGTCACGAGAATCAATATAATAGCTAAAAAATTAAAATTGTACCCAGTAATTGGGTCCAAACGACCTGTTGCGTACATAAAAAAAAAAACGATATTTACTTTAAAAAAACGCATCGTTAATTGAGATAAAACAATATTTCTAATTAAAAAGTTAATAATGTTGAAGTATAATAGTGCTTCCGCCAAAATATAAAGATTTTAAATAAACTTAAGGCATTAACACTGTGGAATTCCATAATGACGATTTTTTATGAATTAAAACACTGTTTTTTTCCACTTTTGAGTTTATTTTTCTCGACATGTTTCGAAAGCTTACACCTTCATTATCTGGAGAACGATTAGTTTGTATCGTTCTCCCGATGATGAAGGTGTAAACCTTCGAAACATGTCGAGAAAAATAAACTCAAAAGTGGAAAAAAACAGTGTTTTAATTCATAAAAAATCGTCATTATGGAATTCCACAGTGTTAATGCCTTAAGTTTATTTAAAATCTTCATATTTTGGCGGAAGCACTGTTATACTTCAACATTATTAACTTTTTAATTAGAAATATTGTTTTATCTCAATTAACGATGCGTTTTTTTAAAGTAAATATCGTTATGATATTAAAAAAAAGACAGGTGAATTTTTTATAACAATTTTATATTTACATGAAAGATCACAGTTTTGTTTACTTTGCAACATAATTGTCACTAACATAATTGACACTTGTCATATAGAACTACAAGCTTTCGTATTCCGTCGTGATAGAAGTTTGCCGCCAGACTTTTCTTTAGCGTTATAATGCTAAAGGTGACGATTATTTAAGGGAAATCGTCACAGGCGATGAAACATGGGTGGCCTACTTGAAACAAAACAACAATCCATGGAATGTCGGCATTTATCATCGCTCAAGAAAGTAAAGTTTAAGCAGACAATTTCACACCCTACCGTGTTTTGGGACACGAAGAGGGTGTTGTGGAACACATGATTTTCCGGACTGAATAGGTCTGCTTAAACTTTACTTTCTTGGGCGATGTTAAATGCCGCCATTCAATGGATTATTGTTTTGTTTCTGGTGTAACGCAGGTCACCCGTGTTTCATCACTTGTGACAATTCGGCTTAAATAATAATCGTCACCTTCAACATTATTATGCTCAAGAAAAGTCTGTCGGTAAAAACTTGTTGTTCGATATGACAAGTGTCTTAATATTGGTGGTAATTATGTTGCAAAGTAAATAAAACTGTGATCCTACATGTAAAAATAAAATTGTTTAAAAAAGATTACTTGTTTTTTTTTAAATATCATAACAGTACATAAATCGTCGGTACAAAGGTTAAACTCATTAAGTGAAATTTTGGTTAAAAAAATGATTTTGGTTAAAAAAATGATTTTTGCATTTTCTGTATCAGATTTGTGAATTCTACGTCAGGAAATAATCACCAAGTGTTTTTATTAAATAATAACTGTTATTCTTTGATAAATATACTTGGCGATTATTTTCTGACGTAGAATTCACAAGTCTGATACAGAAAATGCAATTATTTTTTTTTTACCAAAATGTCACTTAATGAGTTTTACCTTTGAACCGACGAAATACGCCTTGTATTATTTAATATCTACGATACTGTCGAGACAGCTGTTATTATAATCCAGCTGTTTGTTACATCCGATGATGCCAACATCGACTGGTGAAACAGCCGTCGCGACAATGTCACAAAAATTAATTAAGTAAATTTTTTTTATATTGTTTCTTGAACAATGATACAAAACTCCATATTAAATAATTAATACAAATGAAAACATCGAATTTCCAAAAGTATTATTATTTGAATCACTGGTTTTGCCTGTCAAAGACACTATCTAAAATGACAATTGATATTGTCATTCACATAAAATATAATTCTTTTCAGGACTTCTAGAGACAGAGGTTTTCATTTGTATTAATAAGTTAATATGGATTTTTCATCATTGTTCAAGAAACAATAAATTCAAATTTTAACATATTTCACAACTTCGTATTATACATAACTCGTGGTTATACAGTGACGTTTATTTGTGCTTTATGTAAAAAAGAAGCTTATGCTTATTTCGTTTTGTTAGTGCAAATATTAAATATAATGAAAAACATATTGAATATAGTTTAACATCTTTACTTATCTAAGGAATTTAGTTATTAGTAGTGGGCTGGTACCCCTGTACGGCTTGCGTATAGTGTGGAGGATGCGAGCATATTGGCTGTCAGAAATAATAGGAACGCAGTGTCAGAAGGCGCCCTCTATCCACGGACTTGTCCCTATATAATCCGGACATTCTGTGACGTGAGTGGATACTAGGTAATGAACTCTGTTCAATATAATGCTACTGGTCTAAGTGGCGCGAAATCCCTCAAAGGGGCTATGTATTTTTCTAATTAATAAAAAAGGAAATATTTTATTAGCACTTGTTTTTATATATTGAATATATTTTTTAATTTTTGTAGGGCCATTGACCCGACGACGAAGTAGAAGCACCTTAATCAATGTATTGTTTCAATTTTCAATTCCAATTAAAAATTAAAAAAAAAAACATGTACATTACAGTCATTGTATTTTCAATTAGTTTATAATTACAATAAAAAAAAATTCTGTAAACAATTTTAAAATAAAGAAGTAAATAGAAATAATGTATTAGGAGAAAAATATATAATAAGATAATTAAAAATTTAGGAACAATTGTTATAAAAATAAAATAAGTAAAAATAAACAAAGTATTTTTATTTATTTATATAAAAAATACATACCAAAGCTTGTATTCCCCATGAGTTACAATAAACTCATTTTGGGCCTTAAAATAATTACATTTATTATAATATATATTCCTGAGAGAACACGCAAATATTATAAACACAAATATTATAACAAGCAGAATAAAAATCAAGATACAAATACACTAATACGCTAATAATTTACACTTTCCAAATACTGCCTGAGGTAATACAGCTTTAGGCTGTTAGCCACATTATTAGAGCCTCGAATACCCTCAGGAAGCCTGTTATATTCCCTACAAGCCAGGTACAGCAGAGACTTAAGACCAAACTTTGTAGAACGAGTATCAGGTGGGTGTAGATTGTGTATTTGTCTTGTGTTGCAACTGTGAATATCACGTGTAATGAGTATTTGCCGGGTATCGAACCCGGGACCTTCGGTATGGAAGTCAGAGCTCTTACCACTATGCCACGAAGGTCGACGTATTTGTACTTAAAAATAATTCATTGAAAAGAAAGTAATCTATTTATGTGAATGACATGTTTCGTCTGTCTAAGTATTACATTATTGTTCAAGAAACAATAAATTAAAAGGAAGTTTAAATTTTACAAGTTTCGTTGCCACGTTTTGCTTCAAAGCCGAATATATATTATTAGTCTTATGTACAGAAATCTAAACAGTTAGCTGTTTACCTAGACGTCGGAGCGGATATTAACCGCATATTGTAGAAAATTAAAACCGTCAATCACACAGTTTTTCTCTCATATAAAAGCTTATTGAGAGACGTCCAAACAACTAATCTCCATACTATTACGCTAATGGCAGGATTGTGACTCGGTTGACAGATTTTTAGATTGGTAGGCGGGTTCTCTGGGGCCGACTTGAGTAGACTTGTCGTTCAAGAGAAAACACGTAATGCTACACTTGAACATTGATGGCTCGCAAACACACATTCCGGAAAGACGAGATAGACTCTACAGAAATGTTTAATATTTACTTTAATAGAATGGAAACAATGATATTTTACCCAATAACAATTATAATAATAATAATTATGCTAATTTGTAAAGCGCTTTTTCGTGAATAACTCACCTCAAAGGCGCATTGACAAAGTTTTTAGTCATGAAAGTTGCATTTGACACCAGCAATCAGATAATACTTTATATTTTATATAACTGGCAATGAAGGATAAAAGTGGAATAAATGCAGTAGAAATGAGATCTCTTATATGAATGTGTAGATACTCAGTGTATGATATAGTGTCGAATGAAAATATAAGAAGTGAATGCGGTGCGAATGATGTTGTTATGAACAAAATAATGAATCGATCATTGAGATGGTTTGGACACATGGAAATAATGAATGAAGAGAGAATGGTAAAAAAATTATATGTTAACGATGTAAGTGGAACTAGAAAAAGAGGAAGACCGAAGAAAACGTGGCACGATCAAATAAATCAAATATTGAATGTCGGTCTAGTGAGGAGTCAGAGAAATCGACGCGCGTGCATGACACGATGTATGAATGTCAGGAAAGAAAAGTGTGGCAGTCCATTCATTGGTTAGTAAGTTTTTTATGTGATGTTTTGAAAAGGTTTTTAAGTTAGATTTAAACTCAGTCGGATTGTCAATGCATTTGAGACGGGCAGGAATAATATTTCAGGTGGAAGGACCTGCCATCGCGAAAGCTCTATCTCCGAAACTTGTTCGGGGGCTGCGCTTTGGCTCAACTAATTGCCGAGGAGTTTGCTGATCAAAGCGTAGATTTCGCATGTTAGGGCTATCAGCAATAAAAAGATCAGATATATGGGCTGGTGTCATTCTGAGAAGCGCTTTGAAACCGTCCAGCATAGTTTATATTAGATTCTTTCAGGACACTTGAATCAATGAAGATGTTCTCTCTCTACTCTTCTTCTTCTTCTTGTTCCCCTTAGATCTTGCGATCTGTTTATACAGGATATCACATTTCTTCCTGTGATGAAGACGATTATTCTTCCATCCATCTCTTTGGTGGTCGCCCTGGTGGTCGATGGGCTTCTGGAGTCTCGTGCATCATGATCTTAGGATTCCTCGCTGGATCCATTTTCTCGATGTGGTACTTCCAGAATCATCTTCGCTGCCTACTCCATCTCACTATGTCATCCATGAGAGCCACGATAGGTCGCAATGTTTTCATTTCTGCTTCTAATAGAATATGTTTGGTTCTCACAGTGTCTGCTCATGCTTCGATTCATTATCTTAGCCGAGTGAGCTTATCTTCAATGAGTGGAAAGACATGTACTAGTGTGTGGAAAGACATGTATCAGTCTCTCCACTTATTGAACCAAAAATTTCACTTTACTGTTATTATAATTTCAATCGTTTATTTACTACACAATAATTTTTTTTTGACTGGTCCAGTCTGTCGATGCCAGCTAGCCTGGCGAAACCTGTCGCTGTCGAAATAAAAACTATAAGTGGATGTAGTCGATATAAAAACATCGTTTAATTTAGTTATTATATCACTTCAAAATATAATAAAACTTCTAGAAAACAGATTTTGATATTTCCTGCATGCTTTTATTATTTTTTTAACTTTGTAAAATGTAAAAATTTATAATAGTAAACACGAATGTTTAGTGGTTTTTAGGTACAAATTGTAATATGTTTTAGTTTCAATGTCTGTGTTTTTATATTTCCTGAATGTTTTTGTAATTTTGTTTACCCTGTAATATGTTTTTGTTTCTATGTCTGTATTTTGATATTTTCTGAATGTTTTGTTGAATGTTTTGTAATTTTGTAAGATGTCTTAGTTTCTGAGTCTGTATTATGACATTTCCTGAATGCTTTTGAAATTCCGTTAAATTCGTAAAAGTTTTTTGTTTTTATGTGTGTTTTGATATTTTTGAATATTTTTAGAATTTTAAAACTTTTAAATATGTTTTAGTTTCTATGTCTGTGTTTTGATATTTCCAGAATGGTTTACGATTGTTGTACTCATGGGGATACTGTATAACCACTGTATATCTATAAAATAAAATAATAAAATAAAAGTTTTCATTCATTATTTAATTGGGAGCTTAATATGAATGTTCGAGAAACACAAAAGAAGTGATTGTTGATGTTGTCATTAGAATATTGGTGGAGAGTGTGGCAGCGATGGTGTAATGGACGCATGTCGCCTGCCTGCCGCGGCAATCAGCGCGCTGGCCACTATTTAGTGCACTCGGCGCGCACTTGGCGGGCAGGGGCCGCCGCCGATACGGCGTACAGGTGCGGCAGGGAACCGGTCTAAGGTCAATGGGAAGAGATCACACCGCTCGAAGGACAATCATATACTTGCATTTATTATTCACAATAAAAAACAATGGTTTTGAAATTATACAGTCCTCAAAAATAACTATATTTAATAAAAACAACTATCTAACCATCACGCCGTCTTTCTGAAGAGGTATTTATTTAAATTTTAATTGTATCTCAATAGAGACGAAGACGTAAACTGGAAATTGAACATGGATGATCAAGGTGTTTACAGGACTTATGACCTGTCATTGGTTGGGTTAAGCGCACGCTTTATGCAATTACAACATTCCCCATTCCACCTTTGTTATTGTGATCATACATGACAAATTTTTGGAAGATGTATATATACTTCAAAATCCATATTTATCTTCACGTGTCAGTTTCAGTCAGCCATCTATGTAGATTTGGTTGCACTAGTGAATTTTTTCAAGAATTAACCTATACAACCGACCCACTTACGCCATCTATGGAGAATGATTTTCGGCGTTTTTAGCAAACTACCTTATTGACACAATGCGAAGGCTGTCAGCCTATCTAACAAAGGTATTTATTTATTTATTATTATGATGATTTGTATTTTACGTGCGCCGTTTTGTGAAATCAATTACTCCAAAGGCGCACTAGTAAATAACTGACCGAACAGTGCAGTCTTCAGTTGTTTCTTAAATTTAACGTCACTATCCTCATACTTAATACTAACATGGAGGCTATTCCACGCCAACGGACCCGCAACGCTGAAAGCACGATCATAGAAACATGCTTTATTGGCTCTGACTGGAATCGCTATGTTATTTGCACTTGCTTCTACTGATCGGAGTGAACGTTGCCTTTCCGTTGGCATGGGTGTCACGCAGAGGTCCGATATATACGCTGGCGCTCTCTGGTGTCGAGCCTTAAACACTGTCAAAAACAGTTTATATTTTACTCGCTCTCGGATTTTAAGCCAATGAAGGTCCTTCAGGAGCGGCGTGATATGACAATATTTTTGTTGCCCCATAACCAATCGGGCAGCAGCATTAAATACGCTTTGTATTCTGCTTAATTGATTATTTGGCAATCCAGCGTACATTCCGTTGCAATAATCTAACCGTGAAACCAGGTAGGCAGAAATGATGGATAATATTTTTTTTTATAATAATTAATACGAATGAAAACGTTTGTTTATGTGAATAACATGTTTCGCCTGTCTAAGGCATTATCAGTTGTTTGAGATTGGCTAAGACAGGCGAAACACTCCTTCGAGAACTCGGCCGTACTGGGGGATGTTGGTATTTTTGTCCCCGATAGATATCTCCGACAGCGACAGCACAGATTGTTTTACCTACCGGCCGCCAGAACCAATCTGCCTCAGATGACACCAGTGGGAAGAGCAGTTAGTCTGCTGAACGCGGTCTCCTCGGAGATCGACGTCTTTCATGTTAGTGAAAGTACGTTCAGGGGGCAAATACTATTGAATTTAGAAAGTATCTTGTCTTCCTAATGTCGAACCACATCTAATGCGTTCCTGGTACTTTGTTGTATTTTTATAATTTTTTACCTGTACTTAATAGATGCCTTAAACATTTTCCTGTTTGTAATGTCTATTGAGTTAATAAACTGATTTGATTTGATTTGAACACGAGGAAAATAAAACATGTGCATAACACACGATTTTATTCGTATTAATTAGTTTGTGGAATATAATTTTTTTGTAAATTATAATAAACCTTTTATAAAACAGACGTTCTCTAACTAACTAACTAACTAACTATCATGCCGTCTCCCTGAAGGGGTAGGAAATAATGAACTGCCACACTTTAACCGATGTGGCACTCCATCCTTCTCTTTACGCCGCACGGGAGACGCGATGTGATGGGTTGCGAACCTCATCGCCACCAATAGGCATCTCTCGCATACGTTCTCATTCCTATAAATGATTTAATATGGAGTTTTACATCATTGTTAAAAAAATAATAAATTCTGTATTTTTAGTTAATATGAATATTTATTATTTATTATACTACAGTTTATGAGAATGACATATTTTACCTTTCTAAGGTTCTGTCAAATGGCTTAGAAATGCGAAATATGTCATTCCCCTTAATTATAATAACACTTATAGAAAACCATATTATTAATAACCAAATTATATTTCTCAAGTTTTATTACAACCCTTGATATTATGTCACGTTTGGTTTTCTTAATTTAGTCAACCCATTCTTAATTTTTAAGATCATATATTAAAAAAAAAAAAATTTATCTGGTATTTAGTTGCTACGTTTTTAAATTGCGATTAAGATGGAATAACTATGTGGTTTATGGAGTTACTTCGTTATACCTCTGTGCCAGAGAAATTATCGCTTCTCAAGATGAATAAGTGCTTCCACGCATACAAATAAAATGTTTTGCATTCACTTTAGTACACTGCGAGCGCATCGGGATATTATTGCACCGCCTCTATACATACCTACGCACTCCGATACACACCTAATCAACATACCTCATCGATACCCCATCCGAGCGGTCATTTTTCCCTTTCATTCACATCTTCCACTGTTTCTAATCCCGTAAATAGTACCTACCTAGTCACATTTTTTACCACCCACCACCGATTTCAGGGTGTTGTACCAGGCTGAAAATTTTAGGGTGGTACACCACCCTGAATTTTTCAAAAATCAGTGGATGCACACTCCTTTAACATTCGATTGGTATTTTCTGTACACAAAATTTTGATCTCATACATCTCTTTAATTTTTGGTGATCTTCTTCTTCGTGTGTCATGCCAGGTCCCCTCGACGTCGACTATTACTTGAGAGTGCACGATTTTGTCTTACGCAGTTCTAAATAGTGCCTAGAAGGTCCAATCTCAGTCCAGTCACGAATCTTTCAGAGCCAAGAGATGGCGATCATCTAATGCAACAATCTTATATTATTTATGATGATTTAAAACCCATTGTCTTAGAAGTTTAACAAAATTTTCAATGAAAACTAGCATACAAGCAAAATAATAACTTTGTCAGAGGCAAAAAGGGGAAATATTTGCTCAATCATTCATTACAATTGTGCAAGATGTATGATTAAGCAGCGAATAATTATTTGGGAGCGTGTCTGATTAGCATTCCATTGGCATAACCATTATTCGAGCCCCGAAGGCATTATAGGGTCGACCCTCATCCCTTAGCGAACACAATTACATAGACATGACACGCCTTGACAGTTATGTCATTACACCATAGAAAATTCTAATAATGTCCTTGTTTTATGAAATTCTAAGGGATGTTAAAATATGACATATTTTTTAAAAATATTTGAATAATTTTTTTGGATTTTCAAATCAAATCAAATCAAATCAGTTTATTAACTCAATAGACATTACAAACAGGAAAATGTTTAAGGCATCCATTAAGTACAGGTAAAATATCATAAAAATACAACAAAATACCAGGAACGCATTAGAGATGGTTCGACATTAGGAAGACAAGATATTTTCTAAAGTCAATAGTATTTGCCCCCTGAACGTACATTATTTATATGTACTATTTATTTTAAACCAGTTTTTTCTTTTTTAAAAATAATTTTGACAGGTGTAAAAATAAACTTTTCATTTGTTCCACAATTTGAATAATTTCTTCAATATTATTTTAAAGTTTTTGCTGGTGTTGGATTGTTTTAAGTGTCTAATTACAGTCAGTTAAAAAACGGTGGATACGTGGAATATAAATTAAATTAACACAAATGTCCGGATCGTCCAACAGACAACAAGTGCATAATCTAAAAAACATTATTTGTTAAATTATTTTTATTTTGTTATTTTATTTTATATCATTGTATTTTAGATAATTTGTTTTAGATTTATTTTGTGGACGTTGGACGATCAAAGGGGATGCCTATTGGTGGCGAGGAGGTTCGCAACCCATCACACCGCGTCTCTCGCGGGGACGAAAAAAGAAGAATGGAGTGCCGCATCGATTAATGTGTGGCAGTCCATTCTTTCTGCATACCCTTTCGGGGAGACGGCGTGATGGTTAGTTGGCTAGTTTTATTTTTATTTGAAACCATTAGTTCGATGGCGTCCATAGTATTACGTATCAAAATAAATATTTAGAATTTTTGATCCTAAATAACTTTATTGCGTACAGGTCCGATTTAAATGTTAAAAAAAGAGTGTCGAGGAATTAACTAGGGGCTGTAAGTTGGGTGCTTCTATCTGCAGGCACTACATTGTTAGTGCTGTGCCAAAACCACATTCCTTGAGACAGTTCTCAGTATTTTAATGTATTTTATTATTTTAAATTTATAACAACAAGAATTTTATTTTACTGCTAACCGCACCAATTACGCTGAAAACGCGGCGAATGAAAATTTTAATTAAAGGAACGGTAGAATAATAGAAAAATAGACTATTATTGATTCGCGCATACCAAATAAAATGTATCACTTGCTCCTTAATAAAGAAGGGTTAAATATATTTTCGCTGAATCATTTCACGTTTTAATACCTCATCCCTAACAAGTTGCAATCAATGGGGTAATTTCTACCCTTGTAAAAATGTTCCTCTGTTCATTTCACTGCCCCGTAAGCTGCCTTTATTATTTGATAACCCGGGACGTGCGATTGTAGAAATTGCCCCCAATATAATAGAGCCTCCATGGGCGCGCGTGTTGTTTTTAAAAAAATTATAAAACAGTATTTCTTTATCATCATCTTTTTCTCTGCGCTACATCCTGGTATGGAACTTGATCTCCTCTACGGGCTCCTGTCCCTGCCCATATCTTTCCATTCTCCAGATCTTTTTTATTTCTCCCAGTCCACCCATTTTCTCTTGGTCTACCTCATGGTCTCATTTCGCGCGACACCCAACTGGACATAATTTTCGGAGCTTTACCCTCTGGCATTATTTCTATATGATCAGCTACCGTAGGCGTTGAGACTTACAGAATCTCACCACTTTTTCCTGGTTAATCAGTACATTTAGAACAATACAAAAATTGCATATTTGGAACACATTCTCCGCAACGAAAAATACGGTCTGTAGCACCTCATCGTGAAAGGAAAGATTAAGGTAAACGGGGTGTGGTAAGACCCCAGATATCTTGGCTGGAAAACATCAAAGAGTGGACCGGAATTCGGAATGTAGGGACATTGTTCTGGCTAGCACAAGACAGAGAGGCCTACGCCATAGTAATAGTCGACGTCGGAGGGTCTCCGGGTTATTTATACATTACACTTACTTTAAAATTTGTTTGTTACGCCACTGGAGGGCGATAATCCCCTAAGGCGAACAGTACACTTTCGTAGTCTTGTTAATATTCGCAACGAGAAATGTGCAATTTTGCAAAGGTATACGCTACGTGTCCTTTGTACATTAGATTATTAGGCGTAGGTCCATCACTGATAGAGACGACAAATAATTTCAAATTGAATGGCATCAGGGTGAAACAAAATAAACGTTTTCTCAATTTTCATAAAATTATAAATACGAATGCTAGCAATGGCATGATCTTTAAGGGGTTAAACCACCCTGAAAATTTCAAAAAATCAGATGGGATCAATAGGAATCATAGGACATCACATCAACAAAAGAAGATCTCATGTATGGTTCAGGAATCGCAGATTAAATGTAATTTAAAAAATACATTTTATATAAAGACGCTAACGTCATTTTTTCTATTGCGTTTTTCTCGAAACTAAATACTTTTTTCAAAACGGTGTAAATGATATCTCACGATCTAACTACCTTATTTGGTTAAAATTTACAATAGCTATTTTCCATAATATTATCTACAATGTGACGTAGACTTTTTTTGATTGGATATCATGTTCAAATCGCATCGGTGAGATCGCAGAATTCTTTTAGAGACCTGATCAAGAAGAAAAGATCGGAGTACTGGAAATGTAAAATTGAATCGGAAAAGGAAAATCCCCGACATCTATGGAATTCCGTTAAATCAGTACTCGGAAATAATCAACAAGAAAAGGCCTCTACCAAGTTATCTCCTCAGGACTTCGCCCAATTCTTTGAAGATAAAATCGCTGTGATTCGTGCAACGACTTCATCTACAACACCACCAACTTTCACGACATATGAGGGAAAACTTCTAACTAAATTTAATATCACAACACCTCAAGAAGTGATTAAACTTATCTTAAACGCACCTAATAAACAGTGTTCGCTTGATCCGATTCCGACATGGCTTCTCAAGAGATGCTGTCACCATGTTGCTCCATTTTTAGTCAAAATTTTTAACAAATCTCTTCTAACAGGACATGTCCCCTTTTTGCTCAAGAAAGCTATTGTTTCTCCCATATTAAAAAAACCTCAACTAGATTCCGAAAATCTTAGTAACTTCCGGCCCGTCTCAAATCTACCTTTCATCTCTAAAGTTCTTGAAAAAATTGTAGCCTCCCAAATTTCTAATCACCTTTCGACAAATAATATTTTGTCTAAATTACAATCCGCCTACAGACGTTTCCATTCAACGGAGACGGGATTGCTTAGAGTCATGTCAGATTTAGTACTGGCAAACGAATCGGGCAAATTGGCACTGCTCTCCCTTCTGGACATGAGCGCTGCGTTTGACACAATTGATCACTCATATCTTATCCAACGATTAGCGATCACGTATGGTTTTAGAGGTAATGCCATAGACTGGCTAAATTCATATCTGTCGGATCGTTCACAAGCTGTGCAGCTAGCAGGTAAAAAATCCTCATTTACTAATATCCAATCTGGTGTGCCACAAGGCTCTGTTTTAGGACCCCTTTTATTTATCATGTTTACAAATGACGTTGCCAAAATAATAGAATCCTTTGGCCTCCTCTCACATTGCTATGCTGATGATCAGCAACTTTATTTTTTCTGCAACCCTGATGACACCAAACATCTTACGTCAACAACTGTCAACTGCATTGATGCCATATCCAGATGGATGGCATCAAACAAACTTAAACTAAATCCATCCAAAACGGAATTTCTCTGGACTTCTTCCGCAAAGCGTCAACATCTTATCGATCATTCCTCAATCTCAACAGCTGACAATGATATCGTTCCCAAAAACTCCACAAAGCTTCTTGGTGTTTATCTTGACGCAAATCTGTCTCTAAAATCCCAAATTAATAACACGGTCAGCGCTAGTTTCTTCCACCTAAGACGATTAAAATCCGTCAAAAGGAGTATTCCCCACGACACTTTCAAAACTCTTGTAAATTCCTTCGTTGTGTCACGACTTGATTATTGTAATGGAATTTATGCAAACATTCCAAAACAACAAATAAACAAACTTCAATCTGCGTTCAATGCAGCAGCAAGGCTCATTAAAGGCATTCCAAAAAAGTCTCATATAACACAACATCTCAAAGAACTTCACTGGCTTAAAAGTCCAGAAAGAATCCAGTATAAACTCTGCTGGACAGTCTTCAAAGCGCTACATGGAATGGCACCAAGTTATATATCTGAACTCTGTATAACGGACAGCCTAAATTCACGGAAATCCACACTTCGCTCGGCGAACTCCTCAGCAATAGGAAGATTAGTTGAGCCGAAGCGTTGCCCCAGTACAAATTTCGGGGATCGAGCGTTCGCGGTAGCCGGTCCATCAGCTTGGAACAATCTCCCTTCACACCTTAGATGCATAAATGATCCGACAGATTTCAGATCTAAATTGAAAACCCATCTTTTTCATATTTCATACCCAATTTAAACATTTATACTTTGTTCTACTATACTTTCAAACCGATCGTTTTTTAAGCGGTCACATTTAGATTTTTAAGATTTAAAACACGTCTTAATGCGCCCTTGAGGTGATTACATCACAAAAACGGCGATTTAAAAGTTAGCATATTATTATTATTATTATTAAATGTTATAAAAAAAATTTTAACTTAAAATTTGAATGAAAATTTGAGTTTTTATTTTCAAACAGCTGCCATTTCTAAAAAAAAAAAGTAAATCCATATCCCTACGTCACTCGATAGCTACAACAATTTTTAATAATAAACGTTTATTTTTAATTATTTTTTTATTTCGGATAATTCATTATAAAGAATTCATGTACACCATCAGCAAAGATTTTCAAAACGGGGCTCTACATATCGGCTTGTATCTCCGTCATTTTTTTAAAATAATATTTAATAATGTAAATTGTTTATAAAAATACCATGTACCAACGTTTATAAAATAAAGATTATTTTATTAAATATAATGGCTTTGTTTAAAAATGTTTATTTTTATATCTATCTTTCGAGGCCCAAGGTGGTGTGATCCCTAAAGTCGTTGTCAAGTGCTTTAGGAAGGCGAAATATGTCATTCCTGTAAAATAATAAAACTTCTAGTAAACACACGTTTTCATTCGTATTAGTAATTTTATTTGGAGTTTTACATCAATGTTAAGTAATGAATACAAATGAAAACGTCTATTTTATAGAACACGATAAAACTTCTGTAAGATATGTGTTTCTATTTATATTAATTGATGTTTGTTATGTTATTTGCAAACTTTTTTTATTTAATTTTTTTCACAATGTCCATCCGAATAGTTTAAATGAGGAATTCCGTAACTATTTGGCAAAAGCTCGCGTGTCATTATTTGTATTTTACAGGAGAATATTTTTTAAGTTAAAAGAAGTTCCTCAAATCCAAGTATGAAAATAGGATTGTGTTATAAATTTGTATTTTTAGTTAATAAGAAACAAAAACTTTTAACATACATTTATTAAAAAAAAAAAAAGATAATTAAATAATTAGTAGAGTGATTAAGGTTTCAATGGCATACAGGGTTTCGGCAGACTTTTGACATATTATTTACGCTTTTGCCATAAAGTTTAGTTGGTATGATATAATGATACGAGTATATAAGCATTAAAATCTCAAAATTGACCATAACTGACATAACAATGTACTTTTGCCAAATAGAAAGAGAATAATTGAGTTGGAAAATTTCATGTTAATCTAATCAATTAAAACGTCCGAAGGAAATCTTTGCCATTAACACATTGTGAATGGAAACCAGGAGACTATGAACGGACAGAGTAATTCGATGATATCTCCAACTCACTTAATTAAACCGAACAGTGAACACAAGTTCTGCAGTGTGCAAAATACAAATGTACAATTGCCAATTTGCGAGTTAACATCTTTCTAATTTAAAGGCGGCGTATGAATGCTTACTGAAATTAAAATATTTACGTCTATATTCTCGTTGTGGGCAGCAGAGCACAAGTGTAATGTCCTTTGGATGTCTAGCGTTAACGCTCATGGGCGGAGTTACGTTACAAGCGCCTTCGATTATTCTGCGCTCCGGGTATTTATAATTGGATTTTGTATGGCGCTTGGTACGCGGATAGAACTTTTAGATTTTGTTAACGAATACATAGATAACAATGGTTATTTAAAATATTTTTCTAGTAGTAAAATGATATTTATTGTTAAATATAAATTAATTTAAATCACTTCGAATAGTTATATAAAGTGTTGCCATAGAAGATTTGACAGTGGCGCAATATGTCGTGACAAATTACTATAGATTAACTAACTAACCATCATGCCGTTTCCCCGGAGGAGTAGGCGGAGATGATGGACCGCCATACCACTCTGTCCTGGCATACCTTTTCTCTGCATTCATACATCGTAACATGCACGAATTTTCTGACTTCGAATGTGGCCGCCTTTTAGTTAATTTGGTCATGCCATTTCTTTCTTGGCCTTCCGCGGCGTCTATTTCTACTCACACTGCTTATAAACAATATCTTTACCATTCTTCTGTCGTCCATTCAATCCATATGTCCAAACCATCTCATGGATAATTTTTTAATTTTGCTTTGATGCAATCATCTTTCTCTAGGTTCTATTGCATTCAAAATGCGTATCATGATCAATCTCCGATTGGTCTGATTTTTAATCTATATATATAAAACAAAGTCGTGTTAGTTACACCATTTATAACCAGTAGCGGTACTCCCATAGAAGCCCAGAAGACCGGCTTGCGTAAGAAATTTTGAATTCAAACCTTTTCTGGCTTACAGAGGTTCAGCTCTTGTGGCTATTCCTCTTACGTCTAATGGAAACATGTTGGAAGGTGATTTGGTGGGTTGTTGGTTTATGCGGGGGCACAATTTCTTAGATTTGGGGGTTTTGATTAAAAATTTCTTACGCAAGCCGGGCTTCTGGGCTTCTATGGGAGTACCGCCACTGTTTATAACTCAAGAACGGCTGGACCGAGTTTGATAATCTTTGATTTGTTGGATATTTCTCCGTGCTGAATAGCAGAATAACCCTTTAAACATAAGAAAAAATTGACCCGGGGCATCCCATCCAGCAAATATATTATTATATAATACAATTCAACAATGCTAGACGAATCATTTAGATTTACTTCAATAAATCAAATCCCTTGCTGCCATGTGAATTACATTCTTATCAATATAATCAACTACTTTTCGTTCTGATTTTTGCACATTTATTAAACTTAATTCATTTTAATTAATAACTGAATTTAATTCAACTAATAAGTTAACACAACATTCATTGATTCTGAGGCGGTACGAAGTTTGCCGGGTCAGCTTGTATGAGATAAAAAAATAATAATCCTTCCGCAAACATAACTCGGAAGAAATGGCGTGATGGTATACTTATAATTTTATTACTTAACCACAATGTTAATAGTGATAAAATAAAAATAAAATAACCTGAAAAAGAGTACATTGTTTCGCAAGATGGCAAATATATTTGTACTTAATAGGATGTTTAGCATTCATCTTCTTGGAATGGCATGATGGCAGCACAATAGGCAAAAGAATCCTTTAATTTATAAATTATATTACCGTCGTAAACAACGCCCAGGATATTAGCGGCTACATTGTGTAAATACGCTAGTATTTCATCATTCATTCAAGACATCAGACATTTTAGTACTCATTATCAGCATTGCCAACTTTATAACCCAAGGCGGATCAGCGCCTTCTTCTGGACCATTCACCAACAATTTCTAGAATGCCAGATTGCAACAAATTCTTGCTGCAACGCAAAACGTCTGTGAATCCGACTACTATATTGACTATTTAATTTTGATCGACTAAGTCGTATTGTATAAGATCAAATAAATCAAATATTGAATGTCGGCCACGTGATAAATCGGAGAAATCGATGTGCGTGCATGACACGATGTTTGAATGTTGAGCAATCGAGAGAAGTATGTCAGGAAAAAAAGTGTGGGAGTCCATTCTTTCTGCCTAACCCTTTGGGGAGACGGCGTGATGGTTAGTTAGTTTATTAAGAAGTTAGGGGCAGTCAGAATTATGAAAAAAACTAGTTTTTCAAATAATTTGTTTTGTCAGTAATTTGAATTATTTTATAAAATTAAACTGATTTATCAAAATTTGAAAAAAAATATATACATGAAGTTATCACCATATCTGCTGGACCCTATTCCATAAAGCAGTAACCATTATAACTTCTTACAGATTCATCATAAATTATTTAAAAAAAAATTACTTCGAAAGAAGAAAGAGAAAACATTAATCGAAAGATTTGTTTCTTTAAAAAAAATCTATGTTTTATAAACAATTAACTGTTACATTTTTCCTTGAAAATCTGAAGTTAATCATCAGAGACCGGCATTTTGTTTCTTTTCAAAATAAAACAAAAGCTTCGATCAGGCACTAGATTAGCTATTAAAATTAAATATATTTTTTAATTGAATGATTTTAGATGAACCTGTAAGAAGTAATAATGGTCACAGCAAAGCACCAATTATGGAACAGGATCTAATAAATATGGCGATAATTTCATATACAATTTATATATTATTTTAAATTTTTTCTCAAATCAAGTTAAAACATAATATATTAATTTTATCACGATAGTTTCATAAAAAAAATTAAATTACTGACATAAAATATTGAAAATACTTGTATTTTCATACCTCTGACCGCCCCTAACCCCGTAAGTTACTTATCAAATCAAATCAAATCAAATCAGTTTATTTCATCAACAGACATTACAAAATTTATTTTTAAGGCATCTATTGAGAACAGGTAAAATAATATATTATATATAGTATACTACCAGAAACGCATAAGAGATGGTTCAACATTAGGAAGACAGGGTACTCTCCAGAATTAAGAGTATTTGCCTTCTGAACGTACTTTCACTAACATGAAAGACGTCGATCTCCGAGGAGACCGCGTTCAGCAGACTAATTGCTCTTCCCACCGGTGTCAACAGAGGCAGATTGGTTCTGGCAGCCGGTAGGTAAAACAATCTGTGCTGTCGCTGTCGGAGATATCTATCGGGGACAAAAAGCCGAACACCCTCCAGTATGGCCGAGTTCTCGAAGTATCCCCTAATTAATCTAAAGAAATGGGTAATTAGATGTCCATCTCTTCGAAGCTGTAGAGAATTGGTTCCGAGCATTCCCAAAAGAAATGCCGTGGGATAGAGCCAAGGGTAGCTACCATACTCCCTCATGTAGAGATACCTCAGAATTTTTTTCTGAACCCTCTCCAGCATAATGGAATATCTCGCCTCGTGAGGACTCCATATCATATAGAACTTATATACATATTCGCCTTCTTATGGTGTCCATATCCGAAGCAATGCGGTTTAGAAGAATTTTTCCTTAACGCATATGAATTTCCTTAGGTAGATCGGTGCTTCAAAGTGGCAGGTAGAAGACACTTTGCTGCCACTGTTGCAGGAAATTCTTACACACACATTACCGAGTAGTTCAAAATATCCAAGTTATGCATTCAATTACGATTCAGCTAAGAAAAGTGAACGTTCAAACGGATAAATCTAATATTAACCTTAAATGTAATAATTTTTTTGAATATTATAAAAACATATTTTTTTTGTCCTGCTTCGGCAGTTTCAATCCAAAGGATTGGTTTCCAGAAAAGGGTAAAAAATTTGTTGGTGTTTGGGATGCCACTTCGACTTATGTATGGAAGCGAAGCATGGAAATGGCAAAAGAAGGATGAAAGTAGAAAAAATGCAGTAGAAATGAGATCTCTTAGACGAATGTGTGAACATCTGTGTATGATAGAGTGTCGAATGAAAATATGAGAAGTGAATGCGGTGCGTATGATGGTGTTATGAACAAAATAATGAAAGGAACATTAAGATGGTTTGGACACATGAAAAGAATGAATAAAGAAAGAATGGTAAAAAAATATTATAACGATATAAATGGAACCAGAAATAGAGGAAGACTGAGGAAAACGTGGCACGATCAAATACATCAAATATTGAGTGTCAGAGAAATCGACGCGCGTGCATGGCACGATGTATGAATGTTGCGGAAGCGAGAGAGATGTATCAGCAAAGAAAAGTGTGACAGTCCAATATTTTTGCCTACCCTTCGAGGAGACGGCGCGATGATAGTTAGTAGATTTTTCATTTTGTAGCAAATTTGTCACACCGGGAAATGAAGGGTTAATTTCCAACATTTGTGTATAGAGCATATCGAGTAATAATTGGGGGTTGGGTAAAAACGATAATTGGATAAATTTTTATAAGTACATTGAAGTATCCGCAAAGAGTAATTTATTTGATGTTTGTTGGTTACATATGTAGTACACAATGAATATTGTAATCGGTTCGCACATTATTTCTTGGATTCTCTAAATAGCTTGCACCCGTGCAAACATAATATTATGCAAGAAAGTACCAGCTTACATGATTGTATGCAAGGGATGTACCGCAGTAACAAGTGTGCCCATTGAGGCATTGTATTATTAGAAACAGTTTTCCAGGACTAAGTGACGGAGCCGACTTGTTAAAGTATAACTCCTTGAGACATAAAGAAAAAAATATATATTGATTGTATCTCAATAGAGACGAAGATGTTAATTGTTTTCTGAGAACAGAAAATGGTCGTAAGAAGGGCGGAATGGGGAATGCTGTTAACATAAAGCGATCGCTTAACCCAAAAAATGACAGGTCATAAGTCCTGTAAGCGCCTCGACCACCATATTCTGTTCCCAGAAAACAATTTACATCTTCGTCTCTATTGAGATAATTAATCCTTAAAAATGATTTCCCCGCAATGGGTAAAATCCAGTATTTGTCTACAAGTATTTGTATACATTCAAAATGTTTAATTTAATATTGATTTGATAATCCAAAAATGATGATTGTGGCATCGAAAATTCGAAATACACCCTCTCCCTGTATGCTATGACCCCGATATACGTAGTGAGGTCAGCGATCACATTCAGTCAGGATTTTGACGACCAATCAAGGACGCAAGGAAGTCAGACTTACTGGACGTTTTGCTGTTGAACTACCAATATTAATTATATATTTTGATGTTCTCTGATTTTATATCAAGTGTCTTTTATAACCCTGCCGAATCTCTGGCGGGAGCGAAACTGGTTGGTTATTAAAAAATAAAAAATAAAGTTGTGTAAAAAAAAATTAAATGTGTGTTGTGTAAAACACTGTTATTTTCACATTTTAATTATTTTTTATCGACATATTTCGAAGGGTTTACACCTTCATTATCGGAAAAACGATATTATCTAATGATGAAAGCGTAAAGCCTTCACAACGTGTCGAGAAAAATATACTCAAAAGTGTTAAAAAAAGTGTTTTATACATACTCGTATATTATAGGATGAATACTTTTAGACATTTTTAAGGATTAATTGTATCTCAATAGAGACGAAGATGTAAATTGTTTTTGGAAACAGAATATGGTGGTCGAGGTGTTTACAGGACTTATGACCTGTCATTGGTTAGGTTAAGCGATTACTTTATGTTAACAACATTCCCCATTGCGCACTTCTTACGACCACCACGTCTGACAAATTTTTGAAAGATGTATGTATGCTACTATGCTGAGACACACTTCACACTTTTTAGGTCAATCTACACTAGCGCCATCTATTAAGAATATAATATACATTCAAAAACAAACTTTTAGACATTGTATCATACATTACGATTTCATCAATATTAAATTATTAATAAAGAGTCGTACATTCATATTACGGAACAGTAAACAGCTCCGGGCTCCCTTATGTCAACCATTGACAAAATTTTGGAATATATAATATTGAAAATGTGGCATTGAAGATGCACTTCAGTAAAATCTTCTTTATGGTAGATTTTATACGCTGCATTTTAAATAAACAGTTCTTTAATAATTCTGATTGCTGTATACATTCAATCTCGCTCCAGTAAATAATTATTTATAGTGTTTCAGACGTTTCAATGGTTGCTTTTAGTAAGAGATTTCTGTAAGAACGGAGTCGTAAAAGCGGATACAATTAATTTAAGTAAAAAAAGAAACTCGGTAGATAACTATAGAAATGAGAGAATTTATTTCAGATATTATATTTAAACATACTTTTAAAATACAGCATAAAAAATAATTAACTAATTAACTAACTAACTTACCATCACACCGTCTCATTCTAAGCAGAAAGAATGGAACCCCACACTGTTCTGTCTTGACATACTTCTCTCGCTTCCTCTACATTCATACATCTTGTCATGCACGCACGTCGATTTCTCCGACTCAATATTTGATTGATTTGATCGTGCCACGTTTTCCTCGGCCTTCCTCTATTTCTAGCTCCGTTCACGCCGTTTACATATACCTTCTTTACCATTCTTTCTTCACTCATTCTTTCCATGTGTCCAAACCATCTTAATGACCCTTTCCTTATTTTGTTCATAACACTTTCATTCGCACCACATTCACTTCTTATACTTGCATTTGTCACTCTATCATATACAGATAAAGAAATTAACATTAAAAAAAAAAATTAAGTTTATTTCAGGTCTCATTGGGTTTTTTTGGCATCAGCGATGCTTCCTTATCGAGAGAACAACGCTCCCATTATTGTGAGGAGAGGGAAGGCTATTGGAAAGGATTGAAAGCTCTATCGACAAGTGGCCCAATGGACGCCGCTGACACCTAGAGCTTTAACATTCAGGGGTTTTAAAACTACAAAAATATATAGACATAACTACGCGTTTTCTAAAAAGCTTTCCAATTTGGTGTAAAATATATTTTAATTACTCACTACTAATTACAATAAAAATAACATATATTTTTGAAAAAAAATCTACTTTCAGATTTATATCATCATATTTCAATTCTGTTACAAACTCATCACCGGAAAAATGATTATTAGAAAATATTGTTAATCGGCAATTCATAATTTTCTATTTATATATCTCTCCTTACGCATCCCAGATACAAATGACGGATGAAATTCGTTGAGTCAAACCGAGAATAAATTTATGAAAACAGAGAAAAATTTAAATCTCGGTGTTTTCGTGCAAGGTGCGTTTGTTCCACCGTTCCACTTCCAGTTATTTGAGTCCCAAGCAACCATAAATGTCAGGAGCGTTACATTTTCAATGAAATATTTATAACTTTAGTTTTTATTTGTAATCGACCTGCGTGCATTATATAATACGATGTATGAATGTTGAGGAAGCGAGAAGAATATGTCAGGAAAGAAGATTGTGGCGGTCCATTCTTTCTGCCATTTAGTTAAATTTTTACTGTTTTTTGAACAAAGGATTAAAAATCTATATTAAATAATTAAAACGAATAAAAACATCCGTTTTCTAGAAATTTGATCATGTTTTACATGAATGATATGTTTTTTCTTGCTAAGGCATTATCAAATGAATAATAGTGTTTTATGTGTTAGCAAAGCGATATAGGTCATTTCCATAAAATATAATAAATCTTTTAGAAAACGGTGTTTTCATTCGTATTTATTATTTAATTTTTAAATTTCGACCGCGGTGCTAGCAGTAAATACAACTGAAAAATGTCTCTTAACTTATAAGCAATTCTTGGTCCTTGGAGTCCTTGCGTACTTTCATACAAACGCCTATCTCTCTCTATATAAGGCGCCGGCCTCCGTTTGTAAATTAGTACGAACTCGTCCTGTTTACAAACAATTGTAAACAGGACGAGATTTCACAGAGCTTTATCTTGTTACCGGGTGTAGTCTTCCCATAGCGAACTTCCATAGAAATTATCATGCGATTCCCAGTCCATATAATGGAATTATTAATGCCTTCTATTGATACGTGAATCAAATAATAATTATGCATTATATAATATTCGAATAGCGACCTTAGCGGGGACGTGGGTTCGATTCTGGATAAGATTCAAGTTTATTCATTTTTGATAAACTTAAGACGATAACACTCTGAAATTCCATAAAGACCATTAATTAAATAAACATTCAGAATTAAACTACATAACTAAGTAACTAACTAACCATCACGCCGTCTCCCTGAAGGGGTAGGCAGAAAGAGTGGACTGCCGCACTTTTCTTTCCTGACATATTTCTCTCGCTTCCTCAACATTCATACATCGTGTGATGCACGCTCTATTTCTATTTCTGGTTCCATTTACATCGTTAATATCTACTTTTTTTTACCATTTTTTCTCCGTTTATCCTTTCTATATGTCCAAACCATTTTAATGATCCTTTCATTATTTTGTTCATAACACCATCATTCGCACCGCATTCACTTCTTATATTTTCATTCGACACTTTATCATACACAGAGTCTCTACACATTCGTCTAAGAGATCTCGTTTCTACCGCATTTATTCTACTTTCATCTCTCTTTTGCCAATTCCATGCTTCGCTTCCATACATAAGGGTCGGTAGAAGAACACCATTGTGCACTGCCATTCTAGATTTCTTGGATAGGTTTTTGTTTGCGATGACAACTTTAAGTGCACCATTCACTTTGTCGCCTGCCCCTACCCTTCTTTTTATATCTCTCTTCTCGCCCATCTCTTGTAAACATACTAACTAAATACACGAACTCATCAACTTGCTCCAAATTTTCACCATTTACGCTAATGTCTGTCATGATTTCTTCTTTTTCAAAAATCATTACCTTGGACTTATTAACATTCATCATCAGATCATTTCACATACATACCTCATACATACTATTCACCATTCATCAGAATATTGTTTTTTTTTGGTAGACTCATTTTCACTGAACTGACTGACTCTGATGAAGGATCAAAAGGTGACGTCACTAAGTTATTCCCCCTCTGAAAGAAAGCGGTTGATCTCGATAGGGAAGGCGAGTGAACAACAGAAACCAAATTGCCCAATGTAATTCTGATCCATTGTTTAATACGTAGCCATTGGGGGTGAACGGTGATTCTAGGGTGGAATCACACAATATACCAGTATTACTAAAACCCTGCTTACTATAAAAATCCTTTATTCCTTCCTACGATTTCTGCAAAATACCATTAATTTCTTCACACATTGGATGTTAAATATGTCATAATACATGTGAATAAGAACCGAGATCAAATTAATTATTCTTTTGAAATGGTAATCTTTACAAGTGCCGATATCTGCTGCTTACCTAATACGTGCAATACTCGCCGCTAATTACTAGAACTGGTCGAATGACACGAATAAACTAATATTGTTTGCCAATATATCCAGATTCATTGACTCGTTAATGCGTGTTGGAATGCTATGTGCTCGACTTGTTTTGCGATCATCTTGCTAGTCTAAGTCTACATTTGATTTGATACGAACCACAAGTATGCAATTAGAAAATATCAAACGATATATTCTAATTGCATACTTGTGGATTATTATTTACAATTTTTATAAATGATATTACTAAAAATATCAAATATTCCAATAGTCTCTTGTTTGCCGACGATTTGAAAATTTTTCGAGAAATTAAATCTGTCGCCGATTGTTTAAAACTCCAAGATGACATACCAGTGTCTTGGAATGGAGTAAAATAAATAAATTGCATTTTAATATATCGAAGTGTTTCATCATGTCCTTTACTAGGGCTCGCACAACGATCTATCACAGTTATACAATGGATGTTATACTACTGGATAGGACTGTTTCTTCGAAAGATTTGGGAGTTACATTCGATCCCAAATTATCTTTCAGTCTTCATATTACATCAGTATGTAATAGCTCCCAAAAGATTTTGGGATTTGTTCTTAGGAATGGAAAGGATTTTAAAAATTCAAAAGTCCTGAAGTTATTGTATAATTCCTTGGTAAGAAGTCGGTTGGAATTTAGTACACTGGTGTGGGCACCGCATGAAACAAAATATTGTCTGTTAATCGAGAAGGTACAGATAAAATTCATACGATTTCTGTTCCTTAAAGAGAACGGTTACTATCCCTGGCTGTACCCAACTGATTTCTTGCTGGGTATGCTGGACTACCAATCATTGGAAATTAGACGAACCATCCACCTGGGTGTTCACTTTTTTCAACTGATTCGTGGTCGAATACATAACTCTGATATTTTGAATGACTTGACTTTGTTTGTCCCCGACAATTATCTGCGACAAAGGCAAAATAGATTATTTCACCTGCCACTGTGTAGAACCAATCTACCTAAGGTAATGCCCGTGGGCAGGGCAATAATACTATTAAACCGCATCTCTTCGGATGTGGACATTTTTCACGATAGTGAGGCTACCCTCAGAAAGCATCTATCTCTTATGTATTAAATTACTATTTGCTTCTCTACTTATTGTACAAAAATGTTAATCTTTACCAAACTGTTCTCGAATATATATATATTTTTTTTAATTGTCTTCTGTTTTTCTTTTTTCTGACTTACTCTCATTTGTTTTCTTGTTATATTATTTGTAAATATGTTTTTTTAAATTGTCAATTTTATTTTTGTGATTATAAACGATTTGGATGTGTTATTCTGTAATGTTTATAATTTTTTGAATAAATTGAAATTGAAATTGATAGATTAATAATTTACTTAGGAAATTGAAAAACTTTGTTTAATACACTATTTATTAAAAAATATTAAAAAAAAAAAAGTGTCCACAGGCTCAAGTATACATAGAGGTCCATGGAAAGACAGATACTTGGTGTGAGCTTGCGTGACCGCATAAGAAATGAAGAAATTAGACGCCGCACCAGGGTTGCTGACGTCATGGACCGAGTGGCAAAATTGAAATGGATTGCCATTGGGGCTGGACACTTGGCTAGACAGGGTGGCAACAGATGGGCACCCAGGATACTCAGTTGGAGACCATGGGAAAATAGGCGAAGTGTCGGAAGGCCACCGATGAGATGGACCGATGATATTATCAAAAGGGTTGGATAATCTTGGATACATAGGGGCAGGATAGAGACGAGTGGAAGAAATTGGAAGAGGCCTATATCCAGCAGTGGAGGGAAGAAGGCTAGCAAAGAAGATTAAAAAAACACGACATGTTTCGGAGGATACCTCCATCTTCAGGTGTAAAAATATAATTAAAACTAAACAAAGAAAGACTAATAAAAAACGCATTCAAAATTCGATACAATAATTAACCTGGGCTATTTGTTATAAGTAAGTACTAACAATTATTTTTTAACAGTAAGAACTAATGAATAATATTAAATTATAATAATACATGATGATAATATAAAAAGTATATAAAATTGTAATTTAGAAAAAACATACATTTGAAAAGACATTTATATAGAAATTAAATAATGATTAATTTGCATTTGATTGGGAATGGGAGCTTGGGAGATTAAATGTAGACAAAATATTTAAGGAGAAAGGAGTAAAAGGAGGAATCTGATTATTAATTATGTTTTCACCCAATTTCACCGACTTGAGGATTTCTAAATTTTCAAGTTTGTTTAATTTATTGCTATTGTTAACTGTGTTTAGAAATTTTGTGTCACATTTATCGAATCTATGGTCAAATTCAATTCAATAGTTAGCCATCTCAGAAAAAAATTCATTACTTTGTAATAAATTAATTAATTTGTAATATTATAATAGTGTTTCAAATTAAATTATTAAATTATATTTTTAATCAGTACAAAAATAATAAATAAAACAAAAAATATATCAACATATTATATAGGACAACAGAATATTATAGAATTATCTTCCATTATTTTATCACCGCAGTATGCCTTCACGAAATTAAAATATATATTTATGCTCTCAAGATAGCCTTTCCGTTGTGATAATCTTGTTTTAACCCTAAAAATTCGAAATTATCAACAATCTAAAGACATTAAACTGTGGAATTCAATAATGACAATTATTTTATGTTTGTGAAGAGTGTAATAAAGTGTTTTAAAAGGGCATTTTTTGCATTAGGATTCTCACGAGTTATGAACTTATTTTGGGTTGTAATAAATACAACGTTGTTGGCATAAACTTGTTACCCAAAAAAATATGTAGACGTTTTATTTATTAATTTTTATACAAAGCAAGTAAAAATTTTGTTGAAATTCTTCTTCTATCGAAATCATATCGGCCCCGCCCCCTCCGGATGCTATCTTTTTTAAATTAAATAAATTAACTATTGATTTATTCGGTAATACTTCAGCTGTTTCATCAACCTATGTTGACATCATCAGGTGATACAATTGTGGTACAAAAAACAAAGTTATTCAATTGAACAGTTTAAAATATTTTTAAGATAATCAAATGATTTTACTGTAATCTCTTGATGGAAGTTCATTTTAAATAGTAATTAAATAGTCGATGCCAGCGAGCCTGGCGAAACCGGTCGCTGTCTAAATAAAGACAAAAGTGGAAGTAGTTAAAAAACATCGTTTTATTTAATTACTATTTAAAATATTCTTATTACTGGATTGTCTCTTTCAAAACATAACATATTAAAGCCTTAAGCTATTGTAATTGTTCTGTCCCTAGTACTCTGTCTCTGTCTAATATTAACTTTTTTATTTTTACTTTCGTATGATGCACTTAATTTGTGGTGTGGCATTATTAAATATAATATTCATGCACTTGTATTAGTTTTTTATACCACTTTATTTTGTTACAACCAACCGACCAATGTTGCGGACGTAGCGTGCAAAATAGTCTCGTTGAAGTGAAATTGGGCCGGGTATATAGAATGGATAACAGATTATCGGTGGACAAGACGCACCCTGGAGTGGTGACCAAGAACCGGCCATAGAAATCCTGGCAGACCACAAGCCAGATGGTCTGATGTTATCAAGAGAGTGGCAGAAGGTTAATGGCACAGAGAGGCGAGAGATAGGGAGTTGTGGAAGCCGGGAAGGGAGGCCTATGTTTAGCACTGGACAACTAAAAACTGATGATGATGATGATTAACCGGTTTTGCTCCCGCCGGAGCTTTGACGTAGTCAGTGTCTTTTGTAGCCCCGACGAAGCTCCGAAAATAAAGTGGCGGAAAAACTGACAAAAGTTTATTAATATAATTCATTTCTACTTACTTATGTTAAGTAATTAGGTTCTTGTAGTTTGTTAAAAATAAATTTCGCTAGTTTATATCAGTCTCGATGACGAAGATATAGAACACAGGTTCTCAATTTTTTTGTCCCGTAGACTCCTTGACGACTTCTTCTATTTTGTGTAGACCCCCTGCTTTCCTAATATTGAGTTTTTTCAAGGCAAAAAAAATCCGAAACAAAAATTTGGAATTAGTTGTCTACCTTTTTTTTAAGATCATTGGGGAAAAATTGCCGGTCGAAACGTCTTCGGCGACCTTCTTTTTGAAACCCATTTCGGGAAATCGAATGTCTGATATTTGCCGAATAGGCTAAAAAAAAGGTCACCAACGATTTCGATATTCGTTTTGCGTTTCAATATTCGGCTTCAATTTGGTTGAACCATCTCGTGGACCCCCATTTACATCTCATGGACCCCCCAATTATTTTTACAATTGTCGAAGACCCCTTGCAAGTTAATTTAGACCCCTGGGGGTCTATATATACCACTTTGGGAATCACTGGTGGAGAGCTTCCGAAACATGTCGCGAAAAATAAACTCAAAAGTGGAAAAATGAGTGATTTATTCATAAAAAAATCGAAGAAATTGTTATTAAAATGAGGCGTATCTAGCACTCGAGGGTTAAACTTCTCCAACGTATTCCTGCATGACAAATAATTAGTTTTCAATATAAAACTCATTCTTTACGATGGTTCCTGTATCTTTTACGACGGAGCGGCGAGCCGCGACCCGACTACGGCTACGGCTTAATAACAATCCCAGTCCGGCCAGGAGGTCATAACTGCCAACAATTAAAACTGACAACGATTGCTTCCCTGTCCGAGCCACACCAGCGCGGCGCTTGGGCCTTTATATTACTTAATGCCGCACTATTCAAAAATTGAACAGAATCACCATTATTCGAAAATTTTTGAATTATTGACTAACCAAATTTTTATTCGCCGTAGAGTATGCAGAGGATGAACTGAAATTTTATTCTGATATACCCCTTTATATTATTATTTATTTTAAAACTGTAAAATTAAATAACTTTGTTTTTGTATCACAATCGTATTTTATTTTACGCGACAGCTGTTTCATCAACCTATGTTGACATCATCAGGTGTTACAATAATATTTCAAATGGCAAATTTTCAATAAAAAATAATGATACTATCTTCAACTTTTGTCACCTTTCCTATTAATGTAATCTACTTCCTGTTTTTGTTTATCGTTTTCAATTTATTATGTTTCATCGTTTTTGACTCTATACTATGTGTAATTATTCCTTCTCATTACTGTTTTATTATTATTATTTTTTATATTTTCCACCATTAATATTTTCTCCTACAAATAGTAACTAACCGTTCTTTTAATTAAAATATTTAGGTACCTAACTCAATTTCAGCAAGAACTTCAAAATTATATCAAAGAAATTATTTTAATTGACATAAGAACAAATACACATAAAGATTCGAAAAATCACGAAAATTTTACATTTGATAATTATTGTAACACCTGATGATGTCAACAGGTTGATGAAACAACTGTCGCGTAAAATAAAATACAACTGTGATACAAAAAAAGTTATTTAATTTAAAAGTTTTAAAATGTTAAGGTATCATAGTGTTTCTTCCAAAACAATGGAAAATGAAATAAATTTATTTATTTATTTCATTTTCATTTATTTATTTAAACATATTAAAAGGATCACAGAATTACATTCAAATACACCAATGATACATAATATTATTAACAAAAAGTTTGATGTACAAGAGATAATAACACATAATGAAATAATATGATGAACTCACAATTATAACAATGGCAGTGACATCGCCTCCGTCAGGACAACTACACTATGTTTTAATACTTCGACCTCCGAGGTGACACGATTTAGCAAAGATATTGCTCTGCCTACCGGCATAATCATTGGCAGGTTGGTTCTGAATCGTGGAAGATAAAACAATCTATGGCCCGTTTGTCGAAGATAATAATCAGGGACGAACGGACCTACATCACTCAAGATTTCCGAGTTGCGTACACAACCGCCTATCAGTCGAAAGAAGTAAACAGCCAAGTGAATGTCTCGTCTCCTCTCGAGTGACTGGTAGCCCAGCATCTCTATTCTTCTATATTTATACATAGTGGCACGCGTGTTAGTTGATTTCTCTGCCAACAAATATATCCATCTTAATCTTCTTCTTTTAGACCTTTGGTCTGTTACTGTAATCAGGCTGACCTCTCTTGGGAGGTCGACTCCCAGCAATCCCTCCATCTCTTTGGCGGTCTTCCAGGGGGATGGTAACCGACAGGAATCCGATGCGCCACAACGTGTGGGATTCTGGAGGGATCCATCCTCTGCACGTCCCATCTCACGACATTTTCCACCTTGCAGATTTCGCCGATAGCCGTGTTCCTCACCCTATCACCCACCTTGATCGTTTAATAAAAAACACTTTTATTACAATATACCAAAATCTATTTATTTTATTTTTATAATTTTTTCGCAACAGCTAATCGATGTTGGCTTCATCAGGTGTTGCAATGAACAATTGATTGTAACATCTATTTACATCGGTTTGGTGAAACAGAATATGCAACAATTTTATAAAACTTCTTCAGTTTGTTGTAGACTTAAGAGTATGTTATTGCATATTATCGTCCTGTGATACTGAACACCAGATATCTTTCCATCGTTTTGGGGATCTCCCTAGTGGACGCGGTCCATCAAGTATTCGATGCAGAGCCATATATGAGATTTTTGTCGAATTCATTCTCTAGACATGTTGATACCAGTACCATCGATGTTGTGACCCCCATCTAAGCCAAATTGGACCTCACAGACCTTTCGAATTGCGGCGTTCCTTACACCATCATGTAGAGTCTTCCCAGCAATATGAAGTAGTATTTTCATTTCCGTTGTCCTCAGCATACTTTTGGTCTTGAAACAATGCCATATATGATGAGGATAGGTCGCGTAAAGGTCTTACCTTGCTCTTAGTTCTCGTATATCTATTCCTCCATGTGACATATCTCAGACAGCCCGCCACAACTGTAGCTTTATTAACCGATAGCCTTACTTCTTTGCAAAAGTCACGAGAGCTGAGCTGTTCACTCTCAAAATATTTGAACTGAGTTGTTCAATTGGCTTATCACGTACTAATATTTTGTACTCTAAAACTAAAATAAATAAATAGTTCATTTTAGATAAACTTGAGGCGTTACCACTGTGGAATTCCATAATGACGATTTTTTAAAATTAAAACACTGTTTTATCCGCTTTTGACTTTATTGACGTGTTTCGAACACCTTCACAATCGGGAGAACGATATAAACTGTAAATATTGTTCTCTCGATGATAAACGTGTATAGCATTCAAAACATGTTGAGAAAAAAAAGTAAAAAGTGGAAAAAACAGTGTTTTATGTATAAAAAATCAGTCGAACAATATAATACCTAGTGTTTATGGTGTTTTTGAAATGAAACACCTATTGAGTGATTTTTTTATAAATTTCTGTTCTTAACATATTTAATAAATGATTATGCATATTAAAAAAATGTATATACGCGCTTTAAAAAAATTATAATTAATTAATTAATTATAAAGTAATATTGTAGTTGTAATAATTTTGTAATAATTTGTATAATATATAGGAAATAATGTCTTAGGAAGTAAGTGTGTGCGGGAGATATGCTTACAGGTGTCGATGAGGTCCGCAACCCGTCACGCCGCGTCTCCCGCGGAGGCGAACAGAGGAGAGTGGAATGCCGCATTGGAACGTTAAATATTAGAGGGGGTATGAAAGAAAAGATGAATGAGATGTGTGTAGAGATAGAAAATAAGAGTCTAGATATTTTATGTGTGACTGAATGCATGATGAAAGAGTGTGGATCCAAGGAGCATGCAGATAAGCTTGTTCTGTGGTCGGGAGTACCTAAAGACCACAGAGCATGTCAGGGAGTGGCGGCGGTGCTAGCTCCAAGGATGATAGAATGTATGAAAGGGTATGAATGTGTTAGTCCAAGACTCATGTGGATTCGCTTCAAGATCGGGTTAACGAGAGTATTCCTGTTAATTGGTTATGCTCCCGTCAATAACGAAAATGAAGCGATCAAGGATGAGTTTTGGGATAAGGTGAGCGAGACATTGATGTGCAAGAAAGACAATGAAAGGTTAATAATTGCAGGTGATATGAATGGTTGGGTGGGAATACGAAGGAGTGGATATGAGGATTGCCTGGGAAGGTTTGGAGATAGAAGAATAAACGACAATGGAAGGAGACTGCTTGGAGTGTGCATGGAATGGAGTCTCTTTGTGTCGAACTCCTTTTTTGATCATAAGAGAATCCATCAATATATTTGGGAAAGAGGAAATGAAAGGTCAATTATAGATTACGTCATTGTTGACTCTAGATTGCGGGCGGATACTCTTGATACGAGGGTTTTCAGGGGAGCCGAAATGGAAACGGATCACTTTTTAGTGGTGGCAAAAGTGATCCTTTTCCGGGGATGGCGAACCAGAAGAAGCAAAACAGTGGCCGCACCAACTAGAGTCAAAGTTGAAAAACTACAAAACAATGACGTAAGAGATAATTTCGTGAGAAAAGTGAACGAAAGATTGTGTGTGCCTGATGTAAGTTTGTTGAACGTTGACGATACCTGGGAGTATTTAAAGGAAAGTTTGTGTGAAGCAGCGAAAGAATCGTGTGGTGTATGTGTACAAGGAAGAAGGAAAGGGGATGCGTGGTGAAATGATGACGTAAAGAGTGCAGTTAAAGAGAAGAAGGATGCTTGGTTGAATATGCTTTCGATAAATAAGAATGACAGAGGTAAGTATGAAAGTGCAAAAGATTTGTATAAGGTATGCAAGAAGAAAGTGAAGTCGGTAGTGAAAGCGCAAAAAGAAAAGCTGAGGGAGGAAGAAGGGCTCAAAATGACAAAAAACTTCGGGGACAATATTAAAATGTTTTGGAAGGAAGTGAAGAAAGCCCGAAATCCTCCTGAAAGCGCATGTGTGAAAGCAATTTTGGATAGTGAGGGAAGAATGTTAACGGAAAGTAAGATCGTACAAGTGAGATGGATGGAGTATTTTAAAGAAATGTATGGTGGTGATACAAGTGTTGATGAAAGCATTAGAACTGGTGTAAACGCGATTGGTATAAATGACAATACAGAAAAAATAAGTATGAATGAGATTGAAAGATCTGTGAAAGCAATGAAAAGTGGAAAAGCTGTAGGGTATGACTGCATCGCTATAGAATTTATCAAAAACGGTGGTGAAGTAGTTTCCGCATGGATGTGTAAACTGTTCAACCAATGCTTGGAGGAGGGATATACCCCACTCGACTGGAGGAGAGCAGTTATCTTGCCTCTGTACAAAGGAAAAGGATCCCATATGGAATGTGGAAACTACAGAGCTATTAGTATTTTGAGTGTTGTTGGTAAAATCTATGGCAGAATTTTAATAGAAAGAGTAAGAAAGACGACGAGTGATAGAGTTTGGGATGTGCAAGGCGCTTTTATGAATGGCAGAGGATGCATGGATCAAATTTTTGCACTTCGTACAGTGACAGAGAAGTTTATGGCCAAAAACCGTAAACTCTTCTGTGCGTTTGTCGATTTGCAAAAAGCATATGATCGCGTAGATAGAGGTAAACTGTGGGAAATATTGTCGGAATATGGAATAAACACAAAACTGATCACGGCAATTACATCGCTGTACACAGAAAGCACTGCTAGTGTCAGAGTAAATGGGGATCTTACAGCCTGGTTTGATATCAATAAAGGTGTCAAACAGGGGTGTGTAATGTCTCCATGGTTGTTTAATCTATATATGGACAAGTGTATGAAAGAGCTGAAAGGGTTGGAAGCAGGTGCAAAAATGGAAGGTGTGTCAGTAAGCTGTTTGTTGTATGCGGACGACGCTGTGCTACTTGCAGACAACGAGCATGAACTGCAAGCCCTGGTGTCTAGTATGTATGAGGTATGCAAGCGATACGATTTGATGATGAATGTGAATAAGTCTAAGGTAATGATTTTCGAAAAAGAAGGAAGCATAACAGTCTGCAACATTAGTGTAAACGGTGAAAATCTGGAACAAGTGGATGAATTTGTTTATTTAGGAAGTATGTTTACAAAGGATGGGAGGGTGGAGAAGGATATTGAAAGAAGGGTTGGGGCAGGCAACAGAATAAATGGTGCACTTAAAGTTGTCATCGCAAACAAAAGCCTATCCAAAAAAGCTAAGATGGCAGTGCACAATGGTGTTCTTGTGCCGACCCTTATGTATGGAAGTGAAGCATGGAACTGGCAAAAGAAGGATGAAAGTAGAATAAATGCAGTAGAAATGAGATCTCTAAGACGAATGTGTGGCAAATCTGTTTATGATAGAGTGACAAATGCAAGTATAAGAAGTGAATGTGGTGCGAATGAAAGTGTTATGAACAAAATAAGGAAAGGGTCATTAAGATGGTTTGGACACATGGAAAGAATGAGTGAAGACAGAATGGTAAAGAAGGTATATGTAAACGGCGTGAACGGAGCTAGAAATAGAGGAAGGCCGAGGAAAACGTGGCACGATCAAATCAATCAAATATTGAATGTCGGTCACGTGAGGAGTCGGAAAAATCGACGTGCGTGCATGACAAGATGTATGAATGTAGAAGAAGCGAGAGACGTATGTCAGGACAGAACAGTGTGGCGTCCATTCTTTCTGCCTACCCCTCCGGGGAGACGGCGTGATGGTAAGTTAGTTAGTTAGTTAGTTAGTTAAAAAAATTATAAATCTTAAATAAATTGTGATATAAAACACTTTTTAAATTTTGATATGAAGCACTGACATGGTTAGACTTATACACTGCCATGATGAAGCTTGGGTCTAAGATAAACTATTTGGCATCAATTATAATAACTATACCGTGCTTAAATAGAAATATTTTTGATTTTACTTTATAATTTTTAACATATTTAAAAAGTAAACAGTTAATAAATTCAATAAATAAATCCGCATATTCCCTAATCAAAACATGATTGTTATGAATATGCATAAGTTTATCATTTCATATTCGTGCTGTTATATAAACTGAGAAGATCTCTGGTATTGTTAGCGCCAGGGAACATAATAATTCGTGCAGACCTCAGCTAATAAAGTTGCCCGTAGCAGTTAATGCGGTTGCCCCCTCATTTCACCCGGGCAGAGCTGAACTGGGAACATATCAATACATAACATATGTATTTCAAACATACCATACATTGGGCTTATTTGAGCTCCGATCAAATGCAGGATAGAGATGATCCTCAAAGATAACTAGTATTAACTAAAACGGTTATTACACCGTGTCTCCCGCGGGGGTGAAAAGAGAAATAAGAAAAAATGTGTGGCAGTCCATTATTTCTGCTTTCCCTTTCTGAGAGACGGTGTGATGATAAGTTAGTTAAAAATAACTTGTATTTTTCTGTTAAATTTCATACTGGAATCTGTTGATGCCAGTGAGCCTGGCGTAATCGGTCGCTGTAGAAATAAAGACAAATGTGGAAAGTGGTTTAAAAAAAAGTAGATTTATTTAATTATTTAAAAAAATGTATTTTTATGAAGAGATTTCAGTAAAAAACGAATGAAAAACTTTGTTTACTAGAAGTTTTATGGGAATGACATGTTTTGCCTCGAGGCATAATCAAACAAGCCGAATCGTTTCAAAATGTTTTTTTAATATATATTTTTGAAGGCGCTAACACTGTGGATATCCATAATGACTATTGTTTTATGAATTTATTATTGAATATATTTATGAATAAATTCTGTGTTATCCACTTTTGAGTTTTAGATAAACTAATATCGTTCTCCCGATGATTAAAGAGTAAGCCTTCGAAACATGTCGAAAAAAATAAACTCCAAAGTGGAAAAACTTATGTTTTAATTTAAAAAAATCCGTCACTTTTGAGTTTATTTCTCTCGGCATGTTTCGAATGCATTGTTTTTTCTAAATGTAAAAGATTTAATTAAAAAATATTTATTACAATAAGATTTCTTCGGTTTTATCAAAATTATTAACATCGATAACTTACCAGAGGAGTTCGTGAAACCGATAATCAATACAACATATATTCCAGAAAGTATTAATTTTGTTTAAAATATACTAACTAACTAACTAACTAACCATCACGCCGTTTCCCCGAAGGGGTAGGCAGAAATAATGGACTGCCACACTTTTCTTTCCTGACATATTTCTCTCGCTTCCTCAACATTCATACATCGTGTCATGCACGCGCGTCGATTTCTCTGACTCCTCACATGGCCGACATATTTGATTTATTTGATCATGCCACGTTTTCCTCGGTCTTCCTCTATCTCTGGTTCCATTTACATCATTATTAAATAATTTTTTTACCATTCTTTCTTCATTCATTATTTCCATGTGTCCAAACCATCTTAATGATCCTTTCATTGTTTTGTTCATGACACCATCATTCGCACCGCATTCACTTCTTATATTTTCATTCGACACTCTATCATACACAGAGTATTCACACATTCGTCTAAGAGATCTCATTTCTACTGCATTTATTCTACTTTCATCATTTTTTAAATTAAAATATTGTATTTCAATATTCATGCATTCGATATTTTAGCATTCATTTCTGTATTTTACATTATTTTGGAACTTACTAACTAATCTACCTACCCGTTTCTGAAAATAACGGAATCGATATGCACTGTTCCAATTTCAAATATTTTTTGTTCTCTTTCACTTTGATAACATAAATGCGCGTCTGCCTTCAGAAAAAGTCTGACACCTCTGATGCTGGCGGTTATCTCAAAAGGCGTACATTAGTATGACGCGAGGAGCCAGGCCGCGCAAGCGCAGGATGACTTCACATTAAAATGCGATTAGCCAATCCGCGCATGGGCATGGGAAATGGAATCGCGGCATAATTAGTAGATATATAATCACGGCAAGTGATTATTCGCAAATGAATAAGTAATAACTTCATTTTGGCGTTATGAGAGCATAGATTATTAATTTTTATCGATATCCGGGTCATGGTTGAGAAGTGTGCACAATTTCAAATAATTTAACTAACTAGCTAACTAACCATCACGCCGTCTCCCTAAAGGGGTAGGCAGAAATAATGACATATTTTTCTCGCTTCCTCAACATTCATACATCGTGTCATGCACGCGCGTCGATTTCTCTGACTCCTCACATGGCCGACATTCAATATTTGATTTATTTAATCGTGCCACGTTTTCCTCGGTCTTCCTCTATTTCTGGTTACATTAACATCATTAACATATAATTTTTTTACCATTATTTCTTTTTTCATTCTTTCCGTATGTCCAAACCATCTTAATGATCCTTTCATTATTTTGTTCATGACACCATCATTCGCACCGCATTCACAACTTATATTTTCATTCGACACTCTATCATACACAGAGTATCCACACATTTGTCTAAGAGATCTCATTTCTACTGAAATTATTCCACTTTCATCCTTCTTTTGCCAATTTCATGCTTCGCTTCCATACATAAGGGTCGGTAGAAGAACACCATTGTGCACTGCCATTCAAGCTTTTTCAAATAACTTACTTTGAATAATATCAGAAAAAATGGAAAGACTTAATGATGAAGAAAGAACAGTCATATTTCAGTTTAAGAACGACTCTATTCGCAATAAAATGTTGCTTCCGTTCGCAAAAATTCTATACAGAAAGCTCAGTTGTGCTTTTTATAGCATAGCTTAAACATCGTTCGCTCGCGTACTTTAAAGATTATTTTACTGTAATTCACCCAAATAATATTAGAATCATTAAGATTTTTTTGACACATGGAAAGAATGATTGAAAAATTCGATATTCAGCTCAAACAACAAGCATGTCTTATATGTATGAGGTATGCATGCGATACGATTTTATGATAAATGTGAATATGTCCAAAGTAATGGTACTTAAAAAATAAGAAAGCAAGACAGTCTGCAACCTTAGCGTGCATGGTGAAAATGTGGATGAATTTTTTTTGCAACATTTTGAATGTATACAAATACTTGTAGACAAATTCTGGATTTTACCCATTGCAGGTAAATTTTTTATAAAGATTAATTGTATCTCAATAGAGACGAAGATGTAAATTGTTTTCTCGGAACAGAATATGATGGTCGAGGCGCTTATTGAACTTTTGACCTGTCATTGGTTGGGTTAAGCGATCACTTTATGTTAACAACATTCCCCATTTCGCACATCTTACGACCACCACGTCTGACAATTTTTTGGTAGATGAATATATGCTACAATGTTGAAGAACACTTCACATTTTTTAGTTCAATCTACACTAGCGTCATCCATTAAGATTGGGTGTATTAGTAATTTTTTTGTTTAGAAAATACGTTTACATAGGATGGGAATGTGAAGAAAGATATTGAAAGAAGTTAAGACATAATGTTAAAGAAAGTATATGTAAACGACGTAAATGGAGCTAGAAAAACAGGAAAACCGTGGAAAAGGTAGCACTATCAAACCAATCAAATATTTAATATACGTGATGAGTCGGAGAAATCGACATGCGTGGATGACACAGAATATTGAGGAAACGAGAGAAGTATGCCAGAAAAGAATCAAATCAAATCAAATCAATCAAATCAGTTTATTTTCTCAAAAGACATTACAAACAATTTTTATAGTTTAAGGCATCTATTGAGAACAGGTAAAACATAATAAATATATAATACCAGGAACGCATGAGAGATGGTTCGACATTAGGAATACAAGATACTCTCCAAAGTCAAGAGTATTTATCTTCTGAATGTACTTTCACGAATATGAAAGACATCGATCTCCGAAGCGGTCATGTTCAGCAGTTTGATTGTACTCCCCACCGGCATCACCAGAGGCTGGTTGGTTCTGCATGTTGGGAGATAAAACTGTCTGTACTGAAGCTGTCGAAGATAACCATCCGGAACATAAAGATGGATAGCCTCCAAGATGTCGGAATTCTCAAAGAATCCCCTGATAAGTCTGAAGAAATGGGTAAGTGTGCACCCATCCCTTCTTATCTGTAAACTATTGGTCCCCAGCATGCCCAAGAGGAATGCAGTGGGATAAAGCCATGGATAGCTACCAAACTCCCTCATGTAGAGATTTATTTTTATTTTTTTAAAGGAACATAGAAGTTCCCGCCACATACCCGAGGCTGTTATAGGGCGTAGCGGCGCCTTTTTATCAGCCTCGCTCGTATACTCCCTGGGCCTGTCCCCGGTCCATCCGGGACTTATATTTAAATACGGCAACAACAAGGGGGTGCCAGACCACATTTAATCTACTCAATTTCACTTCTATGCTCCGCTGTACTTTATTGAATAAATAAATAAGCATAATATATAATACATGAACATTTCAGGAACATTATATAAAAGATAAAATATACACCGCAGGAATATACAGCGGGAAGAACAGGAGGGGCAGAGGAGACAAATGCGGGATGGGGAAAAAAATAATAATAACGTAGAGTACAGTTTTTGGCATGTAGGACAAAGGACGAGGTTTAGGAAGCATTTCATAAAATTAAATAAATAAATAAAACCACTGCACAAATTATTATTATGGCCAACAGGGAGAGGAACGAGACCCGTCACAGAGGGGCAACCTCTGTAGAGATATCTCCAATGTAGAGATATCTCAGAAATCTTTTCTGAACCCTCTCTAACATGAGCGAGTATCTCGCCTCGTGGGGAATCCATATCACCGAGCCACACTCGAGCCGGCTCCGGACCAATGAGTTATACAAAATTCGCAAAACATAGGGATTCTTGAAAACTCTACCAGTTCGGAGAATAAATCCCAACATTTTCAGTGCAACTCCACATATTTTCTCGATGTGAGTATGGCGGTCGTGTGGCGGTCTATTATATCTGTCTACCCCTTCGAGGTGACGGTGTGATAATTAGTTAGTAAGTAAATTAACCCTTGATTTAGGTCTCTTAAAGTGGTTAGACCAAGATATCAAGTGATAAAAGTAATGATAGATTTTGGTTAGTTAACAAATAGCAGACATATTACTTACTACTTTTATGTACTTTGATATAATCATTCTTTTGTACGAATAACTTAATTATGTATTGTGGTAGTATTAAAAATAAATAAAAAACACTTAAACTTTATTTTTGTCAAAACAACTGGTTTCGCTCCCGCCTGAGCTTAGCCAGGGTTGCAAAACAAACTGAATGAAAGCAACTGATTATTTTATTTATTAATATAATCAAATGATTTTACTGAAATGTCTTGATGGAAGTTAATTTTAAATAATAATTAAATAACGATGTTTTTTAACTACTTCCACTTTTGTCTTTATTTAGACAGCAGCCGGTTTCGCCAGGCCCGCTGGCATCGACCTACTGGTCACACTATTGTAAACTTAGTCCTTTATATAGATACAGATCAGGGGTGGTAAATATGATTCCTGAAAATTTACTGAATTCAGTAATAATAAAAACAAAATTGCCCTTTTTTTCAAACGTTATTTATGAATAAAATTTAAAATCCATTGTGTTGAATATAAATCTTCTTGAATACCTGTAATACCAATATTTAATTTCAGTTAATTTTACATAAATATTTGAAGATTATTTTTGTATAGGATCATGTTTACCACCAATGATTTGTATGTATATAAAGGACTAAGTTTACAATAGCGTCACCAGTCTGTCGATGCCAGCAAGCCTAGCGAAACCGGTCGCTGTCGAAATAAAGATAAAAGTGGAAGTAGTTAAAAACATGGTTTTATTTAATCATTATTTAATATAATTATTTTCCGGTAAACAGATTACTCCTGCTATGATGTGTCGGTTTGGCCAGGTTAGATTAGGTGAGGTTATGTGAGGTTAGGTTAGTTTGTGCGAGAGAAACCCGCGAGGCTCGTTATTTCAGTTCACACAGTCAACTAACCAGGTAACTAGCGGATAAATATTACCTAACCACAACTGGCCAAATGGGATGCATCATTACGTCTTCTGGGGCTTCCTCCGTCTCGGGCGAGGCGGCACTGCTAAGCGTGATGCTGTGAAATAGGGAGAGAATCATATCCGCTAATTACAAGCTTATTCAGATTGTTTCCCGGAGATGTCTGTAATCTTCAAGGGATCCCATACATTTCGTTACAGCTGTATGCTTGGTATAACTTACCAATGGCGAAAATTAACATTCTACGTATATTTTGAAATCACCCTCATACAGTACTTAAATCGTTTTCATTTTAAACTGTTAATGAATAAACTTTGTTTTTTGTATCACAATTGTATGTTATTTAACGCGACAGCTGTTTCATCAACCAATGTTGACATCATCAGGTGTTACGATAATATTATTGTAACACTTGATGATGTCAGCATTGGTTAATGAAACAGCTGTCACGTAAAATAAAATACAATAATTGTGATACAAAAAACAAAGTTTATTCATTAACAGTTTAAAATGTTAAGGTATCATAGTGTTTCGGCCAAAACAACGGACTGTTAAATTGTTTTCAATATTATAAAGAGATTCTCCGAAGTTTGAATTATGCATGGTGATTATTACATTAGAAGCAGAAAAGAAAAATAGGTTATCAGTACCTATTTGGCAAAAGCACACTTGTCGATTTTGATATTTAAATGACCATATGTCATTAAATACGGACAACATATACGTATTATGGCAAAAGCTGTAGTATTTTAACAAAACCCATTAGAACAATAATACATGTCATAATAAAGCGTGAATGACATATCAAAAATCTGCCAAAACCGTGTACATTTTTTTTAATAAATAAAAATATTCATAGTTTAAAAAATATTGTTGACACATACTCATGGAACTTCTTAAAACTTTAAAATTCCTTCAGAATACGAAAAAATGTAGTGTGCTTTTACTCAAAAGGTAAGGAATGAGTTTATGAAATTCAGAAAGAAATGTATAATTTAAACACTTCAATAAGCTTTAGCAAAGCGAAATATTTCACTCCCTGAAATTATATATATCGATTGATTATCTTCTGCTGACAGGTTTGACTGTAATGATTTGACGACTTTCGTGGCAGAGTGGTAAGGGTTCTGACTGCTATACCGAAGGCTCCGGGTTCGATTCCCGGCGATGGCAGTGTGATTGTTACAATGTCTTTGTTCTGGTGTAGAATTCATGTGACAATAAAATGGCGATAGATTAGCTACCTATCACATGCATGAGAATTAAAATAATAGCTAAAAACAAATTGTATACAGTAATTGGGTTAAAACGACCTGTTGTATAAAAAATGTATATTTACTCGTATATACTCGTATATATATGATATCATAACAGTGTTAATAATTATAATAATTTATAGGTGTAACTAAAACTATTGAAAACAATTTCCCAGAAGTGAATAAACCACATATATTTGTAATTCTCCGTACAAAAAAGTAATTATTGAATTAAAAATAACTTACCCTTTAAAGACCTGGATATAACAATTGTAATTTTTTCTTCTAAGTTCGCCAACATTTTGATAGATGTTGTCTGACAAAATTGATCATATTTGTAAACAATTTAATAATATTTAAATATGTATCTTTATTATATGTATTACTGAAGAAGGACTGGTTGTCTGAAAATGTCTGATATGTAATTTTAATAGTGTTGTATATACAAAGTATAAAAAAGATAAATAAATTGTTAATTTCTTTAAAAAAAAGATATCCAGGTTATTCATTTGTTATTTTTATGAGCTGTAGGGTTAAAGTGCTTTATAATGAGAACAGTCCGTCCTTACACCCCGAAACTGTATTCTCTTCTTCTTTTCGCAAAACAATGCACTCTTTCATGTTGCGTGTCAGGCGGAGGTAAATGGCTTTTTAAATACCGGTCTTTCAGTTATTGTACAAACGCACCAACTTTTTAATGTATATACGCGATGCGTTGTAATCACTTTTGACTGAATTATACCCACATGCAAATGCATGTTTTACATAAGATTGATGAAACGTGTGTACCTATCCAATATAATATTTAAACAAAACTTCAACATTATGAACAAATATTAAAACAAAAACAACGACAACAAACCTTTACGCTCTTTACTTGAATAATATAATATGATCATCAAATGCATGTTTTTCCTTTAATAACGATGACAAACTCCGTAACAAGAATGTACATTGAATATGAAAATGGCCGTTCACATTGGAGTTCTGGTCCCAACCCTTATGTATGAGAGCAAAGCATGGAACAGGCAGAAGAATGATGAGAGCAGAATAAAAACGGTAATAATGAGGTCCTTAAGACGTATGTGTGGTAGAACGATTTATGACAGAATTTCAAATGCTGATCGATCAAAAAATCGGGTGGTGGTCTAGGGGATAGAAGGCTTGGCTTCTGATCAAGGGGACATGGGTTCGAGTCTGGACACGACCAGATTCCTTCTTCATAATAATGAGCTATTTTCTGCTCACATTGAAGATTGTAAAATAAATTCTTACATCATTGATTTAAATCTTTGGTTTAGTCTTTAAAAAAAAAGGTATAAGAAAGGAGTGTAGAGCTGAATAAGGTATTTTGAACTAAATTATGAAAGGATCGCTACGTTAGTTGGACATATGGAGCGCATTTCTGGAGAAATAATGGTAAAAAAAGTGTACGTTAATAATGTAAATGAAGCACGTAGTCGAGTTAGACCGAGGATAACATGGCATGATCAAATTAATCAAATTTTAAAGTTTGGTCATGTTTGAAATCGGAGTAATCGACGTGCGTGTATGACTCGTTTTATGAATGTGGAGGAAGCTAGAGAGAGTAGTGTGGCGGCCCGTTCTCTCTGCCTACACCTGCGGGGAAACGACGTGATGGTTTGTTGTTGTTGTGGTCAAACTTCGTATTAAATCTTCTACTTCACAACTTTAAATTTGAAGGATTGGTTTGTACCACACATTTTTTGTTGTTGTTGGTTCCATTAGACCTTTTTTTAATGTGGTAATTCGTGTTACTTTCCACATTTGTATACAGCATGTTATTACTCAATAACTGCTTACATTTTTTTAGTAATTAATCCTCATGGCATGTGATCTATCGCTATTTTTTGTTACGTGAATTCTTCAACTAAACCAATGACAGTGTGACAATCACATTGGCATCGCCGGGAATCGAACCCGGGACCTTCGGAGTAGCAGTCATAGCTCTTGCCACTATGCCACGAAGGTCGTCAAATTTATTTGATTTATTTAGTTTATTTTGTAATCCTGACGAATCTCCGACGGGTGCGAAACAGGCTGTATTTGACAAAAATATAGTAATGTAAAAACTAGTAAAAATTTTAAACTGTTCGTGAATAAACTTTGTTTTTTGTATCACAATGGTATTTTATTTTACGCGACAATTTTAAAGGCCAAAAAATGTAAACTAAATGTTATAAATAACCAAATTCCTTATTATTCCCCATAAGTATAAAGTACATTAAAATCTTTTCCCCCGTGCAATCTAGTTAAAAAATAATAATAATACCTTCAACTTTTGTCACCTTTCCTATTAATGTAATCTATGTACTTCCTGTTATTGTTTATCGTTTTAAATTTGTTATGTTTGTTTAATCGTTTTTGACTCTATACTATGTGTAATTGTTCCTTCTAATTACTGTTTTATTATTATTATTAATATTATTTTATTATCATTATTTCCACTTCTTCTTCTTTTAATAGATCTGTCGAACTGTGACCCAGAAATCATATCTCTTCGGATGATGAGATCCAGCTGTCCCTCCATCTCTTAGGCGGTCTTCCAGGTGGGCGTTGTCCGGAGGGGATTTCATAAGCGGCGGTATATGCGAGTCTGTCACCATCCATTTGGGCTACATGGTCCCTCCAGAATCTTCTTCTGCATCTACTCCACTGAACGATATCCTCTTTTTCGCTGGTTTTTCTTATGTCTACGTTGCGGACACGATCTCGGAGGGTTTTTCCAGTAATTGATCTTAGGACCTTCATCTCTGATGTTCTTAGTGGTCCCTTGGTTCGCACAGTGTCAGCCCGCGTCTCTACAGCGTACGTCATGATAGGTCGCACGCATGTTTTATGGATTCTGATCTTGCTGTCGATACGCATGTGCTTGTTCTTCCGGACCAGATTCTTTAGGCATCCTGACACGGCAGAGGCTTTACTGACTTGTTTACGTACTTCGGTATAAAGGTCACTTTGGCTGCAGATCTCCACTCCCAAATACATTTTTTCCACCTTTAATATTATCTCTTATAAATAGTAACTAATCGTTCTTTTAATTAAAATATTTAGGTACCTAACTCAAATTGACATAGAAACAAATATACATAAAGATTCGAAAAATCACGAAAATTTTACATTTGATATATTATTGTAACACCTGAAGATGTCAACATTGGTTGATGAAACATCTGTCACGTAAAATAAAATACAATTGTGATACAAAAAAAAAGTTTATTCGCTAACAGTTTAAAATGTTAAGGTATCATAGTGTTTCGGCCAAAATAATAGACTATTTAAATGGTATAAGTGGTTTTAATTTTTTTTATAACATAACTAGTTGATAATTGTATAATACTTCAATTGATACGTAGTTTTGTATGGCTCAGACATTTCATGACATATCAGTCAACATTGTTATATCAAGTACGAGACGGCGAACTGTCATCGGAAAATTTCGCGATAATTGTATGTTTTTTAACAACATAATATCCATATTAAATCTGTCACGATTTTTTAATTAACGCATTATCGCATTGAGTCTCAATTTCGCATTGGACACGCACTTTAAATAATAATGATTGTTTGACCACTTTCCAACGTACAAAGTTGTTTTTCTTAATACAGATAAACGGTTGATTAAATAATAAAAAAAAAAACTATTTTAAGTCCACCAACCTTGAGAGAATTTTACCACTTTATTCAAAATAATTATCTCTATACACTTAAAGTTTCATACACTTAAAGTTGTCATCGCAAACAAAAACCTATCCAAAAAAGCTAGAATGGCAGTTCACAATGGTGTTCTTCTACCGACCCTTATGTACGGAAGCGAAGCATGGAACTGGCCATAGAAGGATGAAAGTAGAAAAAATGCAGTAGAAATGAGATCACTTAGACGAATGTGTAGATACTCTGTGTATGATAGAATGTCGAATGAAAATATAAGAAGTGAATGCGGTGCGAATGATGGTGTTATAAACAAAATAATGAAAGGATCATTAAGATGGTTTGGACATATGGAAAGAATGAATGAAGAAAGAATGTTAAAAAAATTATATGCTAACGATGTAAATGGAACCAGAAATAGAGAAAGACAGAGGAAAACGTGGCACGATTAAATAAATCAAATATTGAATGTCGGCCATGTGAAGAGTCAGAGAAATCGACGCGCGTGCATGACACGAAGCTTGAATGTTGAGGAAGCGAGAGAAATATGTCAGGAAAGAAAAGTGTGGAAGTCCATTCTTTCCGCCTATCCCTTCGGGGAGACGGCTTGATGGTTAGTTAGTTAGTTTTGATAATTACTCTAATTTGTATAGCGCCGTTTTCGTGAATGACTCACCTCAAGGACGCATTGACAACGTTTTTAGTCGTGGGATGCATCTTAGAACAGAAATCAGATAACATAATAGTTGTTTAAATTTAATATCTTCTTCCACCATTACTTGTTACCCATTAAGGATGGTCAGACGTGGAGAAGGAGATATAACCCAGAGCTCTGCAATCTATACCAGGACGTCAGTGTGGTCAAGTTTATAAAGATTAACAGACTGCGCTGGCTAGGGCACTTTCACCGCATGGGAGATTTAAAGCTCCCCAAAAAAATGTTGTATGACAATCCAGTTGGACGAAGAAGCGTTAACAGGCCGAGACTGGAATGTTTGGATGGTGTCATGTCAGACTATTGTATCCTGGAGCAGCAAGACTGGGAGGTTGAGGCCAGAGACAGGACGGGATGGAGGCGTTTCTTGGAGGAGGCTACGAACCACTAAGGGTTGTAGAGAAAGAATAAGAAGATATTCTTCTTCTTTCTTGTTGTAGTCTGTTCTCCAGAGGGTTGCTCCTCTTATGAGGTGGACTCCCAGCTGTCCTTCGAAGAAGAAGACCAAATTTTATTTAAAAAAAAAAAAAAAGACTAACATCAAGGATTTACATCAATGATATTAGAATTTATTTTACAATCTTCAATGTGAGCAGAAAATAGCTCATTATTATGAAGAAGGAATCTGGTCGTGTCTAGGCTTGAACCCATGTCCCCTGGATCAGGAGCCAAGCGTTCTATCCCCTAGACCACCACCCGAATTTTGTTAATCGTGCAGGATCAAATCAATCACATACTCGTATTGAATATCTGTTGAATTTTACGAATTTTGAGGAGATGGTTAATTAGATAGTTATTTTAATGCTATTTAAAAAGGCATATCCAAAATATTATATGTATTTTACGCTTTCGTTTTCATTTTCAGTCACAACTTACTCAAGTAGTGACAGGCCGTAATTACAGATTTGATATATAAATTGAGGTGGTTACTTTGTTAACACTTAAAAGTGAAACTTGACCAATCAAAATACGAAAATTTACGTTCGTGAGAATATTCGATTCATGACTTCATCACCTTAAAATGTCCTGTGCGTTATTATTATGAAGATATACTGTAATTATTATTTCTTAAAGTTTCATACCTTGGAATCGGTTTGCAGCCAAAGTGTATTCACATCTTTGCTGTTTCTTGAGATGCCACTTGGGCGTTCTTAATTTGATAGTTTCCCAATAATTAATACGAATGAAAACGTCTGTTTTCTAGAAGTTTTATTAAATTTTATGTGAATGACATGTCATTCAAACATGTTTCGTCTGCCTAAGGCATTATCAAATGTAAGGTAAGGCCTAAGACAGGTGAAACATGTCATTCACATAAAATATAATAAAACTCTTCTTTTCATTTTTATTAAATATTTATTATTACTTTTTACATCATTATTCAAGAAACTATAAACAAGAAATATATTGACTGAAGCAAAGATGGCAGTGCATAATGGAGTTCTAGTCCCGACCCTTATGTATGGAAGTGAAGCTTGAAGCTGGCAGAAGAAGGATGAAAGTAGGATAAATTCCGTAGAAATAAGGTCACTAAGAAGAATGCGCGGAAAAACCATGTATGATAGAATATCTAATGATGAAGTAAGAAAGGAATGTAAGGAGGATGAATGAGTGATAAATAAAATTAAGAATGGGTCACTAAGATGGTTTGGACATAAGGACCGAATGGATGAGGGATGAACGGTTTAAAAGATATACAGGTTTACAAGTAGTGTGAATGGGAAAATGAGTCGAAGAAGGCCAAGGAAGACATGGCATGACCAAATTAATCAATTACTGAAAAGGCGACCATGTTCGAAGTAGGAACAATCGACGGGCGTGCATGTCACGATGTGTAAATTTAGAAGAGGCGCGAGAATTATGTCAGGATAGAACAGTGTGGGGATCCATCCTATCTGCCTACCCCTCCGGTGAAACGGCGTGATGGTTAGTTAGTTAGTTAGTTGTAAATTCAAAACACCTTTTTGCACTTTTCACAAAGACGTCTTTCCTCAGTTTAGAAATTTTAGGAAAAAAAAGTATAATTTGGTGATTATTGTTTTGCTTTTATAAGTATACGTGTTTCGAATTTCAGTATAATTGTTAAGACTATTTGCTGTAGAAATAACTGCAGTATACATATACACTATAATTAAGCCCCTTGGATCTGGCTGGAAGTAATCATAAACAAATAAAGGAATAACGAAATAAAACAACGGCGATTTTAATGAAGTCAGAAGAATGGAGTGAGTTAAAAATAAAAGAACATCGCAGAAAAACAAAGGAGAGGCAAATGCATTGTGGCTATATACGTAGTGCTATACATATGTGGCTCGGTGCCTACATTATGTAGCTTTCAGTTCAATCGGAAAACGTGTTTCAAACCTGAATGTCGAGTCTTCAAAATTAAAATCTTAAATGTTACTTTAATACTGACTGCTTATCAGTTGCGCAGCTAGGGTAATTTCGGACCCAGTGTACAAAAGAAATTATCGTAATTTAAATTTATTAAATATTCAAATTTTAAAATACTGTATTTATCTTCTTCTTCTTCTTCTCCTACCTGGCTATAGTCGTGTGACCTGTTCTGCAAAGAGTTACTTCTCCTGCGAGGTGGTTTTCCACCAGTTCTTACATATTTTTAATAAGTATTTCACGAGGAAGAATACGTAGAAGCTGATAGAGAAGTCTGGTGGTGTCCATTTTTTTGACATAATCGTACCAGTTCTTCATTTGCTCTCTATTCATTTTATGATATCTTCAGTCTCACACATTTACCTTATTCTGGTGTTCCTCACGCGTTATCTTAGTGTTTCGTCTACTATCATTCTCAGTGTTAGGGGAGATGTAGGCAATGGGAGTCAGCTGGCAATGGTAGTCACCCCTTTAATTCGAAAACAATACGCGTGATGGCGGTTTCAGTGACGTCATACGCTAGCTGTATGCCGGTAACACCCGCGGTAGGCAGCTTACTCAGTTCGCACCACGTGCTAGAGAGTGGTAGACGTAACAAGTTTTTGCGCCCTTGTGATCTAACTTTTCGAGTGGACAAATCCGAAGGTAAGGATCAAACTACTGAGTGTTTATTTTTGCGCTTATGACATGTAATGACTAAAGCGTTTTAGATCGTGATTTCAAACTCATTTTACCACTATCACTTTTAATTTTATGTCAAGGTAGGTTTTTTCTCTTTTTTACCGATGTAGGCAATCGGAGTCAGGTGACCCTTATTGTTAACATTTCCTGTCTTCGATAAAATAATCTTATTTTTGGTTTGTAGATACCGAAGGTTCGTCCTAGAAAGACAAATAAGGCTAACTGGTCTATAGCTGACCTGAAAAAGGCCGTGGAGCTCATCGATGAACAAGGTTATTCAATAAGAAAAGCCGCGAAAACCATGAACATCCCATTTTCGAGTCTTCAGAAGAGGTACGCGAAAAACATAGATAAAGAAGAAAATTCTGCAGGAATCGAACAATACTTCAGCGTCAGATATAAACACTGATGACTTGTACCAGGACGACAAAGACGACGATGCAGAAGATTCTGACAACCAATGTTTTGTATGCGGCGAATTCGGGCGAGATATTGAGATGTTGTTCCAATGCACTTCTTGTGGACTTTGGGCTCATTCAGATTGCACTGGGTGGGACTCAGCTTGCAATTATGTGTGCGATTTGTGTTGACCACCATTGCCAACCGATGTGGGTATGTTTAACAGCATTCTTAAGGAGCTCCACTGGCTGAAATGTCCAGAAAGGATACAATACAAGCTCTGCTGGACGGTATATAAGGCGTTGCATGGAATGGCACCAGCTTATATATCTGAACTCTGCATCAACGAGAACCTGAATGCTAGACAGTCTACATTGCGATCAGCTAAGTCTTCTGCGATCGGTAGATTGACTGTGCCAAAACGCTGTCCAAGCACAAACTTTGGCGACCGAGCCTTCGCGGTAGCCGGCCCTTCAGCCTGGAACAGTCTTCCAGCAGACCTTAAGTGCATTGAGAATCAATCAGAGTTTAGATCGCGACTCAAAACGCACCTTTTCAAATTATCATTTCCTGACAGGAAGGGCTGATCGATTTCGTCGGGTGCAGCCCTCATACTAAATATGTTTATATATGTTTTTTTATCATTATTATTTTTATTATTATCTAGTTGATAAAACGGAGCATCTTCTACAGCGCCCTTGAGATGAGCAATTCATAAAAATGGCGCTTTATAAATTATCCAATTTATTATTATTATCAACATTCCGCCCTTCTCACGACACCACGTCTGACAAATTTTTGGAACTTTTATATAAGTTAATATATTTTAATAACTTCACTGTTGGTAGGTCCATCTACACTAGCGCCATCCAGTATTTGTCTACAAGTATTTGTATACAAAAAAAAATAATTATCATTGTTCGAGAAAGGTCTTCAACGCAGGATTGCATTAAATATTAAGGATTTAAAAAAAATATATGTAATGTTAGGCCTCTGAAAAATTATTTTTATATTTATTTAATTGTTGTCTGTCGCGCTAAAAAATCTTACGTATTACCGTGATAAGCCAAGTTACAGCTTTCTTCTAGCGCCTTATCTCGGGAGGCGAACTCGAGGCGACTTTGCAGTGATAATTACAGTATTTTATAGTTTCTTTTAAGCAACTTGTCACGGTGTGAAAAGCTGCTGGGTCAAACCTGATCACGGCAATGTAGATTTAAATTATTTTACAACACAAGAAGCAGGTACTTACTTAACTACCTTCGTAGGTGGAGAAGACAAACCGGGCCATGCGAAGGGCATTGATTGTTTAATGATGATTAAAAATGGCGTGATATTCCATTTTAAATATTTTTTAAGAATTATTTATATTAAATACTAACTAACTAACTAACTAACTATGAAGACAGAATGGTAAAGAAGGTATATGTAAACGGCGTGAACGGAGCTAGAAATAGAGTGGGGAGTCTGGGAAATCGACGTGCGTGCATGACAAAATGTATGAATGTAGAGGAATCGAGAAAAATATGTCAGGACAGAACAGTGTGGCGTTCCATTCTTTCTGCCTTTCTGTAAGTTAGTTCGTTAGTTAGTAACTTACTAATAATAATAATAATAATAATATGCTAACTTTTAAAGCGCCGTTTTTGTGATGTAATCACCTCAAGGGCGCATTAAGACGTGTTTTAAATCTTAAAAATCTAAATGTGACCGCTTAAAAAACGATCGGTTTAAAAGTATAGTAGAACAAAGTATAAATGTTTAAATTGGGTATGAAATATGAAAAAGATGGGTTTTCAATTTAGATCTGAAATCTGTCGGATCATTTATGCATCTAAGGTGTGAAGGGAGATTGTTCCAAGCTGATGGACCGGCTACCGCGAACGCTCGATCCCGAAATTTGTACTGGGGCAACGCTTCGGCTCAACTAATCTTCCTATTGCCGAGGAGTTCGCCGAGCGAAGTGTGGATTTCCGTGAATTTAGGCTGTCCGTTATACAGAGTTCAGATATATAACTTGGTGCCATTCCATGTAGCGCTTTGAAGACTGTCCAGCAGAGTTTATACTGGATTCTTTCTGGACTTTTAAGCCAGTGAAGTTCTTTGAGATGTTGTGTTATATGGGACTTTTTTGGAATGCCTTTAATGAGCCTTGCTGCTGCATTGAACGCAGATTGAAGTTTGTTTATTTGTTGTTTTGGAATGTTTGCATAAATTCCATTACAATAATCAAGTCGTGACACAACGAAGGAATTTACAAGAGTTTTGAAAGTGTCATGGGGAATACTCCTTTTGACGGATTTTAATCGTCTTAGGTGGAAGAAACTAGCGCTGACCGTGTTATTAATTTGGGATTTTAGAGACAGATTTGCGTCAAGATAAACACCAAGAAGCTTTGTGGAGTTTTTGGGAACGATATCATTGTCAGCTGTTGAAATTGAGGAATGATCGATATGATGTTGACGCTTTGCGGAAGACGTCCAGAGAAATTCCGTTTTGGATGGATTTAGTTTAAGTTTGTTTGATGCCATCCATCTGGATATGGCATCAATGCAGTTGACAGTTATTGACGTAAGATGTTTGGTGTCATCAGGGTTGCAGAAAAAATAAAGTTGCTGATCATCAGCATAGCAATGTGAGAGGAGGCCAAAGGATTCTATTATTTTGGCAACGTCATTTGTAAACATGATAAATAAAAGGGGTCCTAAAACAGAGCCTTGTGGCACACCAGATTGGATGTTAGTAAATGAGGATTTTTTACCTGCTAGCTGCACAGGTTGTGAACGATCCGACAGATATGAATTTAGCCAGTCTATGGCATTACCTCTAAAACCATACGTGATCGCTAATCGTTGGATAAGATATGAGTGATCAATTGTGTCAAACGCAGCGCTCATGTCCAGAAGGGAGAGCAGTGCCAGTTTGCCCGATTCGTTTGCCAGTACTAAATCTGACATGACTCTAAGCAATCCCGTCTCCGTTGAATGGAAACGTCTGTAGGCGGATTGTAATTTATGCAAAATATTATTTGTCGAAAGGTGAGTTGAAATTTGGGAGGCTACAATTTTTTCAAGAACTTTAGAGATGAAAGGTAGATTTGAGACGGGCCGGAAGTTACTAAGATTTTCGGAATCTAGTTGAGGTTTTTTTAATATGGGAGAAACAATAGCTTTCTTGAGCAAAAAGGGGACTTGTCCTGTTAGAAGAGATTTGTTAAAAATTTTGACTAAAAATGGAGCAACATGGTGACAGCATCTCTTGAGAAGCAATGTCGGAATCGGATCAAGCGAACACTGTTTATTAGGTGCGTTTAAGATAAGTTTAATCACTTCTTGAGGTGTTGTGATATTAAATTTAGTTAGAAGTTTTCCCTCATATGTCGTGAAAGTTGGTGGTGTTGTAGATGAAGTCGTTGCACGAATCACAGCGATTTTATCTTCAAAGAATTGGGCGAAGTCCTGAGGAGATAACTTGGAAGAGGCCTTTTCTTGTTGATTATTTCCGAGTACTGATTTAACGGAATTCCATAGATGTCGGGGATTTTCCTTTTCCGATTCAATTTTACATTTCCAGTACTCCGATCTTTTCTTCTTGATCAGGTCTCTAAAAGAATTCTGCGATCTCACCCAGGCTTCTCTTGAAGAGCTTAGACCTGTGTTTCGATGCATACGTTCAAACCTTCGCATTAGTCTCTTGTTTCTACGACATTCTTCATCAAACCATGCATTAGACACTCGCACCCGGAGTGTTTTTGTCGAATGTGGAGCATGCTTGTCGAGAAGAGAAGTAAAAACATTGTAGTAGGTTTGAACTAATTCATCTAATGACATTTCGAGGGTATTGTTATTATATTTTTCATAAACATGTGAGTTCATCAAGTCTCTTTCAAATTTTTCGAAATTGAAAGAGCGCCATGTACGTGAAGTGAAAGTTTGAAACACGGGTCGTGGTGGATGGAAAGGGATCTCCGTACGAATCATTTTGTGGTCCGAGAGTCCAATATCTATAACACTTGCCGGAGTGTTAACAGCATTTTTGTTGGAGATGAGGATATCCAGTAATCCACCTGCGGTATGTGTTGGCTCGGTAACCCATTGCTTGGACCCATAGCATTCCATCATGTCTAGGAATTTATCACTAGACGATGAGGTTCTCTCTAATCGGATATTGATGTCTCCAACAATCATCCAATGTTCAGAGAGGCTGGCCGCGAATTGTAGCAGTTCCGAGAATTCTTCGTAAAATTTAACGCAGGTTGATTTAGATCCTGGTCGGTAAATAGTGATAAGGGTGAAAGATGATCTTCCCGATGACACGCGACACCCAAGATGTTCAAACGTCTCGAAAACTCCGATTTTAATTCTCTCAATATGCAAGCCTTGCCGGGCGATAGTGACAATACCACCATGGTTTGTAAAATTAAGGTTATCCCTTGATTTTTCTTTTCTTATGGGTCTCGCTTCATCTACCGTCACATAACCAAGAGCTTGCATATTTTTTAGACATATAGAATCGGAACTTTCGTGCCACGTTTCTGTTAGGGTGAATAGATGTAGGTTTTGCGTTTTGAAGATATTATCTATTTCATCTTCCTTATTTCTAATTGACCGAGCATTCCAGCTTCCAATTCCAATGTGTTTCTCCCGGAAAGAGTCTGATACCCGGTTCCCTTTCGTCGATTCTGCACTTGATACGGCGAGAGGTGGTCGTTTCACTTTCCTGCCAGCACGACATCCTCTGTGTCTTATCTTCTTAACATCTTCATCAGGTTGACGAAGAATATTAAGAGATATTAGGATGTTGACGATGTTTTGGTCAATTTCACTGATTCTACTTCCGACTGATAATAACAATAAATCTTCCTTTGCGTAGTGTTTGTGGATAGCGCACATCGAAACAGATTTAAGCGTGTCTTGTTTACAGCACCCCCATACTAACTAACCATCACGCCGTCTCCCCGAAGGGGTAGGCAGAAAGAATGGACTGCCACACTTTTCTTTCCTGACATATTTCTCTCGCTTCCTCAACATTCATACATCGTGTCATGCACGCGCGTCGATTTCTCTGACTCCTCACATGGCCGACATTCAATATTTGATTTATTTGATCGTGCCACGTTTTCCTCGTTCTTCCTCTATTTCTGGTACCATTTACATCATTAACATATAATTTTTTTACCATTCTTTCTTCATTCATTCTTTCCATATGTCCAAACCATCTTAATGATCCTTTCATTATTTTGTTCATGACACCATCATTCGCACTACATTCACTTCTTATATTTTCATTCGACACTCTATCATACACAGAGTATCCACACATTCGTCTAAGAGATTTCATTTCTACTGCATTTATTCTACATTCATTCTTCTTTTTCTTTTTAATACCATAAAATTAAATAAATAAGAATATAATATTTGTTTTTTTTAGTTTAGACCAGTTACGAACCTCACCAGAAGATGGCAGCTTTCAAAACCCGCCAAAACAAAAAAAAATGTATTAACTGATTGGTAGATAAAAGATGAGGAACTTTCCTTTGAGTATTTCCAGGTCTCGTCAATACTCAACTCACTTAATAGAAAGAGTAAGAAAATTGACGAGTGACAAAGTTTGGGATGTGCCAGGTGCCTTTATGAATGGCAGGGGATGTATGGATCAAATTTTTGGACTTCGTACATTGACAGAGAAGTTTCTGGCCAAAAATCGCAAACTTTTCTGTGCGTTTGTCGACTTACAAAAAGCATATGATTACGTTAATAGAGAAAAGTTGTGGAAAATATTGTCTGAATATGGAATAAGTACAAAACTGATCACGGCAATTAAGTCGCTATACACGGAAAGCACTGCTGGTGTCAGAGTAAATGGAGATCTTACAGCCTGGTTTGATATCAATAAAGGTGTCAAACAAGGTTGCGTAATGTCCCCGTGGTTATTTAATCTGTATATGGACAATTGTATGAAAGAGCTGAAAGGGTTGGATGTAGGTGCCAAAATGAGCGAAGTGTCAGTAAGCTGTCTCTTGTATGCGGATGACGCTGTCCTACTTGCTGACAACGAGCATGAACTACAAGTCCTGGTGAATTGTATGTATAAGGTATGCATGCGAAATGATCTGATGATGAATGTTAATAAGTCCAAGGTAATGATTTTTGAAAAGGAAGAAACCACGACAGTCTGCAACATTAGCGTGAATGGTGAAAATTTGGAACAAGTAGTTGAGTTCGTGTATTTAGGTAGTATGTTTACAAGAGATGGGCGAGTGGAGAGGGATATTGAAAGAAGGGTTGGGGCAGGCAACAAAGTGAATGGTGCACTTAAAGTTGTAATCGCAAACAAAAACCTATCCAAAAAAGCTAGAATGGCAGTGCACAATGGTGTTCTTCTACCGACCCTTATGTATGGAAGCGAAGCATGGAACTGGCAAAGGAAGGATGAAAGTAGAATAAATGCAGTAGAAATGAGATCTCTTAGACGAATGTGTGGATATTCTGTTTATGATAGAGTGTCGAATGAAAATATAAGAACTGAATGCGGTGCGAATGATGGTGTCATGAACAAAATAATGAAAGGATCATTAAGATGGTTTGGACATATGGAAAGAATGAATGAAGAAAGAATGGTAAAAAAATTATATGTTAATGATGTAAATGGAACTAGAAATAGAGGAAGACCGAGGAAAACGTGGCACGATCAAATAAATCAAATATTGAATGTCGGCCGTGTGAGGAGTCAGCGAAATCGACGCGCGTGCATGACACGATGTATGAATGTTGAGGAAGCGAGAGAAATATGTCAGGAAAGAAAGGTGTGGCAGTCCATTCTTTCTGCCTACCCCTTCGGGGAGACGGCGTGATGGTTAGTTAGTTAGTTAGATAAAAGACCACCGAATGCTATAATAGAGGATTGAAAGCTTGCAACACACTGCCGGGTATATGGTACAACAGTGAAGTACCTTAGCAGACACATTCCACATTTATTACCATTACCACATTACCCTGAAGATGGAGACTGCAACGATCTCCGAAACGTCGGTCGAGAAGGTGAAATCACACGTTGTTACCCAAAATCACACAAAACGTATTGCTGCCAACAGTGAAAATCTACCCAATTATAAGAAAGCTTGGCTTTATTTTTTTTCTTAGATCGTTTGGCTTCTGAGCCACAGGACTTGGGTTGAAGCTTAGACCCAAACAGATTCCTTCTTCATAATGATGAGCTATTTTCTAATCATATGGGAGATTGAATATTAAATTCTAACACTACAGATTTCAATTTTTGGTGTATTTTTTAAGTACATATTATAAAATTATTGTTCATATTTTACAGCGAACTTCTACCATGAAAAATCAGGTACATACATAAGTATTTTATATTATACAAAAAATGTAATAAAATAAATATTTATGTCATGTATTTATCATTTTTTAAATACTTTTACGTTGACGATTTTTTTAACACTACATACACATTTTTTTCTACTTTTGAGTGCTCCCACTTTCGATAAGTGGAGTGTTTTAATTCATAAAAAAAACATTATAGAATTCCAGCGTTAACGCCTTTACTCTATAATATTTTTATATTGTTAAATAATGTACTATTAATTTTAACTTTTTAATTATTCCAGTCTACAGGCACAGCGTTGGAATGCCGCGGCTTCGTTGGCTGGACGGTGTTCTGAAGGACATAATTGTTGGGAGTAGAAGTCTGAGGAGTAGAAGTCCTGGGCTCAGGATAGGGTCGGCCGGTGAAACTTTTTAGAAGCGGCCGAGGTCCACCCAGGGGTGTAGAGCTGGAGAAAAGAAGAAATTGGTTTTATTCTCATAAATAGAAGTTGGTGTTTCTACGTACTCTCAATGTTTAAGCCTAGGTTCTTAAGGATACGACGATAACACACCCTTGTGGGCGTTTGAGACTTTCAGGGTGCCAGTGGAAGACCCAGAAAAATATAGAGCTTGGGCAGATAAAAAAAAATAGTCTAAAAATACAAAAAAACACGCCAATTACGTAGGTACTAATAAAGCATAACATACATAAAAGATTTTATAATATTTCAAAATTCAACTATGTGTTTCTAAATATTTGAAAAAACTTTTATGGGAGGGGGGCGTTGAACGTGTATTTTTCTTGTAAAGAGGGCGGTGGCCCAGAAAAGATTGTAAAAATATGGTTTAAGACATAACTACGTATGTTTTTTTAGTTGTATAAAATAGTATTAATTTAATAGTCCATTGTTTTGGCCGAAACACTATGATACTTCAACCTTATCACTGTTAAAATTAAAAACACTCTTATAATATCACAATTTCTTTTAATCCACCGAGTGTCGTGACAGCTGTTTCGCCAACCGATGTTGGCATCATCAGGTGTTACAACAAACTTGTTGTGCAAAAATTATTGTAACACCTGATGATGCCAACATCGGTTGGCGAAACAGCTGTCGCGACACTCTCAGTGAATAAAAAGAAATTGTGATATTATAACAGTGTTTTAAATTTTAACAGTAATAGTTATTTTAGGTTAAATCGAAAGTAATTTTTCATCTCCGAGTCACATTTTTATATGAATATTAATGCATTAGTACTGCATTATTGGTCCATTAGACTCGCGTACGATTGTATGCCTCGGGCTTCCAATTTGATATTTGACAGCTTAACAAACACTATCAAGCGTCTGTGTTGATACGTACCAAGTACCTGGTATATACTTTTAACAAATCCATTATACCCCTCGTTAAAACAATCCATTAAGATGTAGGCAAATATTGTAATGAAAGTCACTTGATAAATGTGTAGGTCATTTGCAATGTTTCTTTCGTGTACACCCAAGTCCATAAAATTAGAAACACTTTAACATATTTAAAAAATATATAATCATGTTTTTTATGACTCATTGTATTCCCAGAGTAATTGAAATGATTTGTAAAGAATATTAGAATACAAGCACACATTACTAGTTTTTCGTTACTCAAACAATAAAGTATACTTCAATATTAAATATTTAATATTAAAAATTATTAATAGGGCACTTTCTAGTTTCATTTAAAAAATATTTTTATTCATTATTATACCACTTTCATTTAATGGGTAAATAATTATTTTTTATTTATTTAGACATACAATAGTAAAACTGTATGCCCATGTAATACTTATTGTGTATTTTGATTAATTTGTTATATTTGTTTGTAATTGTCAAAAGATTTCGATAACTTAATTTTTACTATGACTAACCACACTAATGAGTTTTTTGCCCTATAAATAGTAAGTCTTTTCATTTTTAACTTTAGTTTATTGTAACACCTGATGATGCCGAAATCGGTTGGCGAAACAGCTGTCGCGACACTCTTAGTAAATAAAAATGATGTGTGATATTATAACAGTGTTTTAAATTTTAAGAGTAATAATTTTTATTAATGCTAACGCATCGATACCAAAGATACATTTGAAAATATTATTGCGTTACAGACAAAGTGAGAAATACAGAAATAAGAAAATTCTCCAATATTGAGGACATCGTGAGATTGGGCAGAACGAGGAGACGATTCTGGCAAGACCATGTAAACCGTATGGGCACTTATTGAATCGCATCATCGTCATCATCATCCTCATCCTCATCCTCATCATCATTATCATCATCATCCTCATCATCATCATCATCACCACCATCATCATCATTATCACCATCCTCATCATCATCCTATTCATCATCATCATCACCACCATCATCATCATCATCATCATCATCATCATCATCATCATAATCATCATCATATTCATAATCATCATCATAATCATCATTATCAACCTCATTAGATTATCCCATCTAATTAAAAATAAGATTTTGTTAGTTAAGTGCCTCCAAATTTATGATCGCGTGTGTACACCGCGTATCGAACTATAGCGATGTGCGTATATCTAAATTACTATTTATTCTACAGAACAACCAATCTTCCATTTGTTGAGGATCGCATGAGTTGTATGCAAAATTGAATACTGATTAACCCATTATTTATGGCCGGCAGTCGCGTAGCTTGGAAGCGAGGGCTGGAGATATTGTGTGCGTGGGGGAACAGCCAATGAAAGTGTGTGTTTCTGTATCAAGAGAGAGAATTAACTCGGTGTTTTAACGCAAAACGTCAATACTCTAATCTACCAATCGGGAACTTGCAAAAATGAGAAACGCAGACGAAAATTTTATTTTAATTATTATATAAATTATTATGTTCAGGGGACAAATACTCTTGACTTTAGAAAGTATGTTGTCTTCCTAATGTCGAACCATCTCTAATGCGTTCCTGGTACTTTGTTGTATTTTTATAATATTTTACCTGTACTTAATAGATGCCTCAAACATTTTCCTGTTTGTAATGTCTTTTGAGTTAATAAACTGATATGAAGTAGATGAATTCGTGTATTTGGGTAGTATGTTAACAAAAGATGATGAGGTATGCATGCGAAATGATCTGATGTGAAAGGAGTGTTCAGAAGCTCTCTTAAAACTTTCCTTTTTAAGAGAAGCTTTCCTCACGAAAATGGCGCTATATAAATCATCATCATCATCATCATCATCATCATCAATGTGAGTGGCAAAAGAAGTTGTGAAAGACCAAATTAATCAAACACTTACAGGCGGCCACATTTGAATTAGGAAAACTCGACGAGCGTAAATGTTACGTTGTATGAATGTAGAGGAATCTAGAAAGGTATATCAGGACAGAGCAGTGTAACGGTCTATCCTCTCTGCCTACTCCTCCGGAGAAACGGCGTGATGGTTAGATTGTTAGTTTCAGTTCTAAATGAAGAAGAAGAAAAATAATCACGGACATTTTCATCAATATTTGATATAGACGTCATTCTTCAAGAAACAAAAAATATGATTAATTAGCTTTCATTGTTTCGTTCCCAGAGCTTTCACTTCGCCCGCATACGGCCTTAAAAGCACGCGGATCCCAATGACAAGGCTGATGTCTCACTCACCGTTGTATACCGGCCTAATGTGGGAACAGAGGCCGCTACCAATCACACGCGCGGTATCCAATCGAAGCCTTCCTCTGGACTAAAAGCTCCGGTGTTACGAAAGCTTCGTTGAATTGCAATCAGAGGATATGAAATGTTTTATTAATATGCTGTTCTATTGAACATGATTTAAATGTTCAATTTAAATAATGTCATAATAATATATTTTTCCAAAAGCTAGGGTTTCTTCTATATTCGCTTTAACTTTGTGTTGTGGATTCACATCGGAATAAATAAAACTTTTTTATTTTCACAACGTTTTATATCACTTTTTGCAGACATGTTTCGGTTGTGACACAACCTTTTTCAATGCACGAATTTTATTATCTAAAAGTTTAATTTTTCTTTCTAAATTTGTGGTGTGGCATTCTTACCTAATTATAATATAAACTAACTAACTAACTAACTACACATCACGCCGTTTCCCTGAAAGGATAAGCAGAAAGAATGGACTGTCACACTTTAACCGATACAGCACTCCATCGCGGGAGACGCGGTGTGATGGGTTGCGAGCCTCATCGCCACCAATAGGCATCTCCCGCGTACACTTCGATCGTCCAACATCCACAAAATAAATCTAATACAAATAATACAAAATACAATGATATAAAATAAAATAACATAATTAAAACAATTTAACACAAAATGTTCTTTTTAGATGGTGCACATATTGTCTATATATAATATAATATTAATAAAATTGTAAATTTGTATTCACATCACTATATTATTTTCAATAACTAACTGGTTTCGCTCCCAAGTAATTGAATGTTGAGGAAGTGAGAGAAGTATGTCAGGAAAGAACAGTGTGGCAGTTTATAAAATCAAATAACTAATTATCTAACTTCCTACTCTTACTAACCATCACTCCGTTTCCTCGGAGTGGTAGGCAGAGAGGATGGACCCCCATATTGCTCTGTCCTGACATACCCCTCTAGCTTTCTCTACTTTCCATGCTCACATCGAGAGAAAATGTAGAGTTGAGCTGAAAATGTTGGGATTTATTCTCCAAGTAGAGTTTTCAGGAATCCCTATGTTTTGCGAATTCTGTATAACTCATGGTTGGGTGATATGGAGTCTCCACGAGGCGAGATGCTCGCTCATGTTAGAGAGGGTTCAGAAAAGATTTCTGAGATATCTCTACATGAGAGAGTTTGGTAGCTATCCGTGGCTTTATCCCACTGCATTCCTCTTGGGCATGCTGGGGACCAATAGCCTACAGTTATTATCAGGGAGATAGGTTCATACTTACCCATTCATTCAGGACGTATCAGGGGATTCTTTGAGAATTCCGTTATCTCGGAGGCTATCCATCTTTATGTTCCAGATGGTTATCTGTGAAAGCGTCAGCACAGACTGTTTTATTTCATTCGACATGCTTCTAGTGATGATGGCGGGGAGAGCAATTAAACTCGCTTCGGAGATCAACGTTTTTCATATTCGTAAATGTACGTTCAGGAGAGAAATTCTCTTGACATTGGAGAGTATCTTGTATTCCCTATGTCGAAACATCTCTTATGCGTTTCTGGTATGTATAATATTACAAATTTATTATATTTTACCTGCTTTCAATAGATGCCTTAAACTATAATAATTGACGTTTGTAATATTTTTTGACAAAATGAACCGATTTGATTAGAAACTTTTAAATAAAATAACTTTGTTTTATGTATCACAATTGTATTTTATTCTACGTGACAGCTGTTTCGTCAACCTATGTTGACATCATCAGTAACACATGATGATGTCAACATAGGTTGATGAAACAGCTGTCGCGTAAAATAAAATAAAATACAATTGTTGTACACAAAACAAAGTTATTTTATTTAATAGTTTAAAATGTTAAGGTATCATAGTGTTTCGGCCAAAACAATGGACGATTTGATTTGATACATTCATACATCGTAGCATGCATGCTCTTTAATTTTTCCGACTTCGAATGTGGTCATCTTTTAGTATTTGATTAATTTGGTCATGCCATGTTTTGGTTGGTCTTCCACGGCTACTCTTTCAACTCACACTACTTGTATAAATCATTTTAACCATTCCTCTCTCGTCCATTCGTTCCATATGCCTAAAACATCTAAAGGATCCTTTATTAATTTTACTTGTGATACAATAATCTTCCTTACTTAGTTATAAAATCTTTTAAGTTATAAAATATGATTCTATAATAGTTGCTTCACGGTCGCCACTTGTCTATTATTCAATCATTAAGATTGCAAAACAATCTGATATCATATATATCGTATACTGAAAGCTCAACAGTATAGTGAATCCTCTTCGAGTAATACAGCATTTGATAGTAGTATAAAGCACACTACATACCTTATCGCGACATAAATCTCAAATGAAGAGTGTTCCCCGCAATGAAAATGGTCTAAGCACTGCAACATTATTATATACTAGAGAATCGGATTTGCTATGCAAATCCTCCGACGTTTTCTGATATAAAATATACACACGCAAGAACATAATTAATAATGGAACAGGTCTCGTCATTTTATTACTAAATATTAATTAAACAATAGAGAAAAAAAAACTTTATTAACTGTTAATATTTATAACACTGTATACATTTTATAACACGATGACCTTCGTGGCAAAGTGGTAAGAGCTCTGACTGCCATACCAAAGGCCCCGGGTTCGATTCCCGGCGATGGCGGTTTTGTCACACTGTATTTGGTCCGGTGTAGAATTCACGTGTCAGTAAAATGGCGATAGATTAGCTAGCCTCTAGTTCAGTTTGTTTATCACTTTTGAAGGAGCAAAAAATGTCTCATCTCTTATTTATAAAACTACAATTCTTTTATGGAATATTTTGATTTTCTTTATAACTGAGAAAACTTTCGAGAGACCGATAAATTACAGAATATGGTGTAAATATTATAAAGCAACTCAAGCTCACGACGACCTCTGTGGCAGAGTAGCAAGAGCTATGACTGTCATACCGACGGACCCGGGTTCGATTCCAGCGATTGCAGTATGATTGTCACGCTGTCTTTGGTCTGATGTTGAATTCATGTGACATTAAAATGGCGATAGATTAGCTACCTATACGTCATGAGAATAAATATTATAGCAAAAAAATGTTTATAGTAATTAGATTCGAACGACCTATTGTATACAAATAATAATAATAAATTTTTATTATTTACTTTTTGAGAATGTTGTGACAGCTGTTTCACCAACAGATATAGGCATCATTTTGGTGTTACAAACAAGTTGTTCATTGTCCTTTTTCAAAAAGTGAATAATACATATTGTAATATTATAACAGTGTTATAAATTTTAGTTCCATTCTTTCTGCCTACTCCTCCGGGGAGACGGTGTGATGGTTAGTTAGTTTTTAGTTTTATAAATTTTAGCAGTTAATAATGTTTAATAATCGTAGTATTTCGGCCAAAATAATGGACTATTTAAAAAAATACATTTTCAAATTGCAAATTTTCAAAACGTTTTTATTTAAATAAACTTGTCAGGCATGTCAGTCTGTCGCCTAGCCTGGCGAAACCGGTAACTGTAAAAATAACGACAAAAAGTGAATGTAGTTATTTAAAATACATCGTTTTATTTAAAAACGTGTCGCCTTTCATTTGTCACGTCTTTTATTTATATCAAAAGTTAACTACAATGATATTTTAAAATTATTTAATCTCTAAGATGGTTGAAGTGCGGGAGATACCTATTGGTGGCGATGAGGTTCGCAACCCATCACACCGCGTCTCTCGCGGGGGCGAAAGGAGAAGGATGGAGTGCCGCATCGGTTAAAATGTGGCAGTCCATTCTTTCTGCCTACCCTTTTTGGGAGACGGCATAATGGTTAGTTAGTTAGTTAGTTAGTCGTTTTATTTAATTATTATGTAAGATGAACTTCCATCCTTCTAGAAAGTGATTTCATTCACATCAAATAAATACTTTCACATTGTCGATGCATAAAATGTATTAAAATCAAATCTTGTAGAATGTGTATTGCTGGTGCAATTATTACGACTGATCAAATTTATGAGTTTTAATCTGATTTACATACCTGTAATATAATTACGTCATGCTAATGTGTTTGGCAGCACCTACCTGCCAACTGACTTGCCCCTGCTGCCAGCTTCCGATTTAGTTACAAATGTGTACCGGTTAGTGTAATCAGCGCTACTGGATCTATAAATCCGGATCGCCTGAGATGAGACAGTTTCATTGTACGGAGGAGAGAGACTAAACGAGATCAAGAGAAGGAATATTTATAATCATATGCACTAAATATTGTGAATCATTCAATGTATATTACGTTAACGAAAGGTGATTATTTGAAAAAAGAAAAAATAATTGTGGCGATTAGGTTCGCAACCCATCACACCGCGTCTTTCGCGGGGGCGAAAAAACAAGTATGTAGTATCGCATTGGTTATAGTGTGGCAGTCCATTCTTTCTGCCTACCCTTTCGCGGAGATGGCGTGATGGTTAGTAAGTAAGTTAGTTATAAAAAATAATATTTTATTTTTACAAACACACTTTTCACTATTGATTTGATTTTTCTATCACTTTTCGATCCGGAAGGTGTGGATACTTCTGGATCGTTGAAGTTAATGATAAATTCTGTATTTAACCAGACTTTATTCATAACAATGAAAAAATCCTTCTTTCTTGATGCTGCAGCAAGAGGCTTTACCTCCGAAATCGGACGGCCGTTCATCATCTGCACAATTGCCTCTACTTCAGGAATGTGGTTTAGATCTCTTATCAACGTCTTTTTCCACTTCCCAACAAAGAGTTTTCCAGAATGGAATAACAGAGCGATGACTGTCATGGGTCACAGACTCTGGCACATACTGCCCCTTTTCTCAGGTGGCCATCTGATCCCCTCACATAATTTATGGTGAGACATTCAGAGTGGGTGTTGGACGATCGAAGTGTGCGCGGGAGATGCCTATTGGTGGCGATGAGGTTCGCAACCCATCACACCGCGTCTCCCGCGGGGCGAAAAGAGAAGGATGGAGTGCCGCATCAGTAAAAGTGTGACAGTCCATTCTTTCTGCCTACCCTTTCGGGGAGACGGCGTGATGGTTAGTTAGTTTTTTAGTTAGTTTTTTAATTTTAGATAAACTTAAGGCGTTAACACTGTGAAATTCCATAATTACATTTTTTTATGAATAAACACACTGTTTTTTCCACATTGAGTTTATTTTTCTCGACATGTTTCGAAGGCTTACACCTTCATCGTCGGGAGAACGATATAAACTGTTAACGAGTATATAACGAGTAAACTGTTATCGAGTATATACTCGTATATGGTATAGAGTAATTTGCATTACGAGCAAAACAGACTTTGAAAAAAAAAACCCTCCCGTAACGAGCGACATTTCGCATAACGAGTGACCAGAAAGCCAGAATAATTGTGATGTTGAGATCCAAGTTGAAGACTTTGGTGACACATGTAATTTTCACTGATTGGATCTTGGACTTAGACTTGGATCTTCTGGCTTACAGAGGTTCAGCTCTAATGGCTATTCCTCTTACGTCGGTAGGAAACATTGTTGGAATGTGATTTGGTAGTTGTTTTATGATGGGGCTAAAGTGTTTGGTCCTTCTATGAAAAAACATTTTCTTGAGATGAATCTGCCACTTTATGTCTTGCTTGTTATGGACAACGCTAGTTATTTAGATTTTTTAATGTTTTTTGAAAATGGAATCAGTATGTTATCTTATTTGAATAAACATTATAAATAAAAATAAATGGGAACCATTTCGCTAAGGAACGTATTATCGTATTTTACATTGATTTTTATGGTAAAAATTGTTTTGCTTAACGAGTGTTTCACACGACCAAATAAATATGGCCGAGCCATAGAGGGATCCCTCCGCTTACCCGAAGCTGTTATAGGCGCAGCGACGCCTTTCGTCAGCTTCACTCGTGCACTCCCTAGGCCTGTCCCCCGTCCATGCGGGACTTACGTAAAAAAATATATATGTATATTTGCAATCAAGGGGGGCCCAGACCACATTTAAGCTACGCTACTCTCCCTCGTTGTCCCGCCGTACACACATAGCAATACAACAGCAAAAGAAAATGCACAATTGATACATAAATAACATATGTTAGGGAAAGAATAAAAATAAATAATGCACTGCAGGAGGCAAAGGAGGGAGGGAGGAGATATAATGCAGGATGAGGGAAATAAGGAAATTTATTTAATATGTGGAATTGGGAAGGTAACATAAAAAGTTTATACCATATATATTTAAGAGATGAAACATATTGCAATTGAACCAAGGAGGAGTAAGTAAGATTCTGGAACGAATTATTCTCGTTATATGAAGCACGATAAGTATGTCAGGATATAACAGTGTAGTAAGCCATCGTCTCAGCCTACTTCTTGTTAGGTTATGTAGGTAGGTAGTCCATATATAAATATTTTTAAATGGCTCTACAGCTCATATTGAGCCTTAGCCTACATCAGCCCTCGCCTCCAAGCACTGCTGTCACCTGCTTCGGCCTCCTAGTACTCCATTTGAAATAGTTGTGCAACGACCTTCCTTACCTCATCCTTCTATGATAGTCCCGGCCTACCGACTGTTTTTCTTCCATTCGGAGATACCTTAAGGGTTCACTTTGGTACCAGAGACGACTTCATTCTCTCCACATGTCCAGTCTATCTCAGCCTACCCAGACTTGGGTGCTTTGTAGACATAAACATTGTAGACTTACATATTAAGAAACTCAATACAAATATTTTATCAAAACAAAAAACCCACTGCTTCATCCAAATATAAAACATATTCTCATAGACATTTCTAATTGCACAACAACCTGTCGAATCCAAGAAGTAAGAAGTTACGGTCCGCCTCTGTATGAAACAGACTTTTATTATGCCCGCAGGATACTGCGGGATCTGCCCAGAGATGCTGGATACCGGGCACGGCCTTATCTCGGTCCATTTATCTTAATCTTCTAAAACGTACTCACTACCGATCTGGGAGCAAACCATCACCTATATCTACAATCAGATAGAAGCAGAATCGGCTTCAGGAAATGGTGTTGAGAGTTGTAACAATTAGTTACCTTTTGTACACTTTATGTTCAATTAGCTACCTATTTATTGGTGCAATCGTGTTCTTACTGATTTTTTTTAAGGATCAATAACTTTCCTGGACGATTTTCCATTTCAAATGTTATCTTAACTGTAAAATTGAACATGATTTTTTTTGTTTCTTTTGACATATTATATTTTTACTAACTAACAAAATATATAATCATCACGTCCGTTCCTCGGAAAAGTAGAAACAGAGGTTAGTAAGAAAAAAACAAACATCATTTTTAAATTTTATGGGAGTAACACAACACAAAGTGATAGCGAATATATTGTACGAGTAGAATCACTCTATCTTGTGGATTCACAATTGATTAATTTTTTATTAGTGTTGCAAAAATACAATGTTTCTTAAATGTTATTTAAAGGTAATATGTTGTCTTACTTTACGAAATCATTGTATTTTCGAATCATTTTTTGGCACATTTAATAAAACATTTTTCGAGACTCAGAAACCTTTCCTCAGTGTAGAAATTTTAGATTGATAACAGTTATGTAATATATTGTCTAACTATACGAAATCAGTGTTTTTTCAAATATATATTTTTTGCACTTTTAATAAAACATGTTTCGAGATACAGACACCTTTCCTCAGTGTAGAAATTTTACAATGATAGAAGGCGTCTAAGTCCCGAAACACCTTTGCGAAAGTGTAAAATATTTTTGTGAAAATACAAGTTATTCAAAAGATCACACAACTCTATTTCTCTTTTTCTTTTTTATAAACTTTGTATATACAAGACTTATATTAATAAAAAAATAAAAATTACATAGATATATTTCGGAAAACCAGTCCTTCAGTGATACATATTATAAAGATACATTTAAAAAATATTATAAAATTATTTACATGATCTGACAGTTGTTATAAAGATTCTATGATGTTATAAATATGTATAAAAATGTTATAAAATTCAGATATTATAAAAATCTTTATAACATCTGTCAGATCGTGTAAACAATTTTATAATATTTTTAAAATGTATATTTATAATATATATCTTCTTAATATAAGTGTTGTATATACAAAGTATATAAAAAAGAAAAAGAGAAATAAAGCATCATAACAACACAAAGTATGGCGTATAAAGAAGAAAGATCACACAACTGTTTAAAAAATCCTTCAAAATTTGTATTTGCAACACTACATATCACACAGTGATTCTATATTCGCTATCACATTGTGTTGTGGATTCACATTGGAATGACTTTTTGAAAACATTAAATTTTCACAACATTTTTTCACACTTTTCGCAAATATACTTTTCACAAACAAGTTATGTGATCGTCCAAATACATTCGATTTATTATGTCTCATTTGGAAGAAATAAATATAAATATGTAATCAAAGATGTGATTCTTGTTTACGTTGGTATAAAAAATGGCTATAAATTGTACATGTTATTAACAAAGGTATGTTATCTTAATTTTAAGAGAACCGATCACAATAAATAACTTCAGATCAGACGCGATCTGATTCTAGCCCGGTCCTTTCAAACTGGTTCACCGCATTGTCTAAACTCGAGCACTTTGGACCAGTACATTATTTTAAAACGCATACTTAGAACTCTATTGTCATTATGCTAATGAGGAAACGGTTCCAGTTTGAAAAACATAAGTAATTGTCTTTAGAACGTTTACAAATTGTGAGTAATGGTCGCCTTGGGCGAAATTATAAGTTTCCTTACTGAAATACGTCGGTAGCCTTTTCTAAACAGCTTTGGATCGATTATTATAAATAATATTAACTAGTTTAATTAACGAAACTCTGCTAGCAGTATTTACGCCGTCGCTCTAATGAGCTTTGACAACGTCATTATTTAAAATTAAAACATAACGTAGTTAGAAAGCTTATTAAGGCTCGCCTTTGAAACAATCATTAAATTGATTGTTTTTTAACTTTGTATCACAACACTTTATTAAAATTAAAAACTCAAAACATATGTTTCAGAACATAAACGTCCTTCATCAATGTAAATATTGACTCGTAACTGGTAACTAGTATTCTAAATAATCAAATGATTTTACTGAAATCTCTTGATGTTTTTTAACTATAATACTTCCACTTTTGTACTTATTTCGACAGTGACTTGTTTCGCCACTCTGACTTGGATCGCGCTATCTTTATTTTTATAAATGTGGTATGTGGTAACTATCTGGGTGTGGACTTATGTGGGGAAACGGATCTACCGTGTGAAGTGATGGGGCAAGTAACAAGGCTGCGATCATTTCAGGATGCTTGAAGAATTCAAATTGGAAAAACCCTGACATGAAGATCAGCAGCAAAGTGAGAATTTATAAGACTTGTGTGCGACCTATCATGACATGTTGGATCGAGTGCAGGGCGGACACCACAATGCGTCAGAAATGAAGACGCTCAGAAATATATCTGGCAACATACTGCAAGAGAGGATAAGGAATACACGGATAAGGGAGATATGCGAGATCGAGGATATCGTAAGGTGGGGAAGGCATAGAAGAAAATACTGGTATGCACACGTGAGGAAAATGGATCCATCCAGACCCCCCTTCATTGTGTTACACTGCCAGCCCCATGGTAGACAACCCCCGGGCAGACCATCAAAGAGATGGATCGACAGCTGGGAGTCGACCTCGCAGGAGGCCAATTCCTTTTAAGAAACAGGCCACTAGGCCTACACTAAGAATAAGAAGAAGAAGAAGAGGTATTTATTTTATCGAATTACTCGTATTCTGCGCCTTTCAATAATTTACAAATTTCCATAAAGCATTCAAAATAAAATTTCTTAGCGCGAATCGATAGCAGCACATTATGTTCACCAGATATAAATCTTTACATGGAACAAAGCTCTGTTGTTCTGTCACTGAGATTATAATTTATAAACTTGTTGCTCATACAAATGTTCTAAGAATGGAGTGGAATGTACCGCAAAGAATATGTCTAATTGTTGATACTAAAACTCCGCAAATGCAAATTTTTGAACATAATTGTATACAGTTTTCATTGTACTCATAAATAATATCTAGTCTGAACAAAATATATATATATATCAATGTAGTAATGTTCACGATCACATCAAGATCATATCAAAAAACATAACAAAATTATTTATTTTTATTTTTTATTAATAAATAAAGATATTAAGACTGTGGAATTCTTGATAAAATTAAGGCGTTCACACTGTGGAATTCCATAATGATGAGTTTTGTTTAAATTAAAAGACAGTTTTTTTCCATTTTTGCGTTTTTTAAAAATGTTTTAAAGGTTTTATCATCAGGAGAAATAAATGTTATTAGATATCACAATTTATTTAAATGAGTTTGTCGCGACAGCTATTACGCCAACCTATGTTGGTATCATCATAACAATACCCTCGAAATGTCATTAGATGAATTAGTTCAAACCTACTACAATGTTTTTACTTCTCTTCTCGACAAGCATGCTCCACATTCGACAAAAACACTCCGGGTGCGAGTGTCTAATGCATGGTTTGATGAAGAATGTCGTAGAAACAAGAGATTAATGCGTAGGTCTGAACGTATGTACCGAAACACAGGCCTAAGCTCTTCAAGAGAAGCCTGGGTGAGATCGCAGAATTCTTTTAGAGACCTGATCAAGAAGAAAAGATCGGAATACTGGAAATGTAAAATTGAATCGGAAAAGGAAAATCCCCGACATCTATGGAATTCCGTTAAATCAGTACTCGGAAATAATCATCAAGAAAAGGCCTCTACCAAGTTATCTCCTCAGGACTTCGCCCGATTCTTTGAAGATAAAATCGCTGTGATTCGTGCAACGACTTCATCTACAACACCACCAACTTTCACGACATATGAGGGAAAACTTCTAACTAAATTTAATATCACAACACCTCAGGAAGTGATTAAACTTATCTTAAACGCACCTAATAAGCAGTGTTCGCTTGATCCGATTCCGACATGGCTTCTCAAGAGATGATGTCACCATGTTGCTCCATTTTTAGTCAAAATTTTTAACAAATCTCTACTAATAGGACAAGTCCCCCTTTTGCTCAAGAAAGCTATTGTTTCTCCCATATTAAAAAAACCTCAACTAGATTCCGAAAATCTTAGTAACTTCCGGCCCGTCTCAAATCTACCATTCATCTCTAAAGTTCTTGAAAAAATTGTAGCCTCCCAAATTTCAACTCACCTTTCGACAAATAATATTTTGTCTAAATTACAATCCGCCTACAGACGTTTCCATTCAACGGAGACGGGATTGCTTAGAGTCATATCAGATTTAGTACTGGCAAACGAATCGGGCAAATTGGCACTGCTCTCCCTTCTGGACATGAGCGCTGCGTTTGACACAATTGATCACTCATATCTTATCCAACGATTAGCGATCACGTATGGTTTTAGAGGTAATGCCATAGACTGGCTAAATTCATATCTGTCGAATCGTTCACAAGCTGTGCAGACTTCTTCCGCAAAGCGTCAACATCTTATCGATCATTCCTCAAGTTCAACAGCTGACAATGATATCGTTCCCAAAAACTCAACAAAGCTTCTTGGTGTTTATCTTGACGCAAATCTGTCTCTAAAATCCCAAATTAATAACACGGTCAGCGCTAGTTTCTTCCACCTAAGACGATTAAAATCCGTCAAAAGGAGTATTCCCCATGACACTTTCAAAACTCTTGTAAATTCCTTCGTTGTGTCACGACTTGATTATTGTAATGGAATTTATGGAAACATTCCAAAACAACAAATAAACAAACTTCAATCTGCGTTCAATGCAGCAGCAAGGCTCATTAAAGGCATTCCAAAAAAGTCCCATATAACACAACATCTCAAAGAACTTCACTGGCTTAAAAGTCCAGAAAGAATCAGTATAAACTCTGCTGGACAGTCTTCAAAGCGCTACATGGAATGGCACCAAGTTATATATCTGAACTCTGTATAGCGGACAGCCTAAATTCACGGAAATCCACACTTCGCTCGGCGAACTCCTCAGCAATAGGAAGATTAGTTGAGCCGAAGCGTTGCCCCAGTACGAATTTCGGGGATCGAGCGTTCGCGGTAGCCGGTCCATCAGCTTGGAACAATCTCCCTTCACACCCTAGATGCATAAATGATCCGACAGATTTCAGAACTAAATTGAAAACCCATCTTTTTCATATTTCATACCCAATTTAAACATTTATACTTTGTACCAATCGTTTTTTAAGCGGTCACATTTAGATTTTTAGATTTAAAACACGTCTTAATGCGCCCTTGAGGTGATTACATCACAAAAACGGCGCTTTAAAAGTTAGCATATTATTATTATTATTATAAGGGTCGGTAGAAGAACACCATTGTGCACTGCCATTCTAGCTTTTTTGGATAGGTTTTTGTTTGCGATGACAACTTTAAGTGCACCATTCACTTTGTTGCCTGCCCCAACCCTTCTTTCAATATCCCTCTCCACTCGTCCATCTTTTGTAAACATACTACCTAAATACACAATATTCTACTGTTAAATCGAAATATCGCGTATTTTGTAATATTTTTCATCAAAATGTACTTACGAATTCTAGTAATTCAAACAAGACAGCAATATAAAGTGAAATATCACATGAGAAAGAATCAGGTTCGAGCGCTTACATACATTGTTGCATACGAGATATCTATATATTATGTATTTCTCTTGATAATATCACGTGGTAAAAAAGTGCAAAGCAATGAAATGAGAACACTATGTAAAAAGGATATCTTCATTACATATACATTCCTTTTCCTATAAATTTAAAGCCACCAGTGGGGTCCCGCAGGGTTCACATCTTGGCCCTATTTTGTTTATTTTATTTATCAATGATATCGTTGATGTATTTCACGATGTCCAGGTATTGCTCTTCGCAGACGATCTGAAACTTTTCAGAACTATAAAGGATAGCAATGACTGTAGAACAATACAAACTAACCTTGATAGATTAGATGCCTGGTGCAACGCAAATAAACTTTACCTAAATCATAGTAAATGTCAAGTGGTTAGATTTCACAGAATAAAAAAGCCATTTATATTAGTATTGGTCTCCTATTCGCTCGCCCCACATGTACATCATCCGGTCACATATTGGACTGGTAAATTACCATAACTTTGTTTCTTACTGTTGTTTTTTTTCGTAATTTCTAATTTCTATCATGTTATGTTCTTTTCAATCCTATGCATGTAAATTCTAATTTATATTATGTTATGTTCTTTTCTATCTCATGTAATTTCTAATTTCTCTTATGTTATCCTTATTCTCGTTTTTGTGTTTTGCCGTTACATGTTAGTTGTCTGTCTATTTGCCCAAATTTTTATATTACCTTTGTAACTAAACATGTCATTTTTGTAAAAGCCCTTGCGGCGTTTATGTCAAAATAAATAAATAAATACTTAACATCTTTCGTGTAGCCATCATTTCTTTGTTTAGACATTACTTCAGAATGAGTATATAAAAAGGAAGAAAATAATAAACTTAAAGAATAAAACAAAACAAAAAACGTAAAAACTCTGTACACACATGGAATTGTATATCATTGTTAATGTAACAGTAAGTTAGTCACCTGTCCTATACGCCCTTGTAGGATCACGTTGCAATCATTCTCTAATTCAAATACAACTTTCATCGGGTCGATGGAGATGTTGATGTCATAAGGCGGTGTATCGTCATCGGACTGGAAAGAGAACATTATGAGAATTGCAACAACAAAAAAACAATTCAGTATCAATCTCGAGAATGAGGCTTACTCCGTCGTAGGTAAGGGTGGTGTTGACATCACTGAAGCACGAGGAAGATTGCTCCATTTCACTTGCGACCGTTGTGATATTGTCCATGAAACTTTCACCTAAAATATTACAACAAAATTCAAATAAGTGCTAGACATTGGCTACAAGGGTTGAGTGAGTTTAGATGCACAAAGAAATCACTATTGTCTTGGACCCAAACTGTATACTATCATGAAACTAACTAGCAATCACACCGTCTACCTTGCGAAGGTTGGCAGAAAGAATGGACTGCCACGTTGTTCTGTCCTGACATACTTCTCTCGATTCCTCTACATTCATACCAATGTATGTCATGCACGCATGTTGATTTTTCTGACTCCTTACGTGAACAATATTCAATATTTGATTGGTTTGATCATGCCACGTTTTCCTCGGTCGTCCTTTATTTCTAGCTCCGTTCACGTCGTTTACATATACTATAATATTATGAACAAAAATTAAAAATAACCCATACAAAATGACAATAGAAAAATACAAAAAGTAAATTACTTTTGAGATAATAAAAATAAGTGAAGTTTTTATAGAAAGCTAAAGTGTTAAAATAGTGGAATTCCATTGTTAATTTGGAAGGAGAAATTGTAACACTGTTCATGTCCACCATAATTATTAAATATTTTCTCATGTGTAAAAATACTTATATTTTTACACATGAGAATGGAGGTTGCCTACGTAGCATGCTGTGAAATTTATTTATTGTTTCTTGAACAATGATGTAAACTCCATATTAAAGAATTAATACAAATGAAAATATCTATTTTATACAAGTTTTATTATATTTTTTGTGAATGCCTTGTTTTGCCTTGCAGGAATTATCAAATACTGTTGAAATTACCCTATAATAATGCATTTCTAAGGCGAAACATGTCATTCTCATTAAATATAATAAAACTTCAAGAAAACAGACGTTTTTATTCGTATTAATTATGCTGTGAAATATTTTAAAAACTTAAATGTACTTGGTAAATGATCAATAAATAAATATTTAATATTACAATGAAAAAACTCACTTCATATACCTAGATAAAGGAAGAAAATAAAAGGTATTAAGCACCGGAGTTCACTAATTAGGATATAGTTAACTGAAATTTATTAAAGATGAAACAGAATAAGAAAATGGCAAAGAGAAGTGCAGGGCGACCGCAACTACGGTGGAATGATGATCTGAAAAGACATGTTAGAATAACCTGGATGCAGTCTGCATAGGACAGAGGAACATGGAAGCGAATCGAGGAGGCTTTTGTCTAGAAATGGACGGGAATAGGCTAAGAAAGAAGAAGAAAACTTAAAATGAAAATCATATGATAAACTCACCAGTTAAATTGGATTTGAGACTTTGTGTAGAACCGGTAACTAAATTCTTGGGAGTGAGAACATCGTAGACATTTCGGCGGCGGGAGTTGTATACTGTGAAAAAAAAACATTATTTTCATTAGACAATGTATAAAAAAAAATTAACTTTGGAATCTTTTTAATAAAACAATAACAACAGATAATGAAAAAAATATTTAGAAGTTTAAATGTGACACAACAGTGAAAATTTCATAAAGCTGGCATGGTTCACTGATTTATTTAAATAAAATAAAATATAGTTTTAACCCCAATAGCGTGGCGGGCTACATTTGCAGTCTGAAAAAAAATATTTCGATCTGCGCCAGACTACATTTGAATCGTGTTTTTCAGAAGTAGCACACATCCAGTAACCCCAACATTACAGGACGGACAAAAAACTGTCTGGTACAAAATTTTCCTACAATATATATTTTTTTTCAATACACATTTGTCATAGGGAGTAAAATAGACAAATGGGTATTGAAAAAAATATATAAATTGTAGGAAAATTTTGTACCAGACAGTTTTTGTCCGTCCTGTAAAGTTGAGGTTACTGGATGTGTGCCACTTCTGAAAAACACGATTCATTTGCAGTTGCAGTTGCATCATATGAATGTATCTTATAAACCTTTTTACTTTAGTTCCTTACGACTAAATTGTATATTACGATGAACTGGGACTATCTGTCCGAGCTGTTAATGTAGTCAACCACAATTTTAGACCTTTTTTTACTGCAAATGAAGCCAGTCGCAAAGTACGGGTTAATGATATTTTCACAGCCATATTAAACAAATATAGTGTCTGTTTGATACATAATTGAAAATGTATTAGGTGTATAACTTTGCTTCCGCCGTTTTTTTCCGAAATTCGAGGCTTTATCGTAAAAAATTGGTTATACGTTTATGATTCAAAGTAGAAGTAGTAGTTTATGACCGGAAGTGCTGGTCAGCTAGGCCGTGTACCATTGATCGAAACAAGTGATAGTCCGAGGGAGCAACGTCTGGAGAATACGGCGGGTGGGGTAGGACTTCCCATTTCAAAGTTTCCAAGTATGTCTTGACCACTTTCGCAACATGGGGTCGAGCATTGTCATGCTGTAAAATCACTTTATCATGTATCTCGTTGTATTGCGGCCGTTTGTCTTTCAATGCTCGGCTCAAACGCATTAATTGCGTTCGATAACGATCGCCTGTGATTGTTTCAGTCGGTTTTAACAACTCATAATACACTACGCCGAGCTGGTCCCACCAAATACTGAGCATAACCTTGGAACCGTGAATATTCGGTTTGGCCGTCGACGTGGAAGCATGGCCGGGATATCCCCATGATTTTCTGCGCTTGGGATTATCGTAATGAACCCATTTCTCGTCCCCAGTCACAATGCGATGCAGAAATCCCTTCCGTCTTTGCCTTGCAAGCAGCTGTTCACAAACACACAAACGCCGTTCAACATCTCTCGGCTTCAACTCGTACTCGGAATCATTCCCATGACTTTCAGGCGTTTTGAAATGGCTGGTTGCGTCACTCCCAATGATCCTGCCAATTCTTGTTGCGTTTGACACGAGTCTTGATCAAGTAATGCCTCCAATTCTGCATCTTCGAAAACCTTCTCTCTTCCACCGCCATGCTGGTCTTCGACGTTAAAATCACCGTTCTTGAAGCGTTGAAACCACTCTCGGCACGTTCTTTCACTAATAGCGGCCTCACCATAGGTATTTGAGAGCATTCGATGAGCCTCAGCCGCAGATTTCTTCATATTAAAGCATAAAATTAAAACCTCCCGCAAATGACGAGAATTTGGCTCGTAAGCTGACATGTTTAATCGGGAATAACTTTATGATGCAGACACAAATCGACTAATATTTTGATGGCGTTATGTTTACAAATACTTAAGCTTATTGTATGACATCTATGATCTATTTATTCCAACTACCACTTACCGCTACTGCCATCTATTGCAAAACGGCGGAAGCAAAGTTATACACCTAATAATATTTTTTCATAATTTCAATGATGATTTAACAATTGATAATTTGGTGGCTGAACATTGTGTGAGAGTGGAGAGGAAGACCCCAAACCACCTGGCTGATAATAGCAACAAAATAACCTTGGTAGTGGAGACTGTTGATGTCCCTGGTGATGACCTGCGCGGGCATGCGACGGTGCTTATCCTGGTGCCAGCATCCCTCCATGACAGAAAACACCTCGCGGGGGCAGGCCGTGGGCAAAGGTAGGCGACCTCCCGACACATAACTCTGCGGAACAGGATTCATTTTGAATTTTGTCAAAAAACTTTTATTAGTTACTTAACAGAGAAGTAATTTACTTCTAAAACTTTCATTAGTTACTTAACAGAGAAGTAATTTACTTCTAAAACTTTCATCAGTTACTTAACAGAGTTGTAATTTACTTCTAAAACTTTCATTTGTTACTTAACAGAGAAGTAATTTACTTCTAAACTTTCATACGTTACACGACAGAAATGATTTATACCTAAGTATAATGGAATATTTCAGGTATTGATTGATCCCAGTTTGGCTATTATTACAAGTACAACAAAATAAGTACCAACAAATTTTTATGAATTAAAACACTGTTTTTTCCACTTCTTCGATGGCCCTACAGCCCATATCGAGCCTTGGCCTCTACTTTTTTCCACTATTGAGTTTATTTTTCTCGACATGTTTCGAAGGCTTACACCTTCATCATCGGGAGAACGATATAAACTGTTTGTTGTAATTAAAACACTGTTTTTTCCACTTTTGAGTTTATTTATCTTGATATATTTCGAAGACTTACACCTTCATTATTGGGAGAACGATATAAACTGTTTATATCGTTCTCCCAATAATGAAGGTGTAAGCCTTCGAAATATATCAAGATAAATAAACTCAAAAGTGAAAAAAAAACAGTGTTTTAATTCATAAAAATTCGTCATTATGGAATTCCACAGTGTTAACGCCTTAAGTTTATCTAAAATTTAAAAAAAAAATAAGTACCTCTTTTGGGAGTGTAGGATTCATTTCCGCCGGTGAGATTCCGTAAGAAAAAATCTCCCACAGGGTGGTGGCAAAGCCCCAAACATCGGCCAGGTGTGATAATAGAGCAGCGCTTGTGTTGTTGAAGAATTCCACGGGTATCCAATGGTATCTAAAATAAGTGTTAAACAATAAGCACAATACATAAACACACTTTAAATCATTTGTGTTGTGAATTCATATTTTAAAAATCACATTAAGAATAAGAAGAATCCTTAAAGGCCGGCTAAGATTGACATTTAATTACTCTTCACACAAAATACATTTAAAAATATATATTAATTGTATTTTGTAGTCAAATTTTTTGTTTCATCAACATTTTTTGTTTCATGTTGAGTTTAAGAAAACAAATAAAAATATTTTATATTGAAGTTATAAATATATTATTAACATAATTTGGGCACATTGAAATAATGATAAAGAAAGTATACGGTAAAGATGTACAAGAAACAAGAAATATAGGAAAATCGAGCACAAGGCACATAGGTGACATGATAAATTCAATCAAATATTAAGTGTCATCCACATGAGGAGCCATGTCATGATATCTGAATGTTAAGGAAGTGAAAAAAGTGTCCATTAATAATTTCTACCCCTTCGAAAGTCAGGGTCTGATGTTAGTTAGTTAATAAAAACATGGTTAATGGTTGATAAGCTAAAGATTATTGGGTATCAGTTTACGGGACAGACTCAGAAATGAGGACATAAGAGTCAGGACAAAGGTTTCCGATGTTATCAAGATGGCCGCAATCCTCAAGTGGCGATGGGTGGGACATGTCGCTCGCGATCCAGATGAAAAGTGGACAAGGCGACTGCTGTGCTGGTGGCCAAGGACGGCAAAGCGTGGAGTTGGGCGCCCACAGTTGCGTTGGCGCAACGATGTCCGGAGAAGTGCGGGAAGTGCCTGGATGCAGATCGCTCAGAATAGAACAGAATGGAAAATGCGAGAGGAGGCCTACGTCCAGGAGTGGATGGTCAATACAGGCTGAAGAAGAAGAAGCTAAAAATTATAAAGCTCACTCGTTCTCCCCGTAGGAAGTATGCAGGCCAGGGTCAGACAGCTTGACGGAGAAGTGTGAGGAGTCGTGAGCGGCCACCAGCAGCTTGCGGCAGCGGATGTTCCCGTGCACGATCTTGTTGTCGGCCAGGTGCCACAGCGCCGTGGCCAGGCTGGCAGCCGCCTCCATCAGATCCACCACCTTGATACTGTGAGAGTTCTCCCTGAAAACATCATAAAAATAAATTGGCTGATGTTAATGCGCCGTTTTTATGTATTAACCACTTAATGCTTGGGTTTTTTTCACAAAAATAGATCCAAAAATATCATTTTATTTTTGTTTAAAGAATTTACATGTTTTAAAAGTTGTCCGGTTCATAAAAAGTTCAAAAAAGCAAAACAGAAGTAATAAAATTGAAAAAAAAACTTAATCTTGTATAAAACGAAATAACATTGACATTAATAAAACAAATCTAACTACAGTACACCCCCTATTTTCCGGGATGGAAGGTGAAAAAAAATCCTGTATAATCGATTTCCCAGTTAATCCGAAAACATTTTTTTTCTCTCTTTTTATTAATGATGTCCCGTATAGTTTGATCACCAACATTATTGATTCAATAAATATTTAACGGCTGCACCATTTTCAAACTTATGAATTATTTTGAGTTTTTGTTCAATTGAAAGTACGACTCGTTTGCATTTATCCATTATACCATAGACACTTTTTCACAGTAAAATAAAATTACAACTTTAGAGCCACAAACGTATGTTGGCGGTGGCGCCAATGCGAACTAAATGCCCAATGTCACTGTGACAGATGCATTATAAGTACTGTTGTGAAATAATTTTGTTTATATAAAATATTTTTTCAATGACTCAAGTGTCCCGGATAATCCGCTTCCCGGTTAACCCGACCCCGGAAAATCTGGAGTGTACTGTATAATAATAATAAATACGACAATTCATTTCTACGACATTTATCCTTCTTCTGCCAACTACAAGCTTCACTTCCATACATAAGGGTCGGCACTAGAACTCCATTGTGCACTGCTATCTTTGCTTCAGTCGATATATTTATATTTGCAGTAATGACTTTGAGTGCACCATTTATTTTGTTTCCAGCTCCAAACCATCTTCCGATATCTGTCTCCATTTTCCCACAATACATATTTAGTTTAATTTCATTCGGTTTTATGTTTTCGACCAGTTGCCAAAACCGACCGAAGCCATAAAACCATGAAAGCAGTGTGGCAGTCCATCCTCTCTGCCTACCCCTTCGGTGAAATGGCATGATGGTTATTTAATTATTTAGTTAAAATAGATATTTTATTCTAGGTGAGAGAAATGTTTCATTATTAACTTTGGACTTTTACAATACAAATAAAATACATAATAACAAGTAATAAAAAATAAAACAATATTACTTCAAGTAAAGATCTAGAGAGCCCAGCGGGAGGTATTCTATGACCATGGCCACCGGAGAGCGCAGGATTACTCCGTACAGCCTCACCAATGCCGAGGACTGTAGAAAGGCCCACTGCCCCGCTTTGTCGATGAACTCCTGAGGGATAAATATATGGAATTAATAACAACACAATATATGTAGAGATAATTTGTACAGTGGTAAAAAAAGTATATGTTAATGATGGAAATGGATCTAGAAATAGAGGAAGACCGAAGAAAATGTGACACGATCAAATAAATCAAATATTGAATGTCAGCCACGTGAGGAGTCTGAAAAATCGACGCGCATGCATGACACAATGTATAAATGTAGAGGAAGCGAGAGATGTATGTTTGGCGGTCCATTCTTTCTGCCTACCCTTTCGGAGAGACAGCGTGATGGTTAGTTAGTTAGTTAAGCTAATTTGTACAACATAATACATATTTTGTACAACATAAACGGCCTTCATGGCAGAGTGGCAACGCCTATGACTGCCACACCAAAGGTCCCAGGTTTGATTCCCGGCGATGAGTGTTTAAAAAAATCACCCTGTCTTCCGTCTGGTAGAATTTAAGTGACAATAAATATGGCGACAGACTAGCTACCCTATCACATGTCATGACAATTAGTAGTATTTTGTGGGAATGACATGTTCCGCCTCACTAAGGCACTATCAAATGACATTTAATAGTCCCTTAAATAGGATATATGAAAAACAAGCGAAAGAATTTGTTTATTTAGGAAGTATGTTCACAAAGGATGGGAGAGTAGAGAATGATATTGAAAGAACGGTTGGGGCAGGCAACAGAGTAAATGGTGCACTTGAATTTGTCATCGCAAACAAAAGCCTATCCAAAAAAGCTAAGATGGCAGTGCATAATGGTGTTCTTGTGCCAACCCTTGTGTATGAAAGTGAAGCATGGAACTGGCAAAAGAAGGATGAAAGTAGAATAATTGCAGTAGAAATGAGATCTCTAAGACGAATGAGTGTTAAATCTGTATATGACAAAATGCAAATATAAGAAGTGAATGTGGTGCGAATAAAAGTGTTATGAACAAATTAATGAAAGAGTCATTAAGATGGTTTGGACACATGGAAATATAAAGTGAAGACAGAATGGTGAAGAAAGTATATGTAAACGACGCGAATGGAGCTAGAAATAGAGGAAGGCCGAGGATAACTTTGCATGATCAAATCAATCAAATATTAAATGTCCGCACGCGAGGAATCGGAAAAATCGACATGGATGCATAAAACGATGTATGAATGTAGAGGAAGCGAGAGATGTATGTTGAGACAGAACAGTGTGGCAGTCCATTCTTTCTGCGGCGTGTTAGTTAGTTAATTAATTATTTAATATGGAGTTTTACATCATTGTTCAAAAAACAATAAATAAGTGGATTTACTGACATTAGAGAAAGTAGAAATGAATGTGTACTTATAATGAGTTAATGTAGTCCATGATAACAAAATGGCAGATTGCCAATTAAAGATACAAGCGGAATACCTTCATATGTTCACTACTGGCATCTTTTTTCAGCATCTTCATGGCTACTTCAAATTTCTTGGTTTGAGTTATCTGCCACAAGGCTTTGTACAGGAGGGACAGGTTCTGGGAACTTGGTTTTCCAGTATCTGCAAAGAATAAACAACAAATTAGACTATGGTAATTTTACATTTTACAATTAATAAAATGAGAAAATTATTTTGCAACGATAATCTTAACTTGAAACTCCGACAAAGAATGATTAAATGTTATATATGGTATTTTCTACTGTATGGCTGCGAAACCTGGACTCTGAAAGTGAATGTAATGAACCGGTTGGAAGCGTTTAAGATGTGGATATACCGCAGAATGCTCCATATACCGTGGAACAATAGGGTCGGTAATGCAGACGTACTGCAGAGAGCCAGAGCCAATAGAGAGCTGTTGTCAAGTGTGAAAATTAGAAAGATCTCATATTTGGGTCATGTGCTAAGGAGAGAAAAATACCACCTCCTTCGACTGATATTAATGGGTAAAGTGGAGGGACGTCGGGGAGTTGGTAGAAGGCGGCTGTCCTGGCTGAACATCAAAGAGTGGACAGGAATAACAAGATTTCTGAACCTGTTCCAAGTGGCGCAGGATAGAGTTGCCTTTGCTGTAGTGATCACCAACGTTGGGGGGACCTGACACGGCACCGAAAGAAGAATACCAAGAGCCGACTAGTTGCCTTTTCATCGCCAACCGTGAACGACCGATCACCAAATAGTCGGTTTATCTACCCTACGTACTGGAAATAATTCTCATGATTACGTAAATCACTATATCAAGTGACAATAAAATGGCGACAGAATAGTGTTGTGGTGAGTTATTCACAAAAATAGCACTAAAAAATAGACAATTGACTTAAAAAATTCCCTCATTTGTCTGAAAAAATTACGAGTTTAACTACATTTTGATTTTATCAATTATTCAATATGATGTCCAACCAATGTTGGCATCATTAAGTGTTACAATCAACTGTTGATTGAAACATGACAATTTCGTAGAAACAAAATAATAAATTGTGATACATAGTGTTTCAAATTAAACAGTTAATATTGTTGTGTTTATTGTTACTAGCAAAACAATGGATTATGAATGCCTTTTTGACAAAAACCTTACATGTTTTCTAGTGCTTATCCAAACATGCACGCTACCAGGGTAATGTCAAATAATAAAGAAAAATGTTTTATATATAAATTTTCAATAATTTATCAATTTCTTTTTCTTCATATCATCGGCAAGGCTTTATCTCTCTTATTTTTCTTGCAACTGTGGTGAAAGGTTTTGCCGACTTTTGGTTGTTATTTAATAATATAATAAAAATAATACACAAGAGTATGTCAGAATGATTTATTTAGATTTCAAATTTCTTTAGCACACTTTTAAGCGTTCATTTACACTGGACAGTGACCGCAACGATGCCGTAACATCACCGTAATAGCCTTGAATCTCGCTGAGTCGTTCTCTCAAATGCTATAATGAAATTCGGGGTCATCACAGTCGGGGGATTGATCTGCATCTCTTATAACGGATCGGTCAAAATCAAAGCAATTACGGTGCAGTTACGTCGTCGTGCTGATCACTGTCCAGTGTAAATGGACTTATGCTTAATTAATAATAGTTTTATTAACCGGATCTACGGTAAATTTTCTGTACTTTTGTTTGGTTTTCTGTTATGGATATTCGAGGAAGTCTTCGATTGGCTGGCCCCGAGCGGGTCAACTAAAGATTTATCATTAGGACTATCCACAGGAGAAGGTTGTCTAGAAGCATCCTTCTCTGCAGCGTGATCAGTAATAGTCTGTTTATTAAACGGAGAATCATCTTTCTTGACCACGGGAATGCCGACAATATTTCTCAAACAAAATATGCATGCAATCAGTGAGATGATGAAGTACAAAACAGAAACGGTTATAAGAAAAATTAAAACATTCAGTTCAGTTTTGAACAAACTGAAGAATTTCCCTAAAACAGCATCTTCCATTAAAGATGAGAGTAGAGTGCGGCTTTTTACTTTAACTACAACAATGTTTGTAGTCCAAACAAAATCAATATCGCTTTTAATCTGACACTCCCAGACACCGGCGTGGGTTTTTTCTATTCTCACATCCTCCCCGTTGCTTACTGATAAGAGAGTTATTCCGTAATCTTTGTACAGATGTCCGTTAAGAATCCACTTTTGTGACAGATCATCATATGCAAAACCCAAAGCCATAGCTTTACACGGAAACCTTAACACAGATCCCTCGTACACTGCAATATCGTATGATTTACTTTTAACAGCCAACGATTCTACGCTTACAATAATTCTTTTATTTTTATGAAGCCTTTTTGCAAGAACGGTGTACACCCCGCTGTTCGCCCAGGAAACATTCTTTACAAATAACCCTCGTTCAATAAATGCACTCCAATTACTGTAATTAATTTCTTGAATTATTTCAGCATTAAACGACCAGAATATGGTCGTTTCTGGACTGTTTGAATGGAATAGTTGGGCCATATGGAGGGAGTGGTCGAAGGTGACATCCGCCCCCTCCGGCACCACAATGCTAGACTGATACTTTTGCAAAGATTTTTTTACATCCTGAATTATTTCCGGAGATAAATCGCCACACTCAAAATCATTGCATCTCCGAGAATCAACATAGACACCAGCACAACCATTCCCCAGAATGTTTGGCGAAGGATTATTGCATTTACGCTTTCGTATCTAGAAAAGAAAAATGTGTTAATAAAACATGAATAATAATCAAATTTATAAAAAAATAAACAATAAAAATTAATTTAAAAATATCGTTACTTTCACTTTTACCTAATTCAAAAATATTTTTTTATTAATCTTTTTTTTTATTTTCATTGCATACAATGAACTTCTACCAAGAAATTTCAGTGACCAATGTTATTTATTGTTTCGGCATTCACTTTGTGGTAGGACATGATTAAATTGTAAATAAAACACTTGTTGTTCACCTACAGTACTTACAAACAGTACAGTACTTGAAATAATTCAAAAGTTTGAAAATGGTGCAACAGTTAAATGTTTATTGAATCAATATAATGTTGGTTATCAAACTATACAGGACACCATTAATAAAAAGAGAAAAATGATAGATTTTGCGGGAACATCGGATAGCGCCAAAGACATGATCAGTAGAAAGACTATGAAGTTGTCATCTTACGAAGATCTCAATAATGCAATGGTTTTGTGGTTCCGTCAACAAAGGGCAGAAGGTATTCCTGTCTTGGGGGCTGTTTGTGCAGCTAAAGCTAAACACTTTTTCAATGAATTAAAATTGCAAGGTGATTTCAAAGCGTCTTCTGGATGGTTGACGCACTTTAAACAGAGACATGACATCTGTCAAATTTCTATTCATGGCGAACTGTGACGCTGTCAACGTGTGTCTTACTAAGCAAGTAGATATGCATAAGCACATATATGTAGCACAGTTTTAAATTTATCTGTGTTCATATTTTTTTCACGTTTTCGGATTAACCGGGAAATCGATTATACGGGATTTTTTTCACCATCCATCCCGGAAAATCAGGAATCTACAACAACAACAACAAACCATCACACCGTTTCTCCACAGGGGTAGGCAGAGAGAATGGACCGCCACACTACTCTATCCTGACATACCTCTCTAGCTTCCTCCTCATTCATACAGCGAGTCATAAACGCATGTCGATTCTTCTGGCTTCTGACATGACCAACCTTTAAAATTTGATTAATTTGGTCATGCCATGTTTTCCTCGGTCTACCTCGACTTCGTACTCCATTTACATCGTTAACGTATACTTTTTACCATTCTTTCTTCACCCATGCGCTCCATCTGTCCTAACCAACGCAACAATCCTTTCATAATTTTGGTCATAATACCTTCTTTCGCTCTTCATTCCTTTCTAATATCAGCATTTGAGATTCTGCCGTATATCGTTCTACCACACATACGTCTTAGGGACCTCATCTCTATCATCAGAAGTCTAATATACTTCGATCCTGCAAAATCCCAATACGAATTCAATTTCCTATGTCATGCTCTCCCCTTGTTAGTTTGAAAACTTGTTTTAACTTCAACCATTTGGAAGAATATATAATATTATGGAAGAAATAGTGGAGGTTTATAAAAATTCATTAATTTCAGTTCAGAGTTTAAAAAAATTATGATATTTAGAGAAACTAACTCCATGCCCACCACCACAGCGAACACTACAATCCCAGTTGTCCCACTTGCTCCATCCTCCATGGATCGGGGAGTCATTCGGCTCCAAGGGATCGCAGTTTGCAGCCCACATGGTCCATCCACTCTCCGCGGTGACAGAGAACCAGTGAAACACAAATGGCTTCACTGACTTATACGACACGATGACGTTGTCATATTTGAATATTTTAAAATCATACACATCCAAGGTTATGTAAAATTTAGTCCATGAATCTTGGGTAAAAATCTTCGACATGGTTTTCACAGTAATTAAATTATTTTCAGTGGATTTTACATATTCCACAAAATTAATTATATTTTCATCAGTATCAAAGGTCAACACGTGATAATTTTCAGTATCTGAAATTTTTTTAATAAAATCAAATTTATAAAAGAACAGCAAACAAAACAACGTACGAAAACGAGTTATTCTAAATATTTATGTTAATGGAATACTTTCAAATAGAAATGAAATACTTCATACTACTTTGAATTACACAATCTTTTATGTAACAATAAAGCTGGCTTCAGATGACAAAAATCTGACATGTGTTTTGAAATCGCGTGCGCAAATATCCTAATAGTTAACTTACAACTGACTTAAGAAAAAAAATCTATAACTGTAATGCTAGAAAAATTTTCTATTGTAGATTATAATATTGAAAAAAAATTTACTTGGCAGTATAGACAATGTAATGCTAGTCTTTCCGGTTCCCCTCAGAGATAACATCAGACGAGTGTAGTGAGGTTTCTTCTCTTTAGACCACAAGCCTAGAGGCATGACTCGATACACCTGACTAGACTTAGTAGTTTCGATCAAACAGTCACGATCGGGAAAGTGAATACCAATCGGATTGTCATCAACGGGTAAAAACTTCAAATACAGAGGCTCAAATGAGAAAGTATCATTTTCACTTTGCCATTCAAAAACAGGCTTATCAACATACCGATAACCAAAATAAACACTACCTTTGTTCATTCTTAACCAATGTTTTCCCCATTTACCCGCGGGTATCAAATCTACTAAAATCTTTTCTTTCAACAATTTTTCTTCGCCTGAAGCAGTGTTGCCAAAACTTAAAACGATTTTTTTCCCAAATTTATCAAATAAAAGGGAAATGTACTGATTGTTTGAAGCGGGGAAAATTTTGATTATTAAACTATTTTGCTTGTCTGGAATCCATAATTTCAATGCAATATTTAAACCTGAAATAGAATTTTGTTTTTAATATCACACAATCGTGTAAATTGGATGATTGAAAGATTTAACAAATGAATATTCCCTTAAATACAACTATACAAATCTATATATATAAAACAAAGTCTTGTTAGTTACACCATTTATAACTCAAGAACGGCTGGACCGATTTTGATGATCTTTGATTTATTGGACTTGTCTCCATCCCGAATAGCAGAATAACTATTAAAACATCGGAAAAAATCGACCCGAGTGGATCCTATCCAGCAAATATAATAGTTTAACAGAAAGTAGTACAACAATGCTACGCGAATCATTTTGATTCGCTTCAATAAAACAAATCCCTTGCTGCCATGTTAATTACATTCATATCAATGTAATTCAAATACTTTTCATTTTGATTTTTGCACATTTATTGAACTTAATTAATTTTTAACTTAATAACACAACATGTATTGATTGATTCTGAGGGGGTACGAAGTTCGCCGGGTCAGCTAGTAGATAATCCATAGTGCTCAGAATGATCATATTACCTTCACATTTCCACGAAGGTAATACAAAAAATACATTTTTTTCTTGAGCAGATGACACAAAGATGATGGTGGACTCTCTGTCTTCCTCGCAGTCAGCTACGTTACAGAGATCAAGAGGTACAGAATTCGTGGTAGTGTAACACCAAGGACCTGGCCAACCGTCAGATTATTAGTTTCACAATGGACTATTGTTTAATAACAAAAGAAACTGTAAATAACTGAAAATACCTGCGATATTTTTAGTTGGGTTTCTACAATAGTTTTTAGCTTCTGAGATGCCACCATCGAAATCAAAGGCATTATCGGGAAATTTTGCTTTGTCGGACGAGTCAATAGTATCCCAAATTGTGCAATCATAATTGTATCTATAAGTTAATCATAATGTAATAAAGAACAAACAAACAAACCATCACACCGTTTCTTCACAGAGGTAGACAGAGAGAATGGACCGCCACACTACCCTATCCTGACAAACCTCTCTAGCTTCCTCCACATTCATACGAGTCATACACGCACGTCAATTCTTCTGACCTCTAACATAACCTACCTTTAAATTTTGATCAATTCGGTCATGCCATGTTTTCCTCGGTCTACTTCGACTCCGTACTCCATTTACATCGTTAACGTATACTTTCTTAGCCATTCTTTCTCCATCCATGCGCTCCATATGTCCGAACCAACAGAGCGATCCTTTTTGAAATACGTCTTAGGGACCTCATCTCTACCGCATTTATTCTGCTCTCATCTTTCTTCTGTCAGTTCCATGCTTTGCTTCATTCATAAGGGTTGGTTCCAGAACTCCATTGTGTAAGTCCGTTTTCGCTTTCATTGATAAATTATTGTTTCCCATAACTATTTTTAAATATAATAAAGGATATCTCTTTAAGACATTTTCCCAAATAGATCAAACATGGACTAAACAACACAGACAGGATATCAAAATTGAGACTACTAAAACATATCACAAATAAAGCGATAAATTATTGGTTTTGGAATACTGTGTATAATATGTTGTTTGTGAGATAGCCATGTATGTACCAGCCTAATTAATTTTTGTATAACTGAGAAATGACACACAATGTCTCTAAGGCTTACCGCGCACTAAGCGGGCCAGGCTACCGCAGCCAGGTTGCGGCAGCCAGAAATATTGAGCAGCCAGTTATAGCAACCAATGAGTCAATCGACGCGCGAAGGCCAGTTGTGACCTTTCCGCTGAGCAATATGGACGTCGAAGATCTTTTAATTGTTTACCTTTTGTCTCCCAAGAAACGTAAAGCAAAGAAAACTCATTTGTTGATTGTTAACTATTATTTTTAATCTGTGGTAGCATGTAATTGGCCTTATTTTAATTATTCTAAATGTTTCTTTTATATGTATGTTATTGATATCGCTGTATGTTACCCTTAATAAATAAATAAAAAAATAAAATAAAATAAAAAAGACATTGGATTCATTATCTTTTTCTAAAAAAGTCATTTTACAAAATGTCACGGAGCACAAAATATGTCTGGCCGCTACGACAAGTGCGCGAAGACTGACGGCAGCCACATACAATCGCCTACTATTGTTCACGCTTGTTCTGACTGCTAGCAGCCAGCTGGTTGCCGTGCACTCAGACGCGTTCTAATGGCTGCCGCAGCCAGAAAATCATGGTTGCCTAGTGCGCGGACTCCCATACACCGCCATATGTCGGACTGGCTGCGGCAGCCTGGCTGCTTAGTGCGCGGTAAGCTTAAGTGTGCAGGGAGTTATAGTTCCACTTTAATTTAGAATTCTGGGAATGCAGGCACAGAGCAGCATACCTCGTCGTACTCAGAGGGCCAATGAAGTCACCCCCCGTCCCCGCTGATGTGCACTTGGCATCCTTGCATGGCTCTATATTGCAAGACAGGGCTTCATAGCCCCAGGGTGTGGTGGCCATGCAGGCTGGGCCCTGCACACTCTTCAGGTGCGGTCTGCAATAGTTTTTCAACAATGCCAGAGCCTCACCTTTAAGGTGTACTGTTTTAATTGATTCCGGAATGTTTTCACTATCAATCCACGGAATACAAGGAAAACCTAGAGAAAAATCTACCTATTTTAATCTGTTTTTAAGATAATCTAATGATTTTACTGAAATCACTTGATGGAAGTTAACATTAAATAATAATTAAACAAAATTATATATTTTTAATAAGTAATTCATCTTTATGTCTTATTTCGACAGTGACCGGTTTTGCCAGACTAGCTGGCATTGACAGACTGGTCAAATTCTATGTATCAATACTAACTAGCCCAGAAAAATCAGTCGCTGTCAAAATAAAGACAAAAAGAGGAAGTAGTTATTAAAAAAACATCAATTGAATAAATATGACTGCACATAGTATTACAACACTTTATTTCACTTATCACGGACATGTTTCGGTTTTAACATAACCTTTTTCAATGTTAAAATTTTGTAGATTGAAAAAGGTTATGTTATAACCAAAACATGTCTGTGATAAGTGACATAAAATGTTGCAATACTAAGTGCAGTTATATTTATTCAAATATAAATCCACAACACAAAGTAAAAGCGAATATAGAACAACAAAAAACAAAAATTTATTTAAATATCTTTTTTAAGACTCCATTGTTAACTCCAACACTATGATACTTCAACATTATTACTGTTGAAATTGTATATGATATTCCAAGCTCGCATCAAGTTTAATTCTAGAACTTGACAACAGGTGATATTGAATATACCTTGTAATGCGAGCCATCCATGTCCAACATAGTCCAGTTGGTTCAAAGAAGAAACACATTCTGGCGGATCAGACGGAGGAACAGGTTTTGGCTTGCAATTCAATGTCCAGTGAGAAATACTTCTATCAGAACCAATGGAGAACCATCGAATACTTCTGAGATGATAATTTGATACGGATAAAATAGAAACGAATCCCGTGTTGTGCATCCAAAATAGTTTTAGAGTATCAAACTCAATCGATAACGAGAATTCTTCCCATGTCCAATAATTAAGTGCTTTTGGCAAATCAACCTCCTTAAGAAGTGTCACAACTTCATTGAAATCTTCGTAGAATACTTGAATTGTTTTATCATTAGTGCCGACTCTAATAATAAATCTAAATGCATAGGATACGGGAGCAGGCAGCAGCTCCACAGATACATAATAGTGACTTCTGACGTGAAATGTTTGATCATACTTATAGCCGTTGTCAAACAACCTCCATTTCATGACATAGTCGTCATCGTACAAGGTGTGAGTTTCGCAGATATCCCCTCTTTTAGGAAAGGTCCAGAGAACTCTAGTACCATGAAAAGAGTAAAACTGCAGTGTGCTATTGTAGGCCAACAACCCTTTCTTAGTGAGAGGCGCAGATAGTAGTACTTGATTATCTTCATCCGGTAAATCTATGATATAATTGGCAAATTTAAATTGAATTTTGAAGTTGAAAACATTTTGAATAAAATATATGCATAGTATTTGTTCGTACTTAAAGTTATGGAGTCATTAGTTATTTGCAATTTGAAAAATCGGTATTTTAGGCTGTCCAACAAAAGGGGGTATTTATTTAAAATTGTATCATCTGTTCCCACCGTCACTCCAGTTCCTGAGAGAATAAGTGGATTACTGAAACTATTAACTGTTATTGTGTTCTATGGGATCTAAATAAAGTAATATTTCGTTTAAATACAAAATGAACTTCACCCCAGAGACGAATGGGTTAAACGACTAATATTAACTAACTAACTAACCATCACACCGTCTCCCGAAGGGGTAGACAGAAAGAATGGACTGACACATTTTTCTTTCCTGACATACTTCTCTCACTTCCTCAAGACTCATACATTGTGTCATGCATCCAAGTCGATTTCTCCCTCTCCTCACGTGACCGACATTAAATATTTAATTTATTTGATCATGCCACGTTTTCCTCTGTCTTAATCTATTTCTAGTTCCATTTACATCGTTAACATATACTTTCTTTAATGTTCTTTCTTCATTCATTATTTTCATGTGTCCAAAGCATCTTAATGATCCTTTCATTTTTTCGTTCATAACACTATCATTCGCACCACATTCACTTCTTATATTATATTTTCATTTGACACTCATACACAGATTTTCCACACATTTGTCTAAGAGATCTCATTTCTACTGTATTTATTCTTCTTTCATCCTTCTTTTGCCAGTTCCATACTTCGCTTCCATACATAAGGGTCGACACAAGAACACCATTGATATAATTATAATAATAAAATTGCAAGAAGAAACAATGTCCATAGCGTGAAGTCCAATTCCAGTTGAAGAGTAAAAAAATATTAATTGGTATTTCTGTAATGTATGATTAACCACACAAAACAAAATAATCACACTGTTTCCCGGAAAGGATAGGCAGAGAGAATGGACTATCCCACAACTCTATCTTGACACACCTCTCTAGCTTTCCCCACATTCATACAGCGAGTCATACACGCACAAATGGCCGACCTTTAAAATTTTATTAATTTGGTTATGCCGTGTTTTCCTCGACTCCGTAATCCATTCACATCATTAACATATACTTTCTTAACCATTCTTTCCTCATTCATGCATTCCATATTTACAAAAAAATGCAGTGATCCTTTCATAATTTTGTTTATAATACTTTCTTCCACTCAACATTCCTTCTAGGTATCAACATTTCTCTCTACGATCCTCGAAGGAAGAAGCAACACACAAACTTCTTATCCCACGGCTCCAGGGAGTTTCAAACTTTGCGGATCGCGCTTTTGGCACCGCGGGACCGACGGCGTGGAACAGCTGCCCTACAATATCCGCAATCAAGACGACGAAGGAGTGTTCAGAAGCTCTCTTAAAACTTTTCTTTTTAAAAGAAGCTTTCCGGACGAAGAGCCCCCTGGAATTGAATCTCTCACAAAAATGGTACCATACAAATCATCATCATCATAAACATTTAAATTCTATCATACATTGTTTCACTACACATACATCTCAGGGATCACATCCTTACTGCATTTATTCTGCTCTCATCCTTCTTCTGCCAGTTCCATGTTTCGCTTCCATACATAAGGGTTGGAATCAGAACTCCATTGTGAGCGGTCATTTACACTTTCGGTATGAATGAGCTACTATTTAATATTAAAAAATCAAACCAGCACTCGATATGACAATTTCAAAAGCCATTCCCCAGCGCACGACGTCTTTAGTTTTACCAGGAATGCTCAGTATAGACAACATCAATTTCCCGTATGCATCGAGTACGTTATCAGGGTCCCACAATTTGATCCCAAAATAGAAATCACTCAACATTTCAACGGGTGATAAATAGTGATGGTGGTAATCGTTATTTAGTGCCGTGAAAACAGAATTTTGCAAGCTTTCGCAGAATGGGATGTCGCAGCTTTCTCTTCCGTAAACTTTGGGGATTTTCGTATCCACGTAACACCATGGACCTGAGGTACAAATTATTTGAAGTAATAAAAAAATTAAAACTATTCTAGTACAATTTACAACAACAACAACGCCGTCACGCCGTTTCCCCATAAGGGTAGGCAGAGAGAATGGACCGCCACACTACTCTATCCTGGCACACCTCTCTAGCTTCCCCCACATTCATACAGCAAGTCATACACGCACGTTGATTCTTCTGACTTTTAACATGATCAACCTTTAAAATTTGATTAATTTGGTCATGCCATCTTTTCCTCGGTCTTCCTCGACTCCGTACTCCATTTACATCATTTACGTATACTTTCTTAACCATTTTTTCTCCATCCATGCGCTCCATATGTCCGAACCAAAGCAGCGATCCTTTCATAATTTTGTTCATAATACCTTCTTCCGCTCTACATTTCTTTCTTATATCAGCATTTGAGATTCTGTCGTATATCGTTCTACCACACATACGTCTTAGGGACCTCATCTCTACCGCATATTTTTTACATATATTCTTATTCACCTATGCAATAACCTTCATATAAAATCGGTGTAGCAGTCGTAGCACTTGCCACGAAGGACAAGTGCTAAGACTGACGATAAATAGGTTAAAATAAATGAAATACCATTTAAATTTAACTTCTTCGAGAATACATAACACAAATTAAAAATATGAATGGCTAACCTGCCATGTCACCATCGGGATTTCTACAAAAATTATGAACATTAACGATGCTTTGTTCTGGAAACCTACTCTTATCAAACAGTTCTCCAGTTTTTATATTACCATCCAAAGACATAACATTCAAGTTGTTCCAATCATTTAACCAATCGTGGCAGTTAAGATTTGAAATACTATGTCGCTGATTTCCTGCGTACTCCATGCCGGGCCCCGACACCCGGCAGTCTTTCAACGCACACAAAGGAACATCGCAATAATCCTTGACTTCAACATCAATTACATAACACCAAGGACCATCCAATGACTTTGTGGGATTTCTGCAGTAATTGTTAGCTTCTTTGAGAGATTGTTCTGGAAAGTCAGCATCGTGGATGCTTGCTTCCACTTGGTGCACGGGGATCTGGGACAACCATCTTTGACAAAACTTTCCTTTCCTTGATTTGTAGACCTGCCCCACAAAACTGATGCCTTTATGAGTAAGTTTACAACTGAAAAAATCTACTTCCGCATCAATTCGATAATCAAAAAATATATATCCATATAGGAATATTAAACTAAAAAAGTATATCATTTTGGATGGAAAAAGTTAATTAATATATCTATGTGTTTTAAACACAAAAGGCTTATGTTTGGTAAGCTTCGTTTTATAATGTAATATTATTGTAATGTAATATCTTCAAGTGATTTATTAAAAACACAGAATTAGAATTCATTTGATATTCAAATATTACCATAGACAATTTTTTACTCCAAATGACTTGAATAGAACAGGCACTATGTACCTACCTGCAATTAATAACTATATTATTTATCATTTACCAAGTAAATAAATTATTTTCATACCTCCCAACTGAGTAACCCATTCTAAACAAGCATAACTCTAACCCTTATTCGGTAACCTTTATGTAAATATATATTACAAAGTAAATTAATAAAAGCACAAAACGACGCATTAAAGTATTAAAAAAAATTGTACGCATTAGAATTAAATTTAATAATTAAATAAAAATGTGAACTTACCTTATATTTTATATATAAACAGAATTTAAAATTAAACATTTGATTTGATTTTTTTTAAATATAAACAAAACTCAAATATTTAATTTCTTGATAAATTTAAGGCGTTAAACCGTGAAATTCCATAACAATAATTTTTTTTATGAATTAGAACACTGTTTTTTCCACTGTTGAATTCATTTTTATCAATGTGTTTCAAAAGTTTTACACCTCATCATCGGGAGATTGAAATATACAAACTAAATATAGCATTGATGGCGCACATTATCACTTAATTGCACTACGTTAAAACATTTGATTACTTTTAATTGCCAGGCAGTTTTAATTATACTGTATTTTCAATAGGATAGTTATAGAAATAATAATTTATTTAATTATGTATTAATATTCATTAGAAAAAACATTAAATCCAAGAATAATAATCTTATCCTCTTATTTCAAAAACACACTTCATATACCCCTCCACACCCCACCCATTATAAATTTATTTTCCTGTAAATGTGAAATGTTAAATATCAAAGGACTTACTTGTGAAAATTAATATGTTTCTAGCGTGAATACAGCGCGGCCCCGTGATAGTTGAAAGGACATCTTCCAGGCTATCCAGTCCAATCCGACTGCCCGCTCCGTGGGGGGTGTCTTCACACAGCAGCACTTGTGATTTATCTGCAAGTGTCATTATTCATTCTAAGACAATGATTTAAATAAATTTTATTAAAATGTATCATACACTATTCAATTTGAGCAGAAATAACAGTTCGTTATTATATAAAAGGAACCGGGTGATGTAGAAACTTGCACCTAAGTCCCCTAGAAAAGGAGCCAAGCGTTATGTCCACTAGACCACCACTTTGCATCTGGGATTTTGAGCACAGAGCAAAACCGGTCATGAAAACAATTAAGGCGTTTAATTGGCTTAATACATTTGCATGGGGTTTATTCAGGTTTAATGCTTGAAAATGTACAAAAATGGCTCAACGATAGGTTTGCCTCAAATGAGCAGCGGTTACTTTTTACGTGGCATTCACAAATTGTCAGAGAAATGGAAAAATGTGTAGATAGTGATGGACAATACTTTGAATAAAATATATTGTTAAGATTTTCTGACAACAAATGTGTACTTTCTATTTTAAAAATCTGATATCATGTTTACAGATCTATAATAGCGACAGTGACATAGTCTTTTGGATAATTAAAACACTCACCATATTCAGAAGGCGGTAAACATTCTTGTAAATATAAGGCACTATCTGCAACTTTGTGACAAGAGATGAGCTCTGCCAGGGTGGGATACTCCTTCCGATCCTTGCCATAAAGCATATAGGAATTTCCTGTTTTTTCTATTTTATAAGATTCAGGTTTTGTGCTGAAAAAAAAAACAATCAACGTTAACTAATATGAATGAAAATGTGTTTTCTATGAGTTTTAATATATTTTATGCGAATGACATGCAGCGAATGACATGCACTTCCATACAAGCCGAAAAGCCGGGTTTGCCTTAAAAAATCTATAATAAAACGATGTTTTTTGCGCGTTTGAGCCGTCTACGAAAAAAATTATATTTTGAATTTTCGCGCGAGTTAAAGCGATTTAATTTGTTGCGTTGCAAATGACTCCGCTGATATGCGCAGAATTGACCTAAGTGTATGTTTTGTTCCACTCATATACGCCTTTCTTTTCATAACATTTCTGCACATAACGTAAATGACAGATAACATTCTGACAATAGAAATAAAGTTCGGGACATATTGAATAGCAACACACTTCAGAGTGATAAAGCCCGGCTTCAAATCCATACAAAAAATTGTAGATATCTTCTGGTATATATGCACCTAGCTATATGATTACAAGCCAAAAATACATAAGTGCGACAAAGACCCTTTTACATTTTGAAGCCAATATGAAGCCCATCGAAAACATGAAACAAAACATGTGGATGTAGGCGATTTCGCGGACATTTCACCTACGGTACGTATGAGTTAAATAAAATACGGCGCGCATGAGTGGAACAAAAAATACACTTAGGTAATTTCTGCGCATGTCAGCGGAGTCATTTGCAAAGCAATGAATTAAATCGCTTTAACTCCCGCGAAAATTCAAAATATTATTTTATTTGTAGGCGGCTAAAACGCGCAAAAAGCATAGTTTATTATAGATTTTTTTAGGCAAGCCGGGCTTTTCGCCTTGTATGGAAGTACCGCCACTGAATGTGAGATGGATGAATGCGTGATAAATAAAATTAAGAAAGGGTCACTAAGATGGTTTGGACATATGGAAAAATGGTTTAAAAGATACAAGTAGTGTGAATAAGAAGTCGAGAAAAGCCAAGGAATACATGGCATGACCAAATTAATCAATTACTGAAAGGCGACCATGTTCGAAGTAGGAATGATCGACGAGTGTGCATGTCACTATGTGTGAATTTAGAAGAGATGCAAGAATTATGTCAGGATAGAACAATGTGGCGATCCATCCTCTCTGCCTACCACTCCGGAGAAACGGCGTGATGGTTAGTTAGTTAGTTAAAAATAATAAAGGTTTATGTGCAATCTATGCACACAATTATACCTATTCTTTGAGCAAACGTCCAGGTAATAAGTATCATAAAATTTTTCACACTGTCGAAGTATGAAACAACCAGGTTTGTTGTCTCTCTTCTCCTGCAGCTTGTGATAGGAGAACTCCCCACTAGAATCAACAAATGCACAATTTTTACTAAGAATAAAGTTACGACTGTTAATGTTTAAGCTACCACTGTGGAATGCTACCATCTGCAATTATTATGAAAAAAATAATTACAAAATTCATTGCACATGAATGAAAAATATAGTGCATAAACCGATTACCAAAATGTATACTATCTCTATCCTTCTTGCTTGTTTGTACAAGCATAGTACTGAGATGATAAATAATTAATACAAATGAAAATGTCTGTTTTTTACCTTACTAAGTTTTCTTAATTCTAGCAAATAGAATTCATCTTTTTGGCAACAAGATATCATTGTTTAGCATTTTAAGGGTTAAATATTATGTGCCACTGACGACATCATTGTTACCATTATAAGGTACTACATTTTATAACATTACAATCATTTTCTTTAGTCACCATAGACAATATAATATTTTTAATGTTTTTAAGGCTATCAAGTTCACAACGCGCAGTATTTATCATTACTAGACATTTTTTTTTAATTTTCAAATTAATTGTATAAAACATATATTCGTTTTATGTTTTGAATTCAAATATATCAGACTCCATATTCCTAAGTCACTCTATACTACTATATAAAAAAAACTATAAAAAACTATATCTTACCCAACGGGTCCATGGCATTTCATACCGTGTAACAACTGCAGCAGGGGAGATGTGACAATTTTACACAAGTTAAAGGTCCATTTCACCATCAACCTGGAATGCACAATTTTCTCAAAATTAATATTAAATTCTTATGTAGATAGAAATAAAAAAATCATGCTTGGCAAGCATACAACGCAATGGTTCGGAGCAGACTCGAAAGTGGTTTTGTGATATGGAGTCCTCATGAGGCGAGATATTCCTTTATGCTAGAGAGGGTTCAGAAAAAATTTCTGAGGTTTTTCTACGTCAGGGGATATAGTAGCTATCCGTGGCTCTATCCCACAGCATTTCTTTTGGGAATGCTTGGGACCAACTCTCTGCAGCTTTGAAGAGATGGGTATCTCATAACCCATTTCTTTAGATTACTCAGGGGATATTTCGAGAACTCGGTTGTGCTGGAGGGTGCTCGGTTTTTTGTCCCTGATAGATATCTCCGATAGCTGCAGCATAGATTGTTTTATCTACCAGCCGCCAAAACCAACCTGCCTCTGGTAACACCGGTGGGGAGAGCAATTAATCTGCTGAACGCAGTCTCCTCGGAGATCCGCGTCTTTCATATTATTGAAAGTATGTTCAGAAGGCAAATACTCTTAATTATCTTAAGATATAGGAGTATTATATAAGGAGAGTATCTTGTCTTCCTAATGTGGAACCATCTCTCATACGTTTCTGGTAGTATACTATATACCAGAGTTTCCCAATCTTTTTCGGTTTACACATTTTCCCGCGGCTCTAATTCTTGGAATTTTGTCAGCCTACACGATTGTTGATGCAAAAATTTCGAGAATTGGGAATTCCAATAAATTTGCCGAATTGTTTAATTGAATATTTCGCAGGGCCCTTATGACGACACCCAGGGAGCCGCGGCTCACACATTGGGAATCACTGCTATATACAATACTTTATTTCACCTGTTCTCAATAGATGCCTTAAACCTTAATTTTGTAATGTCTATTGATGAAAACAACTGATTTGATTTGACATATGAGACAGGACAAAAGTCTCCGATGTCATCAAGCTGGTCGCAACCTTTAAGCATTAGACAGCGGCTAATGAAATAATATTCAGAATGATCTTGCTAAGCTGAGTGAATGGGATGGCTGGGAAAAAATAGCACAGGATCAAGGAGCTCGAAATAACATAGTCAAGGAGACTAAAACTCTTCGAGAGTTGTACAGCTGTGAAGTATAATAAATAAGAAGTTCTGCTTACCTGTAATATCCATCGCAGACACTGACGAAGGACATCATCTGTTTGTAATCATTGAATTTTAAATACACCGGAATGCCATTTCTTCTGCTGATTTCTATAGTACCATCCTGTCTGAGGGACATGGAGCAGAGGTCTTCCATGGTACAGACGTGCTCCCACTGAAATTTGTTATCATTTTTATTCTCCACAATGAATCAAATGTAAATCAAAGAATGAACAAAATATTATAAATAATTGTACCTCTTTTTTGTTCTTATAGAATATCCTAAGGCCGGGTTCTTCCTTGTGAAATGGCATAATATATAAAACTACCTGACAAAACCCCGATATACTACAGTCGTACTCAACTTCATATTCTTCTGATAAATAGTTAGGAGCCATCGTATAAAATTTCTTTAAATATTGTTCTTTAATAAATCTGAAACCAATAATACAACTTTTTAAAATCGCATCATTAAATAAATTCCACGTACGATATAATTAAAAAATGTAAAATAACTTATGATACGAACTATCACACCGAATCCCGAAAGGGTAGGCAAAAAGAATGTGCTGCCACACTTTTCTTTCCAGACGTATTTCTTCCGCCTCCTCAATTAAACATTGTGTCATGTACGTACGTGGATTTCTCTGACTTCTCATGTAGCCGACATTTAATATTTGATTGATTTGATCGTGCCACATTTTCCTCGGGCTTTCTTTATTTCTAGTTCCGTTTATATCATTAACATATACTTTCTTTATCATTCTTTCCATGTTTTCAAACCATCTTAATGACCCTTTCATTAATTTGTTAATAATACTCTTTCATTTGCACCGCATTCACTTCTCTCTAACAAATACAGATTTACACACATTTGTATAAACATTTCTACTGTGTTTCTTCTAGTTTCATCCTTCTTTTGCTAAATCCATGCTTCATTTCCAAACATAAGAATGGGTACAAGAATACCATTGGCATCTTAACCTTTTAGGATAGACTATTTTTTGCACCATAAACAACATCAAAGGAATTTTGACAACGGAAATATAGTACATTTACAGATATTGAACACAATTCAAGATACAGACTATCTAAAAAAATTAAGAGAAATTCATACCCAGGGTCATCATATCCAGAATTAACAAATTGCAATATTGAATTATGAATAGGTTTCTTTGCGAACAGTCTGTGCTTCTTAATAACTTCTCTGGGAATAAATTTTCTATAATCCTTCTCTACATCATCCTTGTTTCTTTTTTCTTCCACCATTGCGCGAAACCTTAAAAATATACAAACATTTAATTTTATAGCAAAAATATTTAATTTTTTTATTTAACCATTGTTTTTTTAAATCTGTAAGCAAAAGTACCTTGGGCAAAAACAAAAAGATAAAATGATATAGGTACCCGAGAGTCAAAAAGTCTTAAATAAATGTTTGGCCAAAATGAATTGTGCATAGTTGATTCACAAACCGAAGATCTATTGCTTGTGTGTTAGTGTGGTGTTCTTTCTTGGAATTTGATTGGTTGCATCCAGTTAGGTACATCAAATGTCAGTGTGTTCCGAGACGCGAGGGGGAGCGCACACGTTTGGGTGCTCATATACTCGGTGATTAAAAAAATACTCATTTTGCAGCAGTGTTTTTAAAGTATTATTTTTATATTTTTTGAATGTATACATATACTTGTATACGAATACTGGATTTCACCCATTGCGGGTTATCAATTTTTATGATTTAATTGTATCTCAATAGAGATGAAGATGCAAATCGGAAACTGAATATGGTTGATCAAGGTGTTTACAGGACTTATGACTTGCATTGGTTGGGTTAAGTGCACACTTTATGTAATTACAACATTCCCCATTCCACCTTTGTTATGACCATGTCTGACAAATTTTTGGAAGTTGTATATATGTTAAAGTCCAACGCCAGAATTCACATGTCAGTTTCAATGCGCCATCTATGAAGATTTTGATTATATATGTTAATCTCTAAGATTAATCTATATATAATCTACATACTAATGCCATCTATGGATATTTATGTTTATTAAGCATTAAGCAGAACATCTTTTTTAACACAATGTGAAAGGCTACCCCGCCATTAGCGCATTGTTAGAAGCCACCTGGAGATGTCACTCCTATCTATATGCCAAACTTAAACCAGATATGTATTACAATATTTTTTGAATTTTTTATTGTTTTTTTTATTGAAATTTACCATGGCAAAATTAAGAAAAGGAAAGCCACTTTCGGGTCAGTTTAAAAACATAATATAGAAAGAAGTTTTATAATAACTAGTAATAATATCCTAGAGATAAACACCTGCAAGGATCAAATGTTGTAATTGAAACCAATAAAGGAAAAAAAATATCATTATGAATATTAGTCTCACCCTTAGTCCCTTTTCCAAGGAAAAATCAATAAACAAATTCTAATTTTAATGAACATAATTTTTATAATCATTACAATTAAGCCGATATCATTTTTGCTAATAAAAAAATTAAATAAAAAATAACATGTTCATTTATTTCAATGTTTGAATATATGATTGAAACATTTTTTGGTTTTCCAATCATTAAAAAATAAAATAAAAATATCGTCTAGATTTTTTGTAAACGCACTGTCACTCATACTATTGCAAACGATCTCTCTGTTGTGAACGGACTATATATTAATGTTATTATGGACACAGTATATGGTAAAGTAAGAAATACCCGTTTGGATAGACAATTGCATTGGGACGGAATCACATCATATTAAAAATAGGAAATGACCATCACAACCCATTTCAGCCAAGAACATACCGAAGACTCGACTTTATTGCTCTCGGGTACAGAAAAAGAACATTCTGAGGAAGTGTCAGAGGTTATATAGGAGAAAAGGATTTTAAGAAAGTTAATCTAGAGCAGTGGTCGACAAACTCATTAGTTAAAAAGCCAAATATCTGTTCCAAGATTCAAATTTTTTTACATGAACACAATTTTTTAAATTCGGAATGTTTGGAAAATCAGGTAAGACTAACGTGACCATTTATTTTTTCCCCCACACCTGGATACCGAAAAAAAAATGTAGGACAACTTACATAGCGCTGTTTTCGCGAAAATTGCCAAAATTGGCATTTTTGAAGCTAAGGGTTCACACACAAGAAATTTTAATCATTTCAACTCAGTAAACATCAGATCAAAGAGTATGTTTTCTCTTCAGATATCTTTTATATATGGTCAGATCAGTGGCGGTACTCCCATAGAAGCCCAGAAGCCCGGCTTGCATAAGAAATTTTGAATCAAAACCTCTTCTGGCTTACAGAGGTTCAGCTCTTGTGGTTATACCTCTTACGTCTGATAGGAACATTGTTGGAAGGTGATTTGGTGGGTTGTTGGTTTACGCAAGAGCATGATTACTTAGATTTGGGAGTTTTTATTCAAAATTTCTTACGCAAGCCGGGCTTCTGGGCTTCTATGGGAGTACCGCCACTGGGTCAGATGCATTATGAGATTTTGAGCAATCGCAATGAAAAAACTGTATTATTTTACTGCGCTTGCCCACGTCTTCATCTACTAGTACTAGATTCTACCGCCAGGATTCTAATTTGCACGCTTTTTTGTATTTTTTAAAATTCCGAGTTTCTTTCTTTTCGAAAACGGGACATTTTGGCGTCCCGGAGCTGTTTTCGGGGACACCGGGACACACTGCCTGAAAACGGGACATCTGGCCATATTAGGTATATCTGTTTTATTTTTATTTTATTTCATGCACAATTCTAGATTTTTATCAAAAAGACTGAACTTATTTATGCTCAAATACTATTAAAATAGATATATATATTTATGTATTTTTAAATATGTCCTTTGTGGAAGAGCCACACTCTAGTAGCCAAAGAGCTTTGGCTTGCGAGCCATAGTTTGCCGACCACCAGTCTAGAGTAGAGTAGTATCAAATGTACAACATACATGTCAGTTATTCCTAATCCGAGGAGCTCGTCGCGATGTTTGATGTAAACAATCTCAGGTACTTTATTATCAAAAACATCATTTTTAACTTGGTGAAAAAAATAATTGTGTGCCTCTGGATCTAATGTTTTCAGTCGTGTTAAATTAGGAACCTGAAAGAATTACATAAAAATTAACAATTAATAAGAAAATCACCTATTTTACTAGATTACTACACCATCGTCATTCACAATGAGTTGCCAACTGTTGTTGAATATATTTAGATCTATAGTAAATTTACAAACACTAATAATATATTGTCTGTGCCAATACTGCCATCGCACAAATTTTGGCGACTGAACCTTTTCAGTAAAGGGTCCTTTAGCCTGGAACAATCTTTCTAAAGACCTCAAGTGCATTGAGAACCCGCCAAAATAGAGACTCAAAATGCACCTTTTCAAATTATCCTATCCTGATGTAAATGTTGATCGACTGCGTCAAGTGTAGCCCTCATAATATAGGGTGGTATAGGCAACATTTTTTCTACAGACTGTCAATTTGACAGTTGACAGTTGATTTGTAGTCAGCACATTTTGCCATTTCACCATGAATAGACTGACGTCAGAACAGCGCTTGCAAATTATGCAAATATATTTTGAAAATCATGGTTCGGTTTGCCAAACTTATCGTGCACTATGTCAATTTTACGGTCGACATAATCGTCCATTCGAGCAAGTTATTAGGGAGACCATGGAAGGTTTTCGCACCACGTACACTCTAGTGGATAATACGCATCCACAAAGACGACAATTGTCAAAAATTGGACTTCACGATTGTGCTTCATTCCAGCTAGCCGTGGCGCTCAAATGCCCGAAATCATATTTAAACAATAATGGCATAAAATTATTGTTTAAATGAAACCAATATCATAGACATTAAAATTCTTTTAATATGTTTTTTTTAATATGTACTCGTATAGTATACCTCTAAAAAAATACCCTTTATATTTATTTTTAGTTCATAAAATGGAGCATTTTCTACAGCACCCTTAAGATGACTAATTTATAAAAATGGGACTCTATAAATCATTAAATTAATTTTTGTTCTTATATTAGCAAAAATTATATAATGTCGTTGGTCTGTCTTTTTTATTTTAGTAAATGATTACATAATTTGTTTATAATTTTGTAAATCTTACCCTAAACCGTATTCTCAGAGTCAGCTGGCTGTACGGCTTGACCGGTGCATTGGGAGCGAGGAACAGGGGAGAGTCAGGGAGCCGGAGAGCGAAGAGCGAGGTGGCGATGGGGGAAATACGCAGCTTCTTACACAGGATCGTGCATAGTTCCTCCGCCAAGGAACTGGATGGGCACTTTACCAATTCGGGCTTATCCCAAATGGCAACATTCACATTGATCGGAACCATTGTGGAAGCATTCAATACATCACATTGCTGCGTCATTTAATTAAGTTACCCATTTTGAAAACCTGTAAATCAAATTATAGAATAAAAAAACACTTTATTATATATAAATCAACTAACTAACCATCACGCCGTCTCTCCGAAGGGGTAGGCAGAAAGAATGGACTGCCACACTTTTCTTTCCTGACATATTTCTCTTGCTTCCTCAACATTCATACATCGTGTCATGCACGCGCGTCGATTTCTATGACTCCTCACATGGCCGACATTCAATATTTGATTTATTTGATCGTGCCACGTTTTCTAAGAGATCTCATTTCTACTGCATTTATTCTACTTTCATCCTTCTTTTGCCAGTTCCATGATTCGCTTATATATATTTAATCCATGCTATTATATATATTTTTCTAAATTTATTGAAAGTTAAGACGTTACCACGGTTCAACTTTAGGAATACAAGATAATCTCTTAAGTCAAGAGTATTAGTCTTCTGAACGTTCTTTCACTTATATGAAAGACGTCGATCTCCGAAGCGATCACGTTCGGCAGTTGATTGTTCTCCCCACCGGCATCACCATTGGCAAGCTGGTTCTGCATGTTGGGAGATAAAACAGTATGTTCTGGTGCTGTCTAAGATAACCATCCGGATCATAAAGATGGATACCCTCCAGGATGACGGAATTAAAGAATCCCGTGATAAGTCTGGAGAAATAGGTATGTGTGAACCCGTCCTTCCTTATCTGTAGATTATTGGTCCCCAGCAAGCCCAAGAAGAATGCGGTGGGATAGAGCCACGGATAGCTACCAAACCCTCTCTCGGGATTAGAGGTCGAATCATAAAGTATTGAAGATTTTGGTAATTTTCTCCTTGTCTCATATATTTAATGTTTTTTGTTAGGCTCTCCGAGATGACTGGCAATTCTCAGATAATACAAGGCTATATAAAGACTATTAATAAGAAGGCACGCTGCCCTTGAGTAAGGGTGCAATAAACAAAATGCTTGCAGCCAAAATGCATTAATCTTACAGGAATTTGGATATTAGAAAAAGGCGTGGTTCAAAGATTAAGCCATAAGCTCCATCCACGATTTGGGACACCCAAGATGAACCCAAAAACATTTACAGGGCTTAAGTATTTACATGTATTTATTTTTTGTTCGATGATAGATTTCTTTATCAAAAATTTGTAAACGAATTCTATTAATTAATAACAAACAAATGGGGATGTCCTTACCTGGGATATCCAAAGATATTATTTCACTTTTGGTTGTAAATAATGTAGAAACCAAAAATATTTTAGCGTAAAAGGTTTGTGTTGATGCCGAAATTTGTATTATATTTTTAGGAAATTTATGATTCGTTGTAATAAAATTGCTCAAAGCATACTTTTAATGTGTAAGATTTTAACATAACATGGATAATTAATTTGATGAAACAAATCTATCCATATCAGCGAATTATTGAAATTGTTAACTTTTTATCAAAGTAAATGGACAGAATGTTATTTATTTATAAAACCTTCTATGACTTTCAGTTCCCATAGACAATAAGCTACCAGCGACTAAAAAAAGAGTTCTTAATTATATGTTTCCAGCAAAAACATTGGAAGCGTTTATTCCGAAGCGAAAAGATTATATTTATAGCCATATCAGTGCCATCTGATAACACTGATATCTTCGCTATATCAGCACTGATATCTTCGCTATATCAGTGCCATCTTGACGAATGTCAAGATGGCACTGATATAGCGAAGATGGAGTCTTTAGGATCTTCGAAATGTCGTCGAAGCTGATACCACAAACATGGCCATATCGAAGAGCTAAAGAAACGTATTTTGAAATATTTCAAACTTAATCATTCTTATACATAAATCATTCTGAAGTCGAATAAATAGATTCTAGCACCAATAATTGATGAATTTAATTTTTCCGTAAAACTCTTGACGATTTTTAAGATCCATGATGATGTTGTTAGTAAGTTGCTTTCGACACGGGGTGAAACATGAAGATTACTAGTTCTCCACTCCCGATCTCGAAGCACTCTCTCACAACGTATTGCCCAGTGTTTATTCGCTAATGTAATCATTATTATGTTAATTGAGACTGCTCCGGGAGGTATAGTGATATGAGATTGAAACCAATATTTACTATTTCCAATTATATTTAACACACAAATACAATATACAAAAATAAAGAACCAAGATCACTTATAAACTAAAGATGACTTACTTGCTAATCGTTGGAACGACTTAAAACCACTCCGTCACTGACGTCACTGACTCCAATAACGCTACTTGATCTGCGGCGAGGACCGACGCTGACGCTGTCGTGGCCAGCATCAAGGACTGCCGGAGGCTGCATAACACAGAAGCATCACGCGGATGATGGACCGCGGAGGGCACGGGCCTTCTTCACAGCGACAGCGGTGGCCAGCATCACGCCCCAATGGTGATTAGCTGGCGCGGCTGGTTAGCACGAGGACGGCGATCTGCATAGCCAGCGTGGTGGCGAGTCGGCCGCTAATGGCAGCACATGGTGTCCGCACCACGAGGGATGTGCGAGGCGGGCGCGAGGACGGGCGAGGAGCGGTCTGGTCTCATTCGCTGAGACAGCCTTGGCCAGCATCAGGTCCCAATGATGATGAGCTGACGCCATGGTTGCTGACGCCATGCGGCGATATCGCGATCTTTTTCATATTCACTTCCCGGCGTTTGGTATAACACTTCGCGATCTTTTGAGCCTATCTCCCCCCGGCGCGCGTCCGCGCGAGGGAGAGATGTTCCTTTCCCGGAGGCCGGTGGTAGACTGGGGCGAGAGCTGCCCGGAACTCTGCAGGGCGGGGGGTTAGATCATCCCCTCCCAAGTGTGGCCACTCTCTGCATCTGGCCGGCAGTACCTAACTGCTTTGCGATACCGGGGCAGAACGCTATTTTTTTTCACTCACAGAATTGTCATTATCACTATTATTGTTTTTAAATTGTCTTTCATAATCTTATCACTAATTAAAATTAAACTTAACTAAGATCAAACAAGCCTCCAGAGAGAAAACGCCTTTTCGGTCATGTAAAATTTGTCTAGTGCAATCTCACCTATTATGCCATGAAACATGGCTATATCAATGTTCAAATCAAATCAAATCAGTTTATTTCATCAACAGACATTACAAAATTTATTTTTAAGGCATCTATTGAGAACAGGTAAAATAATATATTATATATAGTATACTACCAGAAACGCATAAGAGATGGTTCAACATTTGGAAGACAGGATACTCTCCAGAATTAAGAGTATTTGCCTTCTGAACGTACTTTCACTAACATGAAAGACGTCGATCTCCGAGGAGACCGCGTTCAGCAGACTAATTGTTCTTCCCACCGGTGTCACCAGAGGCAGATTGGTTCTGGCAGCCGGTAGGTAAAACAATCTGTGCTGTCGCTGTCGGAGATATCTATCGGGGACAAAAAGCCGAACACCCTCCAGTACGGCCGAGTTCTCGAATGTTATTCAAAGCTCCTCAATCCTGTGTATTTTGCTTCCAGCAATCCCTTTCACCTAACGTTCTCAGATCAAGAAAGACGTGATATATTAAGGTACGGTCACACCGAAGTGCCTGGGTTGGCGCCAAGTCACAGTTCGATTGTGATCACGCCCGGTGGCGCGAGCCCTATAGTGTGGCCGGTCCCACAGTACGCCATATGTTGGTTCGCCGGGTGTCCACCTAGCCTCCGACCCTGGCACTTCGGTGTGGGCGTATTCTTAGAGGTTATCTAGCCCTTCCAAAATTCTTGCTCTAGCTGGTCTCAATGCGTGCAGACTCTTTAGGGTGGTAAAAATATTCCTTGATCTCACGATGCTTGTTATAAGGGACTTGGACTTGAATCTTCTGGCTTACAGAGGTTCTGCTCTATTGGCTTTTACTCTTACGTCTGTAAGAAACGTTGTTGGAAATGTGATTTTGTAGTTGTTTTATAATGGGGCTAAATAAATAAAGTGCTCATCCGAAAGAGGGCAAAGGAGATTTAGAATTTATGATAAAGTCCTACATTATTGTCAGGTAATAGAAGACCAGTTAGGATTGGGATTGTACATTTATTTTAAAAAATCGGTTCCCAGGGGAAAGGGAAGAGGAGCAGGGCCTGAATGGAGTTGTGGTAGAAGATATCATCCTGCGTAAGACCATTTTGTTTGGCGTAGTACGTGGGGGGGCTATCAGGAGGATTTTTTTTATCCGCATTGATTGCGGAGGGGTGAAGGACTGAATGGTAGATAACTAGGTGGAAAATAGTCATGTCGATGTTCATTTAACTTTTCAAGTTCTCTAATTTTACAGAATTCATCCGTGTGATAAGTTGATTGTTGATTGATTGTTATAAGGGGCAGTTAGGTCATTTTATGGATCTTTTCATTACTCCTATGCCTCCAAGTTCTCGCTAAAAATACCAAATCTGGGTCCCAAAATCATTCTGAGGATCCTATTCACAAACTAGTAGATAATTTGTGTTTTTGAATTGTAATTATCCATGACTTAAATTATATATCACCATCGGCTTGATGATGTTATAAATACGCAGTTTGATGTTTCTGGATAGGCGCTTGGATTTTCGGAACTTTCTCAAGGAGGCTGCAGCACGTAGGTATGTTTGAACTCTGTGCTCCAACTCGTGGATATTATTGGTTTCAGTCATGATCTTACAGAGAATATTAACTCGTTCACATGTTCGATTATGTTCGCTTCTATGCAAACTTCTCTAAATGGTGATGCTATGCCACTATTCTTCCTGGATTCACTCATCCACTTTGTAATGACATTTTTTCTTTTATTTCATGAAACTTTAAAATATGGCTCAATTTCCTTTTTTGATGGTAATTAATCAGCTTATTCGACATAAAATACTCTTATTAACAATTATTTCAGGAAAAAATATCTAGCTATCTATTTAAAAAAAAAACATGATGGTTTTGATTTTTCACAATGAATTTTATTTTTATGATGACTATATTTTAAGAAATCATCTAACCTTTGCTGTTTAAAATGTTTTCTTTTTTGCGGTAGACACCATGTTTGAACATTGCTAACTATAAAATGTTGAATGTTTGAAGACAGATAACAATTTGTCTTTGGTTTTTAGCGGGAATAATCTTGCGTTGCGGTTCTCCCTTGTTTTTTGTATTCATACCGGGATTATTTCCAAAAAAGTCAGTTGTGTTAATTTTATTTGTTAATTGTTACAACCAGCACTAAACGGAAATATTTGAGGTATGTATTATTTTTTTTATTTCTCATTTTTTCTTGAAACAATGTGTGTTCTCTTCCCCATAATTTATTTGTTACTATACAATACCGCATGTTCATCTTTTTGAAAAAAGTACTCGGTGTTTTATCTCCTATCATAATAATTAACCTTGTTTTACCAAATTGCGGTATGTTTTTAGTATGTACTATTTTTGTTATGATTACAGAAAAAAAATGAAAATTCGTTTCCAGTGTATTCGACTAGAAATTTGCACATATTAGTTTTATATTTAATTCCATTATTGTTGTAATTGCATCGAAATGATATGAAATAATGTATAAAGCTGATAATCATATGTGTATCATTGTATTATTACATTGTATAGATTAGTATATTACCAAATAATTTGGATCTAACAAAATATTTTTTGTGGCCACTTTATATTGTACATATTACAAGATTTACATTAAAATTAAAAGTTTACACAACTTTAGCTTTCTTTTTACTGTCTTTTAAATTATACATGTCATTAGTGCAACATTTTATTTTTTGCAATATGTAAACTTCATAGAATTTATGCTCTCGTTTTTTTATCTTTAACCTTGAGAGTTAAAATGTTGCCTTTCAATATTAGAGGTTACCACAGCCATAAGGACTTCATTAGTGTTTAAAAAGTAAATAATAGCTGAATAGTGCATGGTTAGGCTTCAACAAATATCTTGATAATATTTTCAAATTTTGTGTAAATCTGCTAAAATAATTTCTCTTCTGCTAAAGTAATTTGAATGTATTTTCATTTTTAGCGATGGCCGACGAGTGGAATGAGGACGATGTAAGTATTACATTTGGGTATATTTCAAGAGTTTAGCTGTAGATCTTTTTCACTCATTTAATAAAATACGTGTTTCATTTATTTTTTACAGACTGCAGTAGTGATTCCATCCTTTGATGCTTTTAAAAGTACAACTACGTCTGCAGGACGCGGCTATCCACCCTTTATATCTGAAAGCAATGGTGAGTACTCCAATAAGATAACCTTATATATAAAACCATTGGTTATAATATAACCATTATATAATCTATTTTTAGTTAGAATTTTTAAAGATTAATCCTTCGATCCTTATTACCTTTATCAGTAAATAATGAAAAAAAAAAATTAAAAATGTTGTTATAATCCACTAATGTTTGTGTCTTCAACCAGAAGATGGCAGCGAGCTGCCGAAGCCGGTTGAAGACATAAACATTAGTTCAGAGGACGAATACTCTCGACTTTGGAAAGTATCTTGTCTTTCTATTGTCGAACTAGCTTTAATGCGTCCCTGGTATTATGTTGTATGTACACTATATAATATTTTACCTGTATTCAATAGACGCCTTAAACATTTATGCTGTTTGTAATGTCTTTTAAGTAAATAAACTGATTTGATTAGTTAATTTGAAATAAATATTCATTTAAAATTTATTTTCATTGTTTACAATGTTATATATCCTTCGCCCTGTATGGCGTTCCGGTATCATTTCAAGAAATCTCAAGCTCCAAATATTCTGCAGTAGCGTTAAAAGCGTACTGCTGTACGGATGTGAGACTTGGAAATCTACTGCGGACGTTATTGGTAAATTCCAAGTGTTTATAAATGGGTGCCTTCGCTCAATATTCAAAATCTATTGGCCCCAAACAGTGTCAAATGCCATTCTCTGGACCATGGCAGGCGAAAAGCCAATTAGAGAACAAGTTGCTAGATGCAAATGGCAGTGGATCGGTCACACTCTGAGACAGAACCCAGCCTGCATCGCTCAGGGTGCACTAGACTGGTACCCTATAGGGGGAAAGAAAAAACGAGGCAGACCTAGAGCCACCTGGAGAAGAGCCCTGCAGGACGAGGTTAAGGCAGCAGGCCTCACTTGGGATGATGTTAGGCATCAGGCATGCGATAGAGTCGGGTGGAGTAGGTTCCTTGAGGCCCTATGCACCACGGAGGTGTGACAGGACAAAAAAAAAAGAAGAAGAGATTTACAATGTTATCAACATAAGGTCACATGTCATGGAGGCAGAAGTTCCATTTTAACTCGGCATCCTCTGGCCTGGTAACATGTATACCCCTACATGTTCTATCTTCGCACAATCACATTATCAAATTTACATTTGTGTCCGCACTGTATCTACGATGAGAGATCTCCGGATCATCTATGAGAGTAGGCTGACTTTTCGTGCGCATGTTGAGAGGATTTGTGGCACTGCACTGAAGATGTTGGGCTTCATCGTCCGGACCGGCAGAGTTTTCAGGGATCCCAATGTGCTCAGAGTCCTATACAACGCATTGGTTCGGAGCAGACTCGAAAGTGGTTCTGTGATATGGAGTCCTCACGAGGCGAGATATTCCATTATGCTGGAGAGGGTTCAGAAAAAATTTCTGAGGTATCTCTACATGAGGGAGTATGGTAGCTATCCTTGGCTCTATCCCACGGCATTTCTTTTGGGAATGCTCGGAACCAATTCTCTACAGCTTCGAAGAGATGGACATCTAATTATCCATTTCTTTAGATTAATTAGGGGATACTTCGAGAACTCGGCCGTACTGGAGGGTGTTCGGCTTTTTGTCCCCGATAGATATCTCCGACAGCGACAGCACAGATTGTTTTACCTACCGGCTGCCAGAACCAATCTGCCTCTGGTGACACCGGTGGGAAGAGCAATTAGTCTGCTGAACGCGGTCTCCTCGGAGATCGACGTCTTTCATGTTAGTGAAAGTACGTTCAGAAGGCAAATACTCTTAATTCTGGAGAGTATCCTGTCTTCCAAATGTTGAACCATCTCTTATGCGTTTCTGGTAGTATACTATATATAATATATTATTTTACCTGTTCTCAATAGATGCCTTAAAAATAAATTTTGTAATGTCTGTTGATGAAATAAACTGATTTGATATGATTTGATTTGATTTGAATTGCGACTGTTATTTCTATTCATGCACCATACCACTCACAACTACCAAGCTTTGTTTAATTCTTGTATCACCATATTTTGCAGATACGGGAGGCGGAGACTACGGAGGCCGCGGAGGCGGAGACTACGGAGGCCGAGGAGGCGGAGACTACGGAGGCCGTGGAGGCGGAAGAGGTAACCCCCTTAATTTCAATTACCAAAAATCTTTTAAAAGCCGAGAAGGCCGGAAACCTAATGAATACATCTTTTTTGGAAATATTTTAAGAGTACGAAGTAAAGACTTGCCAAATAAATACACAGTGTGTCGTTTATGTCGCCATTAATATAAAAAAAAATTTCACAAAACAATAAAATACGAATAAATTGTAAAAATTTCAGTATTTCTGTAGCAAAAATTATGAAATAAAATCAGACACGCCAAACACGAATGCGAATCTCTATTCCCAGGGATTCCTATAAATCCTGACATATCAAAGAGCGCAAGTGAATAAGGAGTGCCAACCCTGCATAGTGGCTCGTTCTGGTTGCCCAAGGAAGCTCTTTTCAAAATCAATATAACGTGGATAACTCTTGAAAATACAGTGGAACCTCTCGTAACGAAAATAATTCGTTACAGAATCTTACTCATTATGTGAAACTCTCGCAAAACTTTCCAGGCCCGCCCCACATCCACGCAGGACTTATATTAGCTGGAGAATGCACCATTTCAGAAAAAAGGCAAAAGGGTATCCAGGCCACATTTAATCTACTTTAATTTCAATTCATTTCTATGTCCCAATCTTACAAAACAGCAAAATATTGTAAATGATTTTATGGCCTATCAAAAAATTATTTCAGACAGATATGGTGAGGGCAATACTTGCAAGTGAAATATCACATTACATATATCGTTTTAATAATAATTTGTTGGGTTTCAAATTTGAGCACAAGTATTCCATTGTCTTTGAAATTGGAGCACAAGTATTCCATTGTCTTTGAAATTGGAGCAGCACCACGGTCATTGACTTTTATAATAACACATAAAATTTATGCTCATTCACCAAAAAAATGAGATCATCTCAACAGACTCCTCTTTTGGAATTGTATCTAGATTTTATTATACATTATTGTGAAATTATTTCCATTATTACTGTGAATTTTATGATTTAAAATAAATAAATTAAAACACTAAAGTGGAAAAAAATATTTTCATTCGTAAAAATAGTCATTATGAAAATCCAGTGTTCACGTCTTAAGTTTATCAAAAATATTTGTTTAAATAACAGGTCGAGGGGGCGGACGTGGAGGCCGCGGTGGTGGCCGTGGTGGTGGGGGCGGCTATGATGACCGGAGCAACAACTCTGGAAGAAGCAGACATGACAGTAAACACACTTATTAATTTACCTCATAATAAAACAAGTTAAATGGTGCCTATATACGGTAGTTATCCGAGGCTCTATCCCGCGGCATTTCTTTTGGGAATGCTCGGAACCAATTCTCTACAGCTTCGAAGAGATGGACATCTAATAACCCATTTCTTTAGATAAATTAGGGGATACTTCGAGAACTCGGCCGTACTGGAGGATGTTGGTCTTTTTGTCCCCGATAGATATATCCGACAGCGACAGCACAGATTGTTTTACCTACCGGCCACCAGAACCAATCTGCCTCTGGTGACACTGGTGGGAAGAGCAAATAGTCTGCTGAACGCGCTCTCCTCGGAGATCGACGTCTTTCATGTTAGTGAAAGTACATTGAGGGGACAAATACTCTTGACTTTGGAAAATATCTTGTCTTCCTAATGTCGAACCATCACTAATGCGTTCCTGGTATTATGTTGTATGTGTATAATATCTTACCTGTACTCAATAGATGCCTTAAACATTTATGCTGTCTTTTGAGTAAATAAACTGATTTGATTTGATCATCTAGGGCAGGGGTCTCCAAACTACGGCCCACAGGCCAAATCCGACCCGTGACAGCTAATGGCTTATGGTTGCTCAGGGCGCATGCATACTCAAGTGTTAATTCTATCAATATTTAATTTTAAAAAGGCACTGTGTATGTTAATCGCTCCATCCGTAATATTCAACTGACAAAGTAATTACACGCAGATACCACAGACAATGAGATTCAACATTTTTATTGTGTCATCTCACGTGAAGCATGGAACTGGCAGAAGAAGGATGAGAGCAGAATAAATGCGGTAGAGATGAGGTCCCTAAGATGTATGTGTGGTAGGACCATGTACGACAGAATCTCAAATGCTAATATTAGAAAGGAATGTAGAGCAAAATAAGGTATGAACAAAATTATGAAATGATCGTTGCGTTGGTTCGGACATATGGAGCACATGGGTGAAGAAAGAATGGTTATAAAAGTATATGTTAACGATGTAAATGGAGTACGGAGTCGAGGTAGACCGAGGAAAACAGGGCATGACCAAATTAATCAAATTTTAATGGTTGGTCATGTTAGAAGCCGGAAGAATAGACGTGCGTGTATGACTCGCTGTACGAATGAGGAGGAAGCTAGAGAGGTATATCAGGATAGAGTAGTGTGGTGGTCCATTCTCTCTGCCTACCCCTGCGGAGAAATGGTGTGATGGTTTCTTGTTGTCACCTCACATGTGTCACACGACCGCAATGACAAAGTTCTATTGTCACGTCAGAGGTGACTTATGTCCGTTAAGGATTAAGTTTTCAATATTGTCATGTTTATTATAAAAAAATATATATTGTCATCTGATCAATGGCCTTGAAAGTTTGGGAAAATCGGGTTTGTTATTAATTTGGTGCACAATTCTAGGTTCTCACTGTTTGAGAACTTTGCAAGGTAAAAGGTAAGGTCTCCTTAAAGGTAATAACATTTCTAGAAAATCTATGTTTTCATTTGTATTATATTTAGATATTCTAAGTTGTGTATAACTAATTTATATTATTTAACATTGTTACTAGGCAAATTTTTATTTATTTTTAAGATGGCGAATCAAACGGTTTTAACAACGATGAAGAGGACAGTGAAGGAAGTGGTAAGTTTAATTTTTTTTTTTAAATAATAACATAATAAACACATTGTGTGAAGGAATTCTTAAACTCTTTCTTGTCTAATGTTACTATAGTACGCGAACCACGATGACCTTCATGGTAGAATGGCAACAACTAAAACAGCCACACCGAAGGTCCCGGGATCTATTCCCGGCGATGACAGTGTGATTGTCACACTTCCCCCATATGTTAGTGAATCAAGTTTGAGAAAAATACAGGGGTGTCCCAGAAGTCGACACCTGATGATGCCGGCATCGGTTAGCGAAACAGCTGTCGCGACACTCAGTGAATAAAAAAAAGTGATATAACAGTGTTTTAAATTTTAACAGTAGCAATTTTTATGTTAAAATATAACCCACCTAAATGATTGGAACACTTTAGCCAAGTTCACAATATTTTCTTCTTTATTCGCCTTCACTTGGTGTTGTGGATTCATATTTTAATAAATATAACTGCACTTAGTACTTTTACAACACTTTTCACAGACATGTTTGGGTTATGACATCTTCTTCTTCTTTGCTAGCCTTCTTCCCTCCACTGCTGGATATAGGCCTCTTCCAATTTCCTCCACTCGTCTCTATCCTACCCCCTTTGCATCCAAGATTTTCCAATCCTTTTGACAATATCATCGGTCCATCTCATCGGTGGCCTTCCGACACTTCGCCTATTTGCCCATGGTCTCCAACTGAGTATCTTGGGTGCCCATCGGTTGCCACCCTGTCTACCCAAGTGTCCTGGTCCAACCCTGGTGCGGCGTCTGATTTCTTCATTTCTTATGCAGTCACACAAGCTCACACCAAGTATCTGTCTTTCCATGGACCTCTGTGTACACTTGAGCCTATGCAAAATTAAAAAAAATATTTTGTGCATTGAAAAAGGTTATATCACAACCGAAACATGTCTGAAAAGTGTAATTTAGTGATCTAAAAATACTAAGTGTAGTTATATTTATTCAAAAGTTCACAATACTTTGTATTTTTCCGAAAGTATTCATTTAGCTCTCATTGAATGAGAAGTCACATATGTATTTTGGATTGTTTCAGGTTTCCAGAGCCGCGGCGGCCGAGGAGGAAGGGGTGGTGGAAGGGGCAGAGGCCGGGGAGGTAGTATTATTTTTTAAGATCAAATAATCTGTGAGACTTTATCATTCCTCTTTTATTTATGAATATAATCCCCTACTGAAATGTTTACCCATATTTTAAATTCAATATTTCACATGTAATGAAGCTATATATGAATTTTTGATAAACTTACGTTTTGCTTAAGTAAGTGTCAATAAAAATAGGCGATAGACTAGCTACCTATCGGTCTCCTACCGGGCCCTCGGCGTCCCTCAATTTTCCCTTCCAATATCAGTTGGAGAAGGTGGTACTTTTCCCTACGCAGTACATGACCCAGATGTGAAATCTTCCTAACCTTGATAGTTGATAATGTTGTGTAGTTAACCTTGATAATTGATAGTTGATAACCCTGTCAACTCTAGCTCGCCTCAGGACTTTGGTATTGGTAACCATGTCTGTCTAGGGAATTCTGAGCATTTGGCGATTGAGCCACATTTCAAATGCTTCCAGTCTGTTCATTGAGTTGACTTTTAATGTCCACGTTTCACATCCATACAATAAACTCTCTGGCAGAGTTTGAAATTTATGTTATCATTGCAGAAAAGTGATTACATTTTATTAAATGTAGCTCTTGCTGCCTCAATTCTGCGTTTATCTCTACATCTGGGTCAAGAGATTGCGTTATGCTGCCGAGGTATTTAAATTTCTCCACCCTTTGACCCTCCAACCAATACTGACCCACTGTAATCAAGTCGTCCGAATGTCATCCATTTGGTTTTACTGACATTTATTGTTAGCCCCAATCTTTCACCGGACTCGTCAACAAGATTAAGTCCCGGAGATCACTGACAATTTCATCAGTAAAACAGTGTCATCGGCATATGCACCTTATATTGTTTATCAAAACGCCATTAATTTTCAGTTCTTTCTCGGTGTTGGTGAGAGCTCTTTTAAAGACATAGTCGGAGTAGAGATTAAACAATAATGGAGAAAGGATACAAACCTGTCTCACACCTCCCTGGATGGTAATTGCGTTTGATGTTCGCCAACAATATTAGAGCGACGGCCATTACCAACCTTGGCATTCAAACCTCCAATGACAAAATTTATTTCCCCTCCCTTCAAACCATTGAGAGTATTGGTTAGTGACTCATACAAGGCCTCCACATCACTGTCGTATCTTACATTTGCTGTTGGTGCATACAACCAGATTAATCAAATTTTAAAAGTTGGTCATGTTAGAAGTCGGAAGAATGGTCGTGCGTGTATGACTCATATGAATGTGGAGGAAGCTAGAGAGATGTGTCAGGGTAGAGTAGTGTGGCGATTCTTTCTCTCTGCGGAGAAACGGTGTGATGATTTGTTGTTGTATTTAATAATCTTATTTATTTAAAACAATGCTCTTTCAGGCAGCAACGATAATGGGGGTGGAGATGATGGCGCGGCAGAGAAGCCCCGCGAGGTGTACATCCCTCCGGAGCCTACGGAAGACGAGACTGAAATGTTTGGGGGCGGAATATCTAGCGGCATCAACTTCGCCAATTATGACTTCATAGATGTCCAGGTAATTTCCACAACTTCATTTTTTTTTTATAATAATTTTAATAATATTTCATAAATTAATGAGACCACATACAAAGTTTGATAAAAAATATGCAATTATTTTTGTTCATTAACCACTTTATGCTATTGAACAAATAGTGTTCGCGTGCGACGCATGTATTGTATCGCGCCAACCCGAGCACTGCTCGCACATTTCGATTTTTTTGATTACATTAGATCAATGATACTCAACCTTTTTTTTCTTCGGGCCACATACATATATTTGTAAAGCTATGCGGGCCGCAACACTATACTGGTATGACGAAAAAAATCATGAAACCCCCCCCCCCCCATTTATTTGAAAAAATTATTTGCGCGCATACTTGTCTGTCGAATGTTTGTTTTTTGGGAATAAATCTAGCGTGTGCAATAGCAACACTCTTATACCAGATCTGATGTTGACATGACTACGACAACCATTTTCGGGTGTCACTATCTGTACGTCAAAGTCGAAATTAATCTCAAGATGTACGAAATATAGAATGCCAGATTTTGTAAATCATGTCCCTGATAATAAATGTGTTTAGGGCCGCACAAAAAAGCTTGGCGGGCCGCAGGTTGAGTATGGTTGCATTAGATGAATAAACGAACTGAGTTCGCCTCGATTTTTAGTGTAATTTATTACTTTTTTATTATTATTCTATTTATTATTATTATAGTTACAATTTTATTACTTCTGTTTTAGCTTTTTTGAACTTTTTTTTGAAATGGACAACTTTTAAATCATGTAAATTCTTTAACCCTTAGGACACTGGGCGAATTTTCAATAACTGTCCTCCTGGGACGGCGTAAATTTTGACATTCGGAACGCTCTCATACAATAATTAATTATGAGTAAAATAAGACTTTCAACGAAAAAATAAAAATGCCAAATGAACTATTAACTTATAATTTATCTTTATAAATAATGAAAGATGTACTTTCAATACTTAAACAAGTTTTTTTGAAGTGTTTTTATCTAAAAAATACCATATTACGCAGCATCCACAAAAAGAAACACTCATATCTAATCAACGATATGGATTATCGTAAAAATTCTTTCACAAGACCTGAGAACATACTTCTCACTAAAATAATGAGTCCTTTGAATATCATGTTACTATTTCGGTAATTAATTATAGAATTTTTAAATAAACACTACGAAATTATTGCCGCGTACACACACACTTTCGCAGCCGCGCTGTGTAAACATACGAGTAGGTGACTACACGTTGTTCGTGTTTGGACTTGTTTCGGGCGGGCGTTGTGATATACTCTCGTATACGTAAAATTCCAAGAACAACGATTTTTTTTGTATTAGGAGTCAAGGGAATATTACGCAAGAAATGTCATCCGGTTAGTCTTAATGATTTTTTTTTTCGTTTTTTACATTTTCAACCAAGAAATTTCAAATAATAAAAATATATTTTTTTAAGAAAAATCTTTCAATCTCATCATCATCAATTGGTAAAATTTAAATTATTGAAATAACACTGTCATCAATTTTTAATAAATTAAAACATTATTTTTTCCACTTCTTACTTTATTTATCTCGACATGTTTGGAAGGTTTTATACCTATATATAACCTTCGAAACATGTCGATATAATTATATAATTTTTCATACCGTTTATAAATGTTTCCAATGAAACATATCGAAAAAAAATTAACTAACAAATCATATTTTTTTAATTCATAAAAAATCGTCTTGGATGGAATGGAAATCCAAAAGGTTAATGCTTCAATTTTTCTTAAATTAACACAATCGTAGTTATAAATACCAAAACTGTCAGATTACACATATTTTCAAATCACATCCTTTCAAGCAATACATTACAAACTTTACCATTTAGAAGAATCTAAACAGTTTCTTGCTCTCGGTTCTCGTCCATAACATATGGGCACCCTAAAGATAACGAAAACATTGAAATCTGACTCGTACCGCCATACACTCAAGCCCGCGCGTGACTGTGTAAGTATTCCAGTTCAGCCCGTACGATTTACATCTGACAAAAAATATTTATTTAAATTAAACCCTGAGTATAAAGAAAAATCGGTGAATGCCAACATGAAGCCAAGACCAAACTTGATGAAATGACATTTTTACTTTTGTTTTAAACTAACTGGTAGAGATGTTACTTGATGACAAAACCAAGTACAGATCTAACACTGCAATTGCAGTGTACAGGACCGCGGGCACGCATTTTCGCCACTGCAAATGCAGTGTATAGGATTCTAAGAGTTAAAAAGAAAAAAAAAATAACCTAATATTTTTTGTTCTATTTTTGTGGAAAAAAAAAACCGGTGCATTAACCGCCCTGAGCATATGAACGTACGTGATATGCACACTTTGACTGTACCATTCTGCGCTATCCCGTATCACGTACGCGCTTGAAAAAAAGTACAAGCCGTTAGGGATATGCGCGTGTGCTAACAGCAAGTCTTCACAAGTATGATTGTTTTACAAGGGGCAGGTGAAGTGTGCGGTCGAGTTTTTGCGTTTCGTAATTTAAAAAAATAAAATTAATATATAATTAAATTTAATTAATAAAAAACGTGATTTTTTTTAAACATGTTTCTCGGGTAGTTACATGGAGGTAGGGCGGTTAAGTGGTTAAAATATATAAAATGACTACGTCTATAGTGTATAAAACATATTTCCTATTTAGTCTATTTTTTAAATTGATTTATGTAAACATAGTCTAAAAGACTTATCTTTTATAACTTGCCTTCTTACAGGTTACTGGAGAAAATCCACCGAATCGCATTTCGGATTTTGAAAGGTCGGGTCTCCGGTCCATTGTTCTGGACAATGTAAAGAAGTCGGGCTATAAGAAACCGACCCCCATTCAGAAAGCAGCTATCCCCATCATCATGGCCAACCGCGATCTCATGGCCTGTGCTCAGACGGGATCCGGGAAAACGGTAACTATTATTGTCCTATCGTCGTAAGGGGAAGTTCTTATTCACACTTGTCCATGTGTAGATTGAACAACCATGGAGACACAAGGCAACCCTGTTTAACACGCTTTGTGATATCAAAACAAGACGCGATGTGTCCATTTAATGGCCGTTGGTAGAATTATAAATACTCATTATTTTTACATTTTTTACGCATTATTTGCACTGATCATCAGCCAGCTACAGCTATTGCTTTATTGGTTTGTGCTTGCATTTAATTATAGTCACTGTTGCTACAGATCTCTTCAGTTTTTATGATGTACTAATTTATAATAATGAATAAGGTCACTAAATAAAAAATATAAAGCAGATCATTCTTCTATATGCGAATAGGTTGACTTCTCTTGGTGAGGTTTCTGTAGTTCCCTCATCACTAGGCGAATGTGGAGAAGCTCCAAAAAGGAAACAGCCAACTATCTTTACTAACCTGCAGAAATTCCTTAAGAATGAATGAAGATTTCATGGTAATCGAGGTCTGGTTTGTTTTTTACGGGTGTTTTTCGGATACAAGTTTTTTAACTCGGTCGCAGAAATTGCTGACTCAGTTTTTAAGCAACGTGCTATGATTATATTTTTGGTCGTAATTGGTGTAAAACCTGCAGAAATCCTACAAAAATTACGGCAGGTGTATGGAGATGAGTGTCTGTAGACCCGTAGAAAAAGCCTACAGTGGGTGGAAGAGGGTGGGGTGCGCCCAACGAAAGTAAGGATGTCAAAATCACAGCTGAAGGTAATGCTGATCATTTTCTTCGATATTCATGGCATTATTCACCGTGAATACGTTCCTTAGGGCCAGACAGTGACTGGAAAGTTCTATGTTGAAGTCTTTGAGCGGTTGTGACAGCGTGTTTTCCGTAAACGACCCGAACGGCTAGCTCTTGCACCATGATAACTCGCCGGCTCATTCCTAATTGATTTTGAGGGAATATTTGGTTAAAAAAAGTATCCCAACATTACCGCATCCACCCTACAGCCCCGACTTGGCCCCCCTGTGACTTCTTCTTGTTCCCTAAAATGAAGAGTCGCCTCAAAGGAACCCATCATGGCAGCGTGGAGGCCGTCTAGGAGGCTCGGACCGTCGTCTTGAAAGGCCTAACTTTAGAGGACTCAAGGTTGCTTCCAAACATGGGAGAAACGTTGGAAACTTTGTTCTGACTTAGGAGGGGACTACTGTGAAGGCCTTTAAAAAAATTCGGTTGCTAACTTTATTTGCCTGTGTTTTATTTACAAATTTAATTGCCACACCTCGTATAAAAAATAAAAAAAATCTATTAAAATACTCAATTATATATTTTTAAGTCTCGTACATAATAAGCTAGACAAATAATTGTGAAACTCGCATTGAATTGCAATTGAACGCATGAATTAATTAGTGTATTGGTGAATTTTTTTTTCAGGCCGCATTTCTGCTGCCCATCCTGCACACGCTGCTGGAGTTCCCGGAGCATATGGTGGTGACGGGGCAGGGGTGCGCCCAGCCGCAGGTGGTGGTGTTGTCCCCCACGCGCGAGCTGGCAATCCAGATCCACACGGAGGCGCGCAAGTTCGCGCACGGCTCCTTCATCAAGTGCTGCCTCGCGTACGGGGGCACCTCTGCCAGACATCAGTCCGAGATTGTCGGGGTTAGTTATTTCATGATAAATTATCTTTTAAAAATAATTAAACCATTTGAGAAAGTCTAAATTACACCAATTGATTCTGGTTAGGAATTCACGTGACAATAAAATGGCGATAGATTAGCTATCTATTACATGTCACGAGAGTCAATATGACAGCTATCCATTTGGCTCGCGCTGTAATGATGTAAAGAGTGTCTTCTATATTTTCTTCTATATTCGCCATGACTTTGTGTTGTGTATTCACATTAGAATAGAACTTGTTGATAACTTTGTATTATCACAACACTTATTTACATCGTATACGGAATGTTTCGGGAAAACAGACGGTAAATTCAATTTTCTCCCTCTCCTCCCACCACTTTTCCATAATTTTTCACCATTCGTTATAGAGTATATAAGTAGTAGCTCCGCATCATTTAATTGTTAAAATTTCATCAACTATACACAGAAGAAGGGAAGTCTGTTTTCCCGAAACATGTCTGTATACGATGTAAATAAATGTTGTGATAATACAAAGTTATCAACAAGTTGTTCTAGTGTAAAGATTGGTTCAACAAAATAATATTATTTTTCTTTTTACTATGCTAGTTTTACTAATTTCTTTACCATTTGGTGACATTCATGGTAGGGTAGCAAGAGCTATAACTGCTACACCGAAGGTCCCAGGTTCGATTCCCGGTGATGGCAGTGTGATTGTTACACTATCTTTGGTCAGGTGTAGAATTCACATGACAATAAAATGTGTATGATAGAGTGTCAAATGAAAATATAAGAAGTGAATGCGATGCGAATGATGGTGTTATGAACAAAATAATGAAAGGATCATTAAAATGGTTTGGACATATGGAAAGAATCAATGAAGAAAGAATGGTAAAAAAATAATATCTTAACGATGTAAATGGAACCAGAAATAGAGGAAGACCGAAAAAAAAGGGGCACGATCAAATAAATCAAATATTGAATGTCGGCTATGTGAGGAGTCAGAGAAATCGACGCGCGTACATGACACGATGTATGAATGTTGAGGAACCGAGAGAAATATGTCAGGTAAGAAAAATGTGGCAGGCCATTCTTTCTGCCTACCCCTTCGGGGAGACGGCGTGATGGTTAGTTAGTTATAAAATGTCGATAAATTAGCTGCCTATCACATCTCATGAGAATCACAGCTAAAAGAGATGTACGAGGTCTGTTCGAAAAGTATCGCGAATTTTATATTTTTTCAAAAAGTATTTATTTATTCATGAATATCTATTTTGTCCCCTTCAAAGTAATTCCCCTCGGATATAATACATTTATGCCAACGTTTTTTCCAATCCTCGAAGCACTTAAAAAAATCATTTTTTGTGATCTTGTTCAGCTCCTCCTTCGATGCCGTCTTTATCTCCTCAATCGTGGCGTAGCGTCGTCCTTTCATGGGCCTCTTCAGTTTTGGAAACAGGAAAAAGTCACAGGGGGCCAGGTCTGGGGAATACGGTGGCTGCGGCACCATTACTGTGTTGTTTTTGGCCAAATATTCGCGCACAAGCAACGATGTGTGAGCAGGGGCGTTATCATGGTGCAAAAGCCAGTTTTTGTTCTTCCACAAATCCGGGCGTTTCTGGCGGATTGCTTCGCGCAAATTGCGCATAACTTGCAGGTAATATTCCTTATTGACCGTACTACCCTGTGGCAAGAACTCATGATGCACCACGCCCCTGCAATCGAAGAAAACTGTGAGCAAAACCTTCACGTTCGACCGAACTTGGCGCGCTTTTTTTGGTCTTGGCTCATGCGGCAGCTTCCATTGGGATGATTGAGCTTTGGTTTCCACGTCATAACCATAAACCCATGATTCGTCACCAGTTATGACCCTCTGGAGCACATTTGGGTCGTCACGGACCGAGTCCAACATCTCCTGAGCAATGTTAACGCGATGCTGTTTTTGGTCGAAATTGAGCAATTTTGGCACGAATTTCGCGGCGACCCGACTCATGCCCAAATCATTGGTTAAAATCGAATGGCACGAGCCAATCGATATGTTTAGGTCCTCAGCAACTTCTCTAACGGTGATTCGACGATTGGCTAATACTATTTTCTTCACTTTATCAATGTTTTCGTCTGTTGTTGACGTGCTCGGGCGTCCGGCACGCTCTTCGTCGTTCATATCTTCTCGGCCCTCTGAGAACATTTTGTACCACCGATAAACGTTGCTTTGGTCCAAGGTAGCTTCACCATATGCCACAGTCAACATTCGAAATGCGTCCGCGCACTTTATTTTGTTTTTCACACAAAATTTGATACAGATTCTTTGATCCATTTTTTGGAATAGGCAAAAATCGAAGACGAGCCAAAACACATCCAAGCAAAACAGCTGTCAAAAATTAACTAAACATTCAAAATGGCCGACCTTGTCAGCATAAGTAAGGGACATGAGTACCAACATAACGCTACAAAAAAATCAAAAATCAAATATACGTAGCCAGCGGAAATTCAAAATTCGCGATACTTTTTGAACAGACCTCGTATAATGTAACCAGCTGTATGGAAATGTGAAATGCAATGGGAAACTAACACAATAAAAAAAGGCCCAAGTGGCATTCCAAGAGCCAGCGAAATAGTACACTTTGCTGCAAACTAATCAAAGGATTGAAACGAGCAAAGAAGTATTTCACTCATAATATTATATGAAACGTTCACATGCATGTTGTGTTTTACAGCGCGGATGCCATTTGCTGGTGGCCACGCCCGGGCGGCTGTTTGACTTTGTGGAGCGCGGTCGTATCAGCTTCTCTTCGGTCCGCTACGTGGTGCTAGACGAGGCCGACCGCATGCTGGACATGGGCTTCGTAAAGGAAATCGAGAAGTTGATGTCGCATCAATCTATGAAGCCGGCTGTAAGTTTTTTTTTTTTTATTCCTCATGAACTGCCTTTATAATATAAAAACTGGCAATAATTTAAATTTCAAAATTAATATTACTGTTATATCGGCATAAAACATCTTTTGTCTTACACTATATCCTTAATTTTAGAAACTGGGAATCTTAGGGAGAGACGGCTTTCTCTTCTATTTTTTCTACCATTGTATTGGAAGGTTTGCCTATAGTATATAACAGTGATGGCGAATCTATGACCCGCGGTTCAAACACTAACTCTAGCAGGCTTTTTAAATGACCCACGCATTGATTTTTATAAACAATTTTTTTTATATCTTAAAATAGTGAACCAACATAATAAAAAAATATCTATATTCTGCTCATATTGTAGATAGTAAAATATTTTTTTTATTTATTTATTATAAATAACATTTATATAATTTAATAAACATTCAAATCACTCTGCTTTGATGAGTAGAACGGATATTTAAAAATGTGTCTTCAATTAATTTCAGGGAGAACGTCAAACCCTGATGTTTTCAGCAACATTCCCCGAAGATGTGCAGCAGCTGGCCCAGCAGTTCCTCCACAACTACCTGTTCATCGCCGTGGGCATTGTGGGAGGAGCGTGTTCTGATGTGGAGCAGGCCTTCTACGAGGTGGACAAGTACAGCAAGAAGACCAAGCTGCTGGAGCTGCTGAAAGAGGAGTCCACTCAGCGCTGTATGGTGTTTGTGGAGACCAAGCGCAATGCGGACTTTTTGGCCATGTGGCTGTCGCAGGCGCAGGTCCCCACCACCTCCATCCACGGGGACCGACTCCAGAGTGAGCGCGAGCGCGCCCTCGTGGACTTCAAGAACGGGCACTGCAAGGTGCTTGTGGCCACCGCCGTTGCCTCCCGGGGATTAGGTACTTATATATTTTTTGTGCCGAGTGGGAAATCCTCATGGACAAACCTTCGGGAGTCAACTATTTGCAGTCAGTTCCTTTTTTTTTTAGTTAAAAGACTTGCGACTGTATGAAATCAGATACGTATGTTCATTGTGTATTAATGGATTTTTTAAATTCTGTATGGTTATACATTTTATCACCTCGTGGCCCTCTTTTGGCTTCCCAGGGCTCCCCTACTCCCCCAGGGCCAGAATTACCACCTTAGCTCCCTCCAGGGCCAGGGGGCCCACTACTAACATGCACGCTCGTCGGTTCTTTCCAATTTCGAATGTGGCCGCCTATTAGTAATTGATTCATTTGGTCACGTCGTGTTTTCCTCGGTCGTCCTTAGCTTCTTTTTCCATTCGCATTGCTTGTATACAATTTACTAACCATTCTTCTCTCATCCATACGTTCCATATGTCCAAATCATCCAAGTGATTCGTTTTCAATTTTACTTGAGGTTCAATCATCTGACTTACATTTCTTCCTTATTTTTTCGTTAGCTATTCTATCATACATCGTTTTCCTGTACATTCTTCCCAGTGATCTCATTTTTATGGCATTTATCATTCTTACATAATTTTTTTACCAAGCTTCACTTCCATGCATAATTCATCCAAAATTTGAACCATAATTTGTTGCTTTACTTTCAGACATAAAGAACGTAGATCACGTGGTGAACTTTGACATGCCCAAGTGCATAGACGAGTACGTGCACCGCATCGGGCGTACGGGTCGCGTGGGCAACAAGGGACGTGCCACGTCCTTCTATGACCCCTCCATGGATAGCGCGCTGGCGTCCCACCTAGTTCGCATCTTGAGCCAGGCGGAGCAACCCGTCCCGGACTTCCTCCGCGGCGCTGGTATGGATGGAGCCTTCGGCAGCTCTGCATTTGGCGGAGAAGACGTCAGGGTGAGACTATCCAACAATTTAATAATTCTCCACCTCCTTTCACATCCGGGGTTGGGCCTGGCATCGGTGGAGCCTAGAAGTGTTTACCTAATAAAATACAAAATGCATATTCTCCAATATGTATTCTTCTTTAATAATTTTTATTAGATTTTATTATTAACCCTTAGCGGATGTAAGTCACCTCTGACGTGACACTAAAACTTTGTCACTGCAGTCGTATGACACATGTGAGGTGACATGATGAATCATGTTGAATCTGCGTGTAATTATTTTGTCAGTTGATTATTAGTTTATTACCAATGGAGCAATTAACATACATACACAATACCTTTTTCAAATTAAATCTTGATAGAATAATATATACATGACGAATCTGATCCTCGGCGGTGCTATAGAGATTAAATGGTCATTTGTGGGACATGTTGCCAGATTGGTAGAGGATAGGTGGACCAGAAGGGTGGTAGAGTGGAGACCCCGCGAAGACAAACGAATCAGAGGGAGACCCCCCACACGATGGTCCAATGACAGAAGAATTGCTGGCAATTGGATGCAAAAGGCACAGGGATACGATCTCTCACAAAAATCATCATCATAAATCTTGAAATTTTATGTCTCAATTATTTTTATTCCAGACATACGACGATAACCCGCAGACCATCTTGCCGGAAGCCGATGAGGTCTGGTAGGAGCCCCGGCAGCTGTCCATAGCAGAGGAGCGCAGTTTGCTAATGCGCCGCCCGTATACATTAACCATATATCATTATCTTGTACTCAAATTGATGTGATTTTAATTGTTTCTTGTTAGAATAAGAATTGTATTTTTTTATATTTACTTCTTCATTGTCTTTCAGAGTGATGTCAATTGCAAAGACATGACGCGTTTGCGAGTGATACTCTGCCAAATCGTATTAGGGCGACAGTTGTATTTCATCCCGAACCCCTTCTATGATGAAAGTTTACATATAATTTTAGTTATGTTCATTTCTGGACAGCATCGAACCCGCGTGATTCATTCTCGAAGCTTATTCGTAGAATTTAAGGAATGTATGGTCTGGTAGATTTGTTCAAGTCTATCGAGTAGTATCGGATGATGTCCACCAGCGATGTCAATTTTCTTCATTGGCAATATTTGCCACTTTTTTTACGTTTGTAATCAACGGCGACTGATTTTCTTTACAAAATTCTTCACTAGTATTATAAGCTAATCTTATTTTCCTCAAGAAGTAACCGTATGTATGTTTATAGGATTTCATCGCTTACATAGATTGATTTCTGCAAAAACTGCATTTAATATGTTTGAAAATTCATATTTTGAATACACATAAATGTTTCAATTTCTTCACACCTGTGGTTATAGCAACATTTTATTCATATTTTGTTTGTTTACCGTGTGATTGCAGGAGAAATATGTAACACAATCAGAGAGTTGTTTGTGTGCATATAATTTTAGTTTCTAATTAAATTAGATTCTTATACTTTAATTTACGGTGTCTTCTAAACCAAATACATGATTGTGTGACCATGATGAGTAACCTATGAATGTGCAGTGAAACCCGGATTTAACGTTGATTTATCGTTTTCCCGCCATTTGTGTGTAATTATTTCAGTCCCGATATATTTTAATATATTTATTACTCGCTTTTACATTTTTTTCCCTGCGATTTACGTTGAAAATATTAAAAATATGCGAATTATGCAGCTTGACAATGAGTCGGCGCAATATACACATTATTTCGGCCGTGATTGGTCGGCGTAGAGCGTGCAACGTGATGATTAGCCGACATCTTTCAATTTTAGCCGTTCTGTCATTCGGTTTTCGACTCGATTTGTAACGCTTCTTTCTTTTTGACATTCGTGATCATAACTAACTAACTAACCATCACGCCGTCTCCCCGAAAGGGGAGGCAGAAAGAATGGACTGTCACACTTTTACTGATGCGGCACTCCATCCTTCTCTTTTCGCCCCGCGGGAGACGCGATGTGATGGGTTGCGAACCTCATTGCCACCAATAGGCATCTCCCGCGCACACTTCGATCGTCCAACACCCACAAAATAAATCTAAAACAAATAATATAAAATAAAATAACAAAATAAAAATAATTTAACACAAAATGTTCGTGATCATTGTTTTCATATATTTTGTTTTGTTTTATTCGTTAAGTTTATTACAATCTTTTCTTCCTTTTTACATCTTCATTCATCTGACAATGTCAAAATACGAAAAACTGGAAGAGATTTTAAAAGAGCGGCTTGGGTCAGTCTATATAGCTCATCTTTTACAAAAAAAAAGCAACAAACTAATCTACATGATTTTTTAACAATAAATAAAATATTTATGTATTTTTTTTCACTCCCTTACAAAACGTAAAATGGGGATTTCACTGTATATATTCATTATGAAGTTGGTCTAATGGACAGTTTTCGAGACGATGCTATGGTTATATTTTAGTTTTTTATTGTGAATGAAAGAATATTAGTTGCGCATTACGTGATGGGAAAGTTTGAAACCACACAATGGGCTTTTCGCCCAATAGAATAAAAAGTAACGTTAAGGTTTCTCTTTAATAAAGTTTGATAAATGGTTTGAACATTGAATCGTTGCCTTTTCAAGTTGGTGGGATCAAATCCCAAAAATTATGAATCTACTACAGGTATAATGATTTTAAACGTATTTTTTGTCAATTATTTGCATTCTTCAAATTAATTTTAATAATTAATTTTATTTTTTTGTATTAGAACTTGTTCCTCGGGTTAGTATCGTTACCTCAGACCTTTTTGATTGTTGAAGAAATAGACAATCAGTTCACAAGGCCTTTTTCCTTTTGCCTGCATCTCGGTGTGACGACTATGCCCTTCCCTTCGTCTGCTGCACAATGCACGGCACTCCTGAGACGAGCACAATGTACAAACTACTAATGGCTATCCTCTACTTGTCGTGTTAAGTCATTATTTTATTTGTAAGTTCGGAGAGAAAAACTGTTTATAAGGAATATTCATAATTTTCTGTATTCTTTTTAACTCCATGACACAATTTTTTTGTTGTTAAGATATGTTTAATGTATACACTGCCTCGATGTTGTGATATATTACATCATTTATAAAAGAAAAGTATTGTAATACTGCTGAGTATTTGAATGATATTAATGTTAAAAATAACAAGAAAAGACATTGTTAGTTATTTTTTTATTTTATTTTTTATATATATGTATATATTTTTAAACTTACCGTGATGTTACAATGTTAAAGTCACATCCAGTTACGTACGGTATCCAGGTTTGATAAATTTAGATTGTTCTTTCGTCTCACTTGGATACAAGTTAATCAAAGCCAAATTTTTTAAAGTTGTTATAAATTTTATATCAAATCAATTAACAATCTACCCTTATTGTAATACATTTTTAGTATAAAAGTTGAACTTGATAAAATGAAGCAAACTCACTGTTGTAACAGGTAAACACTTGATCTTTTGGTTCATACTCTTCTTCCTATTGTCATCTACAATTATTCCAAAACACTGTTGTAAAATTTAAACATTTTGATAAACTTGAGGTGTTAACATTGGAATTCCACAATGATTTTTTTTTTCATGCATTAAGACAATTTTTCCACTTATTATTTTTCTCAACATGTTTCGAAGGTTTTACACCATCATCAGGAGAATGATATAAACTCTGGTAGCCATATATCTTGTTATGTTATGATTATATCGTTATTCTGATGATGAAGGGTGTAAAACATTTGAAACTTGTCAAGATTAATAAACTCAAAAGTGGAAAAATGTGTTTGAATTCATAAATTTGAAATACTCGCTTTTCTAAATGAAAAATGAGGTATACCAAAGTTTATTTGAATTCTTCAATTCTTTGAGGATTCTCCACCTAACTCATGTTGCCTGATGGCTAACACCAATCTTAATTAGACCAGCCACCTTAACCTCTGCCTTCCTTCTTGTTTTTACCCACATGGGACTAATCCATTGCGCTCCGAGCAGTGCAGGCCGGGTTCTGTCTCAAGGTATGACCGATCCATATCCATTTGCGTCTAGCGACTTATTGACTTTTCCCGTGCGATGGTCCATGTAAAGGTATTTGACACTGTCCGTGGCCAAAAGATCTTAAATATTGAACGGAGTCACACCTTATAAACTCTTAAAAGTTTTCCAAATTCGTCCGTGCTAGATTTCCAAGTCTCGCATCCATCCATGCCTTCACATTGTCTTATTTTTAAAATACTATGAATCATATGCATAAGACTGAGTGTAATAACCCTACATTTAATTTTCGACATATGAGTTAACGAAGAAGTAATGCCGTTTGAGTATATCTAAATTTTAGTTATGCTTATGTCTAACGTGAAAAACGTTTACGACAAACAGATGTCTGTTCTGTCATCGACTGTTTCATAATCTATTGAATACAAAACACTTCGTTATCAATAATCGGAAGCTGTTTACTTCATACGAGAAAAGTTTGAATTCATAATTTTGGATTAACAATTTGGGTAGCCATATATCTTGTTATTTGTTTATTATTTTCATTTATTTTTATTAATTAATTAAAGTGTTCTATTTTTGTTAGGCATGCTTTGCTTTTTATTTTAAAATATTCTTTAAATTTGACATTGCAGGTGCCACCTAGTGCATTTCATTTGAAAACGGAACTTGTTTTGTTTTTATATTAAAAATTCTGTAACATTACATTACACTTGACTAAAAAAAAATGTCCCTTAAATTAGGGCTATTGAAATACAAAATATCTGACATGAAAAAATTGTATTGTTAATTTTTTTTTTTGCTTGATTCCAGTTTAAGTTAATCCGAGTAGTTACTCGGTTTCAAATGACTGGTGCCGTGTCAAATTTAAAGGAACTTAGAAGGGGTCTTATTGATTAGAAATATAAATGTGATTTACACCATAAGGTAGTTGTAAGACTACAATAATGTATGTCTATTATACTCTTGTATGGGTTGTCTAATTATTAAAAAATTCCATTAAAAAAAATTCAGATTGGGACCAATGAATTCTCTTGGTTAAAATTTAAGTATAAAATCAACGGAAAACTTGATAACATTTCATAGGGTATCAAAAAATATACTAATGGTTACTAACGGAGTTTACTAAAATTAGACAACTTATAATCTATGTATTTGATTACATTAATATGTACTCTTGCATAATGGAGAAACAATAAATATATATTGTATCACAAACGTTTTTAATTTATTAACTTCCTAATAAATAATTAACATCACAATAAAAAAATACTTCCGATTTGTATATTGACATTGTTGGAAGTGTGAAATACAGCAGAACGTCGTTTATCCAGACTAATTGGGACCGGAGGTGTTCCAGATACCGATTTTTCCGGATAATCAAACAGACGCTAATTCTTTTACCAAAATAAGGTGTATATCGTTTTTTTTTCCTCGGCACATTTGTTGATTACGAAATTACAAATTTTACTGCAAAAACAAGTATGTATGTAGTACATGGACATAAAAAGGCTTACATTACTCTACAGCAGTGCTCCGCAATCTTTTCTCACCTACGGCACACATAAGATCTTCCTAGAATTCTGCGGTACACCAAAAGCTTAAATTCGGTCTGGATGTGGGCGTCAATCAGCTCAGGAGACGCTGGTGACCTTTATTTTAGCTCATCAGCGACTTCCGGTTAGTAGAAATCGGACCCGAAAGATCCAACGTTCAATTTTTACGAATCCTACTAAAAAAATTGGAGGTCGCCGGCAACTTACGGCCAGCAGAAATCGGCGGCGACCCATTTTTCACGAATGATCTAAAAAAAGGTCATCAAAGTCTCTTGAACTGATTTACGAAAAAGTCAAATCTTTCGTAATTCACGAATTCCGAATATAACATAAATATTTTTTTCACTATGTATTTGGCCGCGGCACACCTGCGTCCGGCTCACGGCACACCGGTTGCGGAGCACTGCTCTACGGTACTGGAAAAATAATCAGAGATTTTTTAACAAGAAATCCTCTTTTTTGCAGCTAAATTGCGGATTCGTTTTAATAAAAGCAATTGAGTTAAGCTGCTTTCCTCTTGCTCTTCAAACCACGATAGAGTAGGTCACGGTACAGAACACTTCATTATCTCGGCTTGTCCGGATAATTAACATTCCTGTTAACTGACATCCGGATAAATGACATTTTACTGTACTTAACTGTTGTTTTTGTTGTTGTTTCTTGTTCCCATAGACAACCCAGAAAATTATATATAAATAAAATGAACATGTTTGTCTATGGAATGTAAGGAAAAATAATTCAGGAGTATGTTTATAACAAATTTATTTTTCAGTGTATATTTTTGTAATACTGCATAGAAAAAAATATTATTTAACAAAAGGGATTTTCGTGCTTAATACTTATTAAATGTATCCAAACAAGAAACTTACCTGAGGCATTTTATTGAGGCACAATATTGGTTATTTTAAAATACTATTACTAACTACGTTAACAATACCACTCATAAATTTAAATAAAAATACTAATAGACAAAATGGACGCAAGATGGGCACCCAGAATACTCCAATAAACGCCATGGATAAGGAAAAGGAATGTCGGGAGGGCGCCGAAAATATGGACTGATGACATTGCCCGAATAGTTGGGATGACCTGGATGCAGAAAGGACAGAACGGATAAGTGGAGAAAGATGAATAAGGCCTATATCTAGCAGCGGAAACAATAAGGCTGAAAAAGAAGAAGATTAATAATCGCCACTATATATAGGGTCATCGAAAATAAATGTCAACATTAAAAAAATTATAGCACTGAAACACGCGTTTCAGTGCTATAATTTTTATGTTAAGCGTGTAATTCTGTCACTGAACGCTAGCTGGTGAACGTAAGTTTTGTTTTGGAGGTGGCGTGACCTTGCTATGCGCAGTACCCAAGGTCGGCCGCGGGCGCACCAACGACTGCTGCTGTTCAGTACGATGTTGACCGTTCAACAAAAAGCACAGTGCGTTATTTGGTACGCGGAGTCAAAACATCAGTCAGTGTACGGCAGTTGTTTCAGAGAACTTATCTAGGACAAACTGTACCTGATTACAAAGCTATCATCCGATGGTTTAACCAGTTTAAGGAAACAGGGACTGTGGAGAAAAAATCTTGGCCAGGCTGACTACCAACATCAGAAGAGAATATTAAACGTTTACCTGGACAAGCTTGAACTGTTTGTGTTGCCTCAAATTGAACTAATCGAACAACAGACTGGACAGCAAATGATTTTAATGCAAGATGGGGCTCCACTTCACTACCTTCGCGAAGTACGCGGTGCATTGAACGCACACTTTCTCAACCTTACCCCTTTGGATTTCTTTTTCTGGGGGTACATTCAAAACATTGTGTAGCAGAAAAGATTCAGGATTTGGATCACCTGTGGGAGTGAATTTCTGCCGCTATCTTGACAATTACTCCTGAAATGATTGCACGTACGTGGCAAGAAATCGACTACAGACTAGACATCTGCGAGCAGCGAACGGTGCACACATCGAAACATACTAAGGTATGAAAATTTTTTTTTATCTTTTTCCGCATATTTTAAGATCAAAACCATTGAATTACCTCCAATAGTTTTTTTTATAAGTTATTTTAAATGTTGGCATTATTTTTCGACGACCCTGTATAGATGCATGGATGAGAGTGGCTATAATCAGCAGTGGAAGACAGACAGCTAAGTCAATTTGCTATAGAGAACATTTTAGCTATTATTATAGCACTGCAGATCATAAATAATACATATATAATTATAACTCTCTGATAATATCACATTTAAACAGGTAAAAAAAAATTACGAGCATAATTACAACTATCAAACTTAAAATATATGGAAGTGTAAATGTACATTATTTTGTTTTGTTTACAAAATATTCTTACAAAATTGCAATTAAAATACTTTTAAAATTATTACATTACTATACAAATGGTGTATTTAAAAAAATATACATATACTTCGTTGCATAGAGAATGTTTTCATATACTTTTAAAACACGTCGGCTATTCCTCTGCCAAGTGATCGTATTCCGTCACAGGATGGCGCCTCTGTATTATGTGAACAATTCTGAAAATAAAGATGAACAAAAAGGTTAAATGTAGAACAACTCCGAGACTAATGCTTTTGTTTCTTACTGAGTTTTTTTATACTTTCGTATGAAGTTCTTAATTTGTAGTGTGGCATTATTAAAAATATATTTTTACTTTGTTTTTACACCACTTTATTTTGTTTTATCGAACCAACCGGTTTCGCTCCCGTCGGAGCTTCTTCAGGGTTACAATAACTTGTTTTTTAGAGTTCTAGATAAACAATTTGAGTAGTGACAAAAATAAATTAAAGACTCATCATATTGTAACAAGTAGATGGTAATTTTTTATTTATAATAATATGCTACTCTCGAATGACACAATAAAACAAAGAACAAAATTTGAAAAATCCTTGAAATTAAACACCAACACTTCTGATAGATATTTGAAGATTTCTGAAATGTCTGTTATATAATGTTATCTGCTAACAAATGTTGCCAGACATAAAAAATAATGCCCGCAAACAATGCGTTATTTTTAAAATAATTTTATCATATGCATTGACAAAAAAAAAAACACGATCATTATGTTGAATGGCGAAATTCTGGAACAAGTGGATGAATTTGTTTATTTAGGAAGTATGTTTACAAAGGATGGGCGAGTGTAGAGGGATATTGAAAGAAGGGTTGGGGCAGGCAACAAAGTAAATGGTGGGCTTAAAGAAAAGTCAATAAAAAAGCTAAGATGGCAGTGCACAATGGTGTTCTTGTACTGACCCTTATGTATGAAGGTGAAGCATGGAACTGGCAGAAGAAGGATGAAAGTAGAATAAATGCAGTAGACATGAGATCTCTTAGATGAATGTGTGTAAATAGCGTCAAATGCAAATATAAGAAATGTTTTATTTTTATTTTTTTATGTATACAAAAGGTCGTTTGAACCTAATTATTGTATACAATTTATTTTTTAGCTATTATATTGATTCTCGTGACATGTGATAGGTAGCCAATCTATCGCCATTTTATTGTCACGTGAATTCTACACCAGACCAAAGACAGCTTGACAATCACACTGCCATTGCCGGGAATCGAACCCGGGACCTTTGGTATGGCAGTCAGAGCTCTTACCACTCTGCCACGAAGGTCATCAAAGTTATGGACACTTGGAAAAAATGGTAAAGTAAATATATGTTAATGATGCATACGGAACAAGAAATAAAGGAAAATGTAATACGATCAAATATAAAATGTTGTCCATGTGAGGAGTCAGAAATTAGACATGATGTATGAAGTGAGAGAAATATGTCAGGAAAGAATTGTGTGGCGGTCCATTCTTTCTGCCCACCCCTTCGGAAAGTGGCGTGATGGTTAGTTAGACAAAAAAAATGACAATATACTTACACAAGGAGGGCCACACATACGGAGGCAATACCAGCAGAGATGAAGTTGAAAGCCCCAGGGTAAGTTTCCAGGGTATTCTGGTACACCAAAGAGTACAAGGGCCCGGCCACCAGCGGGATGATGGTCTCCAAGGAGGTGGTCAGTGATATCACTTTACCCACGTCCTCTTGTGGGACTACTTTGGAAAGTATCGCTCGGTTGGTTGGCCCGTAGACAGCTCTCATCAGAGACACCCCGCAACCTAAAATAATAAATTAAACATAACATTAAATTCTTACATAATATGGAAGGAAAGTTTAAATACTATTTTATCCAATTTATTCATTAAATATTTAAAATAATTACTCATTCAATTTGATAACCTAAATACACACTTGAAGTTATTTGCAAATAATTGTTATTATAAATTACTGTTTTTTTATTAAATACATTTATATTGTAACACTGGAATTTTGATATCTTTCAGCATTCTCATAGCTTTTTTGGATTGACATTCAGTTAACTCCTGATTTTCCAAGGATGGTGAAAAAAATCCCGTATATTCATTTCGCGGTTAATCTGATCAAATGAAAAAAATGAACACAAAGATTCATTTTAAACTGTGTTATATGCGCTTATACCTACTTGCTTAAACTGTGCTATACCTACTTGCTTAGTAAGACGTACGTGTTGACAGCGTCACACTTTTTGCCATGAATAGAAATTTGTTGGATGACTTGTCTCTGTTTAAAGCGCGTCAACCATTCAGAAGCTGCATTGAAATTACCTTGTAATTTCAATTAATTGAAATAGTGAATAATAATAAGTTAACAATAGTGTTCTATGAGTAAGAACTACACTGCGGGTCTTCTTCTCTGGTTTCAATCCTGGGATTGGTTTGCAGCAATTTCCTCCATTATTCTCTTCCATTTATCCCTGTCTTGTGCGGCTCTTTTGAAATCTGCATATGATGAGCAGCGTACGTCCACCAACAGGTCCTCCAGGTACTCTCGGCGTGGGCGTCCCCTAGAGTTTGTACCCTCGATCATACCCTCCATTATGGCATGCAAGAGACCTTCTTGACGTATTACATGGCCGATCCATCTTGCACGCCTTTCGGACAAGGTCCTGAGCAGGTGCCTTCCTCCTTCGATTCCTTGAAGAACTTCCTCATTAGTGATGTGGTCTCTCCAGGAAATTCCAAAGAGTCTTCTATAGGACCACATCTCAAAAGCCTCTAGTCTCCGCTTATCCCTTTCGGATAGGCACCATGTCTCGCAGCCGTACATCAAGACACTCCATACATAGGTCTTGATGAGGAGTATTCTCAGTTTTAGGTCTATATTATTTGACTCTATTATTTTCGACCTTTTATTAAATGCAAGCCTAGCCTGATGTATACGGCTGTCGACCTCGCTCTTAGACCGACCGTCCCATGTTATTTTGCTCCCGAGGTAGACAAACTCCTTGGTGTTCTTTAGTGGAACTCCTGACATCACTACTCTCATCTGATGTTGCGTTCGGCCTACAGTCAGCAGCTTTGCTTTGTCCTTATTTATCTTCATGTTGTAGCTATCTTGAAGAATGTCTGAAGAAACTGCGGGTGCTTTATTACAAACTCGAAATTTTATAACACGGCCTATAGAGCCACAAACGTATGTTGGCGGTGGCGCAAATGTGAACTAAACGCCGAATGTCATTGTGACAGATTTGAGTTTTTGTTTGCATTATAAGTACTATAGTGAAATATTTTTGTTTTTAAAAATACTATTTCAATGACTCAAGTGTCCCAGATAATCCGTTTCCCGGTTAATCTGACCCCAGAAAATCAGGAGTTAACTGTACATTTATAATATCTACAAAAGCATAAACAAAAGTATTATTGATAAGTGTATTGGTGATACTCACTTAGATACATCTGCCACGATGTTGCTGCAATGGCAGTTGTAAAGGACTTCAGGAAGGAAGACAGGAAACCGACAATAGACACCACAGAATCACTTATATTAAACATTTTTTGCATTAATACTGCAGAGATCGCAATCCCAATAACCGTGGTCAGGATACTGAATGCTCCGAACATGGAATATTCTTTCAGAGTCCAAAATAGCTTCTCCCTCACAAACAGATAGGTCACGGTCAAATCTCCCTCCTGTGCAAATATCCCAAAGCTCGAAGACAACATCACGAGCCATAAAATACATCGCCGGTAGTTCGTCCGTTTCTTGAAGCATGCTTTCAACATTCCCGTGACCAAGTGTTTACTGAATATGCTGCATTTATTATACTGAAAAACAACAAATAAATGTCATTACAATTAACAAAGGCGCGATTTATAGTTCCGCTTCAACGTGACAAAGATTGCTCCGTTGTCAAAGAAAAAAATAGAAATTTAAAAAAATTGTATCTAAAGACTTTGCTCCTAATCATAGTTGTTAATTTGACCCAGAGTTTTATCTGGGTTATCTTAAATTGAATAAAAATAATAATTATTAAACACGAAAAACATTATTTCTCCTTTAACCCTCATTGTGGAGCTGACTTTAATTGGAATAATAACTTGGTCCTTGATACATTTACAGCTCATCATAATATTACGTATAATTTAGTATGAAGAAACTAAAGTAAAAAGATTTATAAGATTGAGTGAAAGAGTATGGTAGCTATCCATGGCTCTATCCCACATTGTTTCTTTTGGGAATGTTGGGGTTTAATTCTCTGCAGCTTCAAAGAGACGGGTTTCTTATAACCCATTTCTTTAGATTAATTAGGGGATATTTTGAAAACTCAGCCATGCTGGAGGGTGTAGGTCTTTTTGTTCCCGACAGATATCTCCGACAGCGCTAGCATAGATTGTTCTTTCTTCCGGCCGCAAGAACTAACCTGCCTCTAATAATGCCGGTGGGAAGAGCAATCAGTCTGCTGAACAAGATTACCTCGGAGATCGACGTATTTCATATTAGTGAAAGTACGTTCAGAAGAAAAATACTCTTAACTTTAGAGAGTATCTTGTCTTCCTAAAGTTGAACCATCTCTCATGCGTTCCTGATTCTTTACCCTTTCTCAAATAGATGCCTTAAACTTTAATTATATTTGTAATATCTTTTGAGTGAATAAATAAACTGATAAAAACCAATTGTTTGGACTGCAAATGTAGCCAGTCCCACTATAGGGGTTAAAATCAATGAAATTTGGTATCTTGTATTTTCTCCTTGATTAAAAAGTTTAAATTCATTACTTCAACCTTTTTAAGCCCCCATTGTACGGTTGGCTACATTTACAGCTCATATATGAATGAATCTAATAAACATTTTTACTTTTATTTCCTTCTACTAAATTGCTCTTAACATTATGATAAACTGAGACAATCCGTCTGTGGCTAGCCAGACAAAAAGGGTTAATATAAAAATAAATGAAAACCATATTTTGTTTTTAAAACTACAAATTGATTTCCCTCCAAGTGGAGCTTCATTAGGTCAGTTTGTTTTGTTAACGCGATGAAGCTCCATTTAAAGCAAAACCAGTTGGTAGTGTTAAAACAAAAGATAAGTGCTTTAATTTAAAAAAAAATGTCACCACAAGTTAACACCTTGAGTGCTGATGATGCATGTCCGCGTTAAAATAGAGTTTGTTGCCACGCTGAGGAATTGTGTTTGCGTCATGCTCGTATAGTGTGTGCAGTGACAGTACTCACATAGAAGTCCAGAAGATAGATATTATTAGATATTATTTTATGCCCTAATTTGCTGCACAGAGGCCCTTCGAAGTTCTCCTGTATTGAAAGCGATTCGTCTCTTAAATGAGGTTGCAAAAGAGATAGACCTCTTTGGATGCAATTATGGCGAATTCGTAAATACCCTTATGATAAAGGCAGCAAGCAAATAACTAGCTTTTCCTATTCATAAGGTTCTATTTATATTTCCTTTGATATTCTTTTTTTTCACCCTTTACATCGATTTGGCTTGCGCTGTAATGATGTAAGGAGATTTTCAACAAAATAATAATAATAATAAAAGCCTGGCTTGCGTAAGAAATTTTGAATCAAACCTCTTCTGGCTTACAGAGGTTCAGCTTTTGTGGCTATTCCTCTTACGTCTGTAGGAACATTGTTGGAAGGTGATTCTATCAATCTTCTGAAATCTAAGTAATCATGCCCCTGCATAAACCTACAACCCACCAAATCACCTTCCAACAATGTTCCTATCAGACTTAAGAAGAATAGCCACAAGAGCTGAACCTCTGTAAGCCAGAAGAGGTTTGATTCAAAATTTCTTACGCAAGCCGGGCTTCTGGGCTTCTATGGGAGTACCATCACTGAGTGTGTGTATCAACAGCCCGGTAATAGTTCGGTTTAGTTAGAAGCAGAATTCCCGTTGTGTAGCATTCAGCATGCTCGTAATTATAAGGTATTATATGCAGCAGAGAACGTGTTAACTGGTCCATAAGAAAGAATCATTTTTATAGAGCAGCTCATTAAAAAAAAAAGCTTGATAAAAAAAGTTTTTATCCTTATGTTTGGCTATGAAATATATGAGGCTTATAGAAACAAAGACGGCAATTCAAGCAAAATACGAAAATATTCAGTTTGATAGAGAATTTTTTTTATAATCTGAGTGTACATTTGGTTTGAAACAAATCCGCCATTAAAAGATACATTTTCGACTTTTTAAAATCAGATTTGCAACAAACCCGTGTCAACAAAATTTCAGAACAAAAGCGGCAGTTACTAAATGAACCAATCAGAATGCGAGAAATGGCATTTTTCAAGATGGCATCCCATACAAATATCGTTCGTATGAAAAGGTGTTGATAACAAAAATGGTAATGTCATGCTGCATTCAATACACAACCGGCAGTGTCAGAAAATTTGTAAAATAACGGCAATGCCAATTATAAAATAGCAGATATCTTGGAAAAGAAACCACGGGTATAAATAACATTTACTCAAATTACAGCTGCACGCTATGTTTTAATATTTAAAAATTGTTGCATCGTATAACCTTAAACAGGTTTAACCGCCCTACCTTCAGGTTATTTTCCGAGAAACGTGCAAAAAACAAGCAGGTTTTTTTATTAATGAAATTTAATTATATATTAATTTTATTTTTTTAAATTACGAAACGTCAAATACTCGGCCGCACACTTCGCCTGCCCCTTGTAAAACTATCATATTTATGAAGACTTGTACTCGAGCGTTGTTGGCACACGCGCGTATCCCTAACAGTTTGTACATTTTAGGTACATTACTTTTTCTCAAGCGCGTACGTGATACGGGATAGCGCAAAATGGTACAGTCAAAGTGAACGTATCACGTACGTTCAAATAGGTAGGGTGGTTAAATTAAAACATTTTTCATTGTTTACCAACAATTTGATGATGCTGACATTGCCGTTTTAGTTTCTATATGCCTCATATTATTATATTATATTTACTTCATGTGATGGAAGAGATTCTTCTAGGTAGAACGTGTAGATGATTGAAAGGAATATTACTAAGGCACAAACGGCAAATATGCCGGGATAACTCAATACTGGAAAGGCATATGGACTGCAGATAGAGCCCAGGAGAATGCCGGTAAAAAGGACGCCTTCTAAAACTCCCATTCTGAAAATATAAAAATAGAATACCGTGTCAGTTACATGCTTATAAATACTTAGAAACTAACTAACTAACTAGCCATCACACCATGGAGGGGTAGGCACAGAGGATGGACTGGCACACTTCTATCCTGACATACCTTTCAATCTTCCTTTATATTCAAACATCGTGATATAATTGATTAATTTGACTATATTTGATTAATATGGAAAGAGCCATGTTAGGAACAAGCCTAAGAGACAGAGTCAGAAACGATACGGTGAGAGAAAAAACAAAGGTCACTGGCATCATCCACCGGGTGGCGACTCTAAAATGGCAATGGGCAGGTCACGTAGCCAGAAGCTCAGATGAAAAATGGACAAGAAGACTGCTGACTTGGAGACCGTGGATGGCAAAGTGAAGTGCAGGGCGACCGCAACTACAGTGGAAGGATGATCTGAACAGACGCGTCGGAATAACTTGGATGCAATCTGCACAAGACAGAGTGACATGGAAGCGATTGGAGGAGGCCTTTGTCCAGGAGTGGACGGGAATAGGCTGAGGAAGAAGAAGAATTGATTAAATTGACCGTAGCTATAATTGATTAATTTATTTGATCAGACCATGTTTTCTTCGGCCTTTTACTATTTCTGGACCTCTTTTACCATTCACACTACTTGTATAGAACTTTTTAATCATTCTTTCCATATCTTCAAACCATCTTATTGGCCTTTTTTAAATTGATTTAATATGCATACATTACTTTCTTATATCTTTATATTAAATTCCATTGTTTTGGTTGAAACACTATGATACTTCAACATTATTAACTGTTAAAATATAAAATGCCGTTTACGGTATCGCAATTTTTTTTTCGCGACAGCAGTTTCATCAGGTGTTATCATCAGGTGTAACAATAATTTTTTCATTTATGTGGAGAGTTTTGACAACTGTTAAAAATCTTTATTTTATTACATCTATAGATGTCACTGGTAGTTCAAATTTTGGCATAATCCTGGAATATTGGAGAAATTATAAATGAGCCCCATGCATGGGGCCATATATTATCTGACCACGTATTCAATGTCCCCACAGTTAGGGCAGTACGCACAAAGAGGTTAATAAAGGAGATTGTTTGATGATAATGTTACAGTGATTAGAGATATCGATGGAATGCAGATTGCAACAAAAATAAAAACAGAAAGGAGATTGTGGGTATGTAGTAACATAACAATATCACTTGTAAGCATATGACATAACAATTAAGAGTGAATGGGTAGGTACTTTACACATATTCATCACAAGGTCACTTTTAATGCATACTTCCTGCCATTAATTTTAGAATAATCTTAATACTGGTACCTGTAAGATCTGCTGGATAGGTCAGTAACGTCACTGACGTAGCAGATGCAACCGGTTATGAGGGAACTCAGCCCTCCCATGAGCGAGTAGGGCACCGCGGGTAGGATGAGCCACCAGGGGTCTAGGCTGTCCCACACGGAGAACCAGCAGGTCAAGGAGTGGTACACACAAAAACCTTACCAATAATATTCTAGTTAATATCCAAATAATTAAACAATGTAATAATAATATTGCAGAGCAAATTATGGATGCGTTATTGCACTACATAATCAGCTTCACGGGACTCATCCTCGTGGAAGACCTCCTAAAATATGAAGACAGCTGGGAAATCATCTCACAGAAGGAGAAACTCTCTGGAGAACAGACTACATAGCTTTAATAGTAGAGAAGAAGAAATGCATTATTGATAAAAAATACAAAAATCACAGAGAGATTTTTTTTTATTTAAAAGAAAGGCAAATGATCACAAAGAAAAAAAAATACAACACATGTCATTACTGGTCAACGGACTCAAAATTACTGAGCCAAAGTTGTCTATTGAAAACACGACATAATTGCGGGAATACCTAATAATTTTTTTCTTCCTAAACAATGATGTAAAACTCCATATTAAATATGAATGAAAATGTCTGTTTTATAATTGCTTTGCCATGGCCAAATTAAATGTAATGAGAATCAAACATGTAAGTATTTATATACTCGAGCTAATGGAGAAGTTTTTCTAAGAAACCCTGATCTGATTCTTCAAGGACTTGTTCAAGGTAGACCCAAAATAAATTGTTCTTCTTTCTGTCCTATCACACCTCCGTGGTGCATAGGGCCTCAAGGAACCTTCTCCATCTGACTCTATCCCATGCCTGATGCCTGACATCATACCAAGTGAGGACTGCTGCTTTAACCTCGTCCTGGTTCTTCTCCAGATGGCTCTAGGTCTGCTTTGCTTCCTCTTTCCACCAACAAGGTACCAGTCTAGTGTGCCCTGAGCAATGCAGGCGGGGTTCCGTCACAGGGTGTGACCGATCCACAGCCATTTGCGTCTAGCGACATGTTCTCTGATTGGCCTTTCTGGGACCAAAAGATCTTGAATATTTCAATTGAGTGAAGGCACCTATTTAAAAACACCTGGAGATCTAATAACGTCCATGGTAGATTTCCAAGTCTCACAACCGTACAGCAGTATGCTTTTAACGCTGCTGTTAAATATTTGGAGCTTGAGCTTTCTTGAAATAATACTGGAACGCCATATAGGACGAAGCATTGCGAAAGCTCCCCTTCCCTTGTTGAGTCTGCTGGCTACATCATCTTCCGTACTTCCTGAGCCCGCTATCATACTTCTGAGGTAACAAAAGCTGGTCATGCTCATAAGGGGGATACCGTTGAACAAGAAAAACTGTTCCATTAGTTCGAATATATAAACACAAAGTTATCACAAAGCATTTATTTAATTATTTCAAAATTATTGTTGCTAGCACCAAATTATAATAATAATAACAAAATACTCTACTCATCTAGTTGCCTTCGCTCAATATTCAAGATCTATTGGTCCCAAACAGTGTCAAATGCCATTTTCTGGACCATGGCAGGCGAAAAACCAATTAGAGAACAAGTCGCTAGACGCAAATGGCAGTGGATCGGTCACACTCTGAGATGGAACCCAGCCTGCATCGCTCAGGGCACACTAGACTGGTCCCCTATGGGAGGAAAGAGGAAGCGAGGCAGACCTAGAGCCACCTGGAGAAGAGCCCTGCAGGACGAGGTTAAGGCAACAGGCCTCACTTGAGATGATGTTAGACATCAGGCATGCGATAGAATCGGGTGGAGATGGTTCCTTGAGACCCTATGCACCACGGAGGTGTGACAGGACAAAAAGAAGAAGAAGAAGACTCACCTATTAAGGATGTAAAAATGAGAGGTTTCCGCCCATTGGAGTCAGACCACGGTCCCAGGAATAAGCTAATGATGGCTGGGAACACTCCTGTGACTAAAGACTTCCACATAACAATCTTGGAGGCATGGTGTTGGATGGTCCCCTCCAGTATTCTGGAATCATTGTCGGACGTATTGGTCGAGGACACGAGGGAAGTGCACACCGTCTCGTTGAACCCAAATGTGACGGTACATGTACGATAAATAATCAGATTGCTGAATACAGTTTCTGAAACAAAAATTAAATTATTAAATAAATACATTCAGATAGCAGTATCAAAAAATATATATATAAAATAAAAATTGTACTTTACGAAGCAATTATGATTAGTGTAGTGATTACTAGTGCGTTACAAATCTTTTTATGATAGATATTCTAATATCTCTATTCTCTATTACCATTTCTTATATCTCTATTCTCTATTATCATTTCTTATATATTTATTCCCTATAATCATTTCTTATATCTCTGTTCTTTATAATCATATATTTTATCTCTATTCTCTATTATCATTTCTTATTTCTCTATTCTCTGTTATTATTTCTTATATCTCTATTCTCTATTAGCGCCATTAGCATTGTATTAATTTCTTGTGAGAAATGAATTCAATGCAAACGAAAGCGTTATGAAAAAAAAATTCATTAACCCTTAACGTACCGTGTTCAAAACAAAACGCTCGCTCCCATGTGGTCAATTCAGTTTACCGCTAACTTTATCTAAATATCAAGCATATGACTCGATGAATCAAAATTTAATTTATGTCATCTTGTAGGGAATTTCATTAGGAATAGATCGATATCTATAACATACATGGATTATTTGAAAAACATATCATTATTAATTTTTTTCTGGAACCATGCGATTTCTGATATGGAATGCGTCACAGCATACGAGCAACTGACACCAAGTATAAACTTGTCTCCCGCGCCCGCGCCGCCGGCGGGGCGAGACTTTACGAGATTTTACGTATGATAAAGGCACCTAGGCAAAATGTATAGTACGTTCAAGACAACGAGTACGTATTAATATTTGTCCCTTTTGGTAAAGTGTTAATATTTTCACAGTTCTGATATTATTAAGTTGCGTGCTGCGTTTCCGTCCACAGTCGGTATTATTACGTACCTATGAGAAAGGCCAAACATATAATTTATAATACGTTCAAAACAGCGAGTAAGTATTTGTCACTTTTGATAAAGTTGTAAATATTAGCAAAACAAATTCTACCTTAACACGAATGAAGGTGAGGGCAGTCTTAAAAAAAATTTTTTTTTGGGATGAAGGAAGTAATTTTTTGCTTTTTTTTATTACGAAATATTGAGAACACTTTAATGGAGGATTACAATTTTTTTATAATATTAGGGTCCATAGGTTTTAAGAAAATCAACTTTAAATTGGCAGTGGAAACTCAATTGACCACATGGCAACGCGACGGTTAAGACAGTTTAAACATACGGAGAGAATGATTGAAGAAAGATGAATAGAGCAAGAAATAGAGGAAAACATGATACCACCAAATCGTCAGAGTTGATGTTGATTGATATGCGTGCATGACTCAATGTACGAATTTGGTTCCGAAAAAAACAGTGGGGTGGTTCATTCTTTCTGCCTATGCCTGATGATTGTGGTGTGATGGTTAGTTTGTTGGTGATGGTTACATTACAATTACATATACTGATCCAACACGACCTTGACGACCTTGTGTACATTCAACAATAAAATGGCGATAAATTAGATACCTCTCACATGTCACGAGAATCAATATAATATCTAACATATTACCCTTTACATCGATTTGCCTCACGCTGTAATGATTTAAAGAGTGATTCAACAAAATAATAATAGTAACATCAATTATTTATTTTTTTACAAAAAATACAATTTTATTTCATTACTATAAATACCATTGATACAATTATAAAATGAGAGTGCAAAGTCATTTCTTCTCAGTATTAAAATCCCCAAATCCTAAACAATAACAGAATCCTTACTTTTGAGAAAGAATAATATTAATCAATTATGCAAAGTGTTTATTTTTTATATCCAGGGCCTGGCAGAGCAGACAGTGCAGTTTTGAAAGGCCGGTACATCCCGTGTGGTGGGGTTAGGAACCTGGGAGTGGTCTCATTGTATCGGGATGGTCTTGCCATGGTTTGGTCCGGACAACGCCGGGGCTTTGCCGTCGTTTCACGTTTCTTAAAAATGGCCGTTCTGTCATCGCCATCCAGCGGGCCTTTCGGCTGCACTTCAACCTTGGGCGTCATGATACCGTCCCTCACCGTAACTTAATCGTGACTTGGGTGCGTACATTAGAAGGAACTGGTTCCACACTAAGACCTAGGGGTTTAGGAAGACCCAAAACCGTAAGAACACCCGAAAATTTAACGAGAGTGAGAGAAATTATTGAACTGTCAACTAGGCGCTCTGCCCGGAAGCATGCAATTGCATTGGACATTGCTGACCGCTCACTAAGAAGGATTTTGCATCAAGATTTATCATTCCACCTCTACAAGATTATGATTGTCTAAAAGTTGAAACCTCTTGACTATGAAAACCGCATGAATCGCTTGTAATTTCTATTAATTGAATGGGGTGTTTAAGAACGACAGTGTTTTATGAGTATAAACTACATTGTGGGTGCTTTATTGCAAACTCAAAACTTTATGACAAGGTGGTGCAAATGTGAACTAAACGCCCAATGTCATTGTGACAGATTTGAGTTTTTGTCTGCATTATAAGTACTATTGTATGGAGTCACATTGGACTCCAAGCTAACTTGGGAAGCACATATCTCAAATAAAGTCATGTCCGCGTCACGAGTCATTAGTGCTCTCCTTCCCATGTTAGGAAAAAACAGCTCTCTAAACACCGAAAATAAACTCCTGATTTATAAATCTATAATTAGACCCACAATCACCTACGCAGCCCCCATCTGGGGCCAAGCAGCTTAGAGTCACACACATAAACTTCAAATCCTGCAAAACAAGGTCATCCGGCTTGCGCTGGGTGCTCCCTTTTGGACCAGGATTACACAACTTCACCTAGAGGCGGGTCTCCCCACTCTAGATCAACACATCCACACACTGGCCGAGCGTTTCTTTCAGGGGGTCGCCACACACCCAAACCCCTCTATAAAAGAAACCTCTAACTACACCCCCGACATTCACTACCGTCACAAGCGCCCAAAACACATTCTCCTTCAGAGATACACCATGGGCCACACCTCACAGTCACTTCCCTCTTTACCACCAGAACCCCTCCCAACCATCACCCCCCCAGATCCACCTTAGACGTGTAAAAAAAAAAGTTCCATTAATGTACTATAACTATTTAATGTCCTCCTAATCCTTCCCTCCTTACCCCATCCTACATAACATATCCTCATTCCCAACAAAGTCACTTCCAACAGGTGGGGGAGCAATAGCCACCGGGCTGATACTCCCGAATGACAAGATCATAGATAGATAGATAGATAGATAGATAGAAGTACTATGGTGAAATATTTTTGTTTTTAAAATTATTTTTTTAATGACTCAAGTGTCCCGGATAATCCGCTTCCCGGTTAACCCGAACCTGGAAAATCGGGAGTGTATTGTATAATAATACTTATAGAAAACTGATAGTTTGATCAATATTAAATACTTTGAGCCATCTATTGGCCTATATACTCATTGATTGATTAATTAATAAAAAGAGCAATATCAAATTGTATTCTGCATCTTTTGCAAATAAAACAAATGTATTAATGTAGGTCAAAATACTAAATAATGATTAAATGTAAGTGTAATCATATTAATTATTAAAAGTAAGTGTTATCAAATTGGGTGAAACATAAGAATAAACCACGGATTCCCAAAATGGTTTTTATGGACCTCCTGTGGTGAAGTTGCACTTGCTGGGGGTCTACATCAGCAAGAATAATAATTGGAAGTAAACAAAATTTAAATTGGATACATGAGAACTGTTCGTGAATGTCATGAAACACCATGTACATATAATGTACACATAAATGATTTTCAGTTTTGCAATTGAGGGCTGATCATTACAAAGGTGCCAAGTATTATAAACGAGTTTTTGATCCCAATTGGTGTTAAAAATAGCAAACTAACCATCAAGCTGTCTCTTCGGAGGGGTAGGCAGAAAGATTGGAATTTATTATAATTTAGAATGATGAAATTCTTTTAATCCGGAAAAATATATTATCGTGACTCTACTAACATTATAACACAAAAAGGTCAGACGGGCTTGAATGATGAAGTAAGAAAGGAATGTAAGGAGGATGAATGCGTAATAAAAACAAATTAGGAAAGGGTCACTTAGATGGTTTGGACATATGGAACAAATGGATGAGGGATAAATGGTTAAAAAGATATATATTCAAGTAGTGTGAATGGAAAAAGAAGTCGAGGAAGGCCAAGAAAGACATGGCATGACCAAATTAATCAATTACTGAAAGGTGGCCATGTTCGAAGTAGGAACAATCGACGAGTGTGCATGTCACATTGTGTGAATGTAGAAGAGGCCCGACAGTTATGTCAGGATAGAACAGTATGGCGATCCATTCTCTCTGCCTACCCCTCCGACGAAACAGCGTGATGGTTAGTTCTCCTTTATCTTCACTTTTGGTAGACTCAGGAATCTGTTATTTCAGGCGGGCCCTCTTGAGACGCTGAACTCCAGTTTTCTCTCCACCGTTTCGGAGGTCTTCCTGGTCGGCGTTGTCCGTTTGGCGTTCCATGGAGAGCTATGTATGGTATCCTATTTGAGCTCATTCTTTCTACATGTTGATGCCAGTATCGCCATCTTTGACGTCCCCATCTGACCACATCTTCGACCTCGCAGATTTCTCGGATTGCTGTATTCCTAACTCGATCACGTAGGGTTTTGCTAGCTATAGCGCGGAGTGTTTTCATCTCGGTTGTACTGAGCATGCTCTTTGTCTTGACAGTGTCTGCCCTCGATTCAATGCCATATGTGAGGATTGGTCGCACACAGGTCTTATAAATGCATACCTAGCTGTCAGTCCTCATGTCCTTGTTTCTCCATATGAAATCTTTCAGGCAGCCTGCAACCGCTGCAGCCTTATCTACCTGTGACCTTACTTCTCTGGGGAGGTCATGAGAGCTGTTAGCTTCTGAGATATCTGAATTGGTCTACCTGTTAAATTTTTTCTTGGCGTACGGAGATTTTGCATCTTAGTTGGTTTCTAGAGATGTCATATACTTAGTTTTTGAGATGGATATGATCATGTTGTATTTAGAGCAGGATTCATCAAATGTTGAGAGCATTGTTTGTAAGTCGTCGTGATGGTTAGTCAGTTAGTTAATTAGTTAGAAAAGAAATTGGAATTTGTCTGCAGGGAAAATATGTTGGGAACCTCCGGTGCACACCTACTAAGTAAAAATTGATAATGTGAGTAGCTTGATAAAGTCCCCAAACACATGACAGTCATATCACTATACTAAAAAAAAAAAATACCCTATATGCATTGAGATAAAAATTGTAGTATGTATAATGTTGACTCACTGGAAATCAGAGTTCACTTATTCAAACATTGGGCTACAGAATATGAGTGTCTATCTTATCATGCGGTGGATGCGGAATTGATGCAAATTATGCCAGTATAGAGGATTCCATTATTGAATAATTTGAAATCATACATGTGAAATTAAATAAATACATTGTAAACATCACACCTCTTTCTCCGCAGAGGTAGACAGAAAGAATGGACCATCACGCTGTTCTTTTCTGACATACTTCTTTCGATTTCTCTGATTCCTCACGTGGCTGACATTCAATATTTGATTTATTTGATTGTGTCACATTTTCCTCTGTCTTCCTCTATTTCTAGTTCCGTTTACATATACGCTTTTATCATCTTTCTTCATTCATTCTTTCCATGTGTCCAAAATGTTCCTTTCATTATTTTTTTAATAACACTTTCATTTAAACTGCACTGATTTCTTACATTTTCATTTGACACTATATCATATACAGATTTTCGACTCATTTGTCTAAAATATCTCATTTCTACTGCATTAGTCTACTTTGATCCTTCTTTTGCCAGTTCCACGCTTCACTTCCATACAGAAGGGTCAGCACAAGAACACCATTGTGCACTGCCATCTTAGCTTTTTTGGATAGGGTTTTGTTTGAAGACAATTTTAAGTGTTTCGCTTTGTTGCCTGCCCCAACCCTTCTTTCAATATCCCTCTCCACTCGCCCATTCTTTGAAAACATGCTACCTAAATATAAACTCATCTATTTATTCCAGATTTTCAACATTAACGCTAATGTTACCATAGACTTCCATTTATAATTTGTATTTAAATCTAAATACATATTATTTTTTATTTATTTAAACTAACTAACTAACTAACCATCACGCCGTCTCTCCAAAGGGGTAGGCAGAAAGAATGGACTGCCACACTTTTCTTTCCTGACATATTTTTCTCGCTTCCTCAACATTCATACATCGTGTCATGCACGCGCTTCGATTTCTCTGACTCCTCGCATGGCCGACATTCAATATTTGATTTATTTGATCCTGCCACGTTTTCCTTGGTCTTCCTCTATTTCTGGTTCCATTTACATCATTAACATATAATTTTTTTACCATTCTTTCTTTAATTAACTATTTCTTTAAATATTTCATATTGTTTTTAGTTTTATTCAACTTGTTGTTTAGTTTTAACCGGTTTCAGCAACTCGCTGCCAGCACCATAGAAGATGGCAGCAAAGTGCCAAAACCGGTCAAAACTCGAAACAAGTGAAACAAAATTAAATATATATTATACATATATTTTTTCATTATTTATTTCATACTCCATCAAACATACAATCACATGAAATAGTTGAGAGACATGATTATTAATAACTTGTTAATTGTGTATATAATGGTTTCAGATTGGAAGAAATTACATTTATAATAATTAACATTAAAAATATTCTATTCAATCAACAACTTCAAAATTATAAAACTGTGTTAGTAAAATAAATATTAAAGAAATTATAAGTTTCTCAAAACTATACGTATTAGTTAGACAAATCATAAAAAATGTGCATAATTTATTGCATAAAGAATATAATAATAATGTTATTATATTGGGTACTTTAAAAATTATTCAATATTCGTGAATAATTTTATATTCTATGAAGCGTGCATGGCGCGCAGGTATTTTTTTATTGTAAATAATCAAATAATAATACATCGACATACCTGAAAACGAATACGAAAAGAAGAATACAAAAATAATTATTTCAGTCAGCCTTCTAGTCCAGTGTGTTGTGGGTTTGATTCCCAGATCAACATATACTTGGGATTCGTAATTTACTGTATTTGATTCTGGCGCGTTTTCCATTGTAATGATAATAACTGTCTAGCAAACGAATAAACTTAATTAGAACATAATTTTAAATTGCGTATTAGAAAAATGAACAGTGAAAATAAACAATGTAAAAAACACGAGCGTTCGCTAGGTGTAAACTAGTTATTGTAACAAAAAAAATTAAAACTTCATAATCATCTGTCAACGAACTTAATCAAAGAGTAACTTATCTTCAACAATCTGAAGTTATCTGACAGTGATATAGCCATGTTTCATGGCATAATAGGTGAGATTGCACTGGACAAATTTTACATGACCGAAAAGGCGTTTTCTCTCTGGAGGCTTGTTTGATCTTAGTTAAGTTTAATTTTAATTAGTGATAAGATTATGAAAGACAATTTAAAAACAATAATAGTGATAGTGACAATTTGGTGATAAAAAAAAAATTGCGTTCTGCCCCGGTATCGCATAGCAGTTAGGTACTGCCGGGCCCAATTTTCGTGAGTGGCCACACTTTGAAGGAGGATGACCTAACCCCTCACCCTGCGGAGCAGGCTCGAGAGGGCTGCATGAGCGGCGCTCGACAGTTGAAAATCAGACTTCAGAGGAGGCGGACGTGCGGCTTCGCGCCCGCTGGCCGCGGCGCGCTGGCCAGAGGCCATTCCCGCCTCGCACGTCCCTCTTGGCGCGGACGCCATTAGCGGCCGACTCGCGACCAAGCTGGCTTCGCAGATCACCGTCCTCGTGCTAACCAGCCGCGCCAGCTAATCACCATTGGGGCATGATGCTGGCCACTGCTGTTGCTGTGAAGAAGGCCCGTGCCCTCCGCGGTCCATCATCCGCGTGATGCTTCTGTGTTATGCAGCCTCTGGCAGTCCTTGATGCTGGCCACGACAGCGTCAGCGTCGGTCCTCGCCGCAGATCAAGTAACGTTATTCAGTGACGGAGTAGTTTTAAGTCGTTCCAACGATTAGCAAGTAAGTCATCTTTAGTTTATATGTGATCTTGTTTCTTTCTTTTTGTATATTGTATGTTTAAATAAAATTGTAAATAGTAAATATTGGTTTCAATCTCATATCACTATACATCCCGGAGCAGTCTCAATTAATGTAATAATGATTACATTAGCGAATAAACACTGGGCAATACGTTGTGAGAAAGTGCTTCGAGATATGGGGTGAGATACGACTAATCGTCATGTTTCACCCCGTGTCGAAAGCAACTTACTAACAACATGTTACGAAGAAAGCTTTCGAGACGGGGTGAAACATGACGATTAGTCATATCTCACTCCATATCTCGAAGCAATTCCTCACAACGTATTGATGCCCATGTGATTCGCTAATGACTCATTACTATTATGTTAATTGAGACTGCTCCGGGAGGTATAGTAATATGAGATTGAAACCAATATTTACTATTTACAATTATATTTAAACATACAGCATCAGGTCCCAATGATGATGAGCTGACGCCATGGTTACTGACGCCATGCGGCGATATCGCGATCTTTTCCAGAATCACTTCCCGGCGTTCGGTATAACACTTCGCAATCTTTTGAGACTATCTCCCCCCGGCGCGCGTCCGCGCGAGGGAGAGATGTTCCTTTCCCGGAGGCCGGTGGTAGACTGGGTCGAGATCTGCCCGGAACTCTGCAGGGCGGAGGGTTAGATCATCCCCTCCCAAGTGTGGCCACTCTCTGCACCCGGCCGGCAGTTTCAACTGCTTTGCGATATCGGGGCAGAACGCTATTTTTTTCATTCACAGAATTGTCACTACCACTATTATTGTTTTTAAATTGTCTTTCATAATCTTATCACTAATTAAAATTAAACTTAACTAAGATCGAACAAGCCTCCAGAGAGAAAACGCCTTTTCGGTCATGTAAAATTTGTCCAGTGCAATCTCACCTATTATGCCATGAAACATGGCTATATCAAACAGTTAAAAATATCGAACAATCTAAAGTAGGTACCAATGTACCATAGACATTTTTAATAAATAAATATATATAGCTAGATAATTTTCTGCTCACACGTCTTAGATATTGTTAAAAATGTCATTTTAACAAATCCGGCGCTGTCATCTTCTGTTGCTTTTTCTATATTGGTTAGGTTGTTTGTCAAGCGTCGGTTAAGTCTAAAATTAACTAATTTATTGTATTCTCCGTATTGTTTATAATGGTAAATATTCTATAAGGTTAATGATATAATTTTACTTTATTACGTGTAGTCAAACTGTACATTTATGTGTTTAATTTATTTTTACAGGCTCGCCGATATGATACAAGAACCACAATATTTTCGCCAGAAGGTACTTTTTATTATTAATTAACACCATTATGATTGTTTTATCCACATTATTTGCTTATTCCATTTTTAATTTGTTTATTTATGTATTTTTTAAAGTTCATACCTACATTACTATTGAATTCTGAAGTATACCCAATTCTACTAATTGCTTATAGAGAAATATATGAATAAGTGGCGAAGAAGGAATATGTTATTCACCTATGAGTATATTGTAAAGTTTTATTATTTTTTAAATGAATTTGCACAATTTGAATTAACTTAACCTCTATTTAAGTCTTTCTGTCTGAATAACGATTAGGACTAATGTAAATTAGATTTTTGACATTCTTATTTGTCCATTTATCTTAATGATAATAATATGCTAACTTTTAAAGCGCCGTTTTTGTGACATAATCATCTCAAGGGTGCATTAAGACATGTTTTAAATCAAATATCTAAATATTAACGCTGCATCTGATATTCGATCGGTTAGAAAGTATAATAGAACAAAATATACAAGTCTTAAATTGAGTATGAAATATGAAAAATATGGGTTTTCAGCTTAGATCTGAAATCTGTCGGATCATTTATGCATCTAGAGTATGAAGGGAGATTGTTCCAAGCTGATGGGCTGGCTATATCTAAGGCTCGATCCCCAAAATTTACACTTGGGCAACGCTTCAGCTCAACTAATCTTTATATTGCAGAGGAGTTTGCCTAGCGAAGTGTGGATTTTCTTGGTTTAGGCTTTCTGTCATACAGAGTTCGGATATATAACATTAAGTTTAAGACTGACCAGCAGAGTTTATACTGGATTTTTTCTGGACTTTTAAGCCAGTGAAGTTCTTTGAAATGTTGTGTTTTAAAGGACTTTTTTGGAATGTCTTTAATGATTCTTGCTACTAAATTGAATGCAGATTGAAGTTTATTTACTTGTTGTTTTGGAATGTTTCCATAAATTCCATTACAATAGTCATTAATTATAGATAGATAGATATCTCCGACAGCGACAGCACAGATTGTTTTTCCTACTGGCCGCCAGAACCAATCTGCCTCTGGTAACACCGGTGGGAAGAGCAATTGGTCTGCTGAACACGGTCTCCATATAGATCGACTTCTTTCATATTAGTGAAAGTACATTCAGAAGACAAATACTTTTTACTTTGGAAAGTATCTTGTCTTCCTAATGTCGAACCATCTGTCATGCGTTCTTGGTATTATGTTGTATGTATATAGTATTTTACTAGTACTCAATAGGCGCCTTAAATATTTATGTTGTTTGTAATGTCTGTTGAGTAAATAAACTGATTTAATTTGATTATTTTCAAGGGCGCTTGTACCAAGTGGAGTATGCCATGGAAGCTATCAGCCACGCAGGTACCTGTTTGGGTATCCTGGCCACTGACGGGATCCTCCTTGCCGCTGAGAGACGAAACACAAACAAGCTCCTGGATGAGGTGTTTTTCTCAGAAAAGATCTACAAGCTGAATGAGGATATGGTGTGCAGCGTGGCAGGGATCACTTCAGACGCCAACGTACTGACGAGTGAGCTGCGCCTCATCGCGCAGCGGTACCTGCTGCAACATGGGGAGTCCATCCCCTGCGAACAGCTCGTATCTTGGCTGTGTGATGTGAAGCAGGCGTACACGCAATATGGAGGTATGTATGTCAAATAATTAGTTAACTTCGTAATTTAATATGTTTAATAATAAAATACTTTGTAATTCTAGTAATAAGTTTTCGTGATATTATCGCCTCAAGGGTGCATCGAGACATGTTATAAATCTAAAATTGTTGATATGAACACTGCATCTGATATTCGCGATTGGTTAGAATATAATGTGTTAAAACAAATATACATTTTGGATTTTAATTTGGGTATGAAATATAAAAAATATGGGTTTTCAGTTAGATATGAAATCTGTTAAATCATTTATACATCTAAGGAATGAAGGAAGTTGTTGCATGCTGATGATCTGGCTACTGAAAAAGCTCGATTCCCGAAATTTATACTAGGGCAATGCTTTATCTCAACTAATCTACCTATGTTTGAATGGATGGTAAGGGCCGTGGGGGGACCGTGCTACCAGTAAATTCTATGAAACGCCATAGTTGCATAACATCAGCAACACTACCATCTAGTCCAACTCTCTGGCGTCCACGTGTGATCTTTATGATCCCGGAAACCCTGGGTGTGGCATATTGGACGTACTTGTATGTTGATGTGCCACAGCTAACAGAGAGGGCGAATGGCGATTTTTGGCGCCACAAAACCGGTCACCCCCCACTAAGGGAAGAAACACCGCTTAAAAAAAACCCTGGTCCTCCTAGTAAAGGGTTTGGGCGTTAGGCCAACAACCTAACCTCGTAAAACAGCCAATGTTACGAACACTTCAAGAAATTAGTTTCTTGAAAGAGGCCGAGTCCCACCAAATGTTGTAGTGCTGTAGATAAAAAATCTTTCTATTGCATAGGATTCACCGAACGAAGTATGGATTTCCTTGAATTTAGGCTCTCCATTATGCAGAATTCGAATATATAACTTGGTGTCATTCCATGTAGCGCTTTAAACTATCCAGCCGAGTTTATACCAGATTCTTTCTAGACTTTAATGCCAGTGAAGTTCTTTTGGATGTCAAGTTTTATTGGTATTAAGAGTGTAGGATCAGTACACAAAAATATTGTGAAAATTAGCAGCCAAATATTGAAAATATAAATGAAAAAAATATACAGAAAGTTCAATATTCAATTGTAGTTTAATTGACTACTTGCCTTCTAAAAATGTGTGCTCATTTGTCTTGCTCTGCTAATATGTAGATTAAAATCATATAAATGTTATTGTAAAACTTTCAGGTAAACGGCCATTTGGAGTATCCATCCTGTACATGGGCTGGGACAAACACTACGGCTATCAACTCTACCAGTCAGATCCCAGTGGAAACTATGGCGGCTGGAAAGCCACTTGTATTGGGAATAATAGCTCTGTAAGTTCATTTTGTAATGTAGAAAATTTATTGCGAGTCTGTACCAAACTGGAATGCCCAGAGCCACAAAGATTACATCTATTTTTCTTCTAGGCTGCTGTTTCCAGTTTAAAACAAGAGTACAAGGAGAATGAAACTAATTTGGCTCAAGCGCAAGCTCTTGCAGTGAAAGTTCTTAGCAAAACCTTGGATATGACTAAAATTACATCTGAGAAAGGTAAACTAGCTTATAGCAGATTTTTATTTAAATTTATTTATTTTTTATTCTGGAATTATGAAGAAGAAAAAAAGTATTAGCATATTGCGCAATCCTGTATTTTACTAACTTTTTTCCATAGATAATACATGTTTATTTTTTAGTTGAAATGGCAACCCTGACTAGGGAAAATGGAAAAACAAAGACAAGAATTCTGTCTAATGATGAAGTGAGCGCCCTAATAACGGAGTTTGAAGAAGGGGAGGCCAAGGCAGAGGCAGCCAAGAAGCAGCAACAGCAGCAGCAGAAGCAGTGATGTCCTCTTTAGTCCAATAAGTTTTTTTTTATAAAATAAAATACTTCTCGGTTATGTCATTAAAACGTTTTTTCATAACAGTTTTCTTTTATATTGCAATTTGATTTTAAAAAATACTATGTAAATTATGGAGGAAGTTATATGACGAGTTGATATATTGATCAGATTTTCAAAGTAAAAGCTGTAATTAGGTAACCCAAACACCTCCAGCCGCCACAAGCACCCAAAATCGATCCTCCTTCAGAGGAACACTCCGGGCCACACAAATCATGCTTCCGCATAAACTAACAACCCTCCAAATCACCTTCCAACAATGTTCCCATCAGACGTAAGAGGAATAACCACATGAGCTGAACCTCTGCAAGCCAGAAGATCCAAGCCCAAGGTAACAAAAATTCACAGTAATCTTTACCCTCAAGGTGCGTTTATTGGAATAATAAGTTAGACAATTACATAATCCCAAATATGACATTAACATCAACTGTATATAATTTACCAATCAAAATTAATTACATGACTCAAAAAATCCCAATCAAATAAGATGATTTAACTAACTTCCATGATACTGGGTAAAAAATTTGGAACACAAATAAAAACCAAACATTGTGTGTATAAGTATTTAATAGTTAAATAATCATATTGAAATTATACTCAACCGGTACATAACAAAAGATGGCAAATTTAATAAGGACTTATTAAACAAGTCTCCGCGTGTATATATTACATGATTCTGCCGCCCACCCCATCCCCATATGCCGTTGAGTCAGCTGGTGTCCATAGAATGTCCTACACTTAAACTAACAAATGCGGACCTAACCGCTGAAGTTGGCGATGAATTCGGTGACGAGCTTCTTCAGCTTGGCGTCGGATTCGGGGGAAATCTGTCCCTCCTTGGCGATGGTCTGCAGAAGGGTCTGCTCGCTCGTCCTGTGGAAAAGAGAGAAGAGAAAAATTAAGGAGGTATTGTATTGAAGTCATTAATGTATTTATTACACCAAATATCCAAAGCATTATGATTTGTAACATGTTCTATTTTAAATATTAAACATAATGTGGCATCTAAAAGCTGGAGTTAATATGCATATCGCACGCTTAATAGTAAACTGACTGATTATGGTTTAGGTCATAATTGAGTTAACATTAGACAGAGGCTTGTGTTAACGCTATCCATCTATTTTTCACAATGTTAATGCTATCCATTCGTAGTACGATAATCGTTCACAATGCTAACGCTATCCATTCGTACGTGTTTTTCGACTGTTTTTGTTAAAACACTGACTCATGTCAGATTGATCAAAACTTGCTTTTTTGAGTTAAGTCAGTATTCTATTAAGCGTGCGATATGTACTTAAATTTTGTTAATATGTACATTGCAATTATTTTTTCAAATCAAAATGAAATAATAAAAGAGTATCAATTATTTTGGATTGGCAAATTATTTGTAAAAAAGGTGAATCCTAATCTTTGAAATGATTAAATAAATAAGTTATATTATAAAAATTATATTTTGAGGAAAAGTTATGAAAAATCATCATTAATATGGGAACATTTATAATACGGAAAAATAAAAATTCATACATAGTATAATATTAATTTTTGATGTGCCATCTTCGTTATGTAATCGCCTCAGGGGCGCATTGAGACTTCTTTTGAGTATCAAAATAAACGCTGCATTGATGCAATGCTGATATTCGCGATTGGTTAGAAAATAATATAATAAAAACAAATATACTAACAGACTTTTGCAACGATAATTGAAACTTGACAAAGAATGGTTAAATGTTTTATGTGGTCTATTCTACTATATGGCTGTGAAAGTTGGATTCTAAAAGTGAATGTACTGAACCGGTTTGAGATGTGGATATACCGCAGAATGCTCCGTTTACTGCAGACCAATAGGGTCAGTTATGCAGACTTACTATAGAGAGCTGTTGTCGAGTGTGAAGGTTAGAAAGGTCTCGTATTCGGGTCATGTGCTGGGGGAGAAAGATACCACCTCCTTCACCTGATAATCATGGGCAAAATAGAGGGACATCTGGGAGTTGGCAGAAGGCAGTTGTCCTGGCTGCGAAATATAAGAGAGTGGATTGGAATGAGCAGAGTTGAGAAACTGTTCCAAGTGGCGCAGGACAGAGATGTTTTCGCTGCAGTGATTTCCAACGTTTGTTGCGGAGAACTGACACGGCACCAGAAGAAGATACAAACAGAATTTGAATTTTGGGTATGAAAGATGAAAAATATAGGTTTTTAGCTTAGTCCTGAAATCTATTAGATAATTTATCGGTAATGTTAGTAAATATAAAGGAAATAAAAAATTAATAACTGACTTGATGTGTTGGGTGAACTCCTTCTCAAAGGCAGTGATCTTTGAGGGGTCCAGCTTGTCCAAGTGTCCCCTGACTCCGCAGTAGATGATGGCGACCTGCTCCTCAATGGCCATGGGTACGTACTGGCCCTGTTTCAGCAACTCCGTGAGACGCACACCACGGTTCAACAGCTGCTGGGTGGCGGCATCCAAGTCGGAGCCGAACTGCGCAAAGGCAGCCACCTCACGGTACTGGGCCAACTCAAGCTTCATGGAACCAGCCACCTGTCATACACAAATATTAATCATTACGTTTCCTTTACCTTCATGGCTTTGATCAGTTTTTGGGGTTGCAAAAATGTATCCAGTCATTCTTTATGAAATCCTTTTTACAGAAATGTGAAACTATCAACATATTTATGAAAACTGACAATAATTAAAGGCTGGTGATTACAAAGGTGCAAAGTAGTTTAAACAAGAGAGAAAAAAACTGTTTATTGTAACAAGTGTCATGTAGCGTGGATATCTTAATTCTTATTATTATTTTGTTGAATCGCTCTTTACATCATGACAGCATGAGCCAAATCCATGTAAAGGGTATTATAACTATCATAGTGATTCTCGTGACATGTGATAGAAAGCTATGTGAATTCTACACCAGACCAAAGACAGTGTGATAATCATACTGCCCTCGCCGGGAATCGAACCTGGAACCTTCGGGGTGGCAGTCAATGCACTTACCACGAAGGTCGTCACAGTTATTGGCCTTTATGTTTAACACCAATTGGGATCAAAAACTCTTTTTTGATACTTGGCACCTTTGTAGTGATCAGGCCTCATTTGCTATAAAATTAATGCTAAAAATCATACATATTCTTTAAAACAAAACAACATATAAAGGAATTCTCAGTAATTAAAAAAAAAATCTAATTGCATAGAGAAATGCGTAATCTTTTATTGCTTTTTTTATTAAATTTATTTTTATTTTTTGTTCTGTGATTATAGTAATTAATTAAAGAATTAATATTGACCTGCTTCATGGCCTTGGTCTGGGCAGCGGAGCCCACACGGGACACAGACAGACCGACGTTGATGGCGGGACGGATACCCTTGTAGAACAGCTCAGTCTCCAAGAAGATCTGGCCGTCGGTAATGGAGATCACGTTGGTGGGAATGTAGGCAGACACATCTCCAGCCTGGGTCTCGATGACGGGCAGCGCGGTGAGGGAGCCGCCTCCCATGACCTCGGACATCTTGGCCGCACGCTCGAGCAGACGGGAGTGGAGGTAGAACACATCTCCGGGGTAGGCCTCGCGACCGGGGGGACGACGCAGCAACAGGGACATCTATAAGTAGAATATTACATAAAATAAATGTGGAAAGCAACGAAGTGGCATCTCAAGAACCAGCAAAGATGTTTGGATTTGCTGCAAACCAATCCCCTAGGATTTGTATATATATCATAGCCAACATATTAGAAAGAAATATAATGAAAATAACTAAAATTTGTAAAAATCTTTTTAAAATATATATTTAATTAAAATCCGCTGATGTTTTTGTCTTCAACCGGTTTCGGCAACTCACTGCCATCTTGAAATTATTATGAAGACACAAACATCAGTGGATTTTAACTAAATAAATATTTTAAGAAGATTTTTAACAAAATTTCTTTATTTTCATTATTTATAATGAATTTCTACAATGAAATTGTAAATAATTTCTATAATATGTCCAGAATAACAATGATTTCATTTCAATGAGTCATTTTGTGAATTGAGATACATTTGAATAGACAAAGAGTAAAAATAAATACATTTTCAAATTATTATTAATTGGAACATGATATTACAATAATTAGAAAATAGCCAATCTAATCACAAGATTACCTGACGGTAGGCCACAGCCTGCTTGGACAGATCGTCATAGATGATGAGGGCGTGCTTTCCGTTGTCACGGAAGAACTCTCCCATGGCACAGCCAGAGTAGGGAGCCAAGTACTGCAGAGGCGCAGCATCAGAGGCTGTGGCTGACACGATAATGGTGTAGCCGATGGCACCTGAATTACAAAAACAAATAAAGCTATTTAATTCAACAGTTTTACTATTACTCAAATAAAATTGAAATTCCATATACAATCATATATATAATGAAATGTGTTTCGAAGAGTTTTATTTTAGTATTTACAATAAATATGTTTCACCACACGAGGAAATATCAAAATACCATTTTGATAAAAGTATATTAAGGAGAAATTTGTCAACAGAACAATACAGACCAATATTAATGATTTGGGATCACTTTATGATCAATCTATTTCTAACCTTTCTAAACTGGGGATTTTTAGAAATAAAAAATACTTGATATTCATAGAGAACCTGTTGAAAATTTAGTGTTTTTAATGCACAAATCTTTGTTATTATAAAGGCATTAAAAAAAAATTCCACATCATTGTGATATTTACTGTTATCGAATCACATTTAAATAAATGGGAAAATAATTAAAAAAACAAGATAACTAACCGGAGTCTGTCAACCTCTTGACGATCTGGGCAACGGTGGATCGCTTCTGACCAATGGCGACGTAGATGCAGTACAGCTTCTTCTTCTCATCGTCGGCATCGTTGAAACGCTTCTGATTGATGATGGTGTCGATGGCCAGGGCAGTCTTTCCGGTCTGCCTGTCACCGATGATCAACTCTCGCTGCCCACGGCCAATTGGTACCAGGGAATCCACGGCCTTGATTCCTGCAATCAACAGTTTTTTTATTATTAACACGATTATGACTGTTAACAAATATAAACTTATATAAATAAAAAGAACCAAAAACATATGATGGAGAAGAAACCTAATGGAAATGGTATTTTCGTTATAATAATTTTAATAATTTAATAAGTATTTTTGTAATAATAATAAATTATATATTATGCCATTAAAATCTCGTGTGCCAATTACCAAAAATCAAATCTATTGACATTGAATAACGTAAATAATTATATACTTCTACCTTCCAATACACGATATACATGCATTAGAGATATTCTTTATAATCCATGTCATGTTGAAATACAATATCAATACAAAACATTAACCCCCATTGCGTGGCTGGCTTCATTTGCAGTAAAAATAGAATTGGTCTCAAACTGCAGCTGACTACAATTACAGCTCAGATAGTTAAGTAGGTAGTAAGGAAGTAAAATAAAATAAAATTATAAGATACATTTAAGTATGAGCTGCAAATATAATCTGCCGCAGTTCAAAACAATTTTTTTTAAATAAATTTCTTAATTTTTTATTCCAATGCGAAAGAAAATATAAATTAAAAAATGTTATTTCCAGAATAAACAAAATGTTAAAAAAAATAATAAAACAAAAGGGTTGATGTGAAAGTCTCACCGGTCTGCATGGGCTCCCTGACAGAGATACGAGGGATGATACCGGGGGCCTTGATTCCCACACGGAAGCGGATCTTGGACTGGATAGCCCCCTTGCCGTCGATGGCGTTACCCAGAGCATCCACCACACGGCCCAGCAGCTCCTCACCCACCGGCACGTCCACGATAGCGCCCGTCCTCTTCACGATATCTCCCTCCTTGATGAGCTTGTCGTTACCAAACACTACCACTCCCACGTTGTCGGGCTCCAAGTTCAAGGCCATTCCCTGTAAGCATTACTCACCGTCAGACACAATTCAATTTTTTAAATGTGTATTAATATCATTTTAACACATAGTCCATGGGTCTCCTCCATGGGTCACTCTCAGTGTGTGTGCTCAGAGCATAGATGTTAAATTAACTTTATTTCCAACATTAAAACTTATAATAAACGGTAACGTAGGACTCTATCTTGATATTTTTTCACAATCATTTAAAAATTTCACATATCCTGGATTCAATACTATAACCAGAGATGTTAACTTATCAATTTCTTGCTTAGGAGAGTAGCTTTGGGTGAAGCCAAAGATCCAAGTAACTTAAGATATCTACTTTAAGCATAATTTTGTTAACACATTTACAATTTATATACTTTATACAAAATTAAACAACTACGTTCAGAATATCCTTCGATGGGCAATAATCTGTTGATGTAAATAACTCAAAACTGCAAGATTTAAAGTAACCTAATTTTAATATTCAGCTCTTTGAATGTATCAACATGAGTTATGCCCGACTTCTTTCTATATCAAATTGAAATTTTACACGACTAATCAGCATACATGTATAACTTAGAGATCGTAAAACTTTTTTCAATAATTTAATTTGGCATTATTAATTTTTATTATGGGGCCTTTAAATAGACTGAGCATATACTGGTAATTAAAATATGAAATCGGATAAAACTAACTAACTAACCATCACGCCGTCCCCCCAAAAGGGTAGGCAGAAAGAATGGACTGTCACACTAATCGATGCGGCACTCCATCCTTCTCTTTTCGCCCCTGCGGGAGATGCGGTGTGATGGGTTGCGAACCTCATCGCCATAAAAAATCTGCAGTGATTGTCGATATTGATTAAAGATGCATACACCCCCACTTCTGACATTAACACCATGATATAAACATTCAATTTGAAGAAATATTAAATAATAAAAATTATGCAACATTTGTAAAAAAAAGGGGGGGAATGGAAAAAATACCTTAAGGCCAGAGGAGAACTCCACCATCTCATCAGCCTGGATATTCTTCAGGCCATACACACGGGCAATACCGTCTCCGATACTCAGCACACGGCCAGTCTCCTCCAAGTCGGACTGAAAACAGAACAATATTCATTCTTTACATATCACGCTAATTCATTACATATTAACCAAAGAGATTATATCTTATTTTAGCTATGATATAATGCTTTTAGTTCCAAAATAATTTGAACTTGTCCATAGATAATTTAATTTGATATATTTTTTTTCTAATTTGTAAGACCCATAACTAGATACTAGTAAAATGACTGATTCTCATAAGATGAGTAACTACTTTGGATTAATGCTACAAATTAACTACTTTCTACCCACTATAAAAAATCATATCAGCTGTGAAACTGTATTATCTATAAACAAATAAGAATTAGGTTTGAAAATAAAACATTAGATTAACATTAAATCTTGATTGCTTAAATAATTTATTATGGAACTTTAAGATTAATTAATGTAATGATCTCGGTTATATTCAGCAAAAGTTGTTAAAAGATATTATAGATATACTCCACAACTTTTCATTAAAACTTATAAATAAATAAAAACTCTACATTGAGCAGTCAACTTACATAAGCATACGAAATAAAATTTGCATTATCGAATATATTGCAAATTTGAAATAAGCAAATCAATTGATTGCAGCATTAATTATGCAACCATATTTTTTGATAAATTGAATATATATTATATTATTTAAAATATGCTCTTACCTTCGGGGCAACACCCATGATCCTCTCCTCCAAGATGGAAGAGATTTCGGCTCCCCGCTTGGCGCATGATAGGTGAATCTTCCTTGAGGCAACCGCTACAGCTGGAAGTGCTACCTTGCTGATCTAAAATTAAACATTTTGATTTTAAAAATAATGTTCAATTACATAAAATACATTTGAAATCACCAACCATACATTATTGTTCGATCGGCTCTTCTGTCAGTCACACATTTATCCTGATTTTGACAATTACCTATTTGAGGTTAGATCAATTACATAAAAATATCAAAATCCATTCAAATATAATTAAGTAACCGTATTATTACTCAGAAGTGTAATATCACAAATACAAACGAGATGCATTAAACTTTTATGTAGAGCGAACCACATGATTGCCGATAATATCGCGGTGTTCCAAGTTACATAACGAAAAATTAATTTTTGCCGGACCAAAATTAGGTAACACCCCGACAGACCTATATGATTGAAAACACTACTTTGCACATTATTACACTTGATCACTCTAATATCAAATAGATAATTACGAATAAATGGAGACCGATTGATCTTATAGACGTTTATAAGGCGGATGAACAGTTGATGTATGAAAAGTGGCAAAAACAAGATCAAAAACTCATTTTAACACTGGATAAACGTGAAATAAAATATAAAAGAACTTTAATTAACCGTACCTGAGAAGAGGCATTGGGCATACGCCTCGCCACGGAAGCGGCCAGACGTGCAGATATGAGAGCCATTTTTCACCTATGAAAATCTGAGAAGACAAGTAAATTTTCGACCCGACGGCCTCTTGTGCCGCAGAAGGAAGTGACGGAAAACAATTCGAAATAGAGTTCGTAGTACTTCCTTTTGAGATTTTAATATTTTGGCTTTTGATAATTCGTCCATTAATATTTGTAAAACCTACATGTAAATTAATTAATTATTTTAATAACATATTTCATAGTTTTAATTTCGAGTATCAATACTACATATGAATACAAAATATAGATTTCAGATATACGAGGGTTTTAGGCTAAATTAAGCGGCAAATTTAAAACGTTATCATAAAATAACATGTATTTTATAATTTTATTAGTAAACAATATTAAAAATAAATAATGTGCAGTTCAAGTCTGATGCACTATGATATTTTACAAAGGTTCTTCCGTTTTTAAAAAGTCGTTTCGTGTTTTAAAAAAACAAATATTTATTCTTTTGTGGTTTGGAAACTATCTTAATAGCATTTTAATATAAAATATATCTGTTATTAAAACCAAATAAAGAGAGACCAATTAAAAATACGTAGCAGTTTATTATTAAATGCGATTAATTAAATGGTAAAATGTGGCTTTGTCTTAAAAAAGCTTTACATTTTCTTTAAGTAAATTTGATTAGTATGTTTATATATAATATTTATATTTACATCACATAAAGTGAATATGTTAAAACAGTTTACGTTGAGATTAATGTTTCTCATTATACAGTGAAATCTTTACCAGAAAATATCGTTAGAACTTGTACATTTATAATCTAGATAATTAAGTAAACGAAACTGCGCAATAGTCAGAGTCGACAATTGTAATCGAGAGATTGAGTAATCGTAATCGGAATGCGAATATTTGTAGCCAGGACATCAAGTAGAATAGTCAAATGAATATTCTGAGCACAATGTGCTAAGGTGAAGTAATAAACTTAATAGAATGGCAGCTGCAAATAGGACGCGATTCTTTCTTATTAACCATTACCTTTATCATAATAACGACGATCAAAACAATGCATTTCGTCTGACATTGAAACCTAAATAAGCACGGGGCCTAGCTACAAAAATGGAACGTTTTTCAAATTGATAAACCAAGTTGTGAGTAACTGAAGTTGTTGACCATTATTAAAAGTAAATTACCATTTTGTTAATAAATTATTTCATAATTGTTATTTTGTTTAATCTATTTTCAACACACATCTTTACAAATCTCTACCTATCCTTCCGGAGAAACGGCGTGATAGTTAGTTATCTTTACTTATTAGATGATGAGTGAGGTTGTAATATATACGAGTATCATCGTTAATAAAATAGAAAATGAAATATTAATTTATATATAATGTATATTTTTATCACCTACTTGTATTTTTTTTATATACTTATAAGCTTAACGTGAGCCTGTTAATATTAATTTATCTTATTGTAAAATCATAAAATATCTTCATTGTCTTTGAGTGCCATGTCAGGTCCCCCGACGTCGGCCAGCACCCTGGCGTAGGCATCTCTGGTTCATTCCTTGATATTCTGGAGCCAGGACATCTGGGGTCTTCCCACACCACGCCTACTCTCGATCTTCCCTTTTATAATAAAATATCTACACACGCCAAATAAACCTTATCAATCTATTATTTGGTGAACCCAAATATATATTAACAAATATATTATAGGAACACAAAGCCTTTGCTTACAATTATTTAAATAAATTTGATCAAACGTATTGTTAGCAGTAGGGGGTAGAAAGCAAGTTTTAAAATGATTCACTATATTGGAAAATAAGTAGGTATGCAAATAAGTTATAAATTATCATTTTCTCATCGCTTGTCTATGGTATAGAGCTGTCAATGTCAAAATTGGTCAAAATATAGTTGGAACAAAAGTGTAATCAAGTGACGTTCGATAAGTAAGCAAGAGTAATTACTTTCGAGGCATTGAAATGAAAACAGTTTGGCGATTAAATTTTTCGAGCTCATGGCTATCTTCGAGAGGCAAATCACAAATAAAGTTTGTTTAGATGACACCGAGAAACTTATTTGTGCAATCGAAAATGCGCACAATATTGATAAACATACTGTAAGTTTTTTTTTACTAAAAATTTCTGCTGTCGTATTAACACATTCACTTTACTAATAAATTTTTTTCACGCAGGAATATTCCATCCGGGTGCAGAGGGGTTGCACAAAGGAGAATACTTGGTTTATCTCTCGGCGGTACAATGACTTCTCGTGCCTCCATTCTGCTCTTCAACCTGCCGATGTTACTTTACCTCTTCCACCTAAAAGAATTATAGGAAATATGCAGCCAGGGTTTATTGCAGAACGTCAAATAGCCCTACAAGTAACTATTGTTGTGATTTCTTTTGTTGATTATGATACTTGCGATGTTTTACTTATTTTTTACGCGAATTTCAGGTTTACCTCGACACGATTATGAAGAACAACATCTTGGCATCTTCGTTACCGGTGAAAATATTTTTAGATCCAAAGAACTACTCAATGGCTATAAATGGTATTTATTATTATTATTTCATAATATACATTTTTGCAATTGTATTTCAAATAGAAATTTCGATATTCACCTTTACTTTGTGTTGTGGATTCACAAACAAAACAAATAAACCATCACGCCGTTTCTCCGCAAGGGTAAGCAGAGAGAATGGACCGCCACGCTTCTCTATCCTGACAAACCTCTAGCTTCTTCCACATTCATACAATGAGTCATACACGCACACCGATTCCTCCGACTTCTAACATGACCAACCTTCAAAAATTGATTATTTTGGTCATACCATGTTTTCATCATAAATCTCCATAGATGGCGTTAGTATGTAGATTATATATAGATTAATCTTAGAGATTAACATATATAATCAAAATCTTCATAGATGGCGCATTGAGACTGACATGTGAAATCTGGTGTAGGACTTTAACATATCGCACGTTGAAAACAAAAGTGACACTTTACAAAAATCTAAATTTTTCAGTACGGTCATTTAAAGTTTTTGTGAGGTCAATAACTTGACTGAGTAGAAATATATCTAATGTTGTTGTTTTATATATTAGTTTAGATATTATTCTATCAGAATCTAGTTGATTTTAATTAGGTTAATAAGCAGGCAAAACTTTAAATGACCGTACTGAAAAATTGAGATTTTTGTATAGTGTCACTTTTGTTTTCAACGTGCGATATATACAACTTCCAAAAAATTTGTTAGACATGGTCATAAGAAAGGTGGAATGGGGAATGTTGTAATTACATAAAGCGTGTGCTTAGCCCAACCAATGACAGGTCATAAGTCCTGTAAACACCTTGATCAACCATATTCAGTTTCCAATTTGCATCTTTGTCTCTATTGAGATACAATTAAATCATGAATTTATTTATTTATTAAAGGAAATTTCTTGTTAGAAGTTTTAATTTTAACTAAACACGAATGAAATGTGGTTTAATGGTTCTGTATAAAATAAATTAATTAATGTGCAACATGTTATCTGGACAGAGATGGCGTTACAGAATGTATCTATGGCCTTGAGGGGTGACGGAGATTTTGAGCTAAAGTCTTCATTACCAAATATTGGCTGGCGAGTCCGGAAGCATTATTTTTTGGTAAGTCTAACAACTACTACAAATATAGGCGGAAGTTGCTTGATAATTTTTATATAACGTTTCTCCATTTTTAATCGCTCGTGCAGAATGTCCATCTTGGCGTGCACTGTGTGCTACGTAGTGCCGTCCTGTTAAAACCATATGTTGTTGGTATCCATATCATCCAGTTTAAGCCACAAGAGCCTCAAATTTATGCATTAAACGTCGTATTGTGTGACTCTATAGAACGGCCATGAATGATATAAATTGGCGAACAGAGCATTGATTTTTATAATAAATTTTAATCATTTCAACACGTTGTTGAAGCGTGTAAAATTCCATGGTGAAATGTCAAGACTTAATAAGTATTCTTGTCAAATTTGACAGCTATCGCTTTACCAAAATGGCCTCTAACGCTGTCAAAGTTTGAGCGTCCCTATTGAAAAACCCTTTGACCACCAGGATACACCACCTGGAGCAAAGCAATAGTAGCCATTTGACCGAAATTATATTCCATACATAATGTCATTGAATATCTTTTGAAATTAAAATAAAAAATTGAGGCAATATCACTTAGACATGTTGTTTTATTTAATTTAAAAGTTCGAGTGTTCTTAATGAAAACTCTATATTTATTGAATAATTTATTACAGATTCTGATTTTGAAAATTTGGTTTGGTTCATGTGGTGCGGTGCTCCTGCAAATTTGGAGATATTTTTTGTGTATAAATGAATTGTTTTGGTCAATTTAACTGTTGCCGCACTTTATAATAGTTAAGTGTGACACGTAATACGTTTGTACTGTTTTGCTGTTAAAATTATATTAGTTTTATCGTTTTTATAAAGAATTTTGACAGGTGTAAAAATAAATTTTTCATTTGTTCCAATGACAATTTGAATAATTTTTTCAATATTATTTTAAAGTTCTTGCTGGTTAAGTGCCTAATTACAGTTAATTAAAAAAACGGTGGATACGTGTAACATAAATTAAATAAACACAAAAGTCCGGATCGTCCATGTCAACATGTGCAACATCGAAAAAAAACATTATGTGTTATTACATTATGTGCTAAATTAAAAAAAAACGGTGGATTCGTGGAACATAAATTAAATTGACAATATGTGCACCATCTAAAAAGAACATTTTGTGTTAAATTATTTTGATTTTGTTATTTTATTTTATATCATTGTATTTTATATTATTTGTTTTACATTTATTTTGTGGATGTTTAACGATCGAAGTGTGCGCGGGAGATGCCTATTGGTGGCGATGAGGTTCGTAACCCATCACACCGCGTCTCCCGCGGGGCGAAAAGAGTAGGATGGAGTGCCGCATCAGTAAATGTGTGACAGTCCATTCTTTCTGCCTACCCTTTCGGAGAGACGGCGTGATGGTTAGTTAGTTAGTTTATTTATTACAACCCACAAATAATGTATTTTATGTTTTTGAGTATTTTATTTTAGCAGTTATTTGGTTTCTACTTTACAGAAATCTTTGTAACAGATTATGCAAGATGTATTTTCATGTTTAAATGTCATTTGTTTATAAGCTGATTAATGTAATCTTGTGTAGTTATAATCCCCCGCCTTTGGTTTATTTGTAGATATGATAAGAAAGCTATATTTTTGGTAGATAAAAGAAAACTTTTTTATTATGTTTATTTTTAGATAATGAAAAGTTATGTGTAAAAAATGTTAATGGTGTTCTTTATACACAATAATTATACCTTAAAGAAGAAAAAAATAACCATTCAAACATTATAAGATAATAGGAAAGGTAATAAATTAAAAGCTTGTGGAGTTTATAGATAAAAAAAAACTGATATCAAATAAATAGTATGGTTTCCGACAAATCGAGGAATGCAAAACGTTAGAGTCAGAATTACAGAATTTATTTGCAACAAATACAAATATAATTGAATGTAAACACTTTGTTTTTTTTAATATATATTTGTATTGAGTATTATACTAACTAACCATCATGCCATTTCACTGGAAGGGTAGGCAGAGAGGATGGACCACCATACTGCTCTGTCCTGTCATACCTCTCCAACTTTGCATTGATTTTTCTGATTTTGAATGTGATCGCCTTTTAGTATTTAACCTATTGCTACACCAGCGAGGAATGTCAAATCCAACATCAAAGTCATGCTTTATAAAAGAATCATATAAATTTTAGACTGAGTGTGAGAGAGTAAGTCAGTGGTACGAATTATTTACGATTTGGATATATATTTAATATTTGAACCCGGTGGTGGTCTAGGGGATAAAGCGCTTGGCTCCTGATCCAGGGGACATGGGTTCAAGCCTGAAAACGACCAGATTCTTTCTTCATAATAATGAGCTATTTTCTGCTCACATTGAAGATTGTAAATTAAATTCTAATATCATTGATTTGGGCGAAAAGAGAAGGATGGAGTGCCGCATCAGTAAAAGTGTGGCAGTCCATTCTTTCTGCCTACCCTTTCGGGGAGACGGCGTGATGGTTAGTTATTTAGTTAGTTGATATACCCTTGATATTAGTCTTTTTAAAAATATATATATACAAGTATCTCAAAATTTCCGACCGAAATAACCAAAGGGTTAATTAATTTAGTCATGCTATGCTTTCCTTGGTCGCCCACGGCTTTTCTTTTTACTCACACTGTTCTAATACAACATTTTAACCATTCATCTCTCATCCATTTGTTCCATATGCCCAAACCACCTTACGGATCCTTTTTTAATTATGATTCAATGACAGTGATATTTAACATTCTGATTGCCATTTGTTTAAATAAAATGTGGTGCAAATTTGTATTTGACACATGTGTTATTTTATATGCACGCAGGTCAGCCGAGGTCAGGGGAAGGTTGAGTGCCACGTGATGTCCTGGTCCACCTATGGGCCTGATAAGACTTTAGCTGAGAGAGATTTGCAAGTTGCATTTAAGAGTCTGATGAATTTAGAGGTAAATACTTAACGATACAGAATTATTAAGTTAATTATTTGATAATCTATAACAGAGGTACCCAAACTTTTTTGTCCCGTAGACCAAGACGGCAGGGGCCGATTTCTTTTATTTTGTGTCAAGCCCCCTACTTTCGTAATATTGATTTTTTTTACAACTTTCACTTATAATTATAAAATGAGTTTTTGAAGCTGACACAGAGCAAAATCAAGCCAATAGAAAAAATAATCTGGAATTCTTGTTGACCTTTTTTTAGCTCATTCATGAAAAGCGACATTCTGAAAAAGTGTAAAAAAAAGTCGACAACGAATTCTGACTTTTTTTCATTGTCGACCTTTTTTTTGTTGCTCATTTGAAAAATCGAATGTCGCGGCTGGTCTGATTTTCACGAATGTGCAAAAAAATTAGTTTTTTTTTAAATGAAACAAAACACTATCAAAATTTCAATATTCACCTTCAATTTAGTTGAACCATCTCGTAGACCCCCATTTACATCTCATAGACCCCCAATTTTTTTCCCACTTGTTGTAGACCCCTTGCAAGTCGAAATCGACCCCTGGGGGTAAATATAGACCAATTGGGAATCACTGATCTATAAGATTAAACAACTTAACCCTTCATTGCGTGGTGTATCAAATTTGATACAAACCGAATAATCTACTGATATTTGTATAGAATATTTAAATTTAATACATATTCTTGTCGCAACATACTCTCCACATTCCCGTCTATCTATCAAAGTACACAAACTATTGCTAATGGCGCATGTTTATAAATAAATCTTTTTATTATTTATATTTTTGGTTGACATTTGACCTGATTCTTTTGCTGCCAGTTTATTAGACACATTTTGAATTTAAAAAAATGTTTGTTTTCAAATAAATAAATAAAAACTACATTGCCAGATGAGTATTTATATCATGTTCAATAATTTATTGTGTGTTTTAATAAAATATATTATGAAATAATATCAAATTTAGCTTTCTAGTAAATTTGATACAAACACATTTTTATCGATATATTCTATTTTGCAATCTTCTTCTTCTTCTTCCTTAGCCTTTTCCCGTCCACTCCTGGATAAAGGCCTCCTCCATTTGCTTCCATGTCACTCTGTCCTGTGCAGACTGCATCTAGGTTATTCCGACGTGTCTGTTCAGATCCCGTCCACGGTCTCCAAGTCAGCAGTCTTCTTGTCCATTTTTTATCTGAGCTTCTGGCTACGTGACCTGCCCATTGCCATTTTAGAGTTGCCACCCGGTGGATGATGTCAGTGACCATTGTTTTTTCTCTCACTGTATCGTTTCTGACTCTCGTGTCTTAAGGTTATTTCTAACATGGCTCTTTGGGTCACTCGTAGTTTCTCGGCACTTTCTTTGGACAATGTTACAGTTTCAAGACCATAAATACCAACTGGCAGAATGCAGGCTTCAGTTTAAGGTTGATCGGTATTTCCCTCCAAACAAAGATGAAAATGACGAATTTTAAAACAGGTTTACTCCAGGCGGGTAGAGCAAATTGCTCAGAATCCCGCACTGTTAATCCAGTCAGTCCTGTGGATTCTAGGGGGGACAAAAACCCAACAAAAACAGGAAGAAAAACCGATTGCTTGTTGCTACATTTTGCAATAGATAACTAAAAATAGTATTTTTGTTAAAATTAATAAATCATGTAATGAGGGGTTAAGAGTGTTTTTTCTGTCTTAATGTCGACATACTATATAACTCAACTATAATATATGTGTGTGAAATACTTTTCTTTTTTTCCAGCACCCTTACATTGATAAAATAATATTTATGCATAGTCTAGAGACTGGAGCTTATGTAATTAGGAAAGTGCATTCGGGCGGGTCCGTGCGGGACGCCCTGTACAGCGCCCATTACGGAAGCCCCTCCATGGCCAAGTATGCCTGGCCCAAGCAGAGGAAACCCTTCACTATTGGCCAGCTGGCGCACTACGGATACCAAATGTTGCAAGCTTTAAAATATCTCCACGATAGAGGACTACCTTATGGTAATTTTTATATTTTACATAGTGAACATTTTCATATTTGAATAATTTTTTTAAAACATTGTATTTTCACAACACTTTTTTGCACATTGTTTCGGGACACAGTAGACCTTCCTCAGTGTTGAAATTTTAACATAAAAAGTTTTCAATTTGCATTTCTCAATGGAAGTTCATTTGAAACTAACTAACCATCACGCCGTTTCTCCAAAGCGGTAGGGCAGAAATAATTAGGGAGTTAAACGAGGGTTGTCTGTAAAATAAGTTTCTCTTTTTTTTTCACATGAAAACCATTTTTATTTACAACGAGCAATACATCATTGGAAAGCTTAGACTTTCTGGATTTCTTTCTGGACTGGATCGGGAGCTCCATTCTTTACGGCTGCCAAACTGACACTGAGCGCCGCAGCGAGTTTGGCTGGGTGGGGATGTGGAGGGGGAAGACCAAGCTACGATCCAGTGTTGCCGGATCACACGTAACAGCGATACGCGCACCCGTGGCAAACAGGGAAACTTATTTTACGGACAACCCTCGTACTTAATTGCTAAATGATTTCAAAATTTAAAAGGCTTTTCAAATAACTTTTTCTGTTTTAGGTCACTTACATCCAGGAAATATAACTATTGAAAATCAGAGGATTTTGTTAATGGACATCGAAAATAGTTTGTTAGGATTGCCTTGCTATTACCGGCAATTTATTCTCGAGCACAAGAAGATTTGCAATATGGAGGCCGTGGATGTCTACTGCTTCGGTCATACTCTTTATGAAATGGCATTCGGTGAACCACTCACCACCTCTATCTGTGATCAATTTCCGTCTATCTCTTCTCCCCAATTAGGTAAGTCTTCAATAACCTATGTTTAGGAAGTTATATATTTTTCAGGAATTAAAACATTGTTTTTCCACTTTTGAGTTTATTTTTCTCGACATACATAGAATGTTTTTATCAGTAACAGTTAAATCAGGTTAGTTTATATTGTTCTCCCGATGATGAAAGTGTAAAACCTTCCAAAAATGTCAAGAAAAATAATAAGTAAGTGGAAAAAACAATGTTTTAATTCATAAACAAATGTCTTTATGGAATTTCAGTGTCCTCGCCTAAAGTTTATAAAAAAATGAATAATCTATTATTTTTTTTTGTTTTTGCTAAACTTTGAATCTTTTTAACCTGATTATTAATGGATTTCAAAATTCATAATTCTTTTTCTTTATTCAATATGTGTTTGCGACAATTCAACAGATTCATTTTATTTAAGTCAATACAAATATATATTTGAATTGTTTTGTGATTTACGGACACAAATAAATAATGTGAAATCAATAAAATATTACAGTTGGACATTAAAACTTAACTGTTAATTTATGTTATTAATTACTCTCAGAAAAATAATTATGTTATGAATATTACTACTTTATCTTTTTTATATAAAATTTGTAGCTTACATTAAAAAAAGAGTTAAATATTTAATTATGAATTTTTTTTCTTTCAGTTTCTGTTCTTCAACTAATTCTATCCACCACGGCATGTAAGCGTGGATTACCTAGCATTGAGTCACTTTTGCTGCACCCATTTTTCTCATTCACCCCATCTGCGATAAATGGAAATCATCCAGAGATAACCAAAAATTGTCATTTGAAGTTTCCCAATCAGACGAAGGAACATTTAAAGGAAGTGATATTGTGTATTGAAACAAGAATGAAATCAGATCAAAAATTAATGAGAATCGAGCGGCGGCAGCTAAGGATTCAAGAAATTTTGTCTTCTGAGGAGGAATTAAGGAAAAGAAAACGAAAATCTGTACGTCACTTTATGTCTGAAATTTAAATGTTCTAATCAAATTGTGTGTTTGAAAATAGAATCAATTTAATTGTAACCATAGACTAACTTTTTTTTAATAGATTAAATTTAATTGTAACCATAGACTAACTTTTTCTTTGATGTTTAATTTGTTTGGCATGTGTAGATATAAATAAATGGAATTGAAATAACTGCAGCTGGTTTTTATTTGTTTGTTTATTAATGTTTCATTTGTACGTCTAATCACTTTGAATTAAATAATTATTTTTCTTTCAGAAACACAAAGAGAATAATGCACTTTCCAACAGCCATTCTTCCCTGAATGGTTTCAGCCAGAGTGGCCTTTCCCCACTCAGCATGAGTGGGCCAAGTGAACGCTCTGGTAGTGTTGCTAGCACACTCAGTACAGCCTCCAGTACCACACCACCACAAATAAGTAAGTTACATATAAATATTTAATAATTTACGGAAGAACCTTTGTTCATTGTCAGCACTGTATTGTTTATTTTTTTTATTCGATGTGCGGGACTTTAATTGTTCTTTTTTTAAAATAACTACTACTTTTGTTTTTAAAATAACTACTAATTACATATGGAACTAGTTTGGAATTAGTAAACGAATGAGAGAATTTCTTTTATATTTGCCTTCACTTTGTGTTGTGAATTTATGTTTGAATAATATCATAATATACTTTGCTATGACAACACTTTATTTTTAAGCTTATCTTATTAAACATAGATAACGGTGTTGCAATTTTACATTTTAGTAATATAAATATAACATCCAGAAATTTTAGAGATTAAAGCTATTAAAATATAATACAAGTGCACAATGGTGTTCTTCTACCCTTATGTATGGAAGCGAAGCATGGAACTGGCAAAAGAAGGATGAAAGTAGAATAAATGCAGTAGAAATGCGTTCTCTTACACGAATGTGTGGATACTTCGTGTATGATAGAGTGTCAAATAAAAATATAAGACGTGAATGCGGTGCGAATGATGATGTCATGAACAAAATAATGAAAGGATCATTAATATGTTTTGGACATATGGAAAGAATGAATGAAGAAAGAATGGTAAAAAAATTATATGTTAATGATGTAAATGGAACCAGAAATAGAGGAAGACCGAGGTAAACGTGGCACGATCAAATAAATCAAATATTGAATGTCGGCCATGTGAGGAGTCAGAGAAATCGACGCGCGTGCATGACACGATGTATGAATGTTGAGGAACCGAGAGAAATATGTCAGGAAAGAAAAGTGTGGCAGTCCATTCTTTCTGCCTACCCCTTCGGAGAGACGGCATGATGGTTAGTTAGTTAAATATAATACAATGGAGTGTTTTTACAATTTAATTTAAAAGCCCAATTTTTAATACGTTCCCACTTAATTAAAGCAAATACCTTCAGACTTAACTCCATCTCCTCCATTTGCCATATAAGAAATCATTTTGTATTATTATTTGTTAAAAATATTTATACTGAAGAAGGATGACACCGAAGAAACAATAAATACATCCTAAAAACTTGTTTGTTTAAAAGTAAATAAAGTGTTGTGTTATTACAAAGGGTATTTGCATATTATTCAAAGAGAGAAGGAATGTTCTGGCCACAGTATTACGGTAATTTCTCTATGCTCCGAAGGTACCTTATTAAAAATATTTATCTTCTTAGCTGACGAATCTCTAAGAGCTCCCCCGATGTCTCCACCACCTTCCGGAATGGACACCAGCCGCTCTGCATTCCTAGAATCCATTTGTTCATTCAATAAAAATAAACTGAACAAGGCAAAGAAATGAACATGTAACCATATTATTATTTTAGTCTAGTCATAAGCGAGAACAAAGGTATTTTGGTCCGTGTCAATTTTAAAATGAGATTAAGCATGTTGATATCCTAGTTATACGTAATGTATCAAATCAAAATAAGTTTGTAAATTATTATTCATGAAATAACGCTTTCATACACTGATTTTACAGTTTCTTCTGAATGTCAAAATTTTAAGAATGGTAATGTTATTTGTAACATAAGTGTGAATCAGGAGAACCTAGAACAGGTGTTTAGAGTTTGTGTATTAAGGGGTTAGGGGCAGTCAGAGGTATGAAAAAAACAAGTATTTTAAATAAATAAAAATGACAGTAATTAAATTTATTTTATAAAACCGACAATATAAAATTATTATATTATGAAAATTATAATTAAACACTTTTATAACGTTGTATAAAACCACTTTCTTTTGAGTCAGGAGCGCCAACCGGTTTCGTTACAGAGTGAAACCGGTTGGCGCTTCTGACTCAAAATAAAGTGGTTCTATACAACGTTATAAAAGTGTTTAATTATAATTTTAAATATGTCAAACCACCAAGTGATAGCTTCATTCCAAAGTTTATTATATTATGTTTTAACTTGATTTGACCCAAATTAAATAAAAAAATATTTTTATGAAGTCATCGCCATATTTGTTTGATCCCTGTTCCATAAGTGGTGCTTTGTGGTGACCATTATAATTTCTTACAGGTTCATCTAAAATCATTCAAATAAAAAAATATATAAAAAAATAGTTAATCTAGTGCCTGATGAAGAATTTTTTTTTTTAAAGTTGTTTTTTATAAACTGTTTAAGGTAACAGTTGCATTTTTCCTTGAAAATCCGTAAGTAAATTATCAGAGGCCGACATTTTGTTTATTTAAAAAAAAACTTCGATCAGGCACTAGACTAACTATTAAAATATATATATTTATTTGAATGATTTTAGATGAACCTGTTAGAAGTTATAATGGTCACCGCAAAGCACCACTGATGGAACAGGGTCCAACAAATACGGCGATAACTTCATATATAATTTATATATTTTTTTTTCAAATTTGGGTCAAATCAAGTTAAAACATAATATAATAATTTAATATTGTTGGTTTTATAAAATAACTTAAATTACTGATAATTTTTTTAAATTGAAAATACTTGTTTTTTCATACTAACAGCAGATGGCCAAACGGATAGTGACGTCGAAAGAAGGGTTGGTGCGGGTAACAAAGTGAATGGAGCTTTAAAAATTCTTATTGGAAACAAAAAATCACAATGGAGTGTAGTAGTACCAATCCTGATGCATGGAAGTGAAGCATGGAACTGGCAGAAGGAGGATGAGAGCAGAATAAATGTGGTAGAGATGAGATCCCGTAGACATATGTGTGGTAAAAGGATGTAATACAGAATTTCAAATGCTGAGATAAGAAAGGAATGTAGAGAAGAAAGTATTATGAATAAAATTATGAAATCACTGTGTTGCTTTGGATATAAAACACATGGATAAAGAATGGTTAAGAAAGTATCTATTAACAATGTGAATGGAGTACGGAATGGTGGGAGACCGAGAAAAACTTGGCACAATCAAATTTTAAAGGTCGGCCATGTTAGAGGCGTATAGAAACAAAGACGGCAATGTCAAGCAATATACGAAAATGAGTTAAATATTCAGTTTGATAGAGAAAAAATATTACAATCTGATTGTACATTTGGTTTGAAACAAATCCGACATTAAAACATACTCGTACATTTTAAAATCAGATTTGCAACAAACCCGGTAGTGTCAACAAAATTTCAGAATAAAACCGGTAGTTACTATCAGAATGCGAGAAATGACATTTTTCAAGATGTCGTCCCATACAAATATCGTTCGTATGAAAAGGTGTTGATAACAAACATGGCAATGTCATGCTCCATTCATAACAAAATCGGCAGTGTCAGAAAATTTGTAACAAAAACGGTAATGCCAATTATAAAATAGCAGATATCTTGGAAAATAAACCACGGGTTTAGAATTTACTCAAATTATAGCTGCACGCTATGTTTTAATATTTAAAAACTGTTGCATTGTTTTACCTTAAACAGTTTTTTTTTTAATGTATACAAATACTTGTAGACAAATACTGGATTTTACCCATTACGGGTTATCTCAATAGAGACGAAGATGCAAATTATTTGGAAACAGAATATGATAGTCACAGGCGTTGTCTAGTGATGTGTGATAATTGGGTTGATAGCCTTTCACATTACATTAATAAAAGATTTTCTGCTTAATGCCTACATCTAATCTCAATAGATGGCGCTAGTGTAGATTGAACTAAAATATGTGAAATGTTTCTCAACATGGTAACATATATACAACTTTTAAAAAATTATTGTCAGACATGGTGTTTGAAATGGGGAATTTTGTATTACATAAAGCAATCGCTTAACCCAACCAATGACAGGTCCTGTAAACGCCTCGACCACCATATTCTGTTTCCAAATAATTTACATCTTCGTCTCTATTGAGATACAATTAATTCGTAAACAGGTTTATTTAACCGCCCTACCTTTGGGTTATTTTCCGAGAAACATGCAAAAAACAAGCAGGTTTTTTATTAACGAAATTTAATTATATATTAATTTAATTTTTTAAAATTACGAAACATCAAATACTAGGTTACTAAAACTATCATATTTATGAAGACTTGTACTCTAGTGTTGTTGGCACACGCGCGTATCCCTAACACTTTGTACATTTTAGGTACATTACTTTTTCTCAAGCGCGTACGTGATACGGGATAGCACGGAATGGTACAGTCACAGTGAACGTATCACGTACGTTCAAATGCGTAGGGTGGTTAAAATGTTTTTCATTGTTCACCAACAATTTGATGATGCTGACATTGCCTTTTTTGTTTCTATATGCCTCATATATGACTCACTGATGTGAAGGAATATGGAGAGGTGTGTCAGGATAGAGTAGTGTGGCAGTCCATTCTCTCTGCCTACCCCTCCGTGAACAGCGCGATGGTTTGTTGAACTTATGAGTTTATTTAGGGCATACCTTCTGCATCGGAAAAACACAACAAAATATCTATCTTATTCTCCCAATGATGAAAGTATTATATACAATGTTTTCACTCACCAAAATTTTGTTTAACATTTTGAAGTTTCACGGTCTCAATGTTTTTATTTTATTGATTGAAACACTGATATAATAACACTGAAACATTAAAATATTGTAAATACGATGGAAAATGTGTATATTAAATTCCCATTACCTACTAATTAAAGTAAAATTGATATATTTTTAAGTATATTATGAACACTGTGGTTTTGAATTGCATGTTAGTAATGAATTCCAATTATAATCTACCAAATTACGACAACACATTTACACACGTTAAGTTGTTACACGCAGTTTTCGTGTCACCGAGTTTACTATTATTTATGTATGCGTGAAATGTGCATTTGTTATTTTTTCACAGTTTTCACATTTTAAATGTGAGTGTACTTTATAGTTGAAATGATTTATAGGTATGTTTATATTTTCTTTAAAAATATGTATATGACAGATCCAATTTATTTTTATAATCCATATATTTGAATAACTCGATGTCAAGAAGTTTATGTTGATTAAGTTGTTATTAAAGTCTAGATGGAATTTTATTGTATCTAATGAAAATCATTATTTATTCATTGGAGTCAACTTCAAGCAATCTAATAAGGCATCTTTATTAATTATACAAAATAATTTTATTTGAATCCTTCGATGCAAATGTTATAATCGTAAATAACATTCACATATTAGAAAATAACTTGATATTTTGCATCTGTATCCTTGTTATATTTTTAGTAAAAAGATACTACAACAGGACTCCAATTATCCGAACTCCGAATAGCTGATTATCTGAATCGCTTTCAAAAAATTAAGACGGAAATAATGATTCTATCTACGCGCGCTATTGTCTTCCTTACGGATGATGACAGTCGAACAGCTTACTTTGACCGAGATGTTTAGCAAGCTATGACATTCATTTACAATACGGTACATACTTTGTGAACTAATGTACAACACTCGTAACTACGCTTAACATGTAAAAGTGTTGCCTTTTCATTTAATTAATTAAAAGCTCTTTTTCTTTATAAATGATTTTTTTCTCCCATTTTCCACATACATACAGTACAGTAAAACCTCGATATAACGGACTAATTACGGGGAGGTGGTATCCGTTAAAGCCGAAAGTCCATTATATAAAAATAGGTTTAAAATAAATCACTGTAAATATGTACATTGTATTTAGATATAAATAAACAATACAAACCTCAAACAAAATTCAATTCATTGTCTTCGGACACTCGTCGTGAAGTGACGTTGCTGTTTGATATCGACGCGCTTGTTTTCGGTAATCCTGCTTTGAAAAAGGAATCAAGTTTTGTTTGCACTTTTGAAGTTTGCTGCTTTTTTATAATCAACTCTCTAAAATTACAAAAATGCGTATAATATAGTTGAACTTCATTATCTGACGAATAGTCAATAAATGTTATTACATCGTCGAGATGTGATCATGTTAAGCGTATTTCAAATAACTTCATTTTTGGCAGAGTTGTTTCTTCTTCTTCGCTATCTTCACTTTCATCCTCCGCATTATGTCCCAAATTCTAGTGCTAGATGTATGAGGTGATTATCATGGGCGCTAAAAACTGTTTACATGCGGCGACACTTGAATTTAAGCACGTATAATATTAACAGGAGGTTTTTAATTTTTTTTACATTTGACTGGATTTTTTGTCCGTTATTTCCGAAGTTCGTTAAATAGAGGTCTGTTTAATCGAGGTTTTACTGTAATTAATTTAAAAGGTTATTACCTTTTTTCGGAAAAAATCTAATTATCGGAATGGGGTCCGGTCCTAATTGATTAGGATAATTGGGGTTCTGCTGTACTTAAAAATAACTTTTTCTGAACATTCTTCTAACATATTGTTTGAAGATCTGAAACTTTTAGTTCATAAAATTTTCAGTGAATATAATATTATGTATTATTTAGTGTAATATCAAAATATTTTTATAAACAAATGAAACACTTGAACATTTCTTTGTTTTGTTATCCTGATGAATCTCCATTTGGGGCGGAATAAGTCGATAACTTGTTAATAAACAAAATAAAGTTGTGTTAAGCCAAATATTTTTTACTTTATTTAAGGTTAAGTTGTTAACACTGGAATTCCATTGTTAATTTGGGACGAGAATTTATATACACCGTTAATATCCACATTTTTTTTATATGTATATTGAAATAGCAAATCTTTTTATTTATTATAAAAAAGTGGATATTAACAGTGTTATATAAATACTCCTTCCAAATATTGCAGTGTTTCATTTATTAAAAAAAATGTCTCATCATAAATACCATAAGTGCTTTGTGTATCAAAATAGTTTGCTTTAGTCCATGCCACTGTGATATCAGTATTGAAACCGGTTGGTAATGGTAAAAGTTATCCGGTTGAAACAATGTATAAACCAGGATGCATTCAACATATTATATACCATAAAGTTAGTACTAATATCAAAATATATATTTTTAGTAGAGATTATTTCAAATTGTTTCTCGCAAATTGTTATTTTTTTTATATGTTACATATAATTTATCCAATATAAAATAAATACATACAAATTATTGAGTATTTTACTAACCCTTTCTTTATGGCTCGGTCAAAAATGAATCGTACTTACCGGGGCTATTTTCGCATATTATATAGCTACCAGATGATGAATAAAAAATGTACTGTATATATTAACACACACTCATAATTCACTGTTTCTTTTCTGTACCACACAAAAATAATAGAAATTGATAAAAAATATGTACCACACAAAAATAATAGAAATTGATAAAAAATATTCAGAGCAGAATTTATCACAATTTATAATACAACAAAACGTCGAAAATCAAATGCGCTTGCAACTGAGAATGGGATACTTCACAGATGTGATTAACCAACAGCGCGCATGTAAACCGTAATTATGACGAAGTAAAACACATTTAATTTATTATCTTTACAGATTTCTGTAAAGGATAGATGTAGGTAAGTATTGTAGTCATTTGTGGTTCCAAGTATTGGAGTCATTTGGTTTGGAGTACTGCAAAGTCGCAAAACGATATATAACGGCTACCGATGTTAACGGTTAGGAAATCTTCACGTGATATGATGGCTATCGATGCGAATAGGTTAAGGATTCTCTTCCACTTATTCCTTACCTCTGGATAGTTGTATTCTTTCCACAATTAATTAATTTACTGCTTACAATTAACCCTTGGTTACTACTCAAGGGTCACCGTGACCCTGTGAACTTTGGAAACAACATTTTCGTACAATAACTCTTTGACAACCCCGCTCCCCCGTCCATATATTCTCAGTTTTGTGCTCACGCTTGCGCTTGGTGGGTGTGTTCAGCCGCTCCAAAGTGTGGCAACTTCTCAGTTGCTAGGGCCACTTGATGGTTAATATTACAGGCGTAAATAGTAAAATTATATATTATGCAGTCAATAAATTGACCGAACTACCTTTGTGGGCTTGGCATAGAGTTATGCCTGCCAAACGCTGGACAGCGAATTTTCAATGAAAAGATACCCCGGCAATTGCGTACGAGAACATCAAAGGGTGTTCAAACTGCCGCTGCCAGAAAGATCTGTTCCAGCTGTCTCTAATGTTGCTTCTAAAATAAAGCGTTTAGCATTTGCCACTATAAAGAGATCATAAAACGAACAGCGTTTGTTCCTTTTGTGAAATTGCATTTTGCAACACTTGCTAAATAATTGCATGTCCAAACTGTTTAGATAACAAGTAATCGTGTGTCATTTCATTATTAAATACATTTTTTTTCTCATAAATAGTGTTTTATTCCATATTGCTCTTCGTAAACAAAATAAACAGTATTTTTATGGGAGGGTCAGATTTTTGTAGTAAAATTTGTAATTTCATAATCAATAAATGAGCCGAGGAAATAAAATTATCGATTTACACCTTATTTTGCTAAAAGAATTAGGGCCTGTTTGATTATCCAGAAAACCTCTGGTCCCAATTAGTCTGGGCAAACGACGTTCTACTGTAGTTTGAAAGAGGTCTGTATCCAGCAGCGGATGGCTGAGGAGGAAGAGGAAAGGCATCAAGAAAGGTGTCCATCAATTTGTCTTCCTAAAGTCAAACCATCGCTCATGGCTTCCTGGTATTTGTATTATATTTCTTTTGAGAAAATAAACCGATTTGATTGATTGATTGAAATAACTCAGTGTCAGTTACCGGCGACAATAGGTGCATTAATATAACTGCAGTAAGTAAAAAAAAAAACTAAAATCTCACAGGGTCTAAAATTCCATAGAGCATACTACCATTTTTCTTTTTGTCATCCTTGACATCTACGTGTTGGAGAAGGCTTCGAGATTATTATTTTACCTGTTTCTATCTTGCGTCTACCACTTAATATCACTCCACTCATGAAAACAGTTTATTGTTAAAAATACAATTTACCCTTAGTTATTTAAATTTTTATTTGTAAATAGTATTTTTTTACAAATTAGTGTTGTAAAAATTTCATTACACATTCACACATTGGGTTCATAACACAAGTATCACAATATCTTGTTGCCCAAAGAATGTGCAAACACAATGGCTATCATTAGAAAAATAAAATCATCGACAAGGACCGATGACCTTTGAAGACATCTTGATGTTATGGTAACTAGGTCTACACAGCTCAGCCTGACTCAATCTAACTCTATGACTCCCGAGGGTAACTCTGGAAAAGAAAATTATACATAAATTAACAAACAATAAATATCATTATTATTATTATTTTGATGACTTATATTTTAAATGCGTTATTTTGTAAAATCAATAACTCCAAGGGCGCACTGACCGACCCAACAGTGCAGTCTTTAGAAGTTTCTTAAATTTAACGTCACTATCCTCATACTTAATACTAACATGGAAGCTATTCCACGCCAACGGACCCGTAACGCTGAAAGCACTATCAAAGAAACTTGCTTTATTTGCTCGGACTGGAATTGTTACGTTGTTTGCACTTGTTTCTACTGATCAGAGTGAACGTTGCCTTTCCGTTGGCATGGGTGTCACGCAGAGGTCCAATATATACACTGGCGCCCTCTGGTGTCGAGCCTTAAACACTGTCAAACACAATTTGTATTTTACTCGCTCTCGGATTTTAAGCCAATGAAGGTCCTTCAGGAGCGGCGTGATACAACGGTATTTTTGTTGCCCCATAATCAATCGGGCAGTAGCATTGAATAGGTTTTGTATTCTGCTTAATTGATTATTTGGCAATCTTGCACACATTCCGTTGCAATAATCTAAAGGTGACACTACAAAAGAATTTACGAGGGTCCTAGCTTCATCAACAGGTGAATATCTCCTTATATGTTTTAGCTGTCTCAGTTGGAAGAAACCAGACTTAACAAGCCCTGATATGTATGGTAAGACAGGTTGCTATCTAAACAATAAATGCTATCTAAATAATAATAAATAATGAAATATGTAATACATGTGAATATCCCACAGACACAAAGAAGTCGGAAATCAACAAAGAAACTCAGAAATCCTGAGTGATGTAGGTCTGTCCGTCCCTGATGCAGAACCAACCTGCCAATGGTTATGCAAGTAGGTAGAGCAATATTTTTGCTAAACCGTCACCTCGGAGGTCGACATGTGAAAGTGTAACTACACTATCACATGTATCACATGAAAGTGTTATGAACAAAATAATGAAAGGAACATTAAGATGGTTCGGACACATGGAAAGAATGGTAAAAAAGTATATGTTAACGATGTAAATGAAACTAGAAATATAGGAAGACTGAGGAAAACGTGGTACAGGATGAATGCCACCAGAATAGACATAGTGAAATAATATACCTTCTAAATCCTCTGCTGCATCATCAAGAAGTACACTTTCAAACTCGGGATCGCTGAAAGTTAGCTGCTTTGACAATTTATGTTTCTTGTCTTTTGGAGATTCTCTGCGTCCAGTTTCCTTGGGAATTTGTTCGCGTGTTCTTTTTCTCCGTCTCCCGGCCGGCTTATCCTTATCCGGAGTGTCGGGAAGTGACGTCAGGTCCATCACAGGAGTGCTCGAAGTGCTGGCATTATCGGGTGGGAAATATTCGGGTATCTTTTTTTTTCTAAAATGACAAAGGTATCGTATCTAAATTTACAATAACAAGGCAACTAACTAACTAACTAACCATCACCCCGTTTCCCAGAGGGCTAGGCGGAGAGGATGGACTGCCATACTGCTCTGTCTTGACATACCTCTAGAGCAGTGGTTCTCAAACTTTTTTGTCCCGTAAACTCTCTGCTGATTTCTTTTATTTTGTGCAGACCACCTATTATAATAAGTAATATTGTTTTTTTTTTACAAATTTACCTATAACTATAAAATGAGTTTTTGAAGCTGACAGCAAAATTAGGCCAATAGAAAAAAGAATCTGGAATTCGTTGTCGACCTTATTTTATTTTTTTTGCTCATCGTGATCCGATTTTCACAAATGAGCAAAAAAAGGTTGCCAATGAAAAATATCCGTTATTATTTATTATAACTTCCGTAGTAATAAAAATGTGTCAAATTTTTAAAATATTATATTAAACCTTGTGCGGACTCCCTGAATGATCCCAGGGACCCCTAGGGGTGCGTACGGACCACTTTGGGAACCACTGCTCTAGAGTTTCCTCTACACTCATACATCGTGACATGCACGCTCGAAGTATTTTCCTACTTTGAATGTGTCCGCCTTTTTGTATGTTATTAATTTAGTCACGCCATGTTTTCCTTGGTCTTCCACGATTCTTTCCACTCACACTGCTTGTATACAACATTTTAACCATTCTTCTCTCATACATTTTTTCTTTATGCCCAAACCATCTCAGGAATTCGGGTTTACATTTCTTCCTTATTTTGTCATTCGGTATTCTATCATTACATATGGGTGTTAGTTGAATTTTGCCGGTTTTACTCATAGATGTCGCTAGAGATATGTATACATTTCTATGATTTGGCATCTATGTCATATTTTTCTATGGACATTAACCTTTAAAAATACACAAGTAACATTCTGCCAACATAATAGTGTCATAGTTGTTTACCTCAGTGAATATGTCGAGTTTCGTTCCAAGTAAATCGCATTTGCGGCATTCGTTGCTTTTCTTATTTCATCAAAAGAAAAAAGCAGTTGAAGCTCATCGGTTGCTGATAAAAACTTATGGTGAACATGCTCCAGTGATTAGAACATGTGAGACATGGTTTCGTTAATTTAAAAGTGGAGATTTCGATTTAACAGACAATGAACATCCTGGTGCAACGAAAAAGTTCGAAGACGAGGAATTGCAGGCGTTATTGCATGAAGACCCAACCCAATCGCAACAAAAATTGGCCCAAACACTTAATGTGACCCGAGGAGCAATTTGCCAACGTTTAAAAACCATGGGAAAGATCCAAAAGTATGGAAAATGGGTACCACACCAAATGAACGAGACACAAATCGAAAATCGAAAAACCATACATACAGCTAAAGTGGTGAAGAACACTCTCAAAGCATTGAATTGGGAAATATTATTGCACCCGCCGTACTCTCCAGACCTTGCCCCGTCCGACTATCACCTTTTCGCATCGATGGGACACTCACTCGCAGAGCAGCGCTTTGCCAATTTTGAAAAAGTCGAAAAATGGCTCGTCGAATGGTTTGCCTCGAAAGAGAAATATTTTTTTTGGAATGGTATCCATGATTTGCCCCAAAGATGGGCAAAATGTATAGAATCCGATGGTCAATACTTTGAATAAAAAAAAATTGAGATTCCTTTGAGAATTAAGCGTTTTCTTTGTTGAAAAAACCGGCAAACTTCAACTAACACCCCTGGTATATTATTTTTCCGCTCATTCTTCTCAGTGATCTCATTTCTACAGAGAAGGGGGTTCCCACCACATACCCGAGGCTGTTATAGGGCGCAGCGTCGCCCTTTCGTCAGCCTCGCTCATGCACTTTCCAGGCCCTTTCCCCATCCATCCGGGATTTACATTTAATATGTATCAATTGCAAGGGCATGCTAGACCGCATTTAATCTAATATATATATTATGTTATCTGCTCTGGACAGTGGACGACTGCACCCTGCACCCCGCACCCCCCATCCCCGTACCGCTATACCCGGACCCCGTCGTGTCGATAGCCGCCACCGCAATGGATACACGGTCTGCTGTTTGCTGACAAGTGGAAAGACATCGGTTTTGTTTGGATTATTCAGTGATTTATTGTTTTAATATGTACTCTTCTGTGTTTCAACTTTTTTATTATTATTACTATCTTTTTTTTTTTCGCTTAGTATTAATAATGTAGTAATAGTGTAGTTGTAAGAATTTTGTAATAATTTGTATAATATATAGGAAATAATGTCTTAGGAAGTAAGTGTGTGCGGGAGATATGCTTACAGGTGTCGATGAGGTCCGCAACCCGTCACGCCGCGTCTCCCGCGGAGGCGAACAGAGGAGAGTGGAATGCCGCATTGGAACATTAAATATTAGAGGGGGTATGAAAGAAAAGATGAATGAGATGTGTGTAGAGATAGAAAATAAGAGTTTAGATATTTTATGTGTGACTGAATGCATGATGAAAGAGTGTGGATCCATGGAGCATGCAGATAAGCTTGTTCTGTGGTCGGGAGTACCTAAAGACCACAGAGCATGTCAGGGCGTGGCGGCGGTGCTAGCTCCAAGGATGATAGAATGTATGAAAGGGTATGAATGTGTTAGTCCAAGACTCATGTGGATTCGCTTCAAGATCGGGTTAACGAGAGTATTCCTGTTAATTGGTTATGCTCCCGTCAATAACGAAAATGAGGCGATCAAGGATGAGTTTTGGGATAAGGTGAGCGAGACATTGATGTGCAAGAAAGACAATGAAAGGTTAATAATTGCAGGTGATATGAATGGTTGGGTGGGAATTCGAAGGAGTGGATATGAGGATTGCCTGGGAAGGTTTGGAGATAGAAGAATAAACGACAATGGAAGGAGACTGCTTGGAGTGTGCATGGAATGGAGTCTCTTTGTGTCGAACTCCTTTTTTGATCATAAGAGAATCCATCAATATACTTGGGAAAGAGGAAATGAAAGGTCAATTATAGATTACGTCATTGTTGACTCTAGATTGCGGGCGGATACTATTGATACGAGGGTTTTCAGGGGAGCCGAAATGGAAACGGATCACTTTTTAGTGGTGGCAAAAGTGATCCTTTTCAGGGGATGGCGAACCAGAAGAAGCAAAACAGTGGCCGCACCAACTAGAGTCAAAGTTGAAAAACTACAAAACAATGACGTAAGAGATAATTTCGTGAGAAAAGTGAACGAAAGATTGTGTGTGCCTGATGTAAGTTTGTTGAATGTTGACGATACCTGGGAGTATTTAAAGGAAAGTTTGTGTGAATCAGCGAAAGAATCGTGTGGTGTATGTGTACAAGGAAGAAGGAAAGGGGATGCATGGTGGAATGATGACGTAAAGAGTGCAGTTAAAGAGAAGAAGGATGCTTGGTTGAATATGCTTTCGATAAATAAGAATGACAGAGGTAAGTATGAAAGTGCAAAAGATTTGTATAAGGTGTGCAAGAAGAAAGTGAAGTCGGTAGTGAAAGTGCAAAAAGAAAAGCTGAGGGAGGAAGAAGGCCTCAAAATGACAAAGAACTTCGGGGACAATATTAAAATGTTTTGGAAGGAAGTGAAGAAAGCCCGAAATCCTCCTGAAAGCGGATGTGTGAAAGCAATTTTGGATAGTGAGGGAAGAATGTTAACGGAAAGTAAGATCGTACAAGAGAGATGGATGGAGTATTTTAAAGAAATGTATGGTGGTGATACAAGTGTTGATGAAAGCATTAGAACTGGTGTAAACGCGATTGGTATAAATGACAATACAGAAAAAATAAGTATGAATGAGATTGAAAGATCTGTGAAAGCAATGAAAAGTGGAAAAGCTGTAGGGTATGACTGCATCGCTATAGAATTTATCAAAAACGGTGGCGAAGTAGTTTCCGCATGGATATGTAAACTGTTCAACCAATGCTTGGAGGAGGGATATACCCCACTCGACTGGAGGAGAGCAGTTATCTTGCCTCTGTACAAAGGAAAAGGATCCCATATGGAATGTGGAAACTACAGAGCTATTAGTATTTTGAGTGTTGTTGGTAAAATCTATGGCAGAATTTTAATAGAAAGAGTAAGAAAGACGACGAGTGATAGAGTTTGGGATGTGCAAGGCGCTTTTATGAATGGCAGAGGATGCATGGATCAAATTTTTGCACTTCGTACAGTGACAGAGAAGTTTATGGCCAAAAACCGTAAACTCTTCTGTGCGTTTGTCGATTTGCAAAAAGCATATGATCGCGTAGATAGAGGTAAACTGTAGGAAATATTGTCGGAATATGGAATAAACACAAAACTGATCACGGCAATTACATCGCTGTACACAGAAAGCACTGCTAGTGTCAGAGTAAATGGGGATCTTATAGCCTGGTTTGATATCAATAAAAGTCTCAAACAGGGGTGTGTAATGTGTTCCATGGTTGTTTAATCTATATATGGACAAGTGTATGGAAGAGCTGAAAGGGTTGGAAGCAGGTGCAAAAATGGAAGGTGTGTCAGTAAGCTGTTTGTTGTATGCGGACGACGCTGTGCTACTTGCAGACAACGAGCATGAACTGCAAGCCCTGGTGTCTAGTATGTATGAGGTATGCAAGCGATACGATTTGATGATGAATGTGAATAAGTCTAAGGTAATGATTTTCGAAAAGAAGGAAGCATGACAGTCTGCAACATTAGTGTAAACGGTGAAAATCTGGAACAAGTGGATGAATTTGTTTATTTAGGAAGTATGTTTACAAAGGATGGGAGGGTGGAGAAGGATATTGAAAGAAGGGTTGGGGCAGGCAACAGAATAAATGGTGCACTTAAAGTTGTCATCGCAAACAAAAGCCTATCCAAAAAGCTAAGATGGCAGTGCACAATGGTGTTCTTGTGCCGACCCTTATGTATGGAAGTGAAGCATGGAACTGGCAAAAGAAGGATGAAAGTAGAATAAATGCAGTAGAAAAGAGATCTCTAAGACGAATGTGTGGCAAATCTGTTTATGATAGAGTGACAAATGCAAGTATAAGAAGTGAATGTGGTGTGAATGAAAGTGTTATGAACAAAATAAGGAAAGGGTCATTAAGATGGTTTGGACACATGGAAAGAATGAGTGAAGACGGAATGGTAAAGAAGGTATATGTAAACGGCGTGAACGGAGCTAGAAATAGAGGAAGGCCGAGGAAAACGTGGCACGATCAAATCAATCAAATATTGAATGTTGGTCACGTGAGGAGTCGGAGAAATCGACGTGCGTGCATGACAAGATGTATGAATGTAGAGGAAGCGAGAGACGTATGTCAGGACAGAACAGTGTGGCGTTCCATTCTTTCTGCCTACCCCTCCGGGGAGACGGCGTGATGGTAAGTTAGTTAGTTTTTTATATTATTTTTCCCCCCTTCTATGTCCCGCTCACTTACACATGTAAACTTACACTATAATTTTTATAGCTAACAGGTCTCAGATCTCATTTCTACAGCATTTATCCTACTTTCATCTATTAGTGCCAGCTTAAAACATCAATTCCATACATAAGGGTTGGCACTAGAACTCCATTATGTAGAGCCATCTCAGAGGGTATTTTCTATTTGCAGTGATGACTTTGAGAGCGCCATTTATGTTGTTACCAGAACTAACCATTCTTTCGATGCCTTTTCCCATTTTTCTTTTCTTGTAAACCATGGTTCCCATATCTTTAGTAACTTGCTCCAAGTAGTAGAGCAACAAGAAGAAAATATTCAAACAAACCTTTATCACTCACCGTTTTTTATGATTCACATTGTTAGAGGTAATATTACTAATTTGTATATTCCGGAATGCGTCGGCAGGTCTCGAAGTCTTTGCAGCAGAATTAATGGGTCCATACCGTCCCAGAGTGTACGGTTTAGGTGCTTGCGTGTTGAAGGTGACTCCGGGGTTCAGGCTGCGAGGGTCCCTGAAGGGCGGGGCGTTAGCGGGCACACTCGGCCCCGAATGGCCCAGAACAGATGCAGGAAATTGCCGGCGAGCCATCATCGAGCTACCGGAATCGGGAAGAATACAATCTTCGTCTCTTCCCGGCGCATCTGCTTGGTACAGCGGAATCATCCTATAACATAAAAATGTAAATTATTTAAAACTAACTGTCACGCCGTCTCCCCGAAGGGGTAGGCAGAAATAATGGATTTCCACACTTTTCTCTCGCTTCCTCAACATTCATACATCGTGTCATGCACGCGCGTCATTTCTCCGACTTCTCACGTGGCCGACATTCAATATTTGATTTATTTGATCATGACACATTTTCCTTGGTCTTTCTCTATTTCTGGTTCCATTTACACCGTTAACATATATATTTTTTTACCATTCTTTCTTTCTATGTGTCCAAACCATCTTAATGATCCTTTCATTATTTTGTTCATAATACCATCATTCGCACCGCATTCACTTCTTATATTTTCATTCGACACTCTATCATACACAGAGTATCCAAAATAATGATGTAATAATTAATACGAATGAAAACGTCTGTTTTCTAAAAGTTTTATTGTATTATATGGGAATGACATTTGATAGTGCCTTGCAAGGCGAAACACGTCATTCCTAAAGTCATTATTTGTATATTACATTAGGAATATTGATTGGTATTAGGTGAAATTGTAACATGTGTACGAACCTGGATCGACTAGTCATTACTTGTCCGACGGGAAAGACATTGCCGGGAGCTGAATACTGTTTGAAATTTGGTGCAGGAGGCTTGTTGTTATTCATGTTAATTTTATCTATAAAAAGAAAAATAATACAATTTATTTGTAAGGAATACATCAGTTGTCTCGTATAAAATTATTAGATTACAAGGTAATTTTACATCAGTCGGATTTAAGTTAAGTTATAAAGAGTGGATTATTAAATAAATGAATAATAATGAAAGTAATTTACAATGCTGTTCTCGTTCTTCTTCATACTCGAGCCAGGCCAACTTTCGGTCATCTTCATCTAGCTGCTCTTCATGTAGATCCCGTAGGAGTGAGTCGTGCTCATGCATGCTCCAAACATAAGGCAAAGGACTATCTTCTTCTTTATTAGTTAAATTATCCTCAACATTAGAGACCCCACCACTGGTTAGGTCATCCATGATTGAATCATTCTTATCGGATAATTCTTGACTGTCCGGGCAATCCCCGTTAGTTTTGGAAACATCTTTGCTGGTTGAGCCACTGATTGAATTGTGTTGTTTCCTCTTGATGCGGTTTGTAGCTGCTAACACCGTGGCCAGTACGTGATCAGACGGGAAGCTGGGAACTGGTTGGGGCCCTGTTGGAATAGGGTTAAAACTGAAACAAAAAATTGCCCGATAATTAAAATCATCTCTTCTATATTCGCCATCACTTTGTGTTATGGATTCACATTTGAATAAACATAACTGCATGTAGTATTTTAACCCTTTTCGCAGACAAGTTTTGGTTAACACTTTCATTGCGCATCATTTTCAGATATCTGGTAAGATGCTCAAATTATGTTTGATTTAATTATAAAACCTATAGAAATTAAAAATGTTTATTACCATTTTTTTTTCATATATTATACATGCCGGTGAGCATTTACAAAAAACACAAACGTGCTGGGCATGTATAAAGAACATGAGGAGATTTCGGCAGTACACGCCTAGCGCGTACGTGTTAAAACATGACCCTCTTCAATGAACTTTTTTTTTTAAGCTTAAAATTTTGTACATTGAAAAAGGTTATCATCATAACCCAAACATGTCCATGAAAAGTGTATTAAAGTGTTGTAAAAATACTAAGTGCAGTTATGTTTATTCAAATTAAAATCATATTCATTGTTTCTTGAACAATGGTATAAAATACCATATTAAATAATTAATATGAATAAAAACGTGTTTAATAGAAAAATGACATGTTCTAAGGCATTACCAAATGTAGCGAGAATCAAGTGCGTTATTGTTTATCGTTTACTCGGGTATATAAATAACAACTAGTTTGACTAGATTGATTGAAATATAATTAAACTTCTAGAAAACAGACGTTTTCATTTGTATTTATTTCAATTACCGTATACAATTTGTTTTTAGCTATTATATTGATTCTCATGACATGTGGTAGGTAACTAATTTATAGGCATTTTATTGTTGAGTGAATTCTACTCCAGACTAAAGACAATGTGACAATCACACTGCTATCGCCGGGAATCGAATCCGAAACATTCGGTATGGCAATCAGAGAGCTATTACCACTCTGCCACGAAAGTCGTCAATTATTAACACATTGCAGGTGCTTTATTGTATTTAAAGGCCGTGCCACACTGTTTGAAACAAGCTCTCCACAAGGGTGACCTTGGTGGAATGTGGAGCCCCACATGTGGAATGCGTGTTTACAATGGTTTACAACACGCATACTATGCGCGTCCGTCCACAAAGGTTGTTGAAGGTCAAACGAATTTTGGTTTCAAACAAGTGTCTACACAGTTTAAACTGCCGGTGGAGACCGATGTGGAGAGCTTGTTAAAAACAGTGTGGCACGGCTTTTAGACTCTACTTTAAAATTACAATATTACATTTATGATTTGGGAAAAATACATATATGAAAACTGTATTAGGTCTAGAACAATCTTCCTGCAGACTCAAGTGCTTTGAGAACCCGTCAAAGATTAAATTGAGACTCAAAATGGAGCATTTCACATTAATCTATTTTGATCTGTGTTATAAATGTGTCAATGCTAATAAAATGAAACTCACAAATAGAGTTCGCTCAAGTCGGCAAGGTTGTAGTGGCGGTCCACCTGCTGCTCGTCCACCACGCGGCACGACACGGCCTGCTTCGTCACCGACCGCTCGTAGATCTTCTCCTCCATGGTGCCCTGGACATATAATATTCTCAGATTCTTGCAACTGGCTGAATCTACAATGTATCCAAAATTACTTTGATAGCATTTATTTGCTTTGTAATTATCCATTATATTTTAAATATGAAATTGTAAAATTTTAATATAAATAACTGTGTGATTTTTATGAAATAAATCACTTTTATAATCTTATTGTTTTCTTTGTAATAATGCTTTTAATTGAGCCCTAAATCATTATTGATCCATAATTTAATTTTCGGTTCCGATAAATATTTTTGTGATGATGCGTAATATTAGTCACCGCCGACCGGCCCTAACGCCGACCAGGAAGATCCCGAAACGGTGGAGTGAAAGCTGGAGTTCAGCATCTCAAGAGGACCCGCCTGAAATAACAGATTCCTGAGTCTACCAAAAGCGAAGAAGAAGAATATTAGTGTTTATACCATTGTGTTTTATTACGGTCCACCTAATAAAATACACAATCTACACCATTATCCCTTTTTTGTCATCTTCTGAACTGGAATTGCTGTTGTGAATGTTTAAATTTAATATTTAAATTTTGTATGTTTTTATTCTTTAACGCAAAGCCGAGGAAAACATGGTACGACCAAATAAATCAGATTTTAAAGGTCGCCTATGTTAAAAGTCGGAAGAATCGACTCGCTGATGAATGTGGTGGATGCAAGAGAGGCGTGTCAGGATAGAGTAATGTCGGGGACCATTCATCCTGCCTACCCTTTCGGAGAAACGGGATAATGGTTTGTTGTTAAATTTAAAACGCATTTTTAACTGGACACTTGGAAGTGATGATGAGTGGTGAAGCAAGGGTTGTGACTATATTTAAAATATAGTAAAAATTACCAGCGAGACAAGTCTATAGATGTAACAATCCTTTTTTTGTCCGAAGCGGTATACTCGAAATATACTCTGTATGTCGTGCGAGGGGTTCCAGGACACATCCATGATGATGACTCGATTGGCAGCGATCATGTTTATACCAAGGCCACCCGCTCGAGTTGAAATCAGGAACAATCTACAAAAACATCCATTATTCGTAATCAAAAACATGCTACAATAACAACAAAAAAATATTTTAACAAAATATATTTTTATTTCCGAAGATTTTGATCGTTCCATTTCCCCAAAAAAAAGGTCGCCAACGATTTTGAATGTTTTGCGTTTCGATATTCGGACCCCCAATTTTGCAGTGCAGCATTCGTTGCCAGCACTACATCTCGAAAGCACTAATTTTGGACATCTCCGATGCTCGCATAGTCCAAGACTCGCAATCACAAAGAAATATGGAGAAGACAAGGGTTTGAACCACTCTCATCTTGGTCTAATTAGAAATACATGTACAAGTGTTGTGTAAAAAGTTGGAAATGTTAAATATCTTACTTGACAGTTTTGTTGCGTTCTGAATTGAATTGTCGGCACCAATTTTGTCTATTTTCCAGAGGCACCGATCCATCCAATCTGTAGTAACTTTGCCCGAGACTCCAACCTTTATTTTTCTTTAGAAAATACTCCAAGGCATCGAGAGTGAAAAGCGATGTACAAAAAATTAACCTGCGAAAAATTTGTAACTCTCACATATTTAATTTGTTTGAAAAGAAAAATGTTTGATGCGTGTATATTACTAATACTAACATACAGTTTAGAGACAACTAGCTTTATAGCAAAAAACACCGATAAATTAAAATGCACACAATGATCCATGGAAAGGCAAATGTTATTATTATTATTATTTTGTTGAATCGCTCTTTACATCATGACAGCATGAGCCAAATTAATGTAAAGGGTATTAGAGCTATCATAGTGATTCTCGTGACATGTGATAGGTATCTTTCTTTCGCCATTTTATTGTCACGTGAATTCTACACTAGACCAAAGACAGTGTGACAATCACGCTTCCCACGCCGGAAATCGAACCCGGAACCTTTGCGGTGACAGACACTTACCACTCGGTCACGAAGGTCGTCGTTCTCGATAACATGGATCGTACAGCTAAATTGAAGTTGCAATGGGCTGGACATATAGCCAGACAGAGCAGTACCGGGTGGGAACCCACAAGACTCCAATGGAGGATATAGAAAAGACAATGGAGGATATAACAGGAGTGTCGGGAGGCCACCTAAAAGATGGACTGATGACATTACCCGAATAGCTGGGGCGACCTGGATGCGAAAGGGATAAAATAGGGAATAGAAAAAAATGGAAAAGGCCTATATCCAGCAGTGAAGGGAAGAAGGCGATATATTTCATATTGTGAAATTCATAAAATAAAATTGAAAAATGAACACTCACATTTTGTCCCCGGCTTTGACACTTTCATCCAGCAAGCTAAAGGCAATGGTGAACTTCGGAGAAGCCTCCAGGCTTTCTAACATCTCATTCGTGACATATGCGATCCACCAGTGGGGGTCGTCTGGTTCAGCCGACACGTCTTCTTGGACCACGTCATCGTCCTCCAAGCAGACAAAATCCCCGTCTATCATCCTCCTAGCATAAGACAATTTCTTTTTTTTCACTTTATCGGTATACAATTTCTTTTCTCTGGATTTGATCATGAAGTACTGCAAGGTTCTAGGATGGGTCCAGATTTTTTGAAGGGTATGAAAATCCTTTAATAAAGACGCCCCTTTAGATTTGTTGCTTCTACCGTAATTTTCCAAGTAGTGTTGGTATAACTGTATTTGACATTTTGAAAGTGTGACTAGCAAAACGTATTCCTGTTTGCGGGGCAAATAATTATATAAAATAGAGGCCTCTTTCCTTTGAACAGAACCTTCCAACATTTTGTGGAGAACATGGGATCGCTTCTTCATGATTTTGATGTCGTGCACACTAGAGTCTCGGTGCTGACCATTGGATATCGGGTTCTCAAATCTGAATAATAAAAAACAATACAATTGTAACACACTTTATTTATTTGTTTTTAAAAAAAAATAATAAAAAAAAATTGTTAAAATATTAAAATAAATACAGCACTTAATTACAGAATTACAGCACTTCTTTTTACAAAAGCAAGCATAAAAGAAGCGATAAAACGATATGGCAAGTAGCAATAATTGTACAAAATATATTAAAATACCTATTGAAATACTCTCGGCGTGAACCCAAAAGATTTGGTTTAACGAAGTTGACCATACAATAATATTCCTTCAAATTATTTTGCAACGGAGTGCCGGTGAGAACGATTCTTCGTTTCGTGCGAATTTTATTCATAACTTTGGCAAGTGCCGTGTTGTCGTTCTTCAGGAGATGTCCCTCATCGCACACTACAATATCGGGTCCGGGGTCCAGGAGTGTGGAGTGCACCTTTGCCCTCACGTGTGCCTTGAACTCCGGGCCTTCGTTCATGGTGGTGAGGAGACGGAACATCTCATAGCCGATGATAAAAACGCCTCCGGTTTTGTACCAGTCCTCTAAATGGAAACCTCTCTCGTAATTCTTTTTGAATTTGGAGAGTTCGAATATTTTTATAGAGTTGGAATCCGCGGTTTTCTTGAGCCACTTCTTGAATTCGTCCGTCCAGTTGAGTACGGTGGAGAGGGGGCAGCAGATGAGGACGGTGCGCAGGGGCAGGAGGACGGTGGTGAGGATGGTGTGGACGAGGGCCACCACCTGCAGGGACTTACCCAGGCCCATGCAGTGCGCCAGGATGCAGCCGCCCCCCGGTCTCCCCGTGATAACCATTTGTGCAGATTCAAAACACGTATCCCACATGAACTTTATACCGTCAATCTGGAAAAAAGACATTGACAATGTCATAATTGAACTTTCGCCGTTACTTTCAAAAGATAGCACATTATTATTATTTTATATACAGTAGACGCTCTCTTAACCGGCCTTGACGAGACCGACCCAGGGCCGGATAACGAAAAAGCCGATTAAAGAGAAGTTAGTGAAAAACACATTTAAAAAACTACTTTCGCAAGGAAAAAAATTAAGTCCGGTCTCGTCCATATTGTAGACCTGTTCTGGCACCTACATTAAAACACCACTGTAAAATTTGCGATGCTAATCACAGAGCAGACGCAAAGTGACTGACTCACAGTCGCGGCGCTGCCAGATGTTCAAGTTGCTACATGTCTCCTGGACTTCCTAGAAGAGGCCGGTTAAAACGGTTATAGCGGCGCCGGTTAAAAGAGCGACTACTGTAACAACAAAACACGCCTTTTCTTCGCAAAAGTAGGCAAGGAGAATATGGACTGTTATAGTACTTAATCCTGAAACACCTTTCTAGGTTCCTCCACATTCATAGTCATAAACGCACGTCATTTCTTCCAACTTTTAACATATTATATTAAATTGATTGGTGATCGAAGTGTAGAAAAGCAGATAAAATAAAATAATGTATCCATAATATCTACCTGATGAGGTTTGAGGATTTTCAGTAAAGCTGGATGGACTGTCACCAGAGGGCTTTTAGAATCAACATCAAAATCCAGCACGAGGTTTGCACCGGCAGAATCTGGTTTTCTCGGTGATAACATCGAAATAAGTTCGGTCTACAACGAAACATTACACAAATTATTTATTAAAAATAATTTAAAAACACTTTTATACTTGTTTTTTCATCACAATATTTTTGTTTTATCAAACTAATCGGTGTCCCTCACGCCGGCACATTGTCAGGGTTACAAAACAAACTGATGAAGCTCCGGTGGGAGCGAAACCTGTTGGTTTGATGAAATAAATATTAAGTGGTGAAAAAACAAGTACGAAAGCTTTTTAAAAATGGCACACCACAAATTAAATGCTTCATATGAAAGTAAAAAAATACATATTTGGAGAAAAATTATTTAAAGTATATCGTTTTGGCCGAAACAGAATGATATATACTACATTATAGGTGTTAAAATTAAAAATGCTGTTATTGTATCACAACATATTTTTTATTTTTCGCGACAGCTGTGTTTCGCCAACCGATGTTGGCATCATCGAGTGTTACAATATTAAAAAAAAAAAATGATAAAAAATTGTGTTACAATACAGATTTTAAATTTTAACAGTTAAAACATTATTTCTTCTATATACGCCTTACTTTGTGTTGTTATGATGGTTTATTTCTCTTTTTCCTTTTTATATACTTTGTATATACAACACTTATATTAAAAAAATAAAATTACATAGACATGTTTCGGACAAACAATTCTTCTTTAGTAGATACATTTTTAAAAATATTATAAAATTGTTTACATGACCTGACAGATGTCATGTAAACAATTTAATAATATTTTTAAAAATGTATCTTTACTGAAGAAGGACTGTTTGTCGGAAACATGTCTATGTAATTTCATTTTTTTAATATAAGTGTTGTATATACAAAGTATATAAAAAAGAAAAAGAGAAATAAACCATCACAACAACACAAGGTATGGCGTATATAGAAAAAAGAAAAAGAGAATTAAAAAAATATTTGTTTGCAATAATTTTACCATGTTTTGAAGATATGATTTATTAATTAATTATAGATCAAATCAATCAAATATTAAATGTCGGCCTCATTAGGAGTCTCGATATTTCACCGTGGAACGTTAAACGCTTCGACAATACGTTGAAATTGTAAAACAATTATCATCAAAATCAGTGCTCTGTTTGCCAATTTATGCCATTCATGGCCGTTCTGCAGAGTCCACAATACATTGTTTAATGCATAAATTTGAGACTCTTGTGGCTTAAACTGGATGATATGGATACTGACAACATATCTCCTGGCGCTCTGTAGCTGCCGGACATTTTTTCAAATAGCTCCCTATTTAAATAAAATTTTGAGGGTCTGAGTACTCCATTTGCGTCTATTTAACATCTATTATCACCTTTTAATGAATCCAAACAAATCTGTGTATCCAAAATTAATTATTTACGTATAGTTTCAGTGAAAAGAACAAATTAAGTTTGAAATACGTGAAAGTTTTTAATATAAAGAGAGACCTCAAAGATGGTTGCCACATGTGTGTCCGAGTGTCCAGTGAATTGTGTGAAGTGCAACAGGATGATTTATGAGGGAACGCCCAAATTCTCGGAAATAATTTGTGAACTTTTACTATGTGCCAAAACATTAAGAGTTATAGCTTGATAAAACGGAGCATTTTCTACAGCGCCCTTGAGATGAGTAATTCATAAAAATGGCGCTTTATAAATTATCCAATTTATTATTATTATATTATTATTATTTGGTTCCAACAGAACGGCGCTACGTAGCACACAGCGCACGCCACGATGGACATTCTGCACGAGCGATTAAAAATAGAGCACCCCTATTGAAAGACCAGTGTTGTCATTCATAAAAATGAAACATGTATTATATCAAGAACAAGGTGAGAATTGATTAAAAGAAATTCAAGAAAACTTACCAGCTGAGAATTCTTTTCATTCAATCTTTGTAATCTTTCTTCTTCTTCTTTCGCCGCAAGTTTTGTGGTTTCCATTAAGAAGTCGTCATTGATAACCTAAAAAAAAAAGAGAAATAAGACATGGAAATGAGAGTAAGATCAGAATCAAAACAACTTTTTATAAAGTAACTTTAATTTCTACACATTGTTATTTTAGTTGTGGGGTTGATTGGACGGTTACGATAGGTATGTAGCTCTGAGTGACCCAGCGGGCAATGGAGAGAATGCCCTCGTAAGGCGAAACAAATTTGTAACTATTGTTTATATAAAAATAAATCAGTGTTAAACCGAAAAAGCAATAGCCCATTCATTATATATTAATTTTATAATGGAGTTGTACCAAATTAAAATCGCAACCATTAATAAGGACCTAAGCTGCCGATGTAGTGTGCAAAATAGCTTCATTGAAGTGGAATTGGGCCATCATATAGTGAGGACAACGGACGATCAGTGGACCCGATGTACCCTGAAGTGGCGACCAAGAACCAGCCACAGAAATTCGGGCAGACCACAAACAAGATGGTCTGATGACATCATACGAGTGGCAGGAGGTCAATGGCACAGAGTGGCGAGGGATAGAGAGTTGTGGAAGTAGGGAAGGAAGGCCTTTGTCCAACCCTGAACGACTGATGGCTGATGGTGATAGTTCTGTTAGAGTTCTACCGGTAAAAAGTATAAGTATCAAGTCATTAGATGAATGATTTCTGTGTTATTAATCTGGTAATCCAGTAAGTATTTTATATTGTGAGTTCAGAAATGGGTAACCTACCTTTCTGATATTCTTCCTTCCTTTAGAAGGAGTCTCATGAATCTCCTTCCCAGCGGTGTCTCTATGCACACTAGAAAGGGAACTGCTGCCTGAGCTGGAGTCCTCGGAGTCACTGCTGTTGGAGTCACTCAGCAGTTCCGACTGCGCTAGGAAGTTCTGGGTTTTCGGAGTTATGGGAGTGGATAGTGCCGAAGATATTCCAGTACTGAATGAATCATAAATATCAATAAAGATTATGTACAATTTCAAATGAATACAAGTTTATGCGACAAGAAAATTTTCAATTCGCGCATTGATTATCACTCGTAACTTGTTACTCAATATAACATTAAAATGCATGTATAATTGGACATGTTACGTACATACATCTTAGGGACCTCATTCTATCGCATTTATTTTGCTCTCATCCTTCTTCTGCCAGTTCATGCTTCGCTTCCACACATAAGGGTTGTGAACTTGTATGACAGAATTTTAAATGCTGATATAAGGAAGGAAAATGTAAATCGTAAGAAAGTATTATGAAAAAAAAAAAACATTTCTGCATTGGTTTGGACATATGGAGTGCATGGATGAATAAAGAATGGTGAAGAAAATATATGTTAACAATGTGAATGGAGTACGGAGTCGAGGAAAACATGGCATGACCCAAACAAATTTTAAAGGTCAGCTATTTTAGAAGTCGGAAGAATTAACGTGCGTGTATGACTCGCTGTATGAATGTGGAGGAAACTAGAGGGTGTCAGTTTAATTATCTTTCCAAATAAGCGACGGAATTCTATTGGTAACACCTACAGCCCAAAATAAATTACATTGTACAAAATGCGTTGAAATCACAAAAAATGGTATTGCAGTAAACTCAAAATTCCTTTATTTACGTGGATGAGATAATTTATAAATAAATAAATTAGTATGCTATGTTAATTACGTATTTCAGGTTTGAAGGAATTAAAATTATTACCACTTGGTGCACGGAAAATTGAATAAAAATGGATAAATGTAACATTTAAGAGAAAGTTAGGTTCATACCTCCTCTCACTACTCTTCATAGGACTCTCTGTGGGTGTCTGCAATATCTGAGAGTCGATTGACACCGAATTGCTGTCGGAATCGTCACAACTTTTCTCCGAGTTGCTGCTGCTGGAACTGAACAAGGTAATTAGTATTGATTGAATTCATCTTAATTCATCATTATGTTGATTTCAAACTCAGTACCAACAATTTGCACATGCTGCATTAAATAAAACGAGAACCTCCGTTTGCAACGATAATCTAAACCTGAAACTCCGACAAAGAATGGTTAAATGTTATATATGCTCAGTTCTAGGCTGTGTACTTGGACTTTCAATGTGAATGTAATGAACCGGTTGGAGGCTTTTGAAATGTGGATACTGTGGAATGCTCCATATACTGTAGACTGACAAGTTCAGTATAGCAGACGCACTACAGACAGCCGGAGCCAATAGAGAGCTGTTGTTGTGAAGTATAAAAAGGTTTCATATTGGGAGATCCCATTACACTCAGAGTCCTATGCAACTCATTACTTTGGAGGAGATTCGAAAGTGGTTCTGTGATATGGATGCCTCACAAGGCGAGATATTCCATTATGCAAGGTATCTCTACATCAAATCAAATCAGTTTATTTCATCAATAGACATTAGAAATATAATTTTAAGGCATCTATTGAGAACAGGTAGTAGAACGAGTAATAAGGCAGACGCACTACAGACAGCCGGAGCCAATAGAGAGCTGTTGTTGTGAAGTATAGAAAGGTTTCATATTGGGAGATCCCATTACACTCAGAGTCCTATACAACTCATTACTTTGGAGGAGATTCGAATAAGAACAGGCAGAAACGCATGAGAGAAGGTTCGACATTAGGAAGACAAGATACTCTCCAGAATTAAGAGTATCTGCCTTCTGAACGTACTTTCGCTAATATGAAAGACGTCAATCTCCTAATGAGGGAGTATGTGTGGTAGCTATCCGTGGCTCTTTCCCACAGCATTTCTTTTGGGAATGTTAGGGACTATAACCTATTTCTTTAGATAATCAGGAGATATTTCGAGAACTCTGCCGTGCTGGAGAGAGTTCATGTTAATATTTCTAATAGATATCTCCGACAGTGCCAGCATAGATTGTTTTACCTATCGGCAGCCAGACCCAGCCTGGCTCTGGTGACACCGGTGGGAAGAGCAATCTGCTGAACGCAATCTCGTCGGAGATCGACGTCTTTCATATTAGTGAAAGTACATTCAGAAGACTCTTGACTTTAGATAGTATCTTGTCTACCATATACATATTTTATGCGTTCCTGGTATTTGACTTATTCTCAAGATAGAGTAAGGCAAGTATCAATAAGCTATATATCATATTTATAAGAGAGCTTTAAATTACCTTATTAGCAGTTTCTTCTTCTCATTGGAGAGCATCAGTCTATTTTTTTTTCTCAACCACAAATTTTCTTCAGTTTCAAAATCACTTCTTGGATCGCTTGTGACATTCTGCTTTTTCTTCTGATCGTCTTTTAATAATTTTGCTACTTCGGAAAGTAATTTGTCTGGAATATTTTTTGGTTTTAACATTTCGGCCTGTAACAAGTGAAGAATTTGTGACCAACTTAAGTCATTAAACACTGTGGAATTAAACATAATCATGGATTAAAACTTTTTTGTTTAGTCGAAAGAAGGGTTGGTGCGGGTAACAAAGTGAACGGAGCTTTAAAAATAGTTATTGGAATCAAGAATTTATCAATGAAAGCGACAACGGCCGTTCACAATGGAGTTCTGGTCCCAACCCTAATGTATTGAAGCGAAGCATAGAACTGGCAGAAGAAGGATGAGAGCAGAATAAATGCAGTAGAAATGAGGTCCCTAAGACGTATGTGTGGTAGGACGATATACGACAGAATCTCAAATGCTGATATAAGAAAGAAATGTAGAGCGGAAGAAGATATTATGAACAAAATTATGAAAGGATCGCTGCGTTGGTTCGGAAATATGGAGCGCACAGATGGAGAAAGAATGGTTAAGAAAGTATACGTTAATGATGTAAATGAGTCGAGGCAGACCGAGGAAAACATGGCATGACCAAATTAATCAAATTATAAAGGTTGGTCGTGTTAGAAGTCAGAAGAATCGATGTGCGTGTATGACTCGTTGTATAAATGTGGAGGAAGCTAGAGAGGTGTGCCAGGATGGAGTAGTGTGGCGGTCCATTCTCTCTGCCTACCCCTACGGAGAAACGGTGTTATGGTTTGTTGTTGTTGTTGTTACTTTGGAGCCTATTTATCTCGAACGTTTCAAAGCTATATGAGGCCACTAGGACAAGAGTGGTCTAACCAACATTTTTTGAAAAATTGAGCTACTGGTCTAACCCACACCTATTTGTGACCTACTATAAAATAAAAATTAATCTAACCACCATTTCCAAGTGGAAACATAGATATGGACATAACTACTTGTTTTGCTCTGACAAAAAATCAAAATATTAGGTGTATAACTTTGCTTCCGCCGTTTTGCAATAGATGGCAGTAGCGGTAAGTGGTAGTTGGAATAAATAGATCATAGATGTCATACAATAAGCTTAAGTATTTGTAAAACATAACGCCATCGAAATATTAGTCGATTTGTGTCTGCATCATAATTAAACATATCAGCTTACGAGCCAAATTCTCGTCATTTGCGGGAGGTTTTAATTTTATACTTTAATATGAAGAAATCTGCGGCTGAGGCTCATCGAATGCTCTCAAATACCTATGGTGAGGCCGCTATTAGTGAAAGAACGTGCCGAGAGTGGTTTCAACGCTTCAAGAACGGTGATTTTAACGTCGAAGACCAGCATGGCGGTGGAAGAGAGAAGGTTTTCGAAGATGCAGAATTGGAGGCATTACTTGATCAAGACTCGTGTCAAACGCAACAAGAATTGGCAGGATCATTGGGAGTGACGCAACCAGCCATTTCAAAACACCTGAAAGTCATGGGAATGATTCAGAAACAAGGAAATTGGGTGCCGTAAGAGTTGAAGCCGAAAGATGTTGAACGGCGTTTGTGTGTTTGTGAACAGCTGCTTGCAAGGCAAAGACGGAAAGGATTTCTGCATCGCATTGTGACTGGGGACGAGAAATGGGCTCATTACGATAATCCCAAGCGCAGAAAATCATGGGGATATCCCGGCCATGCTTCCACGTCGACGGCCAAACCGAATATTCACGGTTCCAAGGTTATGCTTAGTATTTGGTGGGACCAGCTCGGCGTAGTGTATTATGAGTTGTTAAAACCGACTGAAACAATCACAGGCGATCGTTATCGAACGCAATTAATGCGTTTGAGCCGAGCATTGAAAGACAAACGGCCGCAATACAACGAGAGACATGATAAAGTGATTTTACAGCATGACAATGCTCGACCCCATGTTGCGAAAGTGGTCAAGACATACTTGGAAACTTTGAAATGGGAAGTCCTACCCCACCCGCCGTATTCTCCAGACGTTGCTCCCTCGGACTATCACTTGTTTCGATCAATGGCACACGGCCTAGCTGACCAGCACTTCCGGTCTTATGAAGAAGTAAAAAATTGGATCGATTCGTGGATCGCTTCAAAAGATGACCAGTTTTTTCAACGCGGGATTCGTATGCTGCCCGAAAGATGGGAGAAAGTAGTGGCCAGCGATGGACAATACTTTGAATCATAAATGTATAACCAGTTTTTTACGATAAAGCCTCGAATTTCGGAAAAAACGGCGGAAGCAAAGTTATACACCTAATATATGGAGTCAAATGTGGTCTATTATAAGCAACCATCAAAAAATATCCTTAAACTCTATATTTCCCAATATTTCAAAATACTATTCTAAAGACATTCACCAAACAAACAAGGTTTATCACCAAAGAAGACCCTAACCCATATAGTTTAAAAAAAAAAAATGATGAAAAAACGTTAAATTTTCAATCGCATTTATCTCCATTGTCTAAATTTGGGGTTAGACCACTCTTGCACTGGCGGCCTCATATGTCTCCTACATATGTATACTAAAATGATGTATGACAGAATTTTAAATGAAGGATTGTAGAGTGGAATTAAGTATTGTGAACAAAATCATGAAAGGATCGTTGTGTTGGTTTGGAAATATGAAATGCATGGATGAAGAAAGAATGGTTAAGTTTAGGTTAACAACGTGAATGTAATACCGAGTCGAGGAAAAAACTGAATTTTAAGTCAGTCATTTAAATCATCTCATGCGGGGCCGATCGAGCGTAAGTTAATGAGTAATGTATTAATCACGACAGCATATAAATCATTAATACATTTTAAATCTTTCCGATAAATAAAAATTAAGAAATATAAACTCTCACCTACAATATTATAATGTTTTTATGAAGTAGTTTCTCACGTGCTCTGAATAATTTTAAAATATAAACTAAAAGTAATTATACACTAATAATATGCCTTCCTCTCCATGGATTGCATTCATCCAATGACAATTCTTGTGTCGGTTTGTATATATTGAGAAACTTTGCTTTAACGAAAATTCAACAGATGTCACTATAAATCCTAAATAATGCAATATAATAAGCAGGACTTTGATCACCGTCTCCCGCTAAAGCGTCAAAATTTTTGCTAATTGTAATTACAGTCGCACCCGCAAACGGCAATTGGCGTACTAAGAACTGTGAAACTCGTCTCCCGCATAAGATGTACGAAGAATCGAAGTATGATTCACTATGAGAAGGAAACTAGAGGTCTGTTAGGAAAGAGTAATGTGGCAGCCCATTCTCTTTGCCTAGTTTTTGAGTGAAACTGCGTGATGGTTTGTTTGAGAAAGACATTAAGTGTTTCAATTAAATGTGAATTTACCAGACTAAAGAGAGCGTGATTTTTTTCACACTGTCATCGGCGGGAATTGAACCTGGGACTTTCAGTGTGACAATTATAGATGTTACCACTCTGCCACGAAGGCCATCCATAAGTATTAAATAATAATAAAAACAATGTTGATGAATCAATTGTATCTCAATAGAGACGAAGATGCAAATTGGAAACAGAATATGGTTGATCAAGGTGTTTACAGGACTTATGACCTGTCATTGGTTGGGTTAAGCGCACGCTTTATGTAATAAAACATTCCCCATTCCACCTTTTTTCTTATGACCACCATGTCTGACAATTTTTTGGAAGTTGTATATATGTTAATCTGCAACACCACCCTTTGCATGGTAGTTTATTCAATCTACACACTAACGCCATCTATGAAGATTGTATTTTAAGCATTAAGCAGATTTTTTTTTTAACGCAATGTGAAAGGCTACCGCCATTTAGCGCATTGCTAGAAACCGCCTGGAGATGTCACTCCAATCTATATGCTATGTTGTTAATGAATTAGGTAATGTTATGTTAGTTTAAGCATGTCCGGTAAAATGTTAAGTGGAAAGTTGATTATTGAAATGACGCTTACCACTTTCTTCACTGGAGTTTTACAATCATTTTCTCCTTCCTCATTGTTCTTTTTGTTTTTGACGAGATTCTTATTTGGTGGCGATGTTAAACTTTTGGTAGGTTTATTTGGGTCAGTTGAAGTGGTTATTTTCATAGAATTATCTTCATCGGAGCTCGGCAAACTGTCCAATTCGCTGGATGACGAACCAACGAGAAAATCTTTGGCCCAACTGTTGGATTTTGTTTGCATTTTTTGTGCTAGATCCTCTGGTGGTTGGTCGGCTTCGACAGAAATCTGTAAAATTAAAATATTACATTTATAACAAAAAAGGAAACACTTGAATAGAAATAAAAGCATAATACATAAAGGAAAACATTTGGGGAATCATTATACTCTAGGTGAATTGTACAAAAGAAATCTAATATATTTTTCATATGAAGCACTTTGTGGTTAAATATTTAAAATTCATAAATATAAAAAATAAATAAGAAATGAGATCTCTAAGACGAATGTGTACTAAATCTGTATATGATAGAGTGTCAAATGCAAATATCAGAAGTGAATGCCGTGCGAATGAAAGTGTTATGAACAAAATAATGAAAAGATCATTAAGATGGTTTGGACATATGGAATGAATGAATGAAGAAAGAATGATAAAAACAAACTTTTGTAAAAAATATATTAGGTCCTTACATATGAAATTGGCGTTTTGTATGGGAGGAACATAAAGTTGATTTTTTTTTAAATAATATATTTATTTAATCAAAGTATGTACCATTGCTATCTATGCACTTTTGCCATTTCATAGGTAGTTCATCGATCCCTTTACTAAAAAAAAACCATTCGGACGGGAATCAATAAAATCTTTGAAGTCGGTTTGGACTGCCCCATCGGAGTTGAATTTTTTCCCTTGCAAAAAGTTATCCAAATTTCGAAAAAAATAGTAATCTGTTGGGGCAAGGTCCGGAGAGTACGGTGGATGTCTTAGACATTCCAATTGAAGCTCTTCTAATTTGGTAGCCGTCTGTTGTGCAGTGTGTGGTCTAGCGTTATCATGAAGCAGCAGTGGCCTAGAGCGATTAACCAGCCTCGGTTGTTTAGCAGCTAGCTTTTCCATCATGGTTTGCAGTTGCTGACAATAGACATCTGCCATAATCGTCTGGCCAGATTTAAGAAAGCTGTAGTGAACGACACCAGCACTAGTCCACCAAACGCTCACAAGTAACTTTTTTGGAGTCAATTTTCGCTTGGGGCATGGTTTGGCTGGTTCGGCAGGGTTCAGCCATTGCGATGAGCGCTTCCGATTATCATACAAGATCCACTTTTCATCACAGGTAATGATTCAATTCAAAATCCCTTCATTATTGTGCCGGTTGAGTAATGCAACGCAGCAGTCAACGCGCGTTTGTTGATTTGCTTCACTCAATTCGTGAGGTACCCACCTTTCAAGTTTTTTCACCTTCCCAATTTGCTTCAAGTGGATTAAAACAGTTTTATCACTAACACCGCAGCCTGCAGCTAACTCGGACGTGGTTTGCGATGGATCCGCTTCCACAATAGCCTTCAATTCTTCATTATCAACTTTGGTCTCCGGCCGTCCACGGGGCTTGTTCTGCAGGTCGAAATTTCCAGAACAAAAACGTTGGAACCAAAAACGCACTGTGTTTTCTTTTGCGGCACCGTCGCCATACATATCATTAATCCTTCGAGCCGTTTCTGCAGCACTGGTGCCACGGTGGAACTCGTACTCGTAAATAACGCGATATTTCAAGTTTTCCATTTTGTAAACTGAGTGACGCAAAGAAAAAAAACAATTGAGGAAAAAACAAATGAATTATAATTTTCGAAACACAAATACTTGAGTAAATAGTTGTATAAATTTGAATTTGGAATTCCTAACCAAAGAGAAGATATTTGAGATCAAAGTTGCCAGTACGGCAAAACGCCAATTTCATATGTAAGGACCTAATATATCAAACAATAAATTGTTAATAAAAGTAAATAATACCTTTTCTTTACCCATTTCATGGGTGACAGGCTCGGAGACCTGGGAATCAACAGGCGTCACACTAGACGTAATCAAGTCTAGTAAATTAGGACTTTCTGGTTCTAGAGCATTTTGTTTGTTGGATGTTTGTTGCTTCTTTTTAGTGTTATTATCTTTGGGGCTACTTTGCCTCTTTGGACGTGCTAAAGTGGAGAAATCAAGCAACCTAGAAAAATTACAATTATAAAAATATAATTAAAAAATGACCAAGTGCGGATACAAGCTAATATGAGTTGTATACCACATATTACATTTTCTTAATTTACTTTAACCTTCTCTTCCCTGTGATGGGTATCTTCTACACGTTGCTTCTAATAACCATCAATATCTCTATAAATATAATAAATACAAGGTTAAGATTTTAGGTATTCCTCCATAATATATTTACGCATTGATTTAAAAATAATATTAATAATAATCAGAATTTATAGGGTACATTGGAGGTATTTTGTGAACATCGGAAACAAATTCGCGTATAAACAGCGCTGTGAATGCGCGATACTATATTCGCATCTCACTCTTGCATATTTCACTGTGGAAGCGCAAGGAGCTCAATGTTCTCACTGCCGCCGGCAGTAGCTCTCGGGCATGGAACCAGAGTGGACCTATGCCTGTTCCATGAGCATTGCCAGATGGCTTTTTAATGTTTTCAGCAAATAAATCTCAATTAATATAATTTTTGACTTCAATTATAATTAATTAAGGGGATTAGCTATGAATGTTCTTATTTTTCCGATGTAAAATCGCTAATTTTTGATCGGGTACTGACTACCCAACACAGGAACGCACGTTTTTATTTTAGCACCGCAAAGGAAAGGTTAAGGCCTCTAGCACAGAGATGCAGAAGCGAAACAAAAATGGACGGTTCCAGATCAGTTTAATTTCGTATTGCTTTCGCGTAATATGTTTATGTGAATGGTAGAACGGATGTGAACTGAATCTACATCATTATAACATTAGATATACGTTATACTGTCACATCAAGCTTAACTTTATCCGATCCGACACATCATGTATATGTAAAAAACACATCATAGTAACTAAGGTTCTGACACTGAAGAACACACCAAAATAATTCTAATACTGATTTATTTTTAATTATAGTCACCGTGACTAATATAGGTCATTCTCTTACAGATAAAATCAATTTCTCATTTTATGTTTTTAGATTTGAAAATGAAGCAAAACTGTGAAAATATTTCAACACGCGCAAACTTATTGTGGACATCAGGCAAACTGAATTCGGTTCACCTTCGTTCCATGTGATGTGTTCGATGAATCATTCAAAAACATAATGTACAGAGTTTCACTATTTGCTAGAGTTTCTGAACTGTTAAGCTTCTGCTGCAGTGTGCTAAAGAACTTAAGGAGTTTTGATTAGTAGGGCTACGATGGGCTATGCTCTGCCAGGAAAAATGCCTCTATAAAATGACACAATGTGCTATGTTGCAATGACACCAGCAATTTTACTGCCAAGTCCAACTCTCTAGCGTCCACGAGTGGTCTCTTAGAGACTGCGTACCACTGACATTACCGTCAGTGTCATAGGAAATAGGGAGTGCACGAAAAGTGAATTTCCATCTCCATAAAAATGGAAGGCAATCTCAACAAAAAGTCCTCCAGACAGCAAGAGAAAACCACTGTGGACATCATCATTCCCTAGGTCATATTATAAAAAGGAATCAAACCATTGCTTCGAGTCTCGAATGGGTCAGGGACAGAGACACCTACTCTCAAGTGATAGTCAACTGATATGACAACGAGAGAAGAAGAAAGTACTTTGCTACTACTTCTTTACTTGATGAGGTATTTACTTGGCAACCATTAATTAATAAAGATAATATGTAGGTAAAAATATTATAATATAATCAGTGGCGGTACTCCCATAGAAGCCCAGAAGCCCGGCTTGCATAATAAATTTGGAATCAAAATCTATTCTGGCTTACAGAGGTTCAGCTCTTGTGGCTATTCCTCTTACGTCTTTTGGGAACATTGTTGGAAGGTGATTTGGTGGGTTGTTGGTTTATGGGGGGGCACGATTTCTTAGATTTGGGGGTTTTGATTCAAAATTTCTTACGCAAGTCGGGCTTCTGGGCTTCCATGGGAGTACCGCCACTGAATATAATGGAGTTATGTTTAGTTTGTCAGTTAAATACCTATATTTTTAAATAATTAAAATTAAAATCATTAAATACCTCTCAATTCCAATATCACTATTAAATTCTCGAAGTTGGTCATCAAAGGGTTTCAGGATATCTGCACTGAGAGGGTTGACAAGTACTTCGCACTTATACTGAAGTTTGGGATCATCTTTGAGTTGGCGGTACTGCTTAAAATCATCGCTATCCCAGGACTCTGTAAACACTTCTGAAGAACTGCTTGTTCTCTCTACTTTTTTAAGTGGAGAATCTTTCCTTTTTGCGCGCTTTGTAAATCTTTTTATTTTTAGTGTGTTGTCAGGAATGTCAGAGTCGCTCTCATTGGCTGAACTGCTCTGCAGGAGGTATCTACGTGCCTGCAGGAGCCGCGCTGTAGCGTTGGGGTCCTCGCTGTCCTCCTTGTTGATGTCGGACGATGAGTATATAGGAGTTAGTAAATTATCACCGGAGAAAGGAGGTGAACCTTTATGCCAACAGTCTTGAGGCAAATTATTGAGCAAAGTGGAAACGGCACTTTCGGAAGAAGTGTTTTCACTTTTAACTTTTTCAGATAGGAATACATTTTCTGTTGCACAATCTGGTATTTTTGGTCGGTGATTATCCGGACAGGTTTGAGGATCGTCATCGCTATGAATTAAAGTATTTTCAGGTTCAATCTTGACTTCATTGCAATGGTACACCGGTTCTTCAATATTATCAAATAAATGGAAATTAAATTTATCTTTCTGCGAGTCGGTAATGTGAAAATATTTATATTGAAATATATTATTAATTTTATTCAAAGATAATGTAAGTAAGGACGGGAGGCCTTTCTGAGATCTTTGTATTTGCTTGTGTTCCGTGAACATATCCTGCCGGTTGAATGGTACAAGGATATCTAAGTCTTCGGAGCAGGATTCTCCCAAGTCACTGCAGCTGTCGTATCGCTTGTGTTTTTCTATTTGTTTTAGTACAGTGAAGAAATTAGTTCCATCAGGGCGGCAGGCGACGTCTAGCCATCCCAGGACGAGGGCAGTCTTACTGACTGCATTAGAAGGAAGGTGCGTTGTAGTGTCAGGTGGCTTCAAAGTTCGGCCGTCCTCCCGAAAAAACGATAGATTGTCTTTGGAAGGCTTCACCTTCTTGACACAAATGTCCTTGTTGATCCACACCGGGCGCTTGCCGGGCAGTTGCACCTTCTGCACGCTGTCGCCGTCGCTGGAGACGCTGCCAGAGGTGTGCGAGCGGCTGGGGCGCCAGGACACGCCGCTGCGCTCCATGCGGCGCAAGATGTCCAGCTGCGCCGGCAGGCTGCTTCCCTTAGACCGCACCGGCGGCAGGGGGCAGCCCTCCTCCACGATCTCGCAGTCACTGTCGCTCTCGGTCTGTGCCTTTGAACTGAAATTGGCCGAAACCATTTGAATGTTGTGTTTTTCTAGGAATGCGTTTGTATTTTTATCGCACCTGAGCAATTTAGCGTAGTTATTTTGTACCATAAATTCCGCATATTCTGTTTTGAGTTTTTTTTCGATACCGGATAAATTGTTTCGAGCCAATTCAAATAGTACAAAAGCTTTCTCCATACAAAATTGCAGTTTGCGCGTGTCTGTGAGGAAGTTGTTGGTGGCTTTTTTCTCAACAAACTCGGTCGCCTTCCCGTTGAGGAGGCTGCCTAATTCCGCCGTGGTGGTTAGTGCGTCTTTGATGAAGCTGCAGGCGGCCTCCGTTTGGTTTTCTTTGAAGACATTGCTCATGGGAACAGTGGGAGCGGGGGAGCTGTTGACGCTAGCCATGCTGCTCACTGAAGTTATTTTTATTTCCGATAGATTGTTCAACTTGACAGGTAAGGCTGGCGTTTGGGGAGGACTTTTCACAGCACCGGTTGGAACGTTGCAAACATCAGCAGCGGGGCTGGGTTCTGTCAACTGACTATCTAATTTCTTCTTTGGTTTAACAATTATCACTTTAGTCTTTTTTTCTTTAGCCGGCGTACTGTCTTTAGATTGCTTTGCTCTCTTTTCTTTCACCGGTGTATACTCTTCGTCAGCTTTATTTTTCTTCCTGATTGTGGATTCTTTTTCACTGCCGCTAGCCGAATCTAATTCGAAATTTGTGTAGAAGTTATTAGGTCTGGATTTACGGCTGCTCCTTCGAGACTTTCCACTTTTTCCGTCATCACTTTCAGCGCTACCATTGCTCTTAGCGGAATCATTTTCTGGCTTCTCGCGTTTTATATCGCTATCGGAACTGCTCTCGTCCTTACACTTTGAAAGTCTTTTTCGATAAATTCTTTTCCCTTTAGACTTTGTCGTTTCGGTTTTCAGTAAAGGATCTACTTTTTCTTCCGTGGGTTCTGATTTAGCTTCGATTAACAAATCTACCCGGCTTACAATATCATCTTTTGAATCCTCTCTGGTTTCGCCACTACCATTTGTATTTTCAATTATAACGTGACCAAGAGACTCTAAAGGGTCACCGCCAAACGGATCGTCATTAATGCTGTTATTTGGTTCGTCCTTAATAGGTTCCATTTGAACTGTTTATTCAACTAAATAATACTCATTATATTTTTGACAAATACAGCAACAGCAGAGTGCCGACGCGCCAAAACAAAGTATGATAAAATGACAATTGTCTATAGACATAGATTTATTACTATAATCCAATGCCGTCTTGAAATTATTTACCAGGCCGTAAGCACATAGACAATATTTGCAACATGGAGCTTTTCTGGGCGTTAGTATGTGACTCGTGGTCTGAGCTCGCATTTTATTTCGATTATAAATGTGAAATAAATCTAAAATACGACTACGATCGTATTATTACTCCTTATTTACGTGTTACAAACATTTTAATATAACACATGTGTTATTCCGCAGTGCCGGTACGTCGATTTTACTCTGCCTAACCTCTTTCCTCGTACCGGATCATTTGTAAAGTATTTATATCCATTTCCTCCAGTGTGTTTACTTTATAAAAGTTCTAGTAATATATTGAACGCAAATTGAATTGTATAATATAGTTTGTATACAATAATCTCGACTCGGGATTGTCGAGATCATCTCCCGTTGCCTCGGCGCCAAATGCCCATGATTTATAAATGACATGGTTCGTTCGGGATTGAGAGTGTGATTATTAAGAAAGGCCAAGTGATTTACAAATAAAATTTATTATAAATAAGATTACAAGAATTTACACGGGAGGAACATCTTAATATTAACAAATTCCAATCAATGACTTACTTGCTAAAAGCTGGTCAGCTTACTTAATTTTACTGCGTTCATCCGTTCGCGTACGAGGAACGTACGAGGCGGACGATGGGGGAGAGCTGTGGATGCTGGAGCCGACCTGGCCTCCGCTGCTGAGATCGGGCGAGGCAGACGACGGCGAAGGGTGACATGGAGGCTGGCCAGACGCTGCACGGCGCAGAAACATCACGCGGATGATGGACCGCGGAGGGCACGGGTCTCATTCGCAGCGACAGCGGTGGTCGGCATCAGGCCCCAATGGTGATAAGCTGGCGCCTTGGCGCCATGCGGCGCGTATATCGCGATCTTCTTCAGATTATCTCCCCGGCGTTCGGCCGCCCGCCGAGCGCGGGGGAGATGTTACCTCCACCGGAGTTCGGGGTGTAAGACGGCACGTCGCTGTTCGAGAGTTCTTACATTCAAAAAGCCCGCTGGGTGGGGTTAGATCACGCCCCCCAAAGTGTTGCCACACACAAAATTGTCACTATCACTATTATTGTTTTTCCTGTACTATATTATTGTTTTTCATAGTCTTATCACTAATTAAAATTAAACTTAACTAAGATTAAACAAGCCTCCAGAGAGAAAACGTATTTTCTGCCATGTAAAAATTGTTTAGTGCAATCTCACCGAGTATGCCAAGAAACATGGCTATATCAGGTGGATCGCCATATTGCTCTGTCCTGACATTCTCTCAAGTTCCTTTACATTCATGCATCATAACATGGACGCTCGTCGATTTTTCCGACTTTGAAAATGATCGTCTTTTAGTTTTTGATTAATTCGGTCATGCCATGCTTTCCTTGGTCTTCCACGGTTTTTCTTTCCACTCACACTGCTTGATTGATTTTAGTAACACATAAATATTTTATTTATTTGTAGACTATTTACTAAGTAGGATGGTAAATAAAAACAAATTGAATTTAGAATGAGATAAGGTTTCAACTTTCTATTTGACAAATAAAAACATTGTATTTTTTCTTTCAGTTGTGGAAACGGCATTATAATGTCGAAAATTTTAGATACAGCCATATCAGAAAATAAAGAATTACGCAAGGCAAAATTGTATCGTTCCTTAAATAATTATGATATAAAAGAGGTAGAAACTATTACTCTTGCAATCATGAAAACAAATCTGCCAAGATATTTATCATCTACCGAAGAATATCATTCGAAAAAAAAATATGATCAAAAAAGACTTGATATGCAACATAAATTAAGGTTAAATTTAATTATAATTTTGGATACATATTTTTAATATTGTTAATAAAAATGCTTTTTTATAGCGCAAGTAAAATAATATGATGGTAAATTACAGGTATAAGTAAAAAAGGGATTTTAAACATAACTAACTAACTATCACGCCGTCTCGCTACCCCCGATGGGGTAGCCAGAAATAATGGACTGCCACACTTTTCTTTCCTGACATATTTCTCTCGATTCCTCAACATTCATACACGCGTGTTATGCACGCGTGTCGATTTCTCCGACTCCTCATATGGCCGACATTCAATATTTGATTTATTTGATCGTGCCACGTTTTCCTCGGTCTTCCTCTATTTCTTGTTCCATTTACATCGTTAACATATAATTTTTTTTACCGTTCATTCTTTTCATATCATAATGATCCTTTCATTATTTTGTTCATAACACCATCATTCGCACCGCATTCACTTCTTATATTTTCATTCGACACTCTATCTTACACAGAGAATCCATACATTCGTCTAATTTTTATTAAACATAACTTTTATTTATCCAATAAACAACTTTTCATATGGTGTTCTTAAATTTGTAATATGTTTGCAGTCAAATAACAAAGAAAAATGTGGATTGTAGAACAATACAAGCATTGGAGCATAAAATGACAAAAATTATGGCCTCTATGGTTCCAGATGAAATTATATATGACTATAATAATTATGAGAAACGAGAATATAATGCAGCCTTGATGTTTGCAGATATATCTGGTAAACCAAAAATTTATACGAGCAGAAAAAATGCTTATAAATTTAAATAAATTAAATTATGACCTTTAAAATGATCGATTTAAAAAAAAGTGAGCCATTTATCGTAAAAATGTTTATTAATTATTAGAGTACACAATTTGGGAATTTATTTCTTAAAAATAATATTGTCCAAATGTAAACCCTCGCATTCGCGGCACTCATTTAGTCGAACAGTAAAATTTCTTATAACGGCTCGGCTGACTGATAATCGATTAACACTCTCTACGTTTTCTACCGTTCTTGATGATCTTGGTCGTCCTGGTTTTGATTTTTACAGTGTTATACCGGTCTATTCAAACTTTTTGACCCATTTTCGAATGAGAGGTATGCTTGGCGCATCAATTAAGTGGCGAAAACCTCGAATATTGCAGAATCTTCTACGCGCTACAGTCGCCGAATCACCGTTTTCGTAAAACTCTCGCATGCAAAACGCGCGGTCCGCTTCCGAGAAACGCTCCATAGTGACTAAATTCCCAAGAGCCAGGCTACCGATTGACATACCCCCCGCACCCCTCTGATTCGTTGGGTTCACGCCCGCTGGACCGACGATCTGAAGAGGATTGTTGGTCATGGATGGATGGGAGCGGCAATGGATAGGGGGCAGTGACGTGCTTTGGGAGCAGTGGATGACAGACGGCTGATGATGAATATTTTCTATTTAAAATGACTTTTTTGTTAAATAATCTTAGAAGTCAATAGAATTGACATGCGTATATGACTTGCTGTATGAATGTGGAGAAAGTTAGAGATGTGTATCAGGATAGAGTTGTGTTGTGGTTCATTCTTTTTGCATACCTTTCCGGGGAAACAGCGTAATGATTAGTACATTTTATTATTTTGATTTGGCAATGTACTTCGGACATTGTGAATGTCACTAAGTTTGTCAGTTTTGCTGATATGTCTAGATCATCCATCGCTCTATATAGTTTCTGTCTGTTGATACTATCGTAGGCTGCCCTGAAATCAACAAACAGGTGGTATATGTTGATCACGCAGAAGAGGAAGAAGAATATATATATCATTTGTTTATTTCCTGTAAGTTTTATGTCTCTTCCAGGTTTCACAGAACTCTGCGAGAAATATACAGAAACGGGTAAAGACGGTACGTCTCGGATGACCCAAATTCTGAATTCGTATATTGGTGCTATGGTGCAGGAAATTCTTTCACACCACGGGGACCTGCTGAAGTTCTCTGGAGACGCCTTCCTGGCCATGTGGAAGAGCACCTCTCAGGTGTCTATCCAGAATGCTGTCCACACAGCCATCGACTGCGCCCTCGTCATACAAAGAGACTATGGTGCAATTCAAACTGACGTGGGTGTAGTTTTGAGAGGTAAAATTGTAATGTTTTTTTTTCTTTTGAAATATTTATGTCAAAAAGATGTACTTATTTGTTGTGAATCAAAATTTATTTTGTTATATCGGATAATTTAATGTTTTTGTTGAAATTTTTTGATGGAAGTTAATTTTAAATAATAAATTAATAAAACAACGATTTTCAGAACTGATTCTAATGTTGTCTTTACTTCTACAGCGACTGGTTTTATCAGGTTCGTTAGCATCGACAGACTGGTCTTTCTGACCAGTCTGTCGATGTTAGTGAGTCTAGCGAAACTGGTCACTGTCGAAATAAAGACTAAAGTGGAAGCAGTTCTTGTTCTTAAAAAATATTGTTCCAATTAATTATTTATAATCAAATACTTAAAAATACATTGAGTTAAAAATAATAATAATAAAAAGTTTACAATAAAAGCATTATTCTTTTAACTCTTATAATGCTTAAAATGTTATTTATAAGGAGTGTGAATGGAGAACGAAGCCATGGATGACCAAAGAAAACATGGCATGACCAAATTAATAAATAACTAAAAGGCGACCACGTCTGAAGTCTGAAAAATTGACGAATGTGCATGTTATGATGTATGAATAGAGAGGAAGCTCGAGAGGTATGTCAGGATAGAGCAATGTGGCGATCTATCCTCTGTACCTACACTTCAAGAGAAATGGTTCGATGGTTAGTAAGTTAGTTAGTTATTAAATTTCCTTATTATTTTAGTGAAAGTGGCAATATCCGGCGGAAGAATACTGTTTTCACTTATTGGTGACAAAACAGACTCTCACTATGCTGTGGTTGGACAGCCTGTGTGGGATGTGAAGGTAAGATATGTTTCATCACTTTCCCCCGCGCCATGTGCGGATTGCATTAACGGAATATTAATATTTAACACTGTCAGAAAGCCGAGTATCTGAGCAAGGCGGGCGATGTGATTGCTTCTCCCTCGGCTTGGAAATATGTGAACTCGGCACAGTACATCACCAAGCCAATGGATGACGGTGTTCACACAAACGTGTTGGGGATTGGTCCCACATGGAAACATGTGGATAGTGCTGTTACTGATGTATGCAAATCTAGTAAGTATTTCTTAAAACTTTTATTTATTTTAAAAATGACTAATTTTATGTGAATTAAAACATCGTTTCTTCCACTTTTAAGTTTATTTTTCTCTACTCCGCCAAACAAAATGGTCTCACGCAGGACGCTATCTCCTACCCCAACTCCATCCAGGCACTGCTCCTCTTATCTTCCCCTCAGGAACAGACTTTTTTTATAAATACAATCCCAACCCTAACTGGTCTTCATTTCTGACAATAATGTAAGACATTATCATAAACCCTAAATCCCCCCTCGCCCTCTTTTGGAGGGACACTCCGGGCCATACATTTAGCCCCATCATAAAACAACTACCAAATCGCATTCCAACAATGTTTCCTACAGATGTAAGAGGAATAGCCATTAGAGCTGAACTTCTGTAAGCCAGAAGATCTAAGTCCAAGTCCAAGTGCACCTTTTTTTCTTTTTCTTCTTCTTTATTTTCCCTCTTGTATACAACAGGTCGTTTGAACCCAATTACTGTATACAATTTATTTTATCTATTATATTGATTCTCATGACATGTGAATGGTAGCCAATCTACCGCCATTTTATTGTCACGTGAATTCTCTACCAGACCAACGACACTGTGACAATCACACAGCCATCGCCGGGAATCGAACCCGGGACCTTCGGTATGGAAGTCAGAGCTCTTACCACTATGCCACGAAGGTCGACACCTTAATGACATAAACTGAGTTTATGTCATTCTGCCGGTGATGGAGGTGTAAAAGCTTTTTAATCAACAGAAAGTATATAAAAATTATAAAAGGATCAATCTGTTGGTTTGGATATGTGGAACTCATGGATGAAGAAAGTTAACGGTAAGGTAACGTTAACGAAAGAATACAGAATTCAGGAAGACTGACGAAACATGGCATGACCAAATCAATCAGATTTTAAAGGTTGGCCGTGCTAGAAATCTGGAGAGTTGACGTGCATGTATAATTTTTTATATATTAATATGGAGTATATAGATAGAGAAGTGTGGCGGTTTGCTTGCTCTGCCTACCCTTTCGAAGAAATGGGGTAATAGTTTGTTGTTGTTTATACATCAAACTCATAATGCAGGTAGCATATATATGGTAATTTTATTTTACAGAATCGGAAGAAGATATTGAATTAGAATCCTTTGATTTTGATTCCACAAATAATGCTTTTTTTGAAAATTATGAAGTGTTGATTCAAACGTACACAGACAAAAATGTGACCAACCGTATGTATTTAAATTATTTAATTGATAGTTTATTTTCATAAATATAACAGTATTATTTGGGATCAATATTATTGTATTTGTTGAATCGCGAGCCAAATCGATGTAAAGATTGTGACAAGTGATAGGTTGCTATTCTATACCCATTTTATTGTCACGTGAATTCTTCACCAGACCAAAGACAGTGTGACAACCAAACTGCTATTGCCGGGAATCGAACCCGGGACCTTCGGTATGGCAGTCAAAGCACTTACCACTCGGTCACGAAGGTCGTCAATTCTGGGTATATCTCTGTATTTTGATATCCTCTTCAACTGACGTTTCAGAGATTGTTGAGTTTCCATATCATATACTTCCCGGAAGATGGTTTTGCCAAAGTTTCTGAAAACATTGGTGGAAGAGGATATCAAGATACACAGATATACCCAAGATCCAAAAATACAAATTTCTATTAATTGAAAATCTATGCACAGTATTTCAATTGACTATTAATCGTGTGTTCATATTTAATCTATGTCTAGTTAAAAAAATCACTTATATAAGTATCTATTAAGTAAATTTTATAAGCATTAGGATTGTATGGAATTATTTTCAAACATCAGTCCTTTATTTTTGTTTTTGTGAATAGAATAATTTTTATTGTATAGTCCGCCAGAGTGTAAATCACGCCATGCGCAACAACATCCAGGAGCCATTGCGCTCTTTCATGATGAAACCTGTGCTGAAAGCAATTGAGAATGATGAACCCATGGAGTATTTGACGGAGATGCGCTATGTCGTCATATTATTCCTGAATGTTATCACCGATGTCTCCGATGGCGATATCTTGCTCAAAGTGCTAGACAAAACTTATAAAGACGTTTGCAGGTAACAAATGTTAAATTATAATCAAATAGTACTAAGTGGTCGCTGTGACAGAGAAGTGAGGGTGGGTCGTCTATGATAGCGCGAGACATGTACGCAAAAGGCAGAAGACCACATCGTCCAAAAGGCTCTATCTATCATAACAGGATGCTGGAAGGAGAGGAATGGGCTGTCTTCTGGCAACTTGGGTGTCAATCATCAAAAATTACATGTAAATACTCCAAATCAATAGTGGAGTCTTCTTCTCCAGTCTCAATATAATGATTGGTCTGCAGCAAGGCGACGCATCTACTCTTCCACTCTGCTCGGACCTCGGCAACTCTCTTCAACTCCGCATAGGAGGTGCAGCTCATATCTAGGCAAATCTGGTCTAGGTGCTCCTGGCGAAGTCGTCCTCTGCCAATCGATCCCTCAACCATTCCCTCCAACACATCATGCAGGAAATTCGTGTCGCAACACATGACCAATCCATCTTGCGCGCCTCTCTGCTATGGTGTTCAGCAAGTGCCTACTCTCTTCAACTCTGCTGAGAACCTCTTCATTTGTAATGTGGTCCCTCGATGAAATATGGGCAATTCGTCGGTGGCCCATAGTGGAGTGACCCAAGATTATTATTAGAGCCGACCCCAAATAAATGGGAAATGGCTAGGAGAGAAGAAGTACTGTAAACATATTCTTTAAATTTCTTTGTAGAATTTCTTCTTTTGGTTCTTCTCCTTAATATAGATCTTGTGATCTGTTAAGACAGGATATCAAATTTCATCCTGTGATGATGACATCTAGCTTTCTCTCCATCTCTTTAGTGGCTGTCCTGGTGGTTGATGGGCCTCCAGAGCCTCATGCATCATGATCTTGGGAATCCTCGCTGGGTCTATCATCTCGATGTGGTCCCTCTAGTTTCATCTTCTCCCAGAATGTCATCAATTTTACAGGATATGCGAATCTCTTAATTGGGTATTCGATCTCTAAGGGTTCTGCCCACGATAGGTCGAAATGTTTTCATTTCTGCTGCTCTTAGGAGATGTTTGATTCTGACAGGATTTGCTCTTGCTTCGATTCCGTAAGTCATTATTGGCCTAATGCACGAGATCATAGAATTTCATTATAAATAATGTTATGAGTGGTCAAAGAGGATGGGTAAATAAAAAGTCAGTTATAATGTCAATTCAAAAGTTATTTTATTTATATGCAATATTTTAATTCTTGTTTTTTTAAGCTAGAAAAATTTAGTAGTCCATGTCTTTGTTTTTAAAAAGTATTTTTAGTATTATAATAAAATATTTTCATATTCTAATGTACGATGGGAAATTCTGAACAAAATTTTCTATTTTCTTTCACTTGACATGTAACGTCAAATATTAATTCTGACAAAGTTATGCTCCCCGAAGTTTGAGGAAAAATTTGGTGTCGCCAGTTGGACAATGCTGTTATAAATCATAATTTTCTTTGTAAATTTAATCCTTACAAAAAAGAAATGTGAACTAATGTGTGTCATTTGGTTTTAGTTTGGTGAAAGAAAATAACGGCATAGTGAATAAAGTGTCTCTCTTTGATAAAGACATGATGTTCCTCATTGTATTTGGTCTTCGCGGTCTGAAACACGAAATGGAGAAGCAGTACGCTCTAAACTGTGCCGTGGATATCCACAGAACTCTTCATAAGTACAGCCAAATACATTCCGTGTCTATAGGGGTCACATCAGGTACAAGCAGAGACCCGAATTTTTAATTTTTTGCTGTTGTTATAAGTATTTAAAAAAAAATGTATTTTGAGGTATGTAAGTAATTTTTTGTTTGTTTTATAAATTAAATACTATTTTGTATAATTAGTAAACGCAGTTATATTTTCTAATTTTATTTTGTATACCTTAATTAGGTCTTGCTTATTGCGGTGTTGTTGGCCACAAATCACGAAGGGAATACACAGTTATTGGACTATGTGTTAACAAGGTAACGAACAAGGGAATCAAAAACTTCTTAAATGGGGTTGTTCTCATTCTTGATAAAGAATTCCAACGGTCTGCATAAGATATCAGATGTTAAAACCATAAAACACATGGCTACATTGGTTACACATTTTAAACAAATTCTTCTTCTTTTTGTCCTGTCACACCTCCGTGGTGCATAGGGCCTCAAGGAACCATCTCCACCCGACTCTATCGCATGCCTGATGCCTAACATCATCCCAAGTGAGGCCTGCTGCTTTAACCTCGTCCTGCAGGGTTCTTCTCCAGGTGGCTCTAGGTCTGTCTCGTTCCTCTTTTCCCCCCCATAGGGGACCAGTCTAGTGGGACCTGAGCGATGCAGGTTGGGTTCCATCTCAGAGTGTGACCGATCCACTGCCATTTGCGTCTAGCGACTTGTTCTCTAATTGGCTTTTCGCCTGCTATGGTCCAGAGAACGGCATTTGAAAGCATTCAAACTTTTGAATGCTATCATGGGGAAAAATAATATTCTGTATTTGTGATATAATTGTTTCAAATTGGACTTTCGAATAATGGAATTAAATTATTCGCTAGGATTAGAAAAATATAATTGTCGCCTCTTGCCATTACTCGGGGTTGACATTATTTATCACTTGGCGCCAGGTTTTTTGCTTGCACTTCATGATAGATATGTTTGATTTGGTTTTTAAATTTTATGGTTGGTTGCCACCTGACATCAAGTTCGTGATCTCCTTCGATGACTTGAGGGTCGCCGTTGACCATCGCTGCCATATTTATTGTGCTTTCTGACCTGAACACCTGTCAGAACCACGAATCTCTGATCTGAATATGTTTCAAAAGCTCCAAGTTGGGTTTGATAACTCTCCCAACTTTTTTATTCTGCGGGACGTATTATATTAAATTTCCTTCAGACCCTTAACGGGCATTCCACGATCTGATTCCTTAGGGATGTGGTGACTCCTTGCTCTAGGGTTAAAGCTCCGCCAAGAAAGAGAAATAAAATTACTGTTTCCTATAATTACAACTAGACCTACAATTGAGCCGCTTATTTTATAACTAATTAACCATTGCGCTGTCTCTGCGAAGAGGGTAGGCAGAAATAATGAATGGCCACATTATTCTTTCCTGACATACTTCTCTCGCTTCCTCATCATTCATACGTCGTGTCATGAACGCACATCAATTTCTCCCGACTCCTCACGTGGTCTACATTTAATATTTGATTGATTCCCATCCCAAGTTTTCTTCTGTCTTACTCTTATTCAAGTTCTGTTTACATCGTTTACACATACTTTCTTTACCATTATTTCCTCATTCATTCTTTCCATGTCCAAACAATTTTAATGATCCTTTCATTATTTTGTTCATAACACTTTCATTCGCATTGCGTTCACTTCTTACATATTTGGTATATAAAAGTAATATATTCACTATATAAATCTGTCTTATGTTACGCAGGGAGCTCGCCTGATGGTGGCGTACCCAAATAAAATAACTTGCGATAAAGAAGTCTTCCTGCAAAGTAAGCTCTCTGAAAGTTACTTTACCTTGATGGAATATAAGGTGCTGAAGGGGTTATCCAATGTGGGGCCAGTGTACGAATTTCAAGCTGGAAATGAGTGAGTTATACTTCAACAACAACAACAAACCGTCACGCCGTTTCACCGTAGGGGTAGGCAGAGAGAATGAACCGCCACACTTCTCTATCCTGACATATCTCTCTAGCTTCCTCCACATTCATACAGCGAGTCATACACCCACGTCAATTCTTCCGGCTTCTAACATGACCAACCTTTAAAATTGTATTAATTTGGTCATGCCATGTTTTCCTCGGTCTACCTTGACTCCATACTCCATTTACATCGTTAACGTATACTTTTTTAACCATTCTTTCTTCACCCTTGCGCTCCATATGTCTGAACCAACGCAGCGATCCTTTTATAATTTTGTTCATAATACCTTCTTTCGCTCATCTCTATTGCATTTATTCTGTTCTCATACTTCTTCTGCCAGTTCCATGGTTCGCTTCCATACATAAAGGTTGGGACCAGGACTCCATTGTGAATGGCCATTTTCGCTTTCATTGATAAATTCTTGTTTCCAATACCTATTTTTAAAGCTCCATTCACTTTGTTATCCACATCAATTATTCTTTCAACGCCACTCTCCGTTCAGCCATCCGCTGTGAACATGCTACTGAAATACACAAATGCCCTCAGACTTATACTACAAACTGTCATTTGCTCTTCCTTTTAAAAAACTAACACCTTTGACTTTCCGACATTCATCATTAAATCGTTTGACTTGCATGCCTCATCTCGACACCAAGACTTGAAATTCATCCGCACTATCCGCAACGAGAACGGCATCGTCCGCGTAAAACAGCCAATTTACAGACAAATCACTCATTTTAGCACCAGCATTTATTCCTTTCAGTTCTTTCATGTACTTGTCCATATACAGATTGAACATCAAGCAGCCCTGCTTAACACAACGATGTCCAACATTCATCATTAAATCGTTTGACTTGCATACCTCATACGTTCTCGACATCGTTTAAAAATATATTCCCAAGCAAATAATAGCTGACTATAAAAAGTACTGTAAATGTTAAGATTGCATTGTGGGGTATATAACTTATGTTGATATTGTGTATGATTCAAACCAAATTAATACAAACCATTTAGAAAATATGGGTACACATGCGAACATTATCTTGTATATTTTCTTGAAAAAGCACTAGTGGGCTTGAGTGCTAAGACTATTTTGATTGCAGTCCCCAGCCTAGTGATAGCATCCACGCGCTGGTGGGTCGTGACCATGAGTTGGATATCTACCTGGATTGGCTCAATAAACTCCTGGACCAGACGATACTATCCCAGGGGAAATATGCACACCAGAACACATTCAACATACTCATTATAATTGTGAGCTACCAGCCCATTGTTAATTTGTTTTGTTTGTGAATAATTAATTTTATTTCTTCTACATACGCCATACTTTGTGTTGTTATAATGGTTAATTTATCTTTTCCTTTTTTATATAGGTACTTTGTATATAACACTTAAGTATATTAAAAAAATAAAATTACATAGACATGTTTCGGACAAACAGTCCTTCTTCAGTAAAGATACATTATTAAAATTATATTAAAATTTTTTGATGAAATCTGTGATTGTTATAAGAATGTATCTTTACTGAAGAAGGACTGTTTGTCCGAAACATGTCTATATATTTTAATTTTTTTTAAATAACTAACTAACTAACCAACCATCACGCAGTCTCCCCGAAAGGTTAAGGTGTTTTTATGAAATTTTACATTCTAAAGTGAATGGCACATAAAATATATTTTAAATTATCTATTTGAATTAACAAGTTTAATTAAATTGAATTGTTATAATTTGGGGGTCTAAGATTGAATAATTGGAGAGTATCTTGTATTCCTAAAGTCGAACCGTCTCTCATGCATTCCTAGTCTTAAATATTATATTTTACCTGTTCTCAATAGATGCCTTAAACTATAATTGTTGTTGGTAATATCTTTTGAGAAAATAAACTGTTTTGATTTGAATAATCTTATGAAGTATAAAAATTTTTTTTTTAGGGTGAAGCAACATTAGGAAAGATGAGGTTATTAGAAGAAATGCTGAAAATAACGCCCAAGTATCTCACCATTTGTAAAATAGCTTTAATGACCAAAGACAAACATGTAAGTTAACTTAACTAGCGAGAAATGACGAGAAATCTTAATAAAAGTTAATACAAATGAAAGTGTCTATTTTCTAGACATTTTATTATATTTTATGGGAATGACATGCTTCCCCTTGCTGAGGTATTATCAAAAGCGTTTTCATTGTATCAATTGTTTAATATAGAGTTTTACATCATTGTTCAAGATAAATATAATTATTAAAAACTTCATGGCGATGAGGTCCGCAACCCATCACACCGCATCTCCCGCAGGGGCGAACAGAGAAGGGTGGAGTGCCGCATCGGTACATGGAATATAAGGGGAGGTATGGAAGGAAAGTTGAATGAGATGTGTGCAGAAATGGATAAAAAGTGTTTAGATGTTTTATGTGTGACTGAATGTATGATGAAAGAGTGTGGTTCCTTGGAGCATGCGGATAAGCTTGTTCTGTGGTCGGGTGTGCCGAATGACCACAGAGCATGCCAAGGCGTGGCGGCAGTGCTAGCTCCAAGGATGGTAGAATGTATGAAAGGTTATAAATGTGTTAGCCCAAGACTCATGTGGATTCGCTTCAAGATCGGGTTAACAAGAGTTTTCCTTTTAATTGGATACGCCCCTGGTAACAACGAAAATGAGGCGAGTAAAGATGAGTTTTGGGACAAAGTGAGAGAGACATTGGTGTGTAAGAGTGAAAACGAAAGATTGATAATAGCAGGTGATATGAACGGTTGGGTGGGAATCCGTAGGAGTGGGTACGAGGAATGTCTGGGTACGTTTGGTGATAGACGAATAAATGATAATGGAAGGAGACTGCTTGAGTTGTGTATAGAATGGGGTCTCTTTGTATCAAATACCATCTTCGATCATAAGAGAATCCATCTCTATACTTGGGAAAGAGGATTTGAAAGGTCCATTATAGATTACGTCATTGTAGACTCTAGATTACGGGCGGATACTGTTGATTCAAGGGTCTTCAGGGGAGCCGAACTGGAAACGGATCATTTTTTAGTAGTGGCAAAAGTGATCTTATTCCGGGGATGGCGAACCAGAAGAAGCAAAACAGTAGCCGCACCGACTAGAGTCAAAGTTGAAAAACTGCAAAACAATGACGTAAGAAATAATTTCGTAAGAAAAGTGAAAGATAGATTGAGTGAGCGGGATGTAAGTGAGTTGAGTATTGACGAGACCTGGAAATACTTGAAGGAGAGTTTGTGTGAATCAGCGAAAGAATCGTGTGGTGTGTGTGTACAAGGAAGAAGGAAAGGGGATGCATGGTGGAATGATGACGTAAAGATTGCTGTTAAAGAGAAGAAAGATGCTTGGTTGAATATGTTGTCGATAAATAAGAATGACAGAGTTAAGTATGAAAGAGCAAAAGATTTGTATAAGGTATGCAAGAAGAGAGTGAAGTCGGTAGTGAAAGCGCGGAAAGAAAAGCTGAAGGAGGAAGAAGGGCTCAAAATGACAAACAACTTCCAAGCAAATTTAAAAATGTTTTGGAAAGAAGTTAAAAAAGCCCGAAATCCTCCTGATAGTGGATGTGTGAAAGCAATTTTAGACAACGAGGGAAGAATGTTAACGGAGAGTAAGATCATACAAGAAAGATGGATGGAATATTTTAAGGAGATGTATGGTGGTGATACAAGCGTGATCGAAAACATGACAGCTAGTGCGAGTGCGGGACCTATGAATGATAATATTGAAAAAATAAGTACGAATGAGATGAAAAGATCCGTGAGTGCAATGAAAAGTGGAAAAGCTGTTGGGTTTGATTGTATTGCCATAGACTTTATTAAAAGCGGTGGCGAAGTGGTTTCTACATGGTTATGTAAGTTATTTAACCAGTGCTTGGAGGAGGGATATACGCCGCTAGACTGGAGGAGAGCAGTAATTATGCCCCTGTACAAAGGAAAAGGATCGCGTATGGAATGTGGAAACCACAGAGCTATTAGTCTTTTGAGTGTCGTTGGTAAAGTCTATGGCAGAATTTTAATAGAAAGAGTAAGAAAATTGACGAGTGACAAAGTTTGGGATGTGCAAGGTGCCTTTATGAATGGCAGAGGATGTATGGATCAAATTTTTGGACTTCGTACATTGACAGAGAAGTTTCTGGCCAAAAATCGCAAACTTTTCTGTGCATTTGTCGACTTACAAAAAGCATATGATTACGTTAATAGAGAAAAGTTGTGGAAAATATTGTCTGAATATGGAATAAGTACAAAACTGATCACGGCCATTAAGTCGCTATACACGGAAAGCACTGCTAGTGTCAGAGTAAATGGAGATCTTACAGCCTGGTTTGATATCAATAAAGGTGTCAAACAAGGTTGCGTAATGTCCCCGTGGTTATTTAATCTGTATATGGACAATTGTATGAGAGAGCTGAAAGGGTTGGATGTAGGTGCCAAAATGAGCGGAGTGTCAGTAAGCTGTCTCTTGTATGCGGATGACGCTGTCCTACTTGCTGACAACGAGCATGAACTACAAGTCCTGGTGAATTGTATGTATGAGGTATGCATGCGAAATGATCTGATGATGAATGTTAATAAGTCCAAGGTAATGATTTTTGAAAAGGAAGAAACCACGACAGTCTGCAACATTAGCGTGAATGGTGAAAACTTGGAGCAAGTAGTTGAGTTTGTGTATTTAGGTAGTATGTTTACAAGAGATGGGAGAGTGGAGAGGGATATTGAAAGAAGGGTTGGGGCAGGCAACAAAGTGAATGGTGCACTTAAAGTTGTCATCGCAAACAAAAACCTATCCAAAAAAGCTAGAATGGCAGTGCACAATGGTGTTCTTCTACCGACCCTCATGTATGGAAGCGAAGCATGGAACTGGCAAAGGAAGGATGAAAGTAGAATAAATGCAGTAGAAATGAGATCTCTTAGACGAATGTGTGGATATCTGTGTATGATAGAGTGTCGAATGAAAATATAAGAAGTGAATGCGGTGCGAATGATGGTGTCATGAACAAAATAATGAAAGGATCATTAAGATGGTTTGGACATATGGAAAGAATGAATGAAGAAAGAATGGTAAAAAAATTATATGTTAATGATGTAAATGGTACCAGAAATAGAGGAAGACCGAGGAAAACGTGGCACGATCAAATAAATCAAATATTGAATGTCGGCCATGTGAGGAGTCAGAGAAATCGACGCGCGTGCATGACACGATGTATGAATGTTGAGGAAGCGAGAGAAATATGTCAGGAAAGAAAGGTGTGGCAGTCCATTCTTTCTGCCTACCCCTTCGGGGAGACGGCGTGATGGTTAGTTAGTTAGTTAGTTCATTGTCCGTGTGCGAAAGAGATAGCGCTCAGACTGTCTTAACCCTTAAACCACTGAAATAGAAATATGAGAAATTCCGTCTTGAGAATTTTGGTTCTAGTATGATTTTAGGCTGACAGACATGAATATGAAGTCCATTTTTGAAAAAATGTTAACCTGAGGGCGCTAGGTGAAACAGATGAATGACCGTCTGTAGACGGGTTAGCGGGTTAGCTTTAAAAAAATAAAACAAGGTGCTGTATAATTTATGTAAAACAAATGGTTTTTATTGAATGCGAAAACTCGATAAATGGGTAAAAATTAGTCATTCATTTACATGATAGTCTTTAAAACAATTTTTTGCTTTAGAAATGCACAAGTGGAGGTTACATTTAATGCAAAATGTGTGTGTATTCCATTTTTTACACTGTTTGCACGATTTTTTTGATCCCCATTCAGGAAAATGATTCATTCCATCAAATCTCACACTTGACACTGGATGAGTTGCTTTTTTACCAACACAATTGCTGGAAGTTGGTTGTGTGGCAGATGGACGGCCAACTGAGCGTTTCTCAAGGGAGACACACAGTTCTTTAGCAAAACTCACACGAAATGCCTTCATCGTCATATCTTTAATTTTTTCCAGATTAGTAACCGCAGTTTTATTCTTGTCAGCGTTGAGTCTTCTATACAAAATGAATGCATTGGTTATAGCCATGTCCAGAAGATGGTAAAAGATCCTGGTTGCCATGTCCTGAGTTTTAATTTTGAGTCCATTGCGACCCAAATACCTTTTTACGCCACATTATTTCTTTGAATTCTTTCGAGTCCTTGTCAATATTCATCAAGCTAACTCCAGTGAAGCCACCAGCTGATGGTACTACGCGTGGTCCAGAAGCTTCTACACTTGGTAATGGTGATGAAGCTCTTTTCTTTAGCTTAAACGACATTTTTGATTCTGTCTGTGGTCGTTGTGCTTGAACTGCAACTTCACTGCAACTGTGGCATTGAGGTTGTCATTTCTGTTTGAGGTTCTTGAAGTATTGGAATTGATTCAATAACAATTTCATTCTGAAGCGTCGTATTCATCCCTTTGTTCATCGATTTCACTCAAACTCAAATTGCTAACGTTCAGTGAAAAATCAATTGCGTTTCCAAGCGAGGAAGAGTCCATAAGTTGCAAGCAGTTGTTAATTATTGTATTATCTTCATGTTGAAGTTCATCGCAATGATAATCTGGATCTTCGAAACTGTCGTTAAAATCTGCGCATTCATCATCAGTTTCGACCGAATCCATGAAGTTTTTAATTTGTTCATCACTCATTGAAGAAAGATTGAACGTTTTCTGTCTATCGTTTCATCGTGACATTTTCTAAAATCCCGAATACACAAAAAATTACAATAGAACGTTAAAATTACATAAAAATATGAAAGCAAATTTTGAAAGAAAATATATAAAATGCGGATTTTTTTCCAGACAAACCACTAAGACCGTCTATAGAAGGTGTTCATAAAACTCGCGTTTCTTACAAAAAAAACTTTTTTTGAAATCAAACTAATAACAAACTATCAAAATATGAGATCAAACAACTCACCTCAAAAATTCCCAATTCAATTGAGCAGTTCGAATATATATTTTTTGTAATTTTAATTTGCACCACAATCACAAACAATTATTTCGTCTGTTTACCCGAAAGTCTTAACAGAAATGACCATAACAATCAAACTACGCGACTAAGCGTGTTCAAACCTTTATACTTTGGTAGGGAATTTTATCGACGAAAATCTGCCTTGATGGTTAAAGCGCAACAATTTTAGAGTTTGAATTGAATTATATTTTGGTGATGACCGTCTGTAGACGGTCTTGGTGGTTTAAGGGTTAAGGTTGTGCGCTATAGTTTTCTCTTTAGTTTGTTTGTACGAGTGAGATGCACTACTTGATATATATTTTGCAATTGTTAAAAACATTTTTGTGGTTGTATGCATTTTTTTTATACAACAGTTAATTATAGTGTACGATCGTATAATCGGTCAGTCTTTTCATTGGAGTATTTGATTTTACAAAACGGCATACTTAAAATATAAATCATCATAATTAATAATAATAATATTAATAAAATGGTTTTGTACTACTGACACATTGTTGAACATATAATATTTAAATTATAGAATTAAAGAATCATCTTTTAAGTGAGAATTATCAGTGTTCGAATTTGTCTTTGGTTTTGTGAACAACAATAAATCTTTGTTAGAGTTGTAAGGGTTCATTACAAGTATTTGCCATATAAATTGTTATGTCAGGATTGAAGCATTCTCTTGTCTGGATATTTTGTTCTAATCGCTACCTATCCATTGCTGTTTAACTTTTGGGTTTAAATGATTGTATGACATGCTTAGTATAGATTTTGTAGGACTCCTCCATTTTGATATCATATATTTGTCAATTTGACATTACTATTTAATTATATACATATACATTTATGTAGAATATAAATTAACTTACAAACTAATCATCACGCCATCCCGAAGGGGAAGGCAGAAAGAATGAACCGCCATTCATCGTGCTATGCATGCACGCCGATCTCTCGGACATTTAATAATTGATTGAACCACATTTTCCTTCGACTTTAACCATGACATTCTCCATTTCTTGTTCTGTTTATTTTGTTAACATGTACATTAAAATATTATTTATTTATCCAAGTAACACAAGTTTTTAATACATTGTTGGGTTGGCAAAACAATATCAGATTTTTTAAACATAGATATATTGAACCACCAAGAGTGGCGGTTAAAATATTATGTTGATTGAATTTTATTTGTAGGATTTTTTGTTCTCAAAAACCTAAATTTAAATCGGAATGGGTTTATTAAAACTATTATGATAACATTAATATTTCAGAAGAATTATTACTTAATCAGAAGTATTGTTCTCTATGGTTTATATAAAACAAACAAAAAAGATACTTATATTAACAAGAATCATGAAGCGAAGTTGGTTCAGCTGGTTGGGTCTGCTATTCCGCACGGAGACCTCTGTTTTATAAATGAGATATTGAACATGAACTTTCCAACCTCCAGTCAGTACAATGAGAGCACGGAAAACCAGAGGGACAGTATTTCCAGAGAAGTACTCCATGCACTTTGCAATCGTGTGAGTTATCTCTTCTCTAATCTAAAATCTATACTGACTAAATATTTTTGAGATCTTTCGTATGAAAGGCTGTCAAATAAACAATTTTCAACCAATTTATCAAATTGGTTGTCTTACATAATTTATTAGTACAGTGGAACTTCGATTGATGAGTACCTTGCATAATAATCAGCAGAACAAGAAAAAAAAAACATTTACCTTTATTTGATGAGCGTAGTATCACATGAGTGGCAAGAAGAATACCGGAAATTCCTGAATTGTAAAACCAATGCACAATTACTTGAGCATAATCAAGTGATCTCCCCCATAAAGCTTTTAGTCAATAACAGTCTGAGTTTAACGCTCGTTCCATGAGTTTGTGGAATAGCACAGCCAGGAGCTGAGAGCTTATGGTGTTTCAAAGCAAGAAGCTGTGGAGGAGAGTTTGTCACAAGAGGAGAAGGAAATATCAGAGCGAATGCTTAAATGCTGAAAGCATGGGAAACTGTTCCATTGTGGCAGTGGGTGATGAGCTACAGATAACGAGATATATAAATTTATTTAAATACTGGGTTGTATTTTCATAAAATGTTGAAATGTCGTCAAAAGTAAATGTCTTAACCTCTCCGCTAGTGATTTTTTTTACTTAACTAAACTGTTCAACCAATGCTTGGAGGAGGGATATACCCCACTCGACTGGAGGAGAGCAGTTATCTTGCCTCTGTACAAAGGAAAAGGATCCCATATGGAATGTAGAAACTACAGAGCTATTAGTATTTTGAGTGTTGTTGGTAAAATCTATGGCAGAATTTTAATAGAAAGAGTAAGAAAGACGACGAGTGATAGAGTTTGGGATGTGCAAGGCGCTTTTATGAATGGCAGAGGATGCATGGATCAAATGTCTGCACTTCGTACAGTGACAGAGAAGTTTATGGCCAAAAACTCTTCTGTGCGTTTGTCGATTTGCAAAAAGCATATGATCGCGTAGATAGAGGTAAACTGTGGGAAATATTGTCGGAATATGGAAACACAAAACTGATCACGGCAATTACATCGCTGTACACAGAAAGCACTGCTAGTGTCTGAGTAAATGGGGATCTTACAGCCTGGTTTGATATCAATAAAGGTGTCAAACAGGGTTGTGTAATGTCTCCATGGTTGTTTAATCTATATATGGACAAGTGCATGAAAGAGCTGAAAGGGTTGGAAGCAGGTGCAAAAATGGAAGGTGTGTCAGTAAGCTGTTTGTTGTATGCGGACGACGCTGTGCTACTTGCAGACTGGTGTCTAGTATGTATGAGGTATGCAAGCGATACGATTTGATGATGAATGTGAATAAGTCTAAGGTAATGATTTTCGAAAAAGAAGGAAGCATGACAGTCTGCAACATTAGTGTAAACGGTGAAAATCTGAAACAAGTGGATGAATTTGTTTTTTTAGGAAGTATGTTTACAAAGGATGGGAGGGTGGAGAAGGATATTGAAAGAAGGGTTGGGGCAGGCAACAGAATAAATGGTGCACTTAAAATTATCATCGCAAACAAAAGCCTATCCAAAAAGGCTAAGATGGCAGTGCACAATGGTGTTCTTGTGCCGACCCTTATGTATGGAAGTGAAGCATGGAACTGGCAAAAGAAGGATGAAAGTAGAATAAATGCAGTAGAAATGAGATCTCTAAGACGAATGTGTAGCAAATCTGTATATGATAGAGTGACAAATGCAAGTATAAGAAGTGAATGTGGTGCGAATGAAAGTGTTATGAACAAAATAAGGAAAGGGTCATTAAGATGGTTTGGACACATGGAAAGAATGAGTGAAGACAGAATGGTAAAGAAGGTATATGTAAACGGCGTGAACGGAGCTAGAAATAGAGGAAGGCCGAGGAAAACGTGGCACGATCAAATCAATCAAATATTGAATGTCGGTCACGTGAGGAGTCGGAAAAATCGACGTGCGTGCATGACAAGATGTATGAATGTAGAGGAACGAGAGACGTATGTCAGGACAGAACAGTGTGGCGTTCCATTCTTTCTGCCTACCCCTCCGGGGAGACGGCGTGATGGTAAGTTAGTTAGTTTAGTTAGTTAACTGTATCTGGGGAGTGAGTTCTCGTGCCAAATGGTTGTCACTCTATGAGAAATGTCGAATGACATCACAGATATTTTGTTGTTCGAATTTTCAGTTCGGTAATGTAGGGAACCACATAAATATTTGTAAAAGTAAATGACAAAGTCCATAGATGTCAACAGTAAACATATATTTTATTAAAATCAGACTGCGCTTGTACTAAAAGCGCGGACGCGTCGGTGAGTTTATACTCTTTTGAGACTTTTTTATACTAGAAGCGCATATGCGACCATACTCAAGGAGAGGTTAAGACAGGTTTTTAGTAAAAAGAATTCGGTATCATAAATAATAACAATTACATATTCATTTTTTGTATTTTTTGCCATGGATTATATCGTATTTTATATTGATTAATATGGGAAAATCGTAACTAGTATTTTGGATTAGAAGTAAGATTCTGGAATGAATTATGCTTGTTGAACAAGGTTCCACTATATTGTGACATTCATACTTTTTTTTTTAGATCTTTAACTTCCTTGTTATAATTGGTATCCATCGAGGAGAATGCATCGACGACTTATCTTGGGAGTACCTCCCTTACCTAATGGAGAACAAACATGTGGTGATCATTATAACGGTAGAAACTAGCTCGCAGCAGAACGTGCACCTGACAGAGCTCCTGAACAACCCCGAAGTCAATGTCATGCGCTTGGGGGGGGTCAACCGCTGGCACCACTCTGCTATCATTTGCCAAACCCTCGATGTTCAGGCTATCTCACCTGATCTTGAAATGTAAGCCAATTATTTTTAACCCATTTGTATTAGAACTAATGAACACAAGATAAACAATGTGTTTTATTTGAGAAACTAACTAATTAATTTGAATTTGGTATCATTAATAATAACGATGTATAATTTTGTTTGTATAAACGTTATATACTCGTATACATTTAAGGTAATGATTTTTGAGAAAGAAGAATGTGTAGTCACAATATTTTGTTTATATATAATATAATAAATCTTTTTGTTTAGTTTTAGTCGTATATTTACACCTGAAGATGGAGGTAACTCCAAAACATGTTGTGTAGTCTATAAATATAGTATAGTGGGATATTAAACAGTGTTTTCTTTTGAAAAAATCCAATGTAATTACAATGGAATTCCACAGTGTTAACCCTTAACCTTCAAGAAATCAATATTTTTTTTACTTGAAATGCTGTCATCCACACGGGTTAATAAAAAATGTAATATACTTCTCTGTAGGTTGGTTCAAGCTTACAGTCAAGGAGTACTCGGCTGGATAGAAAAATTCATAAGAATTCTGATTCAATCTGGACAGCTAAGCATCAGGTAATTGTTTGATAATTACACAAAAGATATACACAACCAATAAACATTAATTCTGAACCATAATTATGTTCTTTTGAGGTTGATCACTAAAGAGGAAGCACTGTCAATAGGGGCCGTGATGCCCATTCGTGATGATTTACCTCCTACCACGAAAGCGTCTACCAATCGTTTATCCAGTATTAGGGTCAGCATTGATGTTTACGTCAACGGGTGGTCAATGTTTCAGTCTAGTTACAAGGTATGTATGAGTTTGTCTCAAGAAGAGGTCTTTTATTGTGAACCAAATGATATCTATCATTGATTTAAAAAAAAAAAATTGTAGGAAGATGGTATTACACCCGGTACCAGTTCGAATGCAGATGAGATGTTGCGAGTAGCTATTCTCGAGCCTACCTACACATTTGATAGTATGCAAATTGAAGTTACGTCAAATGGTAAGAAGTTAATGAAGAAATATCAGCAACAAAACGATCACGCCGTTTCTCCAAAAGGGTAGGCAGAGAGGATGGATCGCCACACACTCTCTCCTGACACATCTCTCTAGATTCCTCTACATTCATACAGCGTACATAGCTTCCTCCGCATAACAGTTTAATTCTATTCATTCAACCCATCTTTCGACGTCACTGTCCGTTCGACCATCCGCTGTGAACATGCTAGATAAATACACAAACTCAGACACCTGCTAAAGATTGTCTTCAATCAGATTTCTCTTCCCTTTAAAAAATCATCACCTTAGACTTCTCGATATTTATCATTAAAACTTTTGCCTTGCATATTGCATACATTCTCGACACCAAGACTTGTAATTCGCCTGCACCATCCGTATCGGTGAATGAAGAATGGCATTGTCCATGTAAAGCAGACATCTCACTCATTTTAGCACCAGCACTTATTCCTTTCAGTTCTTTAATACACTTATCCATATACAGATTGAACAACTATGGAGACATCGCGCAGCCCTGTTTAACACCCTTTGTGATATCAAACCAGGGCGTGATGTCTCCATTTACCCTTACACTGGCAGTGCTTCTTTCGTAGAGGGAAGTAATTAATAATATATATTTAGTTTTATTCCACTTGTTCTTTTAGTTTCGGCAGCTTGCTGCTGTTGAAGCAGATCAGCAAGATGGCAGCGAGCTGTTGAAACCGTTTGAAATTAGAAGAACAATTGAAAAAATAAGTGAAATAGAAAAAATATCATATTATAATAAATTTTTTTCATTAAGTAAATATCCTTTTGGACAATATGAAAGTAAGTAAATAATTTTGTAAATACTGCTGAACACTTTAAACATGAATTTAAATTACAAGAAAAATTATCTCTATGGAAAAAAAAACACTGTATTTCAATATGCAGATAGAACCTTGTATCAAGAGCAATGGAAGTAATATTAACATTGCCATTTTCACAAATTAAAACATAATTCAGTGACACATATTTTTAGTGTGAAAGAGAATTTTGTCACAAGCTTATATTCGGTAAGAAAATGTGTATTCCCAAATACCATTTAGTGTATTTTCAAATTAATACGAATGAAAACGTCAGTTTTATAGAAGTTTTATTATATTTTATGGGAATGACATGTTTCGCCCTTCTAAGGCATTATCAAATGTGACATTTGATAATGACTTAGAAGGGCGAAACATGTCATTCCCATAAAAAAAAATAAAACTTCTTGAAAACTGACGTTTTCATTCATATTAATTATTTAATATAGAGTTTTACATCATTGTTCAAGAAACAATAAATAAATAGTCCATTGTTTTGGCCGAAACACTATGATATTTTAACATTTTATAACTTACTGTTAATACAAAAACTTTGTTTTGGTGTTACACCTGATGATGTCAACATTGCTTGATGAAACAGCTGTCGTAAAGAAAAATAAATACAATTTGTGAAATAAAACAAAGTTTTTGAATTAACAGTTGTTATAAAACAATAAATAGTATATTTTCGATTAATAAATGTTTGTCTGTGTTATGTGACTTAACTGAATTATTTTTAGTGCTATTTTTGAAAACGTATGACAACTTGACACCATTCGAGAAGCTCCAATTAAAATGCAGTTCTGCTTTGGGGGAATTATTCAGTAGAACTCTATTGTTGAATGTGCTAAGATGCAAATCGGACATTCAGGCCGCTACAGGTTTAATTTTGCCTATTTAAACAAATCATTGATTTTATTTTTTTAGTTCCGTTTATCAAGTTATGGCTTAAATGATCTTACAGGTTTTGTCAAGTTGTTTGATATTGGATTTTTGGAATGTGCTGGAGGTGATTTTACATATGAAGATAACGGAATATTTATTAGACCTCCTCCAACGACTGTTAATAGCGGGAAAAAGTGCCATTGTATTGGAATTCGCAAGATAGGTTTGTTTTTATTTAATTTTAATAAATTTGCTTTGATACTGCCTTTTCGGGAGTATCAGTCTGGAGGTTATTGCTCCCCCACGTGTTGGAAATTTCTTTCTTGTATGTTGAGGTTGGATATCAATGGGTGATTGACTACCCGTGTAGGGAGGGGTGTGAAGGGGTCAGGAGTGGGCTTGGGATAGGGGCGGAGGTCATGGATGGAGACTGAACGACGGTGACAAGGAATGGCCATGGGTGGGGGTCGGTGGTCTTGACAATGAGAAAAGGAAGAAATGTAAGGCAGATGATTGCATCATTAGTAAAATTAAAAAAGGATCCCTGAGATGGTTTGGAGATATGGAACAAATATATTATACAGTTATATAAAGCAGTGTGACAAAGAAATCCCGGGATGATCAAATTAATAAAATATTTAAAGATGGGCTACATTTAAAGTCGTAAAAATTGACGAGCGTGCATGTTATGATGTATAAATGTAGTGGAAGCTTAAGAGGTATGTAAGGACAGAGCAATATGGCGGTCCATCCTCTCTGTATACCCCTCCAGAGAAATGACATGATAGTTAGTTAGTTACCTAGTTAATGCTTTTACTTTTTTCATTGAATTTTTAGTTTTTGTAATCTTTAGGTTTTCACAACAGTACATTTTATTATTTAAAAAGTATATTGATTCTTTCATGGTTTTGTCATTCTTTAAGTCCATTTTTCATTAATGACAGTTTTTGTTGTTGTTTGCAAATAGAGAATGTATATTATTTGATTGCAGCTGGGGCTGAACAACTGGCAGACTACGCGTGGTGCGGCCACATGCGCTTCTGTAATACCATGTTCTTCACATATGCGTATGATCTATTGACTGAAACACAAAAGGTTTCAATATTTTATAGTATTATTTTGATTAATACAAATGAAAACATCTGTTTTCTAGAAGTTTTATTCTAAATATTAATTAAATAAAACAATATTATTTTTAATAACTACTTCTACTTTATGTTTTTATTTCGACAGCGACTGGTTTCATCAGGTTAGCTGCCATTAACAGACTGATAGTTTTATAATATATAGTTTATGGAATAGCATGTTTCGCCATTATAAGGCATTACTAAATTGTTTTGGCCGAAACACTATGATACTTCAACATTATTACTGCTAAAATGTATGACACTTATAATATCATAATTTATTTTTATTCACTGAGAGTGTTGAGACAGCTGTTTCGCCAACCGATGTTGGCATCATCAGGTGTTACAATAAACTTCTCACTTACACTAAATAAAACTAAATTGTGTTATTATAACAGTGTTATAAATTTTAACAGATGGCATTACATTTGATAATGCCTTAGAAAAACAAAATGTGCCATTCTCATAAACTATAATCAAACGTCCAGAAAATAGAAATTTTCATTTGCATTAATTATTTAATATGAAATTTTACATCATTGTTCAAGAAACAATAAATATATTCTAAATTTAAAGTTTTCGTAATCGGTAAATAGAATGCCAATTGTGCTGTTTTGGTGTTAAAATTATATAAGTTTTTCGTTTATGTGGAGAGTTTTGTCCGCTGTTAAAATTAATTTTCGTTTTTTTCGAACCTTTATGTGCATTTGTTCCAATGTCAATTTGAATAATTTCTTTGATAACATTTTGAAGTTCTTGCTGGAGTTGGATTATTTTAAGTGGCTAACTGCAATTAATTAAAAAAATGGTATATACGTGGAATATAAATTAAATAAACACAAACGTCCGGATCGTCCAGCTGACATGTGCACCATAAAAAAGAACATTAAGTGTTATGTTATTTTTAATTTGGTATTTTATTTTAAATCATTGTATTTTATATTATTAGTTTTAGATTTATTTTGTGGACGTTGGACGATCGAAATGTGCGCGGGAGATGCCTATTGGTGGCGATGAGGTTTGCAACCCATCACACCGCGTCTCCCGAGGGGGCGAAAAGAGAAGGATGAAGTGCCACATTGGTTAAAGTGTGGCAGTCCATTCTTTCTGCCTACTCCTTCGGGGGAACCGCGTGATGGTTAGTTAGTTAGTTTTTTAATGCCAATTTGAGCATTTGATATACCAGGCATTCACTTGAAATAGTGTGAAATTTCATTACAAGTGATTTTTGTATTAGTCAGGATATTTATTTTCAAGGATTCTTTAACTCTTTTTTAAATACAATTTTTGAATTTGTAAGCATTAAATATATTTTAATTTCAGTTGGACTTTCACACCAGGGCTGTTAACTACCTGGAGAAGAATATTCGCAAGTGCCGCATGTGCGGAGAGGGACATTTCAACAAGCTGTTGGGGATCAAGATAGACGTGAGTCACTCCATTTCCGAGACTGCCTGGTCTCCGAAAGAGTAGCTTTTGTGTGAATTGGTAGCATCCATTAAAGCGAATGTTGCATCACATTCAAAGAGTCTGGGTGATAGTATAGCTTTTGTATGAATTGGTAGAATTTATTAGAGAAAATTTTGCATCACATGCCTGTTATCTGTGTGATAGAGTAGATTTTGTGTGAATTGGTGGAATTCATTAAAGCAAATTTTGCATCACATGCCTATAATCTGTGTGAATTGGTAGAATTCATTATAGCAAATTTTGTATCACATGTCTAGCTTTTATGTGATTTGCTAGAATTCATTATAGCAAATGTTGCATCTTTTCGGATTTAATGTGATAAATGAAATGGAATCAAGTAAATATATTGAATTATACCAATAATGTTGACTTGTATATTTCACCCAGCAATTGTTAACTGATTATGATTTGTTTCTAGTTTCATGACCCGGATAAAGAAGAATTCACAGAGAACTATGCGGCATTCTTAAGGGATGGCGGATATCATTTTAAACATTTTAAAAAACACAAGGAGAGATATTCCTTTATTGCCGTTAGTATTATTACCATATGTAGAACTAAATATTGTATTTTGTGATTTAGCCACTAACTAACTAAAACTAACTAACTAACCATCACGCCGTCTCTCCGAAAGGGTAGGCAGAAAGATGGACTGCCCCACTTTTCTTTCCTGACATGTTTCTCTCACTTCCTCAACATTCATACATCGTGTCATGCACGCGCGTCGATTTCTCTGACTCCTCACATGGCCGACATTCAATATTTGATTTATTTGATCGTGCCACGTTTTCCTCGGTCTTCCTCTATTTCTGGTTCCATTTACATCATTAACATATAATTTTTTTACCATTCTTTCTTCATTCATTTTTTCCATATGTCCAAACCATCTTAATGATCCTTTCATTATTTTCCTCATGACACCATCATTCGCACCGCATTCGCTTCTTATATTTTCATTCGACACTCTATCATACACAGAGTATCCACACATTCGTCTAAGAGATCTCATTTCTACTGCATTTATTCTACTTTCATCCTTCTTTAGCCAGTTCCATGCTTCGCTTCCATACATAAGGTTCGGTAGAAGAACACCATTGTGCACTGCCATTCTAGCTTTTTTGGATAGGTTTTTGTTTGCAATGACAACTTTAAGTGCACCATTCACTTTGTTGCCTGCCCCGACCCTTCTTTCAATATCCCTCTCCACTCGCCCATCTCGTGTAAACATACTACCTAAATACACGAACTCAACTACTTGCTCAAAATTTTCACCATTCACGCTAATGTTGCAGACTGTCATGGTTTCTTCCTTTTCAAAAATTTCGACTTATTAACATTCATCATCAGATCATTTCGCATGCATACCTAATACATACAATTGAGCAGGACTTGTAGTTCATGCTCGTTGTCTGCAAGTAGGACAGCGTTATCCGCATACAAGAGACAGCTTACTGACATAATATAATAACATAGGAGTACATTAAAGTATTTTAAAATGATAATGTTTACAGGCTTGTGAAAAAAATTCTGAGTTACTGAGCGATGGACCTCCCCGCTTGACTATCACGTCCAGTAAGATTTTTATTGATATATTATTATTAAATGGATTCCGTACCTACTTGCCAAAAGCGAACATGCAATTTCTCCACCTTTTACAGGAGAGTCTTTTTAAATTTTAAAGATGTTCCCACAATTACTATGAAAATGGGATACTGTTACTTTAAAAAAAAAAAATAATAAGTATATTTAACACATATTTATTAAAACATAATTTATACAGTTTTTGAATTTTTAACCTTTCCCTTACGGTGCTAAAATAAAAACGTGCGTTCCGGTGTAGGGTAGTCAGTACGCGTTAAAAAATTAGCGATTTTAAATCGGAAAAATAGGAACATTCATAGCTAATCCCCTTATATAATTATAATTGAAGTCAAAAATTATAATAATTGAGATTTAATAGCTAAAAACAAAATAAAAAAAACATCTGGCAACACTCACGGAACGGGCATAGACCCGCTCTGGTTGGAAGCCCGAAAGTGACTACCGGCGGCGGCGGGACGGCCGAGAGTGAGAACATTGAGCTAGAACATATGCAAGAGTGAGATGCGAATATAGTGTCGCGTACTCAGCGCTACGAATTTTATTTCCGATGTTCACAAAATACCTCCGATGTACCCGATGAATTCTAATTATTATTAACATTATTTTTTTAATCAATGCATAAATATATTATGGAGGAATACCTAAAATCTTAACCTTGTATTTATTAAATGTACGAGAATAACATTAAAATCCCAATATTAAACTCTCAGCATTCTCAAAATTCTTTTCTCTATCTTAGAAAAAAATACTTTTAACCTTCCGTTGAACCTAAAAATATTGAAAATACCCATGAATCTAAAGAAAATTAAAAAATTATCTGAAACTTAATAATTCTTCATTGTTATTATATATTTTTTCTTAATTTTTCTCACAAACCTTGCGTTTTCTCTACTATTATTTGTCACTATAACTTATGTACCACAGTTGTAAATTTTATTATTATATATATTGTACAAATATATTGTTATTAAATAAAAAAAAAACTACATTCAGTGTGTCTCCCATCCCCCCCCCCCACCAATGAGCTGCGGTAAAATTATGAAACATTGACCGGTCCGCGGCGCCATAAAGGTTGGGGACCACTGTTTTATGACATATGTTATTTTTATATTAAGTTTTAAAAACATAAGCTTTTGTCAGAACATGTAGTTGGTATTTTATGATATTTAAATCTCAAAATCGAAAAAAAACTGACACGTGTGCTCTTGTCAAATAGGTATGGAATTATTATTATTATGATTTTAAAATTCTTTTGTCCAATCGTTCTCTACAGGGTATAGCTATAAAGTAGAGTAATAGAGTTGTGTGGTGTTGCATTCTCTCTGCTTAACCTTTCAGAGAAACAGCATGATGGTTTGTTGTTTAGTTATGAATAAGCAAATTTTTATAAATTATACCTTCCGGGAGTAAATGCTGTTGATATATTTTATTTTAATTTATAATAGTAGCACGAGTGGTTTTACTTGGATTCTAAATAAAACCACTAAACAATTGTGCTTACTAATATAAATTAATAATGGAGTTTTAAAAAACTAATATCTCAACCATCAATCAATATATTTTATGTTGATGAATCAATTAGTTACATCTAAATAATTTTATTTGAATAGTTAAGATATCTTCTTCTTTTCCTTCCTGGCGCTATCCCAACTCATTGTCTGTGTTGACTGTTGGGGTTGGCTCTATTCGATCTCAGGCTGCACTTCTTACGTTTCTGAGTATCGCCTTCACTCAAGCCATTTCTCTGCAAGACGCTATTGCACTGAATCATCCACGTGTTCCTAGGTCTTCCTCTGGATGGTTGACGAGGAAGATTCACAGACAAAGCTCTATTTACTGTGTGGTCTATAATAATAATTAGGCTAATTTGTATAGTTTAAGGATTGATTGTATCTCAATAGTGACGAAGATGTAAATTGTTTTTTGGAAACAGAATATGGTGGTCGAGGCGTTTACAGAACTTATGACCTATCCGGTTGGGTTAAGCGATCGCTTTATATTACCAACATTCCCCATTCCGCCCTTTTTACGCCCACCACGTCTGACAAGATGTATATATGTTACAATGTTGGGAAACACTTCACATTTTTTAGTTCAATCTACACTAGCGCCAAGCCGTAAGCATTAAGCAGAAATTCTTTATTAATGCAATGTGAAAAGCTCATACATTGCTAGACAACGCCAGGAGAATACTTCTCCAATTTTTTTTATATGCTTTTTTAAACTTGGACCAGTTTTTATACAACATTTTGTTTTCTTGAATGTTACCAATACTTGTAGACAAATACTGGATTTTATAGTGCTGTTTTTCGTGAAAAGCTCACCTCAAGGGCGCTTGGTAGGCTGTGATGTAAGATATGGTGTATCTTAATGAATTATTGTGATTAAAATGCTGTTACTTGCAGAGTACCTGAATATATGTGATTAAAATGATGTTACTTGCAGAGCACCTGAACTGGGCTTCCGAAAGCATCACGAGTATGGGCAACTACACCTCTTGTGAGTGCTCCATGGTGCTAGCAGCCATGTATACACAGATTATTGACCACTGCGAGAAGTGCGGTTAGAAATATAAATATATACATTTTTATGTAGTTTTATTACCCCTTAGTTGGTTCAAATTAGAATAAAAACATGCTTAGTTTATACTCCTATCTTAATGACTAGAATACCAGGAAAATAATATATAATTAAAAATATAAAAACTTTGTATTTAACCACGGTATGGTTATTATATTTGATGCCGACTAGTTTCAATTGGACCCAAGCTCATCAGGGCAGTATAACAACAGTTGTTATACTGCCCTGATGAAGCTTAGGTCCAAGCGAAGCTAGTTAGCAAGCGAAGTCAATAGGTGTCAGGTCTGTAACATTAACTGCTTCTGCAATATGGCTAATCCGGCACTGCTTAAATTAACAATTGAAAATGTATTTACCATATTAATACTTTTTTGTTTCTCGCAATTTGCAGACCAGATTCATAAACTCCTGGAGGCTTACATTGAGTATGCACAGTTGAAAATAGATGAAGATAATATCCAGGAGGCAATGGTTGTGCTGTGTCAACTTGACGAATTTGTTCATGTAATTTGTTATTTATGCATAATATACTATATACTTTTCTCTAGCAATTAAACGGAACAAAAAAACTACATTAAATGAAGTTGGTAAGTAATATATGCTTTCTTCTTTTCTTCTTTCTGGCCATCACTCCACTGGTGGATGTAGGCCTCTTCAAACAGTTTTTAAGATCCATTTTTTCCTGTCTTACTTGACTTCTAATCATCTTCTTTATCTGACTGAAATAATATGGTCAGCCCATCATTTTCCGAGGGGAAGATCAAATCAATCAATCAAATCAGTTTATTTACTCAAAAGACATTACAAACAGCATAAATGTTTAAGGCATCTATTGAGTACAGGTAAGATATTATACACATACAACATAATACCAGGAACGCATTAGTGATGGTTCGACATAAGAAGACAAGATAGTTTCCAAAGTCAAAAGTATTTGATTCTGAGGATCACCGATGCCTCTTCTCCCTCTTCATGATCTCACATCTAAACTAGAATTAATATCTATGATTTTGTATGGTATTTGTACAGAGGACTCATTGCTTAGTTTGTTCTTTCTCCGTTTCCTCATTACTGAGGGTGATCTATGGAACTGCCCGTGGCTAAAACAAAACGCCTTCAATCCTCTCTGTTCTCCGCAGTCTGCACCGCTGAGTAGAGGTTTCGTCCACTCATCTCCTTAATCTGGTCACACCACCGCGCAGGAGATCTGCCTCTACTTCTTTTGGCTGGAACACTTACTGTGACAATACTTTTTTCCAGATTACCAAGCAGGCAATGTGATCAAAGAAACTCGAAACTCAAGGCATATTTTTCTTGCTTCTTCAACATTCATACATTGTGTCACGCACATGCGTCGATTTCTTCGACTCCTAACGTGACCGATATTCAACATTTGATTTATTTGATCATACCACGTTTTCTTCGGTCTTCCTCTATTTCTAGTTCTTTTTTACCATTATTTCTTCATTCATTCTTTCCGTGTGTCCAAACTATCGTAATGATGCTTTCATTATTTTCTTCATAATATTATTATTCACACGGCACTCACTTCTTATATTTTCATTCGACACTCTATCGTACACAGAGTTTCCACACATTCGTCTAATTCATTCATTCATTCATTCTAATTCTAATTCATTCATTTTAATTCATTGTCCCCTCGGTTGTACCCTCCATTATGGCATGCAAAAGGCCGTATTGTATTCGTATTGTTTGCACCTTAGACTTATTCACATTCATAAGATCATTTCGCATGCATACCTCATACATACTAGTCATAAGGACTTGTAGTTCATGCTCGTTGTGTGCAAGTAGCACAGTGTCATCCGCATACAATAGGCAGCTTACTGACTCTCCGCTTATTGTGGCACCGACATCCAACCCTTTCAGTTCTTTCATACACTATCTAGTGTATAAAATGGATTTACCCGTTGAGGAAGATATAATGGCCAGTTTCATTGCAGGGTCCCAGATTTCAGCTACCTGTCAACAACAAGAGGTTCTCCGCATGGCAGATGAACTTTGTCCTTGGCAGAATATCCAGCCTTCGGGGCCGCGCCCTGCTGGAGTACGGGGACCTGGAGGAGGCGAGCAACCACCTCCATAAAGCCATGAAATTGTTTGAGCACCCATTCCCTACCAAAAGGTATGAATGTACAGAAGAATGTACTGTTGAAGAAAAAAAAAATCTTTTCTATGAAACGTTAAAAAAATGTGTTCATATAATTTGTTTTAAATACTGAGGATTAATATAATTCTTTTACTTTTTGATTAACTTATTTAGTCAATTTGTACAGAAATCAATAGTGTGTGATAGCATAATATTTTTTTTCATTTATCATGATATTTTTATAATCAAAAACAAAAATGTATAAAACAACAAAAGATGTTTATTAACTTACTATGTATGTAATTAATACGAATGAAAACGTCTGTTTTCTAGAAGTTTTATTATGTTTTATGCGAATGACATGTTTTGCCTTTCTAAGGTATTATCAAATGTTATACATTTGATACTGCCTTTGACAGGCAAAATATTTCATTCACATAAAATATAATAAAACTTCTAGAAAACAGACGCTTTCATTCGTATTAATTTAATACAGAGTTTTACAGCATTTTTCAATAAAAAAGAAATACTCTGCTTATTTTTCATGACTAAATGAAGTTTTTTGAGGATTTAAAATTTACAATCACTAAGTGATTATGCTTTAAATACCATATTTTTTTTTTAAACAATAAAAATATTTCTTCTATATTCACTATCTCTTTATCCTGACACTTCTTTTGAGAAACTATATCCCTACACTTCTTTTGATTTCTTCGCATTCATACGACGAGTATGTTGATTTTTCTGACGTATAACATGGCCAAGCATTGACTCTCTTTCATTTGACTGTTAAAATTCATACACTGAAGAAAGGAATTCTGTGTCCCGAAATATGTTTCCAAAAAGTTATTCAAATAAAAATATAGTAATTTTTTTTTACAGCAGGTTATTGAAGTTATAAATAATTTTCATACATAAGATCTGTTTGTTTTTTAAGTGTGTTTCACTCTCAGGATATAGAATTCACTAAACACTTTGGGGATTTGTTTTAGAAGGAACACAAGGCTTAAATTATTCAGCGAAAAGGCTAAAATAACATTTGCCCTTGAGGTTTCACGTTTTTATGTTGGAAAACTGACTGGAATAAAGGGAACATTCACAGATCAAGTCGCTGAGACTCTCGCTTACTTATTTAAGTATTATCTGGTAAGTACTACTACACACTGGGATTCTATTATTTTTTTAAATATCAAAACCAAACCACCACACCCTTTCCTCGGAAGAGTACTTCCCCACACTTCTCTATCCTGACACCTCTTTCGATTTCTTTGCATTCATACGACGAGTTATACATGTATGTCAATTCTTCTGACATTTAAAATCTGATTAATTTTGTCATGCCATATTTTGCTTAGTCTTCCTCGACTCCGCAATCATTACATTTCCTCTTATATATCATTGATTAGAATTTTCAGTGTTATTCTATAGCATTATCAGTTATATAATAAATCCTAAAAGATAATGGCTTGAAAATCAGCAGAAAAAATACAGAATATCTGTACCTACCATTTGAAAACCCAAATGCTGTAGCTCCTTCAATGCAACTGGATGGAAAAGTGTTAACTAATTGTGACTCGTTTAAATAACTGGGCTCACTCATTAATAAAAACGGAGGTTGTGCAGCGGATGTTGATCACAGAATAGGAGTGGGGTGGCTCAAATTTAAATCTATGACAGGAATGTTATGTGACCCAAAAATGTCTGTAAAACTAAAAGCATACCAGACTATTTTCAGACCTGCAATTATGTACGGCTCCGAGTGTTGGACAATGTACAGCCACTTCAACAACGGGCAACTGGAAACGGCAGAAATGCGAATGCTTAGGTGGTCCGCTGGGGTATCGCTGAGAGATAAAATAAAAAGTTCACGCATTTGCGGTAGTCTGGGAGTTACGGATATAAATAGTAAGCTTGAAGAAAGGCAGATTAGATGGTACGGGCATATAAAACAGAGACCATCAGACCACACAGTAAATAGAGCTTTGTCGGTGAATCTTCCTCGTCAACTATCCAGAGGAAGACCTAGAAACACGTGGATGATTCAGTGCAATAGCGTCTTGCAGAGAAATGGCTTGAGTGAAGGTGATACTCAGAACCGTGGGAGGTACAGCCTGAGATCGAGAAGAGCCGACGAGACAGAGTGGTTAGAGCTACGACCACCACACAGAAGGCTCCGGATTTGATTCCCAGTAATGGCAGTGTGATTGTCACACTGTATTTGGTCAATAAAATGGCGATAGATTAGCTACCTATCGCATGTCATGAGAATCAATATAATAGCTAAACGCAAATTGTATTCAGTAATTGTGTTCAAATGACCTGTTGTAAATATATAAAAAAAATATTATTTAAATTTATTACATTTTCAACAAATACAATATATTATTAAAAACATTATGAAATATTTTCAGTTAATTGAGGATCATGAAAGTGCATATTTGGCAGCAACCTGGTCATTAAATTGTGGTTTGAAGTCAAACAATAATTTCTCTTTGCTCTGCACTGCCAATGCCAACATGATAACCATTGCTAAGTGTCTCTTTGAGGTGAGGATATTATATAATATAATATTTAAGTAACTTAAGTCACGTTACTCTCAAGTTCTCAATCATTTTAACTAGAGTATGTTAGGAAAATCACTTGATGGTTCTACAAAAATACCAAATGACTTCAATTTTATAAGAAAATTAAGAGTGCCAATCTTCTATATCTGTAGTTACAACTCTGTTCCAAAATTGAAAACTGCGCCATGAGAATGTGTTTAAAGATGACCCAATTTTTTGATATTACGGAAGTCCACGCTGTCACACATCTGTTCGCAAGCATCTTCCTCTTTAGGTAAGATTTTCATTTATTTAATTTTAACCTCTCTGAGCTTCAACCATGGGGCCATTGAATAAATGGTCAGGTAGCGTATGGCCCCATGCATGAGCCTCACTCATAATTTCTCCAATATTCCCAGATTATGTAAAAATTTGGACTACCAGCGACATCTATTGGTGTACACAAAATTAAATAATTTATCAGTCAGTTACATGTTTCACAAACTAAAAAATGATGTTTGGTAAATGTCATTAATATCTTACTATACGAGATGTTAATTAAATCAAGATAATCATAAAAAAATAACTACACCCTATATGTAATTTATGCAAAATAAACGGTTTTAAAAAAAATTGACACTTAATTATTATAATATACCCCTTTTAACTGAACTGGTTAGGACGGGGACCTGGCTGGTTAGAGCCAATGTAAAGTGAAGAGGAATACATGATATTTACGAAACACAATTTTTTCAGTTTGTAAAACATGCAACTAGCTGATAAATGATTTAATTTTGTGTACACCAATAGATGTCGCTGGTAGTCCAGTTTTTGCCATTATCTGGAAATATTGGAGAAATAATAAATGAGTCCCCGACATGGGTCTATAAGCTATTTGGCCATGTATTCATTAGTTGGGGCTGTACACACGGACAAGTTAATGTCATCCCTCCATCGAAGTATGTCGACCTTCGTGGCAGAGTGGTAAGAGCTCTGACTTCTATTCCAAAGGTCCCAGGTTCGATTCCCGGCGATGGCAGTGTGATTTTCACACTATCTTTGGTCTGGTGTAGAATTCACGTGACAATAAAATGGCGATAGATTGGCTACCTATCGCATGTCATGAGAATCAATATATAAGCTAAAATAAATTGTATACAGTAATTGGGTTCAAACGACTTGTTGTGTACAAGGAAAAAAAAGTATGTCCTGGGTTTTGGGTAACAATTCTAGGACATCAGCAAAGGAGACATTTTGTCCGACATGGCCTGCCCAGCACCATTTAATGCTGTTACGTTTCTGATGATTTTAGACACTCCTGTTCTGGCTGTAATAGTGGTGTTTCTCACCCTATCCTCTATAATGATTCCCAACATTGCTCTTTCCATAGCTCTTTGGGCAATTCTCAATTTATTATATGTATCTCGAGAAACTAAGTTCATGTAAGCTTTTGAATTGTAAACAAATTCTTAAAAGCATTTTTTTTTTAAATAAAAGAGCCAATATTTTAACCACTTCAATACCGTAAAGTCACTGGTGGCCGCTACGTAGGCGCACCATCAATACCGTAAGGCCACTTTGCATTAAAAATGATTCCAGTAGGAATTTTAACAAATTTTTTTTTGTGTGGCTAGTGACATCTATACACTATCTCTGCAAGAAAAATTAACCTTCTGACGTTGGTCGATCTTATTGAAAAAGGGATTTTTGTAGAAGTCGAGCACTAGGGTTACTACTTATGGTGAGAATGATATAAAGGATCAAAAGGATATCACTTGAAATAATTAATTTCAAGTGATAAAAGACAAGAACTGATACAATATACTTTGATTTGTTAATGTTTGCTTTCAATAAATATATTCTTTATAAAAATGTAAAAATTATATCTATTTATGCTTGTGACAAACTCTGAAAGAAAAATCAAATTAACAAAATTTCGATAATGTAACTTGAATAATTTAAACTTGATATATCATTTTATAGGTAAACTTTAAACATAATGCATAAAATCCATTAGCCCTATTTTTTAAAAATAATTAAAAACATGCAGTATGTGAGTGTTCCTAAGCTTAAAACATCACAGTACCAAAACGTTTAATATGCTTCATAGTAAATGATTTGAATTATTAGGATTGAGTATGCAGACATAGACAGTGGGCTGGAATCGGGGTACAAGGTGCTCAAGGCTCTGAGGAGCTGCCGGGTGAAGGAGAACCGGGGGGAGGTAATGATCGCACTCATCAATGTGCTGATAGCCAAGAAGCAGTTTGCTGAGGCGTTGGAGATTTGTCAAGAGCTCAAGTTCACAGAAGACGACCAGGATCATACATGTCAGTGAAATATTCTAATAAACATCAGATCTTATTGCATCGGGGGGCAATGATATTATTTTGAATGTCAATAGGTCTATTAGCTTGCTCATCATTCAATGTATTTTCCTTTGGTATCCATTAATTTAAATTATAAAATTAGAAGATTTTCCCATTCATTAAACAAACAGATTTTTAATCAGTACCAATACTAAAGCCCACATTAACCTATTCGCATCGGTAGCCGTCATATCACGTGTAAGATTTCCTAACCGTTAACATCGGTAGCCGTGATATATCGTTTTGCGACTTTGCAGTACTCTTAGTGACATCTATTGTAAGAATTTGGAACCACAAATGACTTCAATACTTACCTACATCTATCCTTCACAGAATTCTGTAAAGATAATAAATTAAATGTGTTTTGCTTCGTCATAATATCGGTTTACATGCACGCTGTCGGTAAATCACATCTGTGAAGTACCCCATCGGCTGCCATTATACTATATTCGTTTGTCCTGCATCGCGTGCGTATTTGATTTTCGACGTGTTATTATCTGTTATTTATTATAAATTGTAATAAATTCTACTCTTTCTTTTGTTTTTTGAGAATTTATTAGAGAACTGTGAATATTTTTAATCCATTTCTTTTAAAATATTGTGAATTATGAGTGTGTGTTTATAAACAAAATACTTTTTTATTCATCATCTGATAGCCAAAGAATAACCGAACAAATATAATATGCAAAAATAGCCCCGGTACATTATTTATCATTCAAATATAAGTTTTTTCCAGTTTGAAGTAGTCTACTGGACCACCAATATCTACAAAGATGCCGTGAGATGAAGAAGGTCTTTTATCAATATCTTGCTTATATCTTTTTTACAGGCAGAACATGGTATTACTCAATTATACTGGATTTTCATTTGGATACGGGTTATACCATAGAGACATATAATGCGTGCTGTAAATTTTATTTGGAACACGGAGATAATATCCTCAATTACAAGAACCCTCAGCCTGGATGGCACTTCATCTTAAACCTGTGGGTGAGGTATGGTCGATGTCTTAATCAACTCTTCTATCTTATAATATTTATGAAAACATCAGTTTTCATTAATATGAAAGAAATGGTTTATTTTGTAGTTTTATTATATTTTATGGCAAAGACTTGTTTCACCTTGCAAAAGCATTAGCAAATGTTGTTTTAGCAAGAGAAAACTTGTCATTCCTATAAAATATAATAAAACTTCTGGAAAATTGATATTTTCACTTATTTAAATGATTTATTATGGAGTTTTACGTAATTGTTCAAGAAACAATAAATTACAATGATGGTAATTATTGTTTCTTGAACAATGATGTAAAACTCCATATTAAATAATTAATACGAATGAAAACGTCAGTTTTCTAGGAGTTTTATTATATTTTATGGGAATGACATTTCGCCCTTCTAAGGCATTATCAAATGTCAATGACATTTGATAATGCCTTAGAAGGGCGAAACATGTCATTCCCTTAAAATATAAAAACCTCCTTCATTTGTAATAATTATACAATAATAGTATTTTAAACGCATTTCTACGTTTTACCAGCGGTATCAATATTACTCGAAAAACAGTGTTATTGGATTTCCCGCATCCAATGTGTATTATATGTATGGGTGTTGCCCCACTGACACAAACAGATTTCATATCCGAGATTGTTTTTTGACAATTTTCATTTGATCAGTGATGAAATGATGGTAAGATCTTTTACATATTTGTAGGCACTCTAAAGTGGACATGTTTGCTGATTTACTTTACATTGTTATTGTCACGTAAAAGCACTTGATTATCTGCTTACTACAATTGGCGCTTATCTTGGAGATTGTAAAACATCACAATCTTCCTGTATTTCATGAATAATTGTTGTAATATCAGTGTATGTAATCTCTTCATGCAATATATAAATATATAATAAGTATTTGAATATATGATACTTTCTTAGGAAAGTTCTAATTTATAACAATAAAGGAGTTATTAATACAAATGAAAATGTCTGTTTTCTAAAAGTTTTATTACATAACATTTAATGAGAATGACATGTTCAAGGTGAAACATGTCATTTCCATGAAATTTAAAAAACTTCTTTCATTTGTATTAAATACTACCCGTACCCAGTCATGCGTTGCTGTGGCTCAACCTGATTAAATGGAAAATGGCTTCAAATGGTAGTTCAATGTTTCCCACCTGAGACCACCGGGCCACACCCAAAGCCACTCGCGTCCCACTCGGTTCTGTATCCAGGTTCAACTTTGTCACCTCCCTCAGTCTCCACCTAAGAGCTCGGCCTCTTAGACCCCTCCACACTCCTCCCTATTCGGGTAGTCAGGTCCAAATGTCGGACCCAATCCACCACAACTTCCAAGAAACTCTCCTCTCACCACCCAACAATATCCAACCTCAACATCCACGAAAGAAATGTCTAACATATGGGGGAAGAATAGAATATACGATAAGACAATATCCAAAGTTAAAACATGCGCATATTAAAATGCAATATTGTATGATAATTCCAAAGCAATGGGTGCATAGCTTTTGTAAATTTTAGATTTTGAACACGAACATTTACATTTTTATTTACATAGAAAGATAAAGACACTCGCATATTCGAATGCAACATTGAGTCTAAATTTCAAAGCAATCGGGTAATAACTTTCGGAGTTCTTAGATTAATAAATGTTCGTAACATTAAAATTTTCTTTTATTATTTTTGAGTTTTATTGAGATGCAATATGGAGTTTTACAGAATTTTTCAATAAATAAATTGACATCTTTTGGGGTATTGATACAGATAACATTTTCAAATCCTTGAAAGGCGAAAGAGGTCATTCCCATAAATTATAATAAAACTTCTAGAAAACAGACTATAAACGTTGAGGAAGCGAGAGAAGTATGTCAGGAAAAACAGTGTGGCGGTCCAATGCCTACCTCTTCTGGGAGACGGCGTGATGGTTAGTCGGTTAGTGATATTTGTGTATTTACCTGAATTTTATAAAATTGTATGTATTTACATGTCTAGGTCGTTGAGGACCAAGAAGTGGGATTCCACAGTGGGGTGGTACGAGGGAGTTCAGGTCTTTAGCGCCATGTTCTTGGCACGGCGGCGCGGGTACCTCATGTCCGCGCTGCGCTACCTCGAGGGGCTGCTGCTCACGCTGGTTGCCGAGATGGACAACAAGAATGAAGCCGTTTGCATACAGCTGCTCCAGTCTGTGAGGGAAGCATACAAAAATATACGCAAAAAAGTTCATCTTCACAAGATCTTCTTACCTAGGTAAATTTTATCTCAATAAGTATAAGTTTTCAAAATATTCGTCAGCCGAATGTGATGTTATTATTTTTTTTATAACACCACATTTGTTGGCTGACGTATATTTTGAATGCATATCACAATTTATTTATATTATTATCAAATACATATCATAATTTATTTATATGAGTTTGTCCTGAGTCCTGAGTGCTAACCGTTACACGTTGGGGTTTCTACGGTTGTCTACCCCACCGGAATTCACTGTAATTTGTGCTGTTTCTTGCCCTCTGAGGGTGCGCTGTTTTCCAGCTGGAAGGAGGGGGTTGCTCCTCTGTGACGGGCCTCATTCCTCTCCCTCTCAGCCATTATAATAATTTGTGCAGTGTTTTTTTATTTAATATTATGAAATGCTTCCTAAACCTCGTCCTTTGTCCTACATGCCAAAAACTGTACTCCACATTTTTTTTCCCATCCCGCATTTGTCTCCTCTGCCTCTCCTGTTCTTCCCGCTGTATATTCCTGTGGTGTATCATTCTTTTTATCTTTTATATAATGTTTCTAAAATGTTCATGTATTATATATTATGCTTATTTATTCAATAAAGTACAGCAGAGCATAGAAGTAAGATGGGGTAGATTAGTATGTGGTCTGCCACCCTCTGTTGGACCGGGAACAGGCCCAGGGATTGTACGAGCGAGGTTGACAAAAGGGCGCCGCTACGCCCTATAACAGCCTCAGGTATGTGGCGGGAACTTCTATGTTCCTTTTAAAAAAAAAAGCTGTTCAGTCACTTGCCCCTTTGAGGGGTGCCGATTATCTTGCTGGGGCGAAGGGAGACTGACCCGCTATGTCGGGCCCCGTCCTCCTACGACTTCTTGGTTCAATTGCATTATTTTTCTTCTCTTAAATATATGAAGTACTTCCTATGTTACCTTCCCTATTCCATATATTTAAAAAAAAAACTTATTTCCCCCATCGTGCATTTTATCTCCTCCTTCCCTCCTGTGCCTCGTGCTGTGCATTATTTCTTTTTTATTCTTTCTCTAGCATATTTATGTATCAATTGTGTATTTTCTTTTGCTATTGTATTGCTATGTGTGTACGGCGGGACATCGAGGGAGAGTAGCGTAGCTTAAATGTGGTCTGGGTCCCCCTTGGTTGCAAATATAAATATATATATTTTTTTAACCTAAGTCCCGCGTGGATTGGGGACAGGCCTAAGGAGTGCACGAGTGAAGCTTACGAAAGGCACCGCTGCGCCTATAACAGCTTTGGGTAAACGGAGGGAGCCCTCTATGGCTGGGCCATTCTATAATAAGCTGTTTTGCCAATCATCATCAGGTGTTACAAACAACTTGTTGTAACACCTGATGATGCCAACATAGGTTGCGACAAACTCATGTAAATAAATTCTGATACGTAATGAGAGTGTTTCAAATTTAAATAATGTTGAAGTATCATAGTGTTTCGGCCAAAACAATGGATCACACTTTGTGTTTAACAACAGCATCATTGTTGTATTTGATACCTACTAGTTTGGCTTGAATTCAAACTTCTTCAGGCCAATATAATAATAATTATAATTTCAAGCCATTTTTTATAGTAGTTTCATGGCATCTTCCAGGTAGGTAGCAGGATATATTTCACCACGACATTTCCTGTAATTATATTTGTATTATGTTTCAGATTTTATTTTTATAAAGCATATTATCACCACATTATGAACGATAGTCTTAAAGTTACTAAAAACCTAGAGAAGGCCGTCACGTTTGGGAAATTAAATGGGATTGAAATAATAGTGGATTGGTGCACTCACGCCGCTAAGGTCAGTCAATGAACTCTATTAAATCCATCATTGTACCACTCGCTAGCTAGACAGAGTTTCTGGAAACAAATTAATTATTATTTTGCCATTGAAGTCCCCCACGCAATGCTTCCGAGAGGTTAAATGAGGGTTAATTAACTTTGAACTGCTGTGCAGGAATGCTGAAAAATACTTTGATAAATTATCTTTGGTCTGTCTTCAGGAGTAAATAAAAGATCATGAGTCACTCTCATTGGTCTGTCTTCAGAAGTAGTGTAGCGATCATGAGTCACTCTCATTGGTCTGTCTTCAGGAGTAGTGTAACGATCATGAGTCACTCTCATTGGTCTGTCTTCAGTAGTAGTGTAGCGATCATGAGTCCCTCTCATATGGTCTGTCTTCAGGAGTAGTGTAACGATCATGAGTCACTCTCATTGGTTTGTCTTCAGGAGTAGTGTAGCGATCATGAGTCACTCTCATTGGTCTGTCTTCAGGAGTAGTGAAGCGATCATGAGTCACTCTCATTGGTCTGTCTTCAGTAGTGTAGTGATCATGAGTCACTTTCATTGGTCTGTCTTCAGGAGTAGTGTAACGATCATGAGTCACTCTCATTGGTCTGTCTTCAGGGGTAGTGTAGCGATCATGAGTCCCTCTCATATGGTCTGTGTTCAGGAGTAGTGTAACGATCATGAGTCACTCTCATTGGTCTGTCTTCAGGAGTAGTGAAGCGATCATGAGTTACTCTCATTGATCTGTCTTCAGGAGTAGTGTAGCGATCATGAGTCACTCTCATTGGTCTGTCTTCGCAGGAGGCTATGGTTCCCTCACTTGTTGGAAATGTTTTTGTTGGATGTTGAGATTTTGAATTGTGTGTGAAGGGTGTGGGCGAATGAAGATGAAGATGTATGGTGTTCTATTGTGAGTCTGGAGGTGTGGTGATTTGTTGGGGTGTTGGCGAGAGGGGAGGATGTGATTGTGGAGTGTGTTGTTTCTCTGAGGGAGAATATGCTTTGGGCCTTTTTGTTTATAGTGAGTGTTCCGGTTGTTTGTGATTTCCTAGTAACAACGCTCTGCCAGTGTGTGCCCGGCCTCTAGGTTGTGTGATCCTGGTTCAGAAGGGAACACCCAGCACTAGCCGGATGACTATGTCCTGCAGGGTTTGTGGTTTATGTGTGTGATTTGAGGCTGCGTGATCCCAAGTGGGGGCTGCGAATGTGATTATCGGTCTAATGAGTTGTGAGTTGTATTTTCGATGTTCGATCATAAGTGCACTGTAATTTATAAATTGATTTCTTAATTGGGTTTGATTTAAGAGTTGGGGTGATAAGTTAAGTCCCCTGGAGAGAGGACACTGGGTGGCACACAGCGAACCAGGCAACGAGATCAACTTCACTGGAGAATCCAGCAGCCGGTTCATCTCTTACACGTACCCCACGCCCAAGTACAGGTTCAACTGATCCCATCACCTGCCTAAAGAGGTGCTTTTGTTATATGGCTAATTATGACAAAATATTTACATCTCTCGATTAAAACGATTAGCTAAGATTATAGCCGCAAATCAAAGCATCATAATGATTTTGAGCAATCAATTTGATTATGTAGGCAGCCATATTGTTTGTTTAATTAAACTTAAAGATTTTCCTTATTTTTATAAATACATACTTATTTAGAAAAAAAGGGTTGTGTCTGAAACCAACCAATTGTATTGTTCATATGTCAATCGGAATATTTAAAAAAAATCTTTAATTATATAATCAATGATTGCTTTCTTGAATTTGATAATTTCTAGATAAAACTTAGGCGCTTTTTGGAATCTAAGTTGAAATGCATTTGTTACTATGATTGCTTTATTTTATTTAATTTAATTATCAGAAAAGAAGTTTTTTAATATAAAATAATTAAAATACAGATTCTGATTAAATAAGTAGATCTTTTATTCAAAAATAATAAAAACATTTGAAGTACCTCAAATAGGTATTTACATTAACTTAAAAGTTAGGTAAGTCTAGCGTAACATAGGGGCGAATACACTAGCAAGCTGGATAAGTCCACTAAGAGACATTAGAGCTAATATCAAGTTTGTACAACATTTTTCATTTCTGTACAAGTAAAATGTTATAGAAACAATCTGATCACAATGGAAAATTTACATGTACCGTAACAAAACAGGATTTTTATAACAAAAATCCCTTCGAAGGAATGTCCGTTCATCTAAGAAGGATTATGGAATCAAAAACAACATTTGATTGCTTGAAATGGCGAGAAAAATAGGTATCCAAAATAATAATAATTTACAAAACATTGATTCAAATCAACAGAAAATTTGATTCTGGAAAGCTTTCTTTGCGAGGTAGAAAAATTAGAAAACATTCACATTTTAATTTAATCATATCAGACAAAATAATTAAAAAAGAGTGCAATTAAGAATAGCTGGCTACAAAATATTGACACGCATTGGAAACAAGCAGGTTTTGAAGTTCCACCCAAAGAGATGTTATTCACATAATATATTTTCAGTCAATTTCAGTTTTTGATCATTGTTAAGATAAACGTCATGCGTTGAAAAGATGGCCATGTTTAAAGTCTGCTCTGTGAATACCAAAGGTACAGAGGATAGCTTTTGGAGATATGGGGGTCATCTATCAAGGCCAATCTTAAGAAATGTTGACTCAATAGAGCTGACTCATCACTGTCTTGAAGAAATCATGTCAAGTGTGCTGACCCCACTTAGGGTGGGAAATTGCAAAGAGAAGAAGATAAGATATTGAAATATATCGGAAAATATGCATTTTAACCACCCTACCTATTTGAACGTACGTGATACGTTCACTTTGACTGTACCATTCTACGATATCCCGTATCACGTACGGGCTTGAGAAAAAGTAATGTACCAAAAATGTACAAAGTTTTAGGGATACGCGCGTGTGCCATCAAAACTTGAGCACAAGTCTTCATAAATATGATAGTTTTACAAGGGGCAGGCAAAGTGTGTATTCTACTATTATGTCCGAGTATTTGACGTTTCGTAATTTAAAAAAATAAAATTAGTATATAATTAAATTTCATTAATAAAAAGCCTGCTTGTTTTTTGCACGTTTCTCGGAAAATAACCCAAAGGTAGGGCAACAAAAAAAAACCCAATAAAATATAATTAATTTTATTTACTAACAAATGAAAAAACATGATATTCTTGTAAAGATTCATAAGAAATTTTTATATTTAATTATCCAAGAATGTGACGCTTAAAGGAAATATCACTAATTTAGATATTATTCGTATAAAGAACAATTATACAATTACCTCTAATTATATATCACAAACAAAACAAAATTTTAATTACAAAAGAATTTCAAAAAAACATTGCTCTGAAAAAATATAGCATTTTTAATGTAACAAAAATTGATTATTATTTATGTATAGAATTCATTAAAACCATGTCAACACATTTTTTAAATTATTACATACTCAAAGGATTTGTATTATGTGTATTCACGACGACTAATTGCGAAAAAATATGCATTTTAATAAATACATTGTCATATAATAATGTCAAATCTGACTTAATTAACATACTATATATGTATTTACTACAGATATGAATGGGTATATTTTAATATTACTTGATTTTTTATGTCCAAAGGAGTCCCAGCATATTTACACAATAAGATTTATAAAGGAAATTCATTAGAAAACGTCAAAGATTAACAAAAAGACACATTAATTCATAAGTCTGAAGGTGTCGGAGTTGTTAAACATATTGATTTTCTATTTATTCATTACTTTATATACAATAGATCGGTCCCAGTACACAAACATATTTTTAAGCATCTACAGAGAAATAATGAGTGATACAATTAAACAGGTTAATATTACAAGAATATGCTTACAAACTTATGTCTTAGGGTAAAACGTATAACACATTGTTTGAACATTTTTGAAAGTGCATAATTTATCATATAAAAAAATACACTATTTCTTTTAAATAAAAATATTTACTTTCGTCACAAAATTTCATTTGTTAAAATATTAGGTGTTTCGGAAAGTTTGGTTCATTTTACAACAGAGGGCTCTGGCTGCTTCAAGTCTTCAAATCTGGCGGCCATTTTTTTATAGTAAGCTTGAACATCTGTCAATTAAGTTCAGTTTGCAAATGTTTGTCATTCTCACAACAACATTTGTTTTAGCACTCCTTAAAATGTCGACATTCGTGGTAAATAAGAAGCATTTGCGGGAAGTTCTGCTGTTCTGTTTTAATTGCAAGAAGAGTGCAGCTGAGGTGTATAAAATACTTGTGGAAGTTTATGGCGATCATGCCCCATCGGATAAATCATGCAGAGAATGGTATAGACGCTTCATAGCTGGTAATTTTAGCGTTGATGGCAGATTGCCCTGGAAGACCGAAAAAGTTTAAAGACGAGGAATCGGAGGGTTTACTCAATGAAGATCCAACTCAAACACTTAAACAACTGGCAGAAGCATTAAATTTTGGTGTAGATCAATAGATGGTCTTGACATCTTTATAAGTTTCCCAACGAGGAACTCAAATTGATTTACATTATTCCATGTATTCCATTCGGTTCAAAATCTTCAATAAGTTACAATCAAGATCAATTCAATTTCAAATTTCTTTGCCTTTTAAAACAGTTTTAAGACAACAACTAATGTGGTTAAAGTAGACATTGGCTGAAAAACGATTGGAATGCGGCAACAGGAACAGCAAGCTGATTCTTCAACACGACAAAGATCGACCTCACATCGCGATCGCGGTCAAAAACTACATACAGAATGTGGATCGGGAGATCTTGACTTTGGAGAGTATTATGAATTCCAAGTGTCGAACCATCTCTCATGCGTTCCTGGTATTATATAAATTTATGTTTGACCTGTTCTCAATAGATGCCTTAAACGATAATTGTAGTTTGTAATTACTTTTGAGAAAATAAACTGAGTTGATTTGATTATACCGCACCTGCCTTATTCACCAGACATGGCACCATCGGACTACCACTTGTTCAGATTCATGACTCATATCTTAGAAGAGCAGCACTTCCATTCATATGAAGATGTAAAGAATTGGGTCGATGCTTGTATTACCTCAAAAGACGAGGCATTTCTTCGACGATGGATTCATCTATTGCCAGAAAGATGGGAAAAGCAGTGGCTAACGATTAACTATGTTTTGATTGATGTGGTTTTTTATTTTACCTTTCAAATAAATGCAATTTTTATACAAAAAAACAGTCCGAACATTCCGAAACACCGAATTTAAAAAAAATACGCAGATTTCAATCAAATCTCTTTTAAATAAATTATCTGTAAAAGTATCAAAACAAAAAAAAACCCAATAAATTTGGGAAATATTATTTGACTTGTAAATTTTCCATTTTTTATGAAAATAAGTCTTGCAGATAATTCTTAAAGATTTTATTTCGATCTGTAAAAATAACATAATTTAGATATGTTCTTTGTGTGTTCACTAACTCATCTTATTGAAAAAGTTCACGGAAAAGAAAACTTGTTTTGATTTTTAGAAATATTTTATAGGACCAAATTAAATCAATATAATTTGTGCTCCTAATTAAACAAAAACTTTACGCAAGAAATATTAATTGCATAGATAATTTACAATTGTTTTTAAAAACATTTAAATGGTAAACGATATCAAAAATGTTTATCAATGTTTACTTTTCGATACATCAATGCATTCAAACATAATTTAGTATTGTTTTTTTTTTATATATAAAACATTGACAATAAGAGGTTTAGATGCAATCATTATTATTTTTTGATTTCCTATCTATAAATAAGAAATAAACTATTTTATATAGATGGTAAATGTGATGCATACAAATAAAATGTAACAAATTTATTTATATCTATCTACCTTCTATGGTATAACTATTACGAACAAATAATAAAAATATTTCATCTGATAGTGATGTGCATTTTTATACAAGCACACTTTGTGATTGGTCAAAATCAAAAATAATTTGTCATAAGGGTGTATCAATGGCCTAAGCAGGACCTATAACTAATATGCTAGGCAACCACCATTCAGATATAAAATTTGATCTCTGTATTTCTCGGTTTCTAGGTATTTATATGGTGACAATTGATTTGATGTTATGAAATAAAATAAAAAAAACTTATCCGTACACTTATGGCCTGCGATTGACCAAAATTATAATATTTCTGTCACCGATTTCATAATGAATATTTCTCAATAGTTTCTTTATCACTTCATCACAATGGCGTGTCTAGAGGACACCGACTTTGCTGCAATTCCAGCATCTCCACGGACGCTCACATGGACGCTTGCAGCAGGAACTCTTTCATACACTTTGGCAGTGGGAGAGACTTCACTGACTGAATCTTGACGTATTGCAGAATTGCATCCCGACACACGTTTTGAAGAGTTTTTACTGGAATATGAGTAATGTCAATATTTTAAATATGTACACTCAAGTTGAGTTATATAATATTACATCATATTAGTACGAATATTGAAAATAAAGAATTTACCATGTAATATTAATTATACTTTTTTTTATTATTCAAAACTAAAATATTAATTCATAAGAGCTTGTACCTTTATTGTCCAGCTGACTACATTTGCAGCTCATGTATGAATGAATCTGATAAACCCTTTTATTTTAGTTTACTACTATTAACCCTTAATGGATAATTTTAGTTTACTACTATTAACCCTTAATGGATGGATTAACCCGTTCTCGTTGCGGATAGTGCGGACGAATTACAAGTCTTGGTGTCCAGAATGTAGAGGTATGCAAGTCGAATGATTTAATGATGAATGTCGGAAAGTCAAAGGTGTTAGTTTTTTAAAGGGAAGAGCAAATGACAGTTTGTAATATAAGTGTAAATGAAGAGAACTTGGAACAGGTGAGGGAATTTGTGTATTTAGGTAGCATGTTCACAACGGATGGCCGAACGGATAGTGATGTTGAAAGAAGGGTTGGTGCGGGTAACAAAGTGAATGGAGCTTTAAAAATAGTTATTGGAAACAAGAATTTATCAATGAAAGCGAAAATGGCCATTCACAATGGAGTTCTGGTCCCAACCCTTATTTATGGAAGCGAAGCATGGAACTAGCAGAAGAAAGATGAGAGCAGAATAAATGCGGTAGAGATGAGGTTCCTAAGACGTACGTGTGGTAGAATGATGTACGAAAGAATCTCAAATGCAGATATTAGGAAGGAATGTAGAGCGAAAGAAGGTATTATGACCAAAATTATGAAAGGATCGCTGCGTTGGTTCGAACATATGGAGCGCATGGGTGAAGAAAGAATGGTTAAAAAAGTATATGTTAACGACGTAAGTGGAGTAAGGAGTGAAGGTAGACTGAGGAAAACATGGCATGACCAAATTAATCAAATATTAAAGGTTGGTCATGTCAGAAGCCGGAAGAATCGACATGCGTGTATGACTCGATGTATGAATGTGGAGGAAGCTAGAGAGGTATGTCAGGATAGAGTAGTGTGGCAGTCCATTCTCTCTGCCTACCCCTGCGGAGAAACGGCGTGATGGTTTGTTGTTAACCCTTAATGGATGCAAGTCACATCTGACATGACAATAGAACTTTAACACTGCAGTCGTATGGCACATGTGAGGTGACATGATGAATCATGTCGAATCTGCGTGTAGTTACTTTGTCAGTTGAATATTGCTATTGGAGCGATTGACATAAATACACAGTACCTTCCAATAAAGGTTAAATTATGCTTAATATACACTAAAACAATTTATTTGAGCTGCGAATGCAGGCTGACGCAGTTCAAAGTGGACTGCAAATATAGTCAGCCGGACAATAAAGGTTAATCAAGATGATAGCATCATACTTCATAAGAAAGAAATAGTGGTATTGAATATGGAGTCAAAAAAGAAATTACCTCCATAGAGCTGTACAATCTTGACTTGTTTAGTGGTGCCATAGACGTCTACTACAGCATGGAGAGGTCCATTCTTATACGGGATATCTTTGGTGCATGGTCCTTGATCTTCACCATTGATAATGAAATGCATCTCTGCCAAATCATTATCATCACCATTTTGTTTCCTCAGAGGAACAAAGAATACCCCAATCCGACTGCCAGTGTCCGTAGGCAGGATGTCCTGTGGCACGCCACTCTGTGTGGGGGGCTTCAGCACGAGGCGTGACACGCAGCCGCGGGGCGTTCGTACGGCATGCCCCTCACCCAGCACCGACTGCCGCCCTTCGTTTTCCACCCTCTTGCCTTGATTGACTAGTTCGATTAAAACATTATTTTGTGTTTTGGATATGGGGAATATCCACGATGTTCCCATATTAGCTAGATCCGGCAGAGCGTACTGTGGCAAGCCGCGGTTGCCTATAGACGCGGTTTGAGGATCTAGAAGCGTGAGGCCTAGCCGCATATACCCGCTCCATCCTCTCTCGTTCAATTCAATTTCCACTAGAAATATTTCACCTGGTAGTAAAGGTTTCTCACTAAAAGTCAATGCATTCGCGAAACTCGCTTTTCTGTACGCAACTGTGTTATCATCCCGGAGAATGATGTTCGAGCCATGGAAGGGGTGGAATCTTGATAACATTTTATGACAAATCGCTAAAACATGAAATTATATAATTCGTTATCAAAATTGAAACGTGCAGTTCATGTTTATAAACACAATAATTAATAGCATGTCTAAACAGCTAAATACTCAAATCCCGAATGACGTTCCCAGAAAGTAAATATTTTTGACTTTTCGCAAATAAGCAGATTCTATGTTTTTCATGCACCATAGATATTTACGAATTTAAAAAAAATATCTAGTACTTATTTAGTAATCATGAGATTTTATTTGATATAGTAACACCGATTGATAGCTTAGAACTTTTTTGATAATCTTTGAATATAACCTAATCTTTCTGACAGTAGTTTCTTAAAATATTTTCTAATTTGGGTGTTTGGTGAACGAAGAGTAGTTTATTTTTATTTTGTTGAATTAATACCTAATAATGAAATTACCAGCTACATTGTTAAGGAAACAGCAAAATGTTAATGCTGTACCATTTCAAGAACTTTTACCATTAAAACTTAAAAACCAAGTTTCGGGAAAACAGAATAGAGGTGACAAAGTGGCATGTATTGAGGAAATGGCCATTATGTTTGCCTGCCTTAAAACAAACGAATTCAATGAAGGCATGTGCCCTAAAGAGATCACCAATTTTCAAAAATGTTGCCAGGAAAATAAGGCTCAAGTTAAACAAACGAAAGAACAGGAGATGAAGGGTGTAATAACTCCTGGAGCCAAGCAAATGGGCTATAGACAAATTAACCAAATACTTCGTAACTTCCCCCAGAGTATTCCGAAACTTAGTCGTTAGTGATAAATATGTACGTAATATAACATTTTAATTAGTATCAACTAACTGCAATCACATACTCTTTGATGGATTTCCGATGCAATTATATATTATGTGATTAAAAAAAACTTTTTTTTTTGCAGGAATACATAGACATTTTATAGGGCAGTTTCAGTGGAAATCGCGTATGGATCATAAACTGACTAGATAATTAGTTCACCACCGCCTATAAATTTGAGGCCCAAATAATTTTTTTCAACGCTCCAACTTCAGCTGTGTTAATTCTGTCTACTTACCATATCATTAAACATTTTGCGGTTTATGTTAACCACATTGATTAATATTTTTTTGTTTAATTTAGCAATGTTTCCTTACTAGGAGACGTGTATATTTATAATAAAATAATTTAATTACATCTTTTTATATAATTGAAATATCTTACATCATCATCATCAGCTATATCTGGACGTAGGCTTTCTCCGTCTGCTACCAGCGGTCTTTTTAATGTCATCCTGGGTTTCGGGTCGCAGTTCTAGGACACCAACACAGGGAGCGTTTTGTCCACCTATCGTCAGAGCTGTGAGCGACATGGCCTGCCCAGCGCCATTTTAGCACTGCCACTCCGATGATGTCTGACACCAATAGTGGTTTTTCTCACCCCGTCTGCTATACCGATTCCCGATATTGCTCTTTCCATAGCTATTTGGATAATTTTCAAATTTCTGAGCGCATTTCTGAGACAATATTATAATAGTTTCAAACCCATAAGTCAACCAAAAAACAGAACCTTTCTAATATCTTACGTAACCATAAATATTTTTTGTGAACTTTAAACAGTTTAATAAACATCACAACGGGTCATGGATAGATCCATGTTCCAACGCGGAAATTAGAAGATGCATCAGGGTCATCGATATAGGGATACGCATTGCGAGGATGAAGTGGCAATGTGCTAGACATATGCGCTGACGGGATGATGGAAGTTGGAGCCAGAGGGTTACTAAATGGAGGCCAAGGTTGGGCCGGAGAAGTGTGGGCAGACAGCTTACCAGGTGGAGCGATGATATGCGGACAGCAGGAAAAGCATGGCGCACACTGGCGAGAGACCAAGAGGGATGGCGTGGGGGTGGAGAGGCTTATGTCCAGCAGTGGATGGAGTCAAGCTGACGAAGAATGTTGCATTTTGTTGTTGGAATTGTTGAAAAAAAGTTGTACTTAGTAGATAGTATTAGGTAACTATCATCAGCAATCGTGATGTATAATTTGTAAATGGCGAAATAATGATTTTACATGCAATCAATATTTCACATTTTCAAAATAGTCAAATAAATAATAAACAGTGTTAATTTGTTTTAAATAAGGTTATTTTATTTCATAATCCAATTATTGGTTTAAATTACCACAGATTTTAGACACTAATACAATACATTGATTCTCACATTTGGTAGGATCATTTTTTCATTTTAGTATGTGATATGACCCTTGTTCCCTCTATAGATTGTTTTGGTGCATGTATCACTTTTATATGGAAGCAAAGAATGGAACTGGTAGAAGGATGTAAAGTGGAAGTAAGTTTTATGAACAAAATTATGAAAGGATCACTGCGTTGGTTTGGACATATGGAATGCATGCATGAAGTAAGGATGCTTAAGAAAGTTTAAGTACCGAAGGGGTAGGCAGAAAGAATGGACCACCACAATGTTCTTTCCTGACATACTTCTTTCGTTTCCTCAACATTTATTCGAAGTCTCGACCCCTCACGTGGCCGATATTCGATATGGTTCCAACTGGTTCCTGATTGGTCAACTTTCCCTTCCAGATTTAGATAAATTCAAAGATAAAATTAATGCAGAAAAATCCACTTGATGAAATATAAATCTTGTATATCATAAGCAAGGTAAATGATATTGCAACTCCCATAAAAAAAAAAACAATAATTGATCGTGCCACGTTTTCATCAGTCTTCCTCCATTTCTAATTCGGTTTACATTGTTAACTATACTTTTTTTACCTCATTGACCTGATCCTTTCATTATTTAGTTCATAACACTTTTATTTGCACTGCATTCACTTTTTAAACTATCATACACAGATTTTACACGCATCTAAAAGATCTCACTTCTAATGCATATATTCTACTCCCATCCTTCTTTTGCCAGTTCCATGTTTCGCTTCATTTTAAGTGCACCACCATGTACATATGAACAATAAATAAATTATATTGAGAAGATTTCTGAAATCTTATTTACAGAGGGAATCATGAGATGAGGATATTCCTGACAAATAATCCTTCTAACTGTCATTGAAAAGCAGTTTTATGTATCACTTACATATAACTTATTTACTTTTCTTGATTATCGTCGCATAAGCAGTTGCAGTGCTTGCATTACGGAGATGTCATACACCATCAAATATAATCACACTGTAAAATAATTTATCTATAATTCAACTTTTTAATCGAAAATCATGATTGAATAATACATTTTTAAATAATTATGGTATATAAAAAAATTCTCTATATTATTTTATACAAACAATGTTGGTATGTGATAAAAAAATAAAATAATAATAGGTATCAATATACCTAGTATGTCATAAAAATATGTAAATGGACTTAAGTTTATAATAATTGGGTCCTCTTGAGATATGTTTTTTTGTATTAAATAAAGAATACGAATTTTTATTAAACTATTTTACTGAAATCTCTTGATTGAAATACACCATAAGTTTTATTTAACTATTATTTAAAATTATTTTATTATTTATTACGGGCAGTATGGAAAATGGTATGGATGTGAGACTTGGAAATCTACCGCGGACTTAATTGGAAAACTCCAGGTGTTTATAAATAGGTGTCTTCGCTCAATATTCAAGATCTATTGACCCCAAACAGTGTCAAATGCCGTTCTCTGGACCATGGCAGGCGAAAAGCCAATCAGAGAACAAGTTGCTGGACGCAAATGGCTGTGAATTGGTTACAGCCTGAGACGGAACCCAGCCTGCATCGCTCAGGGCGCACTAGACTGGTCCCCTATGGGGGGAAAGAGGAAGTGAGGCAGACCTAGAGCCACCTGGAGAAGAGCCCTGCAGGACAAGGTTAAAGCAGCAGGCCTCACTTGGGATGATGTTAGGCATCAGGCATGCGATAGTCAGGTGGAGAAGGTTCCTTGAGGCCCTATGCACCATGGAGGTGTGACAGGACAAGAAGAAGAAGGCAAATGGATAAATTGAATCAATTGATTGTAAGACCTGAAGATGCTAACACCGGTTAGCGAAACAGCTGTCCCGACAAAATATAATCAATTGTGATATTTACAACAAAGTTTTTTTTATTTAGACAGTTAAAAATCAATTGATTAATGTTAATTCATATGAATGAAAACATCTGTTTTCTAGGAGTTTTATTATATTTTATGTGAATGACATGTTTCGCCTGTCTAAGACACTACCGAAAGTCATTTGATAATTTTTTTGACAGGCGAAACATGTCTTTCACATAAAATATAATAAAGTCACTAGAAAAATATGTTATCATTAGTATTAATTATTTAATGTGGGGTTAACATCATTGTTCAAGAAACAATAAATTAATAAAAGTTTATTTACATTTTGAACCATGAATTGCTAAGCTTGTAATAAAGTAAAATAAAATTGAGGAGAAACTTAATTACGGATGCAAGAAAATAATGTCAGATTTTAAATTAGCGAAGCGTGCAATTAAATTAATAAGGTATCGATTTCAGATTTATCTTAAGTTCGTGAGAACATAATACTATCATTATTCCGTGCACATGTTCAGTTTAATGTTGCGACAGATCTGTTAATCCATTGAGGAGCAGCAAACTGGTAGCACTGGACCCGTTTCACAGTTATTTTTTCACCATCTGCAGAAGTTGTCAAGTAAAATTTGGACAGTTCTTCAATGGCTTTGTCTTCCAACTGAAAAAATGCAATTCATGTTTTTTTTTTCATCTGTCTTAATATGTCATAATGAAGATATAATTAATCTAATATAAGTTTGAATAAAGAGTGTACCTGTGTCAGTGCTAATGGTTTAGCCATCATTTTAGTATAATTCTCCTTTTGTTTTTTTTCATCTTCTACTATATCAGAAAAGTTCACCTTGACTTCTTTGGGTTTGACTGTTGGCTCTTCTATTTTCTGCCAGGGATTTTTTCTTGCTGGCTGTTCGACAGCGCTGGTTGTAGATTCTCCACTCTGCTCTCCGAATAATGGTTTCCTAAGATTAAGTTTGTACAACTGTTCGCTGAGATAAGCTGGGTCTTTGCTCTCTAAGGCCAATTTTTTTTGTTGTTTCTGAGAGAGTTTTGTGTTAACATACATAATGTTGAGGGAAGTCTGTGAACTTCGGCTTAAAAAATCTTGTGATTGATAGTTGGAATCAAAATCCCATTGAGGAGTTGGTGAAGACATCTGAGGAGAACTTGAACTGTCTCTTCTGGAGTGAGGGCTCTGGGCCGGTGGGCTACCGGCTGATAAGCTTCGGTCGTAAGAGTTATCGTGTTTAACAAGTTTTGTGAATGATTCCGGATAATTATCCAGTAGGCTGGAGTTTTCTTTTGCCGCATTTATTACTTTGAGACGTGCTTCCACAACCTTTTGTTGTTTTTTCAATGTGGTATTCACTTTAACCCAACCACTTTTTACTTGAGCATTGTCTTCGGCATTTGAAATTTTACTCAGAGAAAGAGAAACATCCGCACTCTTTTCAAGAGACAGATCCAAGGAAGCTACAGAGCTCACGGACTCGTTACGTTTTTTAGCCTTTTCTGTTTCTGTAAAGCTAATGTTTCTCACTTTTTTCTTTCCACTACTTGGAGTTAGATCTTTTTTATTGTCATCAAAATACCCTTCCTCAAAGTTGTCTTCTAAGTTGACCGGTGAATTATTGCCGCAAGCAAAAACAACGTCGTCGCAGGGAGCTTCCGAAAATGGTGTGATCACTCTGCAGGACATGACGGGGTTCAAATCACGGTAGTATTCACTCAGTTGCTGCAGTAGTTCAGCCGAAGTGGTTTCTAAAATTTTATTTTCAAGCAAACTCGGGAGATTCAAGGAAATATATTCCATGCAACATTTTTGAAGTTGAGGACAATTGTAGGTGTTGGCTAGTTGTAACATTTCTGGAACATTCTTCAATGTAAACAGGGTACAGAACGTGACTTCGCACATTTCCCTTAAACGTGTAATAAATAATTGATCTGCAATGACGAGCATGTTACATAGAAACTCAATATCATCAGATTTTTCCAGTTCTGGACATTCATCTGTATACAGAAAATTGATAATAGGTTTCAATATAGAACTATGAATGGGTAGGGTGACTGTTGCATCTGTGGAATTCTGAAATAGAAATAAACAATTATTAAACAATTGAACAAGAGAGACACTTTATGGAATGAAGATTATTAATTTTGAAAATTAAACCTCTGTCCAACTATGGGCAAACATGCCACTGAAATAATCCAAGCGGGCCACAAGGATGCAACGGTGAGCTTCAATATAACACTTGTCCAAACATCTAATGTTTGTATCCCATAATTCTGTCATCTCCATCCGTTTAAACCCAAATTTGGGGACTTTTGGTTTCTTCACATCTTCCTTTATCATGACCCGTCCATTAGAATAGCTAAAGATGAAAAAAAATCATTTGAATACCATTCCTATTATCGTAAACATATATTATGTATAATATTTTCATTTAGCATACTATAAAAACTTACTAATATCTCGATAAAATCTTGTAAAGAGATGTCACTTGTAATTTTTTAGCAGCTTCTTGCAACAGTCTTACTGGATCATATAAATTACTTTGTGTATTTTCAGATTTGGAATTATTTTGTTTTGTCTTCTTGCTATTTGCTTTCTTGGACTTGTCCTTTTTGTTGTAGACTTCAAATGCTATGAAGATAGTAATCATTATTTTAAATATATTTTTATGGTAATTAATATAAATGAAAACGCCTGTCTTCTAGGAGTTTTATTAAATTTTATATGGAATGACACGTTTCACCCTTCTAAGGCATTGTCAAATGTTCATTATCAAATGTATATCAGACATTTGATAATGCCTAAAGGTCCATTTACACTGGACAGTCATTAGCCGATACGAACACGTCACGATAAAAATAACCTTGAATCTCACGGACTTGTTATCACAAATGCTATAATAAAATCGCCATCAGGGGTCGCCGAAGAAAGCACTTACCTACAAAAAATTTACACTTAATAAAACTGATCAATATTTTTCAGGATGTGTTTCCTACAGTATATGATTCTTTTTTACAGAATACCATTTAAATTCGCCGTGGAGAAGGCGATTATCTCGGAATTTAAATAAAATATGAACGGAATCGGCATTAATTAAAAGTAACAAGACACCATCAAAACAAACAAAAGGATTATTTGTTCAACGCAAACGCGTGACGTGTCGGCATCGTCGGCATCGGCTGATGACGGTCCAGTGTAAATGGACCTTTAGAAGGGCGAAACATGTCATTCCATATAAAATTTAATAAAACTCTTAGAAGACAGACGTTTTCATTAATATTAATTATTTAATATGGAGTTTTACATCATTGTTCAAGAAACCATAAATATATTTTTACAGATTACAATATATTGATATATTTGTTTTTATATACCTGAAACATTATCGTTTACAATAAATTTCTCGAGATCTTTAATATTTTCCGAATCATCTTTTGAAACACTAGACTCTCGTTGAATTCGGATATTGCACGGACCAACATTAAGGAGATTGCATGTCCCGGTATACAAGAACTGTAAGATCTGCTTCATTATTATAGGATGGACATTATCCACGTTAATTGTAAGCTTTTCAGATTTATCAACACCCTCGATAACACTGTTCTCTAGGTCACGGTTGATATCAGTGGACTGCGAGGTGCACAGTTTAAAAAAATGTTCACATCCATTTGAGATGATGTACTTGTGGGCCGGGAAAACTTGATTGTCGACCTGAAATCATTTTATCTATTAGATTTGAAGTTTCGCTATGAACTGACATATCTAGTATTGATATATCAGATATACCTTTATGATGACATCGTGAAGTAGATCCAGTTCATTTGCTTCGTCCAGTAACCCTGCCATGTCAGATGTAAATTGCGAAGACGTGACCTGAGGTAAATTTTGTAGTCCACAGTTTGGTGACACCTTTAAGAGAAATAAAATGTCACTAATGTATAATTAAATTATCTAATTTGAATATTGTTAAATAATATTTAATAATAGAAAGAAACCATGAAACAAAAAATGAACACATCATGAACATCAAGGTCCGGATAGACCTCGATTATCCGGATTGGTCAAAATAAACAAAAAACAGCGGAAGTGCAAATCAGCACGTCCGCTGTTTAAGTACGTGTTGGAATGCGTTTTATGCATTTGTTCCAACAATAAGTCCTAACAAGTGAAATATTGGTCAGTAGTCGTTTGAATTCAATACGCATCGGATGCTTATTTCTTGAAAAATTGATCACAATTTGAATTGTATTTATTTTTAATATTACCGATATGTCATCGAAAAGAAAACGTGTTGTAGTTTCATTAAAAGATAAATTAGATATAATCAATGCTTTGAAACGGGACGTTTTTTGAAATTTTTTGAAAAGACCATCAGTAAGTTTCAGTAACGCAGTAGAAAGTGATATAGGAGACATCGCGGAAACAATAGCTCAAGTTTCAATATGTGCTGCTTGCGATGACGAAGATGTAACTGAGGAGTTAAATTGCGATGCGAGCGATCCTGGATTCCAAATTTTGAATGATGAGGAAATAATTAAAGAAATATCTGCCTCAGAGCAACAGGATCAAGAAGGCGAAGAAGAGATTTGCGAGGAGGGAGATATTAGTCCTACACATTCTGAAGCTTTTCAGTGTTTAGATGTCGCCATGAAGTGGTTTGAGAGTCAAAAAGAGTGTAATTCAGGACAACTTATATGTCTTAACCCATTCATCGCCACATGTTTGTAGAAACAGCGCGCCGGTACGCCGCGTATTTTCTCCCAAACTATCGAAAAATATCGATCCTTTTTGGTTTGTTAATATTTTAAAATATTCATAGATGTCGTTGTGAGAAAATCGGAATTAATTTTGAAATACATCTTTTGAATATTGCGAAGCGCGCACAGCTGCAATTATGGCGATCGTCTACGTAGAGCGCACATGTGTGCTTACGGCGATCGTGGGGTTAAAAGTATTCGCGATTTGGCAGCCTCAAAAAGAAAAGCTAGCTTTAAGCAGGAATCGATAATTGATTTTCTATAAAAAATAATTTACAATAAAGCTATTTATAAATCTAAATAAATATAAATTATTCATACTGAATATACTTGTCTTTTCCTGTCAATTGTAATTGTTTTATATTATCCGGATATTTGTCCTTATCCGGACAACCTTCATCCCCAATTAGTCCGGATAATCGAGGTTCTACTGTACCTTATTTAAAAAGAAAAGGAATTGTACTATGTAAAACCAAAATAATAAATAACTAACCAATACACCATAGGTGGAGAGGATGGACCGCCATACTGCTCAGTCCTGACATACCTCTTGAGATTCCTCTACATTCACACACTGTAACATTCATGCTTCGACTTTAAATGTAGCCGTCTTTAAATAGTTTATTAATTTGGTAATGCCATGCTTGTTTTTCTTGGTCGTTTGCAGCTTCTCTTTCCACTTACACTACTTGCATACAACTTTTTAACCATCCTTCTCTCATTCATTCATTCCATATGTTCAAACCATCTCAGGGATCCTTTTTTAATTGTACTTATGATGCAATCATCTGCCTTACATTTCTTCAGTTCAATATTCTATCATATATCGTGTCCCCGCACATTCTTCTTAGTGATCTCATTTCTACAGCATTCAACCTACTTTCATCCTTCTTTTACCAGCTCCAAGCTTCAGTTCCATACATAAGTGTCAGCACTAGAACCCTATTATGTATAATATTTCAAAATTAACCTGTAATACGGCGAAGTTATTTCCCGTGATGTCTCCACAAATGTCCACCGCCCGGTGAATGTTGGGCAGTCGCTTCAGCTTGACTACTACACAATTGTCTATGTCTATGAACTTGTTGAATTCTGACTTTCCATCTTTTTTGCCAATGTTTTTGGATGGAGTAGCAACCTTTGCGGATTTAAGCTTCTTAGGGACTATGGTTCCATGGAAAGCCTCCCCCTGTTCGGTTGTGATCATCAGACTCTCTCGAGTGAAGGCCATTTCCATTACGCTGATAGGACGATTCATTGAGAATTCACACCTAATAAATATAACAACATATCTCAAAATAAAATCCCAGTGATTGTCAGTGAGTCAATTTGACAGTTGACAGTTGATTTGTAGTCAGTATGTTTTGCCATTTCACCCAGTTGTTCAATAAAGGTGTCGAAAATTGGACTTCACGATTGCGCTTCATTCGAGCTAGCCGTGGCACTCATATGCCCGAAATCATATTTAAACAATGATGGCATAAAATTATCTATTAAATAAAGCCAATATCGTAGACATTAACATTATTTGAATGTGTTTTTTTTTTCATTTTGAATTTGTATGCCTCTAAAAAAACACCTACCCACGTCTACGATATTGGTTTTATTTAATAGATAATTTTATGCCATTATTGTTTAAATATGATTTTGGGCATATGAGTGCCACGGCTAGCTTGAATGAAGCGCAATCGTGAAGTCCAGTTTTCGACACCTTTATTGAGCAACTGGGTGAAATGGCAAAACGTACCGACTACGAATCAACTGTCGACAGTCTGTAGTAACAATTTTGCAAGTTTAAAAACCAAACCTCTAAAAAGAAACACACTATACTAACCTCGTTAGATAATAATACCAAGAGGTAAACCAAGGAAAAGATGGACGGACTGGGTGGAATAAGACTGGGAGAAAATGGAAAGAGGTGGAGAACGGAGAGAGATGGAGGAGGCCAAGTCCCACACAAAGAGAAGTAGTAGTACTCACCTCGTTAGCAGATTATTTGTATTCTGCCAAAGAAAAATATTTCCCATCTCGTGGAGTACAAGGACTGAGACTTGTTTTTGATATTCAGTTAGTTTATCTCCTCCTAATGTTTCTCCTCCCACAACTTGAATGCTCTTCACATTGTGCTGTTTGGAGGCAATCTTTATACATTGGAATTGATGCAGCAAGTAAATGTCTCCTCGGCCTGTCACTGCTACCGTGGCCCCATCACTCACAGCCACACATTTAATGGTGGGGCTGTCTTCTTGGTTACCACCAAATCTCAAGACCTACGGTTTAAATATTATAGCATTGGTATATTCATTTAAACAAAGACAAAATGGTGTTCCATTAGAGATTTTTCTGACAGCTGTAATTCAGCAATTTTGCCATAATATATATATATATTTTTTGACATTTGGAAAGAGCAAGGTTTGCCATTTCGTCACCTGAGAGTAAGAGGGTTCCAACTAACAAAATTTCACATTTGGCTTTTTTTCGTGAAAAGGGCTCTTACTAACCTTATCTATACGTACAATTAATTTTGATGTTACGAAAAGAATCAAGTCCCATCTGATCATTCAAAACACACGATTCACTGAATAAGGATTCATTTACACTTAGAATTTTATTATGCCAACTGTCGCCAGAAAATTTATACGCTTCTGAGTACGGTAAAAGAGTTTCATGTGCTTCAGATGGAACCCTTTTATTCCAAGATACACACCCGAAACCAACAAAACTTTGACTTAATTTTTCTCAGGTTTTTACTTTTGACAGTTGGAACCTTCTTACTCTCAGGTGACGATTTGTTAAAATGTCATTGTATAGTGTGGAACAATGAGTTCAATTCATTCGGCTCTATTATAAAAAAGGTTTTTTGTAAATTACGCTGTTCTTACGTTCGTCATAATCATCCTACTGATCCTGAAATAAGAAGTGTAATCCAAATATTTGAAAGGACTGACACTGTGGTAGATCAAAGACAACCAATACTCGCATCCAGCTCGTTTACAAGAGAATATTGCATTGGTTTATGAGAGGGTTGAGGAAGAACCAGACATGTCAGTAAGACGTCGTTCACAGCAATTAGGCATTGCAAAAACCACCACATGGCAAATTTAAAAAAATAATTTGGAAGTCTATAAAATTCAAGTGACTCAATAATAATAATAAAAATAATAATAATATGCTAACTTTTAAAGAGCCGTTTTTGTGATGTAATCACCTCAAGGGCGCATTAAGAAGTGTTTAAAATCTAAATGTGAACGCTGCATCTGATTTTCGCGATCGTTTAGAAAGTATAGTAGAACAAAGTCAAGAGTTAAAACCACTTGATCATTTTAAAAGTTATAATTTTGTTCAATTTATGCTACAACAAAACAATACATTTACTAAAATAATATTTTTCAGCAATGAGGCACATTTTCATCTATGTAAACAAACAAAATTCTCGCATTTGTAGTGAAGTAAATCCAAGATAAATCCTTCAGCACGGTTTATGTTCACAAAAAAATACAATTTGGTGTGGTTAATGGAGCGGTGGAGTCATTGGACCTTACTTTTTTCATGATGATGAAGGCAATACAGTTACCGTGAATGGAGAACAATACAGAAGCATGATACATAATTTTTGTGTCGAGAATTAGATAATATTGATCTGCAGAACATATGGTTCCAAGAGGATAGAGACACTTTGTCATACAGCTGACCTAACAGTGGATTTATTGAGCCAAAAGTTTTATCCATGTGATCCACCAAGATCATGTGATTTGACACCTTTGGACTTCTTTCTCTAGGACTATGTTAAAACACAAGTCTACAGCAATTCATGAATGGAGATTATTCGTGTTATTGGCGAAATTTAGCCCAATTTGCGTGTAAAAGTCATTGAAATTTTTTACAAAAGTCACCATTTGTAGAGCATCAAGAGGTGGTCACATACATGATATTATTATTAAAAAATAAATGGCAAACCTTTAACTTTCATATAAAACAAAAATAAAGATATTTTCAATGTGTTTTTTTGTTCTGTTGTGAGTTCTGGTCCCAACCCTTATGTATGGAAGCGAAGCATGGAACTCGCAGAAGAAAGATGAGAGCAGAATAAATGAGGTCCCTAAGACGTATGTGTGGTAGAATGATGTACGACAGAATCTCAAATGCTGATATTAGGAAGGAATGTAGAGCGAAATAAGGTATTATGAACAAAATTATGAAAGGATCGCTGCGTTGGTTCGGACATATGGAGCGCATGGGTGAAGAAAGAATGGTTAAAAAAGTATACGTTAATGATGTAAATGGAGTAAGGAGTCGAGGTAGACCGAGTAAAAAATGGCATGACTAAATTAATCAAATATTAAAGGTTGGTCATGTCAGAAGCCCGAAAAAATCAACGTGCGTGTATGAATCGATGTATGCATGTGGAGGAATCTAGAGAGGTATGTCAGGATAGAGTAGTGTGGAGGTCCATTCTCTCTGCCTACCCCTGCGGAGAAACGGCATGATGGTTTGTTGTTGTTTTTTTATTAAAAAAATGTCTTTAATGATACACCAATACCTGAAATGAATTAAAATAAATCTTATTGGTGAGAAAAATAACTCAAGCAGTACCTTCCTTGGTGTGGTTACTGTTTTGTCTCCATCCTTGGCATGTCCTAGTTGTCCTCCATTAAGGCCCCATGTGTAGAGAGCGCGGGTACTGTATGCAGCCGAGTGGTAGCGGGCTGCACATACACCGCGGGCACCCGTCAACTTCAGGCGAGTCGCCCGTGGAGCTAACACACTCGGAGGAGGGGGGAGTAACCCCAGCTGGTGATGCTCATTTAAACCACAGCTCATAACCTGAAACACAAAGTATTAAAATAATTACTAGAATAGAAAGGATCCCTGAGATGGTTTGGACATACGGAACAAATGGATGAGAGTAGAATGGTTAAAAAGTTGTACACAAGCAGCGTGAGTGGAAAAAGAAGCCGAGGACGACCGAGGAAAACATGGCATGACCAAATTAATCAATTACTAAAAGGCGGTCACTTCGAAGTCGGAATAATCAATGTGCGTGCATGGTACGATGTATGAATGTAGAGGAAGCCTGAGAGGTATGCCAGGACAGAGCATTGTGGCGATCCATCCTCTCTGCCTACCCTTCTGGGAAATGGCGTGATGGTTAGTTAGTTAGTTACTAGAATTAAAAAATAATTACTTTGATCTTATTAAATTATCCTTCTTCATTTAATTTAATTTATTTGAATAAAATCGCAAACATTACAGACATATAATTCCAGATCGATTGCAATTAAATAATAAGAATTTGTAAGAGAAACATAAAAAAAAATATAAAGAGTAAGAATTAGAAAGAATCATAACATTGTTATTGCATCCCATGTCGATCTCCGGGGCGAAGCAATGAGATTGCTCTACCCACAGGCATAACCATTGGCAGGTTGGTTCTGCAGTGTGGCAAATAAAACAATCTGTGCTGTCTATGACGAAGACAAATATCAGGGACAAATAGACCTACATCACTCAGGACATCCGAGTTATGTATACGACTGCCAATCAGCTGAAAGAAGTGAAGTCCTAAGTGGATATTCCTCCTTCTCTCCAATGATTGGTAGCTTAGCATACCTAGCAAGAATTCAGTCAGAAAGAGCCACGGGTAATAACCGCACTCCCTGAGGTAAAGAAAGCGCAAAAATCTTTCTGCACTCGCTCCGCCATTGGTTCATGGTTACAATCCTGCAGATTGGTCTGCAACAAGCTTCATTTGTTTCTCTTCTATATTCGCCTTCACTTTGTGTTTGGATTAATATTTGAATAAATATTATAACACTTTGTATAACAACACTTTTTATTTTCACTTAACACATACATGTTTCGGTGACAAGTGTGAAGTGTTTCAGAAACATGTCTGTTTTAAGTGAAAATTTTGTGTTGTAATACAATGTGTTATTATATTTATTCAAATTCACTTGTTTCCTCCACTCAGTGCTGTCTCTAGCCAGTTTTTTTTATTTGTGTAGCTGCCACAGCGCATGTCTCTTATCATCTGGTCCATATAGGCATCCATTATTAAATTAAAGCAGTAAAATGGGGCATTAAAAAAAGTATTAATACCATTAGAAAGTGTTTACTAATAAAAATATGTATACTGATGAAAAACGCCAGTTTTCTAGAAGTTTTTATATTTCACGGGAGTGGATTTTATATTCTGCCGTGCTAGGACATTATCAAATCATTAGTTAAATTACGAAACCAATAAATTAATTGAATTTATCAGCTCGGATCAATCGGGCTACACTTTTAATTCACACCACATTTCATAAAGCTCTGGTAAGGTGGACATGTCACATGAAACTCGTACAATACGGATATTTTCTTAATAATAAATACATATTTAAAATGCAGTTTTACTTTATTGTTCAAGAAACAATAAATAATAAAATACGATTAATTTTTTTTAAGTTTCAAGCCTAGGGATTGGTTTGCAATAAAGGGTGAAACATTTTTGGTGGTTCTTGGGATGCCACTTGGCCCTGTAATGTGGTATTTTCTCATTGCTTTCCACATTTTTGTATACAGTGGGTTATTTAACCCAATTACTGAATACAATTTTTTATGTATTGATTCGCATGGCATGTGATAGGTAGTTAGTCATGTGAATTGTACCCGACCAAAGACATTTAACCCTTTAAATGCCGGAAGTTATTAGTATTGCCGTACCCAGCAAGACCATGATTTTTTCAACAAAAATAAAACCTAAAAATATTTTTGTATATAGATATAAAGGATATTATGAAAACTTAATAAATATTACACATACACCACGTGGTGTTTGAGCTGCCTTCTACTCAGAAAAACACAGTTTAAATATTCAAAAAATGTCAGGGTTGTCACAACTTGACACAGAAAACAGGTTTATTTATAAATGTAGTTAAATATATAACTGTGTTTATGAAATATCTTTTACAAAGATTACTCTATCTGTGATAATATCGGTAAATTGTAATATTTTAATATTTCTTGACCATCCCAGATGGTATTTATATACTCGTATGTCCCTATGTGTTCTAATTTATGAATTATTACAATTGGATTTGATAATGGCTTGCGACAAGCTCAAAGGTGATCGTGTATCCATGCTCATTTGTATGTCCGGCCTGGCGAGCGCGGGATCGGAGAGCGGGTTAACGCGCTCGTGGCATCGAACCAGTTAAATAAATTTATAATCTTTATTACAATATACACATATATTATTTTGCACGATGAAGTTATGTTTCTATAAAAAAATTCTTACTATTCCCGATTCCATTAGAAGTATGGTGTGATCCCGTCCCACAGCTGCTTGCACGCAGGGTTCAGGTAATACAAGGGCTGTGGGTAGCACGCATGTTGCTCCGGCAGCCGTACCGAGTCTCCCACCTTCACCGTGTCCACAAGCCCAGACGCGTCCACATGACCCCACAAAAATAGAGTGGAACTTACTTAGACACACCTGACCAGAAACATATTTACATAATGAAATAAAATAAAAATGTAATCATATATTAGATCCATAAAATACATATTTTAATTTGGAACAATTACTTTAACTTTTAAGGTTAGGTAATCTAGTGTTGGAATGATTAATATTATTAATATATGATTTTTTTACTTAAGTATCTATGACTTAACATTAAAAAATATTTATTTAATCAGAAATTAATATAAAACTTTAGATATTTTGTAAAAAATATGGTTCAAATTAAGTAATGATTTGGTAGCATATTTGTGCTAATGTAATGAAGTTAGTTTTACCTGTTTGATATAAATGGATTTTTTGGTAAATGTTGTAAGTAGTTCTGGAACAATCCGGTGATGTTGGGAACCAGTGCCGGAAGTATAATTAGTGTTAGTCCCCCAGACATACACTTCACAGGGCATTTGCTTGCTCAATTGAAATCGTGGAGGCCGATCCAATACAGCATGGTCTATTGGACTGAAGTCATCATAATCCATGATAGTAGGGTTTGCTCCTAAACACAAGATTTATGTCAAGATTCAATCTCTACGATTTCTTCGTTGTTTAAGAAATGTAACCATCATCAATCACTATTTGTAAAATTATGTGGAAATATTTAGCATTAAATGATGATTTACATAAATAGGAACTTTAAAAAACTTGTATAATTGATTGGTTCAGTAATTAAACAAGTTAACTAACTAACCATCACACCGTCTCTCCGAAGGGGTAGGCAGAAAGAATGGACTGCCACACTTTTCTTTCCTGACATATTTCATTTCTCCCGCTTCCTCAACATTCATACATAGTGTCATGCACACGCGTCAATTTCTCTGACTCCTCACGTGGCCAACATTCAATATTTGATTAATTTGATCGTGCCACATTTTCCTCGGTCTTCCTCTATTTCTGGTTCCATTTACATCGTTAACATATAATTTTGTTACCATTCTTTCTTCATTCATTCTTTCCATGTGTCCAAACCATCTTAATGATCCTTTCGTTATTTTGTTCAAAACACCATCATTCGCACCGCATTCATTTATTATATTTTCATTTGACACTATCATACACATAGTATCCACACATTCGTCTAAGAGATCTCATTTCTACTGCGTTTATTCTACTTTCATCTTTTTTTGCCAGTTCCATGCTTCGCTTCCATACATAAGGGTCGGAACAAGAACACTACTGCGCACTGCCATTTTAGTATTTTTGGATAGGCTTTTGTTTGCAATGCCAACTTTATGTACACCATTCACTTTGTCTGGATTCGGCTAGGAATATATTTTGCACGCCGAGATAAAGCTAAATTAATGGCATAGCTTGCAAATTTGATGGTGGTAAACACGAAAACTGGGGTGGCTCTACGGATAGGCGGACTGAAGTGGCGGTGGGCTGGCCATATCTGTCGGAGAACCGACAGCCGATGGGGAATACGGGTTTTGGAGTGGAGACCGCGTACAGGATTCCGTAGAGTTGGACGTCCCCCTGCCCGCTGGACCGACGATCTGAAGAGGATTGCTGGACATGGATGGATGGGAGAGGCAATGGATAGGGGGCGGTGGCGGGCTTTGGGAGGGGCCTACATTCAGCAGTGGATGACAGACGGCTGATGATGATGAAACACGAAAACGGATGGTACATATGAAACTACAGGGGTAAGTTTTTGTGTCGCTCTCAGCCCAGAAATACATGCACCTATGAACTCCTGAACTTCAAAGTGCCGACACAATATAAAAATTGATTTGTTTTAATTTCGATAAACTAAAAGATTTATTACGGAGACTGTTTATAAATTATATACATAATACATTCTACTTTTGAATTACTATCTCTAAAATACGTCTATTTTGGCATAGTAATCTCAAAAGTGCGGGCAACCAAAGTGTTGTTGTTATCTGCATATAAATAAAACAGAGTGTGCGTTATTGTGTGGCCAAAAATCTCGTAAGTAATATATGAGGATTATTTTTTAATTAATACTATAGAGGAAGGTCTCAACAAAAAATTGATTGTAAAAATAATAAGTATTTATTGATATAAAAAATAAACTGCTCTCTTTTTTTTAATGTTTAGGATTTTTCGTACATTTTAAATGCTGGAATTAAGTATTTCATATTGATGAAGACATCACATTTCTAATTTGTTATGATTCACTTTGCTAGGGCACAAATGCTATAAATGAAATAGAAACATTTAATGCTTAAGAGACACTGGCTGAGTACAAACAAGTGGTTTGATTGTTAGCAATTGGAACCAAAAATAATAAGGATTACCCCGGTGCATTAAGGTGACAGCTGTGGCAATTTGTCCATAGAAGATGCTCCTGTGTAGAGCAGTATAGCCGGACTCCAAATCTTTGATGTCAATGAGATTAGGGACACTCCGAGCGAGCCAGTCCACTAACTGCTGTCGACCTCTGGATGCTGCCATGTGTAGCACAGTTCGGCCCTTATAATGATAATTAAACATATTTGTAGAGTGGAGATAATCCAGTTATCGAAAAGTTACGATAAATCAAAACTTGAGGCATGCACAGTAAATGGGTGAAAATAATGATGAAACTTGATAATGGTATCTCGTAGATGATTATTGATTTAAAAATATGATTACAGTAGTCTCTCTCTATAATGATGAATGAAGGAGGGTTGTTTAGTTTTAGTAGCATTTATTCTATTTGTTCTTTCACTATACCGATATTGCTCTCTTATCAATGGCGGTACTCCCATAAAAGTCCGGCTTGCGTAAGAAATTTTGGATCAAAACCCCTAAATCTAAGCAATTTTTATGCGAGTTTGAGTCGTCCATAAATAAAAGAAAAAAAATATTTCACTCGCGCCAATATCACTTATGTTTTCTACTATAAGCGTTACCCAGACAGAAAGAGAGACAATATATGTATATATATTGTGTCTCTTTCTGTCTGGGTAGCACCCGCACGTAAACTGAATGGCAAAAATGCGAAAACATTTATGTGTGTATATTGCGTCTCTTTCAGCCCAATACAATGCCATGCAGGCCAAACTTGCAATATACTCTTCCCACTCATTGTAAATTGCAACACAGGATTGACGATTCAAGGAATTCCCCTAGTTTATTTGTATGAATTTTGAAGTCAAATTTCAATCTGGAGTTAGTACGATTGGCATTGAAGTCAGATTTTTCCGTTTATCATCTGTTGCACAGGATTTTATTTTTTAATGAATAAACATTTATTTACTGCTGTTCTTTACGTTTCAGTGTTAACAAACATAAAAATTATATTAAACTGTAATATTTACCGCTATATTCTTATCAATTATTTAACTTCTCATTAATTGTCAGTGAAAAATGGGTTCGGAACAACAGGAAATTACCTTGTGTGAGGATTTAAAATGGAAACATCATTGATTGAAGGTAACATTTAAGAGCTTATTTCTTTACTCTCAAAATATGATTTTGTTTTAGAGAAACATTTACAGGAAGGCCATAAATCAGGTACTAATTATTTGTCAAACACTATACTTAAAAAATCGGATGGGCTTGCCTTACTGGTTAACCCTAGGCACGCCACTGATTGTAACAATGGTATTTCAGTCGTCCAAGTGCCCCATCTGTCTTGATTACCACCAGCACTACATGAGTAGGTACTGCTGGCGCCCTAAGGTAGGGTATTTCCCGGGAAGTTTTGTTTCCTGCTTAACGAATGTCTAGGAACCCCCACCTATTATATTATTGTCTATAAATAAATAAATATTTACTACATCTATAAAAATTTGCTTTTTCAAATTGAATGTAAGTAATATCACTAACTAACTAATTAACTAACCAACACGCCATTTCTCCGGAGGGGTAGGCAGAGAGGATGGATTGCCACAATGCTCTGTCCTGGCATACCTCTTGGGCTTCTTCTACATTCATACATCGTACCATGCACGCACGTCAATTATTCCGACTTCGAATGTGGCCGCCTTTTAGTAATTGATTAATTTGGTCATGCCATGTTTTCCTTGGTCGTCCTCGGTTTCTTTTTCCACTCACGCTGCTTGCGTACAACTTTTTAAACATTCTTCTCTCATCCATTCGTTCCATATGTCCAAACCATCTTAGGGATCTTTTTTTAATTTTATCTATGATGCAGTCATCTGCCTTACATATCTCTCTTATTTCATCATTCGGTATGCTATCATACACCATTTTCCCGCCCATTCTTCTTAGTGATCTCATTTCTAAGGCGTTTATCTTGCTTTCATCCTTCTTTTGCCAGTTCCAAGTTTCACTTCCATACATGAGGGTTGGCACTAGAACTCCATTGTGTACTGCCATTTTTGCTTCTGTGGATATTATCATTGAAAGTAAATATTTACACTAACATAATAAATACAGTAACAATATTCGTTTTATGAATTTAAGGTATTTGCATACTTCATTTTTTTTAATCAACGCGTCTCTCGCGGGGCGAAAAGAGAAGGATGGAGTGTCGCATCAGTAAAAGTGTGACAGTCCATTCTTTCTGCCTACCCTTTCGGGGAGACGGCGTGATGGTTAGTTAGTTAAATTTTTTTTATCAAATAATTGTCTCTTTATAAAACAATCTTTTTCTCTCTCTTTCTCTCTCTCTCTCTCTCTCTCTCTCTCTCTATAATGATGGACAACGCCCAGTCCCTTAGATATCGTTATAAAGAAATAATACTGTATTAACAAATAACTATTTTAAGTAAAAAAAAAAAAAAAACCTCTTCATCAGTATTGCGGTGCATGTTGCAGCAAGTGCTTCTTAAGAAGGCAGCGAGGGCTGCATCTGTGACGGAGCGTTTGGTGAGGGCGGAGGTAAGTACCCCCGCATGCCCCTTGGACCGACACTTATTTGTGCACCCATAATCCAGAGACATTTTGAATTGAGTCATTTTCAATAAAATAGAATGATAAAAATATATTTTAATAAAAATAGAGGATGGCTAAAATCTAAGTTGACTTAGAGCTATAGTTAGTAAAATAACTATTCTAAAATTCACTAAAATGTCTTTGGTGCCCCCCGCCGAAAGAGCAAAGGTTTTAAACTCTTTATACAGCCATAATTGGAGTTGAAACCATCTGAAAATTACAAAATGTTTCAATTTAAGTGCATATTAAAAATAAGCATAATTAAAAAAAAAAATACGAAGTCAGAAACAATAATTAAAATGTTTCGCTTCTATAAATATAATAAATAAATGTATCAAATTACATCATATTGTGTAATGTCAAATTTGTAAACAATTTTATCTTACCTTTACGAGAATATAAATACGTTAAGAGTGAAATTTGATACGTAACACAAATGAGCCATCTTTACTTTATGGACTGAAATGTAAAATTTCATACGTTTTCTAATATAAAAATGATTATAACCGGCGATATAACATCAAAAGACGTTCTTCAGACAGCTGTCAAAAAGATTTGCATAGAGAAGTTTTTGTTATACCAAGACGTGGAAGTGTAAACATAAAAAAATGCTCCAACGTGGAATAAATTTTACCTAATGATTTTTGCAAATGGCAAGTATTTATTGCCATAGAAAATTTTGGATAAATTTTTTGTTATTGAATAACACCTACTGTCTAAAATCATCCAAAATGTTACGAATTGTTTCTAATTCAATATGTTCCAGGATTGCAGCGCAAAGGTAACTAGGATAAAATCATATTCATTATATTTAAAAATTAATGCAATATTTTTTTACAATATTTTTTTTGACAGGTCCGTAGCTCCACTGTCTACATCCAGTATAAAATTTACAGATGACCCATACAAGGCATTGAATCAAAAGGAAGCGCCCAGTATTGACATGGATACGGCAACTGCCAAGTCAGAAGAGCTAGCGAAGAAGAAAGCTTTCGCTTCTGCAACTATAACTGTCCGTAAAAATGTAAGTTATAAAATATAACCTATCTGTAAAGCTTCCCCGTGGAAATTTATTTAATAAATATTTCTCATGAGAGCACCACTGGTCATGTCAAGAGTTTGGTAAACTTAATTTGCTTGGACTGTATATATTGTATAAATGTGCCTAGTTTGACACAGTTTATTGTGTATATAAATATATTTATTTTAAATTGTAGGAAGACTTGACATCTATCACGGGCGTTCCCGAGGAACACAGGAAAGAAAGGCGAGTGCGCATCTTTGTTCCGTCTAAGAATGCCATGCAGAGTGGCACCCACAACGTTGACCATTGGGAGATGGAGTTTGATACTCGCCAACGCTGGGAAAACCCTCTCATGGGCTGGTCCTCCACCGGTGACCCACTCTCCAACATGAAGCTCAGCTTCAAGGACACGGAGGCTGCTATTGACCACTGTGAGAAGAACGGTTGGTCGTGGTACATTGACGTAGCCAAAACGGAGAAACCAGAGCGCCCCAAATCTTACGGTGTCAATTTCTCTTGGAATAAGAGAACCCGTGTGTCTACCAAGTAAAGTAGTTTATTGGAGTTAACAAGCATTATAAAATTATTATCAGCTTGTGACGTTTCTGCATCACACGTAGATTCAACCTAGTTTATTTTCTGAAGGCGATATGTAAAGGAACTTAGTAAAATATAAGAATAAACTCCATTCAGCATTATAATCTTCCATAGACAAGAAAGGTTGATTATGTGGAGTAAAGTATACTACAATGCTGTTAACATTTGCTTTTGTAACTCCAGTATAGAAGATTGTACATATTATTTACTGAATTAAATTAAAACATCGTTTCCTGTTAATTATTTCAAATATTAAGTGTGTATTTATTTATCACCTCATACATTATATACTTATCACCTTACGTATGAAAGCGAAGCATGGAACTGGCAAAAGAAGAATGAAAGTAGAATAAATGCAGTAAAAATGAGAACTCTTGGACGAATGTGTGGAAAATCTGTGTATAATATAATTATTATTATTTTGTTCAATTGCTCTTTACATCATGACAGCATGAGCCAAATCGATGTAAAGGGTATTATAGCTATCATAGTGATTCTCGTGACATGTGATAGGTAGCTAATCTATCGCCATTTTATGGTCACGTAAATTCTACACCAGACCAATGACAGTGTGACAGTCACACTGCCCTCACCAATGGGGTGGTAGTCAATGCACTTACCACACGGCCACGCCACGAAGGTCGTCGATATGTAGTGTCAAATGAAAATATAAGAAGTGAATGTGGTGCGAATGAAAGTGTTATGAATAAAAAAATGATAAGAACATTAGGAGGGTTTGGATGCATGGAAAGAAAAAATGGTAAAAAATTATATGTTAACGAAGTAAATGGAATTAGAAATGGAGAAAGACCAAGGAAAACGTGGCGCGATCAAATAAATCAAATATCGAATGCCGGCCACGTGAGGAGTCGGAGAAATCAATGTGCGTGCATGACACAATGTATGAATTTTGGGGAAGCGAGAGAAGTATGTGAGGAAAGAAAAGTGTGGCAGTCCATTCTTTCTGCCTACCCTTTCGGAGAGACAGCATGATGTTTAGTTAATTAGTTTCACACTATATTATACTCAGTGGCGGTACTCCCATAGAAGCCCAGAAGCCCGGTTTGCGTAAGAAATTTTGAATCAAAACCCCCAAATCTAAGCAATCATGCCCCCGCATAACCAACAACCCATCAAATCACCTTCCAACAATGTTCCGGTCAGACGTCATAGGAAATGCCACAAGAGCTGAACCTCTGTAAGCCAGAAGAGGTTTTGATTCAAAATTTCTTACGCATGCCGGGCTTCTATGGGAGTACCACCAATGATTATACTCACCATGGTAGGAGAAAATTAAATAAGTCGCTAGGCGCAAATAGTTCTGGATCGATCATATGATATCGAATCTGCATCTCTCAGGGCGCTGACTGGTCTCCTATAGGCGGAAAGAGAAAGCAAGGCAGACCTCGAGCCGATTAAGGCTGTAAGCCTCGTTTGGAATGGTGTTAGGCATCAGTTGGTGGAGGAGGATCCTCAAGTATTTAACAAAAGTATTTTTGAATTTTCTGGACCGTAATTGGTTTAGCAAGTAGAAAAAAAATAGTAAAAAGTGTTGGAAATTTATTTAAATATTTAATTAGTATTAACGAATTCCCTTTAATGTTATTTTACATATTCACAGAACGAACACCTAAGGATGTAAATGCAACTTTAACTCACTGCTATGCTCATTTTACAACTTTGAAGCCATCAACACGGCTGGTAGTAATATACATTTGTACGTACGGTGGTGTGATTTCTAAAAAGACTATTTAAGCAGGTCTGTTGTTGCAAGGAATATAACATGAAATGGGCCTTTAGTAGAAGAGTAACAAAGACTAGGATCCAATAAAAAAATAACTTAAAATAACAACTATCATTAATTAATGCTTGAAATTCATAGCATATCATTTTTTTTTATGTGAATATACTATGGATATTAAAATATTCTGGAATAGCAAAGTTTTACTTTTACACTGTAAACTATAGCAGTGTTAACTATTTAGCAAGAACTAAATTTGGCATAACGTTGATAGTGCCTTCATATGGCGGAAGCTTCCTAATGATTTTCCATGCATTGTACACAATAGGAAGTACGAATGTATTGTTAAGAAGTGGTTTGAGTTAATACATAACGCAAATGCAATTAAATTATCTCTTTTTACAATATATTAATATTTTGTTTACTACCTTCTTGGCCCTTAACACTATTACTTACCAGGCAAAAAACAGCATTATTACAAGTTGAAGGATTTGATACAATCATGGCCGTTCAAAACGTGGCATAGTACAATTGTTTTTTAAACTGATCAAAACTTCTTACAAGCTAAAATTGAATTATAAGTGGCTTGATTATGAAGATTATGCAACTGAATCACTTGATTTGCTCTTTACCTTGGTTTAACTTTAAAGAAATCCTTATTTATAATTGTTTCAAAGGGATATAAAAGATGTTTTTCACGCACAACAAGAATGTATAACAAAATATGATGCCATAAAAATGAACATAACATTATTATCATCAAATCATTCAATTGATCGCAACGAATCCACTTGGCAGGGATAGATCATCTATTTGGGGTCTTTCTTGGGATCGTCATCGGTTGGTTTTGGCTTCCTGTGTTTACTATGTTCCTCATCATCAGAGAACAGTTCCTCAGCTTCATCCTGGTTGAGGGTGGCGGCCGGGGATGGCTGGTGGGCGAATGTCTTTCTCTCGTCATTCGGGTAAGCAGCGACCCACTCAGAGTAAGGAATATTCAAGCTGGTTTGATCCGGTTCGCTTGGCGAATTTTTATTAGCGTTTTGTGAAATTGTTGAGTAAATAGACATGGCCTAGAAAAAATGCACAAAATTGAAATTTTTTGTTTATATTTTAACCACCCTAAGTATTTGAGCGTACGTGATACGTTCACTTTGACTGTACCATTCTGCGCTATCCCGTATCACGTACTCGCTTGAAAAAAAGTAATGTACCTAAAATGTACAAACTGTTATGGATACGCGCGTGTGCCAACAACACTTGAGTACAGGTCTTCATAAATATGATAGTTTTACAAGGGACAGGCGAAGTGTGTTTCTCGGAAAATAACCCAAAGGTAGGGCGGTTAACACCCACCGAACAAGTAAAGATAAGTGGATACATATAAGGATTAATTGTATCTCAAAAGAGACGAAGATGTAAATTGTTTTCTGGGAACAGAATATGGTGGCCGAGGCGCTTACAGGACTTATGACCTGTCATTGGTTGGGTTGAGCGATCGCATTATGTTTAACAACATTCCCCATTCCGCCTTTCTTATGACCACCACCTCTGACAAATTTTTGGAACTTGTATATATGCTTACTTTACACACGCTTATCTTTACATTTTTAAGTTCACTCTACACTAGCGTCATCTATTAAGATTGTTTTACTAGCTCTTACATATGAATCATCATCCTTTTAAAGATATTTAGTAAATATAAAATAATTTGAAATAAAAGTCGGCACATATTAAAAAGAAAATAAATTACCTGTCCTACTAGATTAGTAATGTCCCCTGCGTTAGCCGGAAGGATGAGAGTGTTGTTGGTGCGAGCCAGTTTGTTGAATGCTTGCACGTATTGTTCTGCGATTGATAATGTGGCTGCATCTTTACCGATCTGAAAAATAAACCGTGTGACAATAAATGAAATCAAACCCAGCCCAAACTAATGGTTTGTTTCGAAACAGGTATTGCAGCTGCCAACACCGTACCTACAAATTGATAATATATTCTTGTAACTTCTGATGGGCTTGTTAAATATATAATACTGTGAACAGAAACTAAGGTGAATTTATTTATACAATGAAAAATCTTTCATGCAAATTTTTCTTGCGTTTTTTCCAATCAACAGTCATAGAAGTCTTTTTCCGGGATGGCCTAAACATTCGTTGATTCGGCTTTTATTTCCTCAATCGAGTCAAAACGATGTCCCCGGAGCGGTTTTTTGAGTTTATTGAATAGCCAGAAGTCGCACGGTGCTAAATCAGGCGAATACGGTGGGTGTGAAATGATATGGGTCGAGTTTTTTGGGAAAATGTTCTCGAAGAACCAATGCAATGTGTGATGGTGCATTATCATGGTGCAAATACCAAGAACTGTCTTCTCAGAATTTTGGCCTCTTGAGGCGAATAGGTTCACGCAAATGACGCATAACACTCAAATAACATTCCTTGATAATAGTTTGGTAAATATTTGTGCTGTATGAAACATGTTTGTGAAAAGTGCAAAATGGTGTCGTGAAAACAATGTTTTCCAAAAGTTATTCAAGTTGTTGCTAAAGACCTGCCGAGTGAGTGCTCCGGCCACAATCTTGAGCCCTTGTGCTCGGGCCTCGGCTACGGAGAGCATAGCTTCAGCCTCTCCCTGAGCTCTGTTGATTTGTTCTTGTTTTTCAGCCTCTGAAAAGACGAAATACAGTTAAAAGAGTTATACAGTTACCACGTTCAGGTCAGAAATAAGATTATAAAAATTACGTCAAGAAATAAAAAATATAAACAGATGAAAACATTACTTTGTTTTAACACCATTTTTTTTAAACTACCAACCGGTTTTGCTCCAAGTGAAGCTTCATTAGGAAAACAAAACAAACTAAATAATTAACCCATTGCAACACAAAGCCGTCCAAGGTCACTTTGTCGCTGACTCACAATGCCGGCGGTTCGCCGGTTTGTCTTTGAAGTGATTTTTTTTACATAAAAACTGAATGAAAATAATTTTATTCTTATAAATGACATCAATAAGTATATTTCGGTTATTAATTTCATAATAAAATATAATAATCACAGTTGATTTCACAATATTTATTACAAAATATTAGGATATTTTAACATCTGTCAATACCTACAAAATGGCAGAACGCACTCGTAAACAAACTCGTCGCGTTTGTAATATTCCATCAAATGATAATGAAATACAGCGAATACTTTTGGAAGGTGGCTTCTTTTATAAATCATGGTTTCGATCTATCAGATTCGTCATTTCTCATTAGTGTAGCGAAAGCCGATATATCAGATTTCGGCAACCAAAGGGTTATAATATTTTATTTCCCTCCTCCATTTTTGAGTTCATATTTCTCAACATGTTTTGAAGGTATTATACCTTCGTCATCGGGAGAAGAATATAAAGTTTATATCGTTCTCCCGATGATGAAGGTAAACATGTCAAGAAAAGTAAACTCAAAAGTGGTAAAAACAGGGTTTTAATTTTGGAATTTCACAATATTAACGTCTTCAGTTTATTACAAATTAAAACAAACCTGATCCCAAAATTCTTGCCCTCCGTTTTCCCTCTGCAACATTGATATCAGCTTCCCTTATTCCCTCCGACTCCAAAACTGTGGCTCGCTTCTTTCTCTCTGCCTCCACCTGCATCTGCATAGCCTCCTGCACTCTGCTGGGCAGTTTTATATCCCCTGGAAAAATATATGTCATTGAATTTAGATTCAAGGTTTAGAATTTAGATTCAATATCTCTCAAAAGCAGATTAATTTAGATCATATTTTTTAATTGATCATTTACCAAGTACACGGTTTTAATACCTCCCAACTGGGGTAACCCGTTTAATGGCATATAACAATAAACAGAACAATATTCCAAATAATCCAGAAACATTTTCGGGCATGAGCATTGTGTGCATTTCAAATTATTTTCAGAGAGAATCGAAGTATTCTCCTCTTGCTCTCATGTATTCAAAATTCAATTTCTGTACTCTTTCGTGATGAGATCCGGTTTTTATATTATGATACAAGCAGTGGCGGTACTCTAATAGAAGCCCAGAAGCCCGGCTTGCCTAAGAAATTTTGAATCAAAACCCTCAAATCTAAGTCATCATGCCCCCGCATAAACCAACAACCCACCAAATCACCTACCACAATAACGTTCCCATCAGACGTAAGGGGAATAACCACAAGAACTGAACCTCTGTAAGCAAGAAGAGGTTTTGATTCAAAATTTCTTACGCAAGCCGGGTTTCTGGGCTTCTATGGGAGTACCGCCACTGGATACAAGGGAGTGAGAGATGAGGTTCGCAACCCATCACACCGCGTCTACCGCGGGGTGAAAAGAGAAGGTGGAGTGCCGCATCAGTAAAAGTGTGACAGTCCATTCTTTTTGCCTACCCTTTCGGGGAGACGGCGTGATGGTTAGTTAGTTAGTTAGTTAGTTAGAGAGTGAGAGAGAAATACTTCAAGGCTTATTTTGCACATGCCTGTGAACAAGCGACAGCGAAATTGTGTTCATTCAAAATTATTTTCAGAGAGAATCGAAGTATTCCTCTCTTGTTCTCTTGTATTCAAAGTTAAATTTTCGTATTTTTTCTTTGATGCCAACTGTACAGGTTTTTGTCTATTTAAATTATGATGTATATGCCATACTGGTATGAAGCCGGGTTCAAATCAAATCATTTTATTTCATCAACAGACATTACAAAATTTATTTTTAAGGCATCTATTGAGAACAGGTAAAATAATATATTATATATAGTATACTACCAGAAACGCATAAGAGATGGTTCAACATTAGGAAGACATGATACTCTCCAGAATTAAGAGTATTTGCCTTCTGAACGTACTTTCACTAACATGAAAGACGTCGATCTCCGACGTCTTTCAGCCTCATTATAAATAATCATAAGCTGTTAATAATTCTAATACAATACTAGTGGTAAATGCTTTGACCCGAAGGTCCCGGGTTTGATTTCAGGCGATGCAGTGTGATTGTCACACTGTCTTTGGACTGGTGTAGAATTCATGTGATAATAAAATGGTGATAGATTAACTAATTATCACACATCACGAGAATCAATATGATAGCTATACCGATTTGGCTCGCGCTGTAATTATCTACAGAGTGATTCAACAAAATAATAATAAGAATATTAATACATAAATCTCCGGTATTAATAAAAGAAAAACCCATTCTTAATGAATGTTATCTTTACAATTGAAATTGTAAATATATAGAACTTTTATGGTGATATTTGTTATTTCGAATTAAACCAGATTACAGAAGAAAGACTTACTAATTTCATATCTTAGACACGTTATTCCCCAGGCCTCGCTGGCTTTGTTAATAGATTCTACAATGGAAACATTCAGAGATTCTCTTTCCCGGAAGACTTTGTCGAGAGAAATCTTTCCTAGTTCACTCCTCATCGTTGTTTGAGCCAGCTGAGTGATGGCGAATTCCGGATCCTCCACGCCGTAGGATGCTGAAATTATTTTAAAATTGTTGTCCAGATTAATTATTGTATAAATCAATGTATTATAATAAATGGATCTAGAGCAGCAATTCTCAAACTTTTTGAAGATAATCAAATGATTTAACTGAAATCTAATTGTATCTCTATAGAGACGAAGATGCAAACTGGAAACTGAATATGGTTGATCAAGGTGTTTACAGGACTTATGACTGTCATTGGTTGGGTTAAGCGCACGCTTTATGTAATTACAACATTCCCCATTCCACCTATTTCTTTATGACCATGTAAGACAAATTTTTGGAGGTTGTATATATGCTGTCTTACATGGTCATAAAGAAATAGGTGGAATGGGGAATGTTGTAATTACATAAAGCGTGCGCTTAACCCAACCAATGACAGGTCATAAGTCCCGTAAACACCTTGATCAACCATATTCAGTTTCCAGTTTGCATCTTCGTCTCTATTGAGATACAATTAAATTTCATGAATTAATCACCCACCATGGGTGAAATCCAGTATTCGTATAGAAGTATAAGTATACATTCACAAAAAATAACTGAAATCTCTTGATGGAAGTTCATTTTAAATGATAATTAAATAAAACTATGTTTTTTTTATAACTACTTCCACATTTGACTTCGCTTTCGAAATAAAGACAAATGCGAAAGTATTCAAACTTTTAATTATTAATCAAACTTTTTTGGTGACGAGCCCTAAAATAAGCAAAATCTGGTTTCATGTTCATTATCTAGGCAAAGACCTGGTGGGGGGAGCTGATCTGCGGGAAGAAATACAAGCCCAAGTAAACAAGGCAGCTGCAATCTCTGGCGCTCTAACGTTACTAAAAGGCGGTCACATTCGAAGCCGGAATAATCGACGTGCGTGCCTGGTACGATGTATGAATGTAGAGGAAGCCTGAGAGGTATGCCAGGACAGAGCATTGTGGCGACCCATCCTCTCTGCCTACCCCTCCGGTGAAATGGCGTGATGGTTAGTTAGTTTTTGGTACTACGATGTTTTTTAAAATAGAGAGAAACCAAATTATGAAAGGATCACTGCGTTGGTTTGGAAATATGAAACGCATGGATAAAGAAAGAATGGTTAAATAAGTATACAAGTCACAAATGCAATTATTATGTTTTTATTAAAAATATGAAAAAAACACGTTATGTTGATTAATTATTAAAAGTATATGCAAGTTATATTGGGGAACGGTTGGAGGTCATTTATCAAAGATAAGGATATTTTAAAGGGAAAAGTAAAATACAAAATGTAATTCTTATTTGTCAAGACTTACCAAGATACGCATTGACTATTCGCAAGTAAAGAACTCCATCGATATTGAGCGTGACATTATCAGCTGTGATGGCGCTTTGTTTTGGGACATCTATGGCGATTTCTTTAAGGCTTTGGACATATTTGATACGATCTACTATTGGCAGTAACAGATTTAATCCCGGTTCCAAAATTCTATGGAACTTTCCCATTCTCTCCACTATCCAAGCCTAAAAAAGGAATTTAATTTAATTAAAATTTTCATATGAAGCACTCACTTTGTGAACCATCAAATCTGCAACAACAAAAACAAACCATCACGCCGTTTCTCTTCCGACTTCTAACATGACCAACCTTTAAAATTGGATTAATTTGGTCATGACATGTTTTCCTCAGTCTGGCTTGACTCCTTACTTCATTTACATCATTAATGTATACATTTTTAACCATTCTTTCTTCACCCATGCTCTCCATATGTCCGAACCAACGCAGCGATCCTTTTATAATTTTTTTCATAATACCTTCTTTCCTTCTACATTCCTTTCTAATATCAGCATTTGAGATTCTGTCGTACAACATTCTACCACACATACGTTTTAGGGACCTCATCTCTACCACATTTATTCTGCTCTCATCTTTCTTCTGCCAGTTCTATGCTTCGCTTCCATACATAAGGGTTGGGACCAGAACTCCATTGTGAATGGCGCCGCATGTAAAATAAATATATAAGATTCCGAAAGCATTACAAAATGTAGTCATACTGGATATATTAGTCAAACAAAATATTTACATATGTATGTATTTTTACTAATTTGCATGATAAATGAATAATTAAGTCGTTTAGGGGCTCCAATATATAAAAAAAAATTTAATCAATTTCGCGGTCATAAATTTTACCTCCTGTTGTGGAACAAACATGATCATGGTGTTGATTGGTGTGGAAGATCTGTATCTTGCAGCAATAACAAACGTCGAGCTATTTGCCGTAAACGCTTTCAAATTATTCTGCAAAATAAAAATTATTTGTAATTGTGCAATCAAGTAAGTAATAGAGAGGCATCGGAAATACACACCGAGAAATTACCTTTGTTAAATTGGCTGATGCCAAAATTATTCTCGTACGTGATAACATGATTTAGGATAAATGAAAATATTAAAATTTAATTATTTGTTATTTTATTATAACCACACGATGATAGCGAAAAGCCGCATTGACATTTAAAAGCCAAATGTTGCCATATTAAAAAAAACGCGGATTTCTGACTTAAAATTGTTTATACTTACACGTATTATTTTTTCTTAAGATGTAATAATATGCGATTCGAAAAGATAATGTACATTCTAATAATTCGTACATAGTTAAATAATTAAGGTTAATAATACTTAATACGTGGAATCGTGGATTATGAATATCAATATATCCGAGTGTATTATCAAACAAGTACATTTTTAAGTTCACTTTCCTAACCCAGACAATGGCAATGTATCATTCGTAACACTTTTTTTTATTACTTTGTAAGATACCCATATAAAATAATAAGCTTCTAAGTAAGATAAATTAACGTGTTTTAAAAAATACATCCGGTGTCATGTAAATAAAGTATTTGACTCATGTTCAAAAGGTGTAGGTTTAATCATGGTTATAAAAATATTATTTATTACTAAAGTAAAAATTAAAGCTTGGTTATCAATTGATTTCAAAGTATTTAAATATTCAACGAAAAGCGTCAAATAATTCAAGAAGAATGTGCAGGGTGATTGATCAAATTAAGAATATTTTAATGAGTAAATTGGTAAAAAGCAACTTATGGGAAATAATGCGCCTTTGTGTTTATTGACTGTTTTACTTATTGATAGTTTTATAGATGATAACATTTAGTAACTGTCTTAATTCAATGTTTTGTCGATTCATGTAATTTGCCCATTTTTTCACTTACTTGTGTAGTGCATGTGATTTTTTTTATAAAATCGCCTTGAATAAAATGATTAAAATGTAGGATGTTTTCTTCTAGTATTTCCTAATGTGGAGAGATAGTTAAAGCTTGTGTATTGATAATGAATGCCTATTATGTTCACTAATTAAGAAATAATAAAAAAATATTTATGACCAACAGTTATTTTTAAATTAGTTTTTAAAACACCTGAACTCGATAAATGAAAATAACTTAAATTAATCGCAAAAATGGTTAATTTTTGCATAGTGACTTACATAACATAATTCATCGGAAATAACTTCCTACACAACCTCCGCATTGAGGTTCGCAACCCATCACACCGCGTCTCTCGCGGGGGCGAAAAGAGAAGGATGGAGTGGCGCACCGGTTAAAGTGTGGCAGTCCATTCTTTCTGTCTACCCTTTCGGGGAGACGGCGTGATGGTTAGTTAGTTTTGATTTTTCTCGGAAAAAAACAATTGTGGGTGTGACTAATATTCGCAATGATTAATGATATTATAAAATGTTAAAATTCAAAGAAATTCGTTGTTTTTACGTAACTATTTCAAATATCTGGTGTCCCGGCTAATCATGTTTGGAAGTTCTCATTGTTTTGATTGTTACTGGAATTTTGAAAAAGAACCACAAACACAAAGATGTCCTTACACAGTAAAAGTTAATTCCTTTTCCTTTCGACATAGTAGTGACTTTCTAATCCCTGAGTATTTTAGCAGTGGGCACTACTTATACCCGGGAACCAATCAGTAAGCTTTCTATTACTAATTTAGGAGATATAACACACGCTATTGGAAATATTCTCTCTGAAGTGAATAACCTATCCTATCCTAACATGCTTCCTAAATTTAACATGCTTTTCCAATAAGTGAATAACCTATTCTATCCTAACATGCTTCTCCAATTTTTCACTTCATTCTAATAGCAAGTCATTTTTTCAACATCTAACCACAAGAGTAGGTATACCGGTCTTCCTTGATTTCGCACCCTATTACACATTAACGAAGAATACAATTTTTATTTAATTTAATTGATTCTTTTCATGTGATCAAACCATCTTATTTATTTATTTAATAAAGTTATAAAAAAATAAGGAACATTGTACAACTTATAAAACAATATTTTATAAACAATTAATAATATAAAAATCGCAAACGAGAAAAACAACAAAAACATTAAATATCGGTACTTAGAACATATTGAAATCATTTTCGACGAAAGATCGCAAGAGAACCGGCATCTCTTACATCATTTGACAATTCATTATATAATTTAAATCCTCTATAAAAAACACTTTTCTCTGTACTTTCAAGTCTGGGTCTCCGGAGTCGGAATCTATCACGACCTCTCGTCAAATAGTCGTGTATTTCATAACTGTATGCTACATTTTTAGTTAGATATGCAGGCACCATGTTACCCTTAATTTTAGACACAAAAATCAAAGTGTTGTAAAGAACTAGTTTTCTTAAATTACATTTTTTAAATTTGTTTATTGATCAGTCTTAATAATTTTATTCATAAATCTTTCATCTTCACCATAGAAGTATTATTGTCATCACAATCAAAACTTGTAATTATATCATCAAATATTTTTTTCTTTGTTAATAATTTAAAATTATAGGAATTTCACGATTTTATAATGTAATTAATCTATAAGTTAGTTTCCTCTATTCCTTTTTTTACATAATTATTAAGAATATAATAAATATTTGTTAGTTTAAACTGTTTAATTATGTTAGTGAATGATGTTATTTTTAAATGTAATAATTGTTTGTATATAAATATGTAACCTTAATGTATTATTACTTGTATGACACACAACACTCCATGGTGAATGTATCAAATAAAAAAAAAAAAACTTTCACCTGTCATAATTTGTTTTCATTTATCGGAGTATGACATTTTGTTACAAATTAGTCGAAAGGGTTTTATTTTTACACCATTTATTCCATTTTCATTTCAGTATTGACGGTGAAAATGGGGGAACCGCTGGACTCATACGAAAGAAAGGTGCTGTAACGAATTTGTGGACCCTTGAGAGATTTATGTGTTAAGTGTTACGAATGATGAGCTGTACTCCTTGTACCAGACCGCTAACATCTCTATGCACATAAAGCTTCTACGATTGAGATGGAGGGGGCATGTGCAGAGGATGCCGAACTCAAGGTTCCACAAACACATTATGCCTGGACACCCGGGCGAAAAGAGAAGGGTGGGAAGACAATGGCTGAGGTGAGAGGACGAAATAAAGTGGGGTGCGGCACAACTTCTTCGGGTACCGAACTGGAGGACGAGTGCTGAGGATAGGGACTGCTGGAGGCGAAAGTTGACGGAGGTGTGCGACTGTGTGGAGGCGAAAGTTGACGCCAAGTTTCGTGGACTGACAAGCTTTCATTCTTGAAATATCAGCATTAGTATTACACTTTTCCTATGATTAATTATACATGTGACTTCTTATGCTAGTTCGCACTTAAGTATTTCTTTGCAGAGTTTTCAATGATCAAGACAAGGGAGATTATAACGTCAAGATACGTAATCACATAATCGATTTATCTGTTAGAATTTAGGATCAACGCGAGATAAAATCATAATATATGACATTTGACGTCGGTATACCTTTACGCAATTCTAGTATATTACACAATTCTATTATTAATATTATCTAACTTCAAATATACAGTAAAGAGTAAATAACTCATTAAGCATTTGAATTGAGATTAATTACATTTGGACTTTAATCAATACGAAATACTTTATTATTTAAAATACAACTCTATTTCCCCTCCATTTCGATAATTTTTTAAAAGTTTAAAACATTTAGTTACGGTTCATTCTTAATTTAGATGTATTTTTAGAGGTTTGCTTTTTAAACTAGCAACATTATTTCTACAGACTATCAATTTGACAGATGGCAGTTGATTTGTAGTCGGTACGTTTTGCCATTTTACCATGAACAGCAAATTTATTTTGAAAATCATGGTTTCGCCGTTTTATTGCCGATTTACGGCCTCAGTTGCTCGATAAAGTTGTTGAAAATTGGACTTCACGATTGCCCTTCATTCGAGCTAACAGTGGTAATTATATGCCCAAAATCATATTTAAACAAAAATGGCATTAAATTATCTATTAAATAAAGCCAATATCATAGACTTTAATGTGTTTTTTTTTGTCATTTTTAATTTGTATACCTCTAAAAAAACTCCCTTTATTATGTATTACCTTCTTCTCTTTGTATCGTGTCAGGTACCCCGTCGTTGACAATTACTTGAAAGTAATTGAATCCTCTTCAAAGTGACAACTTGGAGAATGATATCCAAAGTGGTTTCCCCTTGCCTACTCTGAAGGATTTTCTATTTTTAACATAACGAAGAAGGACAAGGAAGTTAGATGCATTAAATACAGTAGTACCTATTCCTCTTAACCGATCTTCGGATTAACTGGTCTATCATTTAATAAATAACATGTGTCTCATACATTGATTGTTTGGGGGAATTTCTTGGTAAATAAAATAAACCTGCAGACATTTCAATTAAAATATGTTGAGCAGCAACAAGATTGGACGTGATGAATATACGAAAATGACCTGGCTTTAATAAAAGTCAAATGATTTAATGATGAATGTCGGAAAGTCAAAAGTGATGGTTTTTGAAAGGGAAGAGCAAATGACAGTTTGTAACGTAAGTGTGAACGAAGATAACTTGGAGCAGGTGAGTGAATTTATGTATTTAGGTAGCATGTTCGCAGCGGATGGCCGAACGGATAGTGACGTCGAAAGAAGGGTTGGTGCGGGTAACAAAGGAGCTTTAAAATAGTTATTGGAAACAATAATTTTATCAATGAAAGCAAAAACGGTCGTTCACAATGGAGTTCTGGTCCCAACCCTAATGTATGGAAGCGAAGCATGGAACTGGCAAAAGAAGGGTGAGAGCAGAATAAATGCGGTAGAGATGAGGTCCCTAAGACGTATGTGTAGTAGAACGATGTACGACAGAATCTCAAATGCTCAAATAAGAAAGGAATGTAGAGCGGAATAAGGTATTATGAACAAAATTATGAAAGGATCGCTGCGTTGGTTCGGACACATGGAGCGCATGGATGGAGAAAGAGTTGTTAAGAAAGTATACGTTAATGATGTAAATGGAGTACGGAGTCGAGCCAGACCGAAGAAAACATGTCATGACCCAATTAATCAAATTTTAAAAGTTTGTCATGTTAGAAGTCGGAAGAATCGACGTGTGCGTGTATGACTTGTATGAATGTGGAGGAAAAAAGAGAGGTGTGCCAGGATAGAGGAGTGTGGCGGTCCATTCTCTTTGCCTACTCCTCCGGGGAAACGGCGTGATGGTTTGTTTGCAAAAAATAACAGTTTTTTTCAAACATCATTGTACAATATGTTACATTACATTTTTAAAAATGTATGTAACTTCGTAATGCTTCATTTTTTCGTGTTTGTTTATAGTACACACAATGAAATAAGTTGCAATGACATCAGACAAAATATGTGGGATGTTTTTGATTGGTTCTATTTTTCTCGAGAATCACGGATCAACCGATCAAACGGGTAATCGCCCGGTCCCGACTAGGGAGATTAAGAAGGGTTACACTGTATTGTGTAATATTGATTCAGTTTACAATCATATATTTTATATGTGAAGCTTTTTGTGTTTATAAATAGGTGCCTTCGCTCAATATTCAAAATCTATTGGACCCAAACAGTGTCAAATGCCGTTCTCTGGACCATGGCAGGCGAAAAGCCAATTAGAGAACAAGTCGCTAGACGCAAATGGCAGTGGATCGGTCACACTCTGATATATGTTTTAACTCTTAGCATGCTTAAAACAATATGTTGTTGTTACAAAACCATTGGGATATTATGTTAACGACGACCGCCATTACATAAAATGCGTGAAGTAAAATAATTTCTGTGTGATAAAATAGTGCATCTAGTTCGTACGAATGAGTAAGAGAGAAAAATATAGAAAACATCCAGTAGACGGTCCAGTTGGCATTTTACCATGTGAAACAATAAAGTTATTTTTTTAAATTATGGATGGTATTCATGCTAGTATTTAGAAAAACACCATAGCAGTCAAATAGTGAGGTTTCTCAGACGGAACGGAGACGAAACCCAGCCTACATCGCTCAGGGCGCACTAGACTGGTCCCTGGAAAGAGAAAGCGAGGCAGACCTAGAGCCACTTGGAGAAGAGCCCTGCAGGACGAGGTTAAGGCAGCAGGCTTCACTTGGGATGATGTTATGCATCAGGCATGCGATAGAGTCGGGTGGAGAAGGTTCCTTGAGGCCCTATGCACCACGGAGGTGTGACAGGACAAAAAGAAGATATGTGTAGTTTTTTGTAATCTTTAGTGCATTATTATAAACCGATACATCATATAGAAATGAAGACTTGTTTTATATCACGTGTTAATGAAATGCAATTCAGGGAAGTTCATTAGATTTTTAATGATAACAATGTTTATTGTATGACGCGGTGGTCTTAAATAAGAATCTCCAGACATCGATGAGAGGGTATAACCCATTCTTATTATGTATCTTGGCTTAATTTGTATTATATCATTGCGATTAACTGGGATGAAAACATGAAATAATTGATTACATTTTAAACGATTTATCAACGGCTTTCGGCGAATTTTGTAACGTACCAAAAAAATGATGGAGCAACTTTTCGGTGTGGATGAGACCGCAATTTTGTTAATTTATTTTTCTTATATATTTAGTATTGCATTTAAACGGCCGTAACGTTGAAAGGGTGGAAAAATTTAAATACCTCGGCAGCATACTAACGCAATCTCTTGACCCAGATATAGAGATAAAATGCAGAATTGAGGCACCAAGAGACAACATAAAATGCAGATAGAACAGGTCAGGACCTTCAAGTATGGTGGGAGGAGCTGATCTGCGGGAAGAAATACAAGTCCAAGTAAACAAGACAGCTGCAATCTCTGGGGCTCTAAAATCCACAATATGGAAAAACAAAGACAGTATGTAATAAAATTTGTTCAATTCATATATTATGTAAATAAACTCGTATGTGTCAATAGCAAAGCGTTGCCAAATAGTTAGCAATAAATAAATAATTTATCGGCTAGTAATAATCAAGTAATTCATGGCCAACTGCAGCATATCGTACATCTTGTTCAATGTTGTTGAACGATAGATGTGTCATTAAATTCGCTATTAAAATAATCGAGATGATAATCTCCGTACGTGCCTAAACTGAAGGTGGATCCGATAAAGAGGAATTTGTTCATCGAATCTCTTAAGTAATTGTCTGCTGGTACACGCGATATGTACTCGGTCTCATATCTAAATAAATACAAATAAATAAACACATTCTTTTGTTAACCCTATCCGCATAATTTGAATATATATTTTTATAAATAAAAACGAAAAACAAAAATGTTGTTCGAACTTCTTCTACGAAGAACAAGCACATGCGTATCGACAGCAAGATCAGAATTTATAAAACATGCGTGCGACCTATCATGACGTACGCTCTAGAGACGCGGGAAAAAATTAATTTATTGAAAATAATTAAAACAGTTTTTTCCACTTCAGTTTATAGTTATTTAATTATCGAAGGTATAATACCTTCATCATCATGTTTAAACCATTTTCTTCGATGATGAAGGTATAATACCTTCAAATTATGTCAAGTTAAATAGACTCAATGTGCATTTTGTATGAGGTTAATGGAAAACAACGTGGAAAAATAGAAATTAAATAAAAAATATCTTAAATAAATCATTTAAGAATTTTTTTTTGTAAGCGATTTATGCAAAAATGATACACGATTTTTTAAGGAGTTAGATGTTTCTTCATTAAATTAAGGCATTAACACTGGAAATGCAGAATGTCGATTTTATATGAATTAAAACACTGTTTTTTCCACTATTGAGATTATTTCTCTCGAGATGTTTCGAAGGTTTTATACCTTCATCATCGGAAGAACGATATAAACCTACCAAAAATATTTTAAACAAAATAAAATATTTTAAACAAAATAAAATATTTTAAACAAAATAAAATATTTTAAACAAAATAAAATATTTTTTGAATGTATACTTATACTTGTATACGAATACTGGACTTCACCCATTGCGGGTTGTCAATTCATGATTTAATTGTATCTCAATAGAGAGGAAGATGCAAAATGGAAACTGAATATGGTTGATCAAGGTGTTTACAGGACTTATGGCCTGTCATTGGTTGGGTTAAGTGCACACTTTATGTAATTACAACATTCCCCATTTCCACCTTTCTAATGACCATGTCTGACAAATTTTTGGAAGTTGTATATATGTTAAAGTACAACGGCAGAATTCACATGTCAGTTTCAATGCGCCATCTATGAAGATTTTGATTATATATGTTAATCTTTTTTTAAGATTAATCTATATAATCCACATACTTACGCCATCTATGGAGATTTATCTTTATTAAGCATTAAGCAGAACATCTTTTTAACACAATGTGAATTCTTAAAAAATCGCTATTTTGGAATTTTATTATTAGTTTATATCGTTCTCCTGGTGTGAAGGTATAAAACCTTCAAAACACGTCGAAAAAATAAATTCTTCTTCCCTTCTTCTTCAGATCTGACGATCTGTGACAAAGAAATCATGTCTCGTCGGATGATGAGATCCAGCTGTCCCTCCATCTCTTAGGCGGTCTTTCAGGTGGGCGGTGGCCGGGGGGTTTCAGTAGCGGCTGTATATGCAAGTTTGTCACCATTCATTCGGGCTATATGGTCCCTCCAGTATCTTCTTCTGGATCTACTCCACTGAACGATATCCTCTATTTCGCAAGTTTTTCTTATGTCTACGATGCGAACACGATCTCGGAGGGTTTTTCCAGTAATTGATCTTAGGACCTTCATCTTCGATGTTCTTAGTAGTCCCTTGGTTCGCACAGTGTCGGCCCGCGTCTCTACAGCGTACGTCATGATAGGTCGCACGCATGTTTTATTCTGATCTTACTGTCGATACGCATGTTCTTGTTCTTCCAGACCAGATTCTTCAGGCATCCTGACACGGCAGAGTCTTTACTGACTTGTTCTCGTACTTCGGTAAAGGCCATTTTGGCTGCAGATCTCTACTCCCAAATATCTGAAACTCATTACTAAATTCAAATGTGGAAAAAACGGTGTTATAATTCTTAAAAATAATTAAATGTTGATCGAATAAAATCATTTGTTGATTTAATTCTTTAATAAGATTTTTTTCTTTTAATGGTTCAGTACCTACCTCGCGAATGTTCCTCCTTGTGTCTTCACAGATCGGCATATTTCAATAACAAATAAAATTACTCATAATACGTAATTAAAACCTATCATGATCATCGATCCATATATCCGTGAGTATATCGATGTATCTTTAACATTAATAAGTTGTTTTCGATTCTTCGCACGTCACTAATTGTCTTAAAACCGCATATACCTTGCTAACCCTCGGAGACGCTCTCAAGTTATGTGCAAAGATTATAAAAGCCGGAGACAGTACCATTAAAACGCCAAAAATAATTGTTTTGCAGATGGTTAACGGCTGCCCAGGGATAATAATCACTTCCGTATAAGCAATTTCTTATTATATAACAAACACTCTGAGGACTTACTTATTTTTTCTTGATCAATGGTGTAAAATTCCATATTAAATAGTTAATACGAATGAAAACACCCGCTACCCCGACACCCAGACTTTTCTTTCCTGACATATTTCTCTCGCTTCCTCAACATGCTTCCTCATGTTAGTGAAAGTACGTTCAGGGGGCAAATACTGTTGACTTTAGAAAGTATCTTGTCTTCCTAATGTCGAACCATCTCTAATGCGTTCCTGGTACTTTGTTGTATTTTTATAATATTTTACCTGTACTTAATAGATGCCTTAAACCTTTTCCTGTTTGTAATGTCTATTGAGTTAATAAACTGATTTGATTTGATTTGATTTGAACATTCATTCATCGTGTCATGAACGCACGTCGATTTCTCTGACTCCTCACGTGGCCGACTTTCAATATTTGATTAATTTGATCGTGCCACGTATTAAGATGGTTTGGACGCATGGAAAGAATAAATGAAGAAAGAATGGTAATTTTTTTAAATGTTAACGATGTAAATGGAACTAGAAATAGTAAAAGACCAAGGAAAACGTGGCACGATCAAATATTGAATGTCGGCCACGTGAAGAGTCAGAAAAATCGACGCGCGTGCATGACACGATTTATGAATGTTGAGGAAGCGAGAGAAATATGCCAGGAAAGAAAAGTGTGGCAGTCGATTCTTTCTGCCTACCCCTTCGGGAGACGGCGTGATGGTTAGATAGTTAGTTATAATATAATATATTGTTGAAAGTAAGACAAGGATGTTCAAGAATGAATTGCATAAACAATAAATATTTGATTCAATTTGATAAACAATTTGAAAGTTCGAGATCATACATATTAACGGCATATTTTTAGAATTACAATTGACTGCGGATTTGCTGACAAATTATTGTTCAATTTTATCATTACGTGCAAATCAGTAGCGAAAAGATTCACGTAGAGATGTCGGCCGATCACTTATGTTCCTGACTAGATAATCTAATCCTACTTATAGGTATTTAAAAATTAATCTATGTAGTACCTGCTTTTGGCTATCTGGTAATTTTTCTTCAGGGCGATACTATAAATACAAAACAGAATACGGACGGCTTTATTTCCTAACGAGTCATGCTAGAGAAACAATAAAACATATTTGATAATTAATTTTCAGTGTGGTTTAATTTGATATAAATTAGCATTGTGTTTTTGGTATCGTTTAAGTGATTTTAAGTGGTTTTAAAAGTCAAGATGGTTGTCGAAACTGGAAGAAGCCTGAGCACTAAGGATAACATTGAAAGTAATTTTTCAAAAGCGCCAAAAGCTCCATCAGAATCGGCTTTGGCTGTGACGTGGAGAATAATTAACACGTTGAATCACGCAATTATAGCAATAGTCACATTTTATACTACCTGGTTGGCTTTCACAAATACCACCCTGGGGTTGTTCGAGTTACATATAGCTTTGCCGACGATTGGGGTAGGTTTTTCTACTTAATTTAAAAAAAAAACTACCATTGACTTAAATCGATGGTTTTAGAATTATTATTTTGTTGAATCGCCCTTAAGATCATGACAGCAACTGTCAAATCGATGTAAAAAAAATCGGGTGGTGGTGTAGGGGATAGAACACTTCTGATCAAGGGGACTTGGGTTCGAGCCTGGACACTACCAGATTCCTTCTTCATAATAATGAGCTATTTTCTGCTATATATATATATATATATATATATATATATATATATATATATATATATATATATATATATATATATATATATATATATATATATATATATATATATATATATATATATATATATATATATATATATATATATATATATATATATATATATCTAACTAACTAACTAACCATCACGCCGTCTCCCCGAAAGGGTAGGCAGAAAGAATGGACTGCCACACTTTAATCGATGCGGCACTCCATCCTTCTCTTTTCGCCATCGCGAGAGACGCGGTGTGATGGGTAGCGAACCTCATCGCCACCAAAAGGCATCTCCCGCGCACACTTCGATCGTTCAACGACTACATAATAAATCTAAAACAAATTTTCTGAAATACAATGATATGAAATGAAATAACAAATAAAAATAATTTAACACATATTGTTATTTTAAATGGTGCACTTGTCGTCAGCTGGGCGATCCGGACATTTGTGTTTATTTAATTTTTATTCCACGTTATCCACTGTTTTTTTTTTAATTTACTGTAATTAGGCACTTAAAACAATCCAACACCAGCAAGAACTTTAAAATATTATTGAAGAATTTATTCAAATTGTCATTGGAACAAATGAAAATTTTATTTTTACACTTGTCAAAATTATTTTTATAAACGAAAAAACTTATATAATTTTAACACCAAAACATTAAAAACGTATTTTTTGTCACAAATTACTATCATAAAGAGTGGCAATAATAAAATTGACCAAAACAATTCACTTATACATGAAATATCTCCAAATTGACGGGAGCACCATATGAACCAAACCAAATTTTCAAAATCAGAACCAATATATATATATATATATATATATATATGTATATGTATATATATATATATATATATATATATATATATATATATATATATATATATATATACATATATATATATATATATATATATATATATATACATATATATATATACTATCATAGTGATTCTCGTGACATGTGATAGGTGGCTTATATATCGCCATTTTATTGTCACGAGAAATCTACACCAGACCAATGACAGTGTGACAATCACACTGCCTTCGCCGGGAATCGAACCCGGAACCTTCGGGGTGGCAGTCAATGCACTTACCACTCGGCCACGCAGGTCTTCTTTCCTTCTTCATAATAATGACCTTTTTATTGCTCCTATTTATACCATACGAGCAGTAAAAAGCTCATTATTATGACAAAGGAATCGGATTGTGTCCAGCCGTGAATCTAAGTCCTCTTGATTAGGAGCCAAATATTCTATCCTCTAGACCCATGGTTCCTAAACTTTTTTGTCCCATGGACCCCCTGCTGATTTATTTTATTTTTTGCAACCCCCTACTTTCGTAATATATTTTTTTCATACAAATTCACGTATTACTATAAAATGATATTTTGAAGCTGACACAGAGCAAAATTAGGCCAATATAAAAAAGCATCTGGAATTCGCTTTCGACATTTTTTTTGCTTCGTGATTCGATTTTCACAAATGAGCAAAAAAATAGGCCGCCAACTCAAAATATCTGTTATTATTTATTATAACTTCTAAAAATGTGTCACAATTTTTTTATTTTATAAAACCTTTCGCGGACCACCTGACGTTGTTCAGGGACCCCCAAATTATTTTTATTTTTTTCACGGACGCCCTCAATGATCTCAGGGACCCTGGGGGTCGGTACGGACCACTTTGGAAACCATTGCTCTAGACCTAGACCGCCACCTTACTTGATTTTATTTAATATACCCTATTTTAATGTGGCGTACATCCTACATTATATATTCGTAATTAAACTTTGACAAATTATTTATAACAACTAATCATCACGCCGTTTCCCCGGAGGGGTAGGCAGAGAGGATGGATCGCCACATAGTTCAATCCTGACATAACTCTCGCACCTCTTTTACATTCACATATCGTGACATGCATGGTCGTCGATTGTTCTTACTTCGAACATGCCCGCCTTTCAGCAATTGATTAATTTGGTCACGCCATGTCTTCCTTGGCCTTCCTCGACCTCTTTTTCCATTCACACTACTTGTATAAATCTTTTTAACCATTCTTCCCTTATCCATTCGTTCCATATGTCCAAACAATCTTAGTGACCCTTTCTTAATTTTATTTATCACGCATTCATCCGCCGTAGTGACCTCATTTATTCGGTATTTATCCTACTTTCATTCTTCTTCTGCCAACTCCAAGCTTCACTTCCATACATAAGGGTCGGCACTAAAATTCCATTGGGCACTGCCTCTTTGCTTAAGTCGATATATTTCTAATGGCGGTAAAAACTTAGAGTGCACCATTTATTTTGCTTCCAGCTCCAACCCTTCTCCCGATATCTTTCTCCATCTTCCATCTCTTATAAACATGCTTCCCGGATAAACAAATACGGTTTCTTGCTCTAATTTCTCACCGTTCGCAGTTATGCCACAATTCGTCATACATTATTCCTTTATTCCATTATTCCATTATTCCTCAAATACCATAACTTTAGACTTTGAGACGTTTATCACTATGTCATACTTATTGCATTCTTCGTACATTCTTGACACTAGGACTTGTAAATCGTCCATGTTGTCAGCGAATAAAACAGCGTCGTCTGCATTTAGCAAACAGCTGATGGACATATCGTTCATTTTCGCACCAGCGTTTATGCCATCTGATTCTTTCATATACGAGTACTTGTCCATGTATTGATTAAACAACCGCAGGGACATTACACAACCCCGTTTGACACCTTTTCTGATATCAAACCAAGAAGTGAAAGCCCTATGCCGAGACACTAGAGTACAAATTATTTATCACCGTCAAAAAAGGCTATTAGATATACTAACCACCATGCAGTCTCTCTGATGGGGTAGGCAGTAATAATGGATCAGCATTTTTTTTTCTGACTCGTTTCTTTCGTTTCTCAACATTCACACATCGTTTCATGCACGCACGTTGATTTCTCCGACTCCTCGCGTTGCCAACATTTAATATTTGATTGATTCAATCTTGTCATGTTTTCCTCGATTTCTCGTGAGTTATGCTCGTTTATTTAAAAATATATATATTTCATGTAAATTGTAATTAATTAATATCAAGTTACATTTCGAAATACATATGAACGTAAACTTATTTCGTTTACATATACTGTGAATAGTGGATTAAATATAATATTTTGAATATTGGAAAAATAACATATTTTTAATACTGGATTATATTTCAAATAGTAGATTAAATAGAATATTATTAATAATGGATAAAACAACATATTTTTAATAATATAACAAAAATTAATAATGTATTTAATAAAATATTTTAAACAGTAAATTCAATGAAATATTTCGAATAGTGGATTAAACAAAATATTTCGAATAGTAGATTAAAAACCAAATATTTTGAATTGTGAATAAGCAAAATATTTTGAAGAGTAGATTAGACAAAATATTTTGAATAGTGGAATAATTTTTTTTTTCGAATATTGGATTAAACAAAATATTTCGAATAGTGGATTAAACAAAATATTTTGAAGAGTGGATTAAACAAAATATTTCGAATAGTGGATTAAACGAAATATTTTGAATAGTGGATTAAACAAAAAATTTCGAATAGTGGATCATACAAAATATTTCGAATAGTGGATAAATAACATATTTTGAATGGTGGATTAAACAAAATATTTTGAATAGTGGATTAAACAAAATATTTCGAAGAGTGGACTAAACAAAAATTTTCGAATAGTGGATTGAACAAAATATTTTAAATAGTGGATTAAACAAACTATTTGGAAAACTAGATGAAATAAAATATTTTGAATAGTGGATTTAACAAAATATTTTGAGTAGTGGAATAAGCAAAATATTTTGAATAGTGGATTAAATAAAATAAAGCAAAATTGAATATTGGTGAAAACAAAATATTTTGAACCTTGAATTAATATTAAGACCCATTTTCAATATGTTTATATTTTAAGCAGAATCCTAATTTAATTACAATAATTTAAATAACATTTTCTATTAAACTTTACTCCACCCCCTTTCTAGAATATAAAACGATTTTGGATCAATCTATTGCTAAAATTCGTATCCTGAGAAGGATGAGTACTACTCGAAACACGTTTGTGAAGAGTGCAATTGTTGTGAAAATACTCGTACAACGTTTTTTAAAAATTATTCAGAAGAGCAGGCCACCATAAGTTATTTTTCTGGAGTTGGAAGATTACAACTACATAAGGGAGTACAACGACTTATGATATAATTTTTTTTTACAGTACCAGCTGCTCATGGCTGAGACGATTCTCAGCCTTTCCGGAGACAATTCTTGGACGAACAAGCTGCAGCCGACTACAAAGAGATATATCCATCTTGTTCTTGGGACTTTGGGGTCGGGTCTTGCACTGGCTGGCACTGCTTGTGCCATTGAATACAAGTCCCAGCACTTTAATTCTCCCCATGGAATCTTAGGTAAATTGTATATTCAAATCATTAAATACATAAAATAGAATAAAATAACGTGTTGATGGTTGTGGTTTTGTAAAACTCCATTATAATACGTGAATGTATCAAAAACGCGATTGTTTTCTTTTGATATATGGGGTGATTTTTAGAGGTATTCAATACATATTCAAAATGAAAAAAAAAATACATTAAAATAATGTTTATGTCTATGATATTGGCTTTATTTAATACATAAATTTATTGCTAAAATAAGATTTCGGGCATATCGGAAGCGCAATCGTGATTTCCAATTTTCGACAATTGTCGTCTTTGTGGATGCGTATTATCCACTAGAGTGTACGTGATGCAAAAACGATCCATGGTCTTCCGAATAACTTGCTCGGATGGACGATTATGTCGACCATAAAATGGACGCAGTGCACGATAAGTTTGGCAAACCGAACCATGATTTTCAAAATAAATTGGCACAATTTGCAAGCGCTATTCTGACGTGGGAAATATGTGGGAAATTCAAATATTCGTTGGTTCGGACATATGGAGCGCATGGAGGGAGAAAGAATGGTTAAGAAAGTATACGTTAATGATGTAAATGGAGTACGTGGTCGAGGCAGACCGAGGAAGACATAGCATAACCAAATTAAGTTCTGGTCCCAACCCTAATGTATGGAAGCGAAGTATGGAACTGGCATAAGAAGGGTGAGAACAGAATAAATGCGATAGAGATGAGCTCCCTAAGACGTATGTGTGGTAGAATGATATTGGACGGAATCCCAAATGCTGATATAAGAAAGGAATGTAGAGCGGAAGAAGGTATTATAAACAAAATTATGAAAGGATTGCTGCGATGCGATGGTTAGGACATATGGAACGCATGGATAGAGAAATAATGGTTAAGAAAGTATAAGTTAATGATGTAAATAGAGTACGGAGTCGAGGCAGACCGATGAAAACATGGCATGATCAAATTAAACAATTTTTAAAGGTTGGTCATGTTAGAAGTCGGAGGAACCGACGTGCGTATATGACTCGTTGTATGAATGTGGAGGAACCTAGAGAGGTTTGCTAGGATAGAGTAGTGTGGCGGTCCATTTTCTCTGCCTACCCCTGCGGAGAAACGGCGTGATGTTTTTTGTTGTTGTTTGTCTTAGAAGGGCGAAACATGTTATTCCATAACAGAACTTAATAAATCTACTATAAGAGACGTTTTTATTTATATTAATTATTTAAAATGGAGTTTTACATTATGGTTAAAGAAACAATAAATAATTTATAACAAACGATTACTTTATTTTCAGGTCTGGTCGCAATGGTCATGTTAGTTATAACGATGCTCAACGGTCCTCTTGTCATGCTCGCCACCAAGCTGAAGTGGTCCAGGCCTCTGGGGTTGAAGGTCTACCACAACTTCACCGCATCGACGGCTTTCATCTTCGGAATTGTAACCCTCATGCTAGGGTTCCAGAAGAACTGGTTCCTGAGGAAGACCTCCGATGATTACGTCACCTGCTTCATCGTCTTCAGCAGTCTTACTCTTGTCTTTACCCTCAAAACACCAATCATTAATTGCTGCCGGCATGTCAGAACGATGTTCAGAAAGTGATTACAAAGATATCTGTCGCAGATATTCGTAAGAATACGCGAAATTATGATATTTTTTAAAGTTTTTCTTTGCTGTTGAAAAACATTGACAAATTATTTGAAACTTTATTGAAATTTAAGACGTTAACACTGTGGAATTTATTTGTAATAACCTTTGGATTGAATCAACAACGCTGTTTTTATTCCACTTTTATTTATTAAATAATTTTATAGAATAAAAATATCAAACACAACATGTTTCGAAGGTGACCTCCATTTCTACTGCCATCTACTAACAGTTAAATATTTACACCTGAGGATGTAGGTCATCTCCGAAACGTGTTGTGTTTTATATTTTTATTCTATTAAAATATTTAATAAATAAAAGTGGAATAAAAACAGCGTTGTTCATTTAATTCCAGGTTTATTATTTGAACCCTTTACAGTGGACGGTTTGATCAACACGAAAGCGAATTAAGACGATTCATTTCTAGAAGTTTTATTATAATTTACGTGAATTACATGTTCACAATTCCCATAAATTCATAAATTATAATAAAACTTCTTGAAAACAGACGTTTTTATTCGTATTAATTACTTAAGAGGAAGTTTTACATCATTATTCAAGGAACAATATATAGGTTTGTGCATGCTATAATAGGAATATCACAATGTGAAAAGTTACATCCTATTTACTAATTATATAAAAACTAGCTTCAACTTTTAAAATATATACTGCAAATTTATTTAACAAAGTGTGACTTCAAGGGCTCTATAACTGTTAGTAAATGTCAACGTATTTAACGTGTTAAATAATTTGCAATATATGGATCTCTTACAAATGCGTCAATGTTTCACGACAGTTGTTTTATGGACGTGCGCAGAAACAATACATGCAGGGTGTGACCAGTGTGAATCTTCTTCTTCTTCAAGTGCCCTGTCGGGTCCCCCCAACGTTGGCGATCACATCGGCGAACCTGTCCCTGTCCTGCACCGCTCGGAACAGCTCCTCCACACTTCGGATGCCGGTCCACTTCCTCACGTTTCGCAGCCAGGACATTTGTCTCCTACCGAGCCCCCGGTGTCCCTCAATTTTCCCCTCCAATATCAGTTGGAGAAGGTGGTACTTTTCCCCACGCAGTATATGACCCAGGTGTGAGCTCTTTCGAACCATGATAGTTCAGGACTTCGGTATTGGTAACCATGTCTGTCCAGGGAACTCTGAGCATTTGGCGATGGAGCCACATTTCAAATGCTTCCAGTGTGTTCATTGAGTTAACATTCAAGGTTTCCATCATTAATCATTCCACGTTTCACGTCCGTACAATAAAACAGACCACACTTAGCATTTGATCATTCTGTGGTGGAGTTTCAAGTTTACGTAATGATTGTAGAAGAGTGATTTCATTTTATTAAACGCAGCTCTTGCTGCCTCAATTCTGCATTTTATCTCTACATCTGGGTCAAGAGATTGCGTTAGTAAGCTGCCTAGGTATTTAAAAATTTCCACCCTTTCAACGTTACGGCCATTCAAATGCAGTATTGGCCCACTGTAGTCAAGCCGTCCGAATGTCGGTAAAGTGTGAATAAGTTAAAATAATATTTATTATTCCATCTCTGTAACTTTAAACAATATCAAAATGACGGAATGTAAGTAAAACAAAACGTATTTACGGTTTGACACACCCGCCATTTTTACTATAACAATAACATTTAATTAATGGTACACTAACACTGTTACAATTTTCGTATGAAGTACTTAACGCGCAGTGTGGCAGAATTAATGATAATTTATAACACTTGTGTATTTTGTACTTACACAAGTGTAATAAATTATTTATAATATTGTTTATAAGAATAAACACAATTAACGTAAACATTAAAAAATATATTTGACTATCTATGGCATGCTCATAGACACGTTTTAATTTATTCGTTATAGGCATATAAAAGTTCCTACCAAAATAAACATATTAAATAGATAGTCCATTGTTTTGGACGAAACACTATGATACCTTAACATTATAAACTGTTAAATTAAACAAGCTTTGTTTTATGTACCACAATTGTATTTTATTTTATGCGACAGCTGTTTCATCAACCTATGTTGACATCATCAGGTGTTACAATAATATATCAAATGTTAAATTTTCGTGATTTTTTTAACCTTTAAGTGTATTTGTTCCTATGTCAATTTGAATAATTTCTTTGATATAACTTTTAGTCCTAGTTCCTACTAAATACTTTATTATTATTATTATTATTACGTTTTCCACCTTTAATATTTTATCCTTTCAATAGTAACTAATCGTTCTTTTAATTAAAATATTTAGGTATCTAACTCAACTCTAGCAAGAACTTCAAAATTATAGCAAAGAAATTATTCAAATTGACATAGTAACAAATACACATGAAGGTTCGAAAAATCACGAAATATTTACATTTGATATATTATTGTATTACACTTGATGATGTCAACATAGGTTGACGAAACATCTGTCACGTAAAATAAAATACAATTGTTATACATAAAACAAAGTTTTTTAATTGAATAGTTTATAATATTAAATATATTTAATTTGTAAGATATCTGTACCCAAGAGCCAAAAAATCTTTTTGACCTGGAGTTATGATGGTCTTATTAGATTTTCATAATATGTTTAGAGTTTTAGAGGGTCCTTCTTACCATACTATGATACATTCTGTGTACTGGATATAAGACTTTATAGCTGTAAGGTTCCTGTATTAAAATAAATATTGTTTGTAGAATGTTAGTTTTAAGAATGTGGCAATTGACATTGCCATATATAATCTGTAATCTCTGCATCTAAATAATAATAAAAATATTAAATATAGTTTAATAAAGTTATACTACCTAATAATAATACCTATTTTGATTTTCTCCTATAGTCACATACACTAATTAGATTTTACTGAAATCTCTTGTCGGAAGTTTATTTTAAATAATAATTAAATAAAACGATGTTTTTTTAACTACTTCCACTTTTGTCTTTTTTTCGACAGCGACCGGTTTCGCCAGGCTCGCTAGCATTGACAGAGTTGTTTGTTTGACAGACAGATATATATATATATATATATATCTGTCTGTGTATATATATATATATATATATATATATATATATATATATATATATATATATATATATATATATATATATATATATATATATATATATATATATATATATATATATATATATATATATATATATATATATATATATATATATATATATATATATATATATATATATATATATATATATATATATATATATATATATATATATATATATATATATATATATATATATATATATATATATATATATATATATATATATATATATATATATATATATATATATATATATATATATATATACTCATATATATATATATGTTTTTGATGATTGTCATTCTTCTTACAACAAACAACAAACCATTATGCCGTTTCTCAGAATGGGTAGGCAAAGAGAATGGACCGCCACACTACTCGATCATGACACACGTCTCTAGCTTCCTCCATATTCATTCAGCGAATCATACACGCATGTCGATTCTTCCGACTTCGAACACGGCCGACCGTTAAAATTTTATTAATTTGGTCATGTCAAGTTTTCCTCGGTTTTCCACGACTTCGTATTCCATTCACACCGTTAAAGTATAATTTCTTAACCATTCTTCCTTCATCCGTGCGTTCCATATGTCATTCGTCTTCCTTTCTTAAATATTAAACAATACTACAATACAATATTATATGATATAATTTAACAAAGATGGACAATTTGCGCGTTTTGAGTATGATTTTTAAATTAAATAACCATAAAATTTTAAAGTAGAATTAATAAATAAATAAGTAATTGACGAAACATCACGCCATCTCTCATCAAGGGGCAGGCAGGAATGGGCTGGCAAACTGTTGTTTCTGGAGTGCTTCTTTCGATTCCTCAATCCTCATATTGATTTCTCCGACTCATATTTTGTTAAATTTTCCTGGGATTTCACCTATTTCTTGTCCGTTTAGGTTGTTATTTATTTATTTATTGTATTTAAATCCTACAAAATCAATGAAATAATAACTAACTAACTAACTAACCATCACGCCGTCTCCCCGAAGGGGTAGGCAGAAATAATAGACTGCCACAATTTTCTTTCCTGACATATTTCTCTCGCTTCCTCAACATTCATACATCGTGTCATGCACGCGCGTCGATTTCTCTGACTCCTCACATTGCCGACATTCAATAATTGATTTATTTGATTGTGGCACGTTTTCCTCGGTCTTCCTCTATTTCTGGTTCCATTTACACCATTGACATATAATTTTTTTACCATTCTTTCTTCATTCATTCTTCCCATATGTCCAAACCATCTTAATGATCCTTTCATTATTTTGTTCATGACACCATCATTCGCACCGCATTCACTTCTTATATTTTCATTCGACTCTCTATCATACTCAGAGTATCACACATTCGTCTAAGAGATCTCATTTCTACTGCATTTATTCTACTTTCATCCTTCTTTTGCCAGTTCCATGCTTCGCTTCTATACACAAGGGTCGTATGAAATAATATTCATTCATATTGTCTTGATAGAACATTTCAAAATATATATAAGTATTGTACATGAAATTTTTAAAATATTTTTTATTACGTCGTTTATGTACCTATACTGTGAATAGTGGATATTTTTTTTTTAAATAGTGGTTAGAATAAAATATTTGAATAGTGGACCAAACAAATAACTTTAAATAGTGGACTAAAACAATTATTTAAAATAGTGGAATTAATAGAATATTTGGAATATTGGAATAAAAATAAAAATATTTTAATTAAACTTCGTAAAATTGGTCTAAGTGACACCTTAGTCCAATTTTTCAATACCTCTCCAAGAGACAACAGTTCGCAGCTTGTGGACTCTTCCAATCCAATCAGTTCTCCACACTTTCTGGAGTTCCTCAGGGTTCCATCCTAGGGCAGTTGTTATTTACAATTAAAAAAAAATGATATTACTAAAAATACCAAATATTCCAAAAGACTCTTTTTTGCCGACGATTTATCCATTTTTCGAGAAATTAAATCTTTCGACGATTGTTTTAAACTCCAAAATGACATTCACAGCGTCTTGGAATGGAGTAAAAGAAACAAATTTTATTTTAATATTAGGTCCTTACATATGAAATTGGCGTTTTGTATGGGAGGAACATAAAGTTGATTTTTTTTTAATATAATATATTTATTTAATCAAAGTATGTACCATTGCTATCTTTGCACTTTTGCCATCTCATAGGTAGTTCATCAATCCCTTTACTAAAAAACCATTCGGACGGGAATCAATAAAATCTTTGAAGTCGATTTGGACTGCCCCATCGGAGTTGAATTTTTTCCCTTGCAAGAAGTTATCCAAATTTCGAAAAAAATAGTAATCTGTTGGGGCAAGGTCCGGAGAGTACAGTGGATGTCTTAGACATTCCAATTGAAGCTCTTCTAATTTGGTAGCCGTCTGTTGTGCAGTGTGTGGTCTAGCGTTATCATGAAGCAGCAGTGGCCTAGAGCGATTAACCAGCCTCGGTTGTTTAGCAGCTAGCTTTTCCATCATGGTTTGCAGTTGCTGATAATAGACATCTGCCGTAATCGTCTGGCCAGATTTAAGAAAACTGTAGTGAACGACACCGGCACTAGTCCACCAAACGCTCACAAGTTACTTTTTTGGAGTCAATTTTCGCTTGGGGCATGGTTTGGCTGGTTCGGCAGGGTTCAGCCATTGCGATGAGCGCTTCCGATTATCATACAGGATCCACTTTCCATCACAGGTAATGATTCGATTCAAAATCCCTTCATTATTGTGCCGGTTGAGTAATGCAACGCAGCAGTCAACGCGCGTTTGTTGATTTGCTTCACTCAATTCGTGAGGTACCCACCTTTCAAGCTTTTTCACCTTCCCAATTTGCTTCAAGTAGATTAAAACAGTTTTATCACTAACACCGCAGCCTGCAGTTAACTCGGACGTGGTTTGCGATGGATCCGCTTCCACAATAGCCTTCAATTCATCATTATCAACTTTGGTCTCCGGCCGTCCACGGGTCTTGTTCTGCAGGTCGAAATTTCCAGAACGAAAACGTTGGAACCAAAAACGCACTGTGTTTTCTTTTGCGGCACCGTCGCCATACACATCATTAATCCTTCGAGCCGTTTCTGCAGCACTGGTGCCACGGCGGAACTCGTACTCGTAAATAACGCGATATTTCAAGTTTTCCATTTTGTAAACTGAGTAACGCAAAGAAAAAAAACAATTGAGGAAAAAACAAATGAATTATAATTTTCGAAACACAAATACTTGAGTAAATAGCTGTATAAATTTGAATTTGGAATTCCTAACCAAAGAGAAGATATTTGAGATCATAGTTGCCAGTACGGCAAAACGCCAATTTCATATGTAAGGACCTAATATATCGAAGTGTTTCATCATGTCCTATACTAAGGCTCGCACGACGATCTATCACAGCTATACAATGGAAGGTATATCAATGGATAGGACTACGTCTTCGAAAGATTTGGGAGTTACATTAGATCCTAAATTATCTTTCAGTCTTCATCAAATCAAATCAGTTTATTTCATCAACAGACATTACAAAATTTATTTTTAAGGCATCTATTGAAAACAGGTAAAATAATATATTATATATAGTATACTACCAGAAACGCGTAAGAGATGGTTCAACATTAGGAAGACAGGATACTCTCCAGAATTAAGAGTATTTGCCTTCTGAAAGTACTTTCACTAACATGAAAGACGTCGATCTCCGAGGAGACCGCGTTCAGCAGACTAATTGCTCTTCCCACCGGTGTCACCAGAGGCAGATTGGTTCTGGCGGCCGGTAGGTAAAACAATCTGTGCTGTCGCTGTCGGAGATATCTATCGGGGACAAAAAGCCGAACACCCTCCAGTACGGCCGAGTTCTCGAAGTATCCCCTAATTAATCTAAAGAAATGGGTAATTAGATGTCCATCTCTTCGAAGCTGTAGAGAATTGGTTCCGAGCATTCCCAAAGAAATGCCGTGGGATAGAGCCAAGGATAGCTACCATACTCCCTCATGTAGAGATACCTCAGAAATTTTTTCTGAACCCTCTCCAGCATAATGGAATATCTCGCCTCGTGAGGACTCCATATCACAGAACCACTTTCGAGTCTGCTCCGAACCAATGCGTTGTATAGGACTCTGAGCACATTGGGATCCCTGAAAACTCTGCCGGTCCGGACGATGAAGCCCAACATCTTCAGTGCAGTGCCACAAATCATCTCAACATGCGCACGAAAAGTCAGCCTACTCTCATAGATGATCCCGAGATCTCTCATCGTAGATACATGTGCTAGTTGCTGGTTGTTCATTGTGTATCTATAATACACAGTTCGTCACCTGAGAGTAAGAAGGTTCCAACTGACAAAAGTAAAAAGCTGAGAAAAATGATGTCAAAGTTTTGTTGATTTCGGGTGTGTATCTTGGAATGAAAGAGTTTTGTTCCAATTTCCAGAGATCATTTTACCGAGAAACGTGTAAATTTTGTCTGGCAACAGTTGGAATAATAAAGTTCTAAGTTTAAATGAATCCTTCTTCAGTGAATCGTGTGTTTTGAATGATCAGATGAAACTTGATTATTTTCGTAACATCAAAATGACGATACTATTACAAGTTTTTTTTAATTGTGCGTATAGATAAGGTTAGTAAGAACCCTTTTCACGGAAAAAAGCCCAATGTGAAATTTTGTTAGTTGAAACCCTCTTACTCTCAGGTGACGAGTTCTCAATGCTCTAGTAAAAGATAGCATAACGCATTTAGAAACATTGAATTGCGTTTGATTATTGTAATAGCATCAGTATGTAATAGCTCCCATAAGAGTTTGGGATTTGTTCTTAGGAATGGGAAAGATTTTACCAATTCAAAAGTTTTGAAGTTATCGTATAACTCTTTGGTGAGAAGTCGGTTGGAATTTAGTACACTGGTGTGGACACCACATGAAACTAAATATTGCCTGTTGATTGAAACGGTACAAGAAAAGTTCTTACGTTTTTTGTACCTCAAAGAAAACGGTTATTATCCCTGGCCGTACCCTACTGATTTCTTGCTGGGTATGCTGGACTACCAATCATTGGAAATTAGACGAACTATCCATTTGGGTGTTCATTTTTTTCAACTGATTCGTGGTCGAATACATAACTCGAATATTTTGAATGACTTGATTTTGTTTGTCCCTTGCAATTATCTTCGACAAAGGCAACATAGATTATTTCACCTGCCACTGTGTAGAACCAATTTACCTAAGGTTATGCCCATGGGCAGGGCAGTAATCCTTCTTAACCGCATCTCTTCGGATCTCTTCAGGCTACCCTCAGAAAACATCTATCTCTTCAATAATGTGCTGTTCTTCTGATTGTTTCTTATTACTTGATTGGTCTTAAATTTTTAATTATCTCGTGTTTTTTTGTGTTTTTGTATATTGTTTAAATTGAAATTTTTAAATTTCACAATTGTATATTCTGTTTAAAATAGTTTTTTTGTTGTTTTTTTATTCTATAGTTATAAGCGCTTTGGTTATATACTGTAATGTTTGTGATTTAAAAATAAATAAATAAATTGAAATTGAAAATTGAAATAGAATAGTGGATTAAATAAAACACCGGAAAAGTGGATTAAATAAAATATTTGGAATAGTGGATTAAAAAAATATTAAATTGAAATATTTGAAAGATGCATAATATCGATATATTTATATTTATACTCAAAATATAAAACTGACAGGTTTTCCAATTTGGCGATATCACAGAATAAGCTTAGTTTGCTGATTTGATGAGACTACAGCAACAACTGCTTTTTACTAGTTTTCGGTATTCCTGATAAGTGGCACAAGTCAATTATTTTTATCGTGCATCATCTGTACTTATCACCCTATCATGGCGATAAGTTCTGCAATCAATCTATCATATCATCTATCTACTGCAATTCATTTCAGACAGGATATACGATTGTGCAACGATTTTTTTGCGAATATTTTGAACAAAACAGTAATTTAAAAATATGTTACGTTTTATGTCCTTGCCTTTTGTTTTTAAATCAATAAAATCAATCAAATCAAATCAAATCAGTTTATTAACTCAAAAGACATTACAAACAGAAAAAGGTTTAAGGCATCTATTAAGTACAGGTAAAATATTATAAAAATACAACAAAGTACCAGGAACGCATTAGAGATGGTTCGACATTAGGAAGATAAGATACTTTCTAAAGTCAAGAGTATTTGTCCCCTGAACGTACCTTCACTAATATAAAAGAGCGTTCAGCAGACTAATTGCTCTTCCTACCGGTGTCACCAGAGGCAGATTGGTTCTGGTGGCCGGTTGGTAAAACAATCTGTGCTGTCGCTGTCGGAGAAATCTACCAGGGACAAAAAGACCAAGACCCTCTAGCACGGCCGAGTTCTCGAAATATCTCTTGATTAATTGAAAGAAATGGGTTATGAGATGCCCATCTCTTCGAAGCTGTAAAGACTTAGGGATAGAGCTACGGATAACTACCATACTCCCTCATGTAGAGATACCTCATAATTTTGTGATTAGGTACCCTTGTCATGGTGCATAGGGCCTCGATGATCCTTCTCCACCCGATTCTATAGCACGTTTAAAGCCCAAGACTGACCCAGACAAACCGAGGTGCTTCGGTTGGTGACTCGCTTGCTGACTGTCCGAAAATAACAGAGACTGATTCGACAGCGTTGTCAAATTATTTTATTTTAAAATGTCACGCTATTGATGAAGCTTTTATATTTACTTTAATTAATTAATGAATCAATTAATAGAAAGGGTTTTTTCCTCTATGTTTTCCTATGTGTTGTAGATGTTTTGTTTGTCATTTTCTTTTTTACTTTTTTATATACTTTGTATAAAGTTGTCATCGCAAACAAAAACCTATCAAAAAAAGCTAGAATTGCAGTGCACAATGGTGTTCTTATGCATGGAAGCGAAGCATGGAACTGGCAAAAGAAGGATGAAAGTAGAATAAATGCAGTAGAAATGAGATCTCTTAGACGAATGTGTGGATACTCTGTGTATGATAGAGTGTCGAATGAAAATATAAGAAGTGAATGCGGTGCGAATAATGGTGTCATGAACAAAATAATGAAAGGATCATTAAGATGGTTTGGACATATGGAAAGAATGAATGAAGATAGAATGGTAAAAAATTTATATGTTAATGATGTAAATGGAACCAGAAATAGAGGAAGACCGAGGAAAACGTGGCACGATCAAATAAATCAAATATTGAATGTCGGCCATGTGAGGAGTCAGAGAAATCGACGCGCGTGCATGACACGGTGTATGAATGTTGAGGAAGCGAGAGAAATATATCAGGAAAGAAAGTTGTGGCAGTCCATTCTTTCTGCCTACCCCTTCGGGGAGACGGCGCGATGGTTAGTTAGTTAGTTAGTTTGTATATACAACACAAACTTAAAAAAAAATATATTACACATCAGGCATGTTTCGGATAACCGGTTCTTGATACATATTATAAAGATACCCTTTAAAAATATTTATCTGGTATAGAGGTATCTAGGTATGTATGAGTAGGGTGGTCCTTATTTTTCAACTCTGTTTTTTTTGGCTCACCCGTCAGTTTTTTTATAACTGGTCTAAAACTAATGCCAGAAAAAAATTTGTCATTCCAATAATTCTAAGTGGTGCCCCAAAGGCTGTGAAGGTCATCATTTATACAAAAATTACTGATTTTTCACAAATTTATCTGAAAAAATAAAATAAAATTGAATGCGTGTTAATAAACTGATTTTTGAAGCGAAAAATAAAGGGCTGCAGGGGGGCAGGGAGAAGCAGATCTCTTGGCTGCGCAGTGTGAGGGAATGGACGGGAATCGGAACTGTGAAGGAGCTATTCCGGACAGCGCAGGATAGGGAGAGTTTACTAGAGTGATCGCCAACGTCGGGGGGACCTGACAGGGCACTTTAAGAAGAAGAAGAATAAACTTAATAATATCAAATATATATTAAAACACAATAGAAAATAACCCAATAACACATGGGATTTACGAAAGGAAACTTATTCCAATCGGCGTCGCAGCTCTGGTTAAAAATGGCGCGGTATATATGTTAAAAAGATCTGGCTAAATAAGCTATGAAACCTCTAAGACGAATGTATGTTTTATCTTTATTTGATAGTGTGTCAATTGCAAATATAAGAAGAATGCAGTGTGAACGAAAGCGTTAAAAATAATGAATATATCATAAAGACAGATTGGTAAATGAAATAATTGGTAAGTAAAATAACTAACTATCATGCCGTCTCCCCGAAGGGGTAGGCAGAAATAATGAACTGCCACACTTTAATCGATGCGGCACTCCATCCTTCTCTTTTCGCCCCCGGGGGAAATGCAGTGTGTTGGGTTGTGAACCTTATCGTCACCAATAGGCATCTCCCGCGCACACTTCAATCGTCCAACGTCCGCAAAATAAATGTAAAACAAATAATATAAAATACAATGATAAAAATAAATTGACAAATAAAAATAACACAACGAAATAATAAATATAATATAATAAGGAATGGCGAAAAATATATATTATGTTTACGGTGTAAATAGAATTTGAAATAGACCGCCTGAGACCTGAATTGATTCAATTAGTTATATTTTGAATGTCGGCCACGAAAGGAGTCGTAAAAATCGACGCGCGTGCAAGATAAAAATTGGACTGTAGCGATCCTTTGTATCTGCCTACTCCTCCAGCCAAACGACGTAATAATTCTTCATTCTTCTTCTTTTTGTTCTGTCACACCTTCGTAGTGCATAGGGCCTCAAGGAACCTTCTCCACCCGACTCTATCGCATGCCTGATGCCTAACATCATCTCAACTGAGGCCTGCTGCCTTAACCTCGTCCTGCAGGGCTCTTCTCCAGGTGGCTCTAGGTCTGCCTCGCTTCCTCTTTCCCCCCATAGGGGACCAGTCTAGTGCGCTCTGAGCGATGCAGGCTGGGTTCCGTCTCAGAGTGTGACCGATCCACTGCCATTTGCGTCTAGCGACTTGTTCTCTAATTGGCTTTTCTCCCGCCATGGTCCAGAGAACGGCATTTGACGCTGTTTGGGGCCAATGGATCTCAAGATATTGAGCGAAGACACCTATTCATAAACACCTGGAGTTTTCCAATAACGTCCGCGGTAGATTTCCAAGTCTCACATCCGCACAGCAGTACGCATTTAGCGCTACTGCTGAATATTTGGAGCTTGAGATTTCTCGAAATGATACTGGAACGCCATACAGGGCGAAGCATAGCAAAAGCTCCCCTTGCTTTGTTGAGTCTGCTGGCCACATCTTCCTCCGTACCTCTCGAGCCTGCTATCATACTACCGAGGTAGCAAAAGCTGGTCGTGGTCACAAGGGGGACACCGTGGAGCAAGATTGGGGTGGAGTCATTTGTGGACACTCGTAGGTCTACTGTCTTGGACATGTTAATTTTGAGACCAACTTTTCTAGACGACGCGTCGTTTAGAAAAGTTGGTAACAATTAGTATTTTAATTACTTGAAAGAAGAAAAAGAAGATTATTTAGGAAAAAATTTCAATAAGAAATTTATGTTGGTTCGTTGATATGTTAAATTATGTCAACACTTGGATGGCTTATAAATGTGCTCAAGCAATGAATTTGAGTATGATGGGACTGATTTTTTTAGATAAACCGATGCAACTCAAGCAACATCTGTTTATTCTAATAAATATTTTATTATATCACTCAATGTAGATCGTTAAATATTTCTTTATAAAATTTGTTTAATAGAATAACGCAAAATTTTACGAAGTTAATTGATATCCCGTTATATATTTTTTATGTCAAAATAAAGATGTCGTTAGAATAAAACGATAAACATAGCAGCGCACCATTTAACACATCAATTAATACAAACATAAACGTTTAAAGAGTTTTTAAAGTTTCACACAGATGGCATTGGTGTAAATGATAACATTTAACAATTGTTTTTTTTAATATGTACTAGGTATCTAGAATGTTCATTCAAGTAGGTAGAAACAATTTCGAGAAAGAAGCCGACCGAAGAATTTAGTTGGGTTGGGCGGCCCGGCCGTTGGAAAATTACGTCATGTTCTCACCTCTAAAATACCCCAATGCCTGCAGACTAAACTCTTTGTTACACCGTTTAGTGTCCAAATGAGTCGCCTAAATGTTTTTCGTTTGTTAAGTCTCATTTGTGTATTTTGTAAAAATAAATTCCAGGTGATCATTACAGTGTGCGTTCAGTGAACAACGGAAAGAAAAAATTTGAGCCTCAGTCGTGATGGAATTAGAAATATAAGGTCGACATTGCAGAAAGAACAGCAAAGCTAAAATTGCACTTGATTGGATGAGCTCAGATGGTCACCTAGAATTCTGAAGTAGGGGTTAAACTGCACAGCTGAAATTAGTTTTTCATTTTGATAAATGGCGAGATTAGGAATTAGTTACGCCCCAGTAGATTTACAAATCCTCTGGGGGTTTTAACCAAGATAACGTTTATTAAAAGCAAATTATTAATTTTTACAATGTATTGGGCCCCTTATATTCGCTTGTAATCACCTTTTATGTAATCGGGTCTATGAGTAACTTATCATACTCACCAAATTTTATGGCTTCTAGAACCGTCTGGTATTATGTTTCGACGAAGATGTCCAAAACCGCATAAAGTCGGTAAACGGTCGGAGAGGAGAAAATTTGATAACCATGACCTCAGAAAGGACACCGAGGTGCTTGTATACAAGTCCGTTGTTCTGCCAACACTCTTGTATGCCTCGAAAACATGAACCCCATTCAGAAGACACATAAAAGCCCTAGAGTGATACCACCAACGCTGTCTACGTAGGATCCTAAATGTGAAATGGCAGGACAAATGGACAAATGACAGCATACTTACTGAGGTCAATATGACAAGTATTGAGGCTGCCATTATTCAGAGACAACTGCGCTGGGCTGGTCAAGTCGTCAGAATGCCTGAGACAAGACTCAGCTGACCCAAGGGAAACGCTCACACGGTGGTCAGAGGAAACGACTGTGATCGCTGGGAAAATACTGCAGAAGATAGACCTAGGTGGAGAACGACAGAACATAAAGGCACGCAAGACTTTGAAGCACAGCGCAGAGACGACGTCGTAGAGAGGAGGAGGAGAGACCACTGGGAGACGGTGAAGGCTCCATTACAAGCGCCTTCCCCTGCCCCAGATTCCCCAGAATTTGTGGGTCCAGGGTCTGGCTCATCAGTCACATACGGATCCACAACCGTGAAGGACAGTCTTCCTCGGATACGAGGGACAGCCGATGTTGATGGTATTATGTTTCAAAACGATTTGATTAAATCTATAACTAAATCGGCAGTTTGACGGCAAAAAAACTACCTAACTAACTAACCATTTCGCCGTTTCCACGGAGGGGTAGGCAGTGTGGATGGACCGCTATATTGCGTGTCCTGACATTTGGTACCTCTCGAGCTTTTTCTACATTCATATTTTTTTTCGACCTTCTTGGCCGAGTGGTTGGTGCTTTGACTGAAAATATTATTTTTTAAAAATACGAATCATGCATTACGATGTCAGATATTTTGATTTTAAAATATATTAAATATAAACATACAAATACCCTTTATTACCATTTTACTTCTTCAACATTTTCACGATCTGTCAATATTAAATAAATAAACAAAATATTAACGCACACTTATCCCCTTTACCAGGGATGGCGGACCTTTTTGAGCCTGAGTGCCATTTTTTTTTAAATATAATAGTATGTCGCGTCCCACATGCCATAGAAATAAAAAGGCATCAAATGTTTGTGTAACTTCAGATTTTCAATATAAACAAAGCATTAATACACCGAAAAAAACATTTAATTACTTATCAATGGCAAAATAATAGAAATAAATAAAAAATATACTCAATCAAAAAAAAAAAAAATGTAAAACCTACAAAACTTCATTATTAGTGAGATTTTTGTTGTTGGATGCTAGATGCCAATTTTTTTATATCGGGTTCATAGCTGGTAGCTTTCAATAGAATACAAGCAGTAGTACTTTCGTCTGTAAGTCTACTTCTTATGTCTGATTTAATGAAGTTCATTGAAGAAAATAATGATTCACAGGAATAAGTCGATGAAAACATTGCAAAAATGTCCATGGCTTTTTTTTAAGATAAGAGGAAGTTTCCGGATGGATTGCCAAGTTGTAAATACTTCATTTTCGGCATTCCTCTGGACTGGTTCAACGGATCAATTTGGTGGGTCTTGACCTCCTCCGAGAAACGTCTCCATCCCGTCCTATCTCTGGCTGCCACCTCCCAGTCTTGCTGCTTCAGGACCCGACAATCTGCCACGGCACCATCCAGCCATCGCAGTCTCGGCCTACCGGTGCTTCTTCGCCCTGCTGGATTGTCATACAACACTCTTTTGGGGGGCTCCAGACCTCCCATGCGGTGCAAGTGCCCTAGCCAGCGCAGTCTGTTAATCTTTATAAACTTGACCACGCTGACGTCCTGGTATAGATCGTAAAGCTCTGTGTTGTATCTCCTTCTCCACGTCTGACGATCCTTAATGGGTCCAAAGATTCTGCGGAGGATCTTCCTTTCGAAGCATTTTATTTTGTTTTCATCCCGTTTAGTGAGCGTCCAAGTCTCTATAATAAGGGGTTACGACTGGTCTAATCAGCGTTTTATATATTGTGGTCTTTGTCTTTCTAGACAGTAGACGCGACTTTAGATGCTTATTAAGGCCAAAGCAGCATCTGTTTGCAGCGAATAACCTTTTTCTAATCTCTTCACTGACATAATTTATTTTGTTAACTAAGGAGTCCACGGTCTCAAATCTGAAGTTATTTATGTTGATGTCAGTGGATTGACTGGAGTAGTAGACAGAGGAGAACATGTTTTTAGACAGAGTTAACAGACAGAGAACATGTTTTTGTTAAGCTGTTTTTTCGTATGAAGCACTTAATTTGTGGCGTGACATTATTTATTGTAGGGTAACATATAGTGATTATTAATACAAATGCAAATGAACAAACTTACAGTTAAATAAAGAAATATATGGCCGAGCCATAGAGGGCTCCCTCCGCTTACCCGAAGCTGTTATAGGCGCAGCGGCGCCTTTCGTCAGCTTCACTCCTGCACTCCCTAGACCAGTCTCCCGTCCATGCAGGACTTACGTTAAAAAAAAAAAAAAAAAAAAAATATATATATATATATATATATATATATATATATATATATATATATATATATATATATATATATATATATATATATATATATATATATATATATATATATATATATATATATATATATATATATATATATATATATATATATATATATATATATATATATATATATATATATATATATATATATATATATATATATATATATATATATATATATATATATAATATATATATATATATATATATATATATATATATACATATATATATATATATACATATATATATATATATATATATATATATATATATATATATATATATATATATATATATATATATATATATATATATATATATATATATATATATATATATATATATATATATATATATATATATATATATATATATATATATATATATATATATATATATATATATATATATATATATATATATTCGTTTGAAATTTTTTTACTATATATAAAACTTTTTTGATTTTTTTGTATAATAACTTTTTTTCTCTTCATTCGCGTGCCATGCAAAATCGTCTCGCGTGCCACCTGTGGCACGTATGCCATAGGTTCGCCTCCCTGCCCTATACTGTATTAAAACCAATGTAATTGAACTCAGATAAGACAAACCAACTGAAAATATTGTGGTAAGATCCATATCAGTAACGTTTGGGTCGTCCAACTGCAAACAGTTTATAAAAAACGTTAATACTTAAAATATTAGTTTAAACATGTAAATAAATTAAAAGTCTTATTCAAATAGCGTAAAAGAGATCTGAAATGATTTAAAGTGAAGTGTTACGTCACAGTTTTCGTTTTTCTGCCGTTGTAATTATTTGAATATAATGCCTTATTCTAGTACCACGCAGGACAGGCAAGATGCATCTTCCGTAGATATAATTTCAAATGCGCTTCGGATAGTTTTGAATGCTGTTAGCCACATGATTGTGGGGCTGGTAGTGTTTTTCATTATTTATTTCGCTGCTTATCTTCTACCGTTGGTGTATGTCTCTGATATCAGACCTTTCCACATCCACATCATTCTATCCGTCATTGGGGTAAGTTTCATTTGGAGAGATTCCAATTTAATTTAGTACATTGTGTGAATTTATTGATCGATGTTGTGAAACTCCATATTAAATAATTTCTAGAAGTTTTATTATATTTTATGGGAATGGCATGTATCGCCTTTCTAAGACGACCTTCGTGGCCGAGTGATAAGTGCATTGACTGCCACCCCGAAGGTTCCGGGTTAGATTCCCGGCGAGGGCAGTCTGATTGTCACACTGTCTTTGGTCTGGTGTAAAATTCATGTGACAATAAAATTGCGGCAGATCAGCTACCTAACACATGTCACGAGAATCACTATGATAGCTATAATACCCTTTACATCGATTTGGCTCATGCGGTCATGATGTAAAAGAGCGATTAAATTTTAAATAAATAAATAAATAAGGCATAATGAAATTAACATTTGAGAGACGTTTTCATTCGTATTATATTTTCCAATTTTAATGTTTCTTTTTTTTTATACAAAGTATACAAAAAAAGGAAATATTAAACATCTACAACACAAAGTTATGGCGAACATAGAAGACATTTTAATTTAGTGTTTTTTTGATTTTTGAACAATGAGGTAAAACTCCATATTAAATCATTTATGAATAAATAATTAAGACCTATATGACGAGGTGCGAGCACAAACCAACAAAGCGACAGCCGTGGCTGGCTGCTTGCGCGACACCTTAAGGAGGAACATGCTAATCGAAAGTAAAGTCAAGATATACAAGGCATGCGTTCGCCCCATCATGACGTATGGAATAGAGGTCCGAGCCGATACCAATAGAACTTAGAACCTTCTTAGAGTAGCAGAAATGCGAACCCTACGCTGGATCGCAGGCAAAACCCTCAGAGATCGGATCAGAAATGAAACGATAAGGTCTGTCAGTGGTGTTGAAGAGATAGTGAGATGGGGAAGAAGCAGAAGGCGCTTCTGGATAGACCACGGGGACCGCATGGAGAATACAAGAATTGCAAAAATTGTTAAAAATGAAAACCCAAGCAGCAAGAGATTACCAGGAAGGCCGCCGAACAGATGGAGAGATGGCTGGACATCGTCTTCCCAGGACAGCCCACCGTCACAAACAGGTCATATGACCTAAACTAAGAGGAGGAAGAAGAAGAAGAAATAATTTATACGAATGTAAACGTCTATTTTAATAAGTATATTTTATGGGAATGGCATGTATCGCCTTACTAAGGCATTATGAATTTAACATTTTCAGACGTTTTCATTCGTATTAATTATTCCAATTTTATTTAGTGTTTCTTGTTTTTTGAACAATGAGGTAAAACTCCATATGAAATAATTTATACGATTGTAAACGTCTATTTAAATAAGTTTTATTATATTTTATGGGAATGACATGTATCGCCTCTCTAAAACATTATAAAATTAATATTTGATAATGCCTTAAAAGGGCCAAACATGTCATTCCAATAAAATAAAATAAAACTCTTTTAAAACATATATTTTCGTTTGTATTAATTATTCCACTTTTTTTAAAGTATACTATTTGAACAATATCATTCAAAATCATTCAAACTCCGTATTAAATAATTAAAACGAATGAAATCGTCTATTTTCAATAAGTGTTATTTTATGGGAGTGATATGTTTCGCCTTTCTTAGGCATTATCATATAAACATTTGAAAATATATTAGAAAGGCTCCCAAAAAAAAAAAAATTCTATACAACAGACGTTTTCATTCGTATTAATTTTTTAATTGAATATGTAATATATACAGAATGTTTTTTTTTGTGAATGTATACTTATACTTGTATACGAATCCTGGATTTCACCCACGGTGGGTTATTAATTCATGAATTTTAATTGTATCTCAATAGAGACGAAGATGCAAACTGGAAATTGAATATGGTTGATCAAGGTGTTTACAGGACTTATGACCTGTCATTGCGCTAACAATGCGCAATAACACAATGCGCTAAATGGCGATAGCCTTTCACATTGTGTTAATAAAGTAGTTCTGCTAAATGCTAAAAATTAATCTCCATAGATGGCGTTAGTATGTGGATTATATAGATTAATCTTAAAAACATTAACAAATGTAATCTAAATCTTCATAGATGGCATATTGAAACTGACATGTGAAGTTAGGCATAGATTTGTAACATATATACAACTTCCAAAAATTTGTCTTACATGGTAATAAAGAAAAAGGTGGAATGGGGAATGTTGTAATTACATAAAGCGTGCGCTTAACCCAACAAATGACAGGTCATAAGTCCTGTAAACACCTTGATCAACCATATTCAATTTCCAGTTTGCATCTTCGTCTTTATTGAGATACAATTAAAATTCATGAGTATACAGAATGCATAAAATGATCATAGTTGGAATTGATTATTATTATTTTAGAGTATTAAATGTGTTATAATTATGTAGACTTCAATGGAAGGCAGAGACAATGAACCGCCATACTCCTCTTTCCTGATACACCTCTCTAGCTTCCTCCTCATTCATACAACGAGTCATACAAACACGTTGATTATTCCGACTTCTAACATGACTAACCTATAAAATTTGATTAATTTATTCATGCCATGTTTTACTCGGTGTACCTCGCAAAGTAAAAACATTTATTTATTTATTTATTTATTGAACATTTACCAAGTACATGGTTTTAATACCTCCCAACTGGGGTAACCCATTCTAGGGAGGCAATTAATTTATCTTATCCCGAAAAGCCTGAAATATTCTTATATATTCGCTAAACCCTGAAATATATATTAATATTCTTTAATAACTAGAGATAGAGGGGGATAAGATCTCAAATCACCAAAAAACGTCGTCTTTTTGAAAGCTCTGCACAGGAAAAAATATGCTCTAGTCAATTCCGTCAATTCCGAGCCCTTACACTTGTAGGTGATCCACATAAGTGGACTTCGACGCTGAACCAGCATATTTCATGATGAAATATAGTACACAAAACGCCTGACTCAGGACCTACTTATCAAAACTAATTGAGTCGGGGCCCAGATTTATTCAGTTTGGTCACTAGGTCACTAGAGCAGGACATCGGGTACAAAGGCAGGCAAAGCATATAAAAGCGGTACTTCCGACCACCCAAGGCGTCAGTCAGTATTGCGACTTCTAATCGACACGAGTCTACGCCGTCAAGCCTACGTACGAGAAACCTCCGACATTCCTACCGAGCTACACCACTGTCTACACTGCTACGACGTAACTTCCGACGAATCTTCGCTCCAGCTGACCGACGCTACTGCCCAGCGAGCCATCTTCCTCTACTGCTCACCACCCGGACTCCGCCCCGCTGCCATCGACATCCAGCCACGCTCCATTACGAGTACATAATACTGTAACGTATGATTACTTGTGACCTGCAATAAACGCTGAAACCTCCACTGCTTTTAACTCTCACCACATCCCCCAAACACTTAAATTAAAAAAAAATACTTAAAACCTAATGACTCTTAGGTACAGAATTTAACCTTGCAATCAAAACATTCAAACACAAACGAACAGTCATATTATGATTACTAACTAATCTTGAAATACTCGCACTCGACTTAATTAAATGTTTACATTAAGATAAAATTAAGCAGTGTTAGATAATGTTCCTGATATATGATAATGTGAAAAAGACATAATAGTAAAAATCAGTAATAAAATAACATTTTAATGCAGCGGTTTCCAACCTTGGAGACGCGGACTATTGCCAGGGGAGGCGCCAAATTTTTTTATTAAAAATAATAATTTTTATAACATAATAACTAACTAACTAACCATCACGCCGTCTCTCCGAAGGGGTAGGCAGTCTGCTGAACGCGGTCTCCTCGGAGATCGACGTCTGTCATATATGTGAAAGTAAATTCAGGGGCCAATTTCTCATGACTTTAGAAAGCATCTTGTCTTCCTAATGTCGAACATATTATGTTGAATGTATATAATATTTTACCTGTACTTAATAGATGCCTTTAACATTTATGCTGTTTGTAATGTCTTTTGAGTAAATAAACTGATTTGATTTGATTGATCTATAAAAAGGTAAAAGATGGGAGGCGCATAAAAAATTTTTTTTTTCGGGGAGGTGTAATAGCATAAAGGTTGGAAACCGCTGTTTTAATGAGATTATAGTATTTATATTCTATAATGTATAATATAGGTTTAAATATATTTCAATAATATAATTGTGTACGAGTCTAATCAATCGTTTTCTTAGAGATGCTTACATCGACTAATCCTATTATCATAAACGAGTATATACAGGGTGTTTTTTTAAAAGTTTGGTTATTAAACAGGCAACATAGTTTCTACAGACTGTCAATTTGACAGTTAACAGTTGAATTGTAGTCAGTAAGTTTTGCCATTTTACCATAAATAGACTGACGTCAAAACAGCGCTTGCGAATTGTGCAAATTTATTTTGAAACTCATGGTTCGGTTCGCTAAACTTATCGTGCACTACGACCATTTTACGGTCGACATAATCGTCCATCTGTGCAAGTTATTCGGAAGATCATGGATCATTTTCGCAACACGTAGATTCTAGTGGCTAATACGTATCCACAAAGCCGACAATTGTCGAAAATTGGATTTCACGATTGCGCTTCATTCTTGCTAGCCGTGGCGCTCATATGCCCGAACTCATATCAATAATGGCATAAAGTTATATATTAAATAAAGCCAATATCATATACATTAACATTACTTTAATGTGTCTTTTTTCGTTTTGAATCGTAGTTACAACAAGGAAGAAAAAGAAGAGGAAGAATAAATATAACTACAATTAGTATTTTTAGAACACTTTTATTACACTTTTCACAAACATGTTTGGTTTTTTAATGCACAAAATTTTAACAACAAAATAAAAAAGTGTTCACTTCTATACTTAAAAGGGTGGAGTTGTATATGAAAGTGGAAGGGGTATAATTAGGATTGAGGAGAGGGGAAGGATACGGGAACATTTCGAACATTGTCGCTTCGCGGTAGAGTGGTAAGAACTCTGACTGTCACAAATACAAGCGTTAATAATTCAATATTTCCAATAATTATTATGTGTCCTTTGATGACATTTCGTTTATTTCTAACGCGAATAATGGTGTAATTTGCATATTTGAATAAATATATAATAACTACGATTCGAATTTGAATTGTATACCTAAAAAAAAAACATCCTGTAGTATGATATAAAAGACAAGAATGTTTTTTTAAAATCATTTACTTCTTCCTCTACTTCTTCTTCTTTATGTAGATCTTGCAATCTATTTAGACAGTGTATCAAATTTGGTCCTGTGGCGAAGACGTCCAGCTTTCCCTCCATATCTTTGGTGGTCGTCTAGATAGTCGACGCACATAGGTTGATTTAAATGATTTAGGCGGTCAAAATTATTTTACGGTGTATTTTGACTTCAAATCATAAATATTATCGTAAAAAATTGTCCTTAGTAAAAAAAATATTTTTCACACCCAAAAATATAAAAAAATACTAAATCTCTAGGTATAAATTTTTATAAATTTTTACGAACAAAAAAAAAATCTAGTTACAGATTAATAATTTAGGTGCAAATAAGTATTTTAAATTTGTTTATACATTTATGGACAAATCTTGATCCATGTCTGAAATATCGGATTCGGTGTTAGGGCCAGCTGGTAGTAACATATTCATTGTTTCAGGGCAAAATTAACCTGGTTTGATCGTTTCTTTTGTTTGTTTCATGCTACTTAATAGTGGGATCTGAACTCAATAATAATCTATTATATATATCAAGGTTGCATTCCTCCTTCGAGAACTTTCTTGCGTAGTTTTCGCGGTATAATCGAAAGTGCTTATTTCTGGCTTCTGCTGCCTCTTCCGACAACTGTCCTACGGGTAATAAGGCATTTTCAATTACAGCTGCACCATTAATCAATATTTTATGCAAAGTCGGAATCATTGGGTGCCAACTATATAACTCGACATACAATTTCGCAGTTGCCATGGCATATTCATCAAATCGTTATATTTCCCGTAGTATTTTTGAAGCATCCTTTTTCCCTCGAGCCTGTAATGTTGTTTGCGCTGCATGAACGATTACTTTTTTATTAAGCGAATAACGTATTTCCTCCATTTTCCTTCTTTTAGTCCTCTCACTAGAATCTTCAAATGATTTAGAAGGCAGACCTGGTCTAGTTTGCTTGTTTGCTGAAAGTTCAAATGTTCCTTCTAACCACTTTTCATTAGTTTTAAGAAACATTGCTTCTTTTCTATGGGCTTTCGACCACTTTTCTTTCATTGGTATTTTAAAATATGCAAATCTTTGTTTGAAACTGCTTAGATTATCTGGAGTGTCACCACAACAGGACAATAGGTGATTTTCTAGATATTTAATTTTTTAATCTAAATTAGGTAAATCTTGCTGCTGCATTTGATCGTAAAGATATTTACGGCTTACGATTTTTGTACCCGATGTACTAGATATACTTAAAATAGAGAAAATTACACTTTATTACATTTTAAGAAAAAGTTGATAAAAAAGTGATGTCATCTTTTTTAAAAAAATAACTGTAATTTGGTCATCCGCAGCAATCCGCAGCCAAATTTTATGTCATTAATTAGTCTAATATAAGAAGTATACTCGTACAATACAGGAATAAACATTACGCGATAGGACGCGATAATATAACAAAATGTCTTATAAACTTGAAAATTAGGTAAAAATTTCATTACTAGACCACCTTTTTTTTTAAATTCTACAAACAATATAAAATAACTTTTAAAGTATGTTAAACACATCAAGAAATATTGATTATTACCTGAGTTATTCGAATCCATAACGATAACTTCGAAATATTAGGTGGACAAGGCAAAATTCTCCTTGTTTAATGTTTACACTGAGAGCGCTAAGAACAATGACGACGTGCACTTCGTTAGGCGGACAAGTTTCAACTTCCTGCGTGCGCACACGGTAAAAGGTTCGCGGTTGGGGATGGCCAATTATTGTTACTGGGACATTTCTTTGGATCTAGGATTTTTTTGGTATTTTTAACATCGATTTTGAAATTTGACTTATGACCGGCTAATTCTTAACAATCCACGTAAGTGCGACGCCACTCTGGAGTCTCGTGCATTACGACCTTGGGAATCTTTGCTGGGTCCATGCTCTCGTTGTGGTCCCCCCATAATCGCCTTCTCTGTCTGCTCCGTCTCACTTATTATATAAACATCTTACTTGAGATTTAAACTTGCTATGAGATTTAATAAAACATTATTAATACGGATTTCAAAGTATTGTTTCGACGAAAGACAAAAAAGTTATAAAATAGGGGTTTAGGACTTGGATTTAACCCTGGACACGACTCGATTCATTATTCGTAATAATGAATTATTTTCTAAATTTTGTTGTCGGTAATTTCATGGTAAAAAATGAAAAAAAAACCCCAATATATTAAGTTAAAGTCCATAAATGTTTGTGTCGTTGACCGGTTTCAGCAGCTCGCTGTCATCTTCTGGTCCCCCTTCACCCCTTCTTCTCCTCCTCCTTCGCAACATAATTATTTTCCGCTAATATTGGAGACTATAATAATTCAATTTCCATTCCCTTTCCATGTAGTTTGGTCAAGTGGAAAAGAATGAATGTAGAAAGAATGGTAAAAAAAGTATACGTTAACAATATAAATGGAACTAAAAATAGTGGAAGACCGAGGAAAACTTGGCACGATCAAATAAATCAAATATTGAATGTTGAGAAAGCGAGAGAAAAATGTCAAGAAAGAAAAGTGTGGCAGATCATTCTTTATGTCTACCCCGTCGGGGAGACGGCGTGATGGTGAGTTAGTTCGTTATATAATAATGATTTTTTTTTATATCCTCGGTATTAGTCTTAAATCGTTTTACGGCAGTGCATTACGGCAATGATAGGTCTCAGACATGGAAAAACCACATTTCGTGAAAAATAAATACTCTTCGCTGAAGGAAAATTCCTTCGTACGAATCATCGATTTGGATATGTTATCTGAAATATTTGTGTTCTATGGAGTGTGGTTTTATTTTATTGTTTTGTGTATGTTTGTATAGAACGCCACATTCACGATACCTATAAATGAACAAAACAAAATACAACACCGTTTTTCTACAGATATTTTGCCAAGGAAGGCAGTGTTTTCATACTTAAAAAAATTGAAACGGTATCAGAATTGGGAGGATCAAAAGAAAAAATATATATTATAATATACAAAAATGACATAGTTAGTTAGCTACAGAGGTATATTTTATTAAAGGTTTTAATTATGCTATTATTATATGGCCGAGTTGTAAGTGAATTTCACTACCACACCGAAGGTCCCGGGTTCGATTCCCGGCGATGGCAGTGTGATTGTCACACTGTCTTTGGTCTAGTGTAGAACTCATGTGAAAATAAAATGGCGATAGATTAGCTACTTATCACATGTCACGAGAATCAATATGATAGATATACCCTTTACATCGATTTGGCTCGCATTGTGCTCGCGTAAAGAGCGATTCAACAAAAAATATTAATAATAAAAATAATACGAACCATGAAAGTGTATAAAAATAATAAAAAGTATATACTGTTGAATGTTTTCGCCAAAACAATTGATTATTTAAATATATTTTACACGTTAAAAAGTCGAGTCTCTTATTTCTTTCGAATAAATGGTTGCAAAAGTTACTTTATCTTTGTAAAGTAAATAAGTAACGTAAACTCCTTTTAAATTCTAACAAAAAAAAATGATATTTGGCAAGAAAGTGGTATTTATAAAATTGAATGTAGAGATTGTGATGCTTTTTACATAGGCAAAACAGAATGAACATTAAAAACACGTATCGACAAACACAAACAAGCTTTCACCAAATATATTATACTATTTTTTCTAAGATGGCTAACCATTGTATTGAATTTGACCATAGTTTCGATAAAATTACATAATATTTCTACACACAGTTAACAATAGCAATAAGTTAAACAAACTTGAAACTTTAGAAATCTTCAAGTCGGTGTAATTGAATGAAAACATAATTAATAATCAGATTCCTCTTTTTACTCTTTCTCCATAAATATTTAATCTCCCAAGCTCCCATTCCCAATCAAATGCAAATTAACAACAACAACAACAAACCATCACGCCGTTTCCCCGCAGGGGTAGGCAGAGAGAATAGACCGCCACACTACTCTATCCTGGCAAACCTCTCTAGCTTCCTCCACATTCATACAACGAGTCATACACGCACGTCGATTCCTCCGACTTCTAACATGACCAACCTTTAAAATTTGATTAATTTGGTCATGCCATGTTTTCCTCGGTCTGCCTCGACTTCGTACCCCATTTACATCATTAACGTATACTTTCTTAACCATTCTTTCTCCATCCATGCGTTCCATACGTCCGAACCAACGCAGCGATCCTTTCATAATTTTGTTCATTATACCTTCTTCCGCTCTACATTCCTTTCTTATATCAGCATTTAAGATTCTGTCGTATATCGTTCTACCACCCATACGTCTTAGGGACCTCATCTCTACCGCATTTATTCTACTCTCATCCTTCTTTTGCCAGTTCCATGCTTCGCTTCCATACATTAAGGTTGGGACCAGAACTCCATTGTGAACGGCCGTTTTCGCTTTCATTGATAAATTCTTGTTTCCAATAACTATTTTTAAAGCTCCATTCACTTTGTTACCCGCACCAACCCTTCTTTCGACGTCACTATCCGTTCGGGCATCTGCTGTGAACATGCTACCTAAATACACAAATTCTTCACCTGTTCCAAGTTCTCTTCGTTCACACTTATATTACAAACTGTCATTTGCTCTTCCCTTTCGAAAACCATCACCTTTGACTTTCCGACATTCATCATTAAATGCAAATTAATCATTTATTAATTTCTATATAAATTGAGTCTTTTCAAATGAATGTTTTTTTCTAAATTAAATTTTTAATTTTTTAAAAATATTATCATCATGTATTATTATTATTTAATATTATTTATTAGTTCTTACTGTTAAAAATATAATATAGGTACTTATAACAAATGGCCCAGGTTAATTTTTAAATTTGAATTATTGTATCGAATTTTAAATGTCTTTTAATATTAACGCTATTTTCTTTGTTTAGTTTTTATTATATTTTTACACCTGTAGATGGAGGTATCCTCCGAAACATAAGGTGTTTTTTAATATTTTGAAATAATGAGTGGATTAAAGAAAGTTATTTTCAATTTCTTAAGTAAATTACTACGGAATTCCACAGTTAGCGTTCAATAAGTAGCATTTTTGCTTGTTTTTAGGATGCCACTTGGATTTTTAATGTGGTAGTTTTCCGTTGCTTTCCAGATTTGCACATAACTGGTTATTAGGCCCGAATTATTGTATACCACTTTTTAGCTATTGATTCTAATGACTTTTAGGTAACGAATCTGCCATTTTATTGTGAAATAATTACTTCATCAGACCAAAGACAGTGTGACAATCACACTGCAATCTCTGGTATTCGAACCCGGGATCTTTGATGTGACAATCATATCTCTTGCTTCTCTGCCATGTGACTCATCGAACATATTATCATGACTCTTTGATTAATTTGTCATATTACTTAAAAAACTTTTAGCTGGATAACACTCATATTTCTTAGTAACTTTTAGCAGGTACAATCACTGATAGCGTTGTAATATATGTACGAGTATACGAGTACATGACCTTTCTTCAATATAACAATAAATTAAATGTACCGCTATCATTTATGATACACTTAAATATTACGTGAACGCATTTCGTTGACATTTGTGTTAAATCATCATTATTATGTATCATTTAGATCAGTGGTTCTCAAAGTGGTTCCTACGGACTTCCAGGGGTTCTCGTGTCGTTAAGGGCGACTGTAGCACTACAATTATTATATTTAAGGGGTACGTGCACAACGCCTAGGGGTACACGAAAACTTTATACAAAATAACAAACAATGAGCCTAGTACAAATAAAAAAAGTTTTTGAATTTAAAAAGATGTTAGCTTACTAACCATCACCCGGGTGGACTGACACACTTTTCTTTCCTAACATACTTCTCTCGTAAATGTATTGGTATATAAAAAAATATATATTTAAAAAAATATTTTTCTTATATTCTATTTTGTAATAAATAACTTAAAATATTTTTTTCTTGAAATGCAAAACCTCGTGAAATGATTATTATTATATTTTGTTGAATCGCTCTTTACATCATTACAGCGCGAGCCAAATCGATGTAAAGAGCCTAGCTATCATTTTGATTATCTTGACATGTCATAGGTACTTAAATCGCCATTTTATTGTCACGTGAATTCTGCGCCAAACCGAAGACAGTGTGACAATCACACTGCCATAGCCGGGAATCGAACCTGGGACCTTCGGGGGTGGCAGTCATAACACTAACTACTCGGCCACGAAGGTCAAAATGAAGGGTAAACTAATTAATTATGCGCAATTTCATGATTTGGTATTTTTGCCGGAGCTGTAAACCTAGCCAACTCTAGTTCGAAACCAATTTTTTATACTGGAGATGAAGCAGTCGCGCAATTGGGGTTAATATGTTTCATCTTTTACTAGAGCATTGAGAACTGTGTAGCATAGTTACACAATGAACAACCAGCAATTAACATACGTATCTACGATTAAGGATCTCGGAATCATCTATGAGAGTAGGCTGACATTTCGTGCACATATCGAGAGGATTTGTGACATTGCACTGAGGATGTTGGGCTTCATCATTCGGACCGGAAGAGTTTTCAGAGATCCCAATGTGCTCAGAGTCCTATACAACGTTCGGAGCAGACTCGAAAGTGGTTCTGCGATATGGAGTCCTCACGAGGCAAGATATTCCGTTATACTGGAGAGGGTTCAGAAAAAAATTCTGAGGTATCTCTACATGAGAGAGTATGGTAGTTATCCGTGGCTCTATCCCACGGCATTTCTGTTAGGAATGCTTGGAACCAATTCATTGCAGTTTCAAAGAGATGGGCATCTCATTACCCATTTCTTTAAATTAATTAGGGGATATTTCGAGAACTCGGCCGTGCTGGAGGGTGTGCGGACTTTTGTCCCTGATAGATATCTCCGACAGCGTCAGCATAGATTGTTTTACCTACCAGCCGCCAGAACCAACCTGCCTCTGGTGACACCGGTGGGAAGAGCAATTAGTCTGCTGAACGCGGTCTCCTCGGAGATCGACGTCTTTCATATTAGTGAAAGTACGTTCAGAAGGCTTAATTAATTCTGGAGAGTATCCCGCCTTCCTAATGTTGAACCATCTCTCATGCGTTTCTGGTAGTATACTATACACAATATATTATTTTACCTGTTCCCAATAGATGCCTTAAAAAATTAATGTCTGTTGATGAAATAAACTGATTTTTTATTTGATTTTGATTTGATCTCTATGCAGTGAGTAGTATTGTTATAATTTGTTTTGCAGTATCAACTCTTGCTGGTGGAAGCCATCCTGTCCTTCAACAAGGACGGCCCCCTTGGCGCTGTCATTCCGCGCAAGCACAAGGGTTTGCTGCACGGGGTGCTGGCCGGCTTAGGGGCGGGCTTCTCAGTCGCCGGGACCATCACCGGCCTCGTGGCTAATAGAGATAGTCTCGGCGGCACCAGCGCGCATGGAGCTTGTGGTGAGATATATTCATATCTTTCATTTCCTTATCCATGCCGTCACTCGCCCCTCTGAGGGGTTGCCGATTACCTCGCTGGGAGAGGGGGGAAACTGACCCGCAATGCCTCGTCCTCCTCCTCTTTAGCTCAATTTGTATTTGTATTTATATATTTAGTGTTAACTTTCTATATTATCTTCCCTATTCCACAATATTAAATAAATTTCCTTCTTCCCCCCATCCTGCAATTTGTCTCCTCCCTCCCTCCTGTGCCTCCTGCTGTGTATTATTTTTTCTGTAACATATTTCTGTATCAATTGTGTATTTTATTTTGCTGTTGCATTGCTTTGTGTGTACGACGGGACATTGCGGGAGAGTACCGTAGCTTAAATGTGGTCTGGGTCCCCCTTGGTCGCAGAAATATATGGTACATATATTTTTATTTTTTCTTAATGTAAAAGTCCCACATGGATGAGGAACGGGCCAAGAGAGTGCATGAGCCCGGTAATATTATTATTTCCCATGTCGTCTTCTGCACACAAATAACGACTTATTTTTCTTTCAATATATCTGATGATCTGTGACACAGAAACTATGTCCCCTAAGATGATGACAGACATATAGAGAATTTCCACCGATTACCCGAAGCTGTTATACGCGAACGGTGCCTTTTGTCAGTTTCGATCATTCAATTTCTAGGTTCGTTCCTCGTCCATGCGGGACTCATGATGTTAGAAAAAATATATGTAAGAAATCAAGAGGGACCCAGGTCACATGTCCCGCCGTACATGAAAATTATAAAATTACACTTAAAATATTAAATATAAGAGACACGGGATTATATGGGAAGCAGGCTTTTGGACACATGACAGAGGGAAATGAAAGGAGGAACAGAGGACGCAGAACTTAATAATATAGCGGACACGGAACAGGTCAAGGGAACAGGACATTGTGAAAAACTAAAAAAAAATATTTACGGAAATGGCCCTGACATGATGAGAGAAGGGGGTTCCCACCACATACCCGAGGCTGTTATAGAGCGCAGCGTCGCCCTTTCGTCAACCTCGCTCATGCACTTTCTAGGCCTGTTCCCCATCCATCCGGGATGCCAGACCGCATTTAATCTAATTTTTTACCGCCTTCCATGTCCCGCTCACTTACACATTTAAAGTTACACTATTTTTCTTATAGCTAACATTTAGTGAACTTAACCTAGGTATCACTGTGAAGACAAACTTTTATTTTGTCATGAGGATCATCTGTCCCTTCATCTCTTAGGTAGTCTTTTTTTTCTCCTCATTCCCGTCTCTTGGCGTCATCTACACAAAAAATGCCGCCGTAAAATTCTTGATAATTAATTTTATTTTATTTGAATGAAATTTAACGTTTCTCCTTTCTAAAGCATTAACAAATGTGAAAATACAATCTTTTGATGAACATTTTTATAAATTAAAGCGCAGTTTTTTCCACTTTTGATTTTATTTTTCTCGACATTTTTCGAAGGCTTTCCATCATAGGAATAACGATATAAATTAACCGCTCAAAAGTGGAAAAACAGTGTTTTGTTTATAAAAAACATTCGTTACTCTTTTTGATATATAAACTTATTTTATTTTATTTATTTATTTCAGCTTTAATAGCACTGAGTTTTACGCTTATCAGCTGCATAAATGGACTGCTGGCCTTCTTCAGCCCTCGGCTTAGGGACAAGGTGAAGCCGGCCTACGTGAAGGCGCTGCATACGGTGAGCGGGTCGCTGGCTGTCATCATGGGACTAGTCACGCTGTGTATTGGTATCAACAGGACCTCTGTGGTGATCATTGGCAGGCCATGTGCCACCGGCCTCACTGTTCTGATAGCCTTGGCCCTCGTGTATACTCTCATCATGCCTATGATCAGTTTGAAAGGATATTTAAATAATATGAGAGCAACTGTTTTATAAAACGTTCAAATATTACCTAAATAACGTAATAAAGTGGTGAGATTAAAATAATTTCATACCTTCCTTTTCCTCTTTCCATCCCTTCTCTTCTTCTATTTTTCTTCCTCAGCCTATTCCCGTCCACTCCTGGACAAAGACCTCCTCCATTCGCTTCCATGTCACTCTGTCCTGTGCAGACTGCATCCAGGTTATTCCGACGTGTCTGTTCAGATCATCTTTCCACCGTAGTTGCGGTTGCCCTGCATTTCTCTTTGCCGTCCACGGTCTCCAAGTCAGCAGTCTTCTTGTCCACTTTTCATCTGAGCTTCTGGCTACGTGACTTGCCCATTGCCATTTTAGAGCTGCCATAACCTATCAAATGATGTCCCCTGAGAGGATGAAGTCTAACTGCACACAAAAAATAGTCTATTTTTCTTTTATCAAATCTGACGATCTGTGATACTATGTCCCTTGAGATAACGTAAGTCCTTCATGGACGAGAGATGGGCCTAGGGATTCAAGAAGCGAAGCTGACGATAGGCGCCGTAACACATATAAAATCTTCATGTAAGCGGTAGGAATCATACAAAAGGTTACTCACCGGTTACCCGAGGTTGTTATAGGACGCAGCGGCGCCATTTTATTAGCCTCGATCGTTCCCTTCCTAGGCCCTAGTGAAGACTAGGGACTGTGTGAAGACACAACTTGACAAATGCTTGGTTTTGCCATCAGAAACCCCAAGATTTTTCAACATATTCAGGTGTTGAAGTTGCTCTGGTGAGAAATCAGTTGGAATTTAGTTTCATTATCTGGGCACCACATTAGATTCGATATTCCCTGATGGTGGAGAAGCTGCAGAAGAAATTTCTGGGATACTTCTATCTTCGGGAGTATCGATATTACCCATGGCTCTTTCCAACTGATTTCTTGCTAGGGATGATGGGCTACCAGTCACTCGAGAGGAGACGAGACATTCACTTGGGTGTTCACTTCTTTCGACTGATAGGTGATTGTATACACAACTCAGAAATCCTGAGTGATGTAGGTCTGTTCGTTCCTGATAATTATCTTCGACAAAGGGGCCACAGCTTGTTTTATCTCGCACGATGCAGAACCAAGCTGCCAATGGTTATGCCGGTAGGCAGAGCAATATCTTTGCTAAATCATGTCATCTCGGAGGTTGACGTATTTAGTGATAGTGTAGTTGACCCGAGGGAGGCGCTGTCTCTGTCATTGTTATAATTGTGAGTTTATCATATTATTTCATTATGTGTTATTTACTATTCTATCTCAAACTTTTTGTTCATTATATAATGTATCATTGGAATCAGTGGCGGTACTGCCATAGAAGCCCAGAAGCCCGGCTTGCGTAAGACATTTTGAATCAAAACCTCTTCTGGCTTACAGAGGTTCAGCTATTGTGGCTATTCCTCTTGCGTCTGATGGGAACATTCTGGGCTTCTATGGGAGTACCGCCACTGATTGGAATGCAATTCTGTGATGCTTTTGATATGTTTTAATAGATAAATGAAATAATGAAATAATTTCAGAGATTCTTACCTTGTCTCTGAGAGTCTTCCCTAATTCGCAGTACTCTCATCTGAGATGTTCAAAGAATGGTCCTAATTGTGTCAGCTCTAGTTTCTAAACAAAATGTCATAATGGCCCTTACACAAGTTTTGTAAATTTTATTCGAACCTCGTCATCTATGAGTTAGTTGAATGCATTGATATGTTTTATGATTATTTTTTCTTTTTCGATGAGCGGGATTCATACAATTGTTCAATTGCGGGATTCATACAATTCAGCATTAAGGTTTATCGCTGTCTTTAATTTACAATCACCCGAACATTTAGTATCTTTGATAAACCAGCATGAATCATTTATCTCACCATAAATGGGACAGATTATAAGATCAAAGAATGTCAAATTTAATGTGAAACAGTTTGGTATATTGAAAAATGCATTCTCATAGATATGAAAGCTTAACGAATGTATTTAAATTACTTTAATATTTATTTAAACGTATTATTATTTATGAGATGTACATATGAATAAGTAATAAGTTATGTATCTATATATTATATAACCTACATAATTTTTAAAATAATTTTTTGAGAAACTAATTATGTTTTATGACCGTTGTTTTTGTTAACCTGTATATAATGAACTAGTTATTATTGTTATAATAACGATGCCCTACGTGTAACATAAATTAAATAAACACAAAAGTCCGGATCGTCCATGTCAACATGTGCAACATCGAAAAAAACATTATGTGCTAAATTAAAAAACCGGTGGATTCGTGGAACATAAATTAAATAGTCAATATGTGCACCATCTAAAAAGAATATTTTGTGTTAAATTATTATTTTTTGTTATTTTATTTTATATCATTGTATTTTATATTATTTGTTTTAGATTTATTTTGTGAGTGTTGGACGATCGAAGTGTGCGCGGGAGATGCCTATTGGTGGCGATAAGATTCGCAACCCCGCGTCTCCCGCGGGGCGAAAAGAGAAGGATGGAGTGCCGCATCAGTAAAAGTGTGACAGTCCATTCTTTCTGCCTACCCTTTCGGGGAGACGGCGTGATGGTTAGTTAGTTAGTTAGTTATGATGACCTAGGAAAACGTGGCATGATAAAATCAATTAAATATTAAATGTCGGCCACGTTCTTCCATTCTTTTACCCCTCTCTTTTCTCCTTCTTTCTTATTTCTTCAATGGCTCTATAGTTTAGCTTTGACCTCTATTATTAACTTTCGTCATTAACTCCCGCTGTCATCCGTTGCGACCCTCCAGTTAGAAAATTGCTCTGAGGTGAGCTTAAAAGTACATTTGATTCAAATTTATGGTATTTGTTTGTATACATTAGGTCATTTGAATCCAATTACTGCATACAAATGTTTTTTTTAGCTATTTTATTGATTTTAATTAACTGCTGTACGGATGTGAGACTCGGAAATCTACTGCGGACGTTATTGGAAAATTCCAGGTGTTTATAAATAGTTGCCGTCGCTCAATATTCAAGATCTATTGACCCCAAACAGTGTCAAATGCCGTTCTCTGGACCATGGCAGGCGAAAAGCCAATTAGAGAACAAGTGGCTAGAAGCAAATGGCAGTGGATCGGTCACAATCTGAGACGGAACCCAGCCTGCAAAGCCTGCTTTGAATAAAAAAAATTACCTTGACTAATTGCTTAAGAACGAATAATTCATTTTTAACAGTATCAATTAAAAAAACTAACTAACCATCAAGCCGTTTTCCCGGAGGGGTAGGCAGAGTGGATGGAACGTCACATTGTTCTATCCTGACATAACTCTCACGCCTCTTCCACATTCATACAACGTGACTGTACGCCATTCTTTCCTCATCCATTCGTTCCATACGTCCAAACCATCTTAGTGACTCTTTTTAATTTTATTTATCACGCATTTATCCGCCTTACATTCCTTTCTTGCTTCATCATTAGATATTCTATCATGCATTGTTTTTCGCACATTCTTCCTAATGACCTGATTTCTATGGCATGTATTCTACTTTCATCCTTCTTCTACCAGCTTCAAGCTTCACTTCCATTCATAAGGGCACTAGAACTCCATTGTGCATTGCCATCTTTGCTTCAGTCGACACATTTCTATTTGCGGTAATGACTTTGAGTGCACCATTTATTTAGTTTCCAGCTCCAACCCTTCTTCCGATATATTTCTCTATTCTTCCATCTCTTGTAAACATGCTTCCTAGGTAGACAAATTCGGTAACGTTCGCACTTATGTCACAATCCGTCATACATTTTCTTTTCGAATACCACAACATAGACTTTGACACGTCCTCACAAGGTCATACTTATTGCATGCTTCGCACATTCTTGACACTAGGACTTGTAGATCGTCCATGCTGTCAACGATTAATCATACATAATTATTATAATAAAATTAAATTAAAAAAAATATTTATAGTATTAATTGATTAATTTGCGTTGAAAATATAATTGGGAATGGGAGCTTGGAAAATTAAAAGTAGAAAGGGTTTTGAAGGAGAAAGGAGTAAATGGAGGAATCTGATTATTAATGATGTTTTCTTCAAATTTTGAAACATATCGTGATATAATAATATTTAAGTAGAAAATTAACAGCGTTATTTTCCAAAGTGAATTGAAAAATACTTATATTACTTTCCAACATTTCCTTAAAATAGCATGTGATAGTTAGTGAGTAATTTTTCAGTGCAGATAATCTAATATGAGGCATCGCATTTAATCCTAAGTAAGCAAGTTCAGGAGAATAGCGATAACATTTGCAATAATAAGTAATTGTTATTATCCTTATCGCTACTCCGCTCTTCGCGTCCGCGCGTACCTCAAATATTGATTTTACCATTTCGCAGTAAATGGCTGATACGTTGAAGCTTTTGTAAACGTGGATACGCAAATATCGGGGTACACACTCATTTTTTATTGGTTCAGTGACACAGTACGCTGCGATTATTATTAATTGATATGTTTACCGGATGTCTGATGGAGGGAATTTAGAAAACAGAATAGGGTCGAAGCACCAGTATTTGACCGCCCCCCAGTAAATAACCGTTGGTTAATAAAACAAAATATAATATGAATTGCTCTATCTGTCCAGTCAAAAAACTTTAATCCCAAGAAACTATGACAAAAGAGGTAGGCGGAGACAATTGTTGGTAAGAAACAAAACTATCAGTTTTGAACTGTGCCTTGTCAAACGGTAAAAGTGCGTCTTCCCGTTGTTGTTTTGAGATTGTTAGTAGTTTTTTATAAGGAAAAGTGTGGCAAGAGTTTTTTTTAATGTTATTTCTTATGCAATTCTTTGAATATTTACATATTTTATATGTTAGGGTGTTTCATAATGTGACAATGTAACAAAATCTATGTATTGTATCAATATAACCTGAAGTGGTCAATTACTGGTGATTGCGCTATTTTTTTAGAGAAATATTTATTTTAATAGTAATACTCATATTTCAATAAAAAAGTTAGAGAATTTAGAGAAGTCAGTCATCAAGTTTTTTATTGATTTCTTTTATTTTGTACACTGAAATAATGAAATTAATGTCTTTAATGTGGATTTCAGTTCAAGCTGAACCTTAAACGGTCATTCATTGGTGCTTTGACCCTACTGTACAGATGAAAATAATGCATATTCAAAATGCCGTTACAATCGAAATCGTTTATTATTTTTGTTACGCCTGATACGCAGATTATTTGTACTAGCCTTTGTTTAATTAATTTAAATAAGGGTATGATTATGATTTAAGTTTATGTGAATGATTATAATTTTCTTTAATTTTCACTGGCACTTTCTGATGTGGATTCACATTAGAATCTTCTTCTTCTTCCTTATTGTAGACCTATGTGGTCTGTTCTCCAGAGTGTTGCTCCTCCTGTGAGGTAGATTCCCAGCTGTCCTTCTATCTTTTAGGTTGTCTTCCACCAGGACGAGTTCCATGAGGTTGATTATGCAATGCAATATAGGGGAGTCTGGTGGTGTCCATTTAAATAACTGTTTGAAAACCTTGTATTTTCACAACACTATTAGGTCCTTACATATGAAATTGGCGTTTTGCCGTACTGGCAATTATTATCTCAAATATCTTCTCTTTGGTTAGGAATTCCAAATTCAAATTTATACAGCTATTTACTCAAGTATTTGTGTTTCGAAAATTATAATTCATTTGTTTTTTCCTCAATTGTTTTTTTTCTTTGCGTTACTCAGTTTACAAAATGGAAAACTTGAAATATCGCGTTATTTACGAGTACGAGTTCCACCGTGGCACCAGTGCTGCAGAAACGGCTCGAAGGATTAATGATGTGTATTGCGATGGTGCCGCAAAAGAAAACACAGTGCGTTTTTGGTTCCAACGTTTTCGTTCTGGAAATTTCGACCTGCAGAACAAGCCCCGTGGACCCCCGGAGGCCAAAGTTGATAATGAAGAATTGAAGGCTATTGTGGAAGCGGATTCATCGCAAACCACGTCCGAGTTAGCTGCAGGCTGCGGTGTTAGTGATAAAACTGTTTTAATCCACTTCAAGCAAATAGGGAAGGTGAAAAAGCTTGAAAGGTGGGTACCTCACGAATTGAGTGAAGCAAATCAACAAACGCGCGTTGACTGCTGCGTTGCATTACTCAACCGGCACAATAATGAAGGGATTTTGAATCGAATCATTACCTGTGATAAAAAGTGGATCCTGTATGATAATCGGAAGCGCTCATCGCAATGGCTGAACCCTGCCGAACCAGCCAAACCATGCCCCAAGCGAAAATTGACTCCAAAAAAGTTAGTTGTGAGCGTTTGGTGGACTAGTGCTGGTGTCGTTCACTACAGCTTTCTTAAATCGAGCCAGACGATTACGGCAGATGTCTATTGTCAGCAACTGCAAACCATGATGGAAAAGTTAGCTGCTAAACAACCGAGGCTGGTTAATCGCTCTAGGCCACTGCTGCTTCAGGATAACGCTAGACCACACACTGCACAACAGACGGCTACCAAATTAGAAGAGCTTCAATTGGAATGTCTAAGACATCCACCGTACTCTCCGGACCTTGTCCCAACAGATTACTATTTTTTTAGAAATTTGGATAACTTCTTGTATGGGAAAAAATTCAACTCCGATGGGGCAGTCCTAGCCGACTTCAAAGATTTTATTGATTCCCGTCCGAATGGTTTTTTTAGTAAAGGGATCGATGAACTACCTATGAGATGGCAAAGTGCATAGATAGCAATGGTACATACTTTGATTAAATACATATATTATATTAAAAAAAAATCAACTTTATGTTCCTCCCATACAAAACGCCAATTTCATATGTAAGGACCTAATATTTGCACCTCTTACAAACATGTTTCGGGTTACAAACTTCCCTTCTTCAGTGCATGAATCTTCAATTTATTTAGGCTAAAATATATTTTCCTGATACATGTCTCTAGCTTCCTCCACATTAATCATACAAACACGTTGATTCTTCCGACTTCTAGCATGGCCGACTTTTAAAATCTGATTAATCTGGTCATGCCTAGTTTTCCTCGGTCTCTCACGACTCCGCACTCCATTCACACCGTTAGCGTATACTTTCTTAAACATTCTTCTCTATGTTGCATATGTCCAAACCAATGCAGTGAATTAACCAATTAAATAAATAAAAAATCGACGAGCGTACATATTACGATGAGAGGTATGACAGGACAGATTAGTATGGCGGTTAATCCCCTCTATCTCCCCCTTCGGAGAAACAGCGTGATGATTAGTTCTTCTTCTTTCTTATTCCAATCCACTCGTGGACAAAGGCCTTCTCCATTTGCTTCCAGGTCATTTTGTCTTATGCAGACTACATCCAGGTTATTCCGACATGTCTGTTCAGGTCATCCTTCCACCGTAGTTGCGATCGCCCTGCACTTCTCTTTGCCGTCCATGGTTTCCAAGTCAGCAGTCTTCTTGTCAATCTTTTGTTCGAGGTTCTGGCTACGTGACCTACTCATTGTCACTTTAGAGTCGCAACCTGGTGGATGATGTCAGTGACCTTTGTTTTTTCTCTCACCGTATTGTTTCTGACTTTGTCTCTTAGGCTTATTCCTAAAATTGCTCTTTTCAGGGCTCTTTAGGTCACTCGTAGTTTCTCGGCACTTTATTTGGACAATGTTATAGTATCGAGGCCATAAGTAGCAACTGGCAGAACAAACGCTTCATAAATTTTTCTTTTCAGGTTGATTGGTATTTTCCGGTTTTTAAAGACAATAATCATTTTTCTGAAAGCTGCCTGCTGATGATGAGTTAGTATATAAAAAAAAAATTCACGTTAAAATTTATTTTTTACATATTTGACGTTTGAAATATATTTTTTTTGTATACTTTTAAACACATTATTCATTACTCCTTTTTACGTTCTGCCAATCTTTTTCCTTAAACGCAAACGTGAATTTGGTACCTACAAAGTAGCAAAAAATCTACCCGGAAAGCTAAAAAAGGGGCTCGTCCGGGATTTGAACACGGGACCTCTCGCACCCAAAGCGAAAATCATACCCCTAGACCAACGAGCCAGGTGAACATTGCTAATCGTATTTCAACTATAATGGAATTGCGGGCTAAACGTGACTGATTGTACTTGCTGACTTGACAAATAAATTTGATGACATAGTGATAACAAACACTGGAATATCTCTTGTTTATTGCTTAAATTATTCCATTGCTTATATGGCTCGTTGGTCTAGGGGTATGATTTTCGCTTAGGGTGCGAGAGGTCCCGGGTTCAAATCCCGGACGAGCCCAAGTTTTTTTTTTTGTTTTCTTCAAGGTTGCAACATAATGCATTTAACATAAAAGATTTTCAATATAAGTGGAATAGTGTAAATACGATAGTTCTCAGGTGTTTAAGCAGGGTTATTATGGGTCAAAGCAGAAAGAATTCTAAGATGCAAAAATGATTTAATTTTAGAAATAAAAAATAAAAAAAATAAAACCGATAAGGAAATTATGACGAAATAAATTAATAATGTAATGTAAATGGTCAACTCATAATATTAAGGTATACTATCTCTGAATATATAATATTAAAAAGAGAAACTTTGAATATCAAAATATTTACATCCTTTTACTCAGAGTTGGAACAAGTAAATGTGAGTGAAATCGGATTTAATGAGTGTAAAAACAAAACAAAACAAATCATTACGCCGTTTCGCTGCAGGGGCAGGCAGAGAGAATGGACCGCCACACTACTCTATCCTGACACATCCTTCTAGCTTTCTCCACATTCATACAAAGATTCATGCACGCACGTCGATTCTTCCGACTTCTAACATTACCAACAATTAAAATTTGATTTAATTAATTTGGTCAAGCCATTTTTTCCTCGACTCCGTACTCCATTTACATCGTTAACGTATATTATGAGCTCCATATGTCCGAACCAACGCAACGATCCTTTCATAATTTTGTTCATAAAATCCTCTTCCGCTCTACATTCCTTTCTTATATCAGCATTTGATAATCAAATGATTTTACTGAAATCTCTTGATGGAAGTTCATTTTAAATAATAATTAAATAAAACGATGTTTCTTAACTACTTCCACTTTTGTCTTTATTAAGACAGCGACCGACAGACTGACCAGTCTGTCGATGCCTGCGAGCCTGGCGAAACCGGTTGCTGTCTAAATAAAGACAAAAGTGGAAGTAGTTAAAGAACATCGTTTTATTTAATTATTATCAGCATTTTAAATTCTGTGTTACATCGTTCTACAGACATACGAGTACGTCTTAGGGACCTCATGTCTACCGCATTTATTCTGCTCTCATCCTTATTAGTTCCATGCTTGCTTCCATATATAAGGGTTGGGACCAGAACTTCATCGTGAACGGCCATTTTCGTTTTTATTGATATATTCTTGTTTCCAGTAACTATTTTTAAAGCTGTAATCCGCACCAACCCTTCTTTCGACGTCACTATCCGTTCAGCCATCCGCTTTGAACATGGTACCTAAGTACACAAATTCACTCCAAGTTATCTTCGTTCACACTTATGTTACAGACTATCCAAAAACGATCACTTTTGACTTTCCGACATTCATCATATTGACTTGCATACTTCTCATATTCTCGACATCTTATAATACAGGGTGGCGCATAATGACCTTTTTACCCTTTATTGGTTTCAAAATTTAATAATCCTTTTTGGTTATCTCATTACTTACATTCTACGTGTACGAGTATGTTAGTTATTTCAATTTTTTATTTGTAAATTATGAGTATACCTTCAATTCTACAGAGCTGACTCAGTCAAGCTCTGCGGTCCATGGACTATCTATATATGTTCCGACATTCACCTAACAGCTGAGGAAACCATGGAAAATCTCAACCGGAACATTTAAGAGACGACTATGAGACTATGTCAGTCGTAAGTTGTGATTCATTATAATCTTTTTTGTGGATCATGATTTTGGAAGTACAAGCTCTTTCACGTGTTTTGATTCATGATAGAAGGGTTTCTTGGAGGACGCTGTAGGTTAAGTTTGACACGTGGACCTGACAAACTAGATAGGGAGGAGTTTAGGGAGATAAGGAAGCCTTATTGTAAGCGGGGTAAGTTGATAGAACATAAAATACGATTTTGGCTTAAAAAATTATATGAATATGTGCAAAAAAGGGCTCGTCCGGGATTTGAACCCGGGACCTCTCGCACCCAAAGCGAAAATCATACCCCTAGACCAACGAGCCAGGCGAACATTGCTAATCGTATCTTAACTACAATGGAATTGCGGGCAAAATGTGACTGATTGTACTTGCCGACTTGACAACTAAGTTTGATGACATAGTGACGCTGGAATGTCTACAGTTTATTGCTTAAATTATTCCATTGTTTACATGGCTCGTTGGTCTAGGGGTATGATTTTCGCTTAGGGTGCGAGAGGTCCCGGGTTCAAATCCCGGACGAGCCCGGAATTTTTTTTGTCTAATCACAAGTTTTTTTTTCTTCGTGGTTGCAATATAACGTATTTGTCATAAAAATACTTTCAATATTAGTGGGGAAGTGTTATAACGAAAGTACTCAGGCTATTTTTTTTAGCTGGGTTATTATGGATCAAAGCACAAGAATTCTAAATTGCAAAAAGAATTAATTTTTTGGAAAAAAGAAATTAACATTGTGATGTTAATAGTTAACTAATAATATAACGGAATACTGCCTCTGAGCATATTGAAAAGAGGAACTTTAAAATATCAAAAAATGGACATCCTTTTACTTGTAAAGTTGGAATAAATAAATGTATGTTTATTTATTTACATTTGTTTAATTATTTATTTTCATAATTTTGTCTGCATCATCCATATTATAATTTTTTTTTTATGTATAATTGTAGCTACCTAATTACCGATTTTCCACGTTATAATTAAGTAATATAAAATTATTTACAATATTACTAATTTGTCTAACTCATTGATGTTGAATTTCTTTCAGGTATAATTACTTTGTTTTCCCAACTTAATTGTTCATATTATTGTGTGTAGTTTCTTCCCCTATAAATATATTTATCTTTAGTTTATTGTAACACCTGACGATCGTAACATCGGTTACCGAAATCGGTTACCGTTTTTTAAAAAAAAAAAAATTGATATTAAAACAGTGTTTTTAATTTAAAAGGGAATAAATAAAATAAAGTGAAATCAGAGTTAATAGAGTTGACTTAGTCAAGCTCTGGGGTCCATGGGCTATCTATAATCTGTATATGTTTCGACATTCACCTTATAGCTGAGGAAATCATGGAAAACCTCAAGCGGAACATTTAGTGTATGACTATGGGAAGAATAAATAGATGTTCGAAAATGCTTATTATAAAAGAATAATTGTGTAAACTTAGTAGTATAAGACTATGTGGAGAAGAGATTCACTATATTTACAAATTTGATGTTATTTAGTGTCCTTAATTTAGTAATTATGCTGAGAGCCATCGACTGGAATGTCAGTCGCAAGTTTTGATTCATTATGATCTCACAATCATGATCTTTATCATGGATGATGGTTTTGGAAGTACCAGCTCGGAGGCTATTACTCTTCTACATGTTTGAATTATCGTTTTTGGATATTGATCTTAGGTATACTTGGGTCATGAGAGAAGGGTTTCTTGAAGGACGTAGTAGGTTGAGTTCGACACTTAGACCTGACAAACTGGATACGGAAGAGTTTAGGGAGATAAAAAGCCTTAAGTAAGGGCGGTGTAAGTATCTTTATGGTAAATTTTAATAGTATCAGTAAAATATAAGGATATTATTTGTAGTAGACAACGAAAGTGACTGGTACGGTTATGTCCAAAGAGTGGACACTACCAGACTCCCATATATTGCACTACATAATCAGCTTCACAGGACTCGTTCCCGCGAAAATCTCCTAAAAGATGGAAAGATGGCGGGGCCATCCACTCACAGGAGGAGCAACCCTCTGGAGAACAGACCACATACGTTTAAGGAAGAAGAGGTAAAAACAAACATATATTTTTTTCTAAAAGCCAATTTCTATGTGTATGGTTAAACGTGAATATTATGATATTTTAAGCCCTGTAGTGATTGAGGTTGATAGAACAGAATATAAGATTAACGCTTAAAAATTATAAAAACACTTATAAAAAGGGCTCGTCCGGGATTTGAACCCGGGACCTCTCGCACCCAAAGCGAAAATCATACCCCTAGACCAACGAGCCAGGTGAACATTGTTCATCGTATTTTAACATCAATGGGATTGCGGGCAAAACGTGACTTGACGACTAAATTTTATGACATAGTGACGCCGAAATGTCTATAGTTTATTGCTTAAATTATTCCATTGTTTACATGGCTCGTTGGTCTAGGGGTATGATTTTCGCTTAGGGTGCGAGAGGTCCCGGGTTCAAATCCCGGACGAGCCCAGATATTTTTTCGTCTCATCAAAATTATTTTTTTGTTTTCTTCGATGTTGCAATATAACGCATTTAACATGAAATGATTATTTATATTAGTGGGATAGTTTATATATGGGTACGATAGTTCTCAGGTGTTCAGCAGGGTTATTATGGGTATAAAGGCAGAAGAATTCTTATCTGCAAAAATAAATTGAACTTTTGAAAATAAAAAAATTAATATATCGAAAAAATAAGTTAATGATGTAATGTAAATAAATAGTTACTCGGAATATATTGAAAAAATGAAGTATCAAATAATGAAAAATATATCATTTTACTGAAAGTTGGATCAAGTAAAATGAGTGAAGTCGGAGTTAATGAAATGTAAATGCTAATAATGGAAAATTCCAGGTGTTTAAAAATTGCTCAATTTGTAGTATTCAAGATCTATTCGCTCCAAACACTGTCAAATACCGTTCTCTGGAGCATGGCAGGCGAAAAGCCAATCAGAGAACAAGTCGCTAGACGCAAATGGCTTTGGATCGGTCAAACTCTGAGACGGAACCCAGCCTGCATCGCTCAGATCGCACTAGACTGGTCTCCTATGGAGGGAAAGAAGAAGCGAAGCAGACCTAGAGCCACCTGGAGAAGAGCCCTACAGGACGAGGTCAAAGCAGCAGGCCTCACTTGGGATGATGTTAGGCATCAGGCATGCGATAGAGTCGGGTGAAGAAGGCTTCTTGAGGCCTAATGCACTGCGGAGGTATGACAGGAAGAGAAGGAGAAGAAATGCTAATAACACAGGCTGGCACATAATGACCATTTTAATATTCTTCATGGACTTTGGTTTTTGAGGTACTGGCTCGGAGGCTATTGCTCTCAAATGTGTTTGAATAATTGTTGTTGGATATTGATCTTGGGTATAATTGAGTGATGAGAGAAATGTTTCTTAAATAACGTTGTGTGTTCGGTTTGATACCTGGACCTGACAAATTGGATAGGAAAGAGTTTGTAAGATAGAGAAACCTTAAGTAAGATCAGGGTAAGTACCTTTATGGTAAATTGTTTAATATATCATAAAAATATATAAGGATATTTTTTGTATTAGACAACGTAAGAGGCTAGTACGGTTATGTCCAAAGAATGGACACTACCAGACTCCCATATATTGCACTACATAATCAGCTTCACAGGACTCGTCCCCGCGGAAATATCCTAAAAGATGGCTGAATGGCGGGGCATCCACTCACAGGAGGAGCAACCCTTTGGAGAACAGATCGCATAGGTTCAAGGAAGAAGAAATAAAAATAAAAATATTTTTTCTAAATGGCCAACTTCTATGTGTACGGATAAACGTGAATCATATGATATTTTAAGCGCTATGGTGATTGAAGTTGATTTCTATACGATTTTCGCTTAAAAATTATAAAAAAACACGTGTAAACAAGGGCTCGTCCGGGATTTGAACCCGGGACCTCTCGCACCCAAAGCGAAAATCATACCCCTAGACCAACGAGCCAGGTGAACAATGCTAATCGTATCTTAACTACAATGGAATTGTGGGTAAAACGTGACTGATTTTACTTGCCGACTTGACAACTAAATTCGATGACACAGTGACACTGGAAATTCTATTGTTTATTGCTTAAATTATTCCAGTACTTACGTGGCTCGTTGGTTTAGGGGTATGATTTTCGCTTAGGGTGCGAGAGGTCCCGGGTTCAAATCCCGGACGAGCCCAAATAATTTTTTGACCTATCACAAGTTTTTTTTGGGTTTTTTCGTGGTTGCAGAATTACGCATTTAACATTAAAGGATTTTGAATATTTGCGGGATATTTTTATACAATAGTTCTCAAGTGTTTAGCAGGGTTATTTTGGGTCAATATGGGCAGAATAATCCTTAGCTGCAAAAATAAATTGAAGAAGAAGAAATGCTAGGAATACAGGCTGGCACATAATGACCATTTTGATATTCTTCATGGATCTTGGTTTTGGAAGTACTAGCTCGCAGGCTTTTGCTCTCCAATGTGTTTGAAAAATCGTTGTTGGATATTGATATTGGGTATAATTTGGTGATGAGAGAGGGGTTTCTTGGAGAACATTGCGGGTTGGGTTTGACACGTGGACCTGACAAACTGGACAGGGAGGAGATTGGGGACATAGGTAACCCTTAAATAAGGCAGAGTAAGTACCTTTATGGCACATTGTTTAATATATCATAAAAATATATAATTTGTATTATAGTAGACAACGAAAGAGACTGGTTGAGACTGACTCCCCCATATTGCAATACATAATCCAAACGAGAATCGTTCTCGTGGAAGACCTCCTAAAAATGGAAGCATAGCTGGGAATCTACTCATTGGAGGAGCAACCCTCTGGAAAACAGACCACATAGGTGAACATATAGAAAGGAAGAAGATGAAAAAATAGATATATTTTTTATTAAGGCTTCTAATGATTAAACATGAATCTTATATATAATATATACACAATATTTTAAGCGCTGTGGTAATGGAAGTTGATAGAACAGAAAATACGACTTTGATTAAAAATATATAAAAAACATATTAAACAGCAAAATTAAAAAAAATTGTTTTATGTATCACGGTTGTATTTTAAAGTATCATAGTGTTTCGGCCAAAACAATGGACTATAAAAACATATGAAAAAGGGCTCGTCCGGGATTTGAACCCGGGACCTCTCGCACCCAAAGCGAAAATCATACCCCTAGACCAACGAGCCATGTAAACAATGTAATAATTTAAGCAATTAATAATAGAAATACCAGTGTTCGTTATCAACAGGTCATCAAATTTAGTTGTCAAGTCGGCAAGTATGTACAATGAATCACGTTTTTGCCTGCAGTTCTCAGTTCTGTTATAATTGAAACATGATTTGCAGTACATATCCGGCTCGTTGGTCTAGGGGTATGATTTTCGCTTTGGGTGCGAGAGGTTCCGGGTTCAAATCCCGGACGAGCCCTTTTTTAAAATTCAAATTAGACATAAATTAATGAAAAACGTATGCTAGCCAAAAAATATTCTTTTACATTATTAGAACTAACTAACTAACCATCACGCCGTCTCCCCGGAGGGGTAGGCAGAAAGAATGGACCGCCACACGTTCTGTCCTGACATACTTCTCTCGCTTCCTCTACATTAATATATCTTGTCATGCACGCACGTCGATTTCTCCGACTTCTCACGTGACCGACATTCAATATTTGATTGATTTGATCGTGCCACGTTTTCCACGGCCTACCTCTATTTCTAGTTCCGTTCACGTCGTTAACATATACCTTCTTCACCATTCTCTCTTCACCCTATATTTCCATGTGTCTAAACCACCTTAACGACCCTTATTTTTTTCATAACACTTTCATTCGCACCGCATTTACGTCTTTTAATTGCATTTGACACTCTATCATATACAGATAAACCACACATTCGTCTTAGAGATCTCATTTCTACTGCATTTATTCTACATTTATCCTTCTTTTGGTAGTTCTATGCTACACTTCCATACATAAGGGTCGGCACATGTACACTATTATGCACTGTCATTATTGCTTATTAGAATGAACTCTTATGTTAGAATCTACGGAATACTCATGGATCTAGGTTAAGTTTTATTATTATTTTGTTGAACAACTCTTTACATAATTACAGCGAAAACCTTATGGAATCAAGAAGTGCAATAAATAACATTAAATGAAATATGCATAAAACCACGTAAATTGAAATATGACAGTTTAACACTTTGTCGTTATTACCATTAGAGTGTTCGGTATAGCACCTAAAGAGATCCATCTCGAATACCACCGCATTTAGACGATAAATCGCTTTCAATACAGAAGAACTTCGAATCGCCTTTGAAGCGGGATTCGGGGCATAAAATATGTTATGGAAGCGCCTCTGCTGTAGCCGTAAGGAAAGTATATATTTAGTCTCTGAGTATTCCTGAATTGTTCTATAAATACTCCCGGATAACAGTTGAAAAATGCTTACCAATAAAAATTTTAAAATCCGAATGAAATGTGCTGAAGTTAAACTAATTAGATTCTCCAAATTTAAATTTTCGAAGTCGAGACCACAACAGAACCATCCCACAAGATATTCATCTCATCATACTTTTACAGTTCCTCGCGTTCGCCCAGCCCTAGCCCAAACCAATTTCCATTCCGCGCGCCCTCTATTTTCAATCGTCTTCCTGAGAGTCTCAAATCAATTAATTTCATAAAGAAATTTAAACGTGCTCTAAACAAATGTATAAAGGTCAACCATAGATGTAGAAATATTTTTTCTTTTAGATTTAGAAGAGATTTTCTATCCTAGTGAAAATGCAAATGTTATGTTCACTTGTACTGTATGACTTATAATAATAATTAATACCCGAAGATAAAAAAAAAATATTTTGAAACTTATGATTATCTTTTGTTAATAAATATAAATATGTATTATATGTAGCATTTAACGTGGCATCAGATTTATCAAATCGGCCAAGAATGACCCGAAGTTGAAAATATCATCATCGCCATAATTTTTTTTTTTTTTCATTTTCATATAGGGACTGAATAAGTTAATATACAGGTATTTAGGCACACGACAAGACGGTCAGATAGATACTGAAGATAGCTCCGCTAGCCGGTAGGTCTGCGAGGGGATGAGGGATCGTAGTAGGGGGAGAGGAATGCGCAGTAGGAACCGAATTTCGTCTACTCACAGGGTATTCTTATGATGGATCAACAAAATATGGAGCTGAGTACTGGACCAACAAAAAAGTCCACGAACGTCGAGTCGAGAATGTTGAGGTAGGCCGGAGGCGTCGAAAGGCTGGACCACGTAAGGAACGAATATGAGGGGTAGCTTTAAGGTTGTCCCAATAACGTACACGATGATAGAATCTCGACTTCGGTGGTGCGGTCATGTATTGCGAAGAGCCAGCGAAAGTATCGTTCAAAAAGCCCCCAGCATTCTCACAAAACGACGACCTTCGTGGCAGAGTGGTAAGAGCTCTGACTTCCATACCGAAGGTTCCGGGTTCGATTCCCGGCAATGGCAAAGTAATTGTCACACTGTCTTTGGTCTGGTATAGAATTCACGTGACAATAAAATGGCGATAGATTGGCTACCTATCTCATGTCACGAGAATCAATATAATAGCTAAAAAAAAAAAAAAAAACATGAGGAAGAGGCCACCCAATAGCATCATGGTGGGCAAACGTGTAAAAT